>CM061492.1:15960000-17350000 GCA_030867185.1 Tagetes erecta | reverse complement strand
AGATTGGTAGCTTTGTAGATGTCTGTTTTACAAGCCTCAAAAAGAGACAAGCCTAGCCTAATATGGGTGGCGGGTTGAGTACGAGTCAGAACGGGTTTAGTGTCAAGACAGCCGGCTTGGTTGACCTAACAACATCTTTTTAAAAAATCTTTGTGAATAAAATATTTAATTTATGTAGATTCAATATAATTACAATAACTATTATTATTACTAAATTGATAATCTAGTCTTTTAAGTATAACAATTTAGGAAATTGGAAACACACTAGATACACTTTGTGCAACCTTTAAAGTCGTTTAACGTTTGACCTGTTTCTTTTTAGCTAATTCGCAAAGTTTACGCCTTTAACCGCGTGACATTGAGAGCTTTACCCTTATCAAATAACTATAGGTGTTTTTTTAGATAAAAGACTCATTAACTTACTTTCTTATTGGGCCTGAGGCCCAGTCCACAGTATTGGGCTCTAAGAGCATGGTATTGTAACAGGTGTTTTCAGGACATAAGGAACTGCTTGACAGTGGGTTATGTGATGTTGTGGTCATCTCAACTCCTAACATGACTCATTATGAAATCTTGATGGATATCATCAACCACCCTAAAACTCATCATGTATTGGTGGAGAAGCCCTTGTGCACAACTGTACAAGACTGTAGACAGGTTATAATCACTTCCTCATAACACAAATCATATCTCGGGTTTCGTGGGTCCCGTTTTCATAAATAACTACACACGTGATTGGTTCTTTTTTTCAAAAATGAAAACGGGACCCACATAACAATTATCAGTTAATATTTTTGGTTATAATTCAGGTGATAGAAGCTGCTAAAAAGAGACCAGAAATGTTGCTACAAGTTGGACTTGAGTACAGATACATGCCTCCTGTGGCTAAGTTGATAGATATAGTTAATGGTGGAAAATTGGGACATGTTAAAATGGTTTCGATTAGGGAACATAGGTTTCCATTTCTAGTTAAGGTAAGTTATGCTCCAACCAAATGTGTTTGTTTATACTATATTGCTTTTAGTGATCAATGTTTTGTTTTATCACCATGTCTTTTATAGGTGGACAACTGGAACAGGTTCAATTGTAACAGTGGAGGTACTTTGGTTGAAAAATGCTGCCATTTTTTTGATCTGATGAGACTGTTTGTAGGCTCGAATCCAGTTCGTGTAATGGCTTCAGGAGCTATTGATATTAATCACAAAGATGAAATCTATGACGGAAAGGTATTGTGTTCTTTATATTATGTTTGTCTTGTTGAGCACAGTTTGACTTCCAGGGTCAAAACACTAAATTTAATACTTGAAGTTAATTTGGAGTTTGTAAATCTTTGTGGGTACTTTAGTTTGTAAGTTTAGCCTTTAATAGATAGTCAAAAGGGAAACAAACATGCTAGTGTTATTACCTAAAATCCATGTTGATCTTGACCTTATCAAAGTGATAAGTTTGACCTCAAAAGTCAAAACATAATGGACATAATTGCTCTTTTTGTGATTGAAAGTTGAACATGCATTATGGATTTTTCAAACAGGTACCTGATATTATTGATAATGCATATGTTATTGTTGAATTTGAAAATGGGGCCAGAGGTATGCTTGATCTTTGTATGTTCGCTGAAGGGAGTAAAAACGAGCAAGAAATTTCTGTTATTGGTGAAGTCGGAAAGGTATGGAAATACATTACAAATTTTGTACCTTCCCAAATATATATGTTTAGAAAGTATTGTTTTCAACAGTCAAATTTGAAGTCAAAGTCAAAAAGTTTTGCAGCCATAGGCAAATTGTTGAAGCATGTAATATTTTGTTTATGATTATTATTTGATTTATATGTTCTGAATTGTTGATTTTCAGGGTGAGGCCTTTGTTCCTGAGAATATTGTTCGTTATGGTCTACGAGTTGAAGGAAGAGATGGCGTACGAACCATGAGAGCTGAAGATCATCGAATTAAGTATGTTTATCTATCTTTTTTATGAGTCAGAGGTGACAAAATGGGCGGGTCGTGCAATTTGGTTACTGACAAAGTAGTGATAAAATATGACCCTGTGGCTTGTATCTACCAACTAAATATAAACAAATCAAATGGTCACTTAACAGTTCATTCCATTTTTTAGTCATGTGTCTACTAATCACGAATTTGATATGTTAGATACGATGGGCTGCACCATGGTTCAAGCTACTTGGAACATCTGAACTTTTTGAGTGCGGTCAAGGCTGAAGGGAAGAAGATCCCCGCTGTTGATCTGCATGACGGGTTGATCGCGGTGGCTATTGGTGTTGCAGCACAACTTTCAATTGAGATGGGAAGATTTGTTACCATTAAGGAAGTCATTTCCTAATAATTTATTCTTATTTAGTGATTACTATTAGTCATCCCTGCTAAACACAACAATTGGGGACTCATGTACGTAATCATCATGTGCATAAATTGTTCATGTATGAGGTCAAATGCTTTTTTTGACCCTTGAAGCTATAAATTGGTGCCTTGTTGTCCTTCAAATATCGCTCTCTTTCTATTTACATCCTTAAGGCCAACCGTAGCGGGAGGCCCATCATGCTAGCTCCTCCAGCTCCACCTAAGCATTTGGGCAGTTTTCGCTGGTGAAAAACCATCACCCCCACAGCATACCCGCCCGGGGAGGGTGGTAATAGGACGTCACAATTCTCTTTTCTACCTTTTTAGTGCTTTCACCACGTTACAAACAGAAACAATGTGTAAAATTGTTCCCCTTGTTCAGATGCAACTGAGTGCAATGCATCATCATAAACAGAAACAATATGAAAAAATGCTACAGTTTAAGAAAGATTTTTTTTAAAATGGTATCTTTAAGAAAAAAATTAAAAAATGGACATGTTCGAAAAAATTGGTGGAAAAGGAGCGGTCTCCTTACAAATATTAGATATTAGAAGTCGACTCTTGCTGTCAGAGAAAGAAAGGGAGACCGCTCTTCACAAGAGCGGCTCCTTAATTGCTTTTCAAAATCTCAGTGTTAACTCACTCTGTCTCTTTCCCTTATTGCTATTGTGAGAGTGACCACTCCTTTGAGGAGTGGCTCCTCTCACACTATCACATTCGTCTTCGTCTTCTTCCTCTTGTATACATATACATATAACTTGCAACTTGCAATAACAAAGTTGATGGAATGATCAAGACCTGCTTGATTAAAGCCTTTTTTTTCTTTATCTGAATATTATTTTAGAGTGTTATTAAAGCATGTTTATCTAAATATTATTTCTTTTGATTAAAGCTTATTTTTCTAATTCAGTTTGGAGTGTAGTGAAGAAAGTTGATGGAGAGTCATCAATATTTACATAGAGTACATGGAAAGTTGGAGCTAAGGAAGGGAGACAAAGTGAGCTAACGGTGAGATTTTAAAAAGGAATGAGCCGCTCTTGTACGTGAAGAGTGATCTCTCTTTCTTTCTCTGGGACTTCTACTATTTGTAAAGAGACCGCTCCTACTAGGAGCGTTCTTATCATTTTCCACCAATTCTTTCGAACATGTCCATTTTCCACATTCTTTTCTTAAACATACCGTTTAAAAAAATTCGTTTAATAACATTTTCAAGTTCTGTCTTAGCTGAGCGCCATCATCATCGATCATACCATAAAAGCATAGGAAAGTATGTTCATTTAGCGCATGAGACTCAAAAACGTACCCACCCAATAAAAAACATGGTTATAAACTCACATATTCAATAATCAATACCATCTTAGATGAATGAACGTCCTGATGAAGATTAAAGACTAATTCAAACTTGAGGAATATCAGGGATTCTCTATTGCTTGCACGTGGAATAGTAGTTATTAATATTTGTTTATGTTAAATAATTCTCCTAACGGTCAGTCTGTTATGGAGTCCTAGTCTTATGCTTTTTTAGGGTTTTAGATGTTGCCTACATACTATATAAGTAGCTCACTTGTTCTTTTTTTTTTTTTTTTTTTTTCATGTACTCAAATTCTACAATAAAATACGAGAATTCCCTTAGTTTAATTATCTTCTTGTTCTTTGAATACTGATATTATTATTGTTCTAATACCAACACGTCCAACATCATGGACACAACATAACAATGATTGATCCATAGCATAAATTATTAAAGAAACCCCAAAACAACTTTAGCTAGGTTTTCATCTCAGTAGCATCAAGTTATAGATTTAGAACCGACTCAGATGAACAAATGCCAAGCATCATTGACCCAACATAACATTCATCAAGGCAACAAAAGAAAAAATTAAAAACCCGTATGAACCTCAACATTATCAACTTGTAGGTTTAAGACCATCTCGGTCCAACCTACGGCATACACCAAAAGACCATTACAACCGGTACACCATGTAGGTGAATCTATTAGGCCTACTTAATAATATCATACCAATTTTTTTTAATAAGCTACCTTTCACTACCATAAAGAAGAGGCCGCTCTGCTTTTCAACTTATAAACCCTTGTATAAATTAAATTGTGTGTTAGAATTGTGTTTGTTTCCTTGGGACAACCCCACATGTATAAACTAATGACCAACGGATACTTGACAATTTCTGAATGCTTAATTTTTAAATCAATAAGAAGTCTGAATTATTAATTGTTAAATTAGTAAGAGGTCTGAACCATTGGAGCTAGTATATTGTTTAACTATTCAAAAGCAAATGTTTGACCATTTCAGATTAGAGGTCTTAGCCATTCAAACTTGTATAATACTTAACCATTCAGAGGCAAATGTCTGAACCGTTCAGACATCTACTAACGAAAAAACAGTTTGAATCATTAAGTGCCAATGTTTTCAGACTCGGTTCGGTTTAGCCGGTTGATTCGGTCGGACCGGTGCTCATAGATGGCACTGAACTGGCCAATATATGTTTGTTTTTAGCGCAAAGGGTCAGCCGATTCAAACCGAACAACCGGCTGAATTGGGATTCGGTCGGTTGAACCGGTTGGATCAAATCGGAAAATTGGGTTTTTTATTTGTTTAAGTTGATTGTGTCTAAATCGTTTTTACATCTAAACCATTAAAAGCCTGAAAGAAACATCCATTAAATTATTTGAAGTAACCTACAAATAGCGGTGCACAAACCAGGTTTTTTTAGAAACCATTTTCGGCTAGGAACCGGGTCCGGTTTTGGTCAACAAAGTCAAGAACCAGGTAGGTCGGGTTCGATTCCGGGTATGATCGGGTATTTGACCGGTTTAACCGGGTTTTTTTCGGTTCTGGGTAGGGTCGGGTCAGGGTTTGACCGGGTTGAGGTGGAACCGGTTCGGTTCCGGGAACGTTTCCACTTACTTGGAGGAACCAAAACCCATATGTATCCTACGGTTCGGATACGATTGGTTCCGATTCAGGTACATCGGGTCAGTTTCGAAACCGGTTTTTTTATGCACGGCGACGTGCAGCAAAAATTTAAGTTTGTCAATCTCTATACCCAGCCCAATACCCTAAAGCCCAGCCCACAATAGTTGAGTCAATCAATCACACCTTTTATACTCACTTCATCGTCGTCGTCTTCATCCACCAACCACCACCACAAAACCATCAACAATGGCCGCCACTGCTTCCTTCACCAACCCCACAACCTTTTCTTCCATAACCCGCCGTTCCCACAACCAACCTTCATCTCCACCAACCACCTTCACCCCAAAACAACAACCCTCATTCAAACCCCTCATTTCCCAATCAACCCTAACTCGTCATACATCCATCATCACCGCATCATCATCATCCAATTCATCTTCCTCATCACCATCATCCAACTCAACCGCTTCATTTCACGGCACATGCTACGTCGTCAGAGACAACATCGACACCGACCAAATCATCCCCGCCGAATACCTAACCCTAGTTCCATCAAAACCCGACGAGTACAAAAAACTCGGATCCTACGCCTTAATCGGGCTTCCTGCATCTTACGAAACCCGATTCATTAACCCTGGTGAGTACGAAACAAAGTTTAATATCATCATCGCTGGAGATAACTTCGGATGCGGATCTTCACGCGAGCACGCGCCGGTGGCGTTGGGAGCTGCCGGAGCGGTGGCGGTGGTGGCGGAGTCGTATGCGAGGATATTTTTTAGAAACTCGGTTGCGACGGGCGAGATTTATCCGTTGGAATCGGAAGTTAGGATTTGTGATGAGTGTAGAACTGGAGATGTGGTGACGATTGAGCTTGAACAGAGCTTGTTGATTAATCATACGACGGGGAAACAGTATGGGTTGAAGCCGATTGGTGATGCAGGTCCTGTCATTGAAGCTGGTGGGATTTTCGCCTATGCGCGAAAAACTGGGATGATTCCTGCTTAGAAACATTCGTCAGGTATTGTTCTGATTCGGGTTTGTTCGAGTTTCGATAGCTTAGATTGCCAATTGTGTGTATTAGTTATAGTGTTATGATGATGATGATTACAGTCAAGTTAGTTTATAAAATGGTCATGATCTAGAGGATTGTAAATATGATGATCACATGTGATGGTATGTTTGTCTGATCATAGAGTTTATTTAGAAATGATGTCGTCTAATAAGTCTCGTTTTTTGGCAGGGTTATGTGAGTTTTCTGCTAACAGGTTCTCATGGTCGTAAAAAAAGAGTAGTTTTATCAAAAGTCTGGATTAGGAAAACATATTGGCCGGAAAAGTTAGAAACGTATTGACCGGAAAGATCCTAGCGCTGCGACACTCAATCTTTAGAATATTACTTACTATGTTATCTTTGCTACTGAATGTTTTCTTATGTTTGTGATTTTAAACATAAATGTAGGTTAACAATGATCAAAGATAGTTTCTATGATATAAGCTGGTTTTATGGGTATTTTTTTTAAATTCATACATCTAACTCCGGACGAAACAGCTTTTGGCAGGTCGTTGTAATGTTTTCATTCTGTAGCAGGCTTGGCTTTGAAGACAAGAAGTGAAGAAACCGAGTGTTCGGTTGGTTCTGTAATGTCTTTTGTTTGTGTTCAGTAAAATTATGGCTTTTGTAATTTTATAAGTACCGACTGTGATTCAACTACGGTTATCTATTAAAGTTTTAGTTTTCCGTTATCTAAGAGAAATAAGAATGTTTGGTTAATATTTTTGCATATGTTTTGTTATGTTATTTTCTACTGTCGGATTAATCAAGCTGTTTATATTTTAAGTGTAATGACCACTAAGATGGCTTTTGTCTCTTGGTTTTAGAACTATTTTTTTCGTTTTCTTTAATAAAATTGGTTGTTAAAAAAACCAATGGCTGTTTTGGGGATGCTTGGACTTTTTAGTTTTTATCGCATCCCAACGGAAACTGAAAATTTTGGTTAGATTGTCACAATCGATTAGTTATTGTTATATGTCGTTGAAAAAAAAAGTTATAGTTATCAGAAAAGATATATATGGTTTTCAGTTTTCATATGTAAAATGACAAATACGAGATGGATAGTTAAGTTAACATGATTATTGTGGAGAAGCTGAGTTGCTTAATCAAGTTAACGATTGGTGATCTACAATTTGACCGCTATCACTTCAACTTTCGCTTTCATTACCGACTACGATCCTATACTCACACTTTTATTACCAAGTACGATCCTATACTCTCAATAGCATAACTTTCACTTAAATCCAAAATTGGATGTTTTTTTTAATGATTAGTAGTGTAGTGTTTAAAATGATTTTGGTGATGATGATGAACAAAATAGAAAAAACATACAAGTGATTCGAGTAAAATTTAAGTGTGAATCTATAATAATTATGTTATTAAGTTTGTTTATATTAATAACTAGTTTAATGCCCGCGCTACGATCGGGAACACAATTCAAGTGATGCTTTTAAGGATGTTTATGAATGTTCCATTTAGTTTTGAGACAAAACCGTGGTAAAACGAAACACATGATATATTTTTAAAAATTAGATTTTTAGTATAGCAATATTATAGTCAAATTAAAGTGAATAAAGTGCTTAGTTTTATGGTGTAGTTTATTTTTTTTTAAAAAAATCATATAAAAATGTTATGTATATTTATAAAACACTGATGTCTTTAATTGTATGTTATTATTAACTTTATTCATAAGTTTCATTTTTAAACCCTATCAAATATAAACCGACTCATGTACACCCTTTGTAGTAAAGGGTTAAAAATATAAATACTCTTAAATTTTTCAAAATTCTCCAAAATATTAGAGGACCAAAAATGTAATTAGTTTTACTATAATAAATTTTATATACATATTTTAAATTAAAAAATCATTATTGTGATAATCTCTCAAATAATGCCACATAAGCTAAAAGCTATGAAAAGATGCTACATGTGATTTTTTTGTTTTGATATATTATATAAGGATATATTAATAAAAGTGTCATTTGTTAAATTGGAACTAATTATTGAAATCTAATTTATTTTTTTATAAAATATTATGTCAAATCCAAATCACTTTCTTATATTCGACCTTGGCCTAAATATTGTTTTTTTAACTAATCTAAAACCATTTCAAGTGAAATTTGTAAATCAATGTTTTCTACAAAGATTATCTAAACTTTAAATATTGTTATTTAAAGTAATAAAACCATATCAGGTTACGTGAAATCTCTAAATCAAAATTTGGTCTATAATACAATTAAATACGGAACATATCCAAGTTATAGCCTGCAAAAGTTCCTCTCTAAGTAACCAATGATGAACATTGATATTCATGTTAATTTATAGTATATATAGAATGTGAGTGATCTGTTCTAAACGAAAAAACAAAGTGATGAACAAAAGAGACTTTCATTATATGGAAGGTTAAAATTACATACATAAAGAAAAAACAAAACAAACAAACCAAATAACACAATGGTTTGAATTCTTAAAGGGAAGTTCATATTCTATGCTTGCTATAGTAATGCTCTCGATCTCGATCCCTTTCCCTAGCCGGAGACGACTTGTATCTCAAATGCCGCCTCTTGAAATGCCGGTCTTCATCACTAGATTCATAATCACCGTAGCCACTTGTTGCCTCTGCTGTTGCAGCTGGTTTGGAATCTGAGCTCGGTGGAGCTTGGGAATGTCTTCTAATGGATGGTGATGATTCGCTCAGGCGGTGACTCTTATGCTGCTGTGACTGGTGCTGGTGCAACTTACTGTGGTCTTCATTATCATAACAATCACTAGAAGTTTTCCTCTTTGACAACGAGCGTGGAGGAGCATCAGGGCCATCATTCCTGGAACGGTGTCGGTCTGGTGATGGTCTGGTGGTTCTGTGGGGGTGACCGTCACTGCTTGGTGACGATATCGGTCTCTCACTGCCACGTGCCTCTTGGATTATACCACTGTAACAAGTTAAAGTAATATAAGCTAAAATATTCCGAAAGATTACGCTATAACCAGTGTTTTCACAACCGGACGAGTTATACCTATTTGGACTGTTTTTTTTTAACAGGTCAGGTTATCAGGTGGAGTGGTGAACCGGACCGGATTTTTTTTAATGTTTTGTTCTTCAAAATCTCTTCTTTTTTATTAGTTTAGTAATTCCATGATCCATATGTTAGTCCTGACCACTCTCTAACCAATGGACCGATAAGGCTACTAGTTCGGTGTCCGGTCCTGTACATATTAGTGATAACATTATTAACATGAATCAAAACTTACCCTCCAGATCCACCACGTTTCTCAATATCACGCTTCCTCTTCAATTCAGCTCTTCGTGCTTCAAATTCATTTCGACTCATAACAGGGCCACCACCACAACTCATGCCCATATCCCTGTTAGCATATAACGAAAGAAATACTTAATCACTATAATTAACATTGGATAATAACTAAAAGCAAGATGAAAACCACAAAGTATACCTCTGAGGTGGGATAAAAGGAGGCATCATTGACCCTCCTGCTACACTAAACGGATCTTGGGGAAAGACCCCAAGCCCGTAACCACCAGCATATGGATACATACCGCCGTTCCAATAAGGATTGTACGTGATATGATCTGGATGTATCATATAATTCTCAAGGGCATAATTCTCTGCTGCTTCAAGAATTTAAAGGAAAAAACATTAACATGTTAGTTACTCAGTGTTGTATATGGTGGATCATTAACGTTACCGAGACGGTTAAAGAAATACAAAAGAGTAACAAGGACTCTTACCACTTATAGGCATGTTGACTTTCTTCATTTTCTTCTTCTTCTTCTTCACTGAAAAGAAAAAACAAAATGTAAGCCATCAAATCACTAACTGAATATTCACAAAATATGATAATTTCTTTCGTTTCCAAAGATTTTGGAATAATTACCTGCTTCAGTAGGAACTTGCTTCTGTTGCACTACTTCATCGACGGGTCGACCACCTCCCTGTGACGTTTCAGATACATCAGAGGCCTTATTGAGTTTTTCTAAACCTGAGGCTGTCTGCTGAACTACACGAGTTGCATCGTGTTCTGTATGGACCGATTGCATCTTTGTCTTATCCTCATCCTGTGGTGGCGTTTGCTCCCCTTTGGAGGTTGCAGATGGTGTAGGGGAAGGATTGTTAGACTGTGACGGTGGTGCGCATTTAGCAGACTCCGTATCTGGAAAATGGAAATTAAAAGAGTAAATCAAGATTAAGAAATATGGTTACTAAAATTTATATTGTTTGCGTGTGCACCTTGAACATGATATACACTGCTACCATTTTCAGCGCTGCTAGTATTCGACTCCAAAATTCGGTTTATAGTATCCCGTAGTGTTTTATTGGGTATAAGATCATCTGCAAGTACATTTGTTGCACCACAAACACAGGCTGATTTGTCGATAATATGATCGCGTATACCTGTTAGTATTAAAAAAAGAATAAAATTTCAACACGACAAAGAAAAACTTTAAATACAGAAAAAAACTCAAGGGCCAAAAAACTTACATTTATCACAGAAACTGGTGAAACAGCATTTGCTTGTTAAAACAGCATCTTTCATCACTTGTTTGCATAAAGGGCAGTGAAGTTCTGGGGGAAGATCACCAACACTACGCGTAGAAGGCATACCTTCAACCTCCTTCTCGAAAACAGCCCTGTTGTTAAAATGTTAAAAAGAACAATAATCATTTTAGAATTACGAAATACGAATTACAAAACGTGAGGGGAACTGTAGCATGTGATGCATACTCATTTGGCTTCAAAACCGCCACTGCACCACTTGGCAATGCATACGAACCATCCGTGGTAGCCATTAACATAGATTTTGGAATGCCAGTTGGAGGTTTCACTCTCTTGATATCGAAACTAGGATCGCCATTGGTTGCGCAATGCTGAATAAAATGGCCTGGAAAAAGGGTACTAATAAGCTTCTGACTTTGAAAATGAAAACAAATATATCTAATTGAGTTGCAATCATCAAGACTGATAAATATATATATACCTGGTGTTTTGCATCTGTGGCACACATAGCCTGGAGGTGGCGTTTTTCCCTCAAAGCCACATCCCCGACCTAACAAATTAACAATTCTAATTACCAAACAAGAACTTTGATTTGCTTTTAGATCTTAAAACAAGAACTGATAATAATTACCAAAACCACGTGCACCCATTCTCCCACTCGTTCCACGCCCAAAGCCCCTACTAACACCAAAGCGATCAGAACTTTGCCTGCAAGTCAACAAGTCAACGTCAGTCTCGTATCATGAAATTTAATCATCACAAGAAAGGAAGCTAAAGTTCAGAAGAAATCTCACCGCTTCCAATCCAAGGCTGGTGTATCAATTAAGGCCTGAATCTTGCTGTCTTCGTCATCTTTACTAGCAGCAGAAGCGTCATGAGGTTGATCGTTGGACATAATCGGAACAACTTCAGGAATTTCATACAAATCACCTCCAAATTCATCAAATTCTGAACCATCAGTCTACAAAACCCCAACAAATTATTATAACTTATAATCCTGAACCATGACTAATAAGTTTTTGTAAAATATTATTGCTAGACGATAAAGCTTACATAGTTAGTAACAGAGAGAGCCGCTCCTGATACGTTACTCTTAGCCGGTTGGGCCTTCTCCTGCTCATTAACCTCTTTTGGCCTACAGTGCAAATCACATAATAACTCAAACTAATGTTTTAAAACTTTGCTTACATAAATCTAAACAACCTAACTATTAACTATTAAAGATTTTAAAGGTTTTGAAACCGTACTCGGGTTGTTGAGTAACTGGTGCTGCACTTAGAGGCTTGCGAGGCTGTCCAGGAATTCGACGTACTAAAACAGAAGTGTTTTTTGGTATCAACATGTCTTCATCAAGATACTCTGAAAATTTGAAAATACAACACTTTTGTGAAATATCATTCATATATTAACTTGGAATAAACATATCTTCAACAAGTTACTACAATAAAATCTTTAGTAGTATGCATAAGAACAACATATCTTAAACATATGTTCATGACATAATTACTAGCTAGTTTAACAAGCCTTTAACGAACCATCAATTCGCATTTTTTTAAAGGGTTTATGCTAGACGTACCCCAACCGTTATTGTTATTTTTACTGAATATTTCTACTTTTACTCAACAAGGTGCATATCCCTTTAAAAATCATGTTCATCTATATAATATTATTCAATAAGAAATCATTTAAATGGCTTAATATTTCAGAGTAAAAAACTGAATAGAAATATTGATTAGGCCTAATACACACCTTCATTAGTCTGGGCGTTGGTGACTATAAGATCATAATCAGTGCCTCTGTGCAATTGCTTACATTCATATATTTTTTGTTTCAGAGAAATAAGTGTTATAAAATGTCCATCTAATGAAACAGAGTCATAATCTTTAGCACTTTTAAACTTGTAATATACTGCTGCCATGATATAATGTATTAATATAAATCTTTTTTTCTCTTCCCTCAAAACAAACAAGAACAAATTGTACTACAAACAGAATGATATAATATAACAGTACAAAGATTAATGACTAATAACAACTGCAGATCTTCAATTAAATCCTTCCGAATCTCGAACGATCTGCGTTGGTGATCGGGTAAAACTTTTTCCGGTGAAAACGGATGATCGAAATCGTTCTAAGTTGTTGCCGAGGGATGATCTGCGCTTGATTGTTCTTCCGAAACAACAATCGATTCGTTTCCAATTTTTTAGATCAAGTTTTAGATTGTTCGTTTTTTTTCCGATCGTTGCGTATCCTGAATATATAACCTAGAAATCTTCGAAACAAGAAACGAATATAGGTTTTCAGAAGCTAATCTTGTTAATCACGTTCGAGGAGTTGATCGATTGAAGATTTGATGATACTGATCCAATAATCAAAATTAGGGCAAAATTGCGAGAATGATGTACACACGTTACGTGAGAGACGCGTTTCGTTTGATGTAAAACTGAGAGGCGTATTTGGATATTTATAATGATAGCTTTTACACTTTGACCCCCTATACTCTTTGAAATGGCAGTTTGAACATTTATAAATTATAATAAAGTGTGGAGAAAATGGAGACGTACAACAAACTTCAACAACTTGACGACAAACGTTTTTTCTCGTGTTCTCCACTAACCAATAATTAATAGTTCCTTTCGCCCCAAGGTTTGTTCATTGGAGAATTTTTATTTTTATATATACTAATCTTTAGGGCCGGTAAATATATTTATTGTTTTTTAACTTTCGCTATTTTATTGTTTAATTCTTTTGTTACTAATTTCATTTTGAAAGATGTGTTTACGCTTTAAACTGCAACAACATAATACTACACCGTAACGTGCAAGACATAACATTATTTTAAATGAGGTCACAAATGTGTTGTATTGTTGGGTACGACACATTATGTTTTCTCAATTCTTATACCATTTCAACGTTAGATCGTGACTGTAACATAATCTACGTTTTTTCAATTCTTCTATCGTTTCAACGTTAGATCGTGACTATAACGTACATAACGGCATACACCGGCCATATTTCTTATCTAAAGATAACATGTGTAACGAAATGAACAACTTAATATTACAAACATAACACACACATGTGTTAAAAACACGCTTCAACGCGCGCGTCCGGTCTAAAATCTAGTTTCTTAGATGAATGAAATGTTTGTAATTTGATTTGGTAACCCACAAACGTTATGAATGTACATTATCCCAATTGCTAAAAAATATTTAGTTAGGTAACATAAAAAACTATTGTGATAATATTAATAATTACAACAACACAAATATAATTACAAGACTAAAAGTATAATTAAGCGAGTTGCATCCATGGTTGGGCTTCCAAGTCTCCACTTGTCACGTTCAACATTCAAACACTTGTACAAATTGATTTGTTAGTGATAATCGAGGCTTTGTGTTGTCTTCCGATGCACAACAAGGGTGCATGACACTGTGATGTAGTACATATTCATTGGATGGTGACAGTGACGAATTCAGGAATTTTTATTAGGTGGATCAATATATAAAGTGGGAAAAAACGGGCCGAGGCAAGTAAAACGCATGATAAAATAACATGAAATGTTTAGATAAAACTTAAAAAAACTAAAAATAAATTTGTTATAATTTTTTAACCAAGTCATCTCTTACACAATTATACAACATATTCAAGTTTTTAGTTATATATACAACCATTAGTTACACATATCAACGTTTAGTTACTAAAAAATAACTGTCCTTCATGTGTTAGTGTTAGTAGGGTGTTACATGAAGGTGCCCCATAACATAAAATTATGCCTCATTACATAATTGTGCCCCTTAAAAGCCTTAACATGAAAAAAATTCATAAAATAAAACACAAATAATTACACTCCTAGATCAATCCTAGGGGGTGCATGGGATCCCCCTACCAAACCTTTACATCCGTCCCTGGATGGTGATCTCGTATATGAGATAGTACGAGACTTTTTGATGTTTTAGTTTTGAGGAAAAAGACGTAGTGTGAATAGACAAGTGACCTCAGTCTCTTGGAAAGATGGATCTGAATTATCTCATATCTAGTTTCTCGATCTCAAGTAGGCAGTGTGTCTATTTTTCATTGTCGATCTTTAAAATGAACCAATTCAATATATCCATCTTATGATATCACAAAAGACATGTAAGTTAGTGACGACCGATACATTGTCCGATTGGTGGCAACCCACGTACGTCCCACTTGCAGTTGCAACTAAGCTAAATTCCTTAATAGTTTATAAGTGTGAAGTGCAACTTATGTCCTCAAAGAGTCATATTGCGCCTACGTCATGTCACGTGTGTGCGTGTGCAAGTTAAGGTGATTCACATCCTTTAGGGTTTCTATTATTTGTGTTTTCTTACAAATTAAAGTTCTTAGAATGCTATTATTATTATTGTCATCATTATTTATTATTATTATTATTATTATTATTATTATTATTATTATTATTATTATTATTATTATTATTATTATTATTAGAGATGTTATTGGATTTAAATAATTCAAACTTTCACCTATTTATCAATATTAGCCATGAATGATCCCAGCTTTCACTCCATTGGCCACAAATATGAGCCTTCCGTTAGAATGCAAATTAACATTAATAATTTTAGGTAACAAAAAAGCTTAACAACCTTAGTATGTTCATGTTTTTATATATACCGGTTTAGGTTTCTATATATGTACACTAAATCTCAGGTCCAGGAACATTCCATTGGCGCTCCAGCAGCAACATACTGTTGGATATCAAACTGAATTATAACAGAAGCAATTGAACTATTTCCTTTTGTATATGATATGAAGAACAAGTGTATGAATTAAAGAAGTGAAAGCTGTGTTTCAACTAATAAAAAGCAAGTCTATAAATAGACACTACATATCCAACCTAAATAAGCAAAAGATCACCCTAAAATTTAGACCCACTACTCCTATTTTAACTCCACTCCCCAACGTTCTTTTCAACCACAAAACTCGGTCAACACTTGACTTTGCAACCTTATTTAATTTTCAAATAAAACAAACTAAATACTAAACATGCAATAAAAACCGACTCGCGAACCCAACCGTCAAGATTAAACCCAACACGTATATACCTTCCACCTCCTGTTAGATATGTACATACAAGAAACTTTGTCGTGAGAGAGAGAAAAAAACAAATCTAACATCAATTCTATAAACAAAATTATGGATCGGTGAAAACAATGTTGGTTTCCGAGTACATTTTTAGTATAAATATGTTGTGTCTAACCTCCATCCTTTGATTTCAAGCACACCCAATATCTTCAATTCCATAAAATATGGAAAACATGATTCAATCCACCACAGAAATTGTTGTTTGTGGTGACGAACAAGTTATCGTTTTAGACCCAGAAACGGCTGAGATCAACCTTGGCTCATCCTTCCAGTGGGTCAGCCACATTCGTCCAATGAGTCATGGTCTTGTGACACCTCTTTGCTACCTCTGGGCAGCCTACTACCCACGTGTAGCATTTGGACAAGAAGGTGTTATAATGCCTCATTCCGCACTAGGCTTTATAACTAATGCTCTACTTGTTCTTACAGATATCAAGTCTCAGAGCGTACCTGGTTTTCCATTTGATAGCCATCCGGTTTCCATCATGCTCTCTGTTACTTCTCTCCTGATGTACGGATTGGCTTCTGTAGGTGAAGTTGGTGTTTCAGTGGCAGGACTTGATCACACATCGGTTTATGCTGTTATCACTCATTTGGGAAAAATAGTTTCCTTGTGCATGTTGGTGGGATCTTTGGCATCATTGTTCTACGTATGATGCTTTTCTGTTGACTTATTATGTTGCTACATCATGCATGTGTGTTCTTTCTAAAATATATAATATATGCAAATAATGTCAAGTGTTTGATCTAGTACGTAACTGCTTCATAATGTACTGGCAATGCTTACAAGATATGTTAAGTTCTTTTGTAGCACTGTAAAGTACGTGCGAGCGATCTACATTAATTTGCAGATCACATGGCCTCTGCAGCTAGCTCCAAAAGCTAAGTACGTAGAAGTTCATGGCTTCATCATAATCAAAGTTGGTTTAGTTTTATTTTTCTGCAACAAAGGTTTCACATATATAATTATATAAACACTCTCTGGTTCGGTCCAGCTACTTGCCCGATCTCCTTACTCTCTTTTTTTTTCCCAACCTCAATTTTTTATTATTAACTACTAAATTAAAATAAAATTGTTTCGGAGTTGGTATGAGATGGAGTTCACGTAATTTGGGATTGTTTGAGATGGATGGAAGATGAAGTGAAAGAGTGTAACATTTGAGGAGATCAAGAGTGAGATGAACTTCCTCACCCTAATAAGAATAATCGAGTTGGGAGTTCTAATACTACGTAAGGCGGTGCATGTGACATATATATGTGTTGTGGGATAAAATTAATAGTAATTAGAAAAATGTTAAAAACTGGTGTCATGTAGGTAATGACTGTCAGACTATCTCACGATATGTGTTGAAAGAAGGAGATATCATAGGTGCATGTGCTTTGGTAGGTTGATAATGACTTAAAAATTAGTGTGTTATGATTAGATAATATTAAAAAAATAGTCACGCATGAGCAACGCCCCCATCACGCCCATCCCTTGCCCTTGCCCTTGTCTTTGTCTATGTGGTGGCGGTAATGCCCTTGACCAGTTGTCTAAAGGAAATCTATTACTTGTTTAAGTGTTTTTTAATTTTATACTTTAATAACTTATATAATTTAACTTAAAATAAAGTTTATTTATTTTATTTTTATGTTAAGTTTATTACTTTATATGGTTATGTTTATTAAATATGAAAAAAGGTTATATATACAAACTTTCACTAACCCCACATTAATATGAAGGGAGCGGTATGTGTATAAGGAGCGATTTGAATTTCACTATAACATTTGACATATCCTGCAAAGGCTAATTTGTTGAGAGCCCAAGACTTCAAAACGTCGTTTCATATGTGAGATTAAAATCCCAATAGTATATGTTTAGAGGCGTCGATCTATTAAAAAAATATTTATGTCTTGCAATCACCGACAATCATCATAAACTGATGAAAATTTTGTTGTAAATACCAACCCACAACTAACAAGTGTAAAGCCGCTTTAATGTTTGTTGTAACTACCGAGCCATACCATCATAAAGTGATAAAACTGATGGAAGGCGTGTTGCAAATGTTGACACACCACCAACGAGTAACATAATATATATAAAACCAATCGTAGGCCTGTTACAAATACTAGGGTCTCTTGATATGAAGATACTTCTCATTATGTTCTTCAATTTAATTAATTAATTATGTTTACGATTTTACATATTCAAACATAAACATGAACTGATAAACACAAACACAAGAAAAAAAAAAAAAGGATTAGGCCCAGAGCATAAACTTTCCAAGGAAGACCATTTTCAGTGTAAACTTTCCAAAAGACAAATCGAAAAGATTGAATTCAAGAGCTTCACACGCGCAATCCTTCTGATCAAGCGTACGTGTTGATTCATGAACTCAACTCCACAGGAACACTTGACTTACAATAGCGATGAAAACTTGACAGATTTAACAAGCTAGCCATATGTAGCCTCCAAAGGAAACAACGTATGACGAAAATGAGTACTCATCCAAATCCTTCGATCTACTTGTTGCCGGCGGCTTCCTGCCGTTGATTCTTACGTAACTTACCTTTGAGAAACTAATTAAATTGAATAAAGATATTGATCCAATAATAAGAAAGATGGTGAGCATAGACTGAAAATTACGAGAACAATGTAATCCCAATATGTGTGAGTGTGTGACACTTGACTCCTTGGGAGGCCGGTACTTTTATAGTAGTATTATTTATGGTTTAACCCCTTACACTCCTTCAAAATGGCAGTTTGAACAATGTTTTAGTCATCTAGTTTTTATATATATATACACTAGTACACAAATAGATTAATAGTGCTCAACAAAAATTGAGTTGGTGCGATTTATGGGATTTATCGCACCAAAAATTCAAAACCAAACCTATTCTCATTCGAATTCTGCACCAAATATATTTACCGCACTAAAATTCCTAAAGTACTGCGGTTCTTTGAACCGCACTAACTAAACAATAATACAATGATTCTGGTGCACTTCTACGATCGCACCATCAATTCCAAAATTCAAAAAGTTAACGTTCAATCTGATCAGATCGTCTCCTTCTTCCTCACAACTGAACATATATATCCATCATATTTCCATTTTCAAATTCAATCATTTCTCTCCAATTCTTTCATAACTTCAATTTCAAGCTCTATTTCAAATCTATAAGTTCTTTTATAATCTCAGTTGGTTAAGGTATATAATTCATGATTTGAAGTTATTTGCTCTTTTAACTATATTATATACATAGATTAATGGGTATATGTTATTAAATGTAGGTTAAAGTTGATTTGTATAAATTCAAAGTGTTTTGGTATCATTCAAACCTCAACAAAAGATATGTTAAGTTTCATTTGTGAAATTTGGTGATTTTGTAATTTGTTTATATGTTGATATATGTTGATATATGTGTATATATTATATATATGTGTCTTTGTATGTATAAATATAGATAGACGTTTTTAAATCTTGGTATTATATGTTTGATATATATGCGTAGACATAGAAAATTTTAATCTTTGTAGTTTTTTGCACGTGTTTTTGAATGTATATATACTTAAGATAACCATTTAGTGTGTACCCGTCCAAAATTTATCTAATAGAGATAAAATTTGGATTGTCCCCTTTTTGGGACTGCTTTTTGAATATTCTATCTCATTAGGTTGTGTATACATTTTAACGTGTTAACTTTTAAAGAAAAAGTCGGTAACATTTTCCCTTACTCCTTCGGGTTTGCGTTTTAGACGCATACTTGGGGAGTTAAGGGGAAATGCTGCCGATTTTTTCTTAAATAGTTAACACGTTAATATGTATACACATGAGATAGAATATTCAAAAAGTGGGTTAGGATCCACCACCCTAGAGCACCGGATTACATACATTTACATAACTTGGTTGTTTGTTATTTTTTTTCAGATGGATCGTGATACTTGGATGTACAAAACTTCGTCTCTATCCTCACATTATAGGTTGGGTGTACAAAGTTTTGTTAAGGCCACCGAAGGAAATCGGGAGAAAAATGGAAGTCGGACTATTTCTTGTCCTTGTAACGTTTGTAAAAACTTTAAATATTATAATGGTACTGAAGAAATAGAGTTTCATTTGTTACGAAATGGTTTTATGCCTAGATATCACTGTTGGTCAAGGCACGGTGAATCAATAGTCGATTTTAACACATCAACCACTTTACACACTAATAATAGTAGTCAACATGATGACCAAACAATCGACCACAACAACGAATCATTAGACCATGATTACCAACATGATTGTTCAATGGAGACTAACATGGGTGATGCCGAAAAAAATAACTTACAACAACTATTCGAAGATGCTGAAAAACCTTTATATTCCGGTTCTAGTTTTAACAAACTTGATGCTGTGTTGAAACTATTTAAGTTAAAATCAAATAGTGGATGGAGCGATACAAGTTTCAATAAACTTTTAGTGCTTTTGCACGATATGCTTCCGGAAGACAATGAGTTACCAATTTCGACATACCAAGCAAAGAAAATGATGTGTCCGATGGGATTGGAAGTTGAAAGAATACATGCATGTCCAAATAATTGTATATTGTATAGAAACATGTATGCAAAAAAACATAAATGTGTTGAGTGCGGTGCATCGAGGTATAAACGGATAAAAGATTCAGATGAAGTTGATGATGATGTGAAAAAAACGGACCGCCGGCTAAAATTTTGTGGTATCTACCTATTATACCGAGACTGAAAAGGTTATTTTCAAACGAAAAGGAAGCAAAATTATTGCGTTGGCATTCGGATGAACGTGTGAGTGACGGAAAATTAAGACATGTGGCAGATTCACCTCAATGGAGAACAATTGATAGGAAATATCGTGATTTTGGGAAGGAGACAAGAAACATAAGGTTTGGGCTTAGTTCGGACGGGATCAATCCTTTCGGGAACATGAGCAGTCGCCATAGCACGTGGCCGGTTCTATTATGCATATACAATCTTCCACCGTGGTTATGCATGAAGCGCAAGTACATTATGATGTCATTGTTGATTCAAGGTCCGAGACAACCCGGTAATGATATTGATGTGTATTTGTCACCTTTGATTGATGACTTGAAAACTTTATGGGAATCGGGTGTAGACGTATACGATGCTTATATGAAAGAACACTTTCGATTGCGAGCGATGCTTTTCTGTACAATAAATGATTTTCCAGCATATGGTAACTTGTCAGGGTTTGTTACGAAGGGTAGGAAAGCTTGTCCAATTTGTGAAGAGGAGACAGCCTCGGTATGGTTAAAAAATTGCAAGAAAATAGTATACATGGGACATCGAAGATTCCTTCCGGAGGGTCACCGTTTTAGGAACAAAAAAGATGAGTTTGACGGAGAAATCGATACCCGGTTGCCACCGCCACGGTTCGATGCATGGTCACGAGTTGAGAATCTTGATAAGGTATTGGGAAAAAGATATCGTGCTGATAAAGGAGCCATATGGAAAAAAAAGTCAATCTTTTGGAATTTACCTTATTGGAGAGATTTAACTGTTAGACATTGTTTGGATGTTATGCATATAGAGAAAAATGTTTGTGAGAGCTTGTTGGGCTTATTATTAAATATTCCTGGTAAAACGAAAGATGGGGTCAATGTTAGAAAAGACATGCAGCTGATGAATATACGCCCTAATCTTGCCCCAAAACAAATAGGTGAACGTATTTATCTGCCACCTGCTTGTTATAATACATCAAAAGAAGAAAGGAAGCAGTTTTGTCAATGTTTACATGATATTAAAGTTCCATCATCTTATTCTGCTAACATTAAAAGACTGGTATCGATGAAAGATAGTAAATTGATTGGAATGAAATCTCATGATTGTCATGTTTTGATGACACATATGATTCCTATTGCGATACGTGGATTGTTGCCGGATCACGTCCGACATACAATCACAAAACTTTGTTTGTTTTTTAACAACATCCACTCGAAGGTGATTGATGTAGAAGCCTTGGACCAATGGCAAAAACTGCTAATGCTGCGAATAAACTTGCGTGGCATTTAGGCCGAGGCGGGTGGAAGGGCATTGCAAAAAAAAAAACATATTATATGGCCTCAACTTCAATCAAGGTACCCGGAGTGTCAAAATTTTGACAATGAGCGTTCTAAGTTGTTGCTAATGGCATTGGCAACACTAAATAAAGAGACCAAGTTATATGAACTAGATGAGGATACAATTCGGCTTGCTTGTGATTTGGGAAGAGCTGAGAAAAAGATGATAGCTGATGGGACTTATGCGCACAATAAGGAAGATCCAATTACGCGGGTTTATGTACCCGAGCACGGGGGCCGATCACGGACATTATCCGATATAATAGGTAATATATATGTATACATTTTATTAAAGAGTTTTTGAATATTTTTATATATATTGTTTTTATAGGTTACACTAAGGTCTATGGAGGATTGTTTCGAAATGTAAACCCGGATAGAGTCTCGATACAACAAGGAGACACGATGCAAGCGTTGTGTGGCGCTAGTTGTGGATCGGTTGGACATGTTGAATATCCACCTATTGAGGTAAAACTTATATATATGTAATATTGTATATATTGTGCAGTTTTATTTTGTATATATATATGTATATGCAGTTTTACTTTGTGTATATGTATGTAGTTTTGTGTATATATATAAAGGTATATATTGTGCAGTTTTATTTTGTATATATATATATATGTGCAGTTTTACTTTGTGTATATGTATGCAGTTTTGTGTATATATAAAGGTATATATTGTGCAGTTTTATTTTGTATATATATATATATATATTTATATATATATATATATATATATATATGCAGTTTTACTTTGTAAATATGTATGCATGCAGAATTTATATACATATGTTAAATGGTTTTGTAGCGTCACACCCAATGTGAGTTGCTAATAAACGTGGGTGACTCGCAAGAGACGGTGGCTGATGGTGTTGCGTGGCCGAGCACATCCAAGGACCTTCACTGTAGACCAATAACGGAGGGTTGTGTCAAGGTCACAGTGGATGATGTCGTTGAGGTTTATAAGAAGCTGAAGGTTTATAATGTAACAAAAACTGAAGAAGTTACTTTGGTTGAAGATATGGTCCATCAAATTATTCAATGGCCAAGATATGCCATAAAGGTATATTTTTTTGTGGCATATAACAATAATTTTTTGTTTGATATATAAATTATTTGTGTTGCATTTGTAGCTTGCGAGTCAAGAGGCATCAAGCAAGTCCCCTAGTGCCCCAAGAATGGACTCGAGTCATGGGTCACAGAGTTTTAGAGACACAACATCACAAGTACACGACCTATTTACTCTATTTGGTTAAATTAATTTGATATTTCATATTGTTACAATTTGTGTGTTATTTTAGGTTAATGAAAGACGTCATGCCACTTCGCAAGTAAATGACGATGACACCGTTTTGACTTCATGCTACCGTCCACAAGTATTCTACCGGTTTACTTAATCTTTTTTTTATTATGGTTTTTCACATTGTGACAATCTGTTTGTTATTTTAGTTTGATGTAGTGCAACATGTTTCACCACAAATCAACGCGGATCCACAAATCAACGTGGGGACTAGTTCGTTTTGTCTTTTTGATGAAGATGGTTTATTACAACCAGGCGGTGGCTTTGTAGATTTGGTTAGTCTTAATGTTTAAATATAAGTGTACTAACATTCTATTTATTTTTATATAGGTACTAATGGTTTCTATATTTGTTTTTAGCTAAAATCCGTGGGGCAACCAATATCTCCATCCGCACGACCTGAACATATATACATCCGCACCGGATGTTCAACCCATTCCTCCATCCTTTGCACAACCCGAACATACATCCACACTGGAAGTCCAACCCATAGCCAATGTCAAACCCACACCAAAACAAAGGATGACACTTCTAGAAGACGAAGACCTCAGTGAATGGAATAATAATGGTGTGGAAAATTTGGTTCAATTTGCAAGAAAATTTTCAAAACCACCGAATCTTCAAAAGGTACTTGATCGATTACTCAAAGTCTTTGGGAGTCACCATGTTATTTGTCATACTTCACCCCACGGGATGTATCCCGATCCTCTGGCAAAACTTGCAGTCCCATTAGTTGATATGTTGGCGCTATTCACAAGAGATTGGCTTGATTCTTCTGTGGTACATGCGTTTGCAATGTAAGCTATTATACTTTTAATGTTATAAAATAACATTTTTAGATCATATAATTTATTAACTTTATCATACATATAATTTAATGTTTTAGGTGTCTATATGAGGATGCGTCCGATTCCAAATGCGCAATCCTAGATCCGTTACACATACTTGATTGGAAATGTGAAATATATCGGGATGATGTAGTCCGCTACATGAAAGAAATGCATGCGTATCATGAAGATAAAATATATTTTCTTTTACCATATATAGCCGGGTATTATATACCTTTCCACAATAGATATACATACATATAAACATATTATTTGATATATAATATCTAACTTTTGTAGCAATCATTGGACTTTAATCATCGTTGAACCGAGCACTTGTTGTGCACATATTGTTGATTCGGTATTGAAGAAACAAAAAGAAGATGCTTACGAGATTTCCAAATTAATCCCGATGGATTTTCAAAGGGATTTACTTGGTCAATGACAAAGGTATGTTTTTTGTCATTTTTATTTTTGAATTGTTTAAAATGACTAATTGTATTATAATTGTAGTGTACCCAACAAAAGAAAAGTTGGGAATGTGGCTACATGGTCGTAAAGCACATGCGAGACTTTATTGATACCATCCAACATGATTTTATTAATAAAGTAAGTGTTTTGCATATATATATATATATATTTAAAGTAATAGTTTATAATGTGTTTTTTTGTTATTTTTTAAACTCTTTGTTTATTTGTTTTAGATATGGAGGGAAGAAAAGATGGTCGAGTATGAGGAGCTTAATTCGATGATCTTACACTTGACAAATCTTTGGATTGATAAGGTGTTCCGATCATAAAGTTTCTCAAGGTTAGCCCAAATGTATATAAATGTTTGTTAGTCGAAGAACATGATCTAGTATAATATGATGTAGCATATATATCTAGTATAACAATATGATTGAAGTGTTAATAAGAAATGCTAGGCTAGGTATGAGTTTGCTATGATCTTAATGTTATTATAGATAAACTTAGTTTAACAATATGATTGAAGTCTTAATAAGAAGGGCTTGGTTAGGTATGGATTTGATATTAATGTGATGTTATTATATATTAGGTTGAATGAAGCCGAAGATGTCAACCGGCTCGTTTGCAATGTGAATGAAGTGGAAGAGACGAGGCGGTGCTACATCTTTGGAAATTTTTTGTTGTTTTGCTTCCGAATCTTGTGTTTTGAACTTCTCATGAATTAGAATACATTTACAACAACTTCCACTTCATTTGTGAATTTGAAAAAGAGCTTCATATTTTTGTGAATTTATGGTTTTGTATGCAGTTTGAGTTTTCTTTGAAATATATAATATTTCTGGGTATTAAAAATTTAAATAGCATTATTTTTGTAAAATTTATTACAACTGCGGTTTATAAAACGCACTATGTATAATAACTTTCAAGATATTAATGGTGGTTTGTGAATCGCACTATTAATACTAACTTTCAAAGTATATAAAAGACGGTTGTCTATGAGCACTAAAAATGTATATTACCAAGCGCACCATCAATAACATATATATTTAGTGCACTATCAATTAGTGCGATTCAAAAACCGCCCAATAAATACATTTTAAGCGCACCATAAATTCAATTGTGTAGTAGTGATATATGCCGGTATATATATATATATATTAGTTCCAAATACTACTTGTATATGATGCATGAGCATCCAATCCTTATTTAAAATTTAAACTTCCTTAATTTTAAGTTTTATTTATGACGTTTATCTTTTAATTATTTAGTTAGTATTTGAATTTTAACTATATATATATAGAGGATCTTAGGTTTATGTTTTAGTTAGTTGATTATTTTTGAACAAAGATTTGTAAGCTTTTAAGCTTGTTACCGAATAATTCGGTTTGGAATCATTTGAATGAAACCTTATGTTTCTCGAGCCATTTGATTGCACGCGAAACTGCATCAGTATATATAATATATCGTCACATAAATCCAAAGCACAGCCACATCACTCAAATTCTGCAGTCCTAGCTTGGTACAACAAGGCAGAAGAATCATTCTCAAGTTTCAATAAGCAACAAGTCAAGTCGAACGGAGTATAAAACATAATGTATGTTATATATGCTCTAAATGGATAAAACCGGACCAGAAACAAAATACACTTTTATTGCCCGTACACTTAAAGTTTACATCAAACACTTTACATGGTTTGTATATATATAGTATGGATGAAAAATATCATACATAGAATAAAAATACTAAAGATCCCACCAAAATGAACAAAGAAGCAATTTTTCCAAGGTGGGCAATAACTGCATAAACAGAAGTGGGATCAAGACCCATAATGGAATAAACCACAAGCTCGAGTGCAGAAGCCAAGCCGTATAACAGGAGACTTGTAACCGAGAACATGATGATACGAGGGTGAGTTTGGAAAGGGAATCCAGTCACACCTTGCGCCTTAATTTCTGCTAAAGCAAGTAGAGCATTGATCATAAAGTTTATAGTAGAATGTGGCATGACAATACCTGCTTCCCCAACTGCTACTTGAGGGTAATAGAGAGTCCACAAGTGGCGGATAGGCGTTACTAAAACACTACGTATTGCCATTGCTGCTACAATGAATATGCGGTTTATGTGTTGGAACAAAATCAGATAGAGGTTGGTGAAAAATGTGAGAAGTTTGCTGGTTTCCATGGGATGTGGGTCGATGACTCGACCATCAATATATGTGGTTGACGGAATCATCTTTTTTTTTTCTTTTCCGTAGACAGGCGGGTTGATGAACCAAACCCAAAAGATTGGGATTTTTATAGTTTGTGAAGCAGCTTATGTTAACAAGTTCGACAAAAATATAATAAGATTGAGAGGTTAGTCAAGTAAATTTTGAAAGCCAACATCTTGGGTGGGGTCTAGTAATTGCAGGGAAACAAAAAGAAGAGTTTCATCAACTTGTGATTCTTGATTTGTTTAATAGACAGAATGTTTACATCATAGGTGGGAATTACTATGCTCAATGTCTAATATATCATTTAGTTACAAATGAGAGCGAAATATTGTCTTGGCAAACATTAAAGTTCGCCACAATAGACAAAGTTTAAGTGATTTGTTTGGTTGGTGAAATATGCATGAATGTGAAAGTTTTAAAAAAATAAATTGGTCTAAAATAATCTCAACTAAAATCTATTGGCCGAAAATAATCTCAACTCAGTTTATTCCCTCTATTGGACCCAAATCCAACTTTTTTGGCCTACAGTAGTCCGTTGTTAATTGCGCTTAACGGCCGTTAACTTTTGTTCTATTTTTTTCGAATTTCAAACCGATATTTTAGGAATTTTGATCGGGAGGAGAATACGAGTCAGTTGATGTAAACCTTACCTCCAATTTTTACTCCAAATGATTTAAATTTGACATCCGGTTGAAGCACCGTTAGGGTTTAAACACCCGATTGAAGACTGTTTTGTCGTTTGGAACACTGGTTCGAGTTAAGGCTTACATCAATTGAATCGTATCCTCTTCCCGATCAATATCCATGAAACATTGTTTTGAAATTCGAAAAAAAAGTTAACGGCCGTTAAGTGCACTTAACGGCGGACCACTAGAGGCAAAAAAAAGTTAGATTTAGAACCACTGGAGTGAATAAACTGAGTTGGGATTATTCTCGGCCAATAAGTGTTAGTTTGAACTATTTTAGGTCAATTTACCTTTTAAAAATAGCGAAGTCCCTTTAGTTGGTGTCCATAAATAAAAATACACTCTAAAACCTTTACTGAAAAAAGGTTACGCTTGTTTAGGTCAATTTTAAGCCACCAATAATTAGTTGCCATCTGTCTGGCCAAAGGCTTTTGTGCCTTTTTCCGCCATTAAAAGAGGCTACAATGACCAAGTATCATAGTTGTCGGGTTTGTTTGAGACGTCCCACCTTTTTTAAGGAACTAAAGATGTAATCATCTTTATTCACCAAAATGGGCTTTGGTCTTTTTTAATCATAGCCTAACTCCTATATGTTACTTTATGCCCTATAAGGTTTAACATGAGCTCCGACCTTTTTTCAGTATGGGCTAGCGTCTATAACTTACTTTATGCCACGTAAGGTATAACATAGGTTCCGGTCTTTTCCAGTATGGGCTACCACCTACAACTTACTTTATGTCTCATAAGATGTAACATGGGTTTTGACCTTTTTTTATTATGTGCTAACGCCTATAGCTTAACAATTTATTAAAAATATTTAATTATTCCTTAAGCAAAAACGAAAAAACACCATATTTGATTCTTGTTTGGAATCTAGGTCGGCTTTTAGCTAAACTAGACATTGATCGATATTCCTCTTCCCCTTACCGAGCGCAAAATTACTTGATGTTGTAAAGACATGAGGCGATGGTGGGAATATCATTTATATGTGTGAGTGCGGATTTCTTATTCTAGGAGATACAACAACATAAACGTTTGAAGAAAACATTATTTGAGAAAACTCATATATTACGAGATGAAAAAGAAGAAATATAATCAATAAAACACTTATTAATGGTTTTTTTTAGATTCACTTTTTACATTCGAATGTGTATTTACAAAAATAATCATTAAAATGTTTTTTTATATTTATTTTTAGTGTTTTAAATTTACCTACAAATGTGTAGGTTATGTGTAGCCGTGTAGGTAACATAACCTACACATGATTTCCACATGTGTAAGTTTAACAAATAAACAAAAATTATTAAATTTAATTTTTTAAATTTCAAAATTAATGAATAAATATTGCTAGCTATTCCTCTTTTTCCAATTTGAATTTTGAATAAAAAGTTACAAATTCGTAATTTGAAGTTAGATTTCGAATAGAATTTGGTTGGAAGTTGAAAATTTGAATAGTTGATCTTCGATTCAAATCAAGTTTAAAATTTTCAAACCTGATTCGAATACCGAACACCTATAATTCAAACTATATAAAAAGGTTACATATATAATAAAAAAATTACAAACAACAAACATTTTAATTTTTTTGAACGGTAAAAAACATTTATTTAAGGATTATTGATATTTAATAATCCGAACTTTTGTATATTGACCGATGTTAATCCCATTTTAAAAAATTCCTTTTGGCGATCTTAACTTATAACTTATTTTCCTACAATGATCCTCCGTTAAAGTTAACTTAATGCCGTTAACTTTTTTCGAATTTCAAACCCAAACATAAACACAAACACAAATCTGTGAATAACTAACAATTTCTAGGGATAATGCCCACAAATATGCATAGAGTACATAAATTTTCTTAGGAAGATCACTTTCAGCGTAAACTTAATTTCCAAAAGACTAGAATTAAAAAATTGAATTCAAGAACATAAAAAGTGATTAGCGATGATATTAAACTTGACGGATTAACGAGCCATAGCCTCCAAAGTAAACAACTTTCTCCAACGAAAACGAGTGATATATCCAAATCCTTCTACTTGTTTCCGACGGCTAGCTTCCGCATGCATGCGGTTGATTCGATCTTCCATAACAGCAAACTAGTGAATCACCTTTGAGAAGTTAATCTATTAAGAGGTTCGATGATATTGATCCAATAATAATAAAGATGCATGGTGAGTTAGCTAGCATAGAGTGAAATTAGTTACGAGCTGAGAACAATATAATCCCAATGCGTCTGAGACTTGCCCCCTTGGGAGGTACTTTTGTAGTGGTAATATTTACAGTTTAACCCCCTACACTCCTTCAAAATGGCAGTTTGAACAACGTTTTATTTATGTAGTTTTTATGCCGGCCGGTATATAGTCCGGCCAATTAAATACTACTTGAGTCCTAGATAGGCATGCAGAAGAATCATTCTCAAGTTTCAATAAGCAAAAAGTCAAGTCGATCTTACGTACGATAAAACATAATGTTATACATGCTCTAAATGGATAAAAGCGGACCAGATCAACGAAATACACTTAAGTTTACATCAAACACTTTACATGTTTTAATTATATATATATATATATATATATAGTATGGATAGGAGATGAAAAATATCATATATAGAATAAAAATACTAAAGATCCCACCAAAATGAACAAAGACCAATTTTTCCCAGGTGGCCATTAACTGCATAAACAGAAATGGGATCCAGACCCATAACGGAAACCACAAGCTCGAGCACAGAAGCGAAGCCGTACAATATTAAGAGACTAGCGTAGCTAGAGAACATGCATATGATGATACGAGGGTGAGTTTGGAACGGGATTAATCCAGGCACAAGTACGTAGTTGATATATATGAGAAAAGTTTATTAAAAGTATAACATACTTAAGAAAGATACAACCAAAATACACAAAGAAACCATTCTCCCCAAACATGCAACGATTGCATAGACGGAGTTTGGACCAAGGCGTGCAGTAGAAGTTACGAGATATTGTCCAGCTGATGCAAATCCATACAAGAGGACACATGTAACAGAAAGCCAAATAGCCTGAGGATGAGTGTTGAATGGAAACTTGGTATCTCCTTGAGATTTTATTGCCGTGAAAGCAAACAAAGAAGTGATAACAAACGTAAAAGAAGATGAAGGCATATCTGCACTAAATGCGCCTTGCAGGTAGTCGTCATTGTTCCTGAGTTTGCATAGAAAAAGAGCAGCTCTTAAGAAGATGTTATGGTTATGGTCATGGTTGGTTTCTACATGCGGCTGGACGTTAGCTTCTATGTCGACAGTCGGATTATCATCATCGGTTGTTGAAGAAGGTATCATCGTATGGAAAAGTATGAGGATTATTTGTTTGTGAAACTTGTTGTATATATAAACAAGTATTAGTGAAAATGACAGACTGTTGCATATATAACGAGTTGATTAATTGGTATGGTACATTTTTCTTTAAAACATACAATATTATTGCTTAGGTGTGATCATGCTTGAAAGGTATATTTGTCCGACTTAATTAATTACTTACATTCTATATAAATGTAGTTTATTTTTTGTTTTTATTAATTCAAGTAACAGTTAACTATGTAGAGAAGTATGAAAACTTGTGTTCGGAAATTTTCATCTATAAATAAGTAAATAACTATAGAAAATGACATGCGCGCATAGGGTATCTTTATTTGAGAAACATAATTTTAAAAAAACCATGAGAACTCCTTTTAAACCAATCATATTTTTTTTAATTTTAATACTTAATTTCAAATAGGGACTATTTTGTAATTTAGATATTTTGGTGTTACAATTGTTAGTGGGTTGATGAGTGGATGAGAAATAACCGTCGGTTTCTTCGTTCCAACCATATTGTATTACAAAATGAGTGATTATTTGTAAATTGTAATTTCAATCAATCACAATATTATTGTCGGATAGTGAATACTGTGTATTTCAATGAAGTGGATGTTAATCTAGAGTTACTTGGTCATCATAACTGCATAAATGCATGTATACATCGATCTTCAGATGCATAGATGCATGCACTAATTTTCTTATGTGCATGAATGCACATGTAAGCATGAACACTTGGTCATCATAACTGCATCTATGTATTTAATTTAATTGTGTTATGTGTTAAACTTCTAAGTCAATTTCAGTAGAATCAAACTTCTACGATGATCAATTTTGTTGGACAGAAGCTAACTCTGAAAGTATGTAACATGTTGTTTTTTGGTTCATCTTCACCGATACGATGGCCAAACCCATTAACTAAGATGATGAATAAAACCAATCGAAACCATGAACAGATCATTCACGTAGACGATTCACTCAAATGAAACATTGTGTTGATGATTAAATTAGGTCAAGAATGGCTTGGCTATGGCGTTCCGTGATGCTTTGATGGTGATCTTCGGTTGTAGTTTTTGATTTGCAGACCATAAAAGTGATTCGATGATGTTGTTGGTTTGATTGAGTGTAATTTTTACCATTTGTTGGTTTTACCATTTAAAAGCTTTTGTAGTTTTCATAAAGCTTGACTCAATTACATTGAGAGTTTAATACTCTCATGAGTTTTTTTAACATTCAAAAGGGGTTTTATTTTCATTAAAATAGTTTGTTGAATGGTTCAAGGTGTTAAAACCAAGAAGGTTGAAAATCCAATTTTGTTTTAAATAAAAGGTTTTAAATTAACCTTATGTGGTTTCAAGATCAGAAATTTAAATTAACCTTTTGTAGGTTGAAGATCAGTTTCCATATGCGTGTTAAGAATGATTATGCTTGTGTACGCATTATACGAAAACGAATATTTCTTATTTGCGAGTAAGAAATCGTTCATATGTGAAACTTGTGTTTTAACATGTGTGTTAAAACCTAATGTTATTCTAATTAAGTATTAGAAGAGATTCTTTATAATATAATCAATTTTGTATTGATTTAGTATTAATCTTTTAAATTTAAAAATCGTTTTTTTAGAAACAAATGATGAAATCATTATTCACTCGAAAACGTTGACAATCATTATCATATATTAATTATGTGTGCTTTACAATTGATCATTTTATAAAACTTTTTGCTTCAAAACATTTTGCAAACGTTTTGTTGGAACCTTTCATTACATGAAACCATATGTTTAGAACGTTTGATGTAGACTTTTCGTTGACTAATGTGCGTGTTAGAACCCATTTACTTATCTAGCATATGTGTTAGATATGACCTAAATTTTATGGTCTAAAAGCGTCTTATGTAGGCGTTTATTCTTAACATGTGTGTTAATGATAAATTTAAATAAGAGTGTTTTATGTAAACATCTTATCTCTAACGTGTGCGTTAGAAGATATTTATTCAATAAAACTATTTACAATTTTGGGTATTGATTTCCGTAATCAAAACATAAAATTAAAATAGTTTATTTCGAAACTGCTAAGTGCATGTTTTGGCAAAACTAAGGTTTGGTTTAGAATGAAATAAACAAAAAGTTTACATAAAGTGTTAATATAGTTTGTTACTCTTGTGGAAAGTAACACATCATAAAGCAATAATAGATTTAAGTGACTATTTGATGAAAAGATAAATCTTTGTTGCTATGAACATATATAATTGTTCAAATACTAATACTTGTGAACAATTTACTATATAAATAACATGATGTTTTATATCAATTTTGTGATTGTTCAAAGTGGGAGTACCACTATGGGAGATCAATTTATGATTGTTCAAAGCCCATATGAGTCAAGGATGAAACCTTTTGAGAAAAAGAAGGAAAAAAGTTTATGATCCTAAATGAATGATGATATATGTATGTTTGTGTAACTTACATATTAGACTTTCTAAAATATTGAGATTTTGGGATGTTGAACAACTCTCATTGTTTGTTTAAACTATGAAATGAATGTTGTGAACGAATATTAGGATATTCCTTAAAAGCTGTGAAGAATCAGAATGATGCATCTTCTGTTCACATGCTAGAGTATTGTAGTATAAAGCATGCTAGACTAGTACTTGTTAATTATAGGGATCTGAGGAGACAACTAATGTGAAACATTCAACTCATATACAACATAAAAGTAAAGTTGTGTATAAGTTGAATGTTTCACATTAGTAGTCTCCTCAGAGCCCCATAATTAACAAGTACTAGTCTAGCATGCTTTAGACTACAATACTCTAGCATGTGAACAGAAGATGCATCATTCTGATTCTTCACAGCTTTTAAGGAATATCCTAATATTCATTCACAACATTCATTTCATAGTTTAAACAAACAATGAGAGTTGTTCAACATCCTAAAATCTCAATATTTTAGAAAGTCTAATATGTAAATTACACAAACATACATAGATCATCGTTCAATCTAGGATCATAAACTTTTTTTTTCTTTTTCTCAAAAGGTTTCATCCTTGACTCATATGGACTTTGAACAATCACAAATTGATCTCTCATAGTGGTACTCCCACTTTGAACAATCATAAAATTGATATAAACATCATGTTGTTTATATAGTAAATTGTTCTCAAGTATTAGTATTTGAACAATTATATATGTTCATAGCAACAAAGATTTATCTTTCCATCAAATATTCAACTTGAATCTATTATTGCTTTATGACGTGTTACTTTTCACAAAAGTAACAAAATGTATTAACACTTTCTGTGAAACTTTTGGTTTATTTCATTCTAAACCAAATCTTAGTTTTGCCAAAACATGCACTTAGCAGTTTCGAAATAAACTATTTTAATTTTATGTTTTGATTACGGAAATCAATACCCAAAATTGTAAATAGTTTTATTGAATAAATAACTTCTAATGCACACGTTAGAGATAAAATGTTTACATAAAACACTCTTATTTAAGTTCATCATTAAAACACATGTTAAGAATAAATGCCTACATAAGACGCTTTTAGACCATAAAATTTAGGTCATATCTAACACACATGCTAGATAAGTAAATGGGTTCTAACACGCACATTAGTTAACAAAAGTCCACATTAAACGTTCTAAGTAAACAATTTCATGAAATGAAAGGTTCCAACAAAACGTTTGCAAAATGTTTTGAAGCAAAAAGTTTTATAAAATGATCATTTGTAAATTAATAATTATGATTGTCAACGTTTTCGAGTGAATAATGATTTTTGCATTTGTTTAAAAAAACGGTTTTAAATTTGAAAGATTAATACTAAATCAATACAAAATTTATTATATTATAAAGAATCTCTTCTAATACTTAATTAGAATAACATTAGGTTTTAACACACATGTTAAAACACAAGTTTCACATATGAAAGATTTCTTACTCGTAAATAAGAAATACCGGTTTTCATAAGATGCGTACACAAGCATAACCATTTTTAAGACGCATATGAAAACTAATCTTGAAACCGACAAACGGTTAATTCAAGGTTTTAATCTAGAAACCACATAAGGTTTCGAAAACTTTGATTTAAAACAAAATTGGATCTTCAACCTTTTTGTTTTAATACCTTGAACCATTCAACAAAATGGTTGTAATGAAAATAAACCCACTTTTAAATGCTAAAGTAATTGGGTCAAGTTTTATGAAAACTACAAAAGCTTTTATACATAAACAAAATTACATTCAATCAAAACCAACAAATGGTAAAAAATGTACCACTTTCTTTGTAAATAGAATCCAATTCTAGAAAAAAAAAAAAGTCAAGTGTAAGTTCTCTAAGTCCAACTTTGAGAGACAAACAATGACTATATACTTTTTTTAAATACGAACGGTGATTTAAAAAAAATTTGTTTTAAGATTGTAGGAACCGTTCGTACAAAAAACTAAAAATTCTTTATTAATTCAATTACAATACAAAGAAAATAAAGAATACAAGTAAATTACATTATGATTACAACCGAAATGAAACAAGATACAAGAAATGAGTAGAAACAGAAGCAAAAACATGGCTGAGGATTCGTGTTCAACACGGGTCCCTTAAAACAAATTCCGAGTCTCCCAAGAGAACTCGTTTGTTTCCCAGGGTACAACAGCCGAAGCAGTATGTACTGCCGGGATTGACTCACAACCCAAATTATACCATAAAGAAGAACATGAACATGATCAAGGTTTTGTTAGAAATAATTTTTAAAGAGAGACAATGAGAGATCTTTTAGTATTAGTGAAGTTTTGGTGTAGTTTGGTATGTCTTCTAACCAAGACTAACCTTGGTATTTATAGGTAAAATGAGTCAAACAACTCATTCATTACCCATAACTAATGAATTGAAACACCCCATTAAACATTAATCATGAGATGAAACATCTCATGTAATAAAACTTTCACATTTACTAAAAAATTGAAATAAATCAATATATTATTTTGTATTTTTCACAAATTATTATTGTGTTATACAAAATTTTCCAACAGTTTATCCAAGTGTATTTAACCATTTTAATTATTGAAAATTACTAGATTTGATATGTTTAACCATTTTAATTTTAAAAAAACCTATTAAATATTTTGGTCCCCGAGGTTTAAATATTTTGTAACAGTTTGTTCCTAACGTTAAATTAACATGTTAGATTTTTCTTGTTAAGTTAGAGAGTGTTTTAATAATTTAAAGTTTAGAGTCTATTTATGTGATTTTTCTATATATTGGACTCTTGGTCATGAGTTTGTTCGCGCGATTCTTTCGTATAAAAAAGTTATGTGTGCTTGAAAAATACGGAAGTCTTTAATTATATATTATTATCACTTTATCCATAAGTTTAATTTTTATACCATATCAAATATAAACTGACTCACGTACACCCTAGTAGTAGGGGATTTAAAATGTAACTACAATCAATTTTTCAAAATTTTCCTAAATATTAGAGGGCTAATATGTAGTTAATGTTATTATAATATATTTTATACACATATTTTAAATAAAAACTCATTATTGTAAGAAAAATCCCAAATGATACCACATAAGCAAAGTTGCTCTCAACGGATCCCATACAAGCAAATTTCGTTTTGCTATATTATATTAGCGATAACACTAATTACATTATACTCCTAATATTTAGTATAATTTTGAAAAATTTAATAGTAGTTATACTTTCAACCCTCTTTTACCTGTGATGTGCATGAGTCAGTTTATCATTATATAATACTAGTTTAGTGCTCGCGCTACGTACATGAACACAACATTTAAGTGATTCTTTTAACGATGTTCATAAATGGTCCATTCAGTTTTGAGACAAACACGTGGTAAACCGGAACACATGATATATTTTTAAAAATTAGATTTTTAGTATAGCAATATCATACTCAAATTTAAGAAAATAAAGTGTTCAGTTTTATGATGTAGTTTATTTTTTTAAAAAAATCGTATAAAAATGTTATCTATATTTATAAAACACTGAGGTCTTTAATTGTATGTTATTATTAACTTTATCCATAAGTTTATTTTTAATATAAATTATAAACCGACTTATGTACACCCCATGTAGTAGATGGTTAAAAATATAAATACTCTTAAATGTTTCCGAATCCTCTAAATTATTTAGGGACCAAAAATGTAATTAGTTTTATTATAATATATTTTATATAAATATTTCAAATAAAGAAATCATTATTATGAGATAAACTCTCAAATAATGTCACATAAGCTAAAAACTTTAAAAAGATGCCACATAAGCTTTTTTTGTTTTGCTATATTATATAAGGATAGGAAAATAGATTTTGCTTAGTTGCATCATTAGACGTGATATTTGCTTAGTTGGCATCATAAAATTGTTTTTCTCATAATAATATTTTTATATTTGAAATAAGTCTATATCTATAATAATAATAATAATATATTACAATAACCTTAATTACATTTTGGTTTCCTAATATTTAGGAGAATCTTTAGAAACTTAATAATATTTACATTTGAAACCCTCTCCTACGAAGGTCATGAATGAGTCATCTTATATTTGATATATAGGGTATAATAATGAAATTAAGGATAAAATTGTATTAATCTATAATTAAATAACTCAATATTTTTTAAACATGCATAAATTTTTTATACGACATTATTTAAAAAAACTACACCATAAAACCGAGTATTTAAATCTTTTTAAATTGAGTATAATATTGTATACTAAAAAACAAAACCTGGGCGTAGCACGGGCTCTAAACTAGTATTTGATAAGGTATAAATAAAAAAATTTAAGATAAAGTTGGTAATAACCTACAATTAAATACATCGGTATTTTCTAAACATACGTAATTTTTCTATACGACACTATTTAAAAAAAATACACAATCAAACTGAGCATTGAATTCCTTTTAATTTGAGTTTAATATTGATATAAAAAAACATTTTTTTAAAAATAAATCTTGCATGTGTTCCGGTTTTATTATGCATGGTTTTATCTTAAAACTGATTTAAGCAGTGTATGTCCAAATCTGAATGTTATGTTACCGAATGTAACGCGAACACTAAAGTGGTATATATAGAAATTAGGGAAAAAATATTTATATTTACAAACGCTTACATAGTAAAATCATTTATTGCGTTGAACATAATTTTAACCTATTTCATAGATAGCCTAATCTATGTACGTGTGTATATCTGTGTGTGTTTGTTTTTAAACGTAAATACCTAATTAAAGCAATTTACTTTTATATAAAAACCATAACTAACAAGGAAAAGCCAAAACAACGATCGATCTTTAGCTCAAATGGTTAAGGCGGGGTACCTAAGATTTATAAAAGCGAAAAAATGTTGGGTTCAAGTCTCACTTAAAACAAAAAAAATTAAGTTTTTAGGTTGAAAAAGAAAGTTTTCTCACAAAAAATAAATTTCCTCCTGTGAGAGTTGGGGATGCAGTTTCGGCTCCGAAAAAAGGACAAAAAAATACACCTATAGTGTGTCATCTTTTAAAGTATAACTACTATTTAGTAGTTATACACATAAAGTGTGTGCTGTTCTAAAAAAAATACACCTAAAGTGTGTCATCTTTTAATCTAAATTTAGTAGCTCGTCAAAAAAGTATCTATTGTAGTTTTAGATGAAGACATAAAATGAGTATATGTACAACCGTTAAGCAATAAAAAATAAGGTTAATAGATCGAATTAGACACGAGATAACTCCTATGTTGCAATGTAGGACAGTATATAGAGTTTTTATTTGTGTTTCTTAAATGTGAAATAACTCAAATTCCTTCTATAGAAAATTTACTTAAATAGTGATTTTAAGGATATTTATGATAGTTCCAATCAATTTTAAGATAAAACCGGAACAAAAGATTTATTTTTAAAAATTGTTAATTAGTATAGAAGTATTATACTAAAATTAAAAAGAATTAAACGTTTAATTTTATGGGGTAGTTTATTTTTAAAATATGTTTGTATAAAACAGTTATATATGTTTATAAAACACTAAGATTTTTTAATTGTATGTTATTATCAATTGTATCTATAAGTTTTATTTTTATACCCTTTTAAATATAAACAAACTCATGTACACCTCTCATAGTAGAGGGTTGAAAATGTAATTACTCTTAGATGTTTTAAAATTTTCCTAAATTTGGGGGACCAAAATGTAATTAGTGTAATTTTTAATATATTTTATATACATATTTTAAATAAAAATCATTATTGTGAGAGAAACTCTCAAATGATGCCACATAAGCAAGAAATTTTAAAAAGATGTCACACGATGCTCGGGTAAATAACACCCAAGTAGTACTTAAAAAATATTCATGTAGGGCAAAGACGATTCTAATAAGTTTTAAGACAAAATTGTTGTAAAACCGAAACACTATATATTTAAAATATATATTTTAGTATAAAGATATTATATTCGAATTATAAAGAAAATTAAATGTTTGATTTTAAAACACTATTTTTTAAAATATATTTTCGTATAAAAAGTTATGTTTGTTTAAAAAATACTAAGGTATTTAGCTGTAAATTATTACCAATTTTATTTATAAGTTTCATTTTATATCCTAGTAAAGTAGTAAGCGATGGTTGAAATTGTAATTAGTTTTATTTTTTTCAAGAGTCTACTAAACGTTAGGATGTAATTATTATATAAAAGATTATGATTATAAGATAAACTCTCAAACGATGTCACATAAGCAAAACACATTCAATTGATGACACATAAACAAAATATGTTTTGCTTTATTATATTAGAGACTAGATTATACCTCCCGTGTGTAACACGAGTTGAATAAGTAAAAATATTTTATTATTAGAATAAAGTGCAATTTGAGTACCTGAGCTATACTCCAACTTACACTATGAGTACTTGAGTTTTAATTTTAGCCAATTGAGTGCCTAACCTTTCTAATTTTCGCAGTTTGAGTACCTAAGACTAACAGATGTTAGTTAAGTGTTACCTTATAAGGCTATTCCGGTCATTTCTTATATAATGCTAGGGTTCAATTAGTAATTTTAGTTTTTATTATGTGATGGTCGTATGCTGTGTAATAGTAGAAGGATTAAATATGTAATATATTATTAAGCGGGAAAATGATGCCAACAGTTGCTCCATTACATGATAGCATGTGACATAAAAAATCATCTTTTATTAGTTAGTATAGATAGATAGATTAGTGTCGAAGACCAAACCATTACAAAATACATTTACAACCGTTAATCAATATTAGGTACGGTTAATAGATCGTATGCATGAGACACGAGATACCTCCTATGCTGCAATGTAGGACAATATATGCATGGAGTTTTTATTTGTGTTCCTTAAATAATATGACTAAAATTCCTTCTAATTTAAAATAAAAATCTATAGATGCCTAAACGTTAGAGACTAAAATAGTAATTATATACCCTTTAAATATCAAGCGTGCTACAGTTTTTTATTTAAGAACATTCCTAGTTGTCAGTTGCTGAGTCCTAATCGAACTTCATGCCATATATTAGGTTGCAATTTTGTTTGTCAAAGTTCCCTGATCATGACTATAAAAATATTCATGTTAGTTGGCATGCGAGAGTTGTTGATAATAATATAATAATAACTAGGTTATACGGGTTGAAAAACATATGTTTATATTAAAAATGTGTTATTTAATTGATGTTGCACTAGGATTTGTCGAATGTGACATTAAAATGAAAGATACTATGACCATCAATTGTTTTGTACCATCATCGATATAGATAAGATTATAAGATAAGCATAAAAAGCATTAAGCATACCCAGTTATATCGTGTCTTAGAATTAGAAAAGAAAAGTGTGATTAACTATGTAAGAGTGGTTGAGATTTATAAGTATTTTAAAATTAATTGTGAAAAGTATAATTTGCAAATCATGTTAAACTTTACTTTATTTGAATTTAAATTGAAAATCGTGTTAAGAGTTGACGTTCTATGTTTGGAAAGTATGACAAAGTATTTGAAAGAGTTATAATCAAGATTACAATTAACATTGATAACAAATCAATGAATTTTAGTACCCAGTCATGATGGTGACCTTTTGGTCGTACGAAACTTTTTTAATATGTATTATCTGCAATTGATAATACAAAAAAAAATGATCTAAAATATGAATTTTGAATTATAATTTATAATGAACTACTTTATTAATTATGAGGTGCAAGTTGAATTAAACCTTTTATTTAAATATTTAAAATTCTTGTTTCATCATATGACTGATCTCCAATATTCTCCAAAGACTGATCATGATGTTGTAAAGATAAACAACAGTAAGAAATATTATACATGTCAACACAAAAAAATGTTCATAATCTCTTCACTTAAATTATATACATGATCATGATCAAATGATCGAATACAAACATGCACGACTTATTCATGCTAGTGCCACTTAATATATAGTAATATAGGGTGTTTTATTAGCAGCATTAACATCAAACTATATATCATGAATACTAACACGTACAACGCGCGTCAGTAAATCAAGTACGTCATGGCTACTATAAGTATTAAAAAGATAATAAACACACCAAACATGCCACTAAAATACACAAAGAAATCATTCTACCCAAACGTGCAACAATGGCATAGACGGAATTGGGGCTAAGACGTGTGACAGCAAAGAAATGTTGTGTGGCTGAAGCGAATCCATACATGAGGATGCTTGTTACAGACAACGTGACAGTATGAGGGTGAGTATGGAATGGAAATTTTGTATCTCCTTGAGATTTGATTGCGACAAGAGCAAATAAAGAAGTGACAACAAATTTAAATGAAGAGGGGAGCGTGTCTTCCTTAAATGCTCCTTGCGGGTGGTAACTATGCCAACGTTGGCCGAGGGAAACTGCAGCTTTGAAGAAGATGTTATGGTTGATATTTACAGGCGCAACGTTAGCTTCTTCGTTGATCGGATTGTTATTGGCGCCTAAAGGCAACATTGTCCTTTGTAAGGCTAACAAAGAAAGATTGACGTGATTGTACGTATGAGCTAAAATGAACAAGAGAGAAAAATGATCATGAAAGTAAGATAGTTGCTTTGTTTCATATATAATGGAGTTAGTTACATAACTAGTCCATGTGTTTTGGCCTTGGTTACATATTTGAGGTACGTAACTTAAAAAAGTTAAATATTTGGGCTATGTGGAAACCATAATTTTTTCAAACTATATTAGCATTCATATGAATTAGGAGGAAAATGGTAACATCGCTCTTGCTACGAGTAGTTTCTTCGCAAACCAACTTACCCAATCATTGGTGTTAGATCTTTGTCTTAAAGTTAAAGAAGTAACACTGAAATAGCTCCTAACAGCTCCTACTAGGAGCTGCTTTAGTTAACTCCATTAAGCTTTCAGTTTCCATCTAATTATAACAATGCTTGGTGTTCTAAGGCAGGCTTTCGTTAAAAAAGTTTGTTGAGTTGAGCTGAAATGATTATTTTACTCTCCTAATTCGATTTATTAGCATCATAAGAGTTTATACAATAAAGTGCTACGTAAATGACAAAAAACTACGTCGTTTACATTATAGCTTTAGTTCTACACCAAGTTCCAAACTACAGCCAAAACACACCAACCAACCCTCAACACTAAACCATCGTGTATCAGGAGTGAAACTGCTTACAAATCCCCACCGAAAGGTTTTTGACATAATCATTTTACTCTTTAAATCTGATATATTAGCATCGTTTAAGTAAATTAATCATTTGGACATAACTTAATGATTTTTGAACATAAACTTAGTGTTATAAAATACATCATTGTTACAAAATAAAAGACTAGCTAGGTAATTAAAACATATTAAATTTAGACTAAATATATGATTTAGATGAAAGTAGAGGGACCATTGTTGTAATTAACTTTGTAAAACCACAAATTTAAAGTGTAGAAGAGCAACATCCTGCCACCTTCCTTCTAATTTCCCCCCCTCATGCATGTGCAACAAAGTGCAACGTGGAAACTATTTCCACCTCGTCTTCTTAGAATATTATTCTACGATAAATACAAATCTTTTTAAAAATAAACTCATTGACGTTTTAATTCAGTTTCTTAGATAAAGTTTCCTTTTAATATTTAAATTCTGTGTAATATTTAATTTAACCACATTACGGAATTTTATAAATTTGATAAAGTAATTAAAAGCGTTAATAGTATTTTTTTAACGGCAATTTGAATTAATGACGAGTCACCAGCCCATCCGGTCATCTTTATTCTCTGTAAGAGGGCAAGAGAAAACCCGTCTTATCTTAGAAAACCTTCTAATTAATCCAACCTGAAATCTCTCTATTGTCGATCACATATGAGGCTTGAATCTAAAACCTCTATACTCTAATGAAATCTTGATACCTAATCTCATTCATTTGGGTTGAGGATATATCATTGACAAAGTGTTAATAAATAGGTAGAGTTATAGTAAAAAGAGGAGTTATTTAAAATGATTTTGGGCTTAACATGTGCTCTTGATAGTTTTTAAAGATGATGCATTTTAATTATATGTTAAGTAGAGGTGCACAAATCGGTTTTTTAGAAGAACCGGTTCCGGTTCTAGAACCGGTTCCGGTTCTTGTTGGTGTTAAAAGAACCGGTTCTTACAAGAACCGGTTCGGTTCTAGAACCGGTTTTTGGTGAAAAAACTAGAACCTAGTAACCGGTTCCGGTTCCTAAAGAACCAGTTCCGGTTCTCAAAGAACCGGTTCCGGTTCCTAAAAAACCGGTTCAGGTTCTTAAAAAATACCTTTTTTTCTACGATATGGGCCGGAAGTAACATTAAAAATTTAAAATATTACAAGATATATAGCTTTTTAAACATTAAATAAATAACAACACTAAAACATACCGGTTTTTCAAGAACCGGTTCTTCCAGGAACCGGTTTTTCCAAGAACCGGTTTTTTTAGGAACCGGTTCCGGTTCTTTTGGAACCTATAATTTGGAAAAAATAGTAGAACCTACGGTTCAGTTCCGGTTCGGTTCTTGTAGAACCGGTTCTTCGAAGAACCGGTTCTTCGAAGAACCGGTTTTCGGTTATTTGATCGGTTCCGGTTCCGGTTTTTTTTGCACCTCTAATGTTAAGTGTTGGAATATTTTGTAAAGCACAAATATTAATTTGTGAAAAATACAAAATAATAATTTATTGGTGTTTCAACTTTTTATTCAATGTGGGTAATTTATTACTTGAGGTGTTTCATCTCATTATTCATCTTTAATTGGATGTTTCAACTCATGTTTATGGACATTGAATATAATGTTTGAACTCTTTTTGTCCTATAAATACCAAGGTGAACCTTGGTTGAAGACACACCAAACTACACCAATAACTTCATCAACTCTAAAAGATCTCTCATTCTTTCTCTTTATATAATTTCTAACAAATCTTTGATCATGTTCATGCTCTTTTTAAGGTATAATTTGGGTTGTGAGTCAATCCCGGCAGTACATACTGCTTCGGCTGTTGTACCCTGGGAAACAAACGAGTTCTCTTGGGAGACTCGGAATTTGTTTTAAGGGACCCGTGTTGAACACGAATCCTCAGCCATGTTTTTGCTTCTGTTTCTACTCATTTCTTGTATCTTGTTTTATTTCGGTTGTAATCATAATGTAATTTACTTGTATTCTTTTATTTCTTTGTATTGTAATTGAATTAATAAAGAATTTTTAGTTTTTTGTACGAACGGTTCCTACAATCTTAAAACAAATTTTTTTTAAATCACCGTTCGTATTTAGAAAAAAAGTATATAGTCATTGTTCGTCTCTCAAAGTTGGACTTAGAGAACTTACACTTGACTTTTTTCTAGAACCGGATTTTATTTACAAAGAAAAAGTGGCTCAATTTTCACCATTTGTTGGTTTTGATTGAGTGTAATTTTGTTTATGTATAAAAGCTTTTGTAGTTTTCATAAAACTTGACCCAATTACTTTAGCATTCAAAAGTGGGTTTATTTTCATTACAACCATTTTGTTGAATGGTTCAAGGTATTAAAACAAAAAGGTTGAAGATCCAATTTTGTTTTAAATCAAAGGTTTCGAAACCTATGTGGTTTCAAGATTAAAACTTTGAATTAACCTGTTTGTGAGTTTCAAGATTAGTTTTCATATGGTCTTAAGATTGGTTATGTTTGTGTACGCATCTTATGAAAACTTGTATTTCTTATTTGCGAGTAAGAAATCTTTCATATGTGAAAGTGAAACTTGTGTTTTAACATGTGTGTTAAAACCTATTGATATTCTAATTAAGTATTAGAAGAGATTCTTTATAATATAATCAATTTTGTATGGATTTAGTATTAATCTTTTAAATTTAAAACCGTTTTTTTAAACAAATAATGAAATCATTATTCACTCGAAAACGTTGACAAACATGATCATTAATTATGCGTGATTTACAAATGAGTATTTATAAAACAAAAAAAAAATTGCCTTTAAAACATTTGTGCAAACGTTTTATTGGAACCTTTCATTACATAAAACTATTTACTTATCTAGCATGTGTGTTAGATATGACCTAAATTTTATGGTCTAAAAACGGCTTATGTAGGCGTTTATTCTTAACATGTGTGTTAATGATGAATTTAAATAAGAGTGTTTTATGTAAACATCTTATCTCTAACGTGTGCGTTAGAAGTTATATATTCAATAAAACTATTTACAATTTTGGGTATTGATTTCCGTAATCAAAACATAAAATTAAAAAGTTTATTTCGAAACTGCTAAGTGCATGTTTTGGCAAAACTAAGATTTGGTTTAGAATGAAATAAACCAAAAGTTTCACATAAAGTGTTAATATAGTTTGTTACTCTTGTGGAAAGTTACACGTCATAAAGCAATAATAGATTCAAGTTGACCATTTGATGAAAAGATAAATCTTTGTTGCTATGAACATATATGATTGTTCAAATACTAATACTTGTGAACAATTTACTATATAAACAACATGATGTTTTATATCAATTTTGTGATTGTTCAAAGTGGGAGTACCACTATGGGAGATCAATTAATGATTGTTCAAAGCCCATATGAGTCAAGGATGAAACCTTTTGAGAAAAAGGTAAAAAATTTATGATCCTAGATTGAATGATGATATATGTATGTTTGTGTAACTTACATATTAGACTTTCTAAAATATTGAGATTTTGGGATGTTGAACAACTCTCATTGTCTGTTTAAACTATGAAATGAATGTTGTGAACGAATATTAGGATATTCCTTAAAAGCTGTGAAGAATCAGAATGATGCATCTTCTGTTCACATGCTAGAGTATTGTAGTCTAAAGCATGCTAGACTAGTACTTGTTAATTATAGGGCTATGAGGAGACTACTAATGTGAAACATTCAACTCATATACAACATAAAATTAAAGTTGTGTATAAGACAATGTGAGTGACGGTTGTCCTTAAATCTAAGGAAAGTCATATAGCTTATAGAGAGCTCATTTAATCTAGATGGTAACTTAAAATTATTTTAAGTTTAAGATGGTTGATAACAACCTATAACAAGGCATGTGTTGCTTTAGTCGGTAAACAAGTATTGACGACATCATTGATACAAAGACGTTGATCTTGTTCAAATCATGGATGTCTAATACTATATTTAAACATATTCTATCGAAGTGCAACAAATGTGGGGGGAGGCCATTTGAGAAATGGTATTTGAGAAGTTTTCTCAAACCCGTATCAAAAGAGAACCTTTTGTTGAGCCAAATATAATGCAACTATGTGACCGAATCTACAAGCTAGACTCGAAGGTCAATTGGTTAGATTTAACATCTAATTACTAATGGCATGGATATGCTAGGCTCGAAATGCATTTTAAAGACAAAAATGTACCTCAGTTCAAGTTGATACTCGGGGTTATAGTCTTAAAAAATGACAAAAGGCAAGATTAACTTGTTAATAACACATCATAACAACTCATCTCAACTACAATTATCTATATTAACTCGACGGAGTCATAGATAATGGTTTTGGATCCAACAACATGAGAGACGGAGTTGTGGAATGAGACTAAAGCCCATGAAAGATGGTATATGAAGGAAAACCTAACTTAGTTGACTGGAGATCCCAAGATCTAAGTTCAATAGGACAACCTACTCATATATCTAAGGGTGGTCACTGTGGGGGCATAGTTAATATATCAGTCGATATATAAGCTAATATGTATAAATGTTTATATATGTCCTCCTAAATTATAAAGGGAGCTTAAATACTTCCTAGTCCATTCCTATAACAACAGTGACACATTGTGAGGCTAAGCATATCGTATGGTTAATGATTTGTGTAATCATAGTAACCTTAATGCTTTTAATGATTTTTAGATAAATCACCTATGTGAAAGAGAAGTGGGGTCGCTTCGAATGAAATTGTGGGGTGCGCAATTCCTAGAGCTTTCGCAGAACCAGGCTAGTGTTCCAAGACCATAACGGACACGACAATGAGGGTTTGACCGAACCAGGGAGAGTGTTGTGTGAAGTGTATTGTCGTCTCCATAAATGGTGGTTGGTTCAAGGACATCACGTCTACCGAACCACTAGGAGACTAAGTATGCATCACAACGGAAGGTTCAAAGGTAACACCTACCTATCCGGCAGTACTCAACCGCTAAATTATATCTAAGAAACTTGTATGTAACGATCAATCTGGATTGTTGGAATAATATGTGAAAATGAGTTTTCACATGAGAAAATATGTTTTCATTTGAGAAAATGAGATTTTGTCTTTTTCCCATGTGGGGGATTGTTGGAATATTTTGTAAAGCACAAATATTAATTTGTGAAAAATACAAAATAATAATTTATTGGTGTTTCAACTTTTTATTCAATGTGGGTAATTTATTACTTGAGGTGTTTCATCTCATTATTCATCTTTAATTGGATGTTTCAACTCATGTTTATGGACATTGAATATAATGTTTGAACTCTTTTTGTCCTATAAATACCAAGGTGAACCTTGGTTGAAGACACACCAAACTACACCAATAACTTCATCAACTCTAAAAGATCTCTCATTCTTTCTCTTTATATAATTTCTAACAAATCTTTGATCATGTTCATGCTCTTTTTAAGGTATAATTTGGGTTGTGAGTCAATCCCGGCAGTACATACTGCTTCGGCTGTTGTACCCTGGGAAACAAACGAGTTCTCTTGGGAGACTCGGAATTTGTTTTAAGGGACCCGTGTTGAACACGAATCCTCAGCCATGTTTTTGCTTCTGTTTCTACTCATTTCTTGTATCTTGTTTTATTTCGGTTGTAATCATAATGTAATTTACTTGTATTCTTTTATTTCTTTGTATTGTAATTGAATTAATAAAGAATTTTTAGTTTTTTGTACGAACGGTTCCTACAATGTACATCAAGTCATTATGTTTTTTATATCAAGTCATTTTGTTAAACATTTGTCATCATTGTGTTTTACTTATATATATTATTTTTTTAAATATCATTTTAAAAAGCACGATATCAAAACAGGAAACACAAAGACCCGAATGAAAGTCCCAATCTTGAATTTTTATGTTAACTTGTCATAATGAGATGAAGAACGTGATTTTTTTTATTTTTTTATTGAATCATCTTGTGATATTTGGTTTGCCAACACTTAATCTAAATCATTGTTTATCATGTAATACATGCAATGACGCTCAACAACAAGCAGCCTCAGGATCATAAAACAGTACCCTGAATGTTGATGTGGTCTATGAGAGAAACACGATGTCTAAAGAAAATGAAAAAGCAAGACAAATATGAAATGGCTCCCATTACAAGGGGCCCCCATGTTAGTTGGGATCTAATGTTAAGTCAAATGGTCTATTGTCATTAGTTAGAGGGTTATTATTGTAACTAGTAGAATATATATGAACCTCCATGTTATCATTATGGTACAATTAATCGAATTATGAGTTGATATGGTATCAGAGCATATCAACTTGTAAACCCTAAACAAACCCCCACAGCCGTCAACCAACGAACCATCAGCCAACGTCCGACCTGCAATCGGCGAACACTCAGGTATCAAAATCACCGTCTTTACTCACCATGACAACGATTACCGTTTTTAGTATTCAAGAACGTACATCCCATAATTCTCACAAGTTTGCATTCAATCTTACACCAAACAATTATGGCTACTGGAAAGCCATGGTGGAAACATTTTTAAAGGCCAATGGATTATATTGTTATGTTGACAAAACGTTATCTTGCCCGGAAGAAAAAATTACAACAGGTGATGCTACTACTACAAACCCCAACTTTACAAATTGGATTGCTAATGATGCACACGTCCGCATGATCATTATATCCACCGTTTCCGAGTCTTCGTTTCAACACATCCAAGGAGACACGGCTCGGGAAGTGTGGTTAAGTCTAGCACGTGCATATGCTCCTTCGAATTCATCTCATGAGTTCACACTAAAAACGCAGCTTTTAAAAATTTCAATGAAAGATGGTGAAAAAGGTATCGATTATCTCAGCCGTGCTCAAGAATATGCAACTGTAACACCTATAAAAATTTCGTATCCGAATTATTAGTTAGGATACTCAACCTTGTGGTCATAATTAAGTAGTTGGTATATATACGACAATCGTATTTCAAATATTGCCAAACGATTAAGAAACGAATTAGCACATGAGATGTTTAGGCGAGCAATTATTATTATAGGAGACCTTTGTATAATAATATTATATTATATTTGAACTTTCTCCGTTTTTAACGAAACTTAGGTCGATGCATAGAGATTGATGAGCTCGTCCCAACCGTATATTTATAATTTTATAAAACGCTATATTTTAAAAGTTATACGAGAAAAACGAACGAAGCAGCTGAATTAATTAATTCTAATAATAAAAGTAACCAGGGTAGCTAGCATGTCAATTTTAAGTCCCAAATCGATGCTGAAAGTATTTAAGCTGCTTGCTTGTTCCCTATATATAGAAGGCTTGGGTTAAAATTTATATATCAATTTCTTTTAACGGGAACGTTCTAGTTTAGAGAATCCCGAGTATACAGTACCCTGATGGGTGTTGTTAGTATTTGTTTTGGAGCACGAGTAGGGAGACTCTACATCAAATTGCCGTAGATAGTTTAAGAGGTATATTCTTGTTTAAGTTTATATCTAGTTAATAATTATATTTATTAGTATATATATTTTGTGGGGCTTAGGGTCAGGGTCGGGGTAGACATTGGGTAACTTGACCCTGATCTAGACATGGACTGATCAACCATGTCTAAACTAGATAGAGTTATCCATAGTTGACCACGACGATGACAAGCCAGTACCCACTCCTTACATAATTAATAGCTGAGATTTGCCTTAATTATAAATAGGAACCAAACTTCATAACTGTTATAGTGGCGCCAGTTAAGCCACGTGTATAGATTCAAAGTGCACAAGGATATTGCTCAGAAATCTCAAAGGGTTAGAGAGTTAAAGGAAGTGTTGTCCAATGACAGTTATTCTGATTAAGGTGAATACATTTGTATTTTAAATGCTTTTACGAAATCTTTGTTATTTCAAAACCAGCAAGAAAAGTAGTTAATTTATTAATGCATGCTGGTAAAATACGAGACGGACACTTGGCACGTACGGTCTGATCAGAAATGGTATACACGTGTTTAGGCAGAACTCATACGGTGAGTTCTGTAACTAAGCGTGGCTGGTACAGTTTGTGTGCCCAAAGGAGTGAGATTCCCTAGGCACCAGAGTTATAATGAAATAACTCACAGCCAACAAACTGTTATCAGTGTGCAAAATGGTGTGTATTTTATCCATGTTCCTAGTATGGTTAATCTAAATTAATGCTTTCATGCTTATAAATGATTTGGGTCTACAGATGATATTCACCAGCATTATCGCTGATGTTTTATTTTTAAAACCTTTTACAGGTAATGAATAAAAGAATGGAATTGCTAAATGCCATGTTGTACATATGATGTTTTACATGTGCATGTTAGCTAATTAAGCACAAGATACATCACAGAAGAATGGACACATTCGATGAAGAAATCTTGTGGCTTCAAATATTATAGTAATATGAAATTACTATGTTTTGTAAAATAACGGATAGTTAAGCCCAGTTATATGAAAACAATGTAAAATGACGGGTAGTTAAGCCCAGTTATATGAAAACAATGTTTGCAATCATTATGAAATATTATGAAATGGGACCAAGTTTTGAGAAAAATATTCCGCTGCATTTGAACTCTGTGTTTTCAGAATAAATTAATCAAAGCAGGTACCAATCGGGTCACACGTCCGGGCATGCCAAACCCGGGGTGTGACAGCAACGGCTCTTGCAAATATTGGTGAACCTGTCAAAGACAAAGATCTCGTCATGCTTACTATAGCCGGGTTACGTGAGGAATATCATGGTTTGAAAAGCAACCTTCTTGCCCGCTCCCCACCGGTTCAATTTAACGAACTTCACGGCCTGATTGGTGATCATGAATATATCACTCGGTCCACTGTTTCTTCATCATCAGCCTCTCCACAAGTCTTCAATGTTACCACTGCCACAACAACTACTTCCCAGGCCCCAGATTTGGCTTCGATTCAGCAGCAAATTACCAACCTTCAACTTTTGGCAAACCAACTTGCTTCCACAGCTCAACCATCGGCATCAGCATCAGCTCCTCAGGCAAACTATGCTAATCGGTCTGCTTCTTCAAGATACGGTCGGGGTGGTGCGTCTTCTCGCGGGAGCCGTGGCCGTGGTGGTTCACAAGGCTCTCGCCAATTTGCTTGGGCATCAACTCAAAATGTGGTTTACGGTCATTGCAATAGGTGCGGTATTGGTCATATTCCCTCACAGTGCCCGAATCGCACCGGCTCTTCTCATGGATCACCTCAAGCGAATTATGCTAACTCTGAGGCAGGCTCATACACTACTTGGACATCGGATACAGGCGCTAATTCTCATGGTACTCCTGATCTTGCTAGTATGGACAACTCGGATGTTTATCATGGTAATGACTCCCTCTATGTTGGTAACGGTAACTCTCTTCCAATTCTTCATGTCGGTTCAAAATCCTTTTTCACCTCAAACAAAAACTTACAGCTTAACAACATACTTCATGTCCCGAACCTACAACGTAACCTACTTTCCGTTCATAAATTTTGCAAAGATAATAACGTTTTCTTTGAATTTCACACTTCTTTTTTTGTTGTGAAGGACGAGGCTACCAGGGCTACCCTCCTCACGGGCCCCAGTGACCAGGGTCTCTACACCATTCGCCTACCTTCTTTTCAACCGGTTTCCAAGATGGCGTTCACTGCTTTTCGAGCTCCATCTACTATGTGGCATCAACGACTTGGGCATCCACATTTTCGAGTTTTTCAACACATTGTTAAAACATTTTCTTTACCTGTTTCTGATAAACTTTGTTCAGCTTTGTGTACTTCTTGTCAATTGGGAAAAATGTCCAAACTTACTTTGCCTATTTCTTCTTTTCGTAGTAAAAACATACCTGATTTGGTTTATTGTGATGTTTGGGGTCATACTACCACGTCCTTTGACGGTTATCGTTATTTTTTATTATGTGTTGACCATCATACCCGCTATATGTGGTATTTTCCGCTCATGCAAAAACCAGACGTTTTTACCACTTTTACAAATTTCGTTCGCCTGGTTGAACGCCAATTTAACACCAAACTAAAAAGTGTTCAAACTGATTGGGGTGGCGAGTTTCGGAATCTTACTCAGTTTTTTACATCCCATGGTATTTTACATCGTCGCTCGTGTCCTCATACGTAGGGATGAGCTTTTGGTACCGAGTACCGGTACCGGTACCGGTACCGTACCGTCCCGCTAAATTCGGTACCGGTACCGGTACCCACTTTTCCTAAAACTCGGTACCGGTACCAGGCGGTACCGGTACCGGTACTTTCCCGGTTAGTACCACGTTGGTACCACGTTGGTACCGGTTAAGAAAAAACTAGTTTTTTTTAGTATATTTTATATAATTTGAGATGTTATGAATGTTGTGTATTACTTGCTTAATGTTATAAAGTGTTTTCTTTACGACTTTGAGTCATTTTATAATATTTTTTAGATTATTAACTTTTAAATTTAATGAAGTTGATATGATTTTTAATTAATTTATACCATATTTCATTTCTTTTTCTTATATTCAAGTATATTATAGTATAGTTATATAAAAAAGTATAAAATTAAACCGAAATAAGCGAATAAATTTTATAAAAAAAAATAAAATATGAAACTGGTACCAACGTGGTACCAGTACCGAAATACCGGTACCGGTACCGGTACCGTCCCGGTACCGTCCCGCTAAATTCGGTACCGGTACCGGTACCCACTTTTCTTAAAACTCGGTACCGGTACTAGGCGGTACCGGTACCGGGCGGTACCGGTACCCGTCCCGATCTCATCCCTACTCATACGAGTGAACAGAATGGCATTGTCGAGCGTCGCCACCGCCACGTCGTGGAAACCGGTCTCACCTTACTAGCCCAATCCAAACTACCTCAAACTTTTTGGTCATTCGCTTTTCAAACCGCCGTCTACCTCATTAATCGTCTACCTTCTCGTCTTTCCTCAAACAAATCCCCACATCAACTAGTTTTCCAACGTCCTCCCGATTACTCATTTCTTCGGGTATTTGGATGTCTTTGTTTTCCTTATTTACGTCCATATAACCAACACAAAATTGATTTTCGTTCTACTCCTTGTATATTTCTCGGTTATAGTCCGTCTCATCATGGATATCAATGCCTTGATCAAACTACTCACCGAATCTACATTGCTCGTCATGTCCGATTTAACGAGCATGTTTTTCCCTCCCTTACTGAACCCTCCATCGACCCTCCTTCTTCCTCCACAGCCGCTAATTCCTTTTCTACAATTCCTGATCCTCCATTAACCATTTTCGATAACCCATCCATTCCTACAACCGAACCATCGCCACCCACCCCTACTTTTTTTGAACCCGTCCAAACCGTCCCTAATCCTCAGACCACCACCACCCAACCTACTTCCTCTTCTTCGCAACCAACCACGCCTCGTTACCGACCTCCTCACCTTCGGCCACATCCTAAACCCCGAAAAATTTTTGACCCTTCAGCCAATATCGCCACCACCGCTACCGTTCCTTCTGAACCGACTTCATTTACTGTTGCCAACGACTCAGCGGAGTGGCGTCAAGCCATGGCAGCCGAGTTGCACGCACTACACAGAAACGGAACATGGTCGTTAGTTCCTCCGGTACCAAATTCTAATGTTATTGATTGCAAGTGGGTTTACAGGTTGAAAACCGATCAGCATGGGAACCTGACTAGACACAAGGCTCGATTGGTAGCAAAGGGTTTTTTACAGCAATCTGGCATTGATTATCATGAGACGTTCAGCCCCGTGGTCAAACCAGCCACCATCCGCACGGTTCTTTCTCTTTCCGTCTCTAAGAATTGGTCTCTCAAACAACTTGATGTGCAAAATGCGTTTTTACATGGTGATTTACATGAAACAGTCTATATGCATCAACCACCGGGCTTCGAGGATTCTACACATCCTAATCATGTTTGCAAGTTGCACAAATCCCTTTATGGCTTAAAACAGTCGCCCAGGGCATGGTTCACCAAACTCTCAAATGTCTTATAGCATCTTGGTTTTCAAGGTTCTAAAACTGATCCATCATTGTTTATCCTTAACCGCTCGGGTACACAAGTTTACCTACTAGTTTACGTGGACGACATCATTATTACGGGCAACGATCCCAACACAGTTAATCGTATTATTACTTCACTTGGTCAGCAGGTATCTCTCACTGACATGGGTCGTCTTACTTACTTTCTTGGTATTGAAGTTCTTCACACCTCTTCGGGTCTTATCCTATCTCAAAGGAAGTATATTCAGGAACTTATTGATCGAGCCGGGTTAAAAGAATCGAAACCGCTTGCAACACCTACAAATGCCAAAACAGACATGATAACCAAGGACGACCCACTTATGTCCGATCCTACGAGATATCGCCATTGTGTTGGAGCACTTCAGTATGCCACTTTATCTAGGCCCGATATTGCCTACGCTGTCAACAGGGTATGTCAGTTCATGCATGAACCTCACGAGTCCCATTGGACGGCGGTCAAACGTATAATTCGCTATCTCAAAGGAACGTCTCAACTGGGCCTTCGTTTTATGTCAAACTCAATGTCTACATTACATGCCTTTGCTGATTCACATTGGGGTGAGCGGTTGGTTCCTATTACAACATATTCGGATTCTGATTGGGCTGGTTGCTCGATCGACCGTCGATCCACAGGGGGCTATGTTATCTTCTTGGGTTCGAACTTAGTATCGTGGTCAGCTCGTAAGCAGAAAACTGTCTCTAGGTCGTCTACTGAATCCGAATACAAGGCTATTGCCGATACGGTTGCTGAACTAATTTGGTTAAAGTCTCTTCTACAAGAACTGGGAGTTAAGTTGAATAAACCCACTCTTTGGTGTGATAATCTTGGAGCTACGTATCTTTCAGCAAATCCGGTGTTTCGTGCTAGAACTAAACATGTGGAGGTAGATTTCCATTTTGTTCGTGAGCACGTTAGTCAAGGAAATCTGAAGGTTCAATTTATTAAAACAGATGATCAAATTGCCGACATCTTCACGAAGCCGTTATCAACTCAAAGATTTGAATTCTTAAGATCCATGTTGCAGTTCGTACCCGCCCTCAACTTGCGAGGGAATGTTAAGCCAAATGGTGTATTGTCATTAGTTAGAGGGTTATTATTGTAACTAGTAGAATATATATATGAACCTCCCTATTATCATCATGGTACAATTAATCGAATTATGAGTTGATAAGTAACATAAGCCAAATATTTCAACTCTGAAAACGACTTATGTCACTTGATAAACTGCGTGCGTAGCAAACAAATATATATATATATATATATATATATATATATATATATATGAATATTACAACACGTACAAAATACAAATGTCTATAACGCCATGTTACGACGTACTACCTTTTATATTTTTATGTGACAGAGTGAGAAATGGGCATTGGATCAAATTATCGTATAAACTAGGTTTTTGACCTTGGCTGTGCTATGAGGCGACCAGATCTTTAGTTTGCAGGTTTTTTAGTATGACACGTGTCGTGCGTCCAGTGACGGATCCAAAATAGTTTTTGGCGGATTCAAAATTAAATTGGTCAAGACGGGTCAAATTTGCAAAAATATAAAAAAAAGAAAAAGATGAACCGTATCAAAACTAGTGGAATTGTGATAATCTAATGTAAAGGGTTAACTTCAATTCTTTTTAAAGGAATTGAAATAAAAAAAAATCTTCACATCTTACATTGAGTTGCTACAAAGGACTAACTTACAATAGTACGTAAAATAAGTGAGATATACTATGATTACACTAAATTACACTTCACTAACATATACACTAGGGGCGTTATTCGTTAATTGAGTTGAATTATAAAAATGACTTGGATCGAGTTTGTAGGAGTTTGTAGGTAGGGCTGGAAATTTCTGACACTGACACAATAACGCGAAACTGAATTAACAGGTTTCGTATTTGACCTTAACATGTATCATGCCATTAACATGTTAACACGATAAATACACGTTAATTATCATGTATTAACAAGTTAAAGATCTGTTAACAGGATAGGTCACCTGTTAATATTTATTTAAAGGAAAACTTAGTGGATAATGAAGGTGGAGATAAACTTTGATGGAGATTAGTAGAAATATCAAAGACTCTTATGAACTTTGATGGATTTTAATCTTTTTTACATATTCGTTTTTCAACTATTATTATGGCTAAATTAATACTAATTTATGGACTTTTGTTGTTTTGTGGCTTAAAAATTATCATGTTAAATCATATTTAATATTTAAGACTTTTGATTTTTTTTGAATTCTTTTAAAAATGGGTTTTTATCGTGTCTTATCGTGTAACCTGCTTTTTATCGTGTTCGTGTTTAGAAAGATTGCCGCGATAAGTTATCGTGTTGTGTTCGTGTTTGCCTTATCAATTCCATATCTTATCGTGTTCGTGTCTTATCATACCGTGTCTGACACGATACGTCATCCCTATTTATAAGGTTGGCCATTGAATTATGGTTGCCTTCCTCTTGGGTGCATTTTGTAGTATTTGAAGGGCCTTAAGGATAAATCTATATAAATTAACACTAAGTAACTTGATCTTGAGTGGGTGCCTCACTGCCTTGGACCCTCCTCAATCTAAGTTGGATTTGTCGCTACGTCACTAGAGTTGTTTTTTACTACGTTATACACGTTAAAAACATTTTCAACTTTGACATGTACTGTGCGTTAGTTTGACATGCACGTATCATGTATTGCGGCAATAGAGTTTTTTTACTTCGTTACAAGCGTTAACAACGTTTTAGACTTCGACATATGCGGTACGTTGCAACGGTAGAGAGAGATGTGGGTTAAAAGTCTATATATATATATATATATATATATCCAAAGTTGGGATAAAAATATAAATATGTCAATATGATGACCATTGTCAAACATGTAAATATGTCAAAATAAATGGGCTAAATAGTAATTTGCAAGGTCCTCGATCAAATGACCTTGCGATTTTGGAGTTATAGAAATGTTTTAAAACGAAACTGAAAAATGAACTGGTCATCTTATCGGTTCATTGGTCTGATCGCTTTATATACATGGTTGACAAAGTTTGACTGGACCGATTAAGCATCAGGTTCTAGATCCAACCTGGTTTTTAGAAGACTTAAGTTATCATTTAATGTCTTTATGTATTCAACTTTCAGCGATTGGCATTGTGGTCCAATGGCATGCATGGGTGATGGTAAGAGTTTGGATCCTTGAGGTCTCAAGTTTAAATCCTGACTTAAGAGGGTTTTTTCAAGTGAGGGTTTCCTATTTTATGATGATCCTGAGTAAGTCAAGCCTGGAGCGTCAAAATCATTATGGACAATTGACATCTCATCTTAAAAAAGGTTCACTCGGGTATTGCTATACGTAGAAAAGGTCTACCACCACGCATAAAAGAAGAAGCACAAATGTCCTTAGTCAATTAGCATATGGCAATTTTATAGGTCTACCATACAATTTTACTCAACAAAATTTCTAAGGAGATCAACCTAGAGTGAGATGCATAGGTTACTATGAGCATTCATCTCACGGGTTTCCTAGAATGCTTCAAAGCGTTAATTGTATGTATATAAGTTGGAGAAACTGCACTACTACATTGAGAGGTTAATATACATGTGGTGATCATAGGCATCCAACTATTATCGTAGAGGGAGTTGGATCGCACATCCTTTACGTTTAGCATGTATTTTTTATCGTGATACTCATGTTCTCAATCAATTTGCACTTTTTAGTAAAATCATAGAAATGAATGCACTAGAAGAGTCTAGAATGCAACTTTAGAATGAATGGAATCTATACCTTCTAATAAAAGAAGGTTTTGTTAGACACGTGTCATTCATTGGAGAGGGTGTTGGGACATTTTTCCCGCTAAAACTAAGAATATTTTTATTTTAAGCTATGTGTGGAAAGAAATCGATAACATTAAATCACCTATAATTTTCACCTCTAAAGTTTCAATCTACCTTAATTACATCCCTTAAATCACTGTGAAAACGTAAGACAAATAGCTTAAATAATATTGTAATTTACAACCTAGACCCATGCATGCCGACTCATAGGCTTGATCCGGTATATATGAATGTCACCGTGAATTTTGCTGGATATCTATCATCTGGATAAATTGTATACTTGTTTTTCTTAATCTTTTTTTAAATTAATTAGTAGGAGTTTGTAAGAAACCCAGTTTAAAGCGTCGATATCTAAATTGGTACTAATAGTGTATTTGTAGTTTAAATCTATTTGTTCAAAGCTCAAATTAGAGTATTAATGCAATTTGTGTTTCTATTCATATATCTTTTATATAATTTGTAGTTTGTTTTCAAATGTTTACTTTTACGTAAAGTTTTAGAATTATGTTTTTTTATGCTTCTACCCGTGTACGTAACATACGGATTTAATCTAGTATATAATAAAAGGGTAGTATCTGTTACGTGACATTTATCCCGAATGAGCCACACTAGTTCAAACTTTTTTATAGATATTGAAAAAATATATTTTTAAATCTTTTTACAAGTGTAAAATAGTAAGCTCTTTCAACTAAAAACTAAAATAAATGGGACTTTGATGTAAAATAGGAAGAGGTCTTGATGTTAAAAATAAACTATTTTTAACTAAAAACTAAACTAAGGGTGCCATATTGTAAATCAAGAAGGTGCCTAATTATAAAATGACAATTGACATTTGTAATTTTAAGCTTAGCGAATGTTTGTTGAGTGGGTGGGTGCCTCGCGGCTCTCTCCCCCTAAGACCTAAGCTAACAATAGATACGTCCCTGGTTTTACTTCGATGGTCTTAAAAAGATAAACTAACTTGTAAAATCAAATGAAAGATAAAAAGTAAAAAACAAATATTAATTAATAATAATAACAAACATAACAAAGATGACGCAAAGAGGTCATCCACCTTAGACGTCACATAAACGAAGTTTGGACCAAGACATGTAAGCCATTGAAGATCTCCCTTAGATTTTATTGTTGGGCCATTGAAGACATACATAACGCAACATGATAGGCCACTAAGATCTCCCTTAAATTTTATTGTTGCAAATGGAAGTAAATGAAGATATATGGGGCATGTATGGCTTCTCTAAATGTTAATTGCGGGTAATATTATGCTATGTTTAATAGTTTCAACCGTGATAGCTTCTATATTGTTATTCGAACTACCAATGTTAATAGATCAAAGTCCTCCTCAATCTCACGTAAAGAAGATGCACTTAAGTAAAGGTCACTAAAGGAGTTAGAATAGAATAGATATAGATCGAGAGCGAGGCAAAATATTTATAGGCCAACGTTGGCCGATATGTATCACTGAACTCATCCCTCGATCTTTTATATCTCATCTTTTTACTCCAGTGAATCATTCTTTACGTGTGAATGATGATGACCTCTACAATCGTTGATAGTCCGAATGCCATAAAAGCTATCACATAAGTAGAAACTATCAAACGAGACAACATTAGCTAGATTACAAGTTGAAGAGCCTAAACGAAACATTAAATAAATATTAGTTTTATTATGTTTGAGTGGGTTTAGGTTTGGTATTATGTTGACTTTCGTACTCTTAGTTTAAGTTAGAGTCTAACTAGTATAGATATTGTATTGTTCCTAGTCTATTGGTTTTAGTTTTCTAGTATTTTTAGGATATTTTGTCTATTTAAAGTTCATTTTTCTTCGGCCCCATCTTCATATGCATTTGTTATATCACATGAAATATTCCAATCAGATTATCATATTATTGAAAAGGAAAGCATTTTGAAGAGTAACTCACAAATGCCTGTGCGCGCGGCATAGGTGTTAATTTAGTTATTGATTCAACTATTTATGCTGTTTGTATGTATAGATGTAAGCAAGATGATGAGCAAGAAGATGATGGGTTTTGACTTTTTGATGCAAAATTTCCAAAACTTTTTTCTTAGTTTTTTATAAATTGATATATCGGTTTCTATCGGTCATAATTATCACATTTTGATTTTTACTAGTCTTAAATATTGAATTGAAAATCCAAACTTTCACCATGATATATAGTTGTATATTACATCTAACCTAAATACGTAATACTTACACAAAATCTCAAACACGAACACAAGGTTTACCCTCACGCAACCTGATAAACAAGATTGCTTCACACGTATCTCAAGCAAACGTCAGTTTGTATTTTAACCGGCTTCGTATGTACATATAAAACTTAACAAGTCTAAGCTCCAGCTCGTCAGATAACAATTTATTAACATCATGGTTCTTAATCCGGTTCTCAACTCGTACCCAGCCTAAATACGGGTCGCATATATCACAACTGTTATTTTCCTCACATGTTATACAGTATTAACTAATACTTATCCAATGATTTTAAACCCAGCAGCAGATTAGTTCAACCATTTCCAAACATCAAAATCCAAAAAAAACACACAAACATGCTGAAAATTATTGTCTTGTATACAGATGGGGTAACATTACAAACACAGCTAAAACCTGCAACATAAATTAAAAATAAAATAAAATAAAAATAAGACCTTAGTTTCTTTTTTACCATCTAAACTGCATGAATAGGATTGTGGTTTGAATCCATGTCCGAACTTCTCGGACCCGGATTACTCGCATGAAATGCAGACTGCCGGGTCATCCCTCCAACCAGTTTTAATGAAGTCGGTGCACCGTCACCAATTGACTCACCTAAAGTCAACTTTGACATGCCAACAAGATCATCCACATTGATTGGGGTCTTGGAATGAACCGCTGTTGGCTTAAGAACTTCATGAGTCTCTGTTTTGACTGAAGAACCTTGATCTTGACCCGACCCTGGTCCAGGCCAGTATGGGATAGCAACTGGTATGAGTGGAGACACGTATGCTGGAAACATGACCGGATACATATATTGTTGTTCAAGATTTAGTGGTGCATGTGTAGGGTCAATAGGAAGGTCGACCGTGTTTGAGTTTGCAGAATCCATTGACTCTGCTTCTTCTTCTTCTTGTTCTTCTTCGAGTGTTGGTATGGTCAATGGGTTGTTTATGGATTGTGTCTCGGGTTGTGACGGGTTCCCACCGTGGGAAGACATCATATGAGCGTCTGGAGACTGCACAAATTCAAGAAACACAATTGCAGTGATGTAATAAGTAATCATAGTAAATTTGATAAGTTATTCATATAAAAATTTGAACTTTTTTACAGATAACATTGTATGGGTGAGCAAGAAACCGAAATAACTGATCCATAACAAAAATAACCAAACCTTATTAAACGAACCCAATAAAAAAACCAAGGGTTTGGTTTAGTATTTTTCTAATTTTCAGTTCCATTTTGGTTGTGCTTATACACAAAAACAAAATGAACAGAAAAACCAAACCAATCAAAAAATCAATACATCATTTAAACACATATGTATGTATATGCAAGCATCTATGACATGTATATGTTTTTGGAACTTTTCTTATATATTTTGGGCAATCTAAAATTCTAAATGCATATATCTTGTTTTTAAACACATATGTATTAAGATTATAGCACACGTTTTTTAATAATGTTGGGCCAATATTTTAAACCCAAGTAGCAAAACTAAAAAACCGAAACCAAACAATTTTCAAAAAACCCAAAACCAAAATTTCAATTTGGTTTGAGCTCAAAACCAACCCATGAACGCCCCTAATTAACATAGTTTTACCTCAAACAGGTTGAATCACATAATAAAGCTAATGCAAAGAACCTCAACGCAAATGGCCAGTCGTGACCCATAACCCATTAACCCTACACATTGGTACTTACATCATCAGCTACAATATCAAAGAGGCTGGACCGTCTCTTTCTCCTAGAAACATTGCTTTGTCTGATAAAATACTTTTGAGCATGGCTTGCAACTTGAGTTGGTGTTCTTGTAATCACATAATTTCTAGCAATTCCACGCCAATCGCCTTTTCCAAGCTTTTGCAAACCTAATAAGAACATCCTATGTTCTTCCTCTGTCCATGGAACACCTGCAAGCCAAACACCCACGTCCCGTTTAAAAATAGAAAATGACAACTCGTCATCAAAACCATTAGTATTGAGCTAGCTTCTTAAGACGATTCAAGATAAACGGTGTATGACATTAACAGTGTAATTAACTAATTACTAATGCAAAAATTTAATGCATACACCTAGCTTTATATCATCAAAACAGTAAATATATATGCTCAAAAACACACCATAATCAACTCTAACCATGCATTCATGCTACCAAGTATGCATTTGAATGTTCTTATTCAAGAACATAAAACCAATAAAAACTGCAACGAAAAAATGTTTCACATACAGACATCAATGAAATGAGCCTTTCAAAGTCTGCAGAAGATTAAATGATTAATCATAAAACATTTCACACATACCTGCAACTCAAGACACAAACTTTGTATAAAAAATTCTACATCATTTGTATCAACTACCAATTCAAGAACAATTTACTTTCAAACAATCAAAACACAAAATTATGATTAAGCAGAACCAAACCTATAAACATGAACTAAAACGCGTTAACTAAAAAAACCCTAACTTTAACCTTTTTTCCTCTCACGGCTTGAAGACGACCCGGCAACAAAATCCTCCGACCCGTACCCGTCGCCGGCGGCGTTATGATCCGGAGTATCTCCGGGCGAATCAACATCGGTGCCACCGCCGGAAAATCCATTCATGAAGTTGCCGTTTCCGGATCCAGTATAGTGGCTCAAGTTACCCATACTCGCACTCTTTCGGATCGATCCATCAGTAATTCGAACCCCAAATAACTTCACCCCTCGATTAGGGCAAGTTCGTGAATTGTGTCCATTGTTACTGCAATGAGAGCATCGTCTCGTCATCGTTCAATCGCCGATTAAGCGATTATGTAGTGATTATGTGCTGAGTGATTTGAATCGGTCGATTGTGGATTGATTGATTGATTGATTGAATTGAAAATACCTAAATGGCTAAAATAGGCTAACACCAGAGATTTATAATTGAATTGAAGGGATAGAATTGGGATTTGGGGATAAAGATTATGGATTTGGTGGGTTTGATTAGATTGGATTAGGGGTTTGGATTGAATTGGATTGAATTGATGTTGGTGGGGAATTAATTAAATTAAAAATTTGATGAAATGAAAATGTTTTTTTAGAGAGGAAATGAAGAAACACAAACGGTGAAGAGAGAGAAAGAGATAGAGAGTAACATCATCCATTGGCATATAAAATAGTAACAACCAAGTATAAGTTTTGTTCTTACCTTGTTTTTCTAGTAATTGACACATGAAGTCCTTGAAGTTACTTGTATTTCTAGAAATGTTTACAACCTTCTAAATACATCTCCGAATGAATATATTTGATCGACTTTAAAATGAAATAAATCATGTAATTTAATGGTTGTTTGTTTCAGCACTTAATGATTTAGATTATTTGTTTCACGAGCAGATGTCTGAATGGATTCAGACATTTGCCTCTAAATGATTAAGCATTATAGTAAGTTTAAATCATTAAGAGCTCTTATCTGAATTGGTCACACATTTGCTTTTAAATAGTTAAACAATATACTAGCTCTTAATGGTTCAGACGTCTTACTGGTTCAGCATTTAATGGTTCAAGCCTTTTATTGGTTCAGCACTTAACCATTCAGAAGTTGTCAAACAACCCCTTATTGTTTTGTTAGTGTTTTATGAAAATGCTTTAGGTATGAATATATTGGATGCCAAACACTTGATTGCTGAAAGTGTATCTCTTATGTTATATATAGTTAGATGTAGGGTTGTTTATTTCAATTTCTTAATATTAATAGTTCAGATATTTGTCTTTGAATTGTTAAGCATTTTACTGAATCTGAATAGTTAATACATGTTATCTTAATTGGTCAAAATTTTTCTTTGAATGGTTACGTAATATACTACCTCTTAATGGTTCAGACTTCTTACTGGTTCAACATATTTCAGTTCAGAAGTTATCAAACTACCTCTATAGTTTTAAAATATATATGAAAAAATTTGGATTTGTAATAGTTCAATTGAAAGTTGAAGCTTGTAGTAGAGTCCATATGTGTTAAGAAGTTTGCAGCAAAATATGTATGCTTGGTATTAAGCCCCGTGTGTTACATGGGTGAAAATATAAAAATAACATAATTCTATACTTTATGAAAAAATAACATTTGAAATAAAGTTTACATGAAAGATATATGAAAATAAAAACACAAATTGTTTAAACTCTAATTTGAGCCTTGAATAAATAGATTTAAACTAAAAATTACAGTATTAATACCAAATTAGATATCGATGCCTTTAAAATTTGTGTCCTATAAATTCTATCAATTAATTTTAAAAAAGAGGGTAAGAAAAATAGGCATACAAATATTCCAGATGATTGATATCCGGCAAAAATTCATGGTGACACTCATGTACTTGGTCGAGCGTACAGGGCAAAAACCATGGGTGTAGGCCATAAATTGCGATGTGTTATTTGTTAAGTTGTTTAGTTTCCGTTTTCACATTGATTTTAGAAATGTAAATAAGATAAATTGAAATTTTGAAAAAGAATATTATGGGTGATTTAATGTTTTTTATTTCTTTCCATACATAAATAAGAATAGAAGATTTTTAGTTTTGAACGGGAAAATGTTTCAACAGTCTCTTCAATGAATGACACGTGTCCTCTAAAACTCTCTTTTATTAGAAGATATAGATTTAAAGTTTTGTGTATGCTTTTAAATAATGAGTTATACAAAAAAACTATTAAAAACTATTTTTGAATACACTTATTATATAAGTTCTATAATTAAGTTCATTTGAGAAGATTCATATATTATAAAAAGAATAAGAATAAGCTTAAATCATTATAAAAACTTGATAAGATGTTATTTTTTTAAAAAATTCACTTCCTACATACAAATATGTAAGGTATAAACTTAAAAAAATCATTAAAATATTTTTGATATAAATAACCAATTTTAAATTTTTTACACATGTTTGATGTTTCTGTAGAAAGAAAGGTACTGGGTTAAAAGTGAACATAAGACAAAATGAAAGGCCTAAACGTCAACATTTCAGTACCTCCGTCTAGGCAGCTACCATGCACTTGCACGTGATTAACACGGATATAAAATCGAATTTTGGTCAAAGATATTTGAGGCGTGCCTTTAAGTCTTACACGATTAGTAAACACCGAGAGCACATTACTTCCAAAAAAAAAAAAAATCTCTCTAACATCTTTATATAATATAGCAAAACCAAAAAAGCTTATGTGGCACCATTTTAAAGCTTCTGGCTTATGTGGCATCATTTGAGAGTTTATCTCATAATAATGATTTTTTTTATTTAAAATATGTATATAAAATATATTATAATAAAACTAATTACATTTTTGGTCCCCTAATATTTTGGAGAATTATGAAAAATTTAAAAGTATTTATACTTTTAACCCTCTACTACAAGGGGTGTACATGAGTCGGTTTATATTTGATAGGGTGTGAAAATGAAACTTATGGATAAAATTAATAATAATATACAATTAAAGACCTCAGTGTTTTATAAATATACATAACTTTTTTATATGGATTTTAAAAAAAAATAAACTACATCATAAAACTGAGCATTTTATTCTCTTTAATTTGAGTATAATATTGCTATACTAAAAATTTAATTTTTAAAAATATATTTCGTGTTTCGGTTTACCACGGTTTTGTTTCAAAACTTATTGGAACATTCATGAATATTCTTAAAAGCATCACTTGAATGTTGTGTTCCCGAGCGTAGCACGGGCACTAAACTAGTAATATAGTAAAGCAAAATGAAAATTCTTTATCTCGCATTGTCGTTTGACAAGGGAAAAAGCTTATATGTTTATAATAAAACTAGATTAGTGTCCGTGTAACATACGAGTTAGGTAAAAAAATATAATATTAAATAATATTTTTAATTAAAAAACACGTACAATATACATGTAATGTTAAATTTGAATTTCACAATGATTATAATTACTATCTAATTTACCGATTAATATAGATAGAGTATTTTAAAATTTAAACTAAGTAGATAAATATATATAAGAAGATAATTTAATTATTTAAAAAATGATATGCGGGTAGTATTTGACCCGAATAGGATCCGTACGCTAAGTTAAAGGAGAAGTTGACACATAGGATTTTTCTTATATGGCGTATCTAAGATCATGACAAGTGGACGTGTTATCCAAATATTAGAATATGTAGATTTTTTAATAACATTAATTATATTTTACTCTTTTAATATTTAATATAATTTTAAAAAATTTACATTTCCAATATCTCTTATAAAGATGTGCATTGATCGGTTTATATTTATGGTTTAAAGTTGAAACTTTGAGATAAAATTGGTAAACTCTATAACTAAATACCGTAGTATTTTTTTAAGCATATATAATTTTTTATACAAAATATTTAAAAAACTACACCATAAAATCAAATATTTAATTTTATTTAATTTGAGTATAATATTGGTATAATAAAAACATTTTTTAAATAAATCTTGAGTTTTGGTTTTATTATGGTTTTTGTCTAGGGGTGTAAACGAGCCGAGCTGAGCCCGAGCTCGACTAGGCTCGAGCTCGGCTCGTTTAAGTTTAATCAGGCTCGAGCTCGAGCTCGGCTCGATTCAAGTTTTAATTTCAAAGCTCGAGCTCGAGCTCGTCACAAACTTTTCAAGCTCGAGCTCGGCTCGGGCTCGGCTCGTTTGATGATTTATTAATTTAATTTTAATTATTAATATTTAATTTTATATATATTTGTTTAATTTTTTATATTTAATTTTATATAAACTTTTAATTATATGTATTTTATGCATAACAAAATACATATTATATATTTCTAATCATAATTTATATATACGTTAACTAATAATACTAATATATATTTATAAAATAAATAAAAAAACATATAAATGAAAAGCTCGATAAGGCTCGCGAGCCGGCTCGAGCTCGATGTGTAAAGCTCGAGCTCGGGCTCGATATCTTAATGAGCTTTTTTCTTAGGCTCGGGCTCGAGCTCGAGCTCGAAAAAGCTCGGCTCGTTCGAGCTTTTTATCGATCCGATCTCGAGTAGCTCGCGAGTAGCTCGGCTCATTTACACCCCTATTTTTGTCTCAAAAGTAATTAAACATGATCGTACCCTTTTAAATAATTTTAAAATCACCACTTGAATATTATTTTTTCCAAGCATGCATGGCACGGAATACTAAACTAGTTTACTAATATGATATAGTTGAAAAATATTTATTAAAATACTGTTTTTTAAGTTACTTGTTTTTCACTTTTATTCTTATCCAAGTAATTTAGAAAAAAGTTCTTTTTATGTTTTCCTAAATCTTGAAGAGATTAAAATTTTAACCTTTTTTGAAATTTTCTTTTACAGAACTCTTTTAGTATTCCAGATTAATTAAACGATTTTTTTTAACTTCCTTCGAAATATTTTAAAATGTTTATTCTAGTATATATTAGAAAATTGTCTTTTTTTTTCCCTTAAGTTATTTAAATGGAAATTTTTCTTTATCTTAAAATTTAATTTTCTAAATGGATAAGTTTATTTTTTTCATTTCTTTAACTTGTTTTCATAAACAGTCTCGGTGGCGGCGGTGCAAGCAATTGTCAGGCGATCGACGACGACACAACTCAACATAGAAGCGGATGTCCTCAATGAAATAAATAGTTTAGTTCGGAGCCTGGTTTGACAATGCCAGAGCCTCACATTCATGTAGGTACTCTGACATGATTTCGACATGTCTCACGATATGATCTGATTAATCTTAAAAATCATGATTGTAAAAATCGAATCTGGAATATTCATTTTTATGAAGTATTCTAAAAAAAGTTAAAACATAGTTGTGGGGTACTAAAAATGTAGTTATATATGTTTAAAAAATCTGTTAATATTTAAATTTCCACCTTTAAAAACATTTAAAGAACTCTTTTGCTATAGAATAAAAATAGAAATGAGAAAAAAATAACTAAAAGACACCATTTTAGTAAATAAGTTTCTCAACTACGTTATTTTAGAAGAAAAAAAAGACTTCTGAAAAGATGTAAAGATGACACGACACCACCGATAATAATAAATGTTTACTTCGTAAAAAACGAGCAATATATAATTTTAGGAAGACGTAGTAAAAGGCAGCATTTGAAATTAGAAGTAACAATATGCTGCATGCATGTGAATGTGATTTTACTATCCCCTATATGTTATATATGTTAGTATCATAGTATGGACACGTTTAACATTGGTCGGCTTGAGCACCACGTTTCTTTTGCCGTTTTAGAGGTGTTGTTTGTTGACACGTGGATTATTAATATCCCACTAAGTCAATGTGGTGTGAAATCAGAACTTTCCTTGTTTCAATGGATATTTGATGTTCGAGTCATGGAAATATGGAACTTAAGAAAAAAAATTTGTGAAATGCCACACAAATGTAACAAGTCACCAGGTAATATTTTTTACCTTTTTTTTCTTACGTGGATATTATTTATATTTTATAATTAAAAAATATTTTTGTATTGATACAAATGTAACAAGTCACAATTCTTCTATTGATACAAAAATGGTTTTTATTTTCTATTTTAAACATTAACCGATTATTTTCATTGTAGAATAAAAATAATATGTATGTTTTATATTTCACACACAAAAATGATTTTATGAAACAAAAGCCGGTTATTTTATGAGTTTGAAACAAAACCTTATCCTTAATTTTAATTGAAATGTCCATATTATTATGTCTATTTTTCACATCATACTGAACCTTTAAAACTTTTAAAAATAATAAGATTCTGACACACGTCATCAAGGTAATTTGATAACCATGATGTCTCATTCGGTGGTTGTGTCTTCGTTGGAATACGTGTCGTGTTATGTTTGTAAATTTGGTACACATTTTACGTTCTTGCCGAGTTGCTGATGTTAGAGATAAAAATAGTATTATGTTTTGCACGTTATATTTGTAAATTCATAAATTAAATGTCATTTAAAAAATTAACTAATTAAAAAAAAGAAAAAACAAAGTTCGAAAAGAAAATAATAATAAAAGAAATATTCAAGTTTTTTTTAAATCAAAATTAAAAATGAAAACAAAATAAATTTTCAAAGTTGATAAAATAATTTGGTTTTTTTATAACGATGTTTGACGTAACAGTAATATCATTGTACTCAAGAGGTGCAGTGTGATGACCGATGTTCGAAGCCCCAACCTGCTCATAATGGCCGCTTTCGTTCTAGTTGGACTCCCCCAAAGCTCATCCCAACCATTCTTTTGGATTAAGTTAGCTAAGACTCTTTAACCAACAGTTCCACCAACCTATTAAATCAATATGTGTATAACTATAAATTTGTGTATTAAGTTTGTATGTCTTATTATATGTTTATAAACTAAATTAATTATAGAGTAACTAAATTAATTTTATTTTTTAACACCAATGGTCTCAAGCACTAACACCATTAGCAATTTCATTTACTCTCCCTCACGTGCTATGCACAAGAGGGGCAAATATGTTATTTTCCACGGTTTTTCTTATGCATCATGGATTAAAAACTCCTAACATTCATAGCTTCAGCGGATGATTGGGATTGCTAGCTTATTTGCACATTCTTTTGACTTATAACGTACTCTTGTAAAGAGTCGATTCAACAATTGGAAGAAGAGTTTCTCCTTCTGGTAACTTCGCTACTTTGAGAACAGCGAGAGCGGAATCCGAATCAGAATTTAAGATAGATGTAGCTAACTTGTGTTTCTTCCTTACTAAATAAATCCCCTTTCGCCTTACGCTCCTAGTTTGCATTGAACACTTAAGTATCATTAATTTAAGTATAATATTGCTATATTAAAAAAAATTAATAAATCTTGTATTCTGGTTTTATTATGATTTTTTCAAATCTAACTGAAACAGTTCATATTTTATAAATATTTTAAAATCATCAGATAAATGTTTCGTTAGAGCAAGCACTAAACTAAGAATTTATACATTTATTTCCGGTTTTCGTTTAATTAATTTGGCATAACACGTGAGATCTTATCATTTACCAACTTTATCATCTAATTTTATCCTAATTTATTTTGACGCCTGGCTTTAATTCCCTTCATCATCACCCCAAAAAAAGTATTTTATCTTCACCTTATCTCTTCAATAGCATTTTATCCTTCACACGCCATATATACATCTATATCTATAAAATATAATAAAGCAAACCTATTTTTGCCAAGTGTCAGTCTCTTAGCATGTCTATCTCTTAAATACTTACTTGGCATAATATTGTTAATCCATTGATAAGGTGTCTTGCTCTCCTTAACTTTTAGATTTGTTATGTTTTTTTAAAAACTAGGTTTAATTGAAACTAGGATTAAAGGCGAAAAAATATAACAAATCTATATTAATATAAACCGGCTAGAAAAATATAATAATAACACAATTAACCTTTACCAAATCTTCGATTGAGATGTATTCAATTGAATAGTTTATAATAAAGTTTTTAGTTTAACTATTTAAATTATTATAACTCAATTCCGTGTTAAACACGAGTTTCTAACCTAGTTCATATATACACACACATGCAGTAGATAAATCAAGAATCAAATCTAAAATTTCTATTAATGTTAAACTAATATTTAAGATTATGACAATGTTTTAAATAATAAGAAGTTAGAAATAATAAACAAATTTAAAAACCTTTATTATTAATGGGTTATAGACAAGTATAGTATACGGGTCGAATAAAATGTTAAATTAAATATTTGCTAATTAAGATAATAAATTTTAAATTGATTAGTTAATATTTCTTCCGTCTCATATTAGTTGTCATGAGACCCAAAGCACAAAATTTAAAAAATATTATTTTTTTTAACAATAAAATAACAACAATACCCTTAACTTAAAATTAATATTTTTAATATTAAATAATTAGAGGCAAAACCGAAAATTGCGCTTACAATTTTGGAAATTGATATTTTAGTTGGGACAACCAAAAATGAAAAGATGGGCAATTAAAATAAGATGGAGAAAATATAAGATATGACCAATCTTATGAAAATTAATTATGAATTATAAATCTAATCTAATCTAACTATTCTAATAAATGAGTAACTAACACACATGACATCATTTTAGACATTCCACATAAGATTTTTCCTATGTGGCATGTTCTTCTTTATTCTCTCAACTAGATTAGTACCCGTGTACTACACGAATTTTAGTTTTATAGGTTTTAACTCAATTTACATATCAAATTTACTTTTAACATATCTCTTATTAAATCGATTTGGATATACAAATATATTCATATAAAAAATCATATGTTGTAAAGGATATAATTTATAATAGTTGGTAAATTTTTATTGAAACATATCGGGTTATGAGATAATTCATGATAATTGTTAATTTTTTTATTTGAACATATCGAGTTATGAGATAATTAATGATAATTGATAAAACTTTAATTTGAACATATCGGGTTAGGATAAATCATAATAATTGATAAGTTTTTTATTTGAACATATCAGGTTAAGAGATAATTCATGATACTTGGTACATATCGGGTTAAGATATAGATCATGATAATTGTTAAATTTTGTATTTGAACATATCGGGTTAGGAGATAATTGATGATAATTTGTGAATTTTTAATTTAAACATATCGGGTTATTTCGAATATGGAGCATACCATGACCCGTCTAAAAATTCTCCATCAAATTAATTTAGAACATGACACATAAGCAAAATCCTATGTGGAGTAGTTAAAATGATGACATGTGGATGTGTTACTCAATTATTAGAATAGGTAGATGGGTTTAAAATCGGGTCAAAATAATCAACCGGTTATACCCATATCATATGGAAAAAGAAATTTAAATCTCATTTAAAATTTAAATCAATTATCTCTATAGTTTCTCCTAAATAAATTATCCTTATAATTTCTCCATAATAATCTTTTGTAAACTTAACAAACTTATAAATTCTTTAAATTTTTTTCTTAATTTATTCGAGGCTAAACATATCTAACACTTGATCTCGATTTCCCTAATATAGTAGTTAAAATTTCAAAATTGTAATGTGTATATATCTATTAAAAATTACTTATTTTAAACACAAAAACCACTTAAAATGAAAAAAAAAAGTTACATAGCTAACTTTTTTTATATCAACAACTCGATCTATCCATTATATGTTACATAATACACCTATAATTATGATACATATGTACAAAGAATTATCAATTACAAGTCAAAAAACGGTGTTAAACAATAATCCGTTTACTCTTTGTTCAAAATATTGATGATTAATTATATCCATACAATCGGAAAGAGTGATCCACTGTGTTTCTAAGCCGCAATTTGTTCGAATATCAAAATTAGGATAAAAGTGTTAAACTTAGTTTTGGTTTGAACGTCGTGTAGTACACGGAATCTAATCTAGTTGATTGAAAAAAGTGAGGAGAATGGGATTACTTATGATGATGACATTTGTCATCACCCGGAAACAATTTACTCATGTATTAGACTAGAAACTAGAAATATTTTTTTGTTCAAATATACCTTTATCAAATTCTAAACTCAAAAAAGGTTTACATACTTATATTAGGGGTGTCAATTGTATTGGATTGGCGGGTTAGAGGATTGAAGGGCCACATGTTGGTAGGTTGACGAGTTGAATTATGCAACTCTAACCCGTACCCATATTCTTATTCGTGTCAAAAATTTCAACTCTTACTCGAATAACTTAAATTCGAGTCAACCTGAATATGACTCGTTTAACCCTTTAATTAAAATGAACCAAACAAATTTACGTTTGTAAGTGGGTTGTTGTGTAACTCGTTGAGGGTGACATGTTTAATATGTGAGTTTGTGTATAAAAACCATGTATATTAGTTTTTAATTAAAAAAAATTGTTATAACTAACCATATAGTTACTGAAATTAAAGTCATAAAACACATTATTTAAATCAAATTCGTTTATAGCAACCGGAAAATTAATTAAATACTTAACTTTGAAAATGTAAATTTAAAAATTTTAAATGGTAAATAAATTTCTTTCTTATGGGTTAGTACCAATGATAAATAGTAGAAAATAAGAAAAATATAATTTTTGAAACCTAAATGGGTTGGCGGGTCAACCAGTTTTTTAAATGGTTTAACATGAAAACGACCCGTAATTATATGTGTCAACCCAAACATCATCTGTATTTTTAAACGGATTATATTTGTTAATCTAAAATCTTATTACTTTTGTGCCGTGTCAGAAATTGACACTCCTACTTATACATGCACACATAAGATATGGTTGAATAGTTCATTAGAAAACCGAACTTAAGTCAAGAAACTAAGAAGCTCGTCCATTTTTTCCTTAAACAAGAATAACTTTTTCTACATTATTTTCTTTTCTAAAACTCCACGTAAATTTTAAAATTTTTAATATCTTAAATTATATTTATACTAAGAAAACTAACATATTGAAATTTATTTGATACTTACATATATGTAGTATATGATATAACTATATATGCATTACTATATAATATCACACATATATATAGGGAAGAGATTTTTTACAAATGGAAAAAACCTACAAGTGCTAAGAACAAACCTAGGGCATCGGATCATAGCTTTTACGACCCAAATTAACATGGTGACATTTTTGTAATTAGTATTATGTTTTGGTGACGCGCGAGATGGAACCGAGGGTGTATTTGTCATTGTGCATTTTCAACACAAAATTCAAACAAATGTTTAAATCCCGAAAACGTTCGATATTCCTTCTTAATTGCGAATCCAGACCTAAATTACGAAGATCATGCTACAATATAGTGGTGTTTTGAATTTCAAATTTCTCATTAATCAGTTTGTAATCTCCATATCAAATGCAACTATTTCTAGGTTTTGGTGTTTAACAAAGCTGAACGGATAAAACAAAGAAGATCAGTTGAATTGTAAGAAATTATAAATGTTATCATTGTGGTGTTTAATGTGTTTTGGTGTTTGATGTATGATGTTGTTTTCGTTTTATACAATTTGATGTTTGATGTGTTTTGATGTTTATGCGATTTTTTTGTTGTTAAACAATAGTCAGTTGTTATTCTACATATCGAATGCATCTATTATTAGGATTTGGTGTTTAAGGCAATAGTTTTAGTGTTAAACAATAGTCAGTTGTTATTATACATATCGAATGCATCTATTGTTAGGCTTGGTGTTTAAGTCAGTCGTTTTGGTGTTTAACACGGTTGCAACGAAGAATAAAAAAATCATATGAACCTTAACAAATAGTAGATTCGTTAATCTAGTATTATGTTTACTTTAATGTGTTTTACTTATCAGATGCGATTATTGTTTTGCTTTGGTGTTTTTACAACGAAGCTGAACAATGTTGAAGGAAGATCATATGAAATGTAAGCTCAACATTGTGTTTTATCTGTTTCTATTTAAGCTGAACTTGATAATTCCTCTTAGATTTTCCATCAGACCAAAACAACCCGACCAAACAATTGTCATTATCAGTAAAATACTCACAAGAAAAATCAATAAGATGATATTCATTAATAAACAAATTGATTTCCTCTTGTAATTCTACAATCACTCTTACTAACACCAAGCTCCTTGAAACCACCAAATATAGTTCCCATTATTACATTAAAAGCCTTGACAGGTCCAATGTTTATTTTTGCCATACTTTGAATCATATGCTTATGCAACTGACTCAAATTTTATGATGAAGCAAGATAATGCATGTCTTCATCTTCAACAAAAGGATGATTATGTTCCTCAACAAATTTATATACTATTGTTTCATTCTCACACTTTCTATCAATTTTACACTTTGTAGGATAAGTTGACTCTAATTAGAACCGCAATAAGCAATGTATACAATACTAACAACATATAGTTAGACTCAGAGAGAGACACTGTTACGATTACATAATGGTATACTACATTTAATTTAATAGAATCTATGCTATGTAGTATTAACTTAATACTGGTTATGTTTTACACACTCCTCTAGGCGGTAATGCGATCACATAACAGTCTTCTTGAGTACTAGTTTTTACCAGTAAAATACTCGAGCCTGATAACAATAAAACATGTATGCAGTCATTTAAAACTAGCAAGATGTAAATTCTCCGTTGCTTCAGGGCCATTGATAATATTTGGGACTTTTTATAAAGATGAAACTGAAAAAAAAAAAACTCATGTTGAAACGCTGATAAAAATAAGCACGTAACAACGGGAATTTCATAATTTATAGAACATTGAAAGTAGTAAGAGACAAAATAATTGGAGAAGAAGAAATTGAAACGACTTTGACAGCTTTTACATTATGCTTCAATGACTTGTATGTTATCAACTTATCATGCATGACTTGATTTTGAATAGAATTATATTGAAGCATAGATATACATAAATTGATCGCAACTGGACATTTAGAACTTTATAAAACATAAATTGGATGCAAACGGTAACTCTAATTCTTTAACTAAAGGTTTGAGCCTATATTTTAACTTAATTTTTTCGATCCGCATAAACAAGCTATACAAATATGCTTCTTGATGTGATGCTAAAATTGTTGAATGAAAAAAAAAATGTTATCCTCAATTCTCTTCTTACATAATACGCTATAGTTTGCCTTAGTGACACAAAGTGTTAAAATTTAGAAGATTTAGTGGGTTTAAGTTGTCAGTAAAATAAAGCATAATATGATAGCTTTAATCTTTCACCAACTATTAATAAATCAAATCAAAATCAAACATGAAATTTTGTGAGAAAATGAATTAATCATGAGAAAACATGCTGATAAATACTAGATACAAAAAATAAGTTGTATGGTAATAATACAAGTCTGAAGCTTCAAATAAACACGATTTGTACTAATCATAAGATACAATGCTATGCCAAAAAAAAGAGCAAGCCAAAACAGGCATTATTAACTGTGACCTACTGTAAACCGATCTGAAGATGATCGTTGGCGGTGTAGTAAATGATGTTAGGTTCACTAAATACTGAAAGCAGTCATCTTCTGGTGAGCCTGCTTCTTCTTAATCCTCTTGAGGAAACGCCACCCGTCAATCTGTCGGGGCTCTGCTGTTCTTCATCATCACTCGCATCATCCGACCTCCATCTAGGCCTGCCGTTCAAAGTTGTTTGTAAAGAAATCCTTTCATCTTGGTTGCTGAGGATCACAGAGCAAAGATTATATTTTGTCCATAAATAATCATTACAAAACAATGATTTTTATCATCAAAATATTTATCTTTTCCATTTCTGAGGGTACTTTAGATATTTGAGTAATAGATAAACACATGCTAATCTGGTTATTTTAGAATAAAAAAATGCTAACTTGTGGAGAAAAAATAAATTTAAGAAAGAGTTATGCTATTATACCTCCAAGACATATCCATAAGATCATCAAAATCAGCATCTCTACCATGTCTACTCAAACGTGCAGATTTACTAGAAGCTTTTGACTTGAATAAGCCACCGATGCTGCTAGGTGAATCATCAAATTTAGTAGCAATATTTCCAGATCTTGGAATATGGTCAGATGACTCGTTTTGGAGATATTTGTTCTTCCGAATGCTTGAAGAACCCAGGTTAAAATCTTTCAACGGTGTGGTAGATGTTGTAATATCGTCAAACTTGAATACAGGTTTAAGCATGCTCGTTCCTCTTTTTGTATCACTAAAGGTGTTCATTTTTGAAAGGGGAGTGTTGTAACTTGTTAATCCACTAATATTTGATTTGGGTAACGGGGTTTCATCACCAAATTGAAGAAGAAATGATGAGTTGACGTGAGAAGTGACTAAGTTGCTAGAATCAGCAAGATTGGGGTTTTCTGAAGCATTGTTGTCACTAGCTGTGGGGGTCAATTCAGTCATTTCTCCGTTTTTTATCTTTTGTTGTTCCACTTCTGGCAGTAGTTGTATGCCTTTCTCCTGTGAGTCACAACTTAACCAATCAGGCATGATAATAAGGGCAAACCAGGTGCTACAAAGCTTCACCATGCACGGGGTCCGGAGAGTGCCAGACCAGTTTGGGCCAGATGTACACAGCCTTACCTGCATTTCTGCAAGAGGCTGTTTACACGACGCGAGCCTGTAATCAATCAAGCATGATGCTATAATATTATCAAATATTTGTGCGTTGAAGAACAAACATTGCATATACTCTTATATCTTTTGTGTTTATTTTTCAAGCTTTCCACTTCATGAATAAAATATTATACTTTAATTTCTAAAACAGCATCATCAACCACCATAATAATTGCAAATGATGATTTTTCACTAATTTTTTTAACTCATTTGCAACAGTAGAACATGTTCCTCTCATATTTCTACCACATGTTAGTATGTTACATTAAGAATGAAAAAAAGACTGAAAAAACTTACAATTAATCCTTCTCTCCAACGTTGCGTGGTAAGCATTCTGCTTTTTACTGCTGCATCAACTGGATTCTTAGAAATGAAGTCCTCCTCTAAGCTTTTAAGCTTCCTGTCAACTTGATATGCTTCCACATACCGATAACGCTGAAATAATAAAGAACACGGTTAGTAAGATGTTCATGTTTCGGAATCCATGTCAGCACCTCTGTACACATCAGCACCAAAAATCCAATATTGGTACTCCATCCATCACAAAATTATTGTCAAGTGTCAACAAACTAAAAAATGATCCATATAAAACACAGTTAATGTATTTTTTTGTTAGTACAATGCCAAAGCTATCGTTGCAATTAAGACCAGTTTCAAAACATGGGAAAGAATGAAGATAGTAGAGAAACTTAAACTGGAATACAAAACAGAACAAAAAAAACTTTAGAGACTTTACCAAAACATGGGAAAATACTCTGCATCTAATACTTTTATTTGTATTAAGTATTAACCTTTCTACGGTTTCACCTATATTTAACTTGCAAACTAACCAATCTTGTATTTAGTTGTCATGAGCAGCAATCGGACATAAATAATCAAAATTAACGATGAAATGCAAGATCATTCATCCTCATTGTACGTAGATTAGAACTAAGATACCTGTAGATAGAACACAGCAAGAAGACTTCCTGTATTTACTAAAGGTTCTTCTGCAGCACAATCCAAAAGACACTTGTGCAGATGCTTCTCCTCATCCGCATTCCATGGTAATCCAATAATTCGATCAAGGAAATTCCTTCGAATACAAAGAAGACAAATTTCTGTTACAAGTATCTCCAACCAATTCGACCCATCTTCAAAATCATCATTCAATTGTCTCAATTTTTTTTCCTTAAATTTTGTGCAAACAGATCTCTGATACATGAATGCTTCAATCAGAAAGCCACACTCAACTCTGACCCGAACAGCAGTAACAGCCTCATTAAGCGAGACCAACTCTGTCCCGCTATCACTCCCTGACCATCTTAAAACCATAAGAGCTGCATAAGGATTTTGGCTTTCTAATAACACTTGTGCTACTTTTGGATGTGTTGTGGGGCCCGAGATTTCTGGAAGAAGACGACAAGCTTCCTATGAAATGTAGCCAATTACCATATACAACCTTTAGCAATTGAGACCTCAAAATTAGGAATACTAGAGACAGCAACCAACTAAATATCTATAATTTTGCAATGATATAATTTTAGAAGTTCTGGTTGCACTTAACAGGGCAACTTTTAGAAATATGTAGCCAACTTTGGTCAACTTTCAGTGAGTAAACCAACTTTTGTTGCAGTCACAAAAGACTCAAACTACAAAATAGTTTGCATCTGTATTATTCTTCTGAGTTAATCGCTTTCAAACGGTCATGTTGGAAAAAAAAATCAGTACGATAAAAAAACAGCATGTAAGCTACCATGTCATCAATTTGACACATCAGCTGCCAGGTGAGAAACTCTCAAACAAAAAAAACTTAAAACTATATAAGAACTTAGAAAACTTGAGCTCTTTGTGAATGAAAATAAAAAATGCTTAGCGAAAATAGCAGTTAGGCCAAAGTTGGTTACCTTTTTATAAAGTATGTCCCACTTGATATGGGGGAAAACAAGCTGTAATTTACTTTACATCATTGTCATGCTATACTTTCAATTGACAAAAAATCTTAGTCACCAGCTCGAGATTCAAAAATATATATTCAACAATTCTAAGAGGGGGAAGACAAAATTGTATTGGTAGATACTATCCATAAATTATCAATCTTTGTTTCTAACAAAGGAAAAAAAATACTACTTTCAAAATAGTATGTTACATATCTATGCATTTATCATAGAGGTGAACTTTAATAGTTATCCAAAAATTCCCATCTCACAAAACAACTTGGAAGCTTGCAATCATATGTATTAAATCTAGCTTTGGCGGAAAAAAAACATGCATATCTGCTTAAGTTACATAGAAATCTTTAATAAACAAATAATGAAATAACTCACTTGGCTAGGAATATTGTACAATATTTCAGGTTCATGATAAAAATATGAAGGGAAATAGGAAAATCACCTGCAGGGCCTCGTCACTGTTGTCGTCAAGCAGATAGAAAGTAAACGATTCCAGTATTGAATGCCTGCCTATGTTAAATGTAGCAGAAAAATCATCTACACAGAATCTCCACTTATCATCAGGTATTTTCCAAAGTCGATCGAACAGATAATACAAGAACTTTTGAAGTTAAGCAGATCCAAATATCAAATCATGTTGTGTTACAAACAAGAAAAAATTAGCCCAGTAATGTATAATGCATGAAAAAGGATACAATTGCTTGTTTTGCTAACACCAGATCTGAGCTTCCACACAAAAAGAGAATGTCAATAGCCGACCTCAAGTTTTCAAAAGGATAGCTTCCTATAATTCCCTCTATTTTGGCTCTAGAGAATAAAAAACCTCCATCTTTCTGCAGAGAAGTGATTTCTAGCTCATACTCCCTATCTGGTGTGTACTCTTGTTGATTTTCAAGATTCAATAAAGCATCTTCAATGAAAAGGATTGCAGTATTTGGTTTTGAAGTTTCAATAGGCGACGGCCATGCACGTGTTATTGCCGCTGATTTTCTCTCACGAACATCAGAACGCCATGATGAGAAACTACCATGGCGATTTAGATCTTCAAGAAACTGATGCCTTGTGTACCAAATCATCATCTCCATATGCTGGGAATCCGATTGCAAAAAAGTGTAAGAAAATAGCAGGTAGAGTATGTTGAGTAGTGGGTCAAAGTGTCAAACAAGTTTGGGTTAAAATGATTCAGGTTTGACCCTCAAGCACCTTTTGTCCATTTTTTAATAATTAACGTTTTAGCATGATTAAAAAACAATGTCATCATAAGAATAAACCAAATATTTGATTAATGCAATTTAGGAGGTTGTTTTTTTAGAACGGCGGTTGGTGCAACGGTCTATGACCGAAGCACTCAAATTTAGGAGGTTGTATGCATTAAAAAATAAACTTTGGGCATTTGGGTGACTTTCAACCTGTTTGACCCATTTGAGAGCATCACAACTTAAATCGACCCAACCCAATCATAATTAAGGGGGTTGAAGTTAGCACCTATAGCTGAAACTATTACCATAAAAACTATCAAATAAAACTTGTGCAATCAGGAATGTCTAGGAAGAGATAAATGTTTAAGCTGTGTTCACAATTATGAAGCCTTTAATATTAGCAAGGCGTGTCATGCATATGAAAAAATGGTTTCAGAAAGAAGATAATAAAAATATAATAGATATAACAATAACAGACCCATTATTACAAGTATCACGCAAGTACCTAGCTAGATATCATGACCCATATAGCTAAGCATGCTAATATGAAGATATTTACTAATATCAAACCTGCTTTGTCTTTAGTATGCTCTCCTGTAGGTGCTGAATATCATGAAGCTGTGCAGAAAGGGAATCCTTAAAAGACGATTCTAATTCTTCAAGGACAGTTGTTATGCCACTTAGTTTCACTGTAAATTTGAGAAGCACACTTGACTTTTCCTTCATTTCCTCAACATTAAGACTATCTTTAAAATGTCAAAGAAAATGGCCTTAATTCTATAACAAATGCTAAATAGAAACCAAAACACTGAAGGATACAAATAGGCTGAAGATCAGCAACAATATTTTTGAATGTCCTCTTGCACCAGTCTTTGACAACCACTTCGTCCAGCAACAAAGCTACAACTGGGTCACTAGAAACAGCACTTTCATCCATACAAACATCTGTAATATCTATTGACAAACTGTTAAGAAAAATGAATCTCAGAATTAAGGAAACTACACCAATTATTATTATAACAAAAAAGTAGGATATTTGGAGAAATAAAAGTGCTGAATAAGGATACAATGGCAGATCAAGGATAACAAATTGTTCTCCAAGGCAACATCAAAGAACGAATACAGCCTTTCAACATCAGCCGTTGCTTGTTTCTCCCCATCTTTTTCTTGAAATCTATCATCATACCTTTTGGAAATAAGACCAGCTTCAATGCACTCATAAAACAAGCGACGAGAGAGTCTATTCCCAGTTTTCGGTATGGGAAATCTGCAGATTGGGCAAACATCACAACGCGGACTACATTCTTCACATAAAGAGGCATGACCACAAGAAACCAACACACTTTGAACACAGCGTCCACAGCTTCTTAAATCTCGTGTTGCCCGACAATGCTCAACTTTAGCTTCACTACACAATTCAATCAGATCAATAGATGCCAAATGCTCCAGTGCTTCCTGAAATCAAATCCACTAGCAACATAAACTTCAAAACATCACTTCAAAAACATATAACCTTTCACTGACATATACACAAGTTCTCATTTTGGTAACCAGGTAACAAGCTACGCCGTAACTCCAACTCCATTTCATTGATTCAGATTGACAAGGCCTGTACTAAACTACTAATCAGACCTACTGTAGACAATTAAAATTTCAAAACAATAATCAAAATAAGAGCTTAATACTACTGTAAAAATAAAAACCCTAACTCACCGACCAAACTCAAACAACACTAATACTCCATTTTCAGCTATTTACATCACGTCTAAGTATATTACGACGGCAATCAATCGAACACTATAAGCTTTTATCACTAATTGAAATCAATTTTGTTGCAGATACACAAGTATCAGTGTACATATATCTATATATACCTGGACTTTGGGGAAGCTGTAGTTAGGTTGAAATGAAATATTGCCGGTACTATGCCTTACGGCGGAGCTCCGATGATCGGTATCCAAATGTACGGTGGCTCGTCCGTCGAATAGCTTCGTATTTTCCATTATCTCCGTCGGAGATCGGAGCAGTGCAGCTTTGATTTTTGTTTCTGTGTTATTATTGTTAAGGACAGTTGAATAAAGAAAATGACAGGTAGCCAGAAAAGGCCCCTTTAGATTTGTGTTTGTGCTTAAAGTTGCACAAAAATATGAATGCTATCTTTTGAGTCATTTAACTAAGGGGTTCGTGTAGATAAGATGGAAAAGATATCTACACAACGCTCATATCTCAGCCCCTTGAAGCTGGAAAACAAGTGACCAAGTATAACGATAGTCGATAGGCCTTGATGAGATATATAATAAGGCATACCAAGAATGAGAAGCCCACATAAGAAAAAGCCAAGCACATGATCGAGCTTAATGAACCAAACAGCTCATCCAATCATGATAACTTCATATTAATCATTTCAACATTTATAGAAGTGTTTTGAGTTTTGGCCGTTCTAGTTAAACAAGCATGTAAACATATAAATGTACATTTAAACGACCGTTTAAATTTTTGGTATCACTATCACCTTTTAAACTTTATATAACATCATATCATAATGGTGTGTGACTAGTGTATATTGCCTCTCGCAAATACTTTACGTATGTTGTGGGATACACCGCTTAACCAGATTAATATCGTTATGGATTGTTAGTTTTATATGCTTGGTAGCCTTGGAAGTTGGAATCATGGAATTAACAAAGCAAGTCAATTTCGTGAAAAGGAATGAAATGAATTATATAATGTAGAAATCATACATGTAAAGTCGTTAGGTGAGAGTTGAAGGTATAATGGTACGAGAAGAGTCTCACAACTAAAAAATATAAATCTTACTTGTAGACAAAGGAAAAAAATAGTTAATGCGTTCCATACTGGAGTGGTAAAATGTAGGGACACATCAATACTTTTCAAATATGATTTTAGAAATAAAATAGAATATGGGAATGTTATAAGTTGTAGGTGGAGGTGAAAAAAACCGGAACCGGAACCGGAACCGATGAAATAACCGAAAACCGGTTCTTAAAAGAACCGGTTCTTGTAGAACCGAACCGAACCGTAGGTTCTGAATAGGTTCTACTATTTTTTCCAAATTATAGGTTCCAAAAGAACCGGAACCGGTTCCTAAAAAAACCGGTTCTTGGAAAAACCGGTTCCTGAAAGAACCGGTTCCTGAAAAAACCGGTATGTTTTAGTGTTATTACTTATTTAATGTTTTAAAAGCTATATATCTTGTAATATTTAAAGTTTTTAATGTTACTATTTATTTAGTTAAAAATAATATAACAAATTTATTACAATAGATTCTAAATGAAAGCCCAATAAAGTGTAAAGATTTGTAGCAGCCTGACATCCGGCCCATGTCATTGAAAAAAACCGTTTTTTTAAGAACCTGAACCGGTTCGTTGAGAACCGGAACCGGTTCTTTAGGAACCGGAACCGGTTGATAGGTTCTAGTTTTTTCACTAAAAACCGGTTCTAGAACCGAACCGGTTCTTATAAGAACCGGTTCCTTTATCGTCAACAAGAACCGGAACCGGTTCTTCAAAAAAACCGATTTGTGCACCTCTAGTTGTAGGGTTTCATAGATTGTAATTGTTTAATGGGCTAAACAACATTAACTCTATTCGAATCGGCCCAAAAGTATTATCCTTTATTAGTGTGATACTCAAATGCTTGTGATCCAAGTCTAGTATTAGCCCAAAACAAATTTTTGACTTTTCAGATATCAAATTCAAAGGGTATTTTAAACATCTAATCTTAGTCATGTTATTATAAGACTCCCGACTTTCGTGAGTAGATATCTGAATGGTAAGTCGTTTTATCTGAATTGGTCAGATTCTTTTTCCTTGCAACAATTTACGACATCAAAATACCATATGCGTGTGTTCGCGCACACAACTGATTCACAGTAGACGGTTTCAAGTTCATCGTGCAAGAGATAAATCAAGTTCAACGACCAACCTACTCTAGCCCAAACCAACACGGCAACACACACAGAAATTTCGTGATAAATCATATTACTTCTTGGCAATGTTAAAATTGAACACAGATCATTTCTTAAATTTCTATAATCCTTAACCGTCATGGTGGTAAAATGACTTGGGTTCTCCATATGAGACTCAAGTTCAATCCTCACTTATGTCACTTTTGGTGGATTATGGCAATGAAGCTCGTTTAGGCTACCACTCGGCTTCGTGTTTGAGCCTAAGAGTTTTATGTGGCATGATTAAAGGTTCATGTCCGGTTTTAACAATTGATTTTCCCGTTGGATTCTTAAAAATCTAAAATATTCGAATAATTTGATTTCTAAATCTAATGATGGTTTTATAATAGAAGTAGAATAGCGTTTGCTTAGAAAGTCATCTTCAAACATGCTTATAAAACACAAGGTCCCACGTTTGCCTCCAACTAAATTACGAAAATGACCTTGCTTATTTGTGAATATCAAGGTTTATATAGTCATTTGGATGCATGATCATTATTGGAAGTGCAACTAATTAATCATGATTAGGAATCGGGTTGCACGTGTGAGTTTCAGTTAAACCTCCAAGTTGGAGGATTTTATTAGATGTGTATGATGTGTAATCACATGTTTAACAGCTCAGCCCATTCACATGGCCCAGATACGATTTGGCCCATTTTCCAATATATTATTTTCAAACATACTATTTGCAACTACCACATATTAAACTCAACTTTAAACTTTTTGAAGTAACATTATTAAACTCGGCTCGTTTTGCCAAACCGATTAACCGAAACCAAAACCAACCCGTTGTATTCGCTTGGAATCTTGGATTGGTATAGTTTTATGTTTGACGAATTCGTTTCGGTAAACTAAGATTAAAACTACTATAACGGTTTGACGTATGATTTAACACGTAAAAAAAAAGACATTTGAAATGACAAGGGTGATCAGATAAAAGAATAAATTTTTGAAGTTTCTACATTAAAACCAACAAAGTATTAAAATTAATAAGTTATATGATTATATTGTAAAGTTATAAAAATAGTATAATAAATTTAACAAGGTGGCATTATAATCTATAAATAAGTATAATTAATCATGAGTGACAGTCGCACATGCTCCAGTGCACGTGTGGGTACCCTTTGATGACCTGCCCAGTTATTATTTTTATTTTTTTATAATTAAAAATATACTCTAGATTTGTAATATATTATAACTAATAATTTTCCCAGATATTCCTGTTTTATGATTTGTCTAAACGTCTATATTATAATTAAAACATGTTTTGAATCATGAAATAGTATTACCTCATAGGGTTTAAATCTGTCATTTAAAACAAAAATTTTAGTCAAAGTCATTACCCAATTTAACGAATTTTATTTGTTAGTATAAAATATCTTAAAAAAATTATGTATATGTTAAGAAAAAAACGTGCCAACATTTTTTTTAGTCTTTTTTTAACGGTCAATAAAGACATTATTGGGTACTCTGTAAGCGGTACCTAGCACTCTAATGGTTAAAGGTACGCACAGACTGGCTCAACTCAGACGCATGGTGCCCATAGCCCACTTAAGTCCACGTCCGTGGGAAAACCCACATTTTCGAAAGTCACTAGTGATAAAACCGAATCGTCGCCTATTTATGAAGGTATATTGGTTTTCACTGGTCCCAACTATCATCTTTTGTCTTCTATCGGTCCCAACTATTGAATTGGTTGTTAACGGTCGCAACTTTTATCACTTTGGTAACCACTGGTCCGTCGTTAAAAGTTTTTTAACGCCGTTAAGTTTTTTCCAAAATCAATACCGATGTTTTATTCCTTTTGATCGGAAGGATAATACAAGTCGATTGATGGAAAAATTACCACGAAACGGCGCTCCGAGCAACGAAATAGTGCTTCAATTGGGTGTTTAAACCTAACGGTGCTTTAATCGGATGTAAAAATTTTATCGTTCAGAGAGCCTTTTCGAGAAAACTTTTACATCAACTGACTCGTATTATCCTACCGATCAAAAGGCCTAAAACACCGGTCTTGAATTTGAAAAAAACTTAACGGCGTTAAAAAAAAACTAACGACGGACCATTGGTTGCCAAAGAAATAAAAGTTGGGACCGTTGACAACCAATTCAATAGTTAGGACTGATAGAAGACAAAATGTGATAGTTGGGACCAGTGAAAACCAATATACCATTTATGAAAACGGTTCATACTATCATTGTTTGTTTACGAATTCAATGGCTTTGTCCACTTAAAATGTATTAATACACCTTTCTTCTTGAACTTTATTTGTATTAAGTCAGACTTAGATTGCGTGTAATGGTTAATTATAATATATGATTGGCCATGACATTATACCAAAATATATTGTAATGGGTAATGCTCTTGTAATGTCTCATAATCGTTAGATAACTATTAATCAATTAACAAAATCACTTCATTGATTGAGTAATACCATGGAGTACGAGCGTTATTCATAAAACGCCTAGGTTTTTTTTGCTCATAATGCTTCGCGTAATGGTGTAGGGGGTGTTATGTGATGTTTTGAGGCGTTATTGAATGTGTATAATTCCTACTATAGAGAGTCATAGGGTGGAAGGTAGGGGTGTTCAAAAATATCCGCATCCGAAAACCCGATCCGAAAATCCGATATTCCGAACCCGAAATACCCGAAATTTCGGATACCCGAAAATTCGGATATCCGAACTTCGGATACCCGAAATTTCGGATTCGGGTTCGGATAGCAATTTTGGCATAATTCGGATATTCGGATTATCCGATTATCCGAAATCCAAAATTTTTTTTAATTTTTTTTAGATTATGTATTTAATATATTTATAAAACTATGCTTATAAACTTTAAAGTTAACATGTATTTAGTATTCCAATTACATTCACGCCCTTTACCCTCCGGCCTCAAATCGGTGCACGCTCCGACGACCCACTGTCGCACGCTCCGACAAGTCGAAAACCCACCGGTACATGCCTTCGATCATGTTGTTACCTTGTAAATGCATTTGTACTTTTTTATAGTATTCTTTATAGTCTGTTTTAATATTATTTGATTTCATTATTATTTTTCAAAATTATGAGAAATTACCAAAAAAAACTTCATGATCATGTACTCATGTTTACGAAATTCCAATATTTGATTTTTAGTTAGTTTTTTTTTTGTTGTCGACTTATAAGTCGTGGTCATGAGACAAGTAGCGGACTTGTCAGATGTATAGAGTGGACGATTATTTGAATGTATTGAAATGTTTGGAGTTGATGTTTGATTAAAACAACTTGTTATTTAAATATTTGTACTTTGACTATAATTGTCTTAAGACTTTTTTGGTTAGTTGTTTAACATTAAGGCTAATTTTGGATTGAATGAAATGCAAATACAAATGCAAAAAAAAAAAAAAAAAAAATCAAAATTTTCGGATATTTGGATACTATCCGAATCCGTATCCGAACTTTCGGGTATCCGAAATCCGGATATCCGAAATTTCGGATTCGGATACGGATAGTGAAAATCACTATCCGAAATTTTCAGATATCCGAAAATTCGGGTATCCGAAATCCGGATACCCGACTTTGAACACCCCTAGTGGAAGGGGTGCATAAACCATGTAGTTTCACTAGTTTTAGTATTAGTCAGTCAAAAAATGCCGACAGACAAGTACCCTCACTTACCCTCATCTACCCTAGGTGGTAGGGATATAGGTTTCATGTAATGTTGTTTTATAAATATAAACATTTGATGTTGCAATGTTTAAAATATAAATGTGTATTCGGCAACCAATGCCACGTTTATGAAGGTTTCAAGTGTGACACCCCGCCCGGCGGCGGAAAACACCGGGCGCGTCAAGAGAATTGGATATCAATTGTACAAAGCACATGACACTAAATGCATATTTTAATATCATTAATGTAATAATGTTGTGACATAAATGAAGCAATAACTAGTCTTAAAATCGTAATAAAAACCGACAAATAATCAAGTTTATTTATTCTAGGTCCGAAGCATCCTAAGTATCTTGAACCATAACCGTCTCAAACACCACCTGAAATACATGTAAAATAAGTTAGCTAAAGAATTAGCTAGTGAGTAAAACACAGTGATAGTACGTAATACGAAATCCGAGATCATTATAAATATGTTTCGCAACCTTATGTGTCTAGTAATATCATCATATATCTCAACCATGACCATAGAACCACATAGAAACAAGAATCCATAGACCCCGCAGGGTAACCTTTAGCAACAAGTCATGAGGAGCCACTCATGTTACAAATACTGATAACTATCGTTTAACCGTCATTTAACCGTCTCGATATATATAAGTTATCAATAAATGTATAAGCATCTAAGGGACATAGCAACAAGCATCAGTTATAGTAACTAGTAACCAACACATGGAATCGAACATAGAATCGTACATAGAATCGCCGGGTTAAAATCACCTATCAGGCCATTAGCGTAGGTGGGCTTGTCAAGCCATTAGCGCTAACATCGTACCGGTGGAAATTACAAGAATATATAAATACTATTAACTATCACATAATTTGGCATCAAGCGGCCGGCAAGATTAACACATTTTATGATTTCTTTTGAAATAGAAACAAAGAAACGAAAAACCGTAGTATTATATGAACATGTATTTCAGCCCCAAAAACATAAATAGTAAAAAGGGGAGTGAGTTTACCCACCTCGTAAAACGAAGATAATCGAAACAGTAACGCAACTATGATGAACCGAGAATTTCTCAAATATCAGTACCACCTAATTAATTGGGAAAAGTACTACTTAGAAACGAAACAATAGCAACAGAATCACAAATCCAAGATCTACGGTTTCGGATTTGAGATTTAGAGTTTTAGATTTATAAACTGAGATTTTTGGTACGAATCGTAATCGTATTTTTGTATATATTTTATACGAAACCATTGTTAGTTTTTACAAGAATCTATTTTGGTATTTATATATATTATTGGTATACAATTTACTTAAAGCAATGAAACATTATTATTTGTATATTTGTATTAAAATTCATATGTTTTTAAACCTTAGAATAATATTTAACTCAAAATGTGTCATTTAGGTTGTTAGAAAATTAAGGGTTAGTGTTTAAAATAAAAAAATATCAAAAGATGAGACAGTGGGTCTCGAACCCGTGACCTCGCGTGTTTACACATTAAATGAAACCACCAGACCAAATTCAGTTTTGTTGAAATAATCTGTTTTGAAAGTCTTTTATCTTATTTACCAAGAATACCCATTTCAAGATTCAAGCCCTAGATTCAAAATCATTCCAATTGATTCGTATTTGTTAACCATCAGCAAAATCGATCATAGGGCTTTTAATCCCCATGATCTCATGAACATTTTGTAATATAAAACTTACGGATTGATTGCGATTTGATAAGGTTTCGAGTTCGAACAAGTAGGCGACTGATTTGATGATCTTGTACGAATCTGAAATTGAAATGGGTTGCAATTGATGTATTAGATAGCTAGAGATGATTGATGGGGTTGAGACGAAACCAAGATGTACCTGATATGGTTCCCGGAATGTTGAAAATGGTTCTGTCGCCGGAATTGGATTTAGATCGACCGATTGCAACGATTGCCGAGGAATTGGAATGTTTTTGTGTTGGAGATATGATAGACGAGTGGTAAAGAGCGTTTGTGTCGAAGGAATTGATTTAATTGCAAGGATTGGTTTCGTTTTGATTTTTGTGATTCCGGGTTTACAAAATTAGACCAAATCAACGTGTTAAACAGCTGTAATCACGCATAAAAGGATTCGAATATGGTCAAAATCAGTTTAGGAAGGTATTGCTGCGATTAATTTTAGTCAAAACGCGTTGAATTTGCTCGCCGGAAAAACGCACGTGGCCGGAATTTGTATTCTGCCGGAATTACGGGTTGACAGAGGGGGGGTTGGGTCAATTATAGATTTTACACTTTAGTCCCTTGAGGTTTAGGTTGTTAAGATTTTGTGTTATAACTTTTAATTTAAGTTTGAGACTTGACAGTTTTGGCACCAAGTTAGATTATAAGTTGTTTTTAGCTAACGAACTTAACAAAATAAATTGTAACGTTTTATAGAAATGACGTTTTTTATAATTTTAGCTCGTTTAATGCCTTAAGTGACTATAGCGAGGCTTAAAAGCGATTTTGTTTAATGTTTTCAATATTTTTCTTTAACGAACTATATGTGTATATATATATATATATATGATAATATAATTAGTGATTATTTAGCATACTTAAATATTTTGAGATATAATACGATTGATTAAATACGATGAGAATAACGTAAAGATTCAACATATTTATTCATAATTTTAATGAACGTTACATTTAAAGAAATAAATACGAGTACAAATAAAACTAGAAAATCTTCGGTTCGGTTTCCGCGTTCGGATTAGGGTTCGGGACAGATGTCACATCAAGCTTACCGAGCTAATGGGGTGTAAATGTCATGCAACATTTTTAAAGTTTTGAATAAAGTTTCAAGCAACCATTCCATCCTTCTAAACTCCAAAAATGCAAAAACACAAAAGTTTAAAACATTATCAAACTTTGACCGTATTTGAGAAAAGACAAATTTACATATATCCCCTTCATAAGATCATTTATTACATATTTACCCACTTCTTAAATTCAATTACATATTTTCCCTTCCTAAACCACATATATTACATATTTACCCATTTTCTTTAGATATTTTTACATATTTCCTCTTTCTAAGCCTATCAATTACATATTTACCAAAGCCTAAAGTTTAATTGCATATTCATTTAGCACATTAAATTACACATTACCTTTTCTTTTACACAAATCATAAGAACAAACCACATTGAGAATCAAAAGTCACATTCTTTGTGTTGTTCAGTTATGAATTTCTCCAAACGAATACTTACAAAGTAGTCAATGAAAATAATAAAAGTCTATAACAACATAAAATTGGTAACTATAAAAATACATTTATCTTGATTAGTCAGGGTAAAATAGTAATTCAAGAAGTTATTTTAAAGAAAATGGGTAAATATGTAATATATGTGGTTTAAAAAGGAGAAATATGTAATTGAATTTTAGGAGTGGGTAAATATGTAATAAATGATCTTATGAAAGGAATATATATAAATGCCCCTTGAGAAAAAATCAAGATGATAAGAAAACAATAATTGTTTCATATTTGATTGTGAGACACTTAAGAAATGAAAAGGAAGCTTGTTTAGATTCCTTAGTAACTAAATAGAATGGAATATTTCTGATATACTTTAATAATATACTAGGTTTAATACCCGTGTGTTACACACGGGTTAAATAGTAATATTTATAAAGAAATTATAACCATTATATTTAACAATTTGTAAATATATAACATTAAGGAGTTGGCTCCATCAACTTGCATGGTGAAAAATTTAGCTAAATTTTACCTCCCAAACTTCCTATTATAGAAAAAAAAAATCCCTCCAAAAATTGCCCCCTAAAAGTTTGATTTATTAGATAGATTTTTTTTATTAAAATTTTAGCGTTCAATCTATAATTCAAAAAAGCCTTTAATGTTATATATTATCATTATATATATACTAGTTTTGTGTCCGTACTATGTTCGGGAGAACAATCCAAATGATGATTTTAAAGATATTCAAGGGGCACGAATGGTTCCAATTATTTTTTAGACAAAACCGTGGTAAAACCGTAACATAAAATTTATTTTTAAAAAAAAATTAGTATAGCAATATTATACCTAAACTAAAGAGAAGTTAAATGTTTGGTTTTAGGGTGTAGTTTTTTTTAAAAGTTCGTTTAAAAAAAGTTATGTATGCTTGAAATTATTGAGGTATTTAAATGTATGTTATTAATAAGTTTATCCCAAGTTTTATTTTTGTGCCCTATCAAATACAAATCGACCTATGTACTCTTAGTAGTAGGAGATGGTTGAAAATTTACTATTTTAAATTCACCTAAAGTTATAAAGCTAACATGTAGTTATTGTTATCATAATCTATTTTATATACATATTTTAAATAAAAAATAAGAAAAACTCTCAAATGATATCACATAAGAAAAAGCCCTTTATAGATGACACATAAGCAAAATCTATTTTGCTTTATTATATTAGAGATTAGAGATATATTTGTAGTAATTAAGTGAATATATTATCATTAGATTCAAGAACAAGTTGGAGTCATATTAAATAATTTATATGATTAGCGAATAGAAAACATGATTAGCAAAAGATATTATATTACCAGATTCAGGAACAACTTGGAGATCCAAATGATGGGAGAGATTTAAGGTTGTTTGTTTATTCATACATGTTTTTTATTATTACAGAAGAGTATTTTAATTTTTATTTTTTACCATTGACCAAAATAGGGTTGGCACGTGCCGCGTGCGTGGCATAAAACTATGCTTTGCTGTTAGTGTGCTGTTTGAGATTAGAGTGTGGTTTGCCACGTACGATTCACATGACTAACAATCATGGTGTCCATGAAATTTGAACCCCTTATTAATAGTTTGTTAATCAATATATATTAATTACTCCAATTTGGATCTTGTTCTCACGTTCTATGAACTTGCAAATCATCTACTTATACTTAAAAGTTGTATAATAAAGTTAAAATATTCATTCAAGTTGTAAATCATCTAGTTAACACAACTTGTAACGATACCGAAGAATCAAAACTTGAATGATAGGGTATGATTATGTTTCATCCGCTTCAACTCACCTGTCAATGATATCTAAGAGTTAAACTATGACGAAAACAATGACATATTGGCTTTAGTTTTTTTTTAACGGCGAGGATATATTAAAGAAAAAATTAGCAAAAAGCTAGAACAAACAAATTACATGACATCCAAAATATTAAACGAGAACCATTTAACCCAATCTAAAGTACCCAGTTTGGCTCTGAACTTGACCTATTGATAACTTACAATCTTTATGTCGTCCATAACCATAACCAAAGAGGGATAGTGCCACGGAATATTCTATCATTTATGGACTTCCAAATGCATCAGAGGGTATCTTTAAAGATAAAGTCAACCATCATTTGATGGGCGGAGCCTTTCTTTATGCCGTAATTTGAAGTGTTTATCGTCTCTTTTAGGTTAAACGCTTCTTTCGCATTAGCATACTATATAACCTATAGATAGATGATTTTGCACAAGAGCAACAATAATCCTGATGTGAGATTAAGAATCATAATCCTTAATTTGTAAAAAAACAAAAAATTAAATACTCTTCTTTTATGCAATATATGAGAGTTGGCTCTTTTTTAACTACTTTATAAGTTTTTTTTATCAATAATATTAATTTTAAACAGTTTCAACTATTATATTTTGGTTTTTTTCGGTTCCAACTTTTATCACTTTAGAAATCAACAGACCGCCGTTAAACTTGTTTAATGACATTAAGTTTTTTTCGAATTACAGAACAACGTCCTATGACTTTTGATTGGAAAGAGAATACGAGCTAATTGATGTAAAAATTCACTTGAAACGGTGCTTCAATCGGTGTCTAAACCTAACTGTGCTTCAATTGGATTAAATTTTTTGTCATTTGATGCGTATTTTCGAGATAACTTTTACAACAATCGACTTGTAGTCTCCTTCCGATCAAAACCCTAAAACATCAGTATTGAATTTGAAACAAACTTAAAGCCGTTAACAAAACTTTAACGTTGTCAACAATCGACTGATAGTTATAACCGTTTAAAAACCAATATACATTTTTTATTTAGTATTCGATGGTTGGCTAAATGAAAATAAAACTATCACCGTTTAAAAACCAATACACTTCTTTCATGAAAATAAATCTTTCGTGCCATGCTAAATGATCTTATACAATATTCGATGGTTGGCTTTTTTTTAACTACTTTATAGTTTTTTTAATTTGGTATTTGATAAGATACAACCATAAGAATAGTTGAAAAAAACAATCACCCTGTTGAAATGATGTGTGACCAAATATATCATGTGTTAGGCCATAATTATGTATGCACATAAACTAGACATGTGGAGACCAACCTCTTTATGGTTCAATGACGAAGACATGAATGGACCTAACTAGTAACTCCCTTCTCCTTTCAAATAATTGGATCCATGCACCTCAATTATTGCATTTTTTAATTTAGTCCCCACCAAATGATCTTCATTTGAATACTTTTATAAAGTAATTACAAATAATTTCTATTTTTGAACGTAAGGAAGTTCTATTTTTGTCAATAAAGGATATTATATCATTTATAATACCTTGTAAAACATGAATAAACAACTAACATGGTCGAAAATAGGTACAAGTATGTAACTAAACGCATACCAATCTAACAAAACAAATAGCCATGTAGTCACGATCGTCGAAGAGACAAAGGCTCAAAGATTCTCTTACGCATGAAAAGGTCTCTTCCAATGGATCGGGAAAAATGGATGCTCTTCCCATGCAATGGCCTGACAATAACCTAACTAGATTTTGTGAAAATAATAAAAAGGTTATATTCTGTAAGTTGGAGATATCAACGGTGTATATTAGAAGTCGTAAAGGTTGTAACACTAGTAGTAGTAATAATGATAATGATAACCACTTATTTGTATATATTGAAAAAGAATTTGGGAAATTATTATTATAATAAGAAAAAATGGAAAAGGGCAAAATGGGAAATAAGGAACAAGTTGGTTAGAGGAATATATATTGTATTGAAATGGAGATGGAAGTGGAAAGGGCATTGTTGATGGAATTGGGCCAAGTTCACGTGGTTTCACATGGGCTGAGAATGAAGTGGCTTTGTACGGTCTGAATAAAAAACTACTGTTTGGTTGGGGCCCAATTCAGATCCATTTTGGGGAACACGTGGGACTATGCTCTAATGGGGACACATAATCATCATCCGACATCATGTCGAACCCCTCTCCCTCTCTCTAACAAGTTATACTTTAACAAGAGTAAAACTAGGATTTTGACTTGCTCGTGATGTGACGGTCAGGACGTAGTTGACACTTGTGTATTATTGCATCACACGTCAAGCGTGAGATTAGAGTAGTTAGATGTAAAGTTGTAATGGTATATAAAAGATGGAGGTTAAAAGTATACATGTTCATAGTTGAGGTGGAAATGTAAATATGTCAAAGGTATGGGGTAAAACGATAGTATTATCAAAGTTTTGTGATCAAAATTATAATAATGTCAAAGTTGAGGTCAAATAAGTAATGATATTTTCAAAGTTGGGTCGGTTGTTGAATGTCAAAGCTTAGGGTTAAAATTATAATATTATTAAAGTTGTGGGTTGTATGTTGCAAAAAGAGAAGGGCCACTAACCTTCTTTTTTTAGTAGTTTAGGGGATGTCATTTCAGGTTTGAGAAAAAAAAACAAATCCTTTGCAATGTTGTTGCAATAAAACCTACGGCATCAAATGAGTAAATAAATGTCAGCGTCTACAACTAATACTTACGACTTTCAAAAGATATCATTAAAAAATACCTTTAAAAGAGACAAAGCTCCACTCTTTTCTCGTTGACTACTTAGATCAAATGATCATTTATCATACAAATATTTAGTTTGGTTAAAATAAAGTTAAGCTTATAAATAATAAACCAAATTAATATGATTTTCTAATTTTCCAAGACCATCCTAAAAAAGAATTGCACTCCCTCTTTACTCCTAACATGATTGTGGAGGACCACATGTATCTTCTCATCAACTTCCCCTACACATAAATAACATTAATAACATACAATTGCATGTATTCGACAACCTTTTGCCTACACAAACATAGTAAAGATCAAATGGTCGGTATGAAAAAATGACGGGTAGTTAAATAAAACAAGCAATATATATTTTTAAACATTTTTGAGTTTCCGTTTTGAAAACCTAAATTATTTGTGCCAAATTAGGATATACACATTAGCCCTACGTTACTAGGAAAAACAACCTCTAAAGTCTAAATTATTGCCACATGAAACATAAAATTGCCAATGCCACTCTCTTCACAAGCGACTTCCTAACTCCACGTCAGATGATCGAGACGTCGATATTCTACAGATGGCCCCTCTCTCACAATTCACGTTTATCGTCGTGTCACTGGCTTTTGAAGATGATTTCTTCACTTCCTATTTCTTCTATCTCCTACATGTTAGACGGGTTCTCTCTAAGTTCGAAACGCTATAAAAGGTCTAACAATTATACAAAGGATGTTGATTGATATTGTCAAAATACAAAGACTATTTGTGTAGTTTTATGCAATCGACTTTGTATACCTGATACTAACTATATCATTATGTACTCTTACTAAAATGAAGTATAACGATATTAATTTTTATAAAAGAAACAATTGCATATATACTCTATAAACACTCACAATTGCATATTTTCCCAACTAAAAAAAATCAATTGCATATATACCCAACTAGATGTGGGACCCGTGAGGATCACGGGTCGTAGAAGGCTGAAATGTCACAATGTGTTTGGTAACTTCATATGTTTCAAAAGATACAATACAAAATTAAGATAATAATGTTTTCACTTCATGTTCTAAGTTTCGTTGATGAAGAAAGAAAACAATTTCCTGCAAAACACTACAAGTTTTGTAATACTTCTTTGTAAACAACATTTGTTGTTGTTGTTGTGGCCTTTTCATTCTTGTTTTCGATCAAAATCTTCAATCCTTTTCTGCTTTTTACTCTTGAAACTGCCATATAAAGTTGTCCATGGCTGAAAACTGAACGTGGAAGATATAAACCAACACGCTCTAATGACTGTCCTTGACTTTTGTTTATTGTCATAGCAAAAGACAATGCAATCGGAAACTGTCTTCGAGCAATTTTAACTGGGATCCTCTTGTCAGAAGGTGTCATCTTCAACCTTGGGATCAAAGTTTGATGTCCTACATTTGTTCCTGTTATAATCTTGGCTTCAATGATAAACTTACCCAGTTTTGTAATCTGCAGACGGGTTCCATTACACAATCCATTACTTTGATCAATATTTCTTAGCAGCATTATTGGAGCACTAACTTTTAAGACCAATTTATGATTTGGTAATCCAGATAAATGGAAACTGTTAAGCACTTCAGGAGAAAATAATGCAGCATTGATATCTGTTAGTTCTTCGTCTTGACACAAAGAATCTGAACTCAAATATGTTTTCTCTTCTCCCGGAATTGTTTTTAACAATTCTTCGTTTATTGAATCTACTACCTCGTTGGTAGGAGCAAGAATTGCTCCTTGTTGGAAATATGTTGGATCCCACAAATGTTGATTCATGTCAGGATATGTGAAAGATAAAAGGGATTCCATTGGATTGTTTTCATCAAGAATAAGCAGATCTTCTGGGATTTCAATATCTGTTTCACCATCATTTTCATCACCTAAAATACCATCACCAAGTTTCAATATCCATTCAGCAAATTCTTTGATCTCCTGCAAATCTGTGTTGTTATTTCCAACCCTTAATCTCATATTCTCAGTTAATTTTAGTACCTGACAATGTTTCCATAGATATGAAGAATTTAAGGAAGAATTAACAATCATGCTTCTGGTTCCCTTAGGAATAACTGGAAGAATCTGTCTGAAATCACCACCAAATAAAACAACTTTTCCTCCAAAAGGTTTGGTTTCATTATCCTGTTGTTTTGAACGTAAGATGTCTCTCATTGTTCTATCTAAAACTTCAAAACAATGTTTGTGAGTCATTAGTGCCTCATCCCAAATGATTAACCTTGTTTTTGAAATTAAGTCACCTAATTCACTGTTTGGTTCAATAGAACATATTGAATCTTCAGTGACATTAATTGGGATGATATTAATTTTTATAAAAGAAACAATTGCATATATACTCTATAAACACTCCCAATTGCATATTTTCCCAACTAAAAAATCAATTGCATATATACCCAATGTTAACTAAATTCTTAAATATGATTATACTAAAAATGAGTATATTTGCAAATTAAAGTTGTTTATAATGGGAAATATGCAATTGATTTTTTTTTATAGGAAAATATGCTTTTAACGTGTTTTGAAGGGGGAAATATGAATTTAGCCCTTTATAAAAATGAAAGTGTCTATACTTACCGATTTTTAGAAAAATGAAGTATAATTATATTAATTTTAAAAAAATGAAAGTGTTCTATGTGACATTCTCGAGAATAGTAACGCGTATGGTGGTAATTCCTCGGATCATTGGTAACTCATAACAAACATGAAAAAAATCAGGTTTTGGTTTGTCATAACGTTATTATTTAACTTGTGTAATATATAGGTTGTGCTCTAATAACATGCTTAATTCCTTTAATTAAATTGATGATATTTGAATTGATATTTTTAACGCTTATACTTAAAAAAGCCGACTGGTTTAGTCACGCATTATCGATCCGTTCTCTATAAGGTCAAGCCATCAATCTACTAACCTATATTTCATAACAAAATTGGGTCAACCCACTTATAACCTATTTAACACGTTTGTAACTCATTTAAAATTAGCCTCATATATAACATTTTACAACCTTCTAATTTATATGCCACCTCTTTCCCACGTGAGTCTTACCACCAAGTAGTTTATAATTAACCCTTAATATTTCGAATAGTGACATTTTTAACTCCAACTCAACTTTGACATATTTTTTACTTTGACTTATTGTCGTTTTCACTTTGATGAGTTAGCCAATTTACTGGTTTGAAACCCTCACTCGACTTTGACATATTTACGACTTTGATGATCCGAATTTGACTTGGTTATCATTTCGAACCTCTAATTTTTTCATGATCAATATGTCTTTTAGTATGTGACACATTACGACTTTCCACCGTAACGTGCGAGACATGCAATTTTTTTTATCAACATGTGTTGCGAAGTCACATACGCAAGATCCGACCGTCGCATCAGTCATCACATGACATGGACTTATATCTAGTTTTAGAGTAAAATAAGAAATTTCGTTCTTTGAGACTAGTGAAAATTACAGATTGTGTCCTTCAAGAAAGGAAATTACATTGGGTGTCCTTTAATTGAAACTTTTATACAAATCACGTTCTTTTTAGTAACATTTGTTATCTTTTCCAGTTAGTTTTGATTAAATGACTAAATTACCCGTACAAATAAACTAAAAATAATTAAAGCATGCAAGAATAAGACAATAATTATTGTTTTCCGGTTAGTCTTGCTTTACTTATTTGTAGGGGTAATTTAGTGATCATTTAACCAAAACTAATTGAAAAATATAACGAAGGTTAGTCAAAGATTAGTGATGTCTTATTTGTTTGTGTATCATTTTTAGAACTAAAACAATGTTTTTAGCAAGAAATTACTATGAGCATATGTACTTTAAGAGAGATTTTATGTACAGATAGTCGAGCCAATGCTGCAGCAAAAATGAGTAAACGAAGCAGAAAAAAGGACAAAAGGTTACAGAGGCGGCGTATGATACGCCCACCCGATCCTTTTTCAGCATGCAAAGTGTTGTATTTAAGCATATTCAGTACCAAAGTGGCGCCGGAAAAATCGCACCAGCACACATACGACGCGCAATCTACCATACGCCGCCTGGAGTTCTGGACAGTTCTGGGTGGTTTTTCCTTAATTTCGGATGAGTTTAAGTACCCTAACTCGACCTTTTCATATAGATCGTATTTGGGAGACTAGAGACGTGAGGAAAGGCTAGGAAACTCAGTGACAAAGTATTTCTACATCATCTTTCAATCCAATTGCTCCCGAAATCACAAGATTAATCCTATCAACATGATGATGAGTGGCTAATTACTTGCTGATCGCAACAAGTAATTGGGTTGTATTTTTTGTTTAATTGATGTTGTTAATCTTTAGTAGACTTGAATACATTATGCTTGTTGGTTATTTTTGATGAATTTGATGTGTTATAGTAATGTCTAACTTTATGTTTTCTAAGATCACTTCATGTATGTTGATAATAAATTGAACACTTTATGTTTCTGGTTACATGATAATAAATTAATCATGTATGTTTATTTGGTTATGTAAGTTATATGAATTGTTGGTCATCTTATTATCCATTGAATGTTTGATCCAGGTGTAAGTTTAATTCGATTATACAACTTAGTTACATATTGTTATAACTCATAAGCTTGGTTGTGATCATTGTTTTTATTATTGCATTAAGTTAATTTTTAGTTTAACAATAAATCAATCAAATTTCAGTTTTACATTACGTTTGTGACAATGACTCAGTTGCAATTAAACATCATTCACTAGCTCCTTTGTAGATTCGACTTCTTACTTACCACAACTAAAATTGAGGTGAAAAACACTTAAAAATTCTTTATCTTTGATCGGTTCTCTAACACCATCCAATTAGTCGAAAGGACGTGATTTGTGGAAAAGTTTTAATTAGAGGACACCGACTGTAATATCCTTTCTGACACAATCTGTAATGTTTAGTAGTAAAATTTGTAATTTACTCAACATTTTATGAGCATGTATGAAATGAATACTTGAGTCTTAAATGTCAATGTCCGTTGTGTTCTTATGTTATGTTCTGTTAAAAAAATCATAAAGATCAAAAGTGTTAAATTATGACTGAAACTATTAATAACATTAAAACATAAAAACCTAAACTACAATTTATTTAAATTAAAAAAAATACTTTTTACCTTCTAGTACGTTTGAAGTTTGAATCTTTCAGATCTCATACGATTATAGAAAAATATAATTAAAAACTAAAAAGAAAAAAAGGGTCCACGTGTATATAAACAAGACATGTTGTTGCACGTGAGTTCTAGGAGGGGGAGGTTCCTTCCCACGTGAAGTCCACTCTCATCGGTCGTGTTTGGACCCCCACTCATGTCTTGGCTTGGCTTGGCTTGGCTAAGCATCGGCTTTAACTTTTTGGACATTTTTACCCCTGTAAATAGTTGACAATTATACCCTCCACCACCCCACTCGGCGTGGATAATCACATGCCCATGACTTCAAAAGCCAAGCCTCATGTTGCTACTTGCAAGTGGTTTATAAAATTTAAACACAATTCTAAAAGTTGTATTGTCTTTGTCTTCAAAAGCTTATTGTTTACTTTCCCAACAAAATTAACAACACACCAAATCATTGTAAATGAAAACATGATAAATAAATTAATAATAAATAATTACATAACTGGTAACTAGGGTGTGTCATTATACTATTTTAATCCTCTAACTTATTATAAATTTACAATTTTAAACCGATACTAACCTTACACATGATCCTTATCAAATTTATTTATATATTTACAACAAAATAAATACAGTCCAGCTACTCAGGGTAACTCAATGATAAAAAAATGACACATACACTTTACACACAAGTCAGAGATAGGTAGCTCAAGTCCACATATTTTGAGTATAAATAACGATGTAGAGGACGTGCGCCTTGATTGTCCCTACTTATAGCCTTGATAAGAGGGCATATGACGATTCAAAAAAAGAAAAAAAACATAAATCAACATATTAGCACAACATAGTATCTTTCACTTATCATAAACACAAACATAGTACCTTAACTTATCAAAAGCAGAAACACAACCAAGGTATCCTAACTAAAAAGGGGTTTTGTTTACAAAAATTATTAATTTGAAAGCAGTGAAGAGAAAAAACCTAAAAAAAATAAAGAATATTTGAAATAGAATTTATTTATATGCCAAAAGGAAACAAAATAACGTAAAGTATGGAGTGGGAGTATGATAGGGTGTGGGTAGGGTCCATAGCAGGTGGAATGGATATTGATTTGTCTGGTTGGATCCAATCATAAAATCATCAATCTACTCATGATGACATAATGGATGGACCAGATGAGGTATATATGGTTTTGGTCCCACATGTGATGTCCCTTACCTGTGGATGTGAATGCTCTACTCATAGTCATAGGTACAACTCCATGTTTCAATTCCTTTGTTACTTTGATACCACCTACTTTTCTTTTCTTAAAAACAAATACTAGTACTTCTTCCCACTTCTTGCTTTACTTTAAGTGCAATCGGAGTGGGTGAGGGGTGGGCGCGGCTCTGAATCAGCCCCGCACGGGCACCCCATCCCACCCCTCTTCGGCCCCGAAAATCGGTGTCCCTTTAGGGTGTTTTCCCCGAGTCCCTCCCCGAATCCATTTGATCATTTAAGGTGGGCCCATCCTCCAATTGTTACTTTTGGGGCTATTTTTTGAGAAATAAAAAATTAGAAAATAATGTGAGGTGGTGTAGGGTGGATACCGGGTGATTTTGGGTGAATGTGAGGTGGTGTGGGATGGTGAGAGGTGGACTCCCCTCACCCTTAGGTTCCATTGATTTCGAAAAAAAACTTTGTATAAAAACTAGTCTTATAAAAATTGTTCGCATAAGCCTGTTAATTGGAAAAGGCGAATTCCCTTGTTGATTTCATGAAAATCGAAAGTAAAATCGCTAACGGCAAAATCAAACCTATGTGGACTGAATCGGCCAGATTACGATACGGTGGCAAGCAACGTCTGATAAAATCTTGGAACTTCTGGTCTAAATTGTGTATATATACAAAATTAGGTTACACCCGTAGATATCCACGGGTTGAATGGTAAAAAGAAATTATATAATTTTATATTAAAATGAGTAATGGAAAAGTTACAAATATAAAAGTTATACCATGGATTTATACAAGGTCTAAAAGTGAGAGAATAATTTAGTTTTAAACACCTTATAATGGATGCATTTTATTTCCGGGTCTAAGTAATTGGATATCGGGTCACTGGGTGGATCTGCAAGTAGCATATATAGTCTGCTGCCAATGCTTAGAAAATTATTATAAGAGAAGACTAAGCATTTTTATAAAAAGTACATATAAAAACGAGTGTGTGTGTACAACTGAAATTTACATATAACAATACTAACCGATTAATCACTATTATTAGGTCAAAGATACCTCACTGGCCGACTACTGCTTAGTAACTTCTACCAGTGATAAAAACTAACTATAAACATATAAATTTCAGTTATTTAAGGACATATTGTATGACATTTTTTCAAGTTATTGACAATCATACCAGACCAGTAAACCGAATATGGCAAATAACATGATGGTTAAGTCACTAATTTTGTTTCACTTCTAAAAGTCTTGACTATGAAACAAGTTTGTTTCAATCCCTATAGGATGACGATCTGATTCTCTGGTAGCAAAAATCTCGAATACAAATCTTGTTTTCACTAATATCCTCATAACTTGTCAGAAAACACTTTCTATCACAAACTACTTCCCGTCTAATTCTGTGTTACAAGGAATTCTCAAGTTTCATGTGTTTATCCCCAAGGGTTCACATAGGAGAAGTACCATTTTATAACACAATATAGTAAATTTTGTTATATGTCAATTTAAACTTTCCCTATGTTAAAAAAATACTATTTTTTCTTTATTTGTTTTACATCAATTCTTGATGCCTTAAAAAAAGTTAAAAGTAAGTAATAATATTTTATAAAATTGTCAAAGGTCAAACAATAAAAAGCACTTGATTGCATGCACATATGGTCTTAAAAAGTCCTTGTCTCCTTCCCAACAAAAAGACACACACACATCTCTCTTTTTCTCTCACTCAGCTCGGCTTATACAGCTTGATCAAGCCGCCACATCCTTCTCTCTTCTTTCTATATATATAACCCCATTCATCATCATCATCATCCCTATATATCTTCTCATATCCTCCCAATCTCTCTCTTCATCTCCAAATACTTCATCAGATTAAACAAATTATCCCCTAAATGATGGTTCATAACGAAGATTTAGGTTTAACTCTCAGCTTAAACTTTCCGGCTGCCGGAGACACAAATCCCATGCCGCCGCTTGTTTCGTCATCTCCGTCGTTCAATTTCCCCCTTATAACAACGCCTAATTGGTCCGATTCATGTCCCTCCTCATCAGGTACACATTTATTCACAATTATTACGATTAATGCATCACCAATCATCTCAGCCCAACTCATTAACATAACATATTTTATAAAGTTATAAAACTAAAAATAAATGCCACGTGTAATCAAAATAGGTTTCAATTTAGACTAGAGGCTTATATACAGAAAAATAAATAAATCTGATTAAGATAACATCTATTTTTTGAAACAGAGTCGTATAGTATAATTGTTGTTAAGAAAAATAAAATTAAGTTACCGGATTGTAATAACTTTTTTTTTCTTTTAACAGCAACATTTTTATTTCCAAATAAATCTAGGTAACTAAATTAATAAAATTACTAAATTATCAAATTATCAGTTATATGTCAATTAACTAACTGAATCGAATTTTATGCAGATCGGCACAACGTCGACGCGTATAAAGTGGAGACGAGATCGTTTCTGAAAGGAATCGACGTGAACCGGATACCGGCGCCGGCGGCTGAGGCGGAGGAGGAGGCCGGAGTTTCGTCGCCGAACAGTACGATATCGAGTATTAGCGGGAAGAGGAACGAGAGAGATCTTCCGGTGAACGAGATCGACGGTGAGAGATCGTCTTCTCGAGGAATTAGCGACGATGAAGACGGTGAAAACTCAAGGAAGAAGCTCCGGTTGTCGAAAGATCAATCGGCGGTGCTTGAAGAGAGCTTCAAGGAACATAATACTCTTAATCCTGTAAGTGTGCTTTGGGAACTTGTACTGTACAAGTGATGAAAACCGCCTAATTTTGGTTATTGAATATTGATAGTTTGTTGGTTGTTTTGTTAACAGAAGCAAAAACAGGCTTTGGCTAAGAGGCTTGGGTTGAGACCAAGGCAGGTGGAAGTTTGGTTTCAAAACCGAAGGGCAAGGTTAGTAATTATTTTCTTATTAGAAGGGTATTTTAGTAATTTGGCGGAGTTTCGATTATGTTCTTGAATGTTAATTAAAGTACTATACTTGATTATTTTACAGGACGAAATTGAAGCAAACCGAGGTGGATTGTGAGTTTTTGAAGAGATGTTGCGAGAATTTAACGGAAGAAAACAGAAGGTTACAAAAGGAATTACAAGAATTACGGACTTTAAAACTGTCCCCACAATTCTATATGCAAATGGCCCCTCCCACAACCCTTACCATGTGCCCCTCATGTGAACGTGTGGGGGCGTCACCATCGGAGAAGTCAATCGATCAACAACACAATATGGCTCGCGTTACGACAACTAACCAGATCCACCACCGAACGTTACCGTTCAACCCTTGGTCCACACCTTCCGGCCAGGTTGTTCAAAGACAAATGAGTGCATTGCACCCTCGATCATAAGGGCATTTCAGTGATTTTAACTAGGATATGATGTGGGTTTTGTTGGTTGATTAGGATCTAGAGATTTGGTCTAATTGGCCAATTAATATTTTGGGGCATCTTTACTTTGGAGTTAGTTATGTAATTTTCATATTTTTTTTTAGTTTTTTAGTGTATAAAAATTCTGTCTTTTCAGATTGAGAAAAATACCATTTATTGTCTATATGAAAAGGAAGAGAGGTGCTATTACTTACTAGGCTGTAAATTCTCCCTCTATTTTTTGTAAGAGTGATATTTTATTTCAAATAGCTACTAGTAAAATGCCACGATACGAGATTTATGTGTAGGCTAAAGGTTGTGAAAAAAGCTATTAAAGAGTGGGTTGCTACTGAAAAAGAGAAAAACAACAGTAAGTTAATTGATCTAAAAAACAAAATTGACGATCTTGAATTAGCAGCTGAATCAAGAGCTTTATCTCCTTTGGAATTGCAAAATAGATTATTTTGGAAAAAGGAATTAAATGATTTAGAGGAGGCGAGAATAAAAGACATTAGGCAAAAGGCGAGATTAAAATGGATAGTTGAAGGGGATGAAAACTCCAGTTATTTCCACGGGTCTCTTAGATCGAATTTAAAAAACTCCAGGATAAACGGGATTATGGTAAATGGCATGTGGCAGGAAGATCCAAACTTGATAAAAAAGGAATTTTTTGATCATTTCAGTGCTCGGTTTACGGAATCGGATTTAAATCGTCCTTTATTTGTTAATAACTCTTTTAGAAGACTATCTACAGAGGAAGCGGAAGCTATGGTCAGTCCGTTCTCACAGACCGAGCTTAAGGCTGCGGTGTGGGACTGTGAAGGAGACAAAGCCCCTGGACCCGACGGTTTTAATTTCAAGTTTTTTAAATGCTTTTGGTCTTTAATTCAGAATGATCTTAAAGATGTGGTTGAATATTTCTATTCAGGGGAAACCATTAGTGCAGGCTGTAACTCAGCTTTTATAGCTCTCATCGCCAAGGTCATCGATCCTCTTGCGGTTCCGGAATACCGTCCAATTAGTCTTGTTGGGTGCCTCAATAAAATCATCTCTAAAATGCTTGCATTCCGGCTTAAAGGTGTGATCAACAAGTTGATTGGAGAAGAACAAACTGCTTTTATCTCAGGGAGATACATCATGGACGGACCATTAATAGTCAATGAAACAATAGCATGGATGAAGGCTAACAAGAGAAAAGCAATGTTTTTTAAGGTAGACTTTGAAAAGGCCTATGATATGGTATGTTGGAGATTCTTAGACTCGGTCATGGAGCATATGGGGTTTCATCAAACCTGGAGATTATGGATTAGGAATTGCTTATCGTCAGCCCGATCATCGGTTCTTATCAATGGGTCACCTACGCAAGAGTTTTCTCCATCCAGAGGGCTTCGTCAAGGAGACCCAATTTCTCCATTTCTCTTCATTTTGGTTATGGAGGCTTTAAACGTTGCATTAAAATCTGCTGTTCGAGAAGGTCTCATCCAAGGTATTCAACTCCCTCATAATGGTCCAGTGATTTCTCATGTGTTTTATGCAGATGATGCTCTTCTAATGAGTGAATGGTCCCTCTCTAGTGCAATTAACTTGGTAAGGATTCTGAGATGCTTTGAATCGTCTTCCGGGTTAAAGATAAATTTTGTCAAAAGTCATCTCTATGGGGTTGGATTGAATACAATTGAGTTGAACTTGGGGACTAATATTTTCCAATGTCAAAAGGGTGTATTTCCATTTACGCATTTGGGGATCCCGATACACGCGAACATGAATCGGGTTCGTTATTGGGAGCCGGTAATCGAGAAGTTCAAAACGAGGCTATCAAAGTGGAAAGAAAGAATGTTGTCATTCGGGGGGCGGCTTACGTTGGTCAAGACGGTTTTGGGGAGCTTACCGACTTACTACCTATCAATGTTTAAAGCCCCATTGCAGGTAATAAACAAAATGGAATGCATCAGACGTAAATTTTTGTGGGGTTATGGCGACAGTGGCAAAGGAATTGCTTGGTTGAAATGGGATCACGTCATGGCTCCAAAGTCAGCGGGGGGTTGTGGTGTTGGTAGCATTAGAGACACCAATCTAGCGCTTTTAACAAAATGGAGATGGAGATACAAAAGGGAGCCGCTCTCACTATGGTCAAAGGTCATCAAAGCCATTCATTTTCAACCAAGAAAGTATCTTGATATCCCGGTTAACAAGTTGGTGCGTGGGGCGTGGAGAGATGTAATGGCTAGCAACAAGGATCTGTTAAAAGACAATATCAACATTAATAATCTTTTAATTGCATCTGTGGGTAATGGGGAAAGTATTAACTTTTGGATGGACAAGTGGTTAGGCACTGCTCCATTAAAAGAGCTATTCCCAGATTTGTTTAAGATTGAAAAGACTAAGAGATGCTTGGTGGTAGATAGATTAGGGGTGACGGGTGCGCAACGGGTGTGGAACTGGGCGCGGCAACCCAATAGTGGGGTACTCAATCTGCAGCTTCAACAACTAAATAACTTGTTGGATAGTCACTCTCCAATGGAGGGGGTGGATGAGTGGCGATGGGTGATAGATGATTGTGGCTTGTTTTCTGTTAAATCTTTAAGAAATATGCTCGAATCGAACCGTGCACCTATTGACCTTTCACCTTTCTCGTGGTTGCCTTGGGTGCCACTTAAGGTTAGATGCTTTGGATGGCGAGCGTCTTTAGACAGGATCGCGTGTAAACAAGCTTTGATGAGGAGAGGAGTTAACATATTATCACAAGAATGCTCGATGTGTTTTGGTAAAGATGAATCTACGACACACGTTCTCCGCGATTGCCCCTTCGCAACTCAAGTCTGGTACGAAGTGTCTAAATGGTGTGGTAAAAAATTTAATCTGGACCATTCCATAAAATCTAGTCTGGAAGCCATATTTCAGTTAAATGAAAGCATTGAGCTCAGGAACGCTATATACTCGGTGTATTTGGCCACGTTTTGGTTTATTTGGAAGGCTCGTAATGAGTTCATTTTCAGCTCCAAAAGATTAGCGGTGGACATTGTGGTTGATTTAATCAAGTTTCACACTTTTACGTGGTTGAAGAATAGAGCCAAATTAGGAGATCTTGCTTGGCATTCATGGTGTAATTTTTCATTTCATAAGTTCCCAGCATAATGTGGGATTATTGTGATGTACTTTTTCAGTCCTAGCGTCTTGCTAGATGCTTTTCTTGAATAAAATTTGCCGTTCAAAAAAAAAAATGCCACGATACGGACAACAATACAATAAAACACCACACACCTATAACAAAGGGTTAGTACACCACCTATGCCAAAACACATTCGTTTACTTCGATCTATATTTTAGTCAAACAAAGCGTTAAAAATCACCTGTTTCTCGCCAACCATATAAACCAAACTGAAGTCATTAAAATGACCATCATCCTATCCGTAACTCTTTTTGACCCATTCATATTTGAGTAACAATCAAGGCATTCCCTAATGGATTCACACATGAAGATGGGCTACCCATTCTATCTAGAAAACTCTCTCCCATACATTAGCAACAAAACAACACTTTAGCAAAATGTGGTTTGTAGATTCCGGGTTACCAAAACAAATAGAACATTCATCATACCCGATTTGAACTCCACGAGCACCTAAAGCCACCTTGCTAGGATTTTTTTATTTAATCTAACTTTCCAAACAAAGCCTATAAATTCCCCCACTACTTACTAGTAACTTTTTATTAATTTGTAGTTTGTTACCTACTTACCTTTTGGTCTTAATTTAGTAAGCAAGTTAAACCTTTATTAATATCTAATGTATATTTATCCACCGATACTACTATAAAGGTAATTTCTACCATGTGTTATATTTTTAAGCATGCCACATAATAATCACATAGCTATTTTAGGTGTCAATCCGCCAATAATCCTTACAATCATCACAGTTTTCGATTAAAATAGTATCTGCTAATAACTAAAAAATAAATTCTCATTTGAAAATCAAGCCATGACCTCCATGTAAAATGCATAAGTTTTAACCACTAGACCCGGACTTCTTTTATGTTAATAATTCAAAACACATCATATGTATTCATACATTTGTTGTTTTTCTTTATTTTCTTATTTTAATTTGAGTTTTTTTTTGCTTTTGTAAACTTTAAGGTTTTATCTTTTAAGGTATAACATTAAGGTTTATTTTTTTTGGACGGCAAATAGATAATATATAAAAAAGGGGGCTAATAAGTAGCTAAAAACCCCGAAGAAGTACAAGAGAAACAGAAAACGACAAAAACAAAGCTAACCCAAAAAACCAACAAGCCACAACAAGAAACCTTAACCCGGATCAAAAGGAAGGTTTGGTAAAGCAATATAGGTTCCCCTTTAGATTCTATTTTTTAGCCGAAGAGATCCCACCACCATTATTTTGCAGATAACCTTATTTCGCACATAATTATCACATTATCAAAAATGATTTCATTTCGATGCCTCCACAAGCTCCAGGTCGTTATCATAAAGATTGCATGAACCGCACGTTTGAAATGTGTATCCCCATTCAGCAAGAAAGGCAGCTCCATAAGATCTTTGAAGGAGAACACATAAATCGGCTGAACATTGGACCATGGACTGACTTTTGCCCAAACACCTAAAGCAAGGTCACATGCTGTGAAAATGTGCTCAACGGATTCAGTCACTGAGTCGTAGAATTTGCAGAAAGGCGAGTCAATCGGGATATTTCTTCTAGCCAGTGAGTCGCAAGTAGGTAGGCGGTCTCTGTTAGCTCTCCAGTTTAAGAGGTTTGCTTTCTTGGGCACCAAATTGTTCCATTGAAAGTTGACAACTCCATCGACCACCACCTTGTCTTGTATTAAGCGTTTGATGAAGATTGTGGTAAAGCCTTGTTCTTTTGCATCCCGCAACATCCATTTGTGATCTTCCTCGGTTGGTTGAGTAAGGTGTATTTTTGATCAAAGCTGAGACCATTCATCTAGTTCTTGTGGCATAAGAAGCTCCCTCTTCCATCTCCAAGTCCAGCTCCAATAATAACCTGACGTGAGGTCGTAGTCTCACTCAAATACAAACCAAATACTACTAAATAGTTAGCGGTAAGTGGGTAGCGAACACAGGGAGTTTGTGGAATATGTGTATATCAAGTAGTTGCAAATAGCTATTTTAAACTAGAATAGCATGAAAGTAAATTCAGAGAGTTGGATTGATTGATTGATTTAGAAAATTAACGGAAAGTAACAAATCAAATTTAAGAACTAGGTATTCAGTAATGAGAAAAATGTTTCCCCTTGGTCTTCAGATGTCAACAAATGATAATATTGATGTTCAATTGGGAAGAACTACATAGACATAATTCGTGATTGTGTGTGAATGTGTGTGAATGTGTGATAAAAGGAGACTAAGTACTTGGATTAAAACAATGCAAGGCTATCATCTGATGATCAGTATCGTCTAAATTATCCACCCCAATCCCAACCACTAAATCAAGATTGCCTATGGCACCAAGAACATATGGTTGAAATTACAAAAGATAAGTAAAAGGACCCATTACACATAATACACAATCACTATAACAATTAATCAAAAGATCAAATCATTATCCCACAAATACATAAACATTAACAATATCATAGTTGACATTCCATACAACCAAGGGAAAACATAAAGGAACTAGCCACACATTGTTTCACAAACCAAATAACAAACAACTATAAAATCCATGAGAATCAAGAAGGAATTACAATAGATTCGAGTAGCCAAATGTTGTTGTTTCCACAACACAATCGCCAGAAATCGCCCTAGAATCGCCTCCCAATGATTGGATTATGAAAAGACCCCAAAAATCCCGTTTTGTAACAGCAGTTACGAGTTTCATGACTGGGCTCACTGTAAGCTACGGTGCCACCGTAGCCTACGGTGGCTGAGGGTTTCCTACGACAATGATGTTCTGTGATACGGTGATGGTTTTCAAGTTCTAGCCCTACCGTAGCTTACGGTGGCGCCGTAGGCTACATTGGTGCCGTAGGCTACGGTGGTATCTGGACAACTTCATCTTCTTCTTTCACTTTCTCCCGTTCACATCCGCCCAATGTCACAGTCATGCTCCATTTTCGATCTGAGCGTACCTAAGATAAAAGCAACCGTAGTTATCTAATTCAAGACAATTACGCGATTAAAATGTGGAATTAAATATATATTTATAGCATTTAAGGGTCCTCCAAAGGACTACCCGTCATAACCCTGTAATCACTGGCTAGAAGAAATATCCCAATTGACTCGCAAGTAAGTAGGCGGTCTCTGTTAGCCTTTTTGATTAAACGTTTAGCTTTTTCGATTAGATTTTTTCACATATCGTTTATATTTTTCAACCCGTATAATACACGTGTTACTAAGCTAGTATAATAATAAAAACGTATAAAGATGCCACATGACAACTTTCTAGAGCATCTAGATTTTCAATTTCCACCCATATCAATTTCTTTGTAAACTTTTTTTTTCTAGTTTTTTCTAAATCGGTTCTGGGTATTAGCGTGTAAAAATAATCAGATATTAGCAAAATCGGTTAAGGTTTCAATTCCGGTTATTAGGTAAAAAAATCATACCATGTCACCTTGTGTAACTGGTTCCGGGTATTAAAAACCAATTCCGGTTCTAGGTATTCAACAACTAGTTATTAGGTATAAAAAGCAGGTATGAAAAAATAGGTTTCTGGCATTTAAACTTAAAAATAAGAAATAACTAACTAAAATATGCAATAATATTACAAACGTAAAATCTTCTAAAATAAATAAATTTTAAAACTAAGTAATAACTTGAACGTTTTCGAGTGTGGTAACTAAACTTAAACATCCACCACTATTTTTACTAATTTTAGAAGTACTAAATGAAAAAAAAAAACAACTAGAATTAGCCTGAAACGTGTCAAATGTATAATCATATTACCGCTATGATATACGGTTTTGGGCTTTTGTTAAAACCGGTTCCGGGCTTTTAAAACCTTATTTTTTATATAGAATTTAATAACCTATCCTAACGGTAGGTCCGGTTTTTGACCTGGGCATAAAAAATCCAATTTGTAAACAACTGGTTTTGGGTAAAACCTACGGGTCCAATAAAACAAATCCAAACATCATTCAAAAACGTGTCTTCATTCGATTACATAAATCCGACTTCACATACTTCAGTGAAGAAAAACACTGGGGCCACTACCAAAAAAAATACCGGCTTCGGTTGGATGTGCGGTATATAATTTTACATTACGCGGTGAAAAAAAGTGGTGTCTGCCTACCCCAGTCGGCACACCTTGGCAGTTGGCTCCGCCACTGCCCTCCTATAGTTCCGTCTCTAGATGTGACAATATCATAGGGCAAATCATGAAAACACGGGTGATGCGTTCTACTCGATCGATCCTTACATCACCAAACAACATGACTTCTTTTTTGGCATTTGATCCTGTTTTGAGTCTTTTGACAGTCCTTCATATTCCTTATCTTTGTGTTGGGGAGAGAATGGAGTCTGTGGAGTTGACATAATGTTAACATCTTACATAAAGAGTTTGCAGGAAACAAAATAAAAATTCAACCTTTCTTAGGCCATTTTGCTTGAAATACAAGTCATACTTACAGGCGGGTAAGAAACAGACGCCGGAGTATCATCAATTTCCCGAGTTTAGAGAAGAGACGCATGAGTTACATGCACACCTTAACATTCTTTTCTCCGCTAAATTTAATATTCGATCAACTATTTCAGATTTTATTTTCCTCTCAACTAAACTTGAGGTTGATGCCACGGATTTGAACATGTCTGCAGTATTGTAAATGTCCTCCTATTTGTTTGTGTCAAAAAATCTAAATCTTGTAGCAATGGATTGAAATGATATATAAAAGTTCTTAAATCTTTAAAGATTTAAACAAAAAGAACTTGCAAAAGTTGCAACTCAGAACATACATACAAATATCAAAACATTAAACTAGACAACATAATGAAACCAAAGAAGTAGCCAAAATATGAAGAGCATTTCCGGACAATGATGATAACAATGCCAATCTAGAAGTATTGCCAAATCTTCATCCTTATTCTGATATGAAGGTGAAGACGTATGAAGGCTCCTGTGAGAAGATGAGATTAGAGAGAGATTGTCTCATTCAAGATGGTTTGATATTTATGTCTATGCCCTAATTTCCAGATTACAAATTTACAACGGTTATAAAAGCCCATAATGAAACTTCCTTTACCAAACAGCCCAATATATCAGTTATTGTCCACTCAATATCAACTCTTGGCCCAGTCAGTTTTAGCTTAATAACCCATTTCTCATGTCATCATATACGAGAATAACCAAACAAATATTAGAATATAAATCAAGAAATATATTAAACATGTTTAGATATTAAAATTGAATTTTAATGTGTAATTTCAACATCCCCCTCAATTCTATTACTAAACATGCGAACATATTTTTAACAAGTTCAAAAAAACCATTGACTTTGAACAATTTTAAGCAAGCTTAAAAAATGGGAACTTTGCTTCAAGAAAAAGTGTGCACAAATTTTAAGTATCACTTCCATTCATTTCCAACAAGTTCAGATTAATAGGCATCAAATAGAGAACAAAAACAACCACTAGAAGTCTTTGAGATGGCAGTCTTTGAGGAATAACTAATGTACTGAACATGGGAATAAAAATGCAGGTTGTGTAACAATTCCACTTGAAGTCGAAGCTTCAACTCATATACACGCTCCCTACTAGATAGCTTTTTGCATCATGTCATGTTTAGTAATGAAAGACTTAAAAGCTCTCCAAGTTTTTCACAAACATTATTTAAACTGTGACAGTTTCAAAAAACTAAGATGTCAAGATTAAGGGTCATGTGGATGTTGCTGATTTCAGTAAGATCGTGCGAGTCTTTGAAATTAAGAATCTGCATTGAATGCAGAACCTGTTGTAAAAGCTACATATGTTTTCATATAGCCTTGAAATGATGATTAAAATCAAGAAGCAAAAAAAAATATATATAAAAATAATGCTTTCACTACCGGCCGTAAGGGGTTCAAATACTTCTAAGTTGCTATAACTCATATCGATCTATAGCCACCAAGTGCATCTGTTTTGAGGTCTAATGACTGTAAAGTTAACATGAAGGGACTTATATAGTAAAGTCTGAAATATGTCCATGCATGCATGCATATATATATATATATATATATATATATATATATATATATATATATATATATATATATATATGTAATAAATAGGGGCCATAAGTTTGTTATGTATAACATATAGAATCAAACCACAAGTAACATCCTAATTTCTTGACACCATTTAAAAGTTTTATTGAGCTAGTGGTGACATTGAAAGAATAACTTAACAAAGTTACAAGGTCATGTAAGTTAACGTACAAATGAACTTATCACTCACTTAAATCCATTACACTCATTACTCCCATTGCACATCATTCAACCTGACCACAATTCTATAACTATAACTACGTGGACTTTTGCTATCTCTGACTTAGTCGATTATATTCTTGGACTTGTAATTTTCGACCCATTTAATTGATTCAGCCCAAGCCCACACCTAAATAAGGATCAACACGAACGATCATGTGTGATGTGTAGGTTCATGTTTGATGATATGTTCAAAGTCATAATCCATATTAAACATCTATAGGCTTGTTTGTTTCAGCCTCTTAATGGTTCAGCACTTAATGGTTTAGACTGTTTGTTTTACGAACAGATGTCTGAATAGTTAAGACATTTACCTCTGCATGATTAAGCATTATACTGAGTCTGAATGGTTAAAAACTCTTATCTAATTGGTCAGACATTTACTTTTGAATAGTTAAGCAATATAATAACTCTTAATTATTCAGACTTCTTACTTGTTCAGCATTTAATGGTTCAGATCACTTATTGGTTTAGCACTTACCCATTTAGATATTGTCAAACAACCCCTAACTCTTTTAATTTTTCTAGGTTTTATGATATTCTAGTCGGAACCGATAACTATGGTGGTTGGTTAGAAAAACCAACAAGACCGGCAAAACAATTTGGCTTAGTGACTCTTAAGTCTGTCATTAGCTTTTATTTTAAAATTTCAGAACAAGATTGTATTCAATTTTAAAAAATTAAAGATAAAATACATGAATAACAAAAGTAGATGATCAAATTAGTTTACATGACTAACTTTAAATTCAAAATGGAAATCAAACTGTTAAATCAAGTTTTATGAATCCATAAAATGTGAACCAAACTATATAAATTTCAAATCTACCAAATTGGTTGGCTTACTATGGTTCAACTTAAAAAGAATTTCATTACTTTGTGATTCTTAGGAGGTAAGGAAAACATAAGTAGGTTGTGGTTGTGATTGTGATTGATAAGAGTAAAGTTTAGTGGTGATTTTGGTTCAAGATTACTACTCCGTACTTTAATTTTTTATTTTCTTATCAATTTAACATTTCTCTCGCCCCGAGCGTTAGAGTTACATGGAGGCCGTGAACGCCTGGTACACCACACTAGTTGGGGCGTGGGTTGGGGCTCCGTTGGACATTTAACGCGTGAAAAATGATTCTACCCAGATTTTTTTTTCAATTTTGATTTTCTTTTTTTAAAGTCGTAGGTGACAAGTTTTTTAAGTTGCGAAAATAGATCCCTTAAGTATTTACTTTTCAGGTCCTTTTTTTGCAAATGTTTTTTTATGTTCTTTTGCATTATTTTGATATTCATAAACTTTATTTTGTAATGATTTGCAAAGGTTCTTTTAAGTATTACTTACTAAGTCTTGTATTTTATTTAGGAAAATTGGATTTAAATAATCCAACCTTTTATCTATTGGCCTACAATAATCCTACCTTTTATAATTCTTTCTACTGGTCCCAACTTTCATCATATTTTTCGTCAACGGTCCCCAGTTAAATTTTTTAACATTGTTAGTTATATGATGACTAGACTTGTGACATGGAATGTTTTTTATATGATGTGGCATTTTTAATAGACTAGTAGAGACCCGCGCGATGCAGCGGGTAAGTTATCATCGTCGATACTCGTTTCTGGGTGTTTTATTAATTTTGTAACATTTTTTACTAAAGTATATTATGTTTGTTTTCTAAAACTTTTTAGGTTAGTATGGCCTGGAAAATGTATCTGGCCAGCAAACTCAACCTTTTCATCACACGCTTCTTGGTAACTCCAGGAGGGACTCGCGCAATGCGGCAGCGCTGATGCTTTGCATTGCGGTCCGTATTTCTGGATATTTTTGTATCTGCATGTTATTTTACAAAAAGTTAATATGCTTTATTATAAGATTTTTAATGTTAGTAGTATCTTGTTGTTTAATATACGTCATAAGCGTTAAAATATGAAAGCAACTAATTATATTGCACTAAGAAAGTAGTTCAAGAAATCATCGATGCAATAAAGTAAGAGACAAATAAGAAATATAAGTGTAAGACATAAAAGCTAAAAACTTAGAGATTGTTTGGTAGCCTTCGAATAACATACCCCTTAATGATTTAAAAGTATAAGGGGCTGTTTGGAAAACTTCTGAATGGGTAAGCGCTGAACGTGTAAGAGGTCTAAACCATTAAGTGTTGAACCAGTAAGAAATCTGAACCATTAAGAGCTAGTTTGTTGCTTAAATATTTAGAGGCAAATTAATATGTGACCAACTCAGATAAGAAATAAGATGTGTAAACCATTCATGCTCAGTATAATACTTAACCATTTACAGGCAAAATATCTAAACCATTTAGACATAACAAACTATCTAAACCATTAAATACCGAACCATTCAGACAACCGAACCATTACAAAGTTGAAACATAAAGGTAAGGATTAAAAATATAATAAGATGGTGACGTCTTACCATTCAAAGAATACATATTAATCATTCAGTATCTTTTTATCGATTTTCAGTTTAATGGTTTGAAACCATTAAGAGATAAGTCTTTAAATGACCATTTAAAAAAATTGACCATTACAGCATTATTTGAGTATATTAAAAAAGTTTACTTTGACGAAAAAATAGATAAAGGGGACAATAACAAAGTCTAGCCATATTCAAATTATAATACCCGAAACACAATTTATATATATAAGTTTAATATTTAGGTTAATGAAAAAAAAATATAATATAATAATATTAATAATGATAAAATAAATAAATTAGATGGGAGTTAATATATGGTTCAAAGAGAAATGTTGAAATTAGAGTTTGAAAGAGGGAAACGTGCAAAAGACCAAATTTCTTAACCTTATTCTATCATATCCTTTTTCTCCATCAATGGAACTCGGTTTCAACAAAAATCACGAAAGATATGGGAGGTCAAACCCATTCAAATCAACAAACTTCCGAAGGAAATGTGAGTATGTTCACGTTCTTAATTTATTCCTCCTCAAACCACCCCATTATCCTTCTTTTGAGCCCTAATTTTCACGCACACAAAAGCCACAACAATCTCTTTGGGGTCTTGACCTGCTAGTTCACGTAAAGAAGTTTCCAGCAACTGAAATCTACCGCTTACCACCACCGAACTCAGCCCCGTCGCGATGCAAAATCATACTCCGCACCACTGACTCGACATCGATCAACGGTTTGGTCATCACGCGCGTTCAAATCCTATGCTTCGTTTCTGAACGGCCAGTGAACCAGCCTGCAGCCACGGTTCGCTCTATAAACTACTATTGTTGCATCCTTTTTGTTCGGTCATGTTCAATTGTCATTCAAGCAATTCAAGATTTTGTAATTGACCCGTCTCGCGAACCGAAATTAGGTAACAACTCCAATAATTTGGTTCTGCTCAGTATAAGCTTTATGCATTTAATTATAAATAGTAGTATTACTCATGCATTCATGATTTCAAATTTAGTCATTTGAGTTAGAATATTTATTTGTTGGGAACTAAACTAAGAGACATGGTCGAAACCACTATTTAGCCTTTCGAACTAATTTATATATTTAGAACTTGAAACGTCATCGTCGGATAAGCAGTAAACTATAAAATTAGTAAATTTAGTCTGTTAATTAATGGTAGGTTGGGTTGCATGATTAACGGAGATTGCTTTCTTTCTTCTTCTTTCAAGTGGTCGTTTGACTAAGGTACGGATTCCGTGTCCCTTTCATTATAGTATATATATATGTTGTTTCTGTTACTTTGTAGTACGGATTCTGTGTCCCGATCATCATAGTATAATTCTTGCTTTTGTTACTTTTAGCATGCGTTCGTTCCTTTGACTTCATAGTATGGTTTATTCTTTTCAGTCGAATCGGTTGGAATGTCCGTTACATTCGTTTTGAAATCTTATTTTTGGCTTTGACACGCATGCGGTACTTATTATAATTGTACTCATTATCGCATGTTCCATTATAGAAACTGTATGAGATATTTGTATTAGACCATTTGCTTAGACTTTGTTGTGAAAGTTATTTGTTTAACTCTGATACCCGAGCAATTAGCCTCCGGTAGGGATTCTGCCGGTGCGTCATTGGGGCATCAATGGCGTAGCACTTTCCGTGACGGTGTGACTGGTTCACGGCGTCTCCATATTTCTGGCACTCGATGAGTGATATTTGGGGAGGCGTATGGATCGATCCTAGATATTTGTTTTGTTCTGTTTTGGTGAGTGATGGTGTTTGCCCGCATACAGCTCACAGTACTCAAGCCGACGGGTTTGTTTACACTTAGTTTTGTTTTGTGCTCGATGGGTATTTCTGGCCATACGGTATATGTGACTTAGTATTTGTTTCAGAGAAGTTTTATTTGTTAACCGTATGGAATCTGTTCTAGATTCGTTACGCTTCATATGTATATGTGTTTGCTGCTTCCGCTGACCTTTGTTACTCTGATAATCGTTACCCCTTAGTCGTATTATTACTATTGTTCTCTCCGTTACTGAGCAACTTTTGGCTCAGCCGTATTTTCTTCTTGGTGTTTTCTTTGTTATATGACAGGTATTCAAGGGGATCTTTGGGATGTGTGAAGAGTGCAAGAGAACAGTAGAGATTTTAGAAATTTAGAGAAATAGATTTTTGATCAAAAGTTAAGACCTTGAAACTATTCCTTGTAAAACAATTATTTGCTTAGTAATAATAGAATCTTGTTATTGTTTCTGACTACTGTGATAGTGACACGTCAGCCATCTCCGGGTTGGGGTGTTACAGAATGGTATCAGAGCTTAGGCTCTTTCCTGTAGAAAACTTAAACCTTAAAATAAAACTTGTGAGGAAATGGGTAGACGTTGGGTTAAGATCTCGCCTTTTGATCGATGTTCATTACTCTTCGTAGATGATTTTAGATATATTTGTTAGTGTCCCTTATTTTGTTAATAGTTAGTACCTTTTGCTTCATGACTTTTTCCGATACGATGAATTAAATGATTCTATCTACATGTTTGTTATCGCTTTAGACATAAGAAATGACTTCTAGAAATGATAAGCGGCACACTTGAAGTCTGTATGACATTAGATGAACTTGTTAGTGCGTTCAAAAACCTTGCCACCACATATGCTTCAGTAGATATTTCACCTAAGTTATATATTCCATTAAGCTTAGCACGTCTATGTTAGTTTCATGTTAGTTATTAATTAGCGTTTAGCATCCTTTGCATGTATTGTTTACCATGTATCCATTTTTCGTGTAAGCGTACCAAGGGCATTAAGAATTCATAATGGAAGGATAGTTAGAGCACAACTGTAAGGTAAATTGACGATTAAACTTGATCAACTTAACCGTGAATTTACAGTACATATGTGCGCTTCTTGATTTCTATTGTTTGGATAAGACCCATCTTAGTGTGTTAAGACTCTTATTATTTTCAACATGCCTTTCTAATCAGTAGCTTGCTCTATTACATATAAGTTAACATTACATTTTTATATTCTTTTGGTCATTCCGTTCGATCATTATTTGATGTTTTCAACATACATGCTTACTAATGTGCCTCGTAATAATGCATGAGCAAGTCACTTGCAAGATAGAAGATGTGATCCGTTTTCAATATCCGACTTCGTTACCACTAAGTAGTTCATATTTCATTTTAGTCGCTTTTGATATTTAAGACCCTAAGTTGGTTTGTTTCCAGTCATTTGGTCTCAGTTACATGCTTTCAGTTATCTGACTAGTTCTCAACTACATGCTTGAAAGTTACATGTTGATGTCATATGTTCAGCTTTGTTTCAGTACCTAATCCGTATATGCTTACTTGGTAAAAGATATCCATCTGTTGTGTGTTATAGATCCTTTAGTTATCCGTACCTAGAAATTTCGAGGACGAAATTTTTTTAGGAGGATAGAATTATAATACCCGAAACACAATTTATATATATAAGTTTAATATTTAGGTTAATGAAAAAAAAATAATATAATAATATTAATAATGATAAAATAAATAAATTAGATGGGAGTTAATATATGGTTCAAAGAGAAATGTTGAAATTAGAGTTTGAAAGAGGGAAACGTGCAAAAGACCAAATTTCTTAACCTTATTCTATCATATCCTTTTTCTCCATCAATGGAACTCGGTTTCAACAAAAATCACGAAAGATATGGGAGGTCAAACCCATTCAAATCAACAAACTTCCGAAGGAAATGTGAGTATGTTCACGTTCTTAATTTATTCCTCCTCAAACCACCCCATTATCCTTCTTTTGAGCCCTAATTTTCACGCACACAAAAGCCACAACAATCTCTTTGGGGTCTTGACCTGCTAGTTCACGTAAAGAAGTTTCCAGCAACTGAAATCTACCGCTTACCACCACCGAACTCAGCCCCGTCGCGATGCAAAATCATACTCCGCACCACTGACTCGACATCGATCAACGGTTTGGTCATCACGCGCGTTCAAATCCTATGCTTCGTTTCTGAACGGCCAGTGAACCAGCCTGCAGCCACGGTTCGCTCTATAAACTACTATTGTTGCATCCTTTTTGTTCGGTCATGTTCAATTGTCATTCAAGCAATTCAAGATTTTGTAATTGACCCGTCTCGCGAACCGAAATTAGGTAACAACTCCAATAATTTGGTTCTGCTCAGTATAAGCTTTATGCATTTAATTATAAATAGTAGTATTACTCATGCATTCATGATTTCAAATTTAGTCATTTGAGTTAGAATATTTATTTGTTGGGAACTAAACTAAGAGACATGGTCGAAACCACTATTTAGCCTTTCGAACTAATTTATATATTTAGAACTTGAAACGTCATCGTCGGATAAGCAGTAAACTATAAAATTAGTAAATTTAGTCTGTTAATTAATGGTAGGTTGGGTTGCATGATTAACGGAGATTGCTTTCTTTCTTCTTCTTTCAAGTGGTCGTTTGACTAAGGTACGGATTCCGTGTCCCTTTCATTATAGTATATATATATGTTGTTTCTGTTACTTTGTAGTACGGATTCTGTGTCCCGATCATCATAGTATAATTCTTGCTTTTGTTACTTTTAGCATGCGTTCGTTCCTTTGACTTCATAGTATGGTTTATTCTTTTCAGTCGAATCGGTTGGAATGTCCGTTACATTCGTTTTGAAATCTTATTTTTGGCTTTGACACGCATGCGGTACTTATTATAATTGTACTCATTATCGCATGTTCCATTATAGAAACTGTATGAGATATTTGTATTAGACCATTTGCTTAGACTTTGTTGTGAAAGTTATTTGTTTAACTCTGATACCCGAGCAATTAGCCTCCGGTAGGGATTCTGCCGGTGCGTCATTGGGGCATCAATGGCGTAGCACTTTCCGTGACGGTGTGACTGGTTCACGGCGTCTCCATATTTCTGGCACTCGATGAGTGATATTTGGGGAGGCGTATGGATCGATCCTAGATATTTGTTTTGTTCTGTTTTGGTGAGTGATGGTGTTTGCCCGCATACAGCTCACAGTACTCAAGCCGACGGGTTTGTTTACACTTAGTTTTGTTTTGTGCTCGATGGGTATTTCTGGCCATACGGTATATGTGACTTAGTATTTGTTTCAGAGAAGTTTTATTTGTTAACCGTATGGAATCTGTTCTAGATTCGTTACGCTTCATATGTATATGTGTTTGCTGCTTCCGCTGACCTTTGTTACTCTGATAATCGTTACCCCTTAGTCGTATTATTACTATTGTTCTCTCCGTTACTGAGCAACTTTTGGCTCAGCCGTATTTTCTTCTTGGTGTTTTCTTTGTTATATGACAGGTATTCAAGGGGATCTTTGGGATGTGTGAAGAGTGCAAAAGAACAGTAGAGATTTTAGAAATTTAGAGAAATAGATTTTTGATCAAAAGTTAAGACCTTGAAACTATTCCTTGTAAAACAATTATTTGCTTAGTAATAATAGAATCTTGTTATTGTTTCTGACTACTGTGATAGTGACACGTCAGCCATCTCCGGGTTGGGGTGTTACAGAATGATTTAAATCAACAGGTTGTTCTAGCATATGAAAATCAGGTTTATCTACTTCTTTTCAAATGATGAGAACTAATTTTATCTTTCACGTAAGAGCAAAAGCAATGCAATAGTAAGATCAGAAGTCAAATATCCAAAATCAATAACTACCTGCTATTTGAATTCAGTTTATGATAATATCACTGAAAATCAAAAATCAAAATCAAATCCAGCTGATCTAAATGCCTACACCATGCAATCAAAAGATACAAAAATAGGCAATCAAAATGCCAATATGCAACTACTGGAGTTTACGACCATCAACTTATGAGCAATTGATCTTAAGACAAAATCCATTTATGAGCAAATGAGTTGATGACCCGATGAATTTATGACCAAATTAACTTTTGGGCTAATTTTGTTGATTTTCCCCTTTGTACCATCGTAGTTAGAGCATAATCCGAATCAATCCATTTACAAATGATGAGGTGCTTTTGCACCTCTAAAACAAAGTTAGATGATCTAAAAATCAAAATGTTAACTAATAAAAAAGTGCATGAAACTATTGCTCTAATTATAGTTGAGACTTGAGATGCATGCTCTATCCCTTTACCATTGCAGTTTGTTAGCACAAAATCCATTAGTTTTGCAGCCACCTCAACCTAAAAGTTGCGACTTGTCCATAAGGTTCTTTGTAAGCGGAGCGCATATAGCCACAAGATTGGATGAAAATAAACAAGAGATAAGTAAGGAAGATGGACGCAACGCTAAAAACAATGAAGATGATTTAGTCAATCCATCAGTCTTTTCCAACCTTATCTCTCCACGGCTTAAAGTGCTACCTCCAGCACCTAAAACAAAATTACATAGCTCATTAATAACTCATATTTGTAAACAAGTTTAAATAGCTCATTAATCACTCATATTTCATACAATTGCAACTGTTTTTGTTAATATACAAGGCAACATATAGTTATAAATCTCCAAATTAGGCATGCCAACAATTTCTTAAACGCTCATAGGTGAAGTTAGTAAGAAATTTAGCAAACTCAAAGCTTTTGTATGACCAGCTTTATTTAATAACTATTGAGCTTAGCCTTTCATTAACCAATAGAAAATAAGCACCAAACATAAAAAACCTGTATGAAAACACATGCTGGTTAAGTTGTAGCATGCCTTTTGACTAAATCAGTAGATGAGTTTATGACCAGGTGACCAACTGAGTTTTTGGCAAATGAAGTTTATGACCAAAATGTAGTTACACATATATGTGATCCATGTACCTTGCTTGTGATAAGTCCAAACTCTTGAAAAGTAGTTTCACAATGCACGAACTAAAGATCAATATCCACCTGGTAACTTATGAATTGGGTTTACATGGGTTGCGTTTTATCCCAAAGAGGTAAAAGTCAGTCAAATTCTATTAAATTACTGGGGACAATATTCTACGTAATGTAATTGAATATGTTAAAGTACCTATTATACACTTTGATGAGTATATAAATCATTCCTGCAACTTGTATCATAAAATAACATTACTATAACTTGCTAGTAGGAGGGACTCACCTAAAGAGGCGCTAACCAAATTTTAGTTGTTCACTTTCTTAATGAGGCGAGTCAAATGAAATGGGACACGTGTAATTTATAGCCAAGTATGAATAAAACCAACTGTCTTTAGGTTTTTCTTGGAAACGTGTCCTTTTTATTGTCTTTTGAACATAATGACTATAATATGCCGATTCTTATAGACATTCACCTATATTTTTTTATATAGTAAGAACTTACTTTAACCTTTACCATAGGTTTGATCAGCTTGCGATCACTTGGAGACAATCATAGATAACTCTCTGTCATATATACCATCAAAAGGTCAATCTATAGCAAATACAACTATGTCACACAGCAATGTATTTATAACAATGTATCTAACTTACTATCTTCTCAATAAAAGACACAAAAGCAGCAACAAGCATTACAGAAATTCATATAGACAAACCTCAAAAGACAAAAACTAATCAAGTAAAAAGTCGATGCATCAACAAAGTGAAAATATTGTTACCTAATCTATTGAACGGGGTGTTATGGCCGTTTGTAAGTGTTGATCCTAGTAGCATCAAGAAAAATTCAAAATCAAATTCATTATCTAAGAATGAGAATGAAAATACAAGAGGATTAAGATTTCCTCCATGAGTATCCAAATTCATTATATTCTTAACTCCTCTGAGAGAAAGTTATTCTATGAATCAATACAATATGCTTCTTAGATTGCTTTAAATTTGTAATGAGCACTGTTGATGATGAAATTTAAGGTTAAGTGCTTATCTGAGTCGATCATGGGTGAAGAGGGTCCTTCCATTGTAGGATTTAACATCAGAAAAAAGATCATCACAAAGTTATACATAGTATAGATAACTGCAAAATAAGGCTTACAAAGTTACAAATAAAGCACGTTGACGTAAACATATCACATCACGTAAGCTATATTGCGCCGTAGATATTTTAGCCAAAGTATCCAAGAAAATGGCAGCCTTTACCTTTTTATGCCCAGTTAAAATATTTTAGCTAAAACCATCAAATATCATAGAATAAACTTTTATATATACAAATTCTCTTGAAAAAGATGATCACTTTGATATTTTAATAAACTACCTAATTCATACATTGTATTAAATCATCATACCAAATCTTTACCTGCTCGAAACATAAAACACAGCTCTATCTCCGCCTTTGCGGTCTCCCCTGCAACCTACACCCACATATTTATCCATCCATTTAACCTGAAGTTTGAAAAAAAAAGTTGTCAATATGATCTGGACCGAAATGCCAATATGGAAAAAGTCATCACCGCTTATTACGTGTTGCATGTAACGACATAATGATCCAGAAATACTGGCATCACATACAAAGAAATTTAAAGCCTAAGTATAACAAAAAAATAGTATTGCTTCACGTGCTGCTCTTTCTAACCCTGTGTATAAGTTGGTGCAAGGAGGTGAGGTGGAAACATTTGAAGCACATGAGCTTTGAAGACCAACTGTGAAGCAAACAGATGAAGCGAAAAACCAAAAAGCATGTATTGTCATGAATTCCCAACTATCTGTCCATCTTCACACAAAACAGACACTATTCATTAGAGCAAATGATCGTGATAATTGAAATTAAGATGGTTAATGTGCTTTACCTCACCTTTGAAAGTATCATGCGTGAATAGAAACCGTAGTGGTTTGATGTTGTTATCAATCTTTAACTCAAGATTGAAATGATGTAGTCCAGTCCAGTGAAACACACATTATTTCAATCTTTAACTCAAAAAGCTTCAATCTTTAACTAAAAAGCTTCAATCTCTAACCAATTGCTTGAAATGAAACTTAGAAAAAAAAAGTGTACCCGAAATATAGGGGTACTATCTTGGGAGTTATGCTTTAAATAAGAAGAAAAGGGGTTTGTTGTTATCATCGTCTAGGGTAACAGATTGTTAAGGATCCAACATCAAATTACATCAAATTAACTAAAATCAGTAAGCAGATAATATCTTGATTAACAAATTAACAAAATAAATGTAACAAAAACACAGGCTTAAAAAAAGAAAACACTAAATCCGTATGATTTACCTGAAGCGATTTGCAAATTAAGTCACATATTTGAACCAGTATCACTCTGACGCCAACTTCGAACTCCTGAAACACCACAATCCAACACCTCGCCACCACTATTAGACCTGAAATCCATCATTGGAAAGCGTTGTTGCCGAACTTTCCACTACCATTAGACCTGAAATCCAGCACTGCAAATTAGTTGTTGTTTTCGCGAAAGAGATCGATCGAGATGGAAGCGAATTAGAGATATATATATTCAATTTGAAACTTTCAAAAAGTCTTTGCAAAGAAGGTGGAGAAGAAAGTGGATAAACTGTAACTTTTATAAAGACTAAATCCAACACGTACGTTACCTTTTAAATATTAATTTTTAGGGTTTAGTCAAAAAGACTAAAATACCCTTAAAAACGATTGTACAATGTGCATTAAAAGCTTGTACCTGGTCAACAAATAGGGTATCTTAAAATACCCCTTCAATCCACATTATATATAGTATAGATTTATTTCATTAAAAACCAACCCTAATTAATACCCATGAAACACCATACTATCATACAACGACCATCGATGGCGATCATATACCGATTTTGAAGAGCATCGAATCCTTCAAAGTTTACCAAAATCATTCCCAAATCAAATTCGAACACAGGTAACAGATCATTCTTTCCAATATTAAATTGAGTTAGTACGTAGATGGTATGGATTGAATACGTGATTAACAAACTGTGAGAAAATGGATATAAGACATGGAACCAAACCAACACATTTAATTGCATTATCAAACAAACATTACATTTCACTTGAGTGGTAAATGTACAAATGCTCTGCAATAACACAAAATAATCCAATAAACATATAAAACATATAGTGCAATGACAACACCAAATACTACAAATCACATTCTCTTCATCTAGCAATATCATCACTAATGTCTTGTTCAAAATAATATCAAAGAAATTAAATAATACTTCCAGTTCAAACTAATCAAATAATACTTCCAGGGTCCAAATCTTCATCTCTAATGTCTTGTTATTTGCAATTTTCATCTCAATTGAGTACTCTAAACTCGAATCGTCGATCCAATGAGGGCTAGTTTTAGACATAATAAGCGAAGCTTGAACTGAATCATATTTATCATTTAATTTTTTGTTATCACTGGATTCAATATCTTCAAGGGATAATCTTGTTGGATAAATGCAAATCCAAACACTCTGCATCATCATTCAGTCGAAGGAATCAATCGAAGGAATTAAATCTGAAATTGTACTGGACATCGAGTTTGTTGAGAAGGTTGGAGGAACCTCGATCAAGACACTAGTGTTTTAAAGAGATTAGCTATGGTTGGTTTTTAATGAAATAAATCTATTAAAAATGCCACATCATATAAAAGCATTCCATGTCACAAGTCTAGTCATCATATAACTAACAATGTTAAAAAACTTAACTGGGGACCGTTGACAAAAAATATGATGAAAGCTGGGACCAGTGGAAAGAATTATAAAAGGTGGGATTATTATAGGCCAATAGGTAAAAGGTTGGATTATTTAAATCCAATTTTCCTTTTATTTAATAAAAAAAGGGTTATGTGGAGTTAAACTCGTTAACGATGGTTAAATCATTTCCACAAAATGAGATAAAATTAAAAAAAGAAACTTAGAAAATTGATATAACGCATAGGTAGAGTTAAAGGACATTAAAAGTATACCACATAGCCTAACCACATACTTGTTAATAAACATTTTTTATAGTTTCTATGGCGAAAAAATAAGCAATAAAAAATGCTATTAAAACATGATTCAAGAAAATATCATATTTTCTAAGTTTAAATGTATATATAAAACTACTCGTTAATTAATGATAATGATAATACTCATCTATTAATAACGCACTTGTGTTAAAAATTGTTGCATTAGTCTTCCTATCCAATCTAGTGCCGGTCAATCCTGATTTAACCGATCAATGAAAAACAATCTTGACTTTACACATCCCAATTAATCCCACAACCACAAAAACCAAAATCACAACTCTAATCACAAATTTTCAACATCTCCAATTAGCCTCTCCCATTCATGATCATTGCTTCGTGATTTCTTCCAACAATACACCTTTACACATCCCAATCCCACAACCACAAAAGCCAAAATCACAATACCTAATTCTGCAAACAAAACAACAAATTTGACTTTTAAAAAATCAATGAAAAACAATCTTGACTTTGACTTCAAAAGTAAACCAAAGTCAATTAGTTTATCAATTTTACCTTCAACAACAGATTGAACATCAAACCCTCTCCTCTCTTCAACATAATCAATCAAACCATCCGAATCCCAACTCAAATCAAGCCCGAAACTATCATCCGACACGTAAGAACTATACGCAAACGGAATCGAAACCGTTTTCACAACTTCACAAGAAGTATAAACATCTAAAGATGACTCCACAACGTACACATGGTGTTTAATGCCACTTAAACATGGCACTTGTTCAAACGAGCCCAAATGATCACGCGAACAATTCAAATACGTGTAGTTTTTAACAACATGATAATACCGAAATGGTGTTGGTTCAAGATTCAAGTTCAAGAACACTTCAAAAACACAATCTTTTGGGTCAAATAAAGTGAGCTTGTTGGGATCATGTGAGATTGATTTTATACCCAATTCACCATAACCTTGGAAATTGATGATGGTTTGGTTGTGTTTGCATTTTGAGTTGAGTTTGAATGGGAAATGAAGATGGGGTTTATCATGATTGCAGATTTTGGACGTGGGTTTGCAATCAAGAACTTGGATGAATGTGAAGATGAAGAAGATGAAGAAGTTGCAGGTTTTCATGGTTGAAATGAATATGAAAAAAGATGAATTGGTTATTGTTTGGTCTTCATTTAAGTTTTATGTGATATATGGGTGAGACGAAGTCAAGAAATGGTACCACTTGTGAGGCATGAGGTACAAGTAAAAGTGGTTTGTGTTAAGGGAGAAGAATTTTGTTATTTGATTATTTATATTTGACTTCATTTAAAAAGTCTTCTTATTGAAAATTCATATATAGAAAATTGATGTCATGGGCCGTTTTAGTCAAGAAGGGCGACAATTACACAAATGTTATTTATCGTAAACGAAATATAATAGTTTATTTGGTTAATCATTAATGAGTTGCAACTTACAAGACAAGTAATGAAAAAGTAAAATAATTGCTTACATGTAGCGACAAGATTTAGTGAAAAAGAAAATAAATACGGAGTATATGTAAAGACTAACAGTTTTATTTATGTATAAAAAAGAGTATACTGTAATTTTAATCTCTGTGTTTTATATAAATAATATTTTTAATTTCATTTTAACAGTTTTGGTTTCTATATTTTTATTTTCTAACAGAAATAGTCCCGAACGTTAACTCCATCCAATTTTTCGTTGAGTCTCTCTTACATGCGGAGTAAAAATGTCATTTCTCCCACTCTTTTGACATGCGAACGAATAAAAATGTTAACCTACATGATGACCTAGATAAAAGAGTGGGAGAAATGACATTTTTACCCCTCAGATGCGGAGCGCGTGTGAGAGACTTAACGAAAAATTGGATAAAGTTAGTGTTTGGGACAATTTCTGTTAGAAAATAAAAACACAGGGACCAAAACTGTTAAAACGGGACTAAATTTGTTAATAATATGAAAACACATGGACCAAAACTACAATTTACTCGTAAACAAATTAGAAAGTAACAAGTAACATATATTTATTTATACGATTTTTGAACTTGTCGACTTGGAATTTATTATTTTATTAAATAACCTTTAATCGTATGATTGTAGCCATGTGTAATAAACTTACTTGCTAAACCTCAAATGAGATGGATGGCGAGCAAGCAGACGAGTTTGTGGCGTATATATGCTAGGGTGTGACGGGTTCACCTCACAAGGTGGTAGATGAGGACCGCTCCTTGTTTACCTAACTCGTGAGATATCTTTCATCATTTTCCATCCTCTAATTTAATTTTATAATTTAAATTTGGATATTACCACAAAGGGTTGAATGGTTTAATTTACAGGTGTCTCCTCTCAAGGGTGATGAATGGTTTATTAGAGGTAAACTAACATGGAAAGAATAGGGTGTAAGCAAATCTTATATACCGGTATCATTAGGAAGAAAAAAAAAAGATTGCTTCTAAAGAGACTGATAACCCAAAAACGAGATCTTGAGGTTTAGTAACGTTTTTTTAGTAACAAGTTTGGGGCTTATGATTTCAACTTTAATGAGTTTATGTATTAATATTAATGAGTAAATTACATTTTTGGGCCTGTGTAATAGGTCATATTGTAAGTTTTGGTATTTTTTAAAAATTTTTGCTCTGAACAACCTTTGGTTAAATTAAAGGGTCGGTTTTAGGCCTTTAACTTACGATCATTAAGTTTTTCTGTTAGTATCCCTCATGTGCAATGCACATGAGGGTATTATGGTCATTTTACACTCCAGGAACCAAATTTATAAAATTATTATTATTATTATTAACATAACCCAACCCCAACCTCCATTATTCATCTTCATCATCAACAAAACAACAACAACCACCACCATCTCCGGCGACATCAACCACCACTATCAACAACAAACAGACTCGAAAACATCAAACTCAATGACGAACTGCTCGCTTCGCTCAACCTCAAATCAAAAGCTTCAGATCTATCTGCATAGACTGTATATATGTTTGTTTTTATGTATTTGCACAAACTAGAACAATTTATTGAGTGACATAGACTTGGTATTTTGGTTAGCAAACTGTTCAGTAAGCAAATGGTGGTGGTTGATTTCTTTTTTATTCAACAGGTCATCAATCGCCACCCTTCTTTTTCAATCAACTCCACTGGAAAAAACAAGAACCACCACCACCACCTCTTCAATCAAAGCCCTAAACACCACAAATCAGCTCCTAATCGGAGACCTGGTCGTTGCTTATCACCACCGGAAGTGAAACAAGATCTAAAATCGGAGATGATGGTTGTAGTTATGGTTGTGGCGATGGTCGTCGACGCCATCATCTGCTGTTGGCGCCATCATCTGGCCACCAATCTAACAGATCCGACACCGTCTACTATTCCTTTAAGGTTTGTACTGGCGATTGATGAAGATGATGGTGGTGGTTGGTGTTTCGAGCAAGTGTAATTGTGTTACAGGTGTTTCGAGCGACGACTTGATGATAACTGTGATAATGGTGGTGAGGAATGATTATCAATGGTGATGGTGGTGTTATAAGTTGCAGAGAGAGAGAGAGAGATAGAGATGGATGATTGTGGTGGTGGTGGTGTATCTATGTATGTAAGATAAGAGCATTCACACTTGAGGAATCAAATGTATGTGAGTGTGGTTTTTATATTTTTGAGGGTGGGTGTAAGTGGTTGTGAGTTATTGTGAGTGAAGGAAATAGAAAATTTGATGGTGGATGAGAGAGAAACTCTATATTTGAAAAGCTACTGTTTATCCCCTATAATTTTTTAATATTTTTTGAAAGTGGTTGTGAGTGGAGGAGAGAGAAACTGTAATGATAAGTGTATAAAAATATTATTATTTAATAAGAAGGAAAGAGGAGATGTAGTAATTTTTAGTATAAATTTAGAGATAGAGATAGTTTCTCTATAGTGAATGCTCTAATAATATACATAATATAAAGAAAAGCTAAAATGACAAAAATACCCTCATGTGCTTGGCACATGAGGAAACTTAACGGGAAAACTTAACGACCGTTAAGTTAAAGGCCAAAAACCGACCCTTTAATTTAACCAAAGGTCGTTCAGTGTAAAAATTAAAAAAAAAGGCCAAAACCTGCAATCTGGCCTATTACAAAAGCCCAAAAATGTAATTTACTCAATATTAATTGTTGTTCAATGGTTTCTAAGACGTACGTGGCGGTGACTTTCTTTTGCTTGTACGTTTGGTTATAGCAAATTACGGTGACGATGGTGGGTTGGGTTTTAAGTGTTGGGACAAGAATTATTGAAACCTTATTTGATAATGATAAAGTAAAATGTGATATAAAATATTATAGTTAATTAGAGATTAATATGTGACACACATGTTCCTAGAACTCTTGATTAAACATAATATCATTGTTGGTCACTCAAAGAGTCATCACACTACAAGGGTTCAAAGTATTAGAGATAGATATCATGAAATATGATATATATTTAGTTGATTTGAATTGATTTGTAATTATCTTGTTCTTATCTAGACCTTCCTATATAATGGGGTCTAGGGTTATCAATAACATTCATTAAAGTTAATACCATAATCACTATTATGGTATCAGAGACAATAATTCTAAAACCCTAAACCCTAATACTCGCCACATACAATTTTTGGCTCGGTTTCGATCGACCATGTTTGAAGTTTCAGCACCAAATAGCGGCAGCAACAACACCAATACCACCATACCCCTTCATTGTGCATACTCTGTCAACAATATACATCAAAAGGTACGAACCCTAGATGGTGTAAAGGTTACATACTCACAGTGGACCAAACTCTTTCTATTACATGTAAAGGCTTTCGATGTTTATGATCACATCGATGGCACCAAAGCACCCGAAGAAACCACCGTCGAGTACAAAGATTGGGCCAAACTGGATTCCCTCGTGTTACAGTGGATCTATAGCACTCTATCTGATGATCTTTTTGCTCGTGTCCTGGAGGAAGTCACCACCGCACGTGATGCATGGTTAAAAGTCGAGGCTGTGTTCCTGAACAATAAAAATTCTAGAGCCACGGCCCTTGAATATGAATTTTCTAATCTTCAACTCACCGCATGCTCGTCAATGGATGTCTACTGTCAAAAACTCAAAGATTTGGCCAACCAACTTGGTGATGTGGGGTATCCAGTCAGTGAATCCCGACTAGTTTTACAACTTGTGGCTGGTCTACCCAAAGAATATGATGTGGTAGCTACGATTATCAACCAAAGTTGCCCGACGTGAGATGAGGCCCGAAACAAACTGCATCTTGAAGTCCAACGACAGAGCCGTCGGTCTGCTGCGACCTCTGCTGTTCTTGCTGCTCAGGCCGAACGAAACTCCTCTAATCCACGACCCAATGGTTATCAAGGTAAAAACTATGACCCTAACTACTATGCAAATCGTGGTCGCAATAATCAAAATCGTGGTCGGGGTCGTAATCAAAGTCAGCGGGGTCGCGGTAAGGATAATCAAAGCGGCAATTCAGGTACTAGTTTTGGGTGGAACACGAACTGGACACCATCGCCAAGTCCGTATCCCACCCAAGGTTTTGCTCAGCCGTCGCAACAAGGGATTCCCCCTGGTAATTGGATACCAACAGCCCAACAGGCCCAAGCAATTTTTGGTCAGCAGCAAAAGTCTGGTCTCGGCCCAGCAGGTCAACAACAGCTTTATGGAGGGCCCAATAGCCAGTTTCAACAATGGGCTAATCTGAATTTTGGACCTAATGGACCTGTCCAACAACCTGAGTTTAATCCAATGGACTTAGCCCGCGCCATGCAACAAGTAAATCTCACGTCTACCGACTCTCCATGGTACATGGACACCGGGGCCACATCTCATCTCACCTCGGATCCAGGTAAACTTTCTAACTTGTCATCTAGTCAAATAAACTCTATATTGGTTGGTAATGGTCATTCTATACCAATTCTTGGGTCAGGCCATACACAACACCCCACACCAAACCGCACGTACACCTTCAATAATGTCGTTTTAACACCCGACATAATCAAAGACCTATTATCTGTCCGTCAATTCATCATTGATAACTTTACCACCGTTGAATTTGATCCGTTTGGTTTTACTGTGAAGGATCTCGAGACGGGAGCTCACCTTTCACTCCACAATAGCTCGGGGGATCTCTATCCATTAACCACGCCTACTAGCACCAGACCCTCTGCTTTTGTCACCTCCACACCCGATCAATGGCACAACCGACTCGGTCATCCGGGGGACTCTATCTTACATTTACTTCGCACTCGTTTTTTAATTTCTTGTAATAAAACATCTAGTTCTTTTTGTCACTCTTGTGAAATTGCTAAAAGTAAGTGTTTGCCATTTTATGATTCAAAATCCGTTACTTATAAACCATTTGATATTGTGCATTGTGATTTATGGACATCACCCATTCCGAGTAAGTCAGGTTACAAATATTACATGGTCCTTATCGATAACTTTACGCACTTTGTCTGGGTATATCCACTCAAATATAAATCGGAAACCTTTCATAATTTTGCTAAATTTCATCGCTTTGTTCGCACTCAATTTAATTGCCATATTAAAGCATTTCAATGTGACATGGGAGGTGAGTTTGACAATAATAATTTTAAGTCATATGCCCATAAACATGGGTTTGTGTTTCGTTTCTCGTGCCCTCAAACCTCTCAACAAAATGGTCGAGCAGAGTGTATGATTCGTCGTTTGAATGACATCATACGAACCATGTTAGCCCATGCGCACCTCCCACCATCGTTTTGGGTAGAGGCACTTCACACAGCCACATACCTTCACAACATTTTACCCACAAAACGCCTAAATTTTTCAACGCCTCACCACGCTCTATTTCTCCGCCATCCGTTATATGATCATTTACGCGTTTTTGGATGCGCATGTTACCCTAACACCTCCGCAACTAATCCCCACAAACTACACCCCCGATCCCGTCGTTGCATCTTTCTTGGCTATCCACCCGACCATCGCGGGTACCGATGTTATGATCCAACCACCGGTCATGTCATTATTTCCCGTCACGTGACCTTTGATGAAACCACTTTCCCATTTACCGAGTCCCCTCATCTCGAGTCCTATTCTTTTTTGGATGACCCAATCGTTCCTCAAAGCCCATTTTTTCCACACCCATTACAACGCCTGCCACTAACCAGTCTCAACCCACACATCTGTCCCCACCTCACACCCCACAGCCGCCTCCAACTCCACCTCCTAGTCCACACCAAACCCAAGCCCAGCATCACACCTCCCAACCCAACAAACCCATCAACAATCTCCGGCCCAGGCCCAACACCCGACATCACCAACTCAAACCGCATCACCTCCACCTAACCCGACACCTGTCCCGTCATTACATCCGATGACCACTAGAGCCAAATCTGGAGTTTTTAAACCTATCACCCGTCTCAACTTACATACCACCACCATCTCTACCATTCCTACTAATCATAACACAGCCAGGTCTGACCCAAATTGGTTTGAAGCTATGACCAACGAATATAAAGCCTTATTAGACAATGACACTTGGGAATTGGTACCGAGGCCGAACAATCAACCGATTATTAGATGTATGTGGTTGTTTAAACACAAATTTCAATCTGACGGGTCTCTTGAACGATATAAAGCTCGGTTGGTTGCCAATGGAAAGTCACAAACAGTTGGCATAGATTGTGATGATACCTTCAGTCCTGTGGTTAAACCAGCCACTATTCGCACTGTTTTGAGCCTTGCAGTGTCTCGGTCTTGGCCCATACATCAGTTGGATGTAAAGAATGCGTTTTTACATGGTGACCTACAGGAAACAGTTTTTATGCACCAACCACCGGGGTTTGTAAATCCTCAGCATCCCACACATGTTTGTCGGCTGAAAAAGTCATTATACGGATTGAAACAGGCTCCCAGGGCATGGTACACACGGTTCTACAACTACATTGCATTGCATGGGTTTAAGCGCAGTACATGTGATAGCTCTTTGTTTACTTATTGTCACGGTAAGGAGCAGGCATATTTGCTATTATATGTTGATGACATTGTCCTTACTGCATCCGACCCCAGATTACTGACTAGTATTATTACCACTCTCTCACGGGAGTTTGCAATGACGGATTTGGGATCGTTGCATCATTTTTTGGGCATATCCGCTACTCATAGTTCGAACGGGTTATTTTTGTCTCAGGCCTCATACATCCGGGACATTCTTCACCGGGCTAGTATGACTAATTGCAAACCCTCGGCCACTCCTGCTGATACATCGGGTAAACTTAGTGCCACAGATGGTCCGTTATTAGCTGATGGCACGCTATATCGTACCTTAGCCGGTGCACTGCAGTATCTCACGTTCACACGTCCGGATATCACATACGCAGTTCAACAGGTTTGTCTCTTTATGCATGCTCCTCGTGAATCTCATTTCACTTTATGAAGTGTATTTTACGTTATCTTAGCGGTACTATAGACCATGGGTTATGGATTACTCCGTCTGCTACTTCATTGCTTACTGCGTATTCCGATGCGGACTGGGGCGGCTGTCCTGACTCACGGAGGTCTACGTCTGGGTATTGTGTTTTCTTGGGAGACAACTTGATATCATGGTCGTCAAAACGTCAGGCAACTATTTCTCGATCTAGTGCAGAGGCCGAATATCGGGGTGTGGCCAACGCTGTAGCCGAGACAACATGGTTACGAAATTTATTATCTGAACTGAAGGTGTCTTTACCAAAGGCTACTGTTGTGTACTGTGATAATGTCTCTGCTGTCTACTTATCGCATAACCCGGTTCAACATCAACGGACCAAACATGTGGAGATTGATATTCATTTTGTTCGTGAAAAAGTTTAGATGGGTCAAGTTCGGGTGCTTCATGTTCCATCATCAGCTCAATATGCAGATATCTTCACGAAAGGGCTGCCGCGTCATATGTTTCAAGATTTTCGATCTAGTTTGTGTGTTCGTCAACGAGCCGCTCAAACTAAGGGAGGATATTAGAGATAGATATCATGAAATATGATATATATTTAGTTGATTTGAATTGATTTGTAATTATCTTGTTCTTATCTAGACCTTCCTATATAATGGGGTCTAGGGTTATCAATAACATTCATTCAAGTTAATACCATAATCACTATTACAAAGATCACGAATGTACTACGTCAAGACAAGTGTTTAAGATCTTGAACTTATAGTCTAGATCAATGTGAGAACGAGACGAATCAAAAGACTATAAAATTGAGTACTATAAACTAAAATAAATGGTGAAAATTTAGGGACCACTTAACTAGTTATTGCAAGAGTTTTTGTTCTAGACACGAAGTTAAAAGTTGCATGCAACTAGCTGGTTACATGTCTTGCAACTAGAATTTGAATGTCAAAACTCTTATAAGAATCATTCTAGAAAGGGTAAGATTAAAAACATAGCTTGCATGAAAACACAAATTAAACCAAAGATAGTAAGTGAGATGACCAAAAGTAAAAAAATCAAGCAAACCAACCCATTAACCTAATATGAAGTGAATGTGGTCAATTTAATCCTTGAAAACTGACAGAAGTAGTAAAAGTCCCTGAAACAAACGGTATAAAGTGAACAGGACCTCTCATAATGTTCAAAATTAAAAAAGGAGAAATGGTAGGGCTAGCAATGCCTGGCATATCGTGTCAGATACGACACGATAAGACACGAACACGATAAGGTCAAACACGAACACGACACGATAACTTATCGTGTCATTTTTTCCAAACACGAACACGATAAAAAGCAGGTTACACGATAAGACACGATATGACACGATAAAAATTCATTTTTAAAAAAAAATAACATTTTCAAAAAAATTCATAAATTTTAAATAATAAATATGATTTAATATGATAATTCTTAAGACCCAAAACAACAAAATTACATAAATATAGTATTTAACCATAATAACACTTGATAAACGAATATGAAAAAAAGATTAAAACTCTATATAAGCCCATCTCCACCTCCATTCTCCACTAACATTTCATATAAATAAATATTAACAGGTGATTTGTCGTGTTAACAGATCTTTAACCTGTTAAGACACGATAATTCTTTATCGTGTTAACCTGTTAATGACACGGCACCTGTTAAGGTCAAACACGAAACCTGTTAATTCCGTGTCGTTTTGTGTCGTGTTATCGTGTTCGTGTCAGAAATTGTCAGCCCTAAGAAATGGTGACCTAACGCGGATCCAAACGGCCATGGCATCGACCGTTAAGTGGTCGGAAACTTTTGTCTCACTTTTTATCTAGCTATGGCTATTAATAAATCTCAATCTCAACCTTTTGTTGTTTTAGCCTTACTTTTTTTTCATAACAAGTACACATACATGTTCTAAGTGTCTTTTAATTCTTTGTAATTTTAATCATCATTCAAAGAAAAGACCCAAGATAAAGCTAACTTTCAAAGTTAGGAAAAGATGAAGAAAACACTTAACATTTTATCTACCGGTAAAATTGTAAAGAAGATCACTAGTTAGGAAAACCAAAACCACTCGAAACAACCAAATCTACTCTTTTAATAAATTGCTAAGCCATTCTATTACACAGCGCCATTTGTCACAACCATATTGAGTCTCAGCAAAAATGTGGATCTTTCAAGATTTACCCATTTGAGAAGTGGATCCTTTATTAAAGTTGGATCATGTTTGAAAATTTGTAAATAAAAGTCTACAATTTTTATTTTGCATTTCAATGTAGAATTATATAAATATTTTTTACCGTTAACCTGCGTGAACACGCGGGTATTAACCTAGTAAATAATATAGCCACTACTAAAACCATTCAACTGCCGTAAAAAAAACTAAAACCATTCATTCAACATAAATAAAATAAAATAAAAAAGTTATTATCCACCTATCATTTTAGTATTTTATTAATATATATCACTGAATTATACCCCATATCACTGAATTATACCCCGTATGTTATACGAGTTAATAAACTAAGAATATTTAATTATTATCGAGTATAGTAAACAAAAAAGGTCATAAATCATTATCATCTTGGGTACGTTATCTAACATCAACAAAGACTATAAGCCACTAAAGATTCATTAAGTGTTCCAAACCTACGTAAACGTTTTACGAATATTTGAATTTTGTAAAATAATTTGGGCAAATTAAACATGTATAAACTTTGGATACTATTTCGTAATTATTTTATTCAGTTTGACTTAAACTTAATAATTTTCGAATCTTGTTATTAAGTTGCAACTTTTTTTCTTTACTATTAGATCTCGATTTAGAATAATTGAATTTTTTTTCACTTTTTAGTAATCATAATTTATATAAGTGATGCTTTTAAAGATATGCATGAATGTTCCAATCAGTTTTGAGACAAAATCGTGGTAAATCGGAACACATGGTATACTTTTAAAAATTAGACTTTTAGTATAACAATACTATACTCAAATTTACTACACCATAAAGTGCTGAGTTTTATGGTATAGTTTATTTTTTTTAAATCGTATAAAATTTTTATGTATATTTATAAAACACTGAGGTCTTTAATTGTATGTTATTATTAAGACAAAATTACAAGGATGGCCCCTATGCTCATGCCTAATTTCACTTTCGGCCTTAACTCATAGAAATTACAAAGATGAACCAATATTTTGCACTTTTGTTTCACATATGGCCCCTGATTTGGATTCTTGTTAGTTTTTTAATGTTAAGTCAGCCTATGTGACTTTCACGTGAGGGTATATTTGTCGAATATACCCTCACGTGAGTGTCATATGGACGGTCTTAACATTCAAAACTAACAGAAATCTATGTCAGGGGCCAAATGTGAAATAAAAATGTAAAGTACTGGACTATCCTTGTAATTTTTTAGAGTTAAGGACCAAAAGTGAAATCAGACCTAAGCACAGGGGCCATCTATGTAACTTTGTATATTATTAACTTTATCCATAAGTTTCATTTTCAAACCCTGTCAAATATAAACCGACTCATGTACACCCCTTGTAGTAGAGGGTAAAAAATATAAATACTCTTAAATTTTTTAGAATTCTTCAAAATATTAGGGGTCCAAAAATGTAATTAGTTTTATTATAATATATTTTATATACATATTTTAAATAAAAAAATTATTATTGTGAGATAAACTCTCAAATGATGGCACATAAGTCAGAAGCTTTAAAATTGTGCCACGTAAACTTTTTTCGTTTTGATATCTCTAATATAATAAAGTAAAACAAAAACAGCTTATGTGACATGTTTTTAAAGCATTTAGCTTATGTGACATTATTTGAGAGTTTCTCTCACAATAGTGATTTTTTTATTTAAAATATGTATCCTTATATAATATAGCAAAACAAAAAACGCTTATGTGGCACCTTTTTAAAACTTCTGGCTTATGCGGCATAATTTGAGAGTTTATCTCACAATAATTATTTTTTATTTAAAATATGTATATAAAATATATTATAGTAAAACTAATTACATTTTTGTTCCCCTAATATTTTTGAGAATTCTGAAAAATTTAAGAGTATTTATATTTTTAACCCTCTACTTCAAGGAGTGTACATGGGTCGGTTTATATTTGAAAGGGTTTAAAAATGAAACTTATGAAATTAATGATAACATACAATTAAAGACCCCGGTGTCTCATAAATATACATAACATTTTTATACGATTTTTAAAAAATATAAACTACACCATAAAACTGAGCACTTTATGGTGTAGTAAATTTGAGTATAATATTGCTATACTAAAAGTCTAATATTTAAAAGTATATCCTGGGTTCCGGTTTACCACGGTTTTGTCTTAAAACTGATTGGAACATTCATGAATATCCTTAAAAGCATCTCTTGAATGTTGTGTTCCCGAGCGTAGCGCGGGCACTAAACTAGTATAAAATATAGTATTATAACACTAATTACATTTTTGGTCATCTAATTTAGGAGAATTTTGAAAAATTTTAGAGTATTTATATTTTTAACCCTCTGCTACAATGGGTGTACATGAGTCGATTTGTATTTGATAGTGTGTAAAAATAAAACATATGGATAAAGTTAATAATAATGTACAATTAAAGCCCTCAGGTTTTATAAATATACATAACTTTTTTTATATGAAATTATTTTTGAAAATAAACTACATCATAAAACTAAGCACTTTATTCTCTTTAGTTTGACTATAATATTGTTATACTAAAAACTAATTTTTAAAAATAAATCTTATATTCCGGTTTACCACGGTTTTCTTAAAATTAATTGAAACCGTCAAGAATATCCTTAAAATCACCATTTGAATGTTATATTTTCAAACGTAGCGTGGACACTAAACTAATATTATATAAGGATGAATGAAAAGACAATGCTGCTATATATCCATTTTACAAACACTTTACACTAGGTACAACATATTTTATTGGGCCGGCGCTTCACTTTATTTATTCAAATAACTACCGTCTAATCATCGTAATCAATACGTTTAATTATATCATATGGCTAATGGCCCTATTATATATATTGAGTATATAATTTGTGGCTGATTTTGTCTAATCATATTGTAAGCCGGGTGAACCGGTTAATTAACCCATTTATTTAAGCATTTTAACTCCACGTTTGCTTAAAATTAAAACTAAAAAAACTATCGTTAATCAACCTTTCAGCTGGATTAACCACTTTATTACAAGTTATATACGATTCGTTAATTAGCTTTTAACTTGCTTATGACTCATCCATCGATTTTTTTAGACGAAACGACTTATATATAGAGGTTATGCACGGGATATGTTGTCTTAAGCATGTGTTGTTTAGGGTGAGTTTTTTTTAAAGCTTATTTCTTTTGTGTTAATCAATATTAACCCGACATTCTACGAACATGTTAACATAACACGACTGTCACTACTAGTATGATCATAATATGTACGAAAACGATTACATACGTATTATGATTGACAACTAATAACAAGTCTAGCAAAAACCGAACTTGAGTTTAAAAAAAGTTACTTGCCATTTGAGCTTAAGCTTTATCTTTGAATATAAAACTTGAAAAGAAACAAACTTAAGCTAGCTCTCATAAGTTAAACAAATGAGCTCTAAGCTCATACAAGTTTAATTAACTGGACTCATTCTTAGGGCGTGTTCTCGTAAGTCAATTTTTGTATGTGGGTGTTATTCTTTGCGTGTTAATTTGATAAATTGGAAGGAGATGGAAACATCCTCTAGGGTTGCCTATAGAAGACCATCAGTTTAGATATTGTATGGATATATTAGTAAATCTTCCATACTTAAGAAATAATTCACACCTTCACTCTAACAACATCATGGTGCATTTGAAAAGCGATAAACGCCCATCTTCAAAGACAAACAGATTTCACTGGTGAACCTATTTCAAGACGTACATCAAATCATTCTTATTCCTATGGATAAAAAATAAATCTACTTTCAAACATATAACATGGAACGATTGGTGTAATTTGTCCTTATAAGTTTTTTTTTTCACTAGCTTATTAACGAAAGTTTGTCGTTCAAAAGAAACCAATTCCTTTCATTATTATTGTTCCGAAAACATTTACCAAGTTCTCTTCCAAAAACATTTACAATTATGATTAAACTTTCTTTTTACAAGTTTGTTCATGTTGTGATATAAAAAAAGCACGTGCAACTTTTCTAAGCTCGTGTTTGAGGACTTTTCCGGTTGTTGTTTTTGGTAGTGTTTTCACAAACTCTATCTTTTTAGGAACCATAAATTTTGACATATTGTTCTCACAATAGGCCAAGATTTCGGTTTCACTCGTGTGTGTAGCGTCTTTCAAAACAACGAAAGCACACGGGCTCTCTCCCCATCGTGGATGAGGCATGGCCACCACTGCAGCTTCAAGTACCGCATGGTGTTTAAACAAAGCCGACTCCACTTCCAAACTACTGATGTTTTCGCCTCCTGATATGATGATATCTTTAGACCTATCCTTTATTTCAACATACCCATCCGGATGAATAACTCCAACATCTCCGGTTAAGAACCAACCATTTCGAAACGCTTTTGCATTTTCATCATCATTGTTTAGGTACCCTTTCATGAGGCTACTTCCACGAAGTACGATCTCTCCCATTGTCTTCCCGTCATGTGGAACACCCTTCATTGTTGATGTGTTCATAACATCCACATCGGCAAGGGAGAGTATACTTACACCCTGACGAGCCTTCAATCTCGCTTGATGATCACTAGACAACATATTCCACTCGGATCGCCATTCACACAAAAGGGCGGGTCCAGTGGCCTCAGTAAGACCATATGCATGAGTTATGTGGAAACCAAGTTGTTCCATCTTCTCTAGGAGCGCTTCTGGAGGTGGCGCTCCACCAGTTAGTATTTTAACCTTAGAAAACGTTATATCACGACGCTTGTCGGGTTTAGCCTCTAAAAGGATGTTCAACACAACAGGGGCACAACACATGTGAGTTACCTTATGATCCGAAATACATTTGTACATCTCAACCGCAGTTGTGTGTCGAATTAACACGTTTGTCCCACCTCTAGCAGCGACACCCCAAGTAAACGTCCAACCGTTGCAATGAAACATTGGTAGTGACCAAAGATACACCGGCTCGGCACTCATTTCCCACCCTTGAATCAAGCTCATCGTGCTTAAAAACGCTGCACGATGGCTACTAACCACCCCTTTGGGCGCAGAAGTAGTTCCCGACGTGTAATTTAATGCGATTGCGTCCCATTCGTCTTCTAAATCTTCCCCACTATATTCTGGATTTCCATCTAGAATGAGTTGCTCATACTCTAACTTGTTGTCAAGGCGGACACCAGTTGGATTCGTAATGTCATCGATCACAATAATCGTCGGCTGGTTTGAAGACTTGACACCTCCACCCTCCGCTATCAACAACCGAAGCCCTTGAGACGCAATTGGAACGAATTCATAGTCCACAAAGAAAACCTTGGCTTTTGAATGTCGAAGAATGGTGGCTATATTTTTAGCATCTAACCTTGTGTTCATTGTGTTAAGCACGGCTCCAGCCATTGGAACCGCAAAATGCATCTCGTATAATGCAGGAACGTTTGGTGCAAGTACTGATACCTAATTGATGATTCGAAACGAAAAATATTGGAGGTTTAGGTCCACTTGAAATGTGGTTAACGTGATAGAAGTGTCAACACATTTCGAAAAAATGTTATATTTGTAACCATTATTATATGCAATAATGTTTTATAAGAGTTTATTCAAGATTTTGGTAACAAGAAACTTACAACGTCATTCTTTACAACGTTGAGTGACCGGAGAGAATACGCAAGACGGCAACATCGCTCATAGGTTTGGCTCCAGTTGTAATGGGTCCTGTCGTATACGACTGAAGTGCGATTTGCGTATACGAGAGCGGCCCTTTTGATGAAAGTGAGAGGGGTAAGGGGGACATAGTTTGCTAAACACTTTGCAAGCCTATTCATGAATAGATTAACAACACTTGAATAGGTTTGGTTTGGTTGTAGAAAGGTTGTGTGTTTGTGCATGTATAAATAGGGTGTTTAGAACACGTGGGCACTTTGCCGGATATAATAGGAAATGAATATCCGGGCCGAATCAGCTCCAAAGTAGGTTAAAAACAATGTGTCTCCTATCAATATAATAGCACTATTCACGAGCTCAGTCGAATCGAACGAGGGCTTGCTCGTTGTTTGAATCGTTTACAAATCAAAACGAGCCGATCGGCTCATTTCTAAATCGAGTCAAACTCGAGCCAAGCGTAAATGAGCCAACATCGAACCGAGCATTTTTCGAGCGGGTATCGAGCGAATTTGAGAGAATTTTTTTTTCTATTTCTCATAATGTATATAAATATAAATTAGAAGTTTTAAAAAAAACTAGTAGCAGCTTGCTATTTTAAGAGAATTAAAGTTTGTTGCTGATATAATATATATAAAACAGCTAATAATAAAAAAAATATTTATATATATAACTACACATGCACAAATACATAATTTGTTTTTAAAGTTATATGAAATATTAAACTATTAAATACTATAAATAATTATTTTATAATTTCTAATTGTATTTAAAGTACATGAAAATACTTATAATATTTAAAAAAAAAAAGATAAATAACTGTTATTTTCAAGTACTTCAAATAAAATTAATAACTTTAAAAAACATATATTTAATATCATCATAATTATAACAACATATCATATACTTATGCATGTATAATTATATATATAATAATTCAAAAATATTCGAGCCAAACCGAACCGAGCGGACCTTTGCTCATTGCTTGGCTCGTTTACAAACCGAACCAAGCGGAGCTGCTCATTTACCATCGAGCAAAAAAACGAGCGAGCAATTTCCGAGCGGGCGGCGAGCTACTAGCGATTTGGACAGCCCTACCTACCAATCATGATTAAAAACCTGTCATCTCTATTATAATAACATTATAAAAAAGTATTTTGGTCGACACATGACGCTTTATCATTCAATTTCAATGTCAAAATCCCGCCTAAAAAGAAATGACCAATCTTCATACACGCGACCACTACATGGATACCCATGACCCATTTTTCCTTTAAATTTAAGGCAAATTGGCTAAAAATAATCTCAACTAACACCTATTGGCCGAGAATAATCCCAACTCAGTTTATTGGATTTGGGACCACTGGAGGGAATAAACTTAGTTGGGATTATTTTCGGCCAATAGGTGTTAGTTGGGATTATTTTAGGCCAATTTGTCTAAATTTAACTATTTTGAAGTTAAAATTATATATTTTAATTTTAAATAAAAGTAACAATTCGCATATTATTTTTAATTTTAAATATTAGAAATTGACCAAATTGAATAGCTAATTCATAATTCACAAACCAAACTAAATCCGGATAATGGGTAAGCGAGCAACAAGCTGCGCCGCTATCCCCTTTTGAATCGCAAAACCTATTCTACTAAATACAAATCCTTGGTTTCTCGGGCTCTGCGAGTCGCTGTGGACCACCTTCTGCACCCGCTCCAAAAAACGTACCGCCTCTGGGGCTAGGGATCCAAAAGTGTCGAAATGTTACTTTAAAGTATTGTTTTCTTTTGAAGTTATTGTAAACTATGATATGATATGAATAAACAGTTGTTTAACTAAGTTTTATAATTTAGCTCACATATAAAAGTTTATCTTAAACTCTTTCTTCCCTGTCACTATCGAGTAATGAGTATCGCCATCAACCTTCGGCCGGCACCCTCCCTCCTCTTCTCTGTTTTCATTTTTCGTTGGCGGTAGTAGCGGATCCAGAACCAAATATCAGGGGTATCCTATAAGAGATCTTTCGCTCAAAGGTATCATAAATTTTTTCCAGGGGTATCCCTATACTTAAAACCGTAAGAAAAAATGGTATCCTGATATTCATACCGGTAAAAATTGTATTTCATAACAAAAGTTGAGGGGTATACCCCTGGGCACTTCATACCTACATCCCTGGTTGGCGGTCCCACAATGGATATTGTATAAAAAAACTTGTAGCATCAACGATTTAACATTGATGGACATTATACGTGGGCAAAATATCGATTTACACCTAATAAAATCCCAAAAAACTAAATAAAATTCTATAAAGGGTCATCGGTAATGCGTCACTAATTACTAACCGTTACTTACAAACACCATAACCCAAGAAAAAATATTATTACTTACGAGCATCTGATGTGGTAAGTCCTGTCTTTTATTCATTTTGTTTGTGAGAACTCTTTTGATGACAGATAGTCTGTCGATGATCCATCGATGATTTTAGGATAAGAGTTAGGATAACATTGAACTCCAAAATTTCAATTATTCATATACTACTAATTTGGAAGATCGGTCACCCCAACCTTTAAAATTAGTAAATGTCCCTTCTTGTATTTTACTACTTTAGTTATTATACCTAGGGGTGTAAATGAGTCAAGTCGGCTCGTAAGCTACTCGATATCGACTCAGTAAAAAGCTCGTTCAAGTCGAGCCTTAACGAGCTCGAGCCCGAATTCGTGCCTAGAATAATGTTCGTTTTGTTATTGAGCTCGAGCTCGAGTTTTGCATACAAAACTCGACTAGGCTCGCGAGCCTTATCGAGCCTAGTAGGAAATTATTTTTTATTTAAATATTTAATAATTATTTCACAATTATTAAAAAATAACATAATAGGTTTTTGTTATCGAGCTGGTTGTCGAGCTTTTTATCGAGCTCGAGCCAAACATTGGTTTGATTAATACAAAACGAGCCTTATCAAACCAAGCTCGAGCTTTTTCTACTTTCACAAGTTGAGCTCGAGCTTTAAATTTAAATTCGAACCGAGCTCGAGCTTCAGGAAATTCTAACGAGCCAAGCTGATAAGTGTCAAGCTCGGGCTTGACTCGGCTCGTTTACATCCCTAATTATACCTTTGGAAATTTTACATTTTTACTCTTCAATTTAACTTGGGCATATTTATATATAAACGTTATTACTATCTACAGTTTTAAAACTGCCAAGAAAATTGACATTTTAACACTTCATTTGCATATTTGATATTCATAAGTCATTAATTAATGGTATATTGGTTTTCACTGGTCCCAACTATTACCTTTTGTCTTCTACTGGTCCCAACTATTAAATTGGTTGTCAACGGTCCCAACTTTTATCACTTTGGTAACCACTGGTCCCGTCGTTAAATTTTTTTAACGCCGTTAAGTTTTTTCCAAATTCAAGACCGATGTTTTAGACCTTTTGATCGGAAGGATAATACTTGTCGATTGATGTAAAAGTTTTCTGAAAAGGCTCCCTGAACGATAAAATTTTTACATTTGATTGATGCACCGTTAGGTTTAAACACCCGATCGAAGCACTATTTTGTTGTTCGGAGCGCCGTTTCAAGGTAACTTTTCCATCAATCGACTTATATTATCGTTCCGATCAAAATGCTTATAACATCGGTATTGAATTTGGAAAAAAACTTAACGGCGTTAAAAAAATTTAACGACGGGACCAGTGGTTACCAAAGTGATAAAAGTTGGGACCGTTGACAACCAATTCAATAGTTGGGACCGGTAGAAGACAACATGTGATAGTTGGGACCAATAAAAACCAATATACCTTAATTAATAACCAAACACGTTTCTTGATCATGTTATGGCATGTTACAGAATGATCACACAACAAAGCAACATACAGCATAAATATTCTACCAAGTGACAACTTAAGAATGAAGACAACAAACCCCATAAACCTATTTTCTTGAAAATCTATACACTCAACTATATAAATTCCAACAATTATCGAGTAAATTACTGATAAAACGTTAACTAAAGGAGGTCTTTAGCTAGTCTTACTGGCGTGTCCTGTAAAAATGCTACATCACTGTTTGGGGCAGTTAACAGATGATGATCTACTTCATCTTCTTCACTCTCCATTGTTAAAGATGAATCACCAGAAATCGAACCTTCATCTATTTCAACAATAACTTTGAGTTAATAGATATTGTATGAATCTTCTTGAAATTTCAGCTTTGTTGAAGATTGATTATTAATATATTACTATTTTGCTAAAAAATGGGACTTACTGGAATATGTTGCATGATCAGGTAGATGTCTGACAGCTGCAACTTGAATGTTTTCTGGCAGTAAACAGTTGCAGAAAGAACCTGTTTATCAAAATATAGAGATTTTAAATTTTCAATTGAATAGCTAACAAATTAAAATTTTCTGCAAAACCCTTCAATCTAAATGTAGGACACTTGAATATACTTAAGATATTCATCTTTTTATGTCTCTTTTTGTTGGATTTTATTTTTTAGATATTTTACCCAAGTTCTAATGTTTGATAAAATTTGAATATTGGAGTCAAATTTGAAATATTATATTAATTGAATGGCGTTCAGAATCTGTATTTACATTATACTTGAGGCAACCAAACTTTTCGGTTTACTAGGAACTTTTTAGTTTAAATTTTTAATCCAGCCTGACTACAAGGACGTCAACATAAACTTGCAATTGACAACCTTTTAAACAAAGCTAAAATAAAAATTATGAAGTTTGGATGATTGCAACACACTAAATAAATGAGTTACGGACTTTGCAAACTATCGTTGATTACATGCTAGTATTTCTTGCAAAAATACTAAAAGACACTAAGATAAAGCAATGAAATATTTTGATGAGTTGTTGAAAGGCAAATTATTATTTTTAATTACAACCAAAATGATTGCTTTAAATAAGTAGTATTTTCCTTTTGCATTAATAGTTTGCGGAAATATATAGTCAATAGAACATGGTTTTGAAAGTCAATAATAAACCAAATATAAAATGAGATGATATTATTTCTTACCGACTTTTGCCAGACGGTTGACCCATCCAGGGATTGGTTTTCCAGTCAACTGGATGCTTACTTCATTAGTGAAATGATTGCAGTTTTTGGCAATCAAATGATAAGTATCACCATGATATTTGTCAGAAAGCTGCTCCATGAATGAACGGAATTCTGTAGGAGACATGTCAGTGGTGCCCAAAGGAATGGATCGCCTGAATATAAAGCCCGGGCAACTTTTGGGTTCCACCTCAAACACTCCACTGGTCGGGTACTCATGGGCTCCAAATGCATATTCCATGTCATACACTGAGCAAACGTATTACTTAATTAGCTCTTTTATTTCTAAAGATGTCAATATGCAAGGTTACTACTCATGAAGAACAGCTTAGTACTAAATCAACACAATAGTCGTATTGTGTTTTGGGTCAATGCAAACAGCCAATATACAGGCTTTATGCCAAATAAGGTATATAACACATTCAACGAGCAGCAGTATCTAAACAAGTATCAAGATATTACTTTTGGCATCAATAATACTACCCCAAAATTCACAATAGAAGCACTTCACAACAACACGAATAAAGAAATCGACCACGTCTATGGTGATTTACATGCTTCTTTACTCAGCAAAAGTTAACTAGAGAAGACTTTAGTCCCCAAGGGGATAGCTTCGGGATAGATGGTGTACTCCTCAACTAAATAGTAGTGGGTTCAAATACTATAGTGTACAGGTTTGGTTATTGCTTTTTGCCATTGTGGGGCTAGCCCACATGGTAGAGGCGTGTGGAGGTCCTAGGTTCAAAAGCTAGTTTAGAAAAATGGTGTACATTAAGAGGTTTTGTAGGTTGGCGTTTAAAAAAAATGCTGCAGATGAAAAAAGAAAATAAACATAACCTGCTCATGACTCCCCAGATTATAAAACTGTAGATATATGCATAAATGCATTAAAAACTATAAGAAACAATCAGATTAACCACAGTTCTTTTATGTGAAAAAAGTAAGGGAGACAACAGACACCTCTCTTAGCATGATTAAAGTTCCAGCTTTCTTCCAAAATCAAAGGTTTCTTTATAGCATGTTTTTGGTAACATTGACAGGTGCCATACATACACTAGTTATTATAACCTTAAAATTTGCAATATATGGGGAAAATGGAAAACACAGAAATCTTAGTTGTTAAAAGTCACCTTCAGCTCCTAGGCCAAGAATCTGGGCTATGCCCATTGACTGCACGTATAGTTCCTAGGTACTTAAAGCCCAGGCTATGCACAACTAAGGGTATTTAGGTTTATTTTTATTTTAAATTAATCATATCTTAAAACAATTTTTGTAGTATATAAAGGACGCAATACAAATTATTCCAAGCTCAAGCTTGTAAACTTGTTGTTTTGTTATTTAGGTTCGTTAGTTGTGAATATAATTTCTTTTACTATACATATAGCTTATGTGATTGTATATAAATATGAAAAAAAACCCTTCAATAGTCCTATTAAAGCTTATAACATGTCTAAAATCCCTTAAAATAGCATGTTTATGATGTGCGCTTTTTTTCTCGGGCCCACGCTTGTTTTGGGCCTCTCTCCGTAAGTGCGCTTCACGCCTTTGATAACTATGACAAAAATCTTCTAGCCCGGAACTTGTTTCAGTGATTGTTTTGGGAAGTGGTAATGACGTTCATAATATTGAAACCATAGAACAAAAATATTGTGAATTCCAATCCAGATTCGAGGGTCTACTTTCTCTGAAGAATGAGCAACTTTTGAATACTTTATCAAATATGTGGCAAACAAAAATGGTGGCAAACAAAAATGGTAGCAAACGCAAACCATAGATCATCAAGGGTTAATAGTTTTCTCTAAATCCATTTAGTTCTTGAAACAAACGTCTCTGGTTTTGCAGCTTTCATTTACAAAATATTTATTATCTGTGCTCCTCTTCTAATTTCTAAGCACTCGTAGTTTGGATTCACTCTCTTTCAAGTCTCAAGATGCAAGTTTTGTTTTAGCTTAGTAACTTATTCCTGTTTTCAATCATTAGATCACTTATAAGTTTTAAGTTAAACACACAAGACCTTCCTTTACTCTAATTAATCCTAGATCACATTTATCATTTTCCAACATCCTCTTTAGTGTACCCAAAACAATTAAACACCACACAATAACAGAAATCTTAAAAGGTTTGATTGATGTGCCAGATGATCAAATCAGAAACTTAAAAACCTTCTAGAAATAAAAAAAAGGGGCAAACAATAACAACATATGTCATGAATGATGTATGAGCAAGCATCAGGTTCTCACCTTTCAACTTCAACTTTTCAAAACATATTCTAGAACAACCACATAATCAGATAACAACATTCAAATTTCAAAGTAAACTCCACATAATCAGAATATGCAATAGCTAATTCAAACAAGTTTGAAAGTATTTAAATATAAACGGGCAACAAGCTGAACCGCAAAACCGAAAAGATTAAGAATTTATGTACCTTCAATACCAGAATGAAAGATACCAAAGCCCAACCAGTAAAGATAATCATTAACAGGTGTCAGATCGTACACATTAAGATACAACAAAGCATTATCATTTCCTCCGTTTCTATGCTCTCTCGATGAATATATCGGAAACAGGCGCATTGTAACGTTTTGTTTATGTTCACACACCACTTCGCCCCTATTCAGCAGACTTAATTCTTCGATTATTGTTGTAAACCCTAAATTCAAGGTTGCAAAACCCTAGTGATAAAAAAACAAAATTTGAAGTTGAAGTGGTGAAATTAAGAGGCGTTTCATGATCTAATTGAGTTAATTGAAGTTGAATAGCTTGTTTCTTACATTGATTTGAGCTGCGAGGTGAAGCCGGGATGACGACGGCGCGTGTGTATGTGTGAGCCTGTGAAAGAGAGAGAAAAATATGTCCTAAACAATGACAGCTTTTAAAATTGAGTGAATTGCATTTCTTGTTTTGCTTATCTTGTTATTGATTGATTTTGGTTAGTGTCATTGGGCTTTTGCGTCATGTTTTCGGTTCAAATCTCGACTTTTTAAAACGTTAAATTACTAATCTTTTTGAATGATGGTTAGCGTAACGATAAAACTGCTGCACTTAAAAAGTGCAACGTAAATTTTATGTTGCGTTTCAAAACTAAGTGTTGATCATTATTGGTATACCTAAAACATACACCATTTGAATAGAAGAAAAATATTTTATATCATGATATCTGTTGGGGGAGTTACTATTAAACTTCAGTTATTATTTGGGATGTTATAGTAAATTTATTGTGTTGAGTTTACATATTTTTCATGTTAGTTTATTTTTGACTTTTCATACTTTAGCCTTAAAAATACACATGATCGACTAGTCAACTACTCAAACAAGTTGTAGTTGACGATGTGTATTATAGTGAAGAGGTGGGGTTTTGATATAGGTCATTGTACCTCTGAGTGCAACGGTCATATGTCGTTACATCAACCGTTATTTAACAAAATAGACTCTACTTAAATAAATGAGTAGTTCTTAGTAAATCTAAAAAGGCTAGTTGAACCTAATAAAAATCATCTATGTTGGTCTTCTATTGATGGTCGGTCGTTTTAGAGACTCAGATTGTCAATAGAGCCAATAAATCGTTGATTTAATTGTCGATCAACCTTTTAACATTCTTCTTTAATAGTATCCTCTCACCTTTGTTGTCAGATTAGTAGCTATTTAACTTTATTTACTTTTAATTCAAAAATCATAAACTCCATCATTTTCAACATTTTGTAAATGAGGTTAAACAAAGGATCATTCTTTGACGAAAATGTCTTTGGTATGTCAAACACAAATTGACCATGGATAGAAATGAGGTTTCACTAAAAAATATACAAATTACTTAATGTGTTGGGTTATATATCATAAAAAGCAAATAATAATCAACATCCGTTGTAGTCTAGTTGGTTAGGATACTCGGCTCTCACCCGGGAGACCCGGGTTCAAGTCCCGGCAACGGAATTTTTTATTTGGTTATGCTCAAGGAAAATCTATTTGTTATTAATAAATTGTTGGTTTTTACAAATATTTACAAAAATTGCAGCATGATCATTACCATAACCACATCGCTATACAAGTGGGATATTTGATATTTTCTCACTTTTTTCCCTTAATAGAGTTGTATTGATCCTTGACTTGTGAGGTTGATGATAAAAATCTTCAAAACCATATCTACTTAAGGGTATAAACTATGATAACATCACATTCATGTAGTGAAACCCATTCTCATCTAAATCAAATTTTTAAAGGGCAATTTTTGAAGAGATTTTTTTTTCTATAATAGGAAGTTTGGAAGGTAAAATTTAGCTAAATTTTTCACCATGCAAGTTGATGGAGCCAACTCCTTAAATGTTATATATTTACAAATTGTTAAATATAATGGTTATAATCTATCTAATAAATCAAACTTTTAGGGGCAGTTTTTGGAGGGATTTTTTTTTCTATAATAGGAAGTTTGGGAGGTAAAATTTAGCTAAATTTTTCACCATGCAAGTTGATGGAGCCAACTCTTTAAATGTTATATATTTACAAATTGTTAAATATAATGGTTATAATTTCTTTATAAATATTACTATTTAACCCGTAACACACGAGTATTAAACCTAGTATTATTTATAAAGAAATCATAATTATTATGTTTAAAGATTTGTAAGTATTTAATATTTAAAAATTTGGCTCCATATATCAACTCATGCATGCAAAATTCCACTTAATATTTACCTCTAAAACTTCCTATTACAGAACCAAAAAATTTCCGCCCCAAAAAATTGTCCCCCTAAAACCTTGAAATATTATATAGACTAGGTTTAACACCCGTGTGTTACACACGGGTTAAATAATAATATTTATAAAGAAATTAGAATTATTATGTTTAAAAATTTGTAATTTGTAAATATTTAATATTTAAGGAGCTCCATCAACTCATTGCATGAAACTTAATATTTTCCCTCTTAAACTTCTTATTATAGATTAAAAAAATTTCCCTCTAAAAATTGCCCCCTAAAAGTTTGATTTATTAGATAGACTAGGTTTAACACCCGTGTATTACACACGGGTTGATTAAAATATTATTAAAAAATTATAACTATTATATTTAAAAATTTATAAATAATTTTGTAAATTATTATTAATCACAAAATTTTGTCTTTATTAACTCTCTTACTCAATTTTTCTCTCTCAACCTTCCTTTTATAAAATCAATTATGTTTTCCCCCCAAAAAATTGCCCCCTAAAAACTCTAATTTATTAGATAGATTTACTTATTCTCAATATATTGTTGGCTAATTAATGACATTTGTTCTATTACTAAGGCGATCGTTATCCTGCTGTAATTTAAATATTCTTTGTGCAACTTCAATCAAATAATATTTTTTAATATATAAAAAAATATATAGTTTTTAATCCGTGAGTACATAACCTAGTATGCAAATATATACTCAATGTTAGAGGGGTGTTCACATGTTGAAAGCTGATGTTCATTTAAAAAAGGTTAATAAGATAAGTAAACGTTACACACATGTTTATATCTTTTTGTGTGACATCTTTCTGTCACATGTTACACAACTTTTCAACTATCATCTTAATTGAAGTACGTTTCCAACTTTTTATAAGAACAACAATAAATATTTGTTTAAGGTTAATAAGTAGAGATGTTTTTTCTGACTCAAATAAATATGCAAAATAATAATAATAATAATAATATGAGATTAAAATTTCTATAACTTAGACCATAGTGCAGTCAGTGGGTTTAAAATACACCTTTTGCTTTTGTAAATCAATCCCTACCATCAAATTCCTTTGAATCATATTCCCAAATAAACCCAAACTATCTTGAGCCGGTGCAATAGTCATGCAACTCACCCTTTTTTTCACTTCCACAAACATGTTCACTCCTGGCACCTTAATGTCACCTCCTTCCAACCGAAATGTCACCACTGGAACGCGTTCCAAGTTCAAATCCTTGAAGCAAATGATCTCATAAGACCCTGCTCGCGGGTCAACCACCGTCTCACCACCAACAGCTTTGATCATATCAGGGGAAAATCTATTGTAAATATCCAAAGGGAGATAAGTCACCAACGTCCCCAAGTCTACCAACATGTTACCATATTCAACGTGATCAAGATTAATATTTGTTTGATCATCGTGTGACGATAAGCTCTTGTTTCCCACCAGAACGTCGATCAAGTGAATGTAGTAGTACGTCTTAAAATATAATTTCTTTACAAGGGTAGTTGAAACGACATTCGGCCCCGGCCAGCACATCAACAATGTTTTCACCTATATGAAACTTGATTGTTTTGTTTGAGGCATCGTAGGTTTGTGGGAGCAAACAATAGGAAAACTTCCCCTTAGTCGTCACTGATTTTAATTGGCTTAGTAGTGAAATCGAGTCACCGCCAAGACCAATAAGCCCATTCATGTTTACGTCATATGGGCCATCATAATAATTAACACACCCAAATGAAAGATCTTTCACTGGGGTCTGTCCGAACCAAATGGTGTCTGTAGAAAAGACACCTTTTGTGGCACCCCCACCCTCGTACGAATACTTAAACTGACAAATATTTTGAGTGTCACATGAGCCTTCGCCGTCCCCTATGGATTTACAAGCTTTTGAATGGCACGAATGTGGTTTATAAGTAGATGAATTAGCGGGTACAAAAAAAGGTACAACTTGTTTGTAACATTTCTTACAAGGTTTGCATTGGATCCACGTAAGGTCAGACAACAAGGTAACGCTCCCACAAACTTGTACAGGTGGTGTCCCAATTTGAATTTTCATTATATATTCTCCAGCATGAGTAGAAGTAGTAAAAATATCCGCATATATATATCTTTGAACTAAAACTCCCCATTTTCAAAACGCGAGAAGCCCAAGTCATAGACCGACGAAAAGCATTTTGATGACGATCGGCTAGTGACTGGGTTGGGTTATATACGGGGGATAGTGGAGAGTCTATATGAATTAGATCGACACTAAAACCACCTGCATCCTGTTGGCTGCAGGCTTTACAGAAAACAAACGAAATGGTTAAAAATAGAGTGATCAGCTGCTTCTGCTTGTTCATGATTAAGATCGATGATTATATATAATATGACTATTTAATTTGATCAAAATTTATAGTGTGAAATTAAGGCCTTGTCTATTCACACACCCTAAAATTCTATCCACACACCTGTTTTAAAACCAGGCGTCATGGATAGGCCTTGATGCGGCGCCTGAGTCACTTTTCTGTCAACGTCAACCGAGGAATGTCGTAAACGAGGTGGAATTCGGTCAAACCTGGACATATGCGCCGCATATATGACCTAGGCGCCGATGATGTTGTTGGCCGCATATATGACCCAGGTGTCACGCCGAGGGCCATGCGCGGCGCATAAGGGTGTTGAAACGTGATTGACTACGTTCGAGGATGTGTCTTGGATAAGAAGTAACTCAGGCGTGACGCCGAGGTTTATGTGTGGCGCCTGAGGGTGTGGGAAATAAAAACATAAGGTGTGTGAATAGGATACGAGGTGTGTGAATAGGATGACCCGAAATTAAAGAGTTGAATTTGAAAGTTTATAATAATTGAATTAAAAGGTTAATGGTTGATTGATTAGTTATTAAGGCAATAAAGGAAGGGAATTTTATACACAATTAAATCATTAATCAGAAGAATTATATGCACAAATAAATAAAATCAATAGTATTTCAAATGAATATTTGGTTATTAATGTACATGTACGTGCACAAATAACTTATTTTAGAATTTAATTTGTATCACGCTAAAATACCTTGTACGTAATGATTTTTGGCTTTGCCTTCGAATTTATGTGGCCATACTTAATCATTATTTGTGCCTTTGTGGTGTCAAATAACGGGTGGGTAAACTACCCAAACTTTCGGTGAATTGTTCGTAAACTGTTCAACGTAAAGTTCGTTTTTGCTCGTTCGTTTAATAAACAGAGGATTACGGACAAAAAGTTATGTTCGTTATGTTATACGAACAAACATGAACATGGACCGTGTTCGTTCGTTTATGTTCATGAACGTTCGGTAATGTGTTTATTTAGGTGCATGAACGTTTGGTAATGTGTTCATTTGTGCTCTTTTGTTTTGAGGTTATATGTGTTATATTTTTATTTTATTTTATTTTGGTTTAGTTTTAAAAAAATATGTTCATTTATATTCACGAACATTGTTTATGACATCAACAATAACAACACAACACTTCAAATTATCAACTAATAGCAACACAACTCATCAAGCCACACATAAAACAATATTCATGAAGTTTATGTTTCAAAATATATAAATATTTATTCAACGCGTGTTTTACACGAGTATCTATCTAATAAATCAAACTTTTAGGGGCAATTTTTGAGGAGATTTTTTTTTTCTATAATAGGAAGTTTAGGAGGTAAAATTTAGCTAAATTTTTCACCATGCAAGTTGATGGAGCCAACTCCTTAAATTTTATATATTTACAAATTGTTAAATATAATGGTTATAATTTCTTTATAAATATTACTATTTAACCCGTGTGTAACACACGGGTATTAAACCTAGTATATCTAATAAATTAAAGTTTTAGGGTGCCATTTTAGGGGGAAATTTTTGTTATATAATAGGAAACTTTAGAGGGAAAATTAAGTTAAATTTTAACCATGCATGAGTTGATGAACTAACTTAAATATTAATATAATCCATAAAAATAATAGTTATAATTTCATTAAAAATATTATATTAACCCGTGTGTAACACACAGGTATTAGACCTAGTTTCTTTATAAATATTACTATTTAACCCGTGTGTAACACACGGGTATTAAACCTAGTCTATCTAATAAATCAAGGTTTTAGGGGCAATTTTTTGGGGGAAAAATTATTTGTTCTATAATAAGAAGTTTAGGAGGGAAGTTAGGAAAAAATTTTCATCACCATGCATGAGTTGACGAAACTAAATCTTTAAATACTAAATATTCACAAATCACTAAGCATAATGTTTATAATTACTTTTTTATTGTTGTTGTTATTTAACCCGTGTGTAACACACGGGTATTAAACCTAGTTATTGATAAATCATTGATAACAATCACTTATTGTGAAATCGTTTTAAGTAAACCATGTTCTACATATTACTCCTCTATACTCATAAGTGGAGATAAAGAAATAGAAAAATAGGAAAGTCAATGTAAGTGTATCTTTCTAACTAACTCAACAACTATACATCCACTAATGACTCTCGAGTTGAACACGAAGTATCCACGTGAAGCTTGGACCATAGAGTATCAAATCGAACCAACGACAACCCTTTGGTCAAAAGATCCACAATCCGAAGAAGTAGCCAAGTAGGCACATAACTAACATGCAATGTCTAAGCTAACACCATGTCACAAATAAAATGTAAGTTAATCCCAAGGTGTTTGGTCTTCTGATGAAACGCTAGATTGACTGCAAGATATGTAGCTTCAACGTTGTCATGCCAAATAGTAAGTAGACACGATAATGGAATTTGTAACTCATGCAACACATATATAATCCACTGAAGCTCAGTACTTGTATGAGCAAAAGCATGATACTCGGCCTTACTAATAGATCATGAAACATTGTGTTGTTTCTTGGAACTCCAACCAATGATGTTGGGACCAAGAAACACACGATAACCGATAGCCGAACAGAGATCGTCAAGGCAATCGACCCAATCAGCATCAGAATATATAAGCATGTAAATCAACACAAGATGATCGACAAATGCATAATCCATGAGAAATAGTACTTTAAGGTACCTCAAAATACGTTTGACCACAAACCAATAATGATCAGTAGAAGTCTAATTGAGCTAATACAACTTGTTGACTTCATACGCAATCTCTGGACGAATAGGAGAAGCGGGTGAAGTAGGAGCAAATACAAAAGGGGATGTGAAAGAAAAAGGAGGAGTGAGAAACAAATCAGAAGAAGAAATAGTTGAGGAAACGAGAGAAGTACGAGGAATGTCATAGATCGTCTCATGAAAACGAACATGACGAGAAGAGGATGGGTCATAACAAAAATAACTAATATGAGATGGAGCATAACCAACAAAGAAAGAAGGAACAGATTTAGGTGAAAGTTTATCAATTAGACGAAGAAATGGACAACACAAATACCCAAAGTTATGAAGAATGAAATAATCCAATCGAGAAAATAATAAGATGTCAAACGGAGAAGAGTGATGAAACCATGGTCATAACCAGTTTATATTTGCTCTCGATAAATCCAAGCAACAAGTTTCATTTCATTCATAATTTTTTCGTCGTTATATGCATACACCATACCTCTAACCTCTTCATTAATCTTTAAATTAAATAGTTATTTTTTTGTTACTTTATTATAATGTGTTATAAACTAGTATGTCACCTTACGCTTCGCAGCAGTGCCATCTTGTGGTATACTGGTATGTCTTAAAATAGTAAAGTGAATGTGATGTGGGTGTTAGAATTTAAAAAAAAAGCTAATATAACCGGTGGTTGTGCATGATAACGTAAAGATGATTGAACGCGAAAAAGAAAAAAATGGGAAAAATAAGAAACAAACAAACACCAAATGGGACTTAAAAGTTAAAACCATAAATGGTGGTCAATATCTAAATACGTTTTTATGGTTAATATTTTAACATTAAAAGTACCTTGTTAATTGTAGTTGTCTTATGTAATATAGATAACTAGGTTAGATACCCGTGTCTTACACGGGTTTGTGTTAGAATAGGTTATAAATTGAAAAAAAAACTTGTAATTACACAATTCAACTGCAAATAATTAAGCAGAAACAAAGGTTATAATTAAACATTTATATTTATGTAAATCCAAACTACAAGTCTCTAACTAACTTTATTTATACACAACATTGGATGTGTTGTTTGTAGAACAAAAGTTTGAAAGTAACCTCATTTGAAGAAGTTCTATTAGTAATTTTACCATCTTTATATATTTAATATATATATAAATGGTTTTAGGTACTTTTTAATTCTATGTGAGACAAATGATTGTGTAAAAACTCACAAGTTCATCAATAATTTGCTTTAGTTTACTAAGAATAGTTAAACTTATACAACAAAAAATAGCTAACTTAATTAATTCATAGGATTTTTATTATGAAAACAATTTTCAATTGAGCAAGAAATTAATTCAGTGGAATGTGAGAATGACAAATCATCACAAGAGTAGTTAGAGAATGCCATGTGTACAATTAAAGGGAAAACTTAATAAGAGAGAAACATATGGTAAGAATGGTTTGTTTTATTATATTTTATAGATTTTGTAAGATCTATATTTTCCTTGCATTGGCCCAATTTGAGTTTTAATAAACTCTAGTGCCTAGGTTATACAGAGCGTTTAGTAAGGTGGACAATGAGCTCCACAAGCTCACGAGTACACTAGCAATAAAGTTCATGGCTTACTTGCTTAGGTTATACGGAACGTTTGGCAGTGACGGATATAGAACCAAATATCATGGGTATCTTATGAAAAAAAATTCGCAAAAGGGTATCATAATTTTTTAGGGGTATTCCGATACTTAAAATCGTAAAAAAAATGGTATCCTCATATTTAAACCGATAAACATTGTACTTCGTAAGAAAAGTTGAGGGGTAGCCCGGGATACACCTGAGATGTTCATAGCTCCATCCCTGGCGTTTGGTGAGGTGAACAACGAGCTCCACGAGTACACTAGCCCTTGTTCAAAGACGTGCCCGAACGAGATGGATGACGAGGTGTAGTCCTCATTTTTATTCTCGTGATATAGCTGTTGATAACGGATAAAAATGTATATTCTTAAATTGAAAGTATTTTGGTGATGTAAAGCTCAAGAACGTATTTTTTATGTGTCTATCTCAAAATGTCAAAAAGGTAATAATTAGTAAGGTGTCATGTCAATATTCCATTGACGGGGGTAGACGATGCCAAGATATCATTTTGGGGTGCTCCCTTTAATGGGGTTACAATGTTACATTGCAAATAAAACCACATGTGTCTTTCAAAATTTAGGTTATGTACATATGAACGTTGCCCCTCGAAGGAACACCATGTTGACACTCTTTCCCACTAAAACCCTAGCCTCATTTTGGACATCTTCATTCTTCTTTTGGTCCAATATTTAGAACGATAGTTTACACGTTTCTTCTTTTAAAGTCCATGTTGTCACGTTTTGACACTGACACGTGTCATATGTTGCAGCAGCGAGGTCTCGCGGTGGTGACTTGGTCACATCTGTTGATAAATAACTTTTTTTTACTAAAGTGTAAACATGTAAAGTTAAAGGTCAAAATAATAACTATGTCAAAGTGAGTGTGAAATTTAAAAATATTACAGATAGAAGGACCAAAGTTGTGAAACTCAAAATCACCAAAAGACAGAGGGAGGGTCACCGACCTCCTCTTTTTAATAGTTACGAATATTTGCAGTTTCACATTAAAGGTCATGATCTTTTCATCGCATGAAGTGTCGTGTCCACAACTACTCTAATAGAAAAAAGTCCAACGTTTGAACCAAGGGCGGACCTATGCTTGCAGGAAGGGGGGCGCCACTCCCCCTTAGAAAAAATAAACAATGTTATATATAGTTGAAAATCTCGATCGCCCCCTATATAATTTTGTAATCGTCCTCCAACTGTTGCTAAAAAAAGTTCTAGATGTGTGAAGTTGGATTAAGGACATAAAATAAAAGTAGTTTGATCTGGAATTTTTTCTTGAAGATATGGAGATGAGTCTCTCACACATTCTTTTGATTCCATTGGGTTTTTTTTAAATAAACCATTTAATAAGCCCAAACAATTAAGCCTATGTTTTTATTATTATTTGCTTCTATATTCTATTTTTTTTCTGTAGCTTAACTTAAATTTAAGATTTAGATAAATAAATATGTAAAAGAAAGGTTTAGTGTAACGATTGTTTTCAATTTTTCTTCAATAGTCCTATATAAAAAAATAAGTCTTTCACACTATTTATGATATAGATTTATGACCTTTTGATTAAAACTTTCTCGTTTTGTCACGGCACGAAATATTTCACAGAATAAAATTGAAAGAAGTATATTGAATATAAGTTGAATAAAAAATGATTCCAGATATCGCTGGATGTAACAAGTATAAAATTGTTTTTTATTATATCAATTAACGAACTTTTGTTGATTATACGCAATATAGTTTGATTATCTTTTTAACATGAACCGACCCGATCCAATCCGGATCGAAAAAGTGTTATATAGCGCTACTCAAAGGACAACTAAAAATTCCCGTCCCTCACGAAAAAAAATTATAGGTACACCACTGGTTTGAACCTTTGTTAAAACGAGTCGTAGGTTTATGACGGTGAGTTTTGTTTTATGTTGGGATAGTTAATTTGTAATGTAACTTATATTTTGAGTGTATAGAAATATTGAGAAGATGATGAAGAGTAGGAACTAGGAAGACAGTAAGATGATATAGGATTTTTTTTGTGATGGAGGTTGAAGATGAAGATGTTGTAGGCAATGAATATGTGTAAGTTTGTATGAAGTCAAATTTTAAATATATCAAGGACGGAGATTAGTAGATAAAAAGAGTTTTTTTTTATTTTTTAATTAAAAATAAAATGAATTCATGTGTAATGTAACTCTTCTTTCTGGTATCTATGACAATTTGTATCGGTCGATTCACTAGCCCTTATCACATGTTGGCTGTCATTTCAGGTAGTTTAAACACCGTTTTATTTTGGTGGTGGTTGTCAATTTGTTTATCTATGTGGCCTTCGCTTTGCGAGAATCTTGGTTTTCGATTTGTACATGTATTACTCGCCCCTATCTCTATTAAGATGGATGGTGGTAATAGCGAGCAATAGTGTTTGTGTAGTGCTAAAAGTTGTGACCAAGAAGCAAGAAAATGTTTCGTATAATGCGCAAGACGAGAATAACTTAGTTATATTTAAAGCAACATTCCTAATAAATTTACGACGTTCTCATTATTATTCATTGGAAGTTACTTTTGTAATGATTTCGATATGTGTTTTAACATTTTAGTTGACTTTAATCAATTCAACTGATGATGTGCAAGACTTTATGGTACGACTGTAACATGATCTGGTTAAAGAAGGCATTGAATAGGAAGATTGAAAGGAGACACGTGGATTAAGGAGCAAAGATAAAAAAAGTGTACATCTCTCAACAAGGATAACAACTAGACCATGTTGTAAAATATTATAAATAGATATAGATGGTGATGTGTAGAACTTAATTTTTCTCACCTAGTAAAAAATACACTTAAGGAGGAGGGAGTGATCCTCACAAGGTTTCCACAAAGAACCTTTTTAACCAATCAGAATCTTACTTATCTATAATAGATGATGCCTAAGTGACATCATCTATTCCTATGTGGCATCCTCACAATCAATCTGGTCCCACAAGATGATGCAAGCATGCTCTGGAAATGGTGTGTTTAAGAGTGGAAATGGTAGTTTTTTTGAAAAGGAAGAGTGAGCGGGAAAATGGGAGTTTAAACTCCCTTTCTTTAATTCAAACACACACACATACACACAACTGGAAATTCTCTAAAAAAACACACACACACACACACAACCGGATGCAGATTTCCATCCAAATGCTCTGAAACAGTCGGTCACAATTCAAGATCCGGTAAGTCATCTTCTTCTTACACACAAAACACTGCACGTATTTGGTTCTTCGTAAAAGCCGATTGCTAATCTTGGTTGATGAGATTTTTAGTCCAAAGTTTGTTAATGTTTTTTTTTTTTTTTTTTTGCAGGGGACAGGAACTACGGTTTGAAAGGGTTTCTTTTTTTTTTTTTGCAGATCTCTTTTAAATGTTTTTGATAATCTATGTGTTGGATCTTGATGTGTATTTGCTTGAAATAACATATTAATATTCGAACTCATGTGTTGCAGATCAGTAGCAATCACACAAAAACAACTATTCAGGTATATTATGTTTGTTTATACATCCGTTTGATTGTTTTATATCTCCGATTTACACATGCGGTTTGAGTTTTTGTTGTGGTTTAAAATGTGCTTAATAAGCTGTTTTTATTGTTTGTTTTTTAAGGCTGAGTTGAGGATGGTGATGTGATAAATTAGTATGCACACCACATGTTCGACCAAATGCTTGAACCAAACATATTTGTATTCCAAATTAGTTGCCGTACAATGTTTTAAGTTTTGAGGATAGTGATGTGACAAATTAGTTTGCACACCACATGTTCGACGAAATGCTTGAACCAAACTGAATTAATAAAATTTGTGTGTTGATGTTTGCAGGGCTGTAATTCCAAATCTGTTTGGTAACAAGAGCAATAGCAACTACATTGTGGTTAACACACTTTAATGGTAGTTTCCGACTCGCATAATTTGTCTCTGTGTGGTTGTTGAAGAATGTTTTAGAATTGTGTTTTTTGGTACTAATATTAAAGTTTGTGTTTCTTGAGCATTTGATTTAGACTGTTGTGTTGATATTAGAAGAAGATAGTTGGTTATATAGGTTGACCATGTTGGATTAAAGTGGTGATAAAGTTAGATAGTTTGTGTGTATGTAAGATTGTTGTGTGGATATTAGATAGGATAGTTGGTTATAACATTGAGCATGTTGGATTAATGTTAGATGGTTATATAAGTTGAACATGGTAGATTTGTAGAAATATAAGAAGGGTAGAACATTAAGCATGCTGGATTAATGTTAGATGAAGTTGAACATGACAGTTTTGTAGAAATATAAGAAGGTTAGAACATTAAGCATGTTTGATTAATGTTAGATGGTTACATAAAGTTGAACATGACAGTTTTGTAGAAATATAAGAAGGTTAGAACATTAAGCATGTTTGATTAATGTTAGATGGTTACATAAAGTTGAACATGGCAGTTTTGTAGAAATATAAGAAGGGTAGAACAGTAAGCATGCTGGATTAATGTTAGATGAAGTTGAACATGGCAGTTTTGTAGAAATATAAGAAGGTTAGAACATTAAGCATGTTGGATTAATGGGAGATGGTTACATAAAGTTCAACAGCTTGGGACGGTTGTACAGTGCTTCACCCGGCTGAATAGTGCTTCACCCGGCTGAACAATGCTTCACCCGGCTGAACAGTGTTTCACCCGGCTGAACAGTGTTTTTTTTCTTGGCAATTTGGTATTAACACAAAATTTGAACTGTCTAGGTTGAAAATATGATTTCATTTTTATTTTGATGTTTGTTACATATATCTTTTGGAATTAAATACAGTTTTCTGATTCTTTGTGTTATTAAGTTGAAAATTTTGAAAATTTGTGTTATTAAGAGATTGCTTTTAGGTTGTTTATTAAGTTAATCATTTACTTTATATAAACTGCATATATATTCAATACTTATTTTTTGCTTTCTTACATACATTTTTTTTATAGTAATGGCTTCTTCATCATCATCAAGTGATGAAACTCCTATTAGGGACAAGATGATAGAAACTTTACAAGAGCAATATCATTTGGAGTGTGCTTCGCTTGAGGACCTGAAGAAATGTGCAAATTTGCTGGTGAAAGGTTACCAGGAACGGGACCAGTTAATCAAAATGTTGATGCTTTTGCCTCGATATCCAGCTCGTGATGCTGCATTACATCTTGCATTTATGGTAGACCAAGATGAAGTGGTTTTACTAGAAGCTATAAAGGAGATTATAAAAACTTTGGAAACTTCAATAGAATTAAAGCTTAAACATATTTTGCCTTATATGTAATGTTTTGGATTATAAATTATTAGTTTCAATTGTATTAATTGTTGGAATACTATTCTGTTTATGCATTTAGTGTTTTATAATTTGGTATATATCGTTGTTGCTTATTTCAGCCGTGTTCGACCCGTGATCCTCACGGGTCTCACATCTAGTATAGCATGATAGTACATTCTTCCTCACCTCCTTGCACCTCTTTGGGGTGGGAATGATCCTCTCAAGATTCCCAACAAGGAACTTTGACAACAACGTAACATTCAACGGTAATATTGCTTACTCGTCCACGAGATAATTAACTCGTCTACCACCTCGTTTCCCTTCCTCGTTTTGCAAGGAATCACATCCTCGCAAGCTTGTTGTCCTTGTCTACAAGCTTGTTAACCACTCCCTTTGCCCTTAATTAATAAAATCTTCCAGTATTCTTTTCTCAGTTCTTCTATTATTCTTTCATCATTATTACTTCAATCTGAAACTTATATCGGTCGTTATTACAGTTATTACACCGCTTCGTTATTTTTTCTAACATCAACAATTTTAATCAAACGAATAAACACGATCAAAAAAATTGAATTTGTGTTTATCTTTAAATTTAATAATTAAAGCTAAATGAGCAAATAAGAATTTATCGATTTTAATCAAACAAATAAACACGAACAAAAAACTAAATTCATGTTTATCTTTATATTTAGTTAAAGTTAAAAAATCATCAAACAACAATGTGTGATGTTTATGATCGTTTGATTCATTTATAAATTTATACTATTAACACAAGAAAAACCAATTACGCAAATTCATATTCCTATAATCTCCATAGTACGTACCACCAAATTAACACAAAGTATCACTCAATCCAAATACTTGCTTAAGCCACAAGCCTTAGGTCATCATCATTATCAATCATTATCAACCAGAAGACCATATAAGCAATGACATCATCAAATCACACAACTTGCAACAAAATTCACGTGCGTAAAAGCCCACTTCAATTAATGTACCTTCGTAGAAACATCCATTTTCTTTATGTCAAACAAAGTTGGAAACATCGAAATATTTTTCAAACATTATCCGTAACCAGGTACATGAACCTTCCCATTTTTCACACCTATTTAACTCTCCAAATCCCCCAAACTTAAAACCGTCAAAATTATATTCATATCAAAACCCAAACACAAATTCAACAACAATGTCAAACGCCAGTTTCGATTCCGATTTTGCCCTTCTTGAATCAATTCGTCGCCATTTGTTAGACGATCAATCCACTGTAATAAACTCCGGCGACTCTTTCCCGCCATTATATTGCCGGAGCAATAACTTGTTTCCTTGTTTTTCCGACACTTGGGGTGAACTGCCATTAAAACAAGACGATTCGGATGATATTTTAATAGCTCAGTTTCTTAATGAACATTTTGATTTTGATACCCACATCTCGTCGGAAGATATTATCACTGTTAAACCGGAGCCGGAGATTTACGTTTCTTCGCCGGATATTTCAAGTTATCGGACTGAATCACCGGAGTTGCCGGAGACGCCGCCGCAGACGGTGGTGGAGCAGCAAAAGGGGAAGCATTATAGAGGGGTACGGCGACGGCCGTGGGGGAAGTTTGCGGCGGAGATAAGGGATCCGGCGAAGAATGGGGCGAGAGTGTGGTTGGGGACGTATGAGACGGCGGAGGATGCGGCGTTTGCGTATGATAGAGCGGCGTATCGGATGCGTGGTGCTCGGGCTTTGTTGAATTTTCCGTTGAGGATTAATTCGGGTGAGCCGGAGCCGGTTAGGATTACGTCGAAGCGAAGGTCGGTTTCACCGGGAAGTTCGTCGGAAGATAGGGTGGTGAAGAGGAGAATGGTGGAAAGAAATCAAAGTGAAAGATAAAAAGAGTGTTTTGTTTGGGTTGTGTCTTGTTAGATGTTAGTATTTCGGTAAATGTAATGACGGTTTTACGTGCATATATGACAAATCTTTTATTTACTTAATTCAAGTTTAACCAAATGATGATGTTAATTTATGATTTTTCTTTATTAATTTTTAATGTAAGTAGCGAGCGTTGGTTTCATAGGCAGCCTGATGGTAAGAGTTTTCAAAACGTGTGTTCTTGACGTATATCTACATACGTATGTTATAACAAACCGAAAGCTAGAGCCAAAAATCATACACGCACCTAAAACCTAAGAACATGGGCGAAACGTTGTAACCAGTGGCCTTCACCCATTTTTTTCTTTTCTAAATGGTGTTAAACTTTTGTTCAGATAACTTAAAAATGGTCCTAAACCTTCAAAAATTGTGCCACCCTTCCACATTTATAGAAAAAATTCCGCCCCTCACGTAAACTCTCAAGTCCTGTCAGTGATAAGCAACCAGATATATCACTTGCATGTGATGAAATATGATATTGAAATTAATAATACTCGTCTAAACATAATTTAGAGTTAAACGAGGATTAACCCTCGTTTTATTTGTATTCTTAGTTTGTTTTGTGGATAAAAAGTTGAATTAAAAACGAGATTTTCTTTCAAATAATTCGTCATTTAGCTTGAAAGTTACGCCCGAAAGCAACTGAATTATTTAAAAAAAGAGAGACGATTCAATCTTGATTAAAATAAGATATTACTTTATCTTTGTTGCTATAAATATTAATAATTTTCTCACTATATTTTATTTTTATAACCCAACGTTCCGTCACTTTAAAGAAACACACGCAAGGGCTTCTAGAAGATGTTGTAGATTAAAATAAATAAACATATATTAAAAAAAAAGAGGCGACTTAATTAATGTAGGCACACGTGCAATCAATAAATGGTTGAAGTAAGACTTGAAATAGTCAATACCAGCTTCTCAATATGAACGGATGAGGTGACAAGATAACGGTCTCATATGATCTTTGACTTTAGCTATTTTGACTTTGACATTTTAGCATTTTTCTTTATCAAGCTTAATTTCAAATATATACGATTTAAGTTCAAACTAGACTTTAACCCAATCTCCGCGCCTTAGTTTTATTATGTGTGTCGGGTCGTTGATACCAACGTTGGTGTCATTATCATATGATACAATAAATACATACAAATGGTGTCAACATGTATATGGATTCATTACACGTGTTACGTACAGGGCCGGACTCACTCTCACGGGTTTAGTGTCGGTCGTCACCAATCTTTTACGCGTGCGTAATGTAGATCTATATACCAAACTTTCATCTGACACCATTGTTACTCTAAAAAGGTTAGATGACACCATTGTTCAAGTAAAATACTTATAGTGAAGAAAGAAGGTCATAACAAATGTTTATACCGTACATTGCCCACTACCCAATCTCCGCTAATCTAATGGCCCGTGACAACGCCTCTCCAACTGTTAAACTTGACATGGACATGGGTAACTATATGTCTTGGGTAAAGTTTTTTAGTGTTTGTAGTCGTGCTTATGATGTCTTGAATCATATCAGTTTATCTGCTCCATCCATGTCTAATGAAAATAAAAAAGGATATTGATGTATTTAATTGTACGGTATTACCAACTTTATCCTTAAGTTTTATTTTTATACCCTATAAAATATAAAGAGACTCATGCACACCATAGTAGTAGAAGGTTGAAAATGTAAATATTCTTAAATTGTTAGACTCTCCTAATTACGATGGAAAGAAAATAAGATTAATGTTACGTACTATAATATATTATTATTATTATATATATATATACATTTTTTAAATATGAAAAAATTATTTTAGAAAGGCTCTCAAATAATGACAACTAATCAATATTGGTCTCAAATGATGTCAAGTATGCCAAAAATATCTGACCCATTAGCCGTGGAGGATTACAGACCCATATGTCTCATTGGAAGCATCTACAAAGTCATCGCCAAAACTCTTGCCAACAGACTTCGTCTTGTCATCGATTCGGTCATTGATGAATCTCAATCTGCTTTTGTTCAAGGGCGATCAATTCTTGATGGCCCCTTAATTATTAGTGAGATCATCGCTTGGACAAAAGCTACAAAACAAGAAGCCTTTCTCTTTAAAGCTGACTTTGAAAAGGCATTTGATCATGTCAACTGGGTTTTCCTTGATGAGGTGATGGTGCAAATGAACTTCCCACAACTTTGGAGAAAATGGATTTACTCTTGCCTCTCATCCGCCAGATCCTCGGTTCTCGTAAATGGCTCCCCAACTCAAGAATTCAACGTCACCCGTGGCTTAAGACAAGGTGACCCTTTGTCCCCCTTTCTCTTTATCATCGTCATGGAGGCTCTAAATGTTATGATGGAAACCGCAAAATCCCAAGGTATTTTTCATGGGCTTAAACTCCCAAACAATGGGCCGACCGTCTCTCATATGTTCTTCGCAGATGATGCGCTTTTTGTTGGATCTTACTCGAATAGAAACTTGAAAAACCTGGGCCACATCCTTAATTGGTTCAACGCTGCTGCTGGCCTAAAAATAAACTTTAGAAAAAGCACCCTCACAGGTCTTGGGTCCATAAAAAACTCCATCAACATGGCTGCCAGAACTCTTCACTGTCGTGTTGGAACTTCCACCTTCACTTATCTCGGCATTCTTGTGGGAATCTCCATGAACTATGTTAAAAATTGGAATATTATTAGAGATAAAGTCTCCAACAGACTATCCTCATGGAAGTCCAAAACATTATCCATCGGGGGGAAAATAACCCTTATAAAATCCGTCCTTGGGAGTCTCCCTCTCTACTTCCTATCTATATTTCGGGCTCCCAATCAGGTGATAAACTCGCTAGAAAGAACTAGACGTGATTTCTGTTGGGGTTCCACTGAGTCCAAAGCATCGATTGCATGGGATAAGATGATGGTGCCAAAGCATACCGGAGGAGGCGGTATTGGGTCAATAGCTGCTGCAAACATGTCCCTCCTTTGTAAATGGTTATGGAGATTTAAAAGAGAAGACGGAAAACTTTGGGTTAAATGCATCAAAGCAATTCACCACTCAAGAACCCGAACCCACCAATTCCTGTCAAGAAATAATATTGCTGGGCCATGGAAGAACATTGTGAAGAACAAAAGGTTGCTTGACGAAATGGGCCTCGACACTAATTCTTGGATAGACCTGGATGTGGATTTCAGTACTAAGATAATACGACAAGAAATTGAAGAGAATTGCCTGCCATCAAACAACCAAGTTTACCATGACTCAAAGTGGGTCTCGTCCAAAGTAAACGTGTTTGTTTGGCGTGCACTAATTGACAGAATTCAAACAAATGGAGCCCTCAATCACCGCAACATCATGCCAAGCCCGTCATGCACTTCGTGCGGAGCGGACTATGAAACCCCTGATCATACCCTTATCAACTGTGAACATGCAGTTAAGGTTTGGCATGCCATCTTCAGTTGGTGTAAAATACCGATCATCCCTGTGAACTCCGTTGGCCAGATCCTAAGCATTCCAAACACATTGCCTGTCACTCCGGATACGAGAAAAATCATTCATACCGTTTTCCTAACCGGTCTTTGGTGCATCTGGAAAGCCCGAAACGAGAGAATCTTCAACAAGTCCACTATGTCGAATGCTACCATGGGAGATATAAAATCTTTATCTTTTCTATGGCTGAACTCGAGGGGGAAATTAGCAACTCTGAAATGGAGATCATGGACCAAATCTTTGTTGTAATTTGCTGTTTGTTTTTCTTCATTGTTGTATGACTGTATTTGCTAGTCTCTTACTAGCCCCCTCTTTTGTTAGTTTTAATATAATGGTTGTTTAAAAAATGGCAAAAATAATTTTGCTATACTGTATAGAAGATATCAACACTATTTTGCTAATAAATTTTCAATCGTCACTTTTTAGGGAAAAAAAACTCAAATAATGTAACTCAAGTTAACCTTGGTCCTTTTCGCTTTTTCATCTTGCGGTATCTTTCCCGAAGTGTTCAACCTTGTGCTCATCTCCTCCACCCTAATTTAGAAACCTAATGAACAGTGGTATTTCTGATTTTTTATTTTGATCACCATTGTTTCGTTGGGTTTTAACATTTTGGCTACCAAAATTATTTTTGTGGGTTACACATTTTGACCACCAAAAGTGTTTTTCGTGGTATTGTATTTTGGCCACCATTGTTTTGTTGGGTTTTGCACTTTAATTAGCCACCATCATATATTTTTCATTGGTGCCATCTTTTTAAGTTTTGACCCCTTTATTAGGTGGGTTTTGTGAGTTTTGCATTTTGACCATCAAAGTCTAACTATACCAACTTCCAACTTTTTATAACTAAAATGCATTATATTTTGAATGTATAACTAAAATGTATATCAAAGTCGTTTGCATAACCAATATATTTTATATTATGACAAAAAACTAACTAATAGCTAGAAAATATGTATCTGACTACAACTAATATTTTGTAATCATAAAATTTTCTTTTTGTATGTTTTGAATCATTATAGCACCTCTCGCGCAAATTATGAGGGGCGATATAACTTCTAGTTACCTCAAACAAGTAAGAATTTTATGTATTGTGCAATGAAAACATATATTAAAAACCTATTACTTAATTTTTATAATGAAACATATTGTTTTCCCATGAGCTAGTCTAATAGCAATACTATTTCTGTAAAGAACATACCTTACGGTTAAGGGCTAAAGGTGGGCCAGTTTGAAAATTTGAATCATTATCAACACTAATTTGTTAATAAAGTTTCAATCACTATTTTGCTAATAAAGTTTCAATCGTGAGTGAAAAACTACTTTTCAAAAACTAAATACTTTACAAAATATAAATACTTTGTATCCCATGAAATTGTGAGTGAAAAAACTAACTTTTCAAAACCATTTTAATGTTTACTTATATCAACACTATTTTGCTAATAAAGTTTCAATCAATACTTTCTAGGAAAAAAAAAACTCAAATAATGTAACCCTAATTAACCTTGGTCCTTTTTGCTTCTTCATGATCTTTCTTTCCCCAAGTGTTCAACCTTGTTCTTCACCTCCTCCACCCTCTCAACAATTTTCTTACGTGCATGGTCCACCTTGTCCGCCCCAATAGGGCGTTGTCCAATAGCATAACTGTATATCCAGTATACGAAGAAGGCTGGGACCCACACCGGGCTTAAGATAGTTAACATCGGGCTTAAAACAAGGGCACCACCACTAATAGTCGCAACTTTGACGATTCTTGCTCGTTTTTCTGATAAATGCGATTGGTGCCGCTGATTGGAGATAATGTGTAAACTATTTTTAGCCATTACAAGTGTTTGATTGATGGAATAATGTGTGATTGTTGGGATAGAAAAGTAGGGTGGGTGTATTAATATATAGTGGTAGGTGCAATGGATGTGGTTGTGTCGGCATCGTATACAAGATTGAATTAATCACGTGAAACATGACTATTTGCATGAAGTTATGAAACTCAAGTTAAATAAATGACTAGATTGATATAATTATTGTTATTGTTAATTGATTGATAGAGAACGTGGCCACGTTATTAGTATTTTATTTAATATTAATATTAATTTTCTTAGTTAAATTATTAGTATTTTATTTTAGAGATAACTTAGTTAGGTAACCGAGCAGAATCTAATTAGTTGATACGTTTTGATTTTGACATGTGTCATGTGTTTGTGACCTAGTCACACCCGTTAATAAAGAGAAAGACGTGTGATTAATATTTTTATTATTGTGATGGTGACAAATGTGTATATGAGTGGTAACCGAGAATACGAAGACGAATATGACTCGGGAAGGTTTTCACATATTCATAAGGTGTTCTTGAGATGTGAATCAAAAGATCTTGAATAGTTAACTCTCATTTATGCGGGATTCTAATTTGAAAACAATAGTTTTTATTAGTTTATTCTTTTCAAATTAAATCGCACACAAGTGGAGGTTAACTCTTCAAATAATACCTATGACATGCCATATTGCCATGTTACTTGACTACCATAAACTCCATTATTTACTAGTGCGTAGGGGTGTTCGTGGTCTGGCTTTTGGGTAAAACTGAAACAAAACCGTTATTTAGGTTTTTTATCGTTAAAAACCAAAGTCGAACCATTTAAAATAAAAAATCAAACCTAAACAGAATCATACGGTTTAGACTTTTTTAGCCCAAATATGCCAAGTTTAAGAGCTTTCAAAACACTTCAAAATCTTGTTAAAAATTAAAATCTTATAAATTGCAAGACTGTTTAGAGCGACAACCGAACGATACAGAAACAAAGATGTGTGACAAACTGTTGAATGAGATTGAATCTAGCTTCTAAGTTTTGAATGATATTGCAACACCCATTTATGGTTTCTAGATATAATGATTGAAAAACACCATGGTTTGGTTCTAATCTATGAAATATATTTGCAGGATCTTCAAGGTTTTGGAGTTAGAACTTAGAAGTATGGTGATCCCTTCATCATCCGAAATTATTAGTGTTTGGAATGAAAAATATGGTTTTAATCTTCTAAAGGACATGAAGAAAAAAAAAAGGAATTTGAACACACTTATGTTTCATGATTGTTTAAGAATGCAACCGCTATAAGTTTTGTGACAGTTCAGCAAACACAGATGTATTAGTCATAGCCTTAGCGACTGAATTTGCATGGCATCACAAAATGATCGACGGTTGAAATAAGTCACTAAACCGTCACTGATCTTCTTTTCAAAACTGTTCCCTCATTGCAGAAGTAATCAATCTAAACGAAGAACAACCTAACGAGTACAGACTGATGGGAAGATTGACATATTTTTATGTAGGTATACACTTTTATAGTTGTGTACTTAGTTTTGGGGCCGTCTAAGTCGAAAAGATGGATAGGTGTTCATCCGAACCATATCCGTAAACGTTTTCATTTTGTATTTATTTTACTTTGTCCTTAATTTACTAACCAGCCAAGGGACTTTGGAATAAAATGCAGCAAGAGTAGAATAAACTTTAATCATGTTAGCAGTTTTAAGGCTTAAAGTAACACACTTGAAATGTCATTAAAACACAAAGAAAAAAGTAGCATAAACTTTAACCAAGTTACAAACTCCAAGAGGATGCAAATTGCATATCAGTATAACAAAAAACACATTCAACAAACTTATCCTACTTTGTACAAAAGGTTCACTGGATTAAGTTTTTATATTGAAAAGAATAAAGGCTTGTTTTTCAACAAAAGGAAACTATTGGTGATCAATGAAATGGCTTCTTCACATCAACAAATATGAGAACAAATTTCATATCTTAAAACACAATGATCACCCAAATGCTTACCCTCTTCAAGAAGAGCAGCAACCTGACTTTTGGTTCACTGGTTGACCTCGGATTTGAACAGTTGGCGGTCTAGCATTATTCATCGCCGGCTGGCTTGCCATCCTGGATTATACAACAAATTTGTTTTAATCAAATGTCACTTCAAGAATAAGTTTCCTTAAGACGTTTTAACAATCAAAAACATGATTAGGCTTAAATGCTTAATTAACAAGTACCTGTTTTTTATTTCAGCAGTCATAGCCATAAACGCCTCTTCAACATTTGTCGAATTCTTGGCACTTGTTTCAAGAAACGGAATCCCAATTTCATCAGCAAATGCCTACATACCAAAACTAACTGTTTATTTTCCATTTTGTTATTTAACTTATTGGCTGTGATTATCTTTACTTATTTGAATTATTACCTTTCCCGTTTCGTAGGACACAACTTTCTGAGATGTCAGATCACATTTGTTTCCAACAAGAAGTTTGTTTACATTCTCATTAGCATAACGATCGATTTCACTCAACCACTGTTTCACATTGTTGAAACTCTCTTGATCTGTCACATCATAAACAACCTGCACGAAGAAAGAATTACTTCCAATGGCCCCTGTTTTCATACAACAACGATTAAAAGAATACAAGAATGAGATATTTACAATAATGCCATGAGCTCCTCGGTAGTAGCTGCTAGTGATAGTCCTGAATCGTTCTTGACCAGCTGTATCCCACTGTATGCACAAGAACAATCAGCACAGAATATAAAACAGCATAATGTGGAAACTTTTACAAAGATTAAAGTTAGAAGCTTACAATTTGAAGCTTAATTGTTTTGCCATCTTGTTCCACGGTGCGGATTTTCTACAAAATATATATCAAAATAGTAAAAAGGATAATTCTCTCAGATAGTAGTCAGGTGAAACTGAAAGTTTGAATAGAAATTGCTTACAAAGTCAACCCCGATGGTGCTAATGTAACTTTCCAAGTACGAATCATCCTGCAGTTAAAAAAAAGTAAAACAACTGTCACTAAATAGCTCAGGATCTTCATAGGGAGTAAAAAAAACACATAGACAAACGAGTTGATGAGCCTTTTGCATCTAAATATGTATAAAAATCAGAGAAAAGTTTCATGGAATATATTTATATAATTTATTTCAAATTCCAGTCAAACATATATGCAACTATTTCTGTAAGCAAGAATACCAAATACCAAAAACCGGAACTGCCAGAACTTAATATATAATGTTTAATGAGACCAAATAAAATTTGTTAATGCCTTAACTATCGATTTAGCAGATGCTTAATGCAATAAACAGACATTGACAGACATGCCGATCTATGTATTATGAGCACCTATGTGTGCATTCACTTCACCTTTTACATGTGTATTTGTAAGAAACAGACTGATCGACCATTAGAGAAAATAAATTAAAGAAACTTACAGCGAAACGCAATAGGAGACATGATTTTCCAACTCCTGAATCTCCAATGAGTAATAGCTTGAACAGATAGTCGCTACAAGAGCAAGGAAACTATTTAATTTTACAATCCAATAACCAATGCAGTGAATCAAAAATATATAGTGCAATCTTTAATGCAATCATTCGTCTTGTGATAATATAGGGGTGGCGGTTCCTAAAACCACCACAAACCCGACACGTAAAATAATCAGGTTGTAGCTTGGTTGGATTGAGTTGTCTAGTCCCTTTAATTAATGAGCCGGGTTCATGTTGTACTAAAACAAAACACATTAACAAGTTTAAAACTAGAATAAAAATATATAATTTATAAGTTCAACACAGCACATGTTCTTTACAACTCTAATTACAACTCATTTACAACCCACCAGCCTATTTGACCTGTTTAGATAAAAGCTTGCACAAGTCGTGTTAGGATTACATGGTTTCATATTTAGGTTCATCACTTACAACCCACCAACCTGACATAATTGCCACTTATAGATCTCCCAAATAAAAAACAAAAGCAAAATAGCACATTTACATCTGTAGTCAATGTTTCATAAACACACAAGTATTTCAAGCACTATAACTTGTTCATAACATCCAAAACTGTTCTATGCTCACAAACAGCTAATACTGCTAATTGTTATAAGAAAAAGTTATCCAGCATTAGTCATAAACCTTCTACAGCCTATTAAAATACTAAATTCGAATCTCACTTCAATTTAGCCACTAACAGAGAGAAAACAACTATAACTATCATCAAGTTTACATCTTAAAACCTGATCTAAAAGTCGAAAACCATCCCATAAACTTCAAACTCAAAATCCAACAAGTCACATAGACACCATCCATTAAAGGTCAGTTTAATATCAAAGCTTTCACCTTCAAAATAATAATTTCAAGCTCTCACAAAATAACACCAAGGCTCTTCATAACTCCATATAAAATCAAAACAAATCAAAATTCAGACTTAAATCACGCCGTTAGAAGCATCAATTTCGACACTGCAAGGAATAATCAACAGATCGTAAAAAAAATTAAATAACTTGATTCAACGATCGGATCTAAAAACCCTAATTCATCACCATCATCATAAATTCATCATAATCATCCACGGTTATAAGCAAACAATTGATCAAAACCAAATCAATCAAACAAACATAGATCTAGCACAATCAGACAGGATAGAAACACAAAAACGCAAAATTGAGTTAGCAATTAGCGTATAAGCAGTTAGAGTAGAAGAAGAACATACTATTCAGGATTCATGTTGGTGCAGTGTATAGAGTTGAGATCGATCGAATGAAAGATACGCGAAGAAGATTTTGTACGGGGAAAACGAATTAATCGCCGAAGAAAACAGTTGGAGGATGAGACGAATTGGTTTGAAGATGAATTGTAAATTGACAATGCAGCAGCAACAGCGGTATTTAAGAATGTTAGGTGAGGTGGAGATGACGAAGTAAATTAGAATGTTCGACACGCGTTTTTTTCGTGTTGCTTGCTATGTAACTTCCTTCTTTAAAAGAGTCCTACTTGGTTTTTGATGTTCGAGTCTTGTAAATTACACGCCCAACTTTGACACAATGTTATATTCTTGGCATGAGTCCAAGTCTTACGAGGTGTATGATTCGTTAATTTTCTATCTATCGGTTTCTTGTTGTAAGCTTTATCTTCATTTGAGATGAGAATGTCACTGGATGGGTTATGGAACGGTTGGTTTTGATAGAGAGGTTTGGTTTATGGTACGCTTGCAGGTTAAAGGAGGAGCCATCAGGTGTATCGAGGGTGAATTGTCTTGAAATATATTTTGTAGACATGTCTTGTGCACTTGGATGTTGTGGGTAGTATTGTGATTGTTGGTATCATTGGTTATTATCGACCCTTGATTTGATTGGTTTTTGGGTTGATATTCAGGGGCGGAGCAATGGAGCCCAGGTGTATTCGAGGATACCCCTCAACACTTGAGCGAGAAATTTTCTTTTATGATACCTCTGAATTTTTGTTATATATATGTCACTATTAACATTTTTTTTTATCAATTTGGCGTAAAAAGAAGTTGAAATTTGACTAGATAATATCGGAGTACAGTAGGAGAAAGATGAAATATATTTTTTTTTTTGTGTAAAATAGTTAGAAAATTAGTTATTTATAGTGTAACTTTTATTAAAAAAAACTCTCAATGACTCTTGGTCCCAGTGATCATGATGTCATTCGTAACTATAAATTATTGATCGTCATATCCAAGTCATTAGGGTGGTATATCTGCTAAACCTAGGGCAACCTAAGCCTACCATTAGAATTACATCTCAAATACCCTTAGATACACAATAAATCAAGATTGAACCTTGCACGTAAAGTTAACAAACAAATTTTTAAGCAGATATATTCATACTACAGATACTTTCAATTAAAATCAGTTACCTGAGTTTCGATCTATATTCTTGCTGTCGACTAGGGTTGCCCGAACTACTCATTGCTCATCTAGTGCTCGTGCTCGCTTGAAAATTGCTTTGAAGATGATTGTTGGAATTTCCGTTCATTTAACCCCCTCAAATGTGGGTGTGAGTACCCGTGATAAGCTTCAAAGTAACAATATTCTTTTTATCTTTTAGTGCATTGAAAATTGTTTGAGTATTTGAGGGTAAATAAAGGCGGTCATGCCAACAAAAAATTAACATGAGAGTACATTAGGATATTAGAATATTAGGGTGATAAATTTTTATTGGTTTGACTAAAACTATATGAAGGTATCTTAGAGTTTTACTCCAGCCCCACTTTAATACAAAATAAAATAATAAAGATCAGAATTACTTAAGAAATTTTTTGTTTCAAAATGTCCATTATCATCAAAAAGTGGTACAAAATGTCCTTTTTGACTTTCTCTTCCTATAATGTCAAATCATTTAAAGTTGCTACACTTTCAAAATCAAACACATACGAGAAGACGCATGTTTATAAATCTTTTTTTTTTAACGACACTTGTGTATAAATCTATTTGAGTTTTTTTTTCAGCAAAAAAAAAATACCCGACTAAAGAAAACAAGTTATCAGCTGTAAAACTACAATAAAAAAATCATACGACTACAAAAAAAACCGTCCCCTTTTAAAGAGTGGTCATTTTAAGAACAAAAAGTCAAATGGGACATTTTGAGGGAACAATACATAAAATTAAGTCTAGAACTAAAGGGACATAAAGATACTAAATACACAGTTTATCGATTATTCAGAAACCGATAATCTCTTGGTTTAATAGTCCGTAAAAATTTAATATAATTTGCGTCACTTAAAAATTGTTGGTTTAATCTAGTTAAAAACTTTTAATTACTAACTTATGATGGCCTGATGGGTCATGAAGTGAAAAACTACTTTCAACGAAGCACTTCCAAAGTTGGTACCCTCCGATCCACCGAACAACAGCGAACACCATTGTCAGACCGGAGGAGAATTTCCGTTTCCGACGGTTAAGCACTGTTTTATCCATCAACACAACACAACACATGTTCGTACTAAATTCAATCCGCAATTTGATCCTCAATTCTCGGTTTATCCTGCCATCATAACAGATAATTCAACGACACTAAAATATTTCAATTCTCGTATCTAGGGCAGGCAGGCCATGTATCTTCATTTCATCACACATTAATTCATATTTTCTTTCTCTTTCTTTCTTACATTGTATTTTATCATTACACTTTCATCTCCATCAATGGCTAACAAATTAGTCTCCGTCGATCCTGAAGAGCTCAGGTTTCAATGTAAGCATCATATGTACAAGTTAATGCGTATCATCAATTTGGCAGATGTTCTCTTTTATATGTTCCCTTGGTGATCAAATAGTTCCCAAATATTTGATCTGGATTGTTGAGTTTGCTGTTTAGCTGAATTGTTGAATTTGTTGGTTAGTTGAATTGTTGTAGTTTTGTGATTATGCAATTGATGATGATTATTTTGATGAAATTAGTGGAAATGTTAAGGCCTTATGTCGAGTCCTATGGTGATCTACACGTAACAGATGATTTCTTGTCAAATGCAGGCGAAGAATATGATTTAGGATGTTATGGTTACAATAGTATGGTCATTTGCAATAACTTTTAGTTACGGATTTTGGTTGAATGAATGATATGAACCAAAGTAATGCATGTTCGAGGTTCATACGAAGTTTAGTCGGTCATATTTTGTTTGGTAGCAAAGACTACATGCCAAGTTTCTTTGTTCTATTGACTTATTTGCATTATCTGAATCATTCATGCCATGGCTTTAACTTAAACGCTTAAAGACCTGTTTAGCTATGGGTTAGAATGAAGCATTTCTGTTTATGTTCATTCCTAGAAACAGAAATAACATGCTAAAGTTTAAGCACATAGGCCTGTTTGCCTGACTAAAGATTTTTCGCTTCCTACTTCAACAGTTGAACTGGAGAAACCAAGCCTCTGTGATCTAAAAATTTCTAACACCACAGACAAGAATGTTGCCTTCAAGGTATGTTTTTAACCCAAGCTAGAATTTATTCCAAAGCATACAACTTTGCTCATAGTGTGTTCACCCATATGCTTTTTGAACATTTGCTAGGTCAAAACTACTTCGCCCAAGAAATACTTTGTTCGGCCAAATACTGGTGTTATACAGCCTTGGGGCTCATGTACCATAAGAGGTAAATTATGGCGTCGCTCTTACATAATTTATCTAGCTTTTTGAGTGACAAGTGGGATTTATTGTCATCTTATCGAGTGATCCTGTAACTACATATTTTCTAACTTCAACTCATTAACATACCTTCAGTTACCCTTCAAGCTCAACTCGAGTACCCTCCAGATATGCAATGCAAAGATAAGTTTCTTTTACAAAGCACCCCAGTCCCTGCAAATACTGATAGTGAAGCCCTTCCACAAAACACTGTAAGAATATATATTGTATTACAATCGTTTTAAGCTTCGTTGAAATGATTAATAACAGTTGAGAGTTATACTTGTCGCGCCCAGTTTAGCAAAGAACCTGGTAAGCAGTTAGAGGAATGCAAACTTAGGGTTGTCTATATTGCTCGCACCACCAATCAGGGAAGTGCAGATGACAATCTCAAACAAAGTTCCGATCCAAGCTCTGTGAGTTAATTAATAGTTTTTTGCTGGTTTCAGATTTTGCAAAGTAACATAGTTATTTCTGCAATTAACGGTGGAAATTATTTGCGTTCGTTTTTCCTGCTAGAAATATTACTAACTACAACTATTTTCATCCATCTTGAAATACTTTTCTTGTATTTTTTCCCAAGAGCTGTCAGTTTTATTTCAAAGTTAATCATCTTATGTATCAAAGTTAGAGCGATACGTACAAGTCTTTGTGCGGTTCTCTACTTAAAGTTGGTTTCATATTTAACCACCCTCTATACACATATAAAGAGCATATTCTTTAGGATTTGGGCTTATGTAAATAGTTTCAATTTCAATAGCATATAGAGACCAGACATGCTTAATTATTTCGTTCTTTCTTTCTTTCTTTCAATACAGAATCAAGCAGTTCAGACTGCTAAAGCCGCTAGGGATGCAGCTGTGAAAGAAACAACCCAACTGCAACAGGAGCTGGTACATAAACTTCTTTACCCTCACTATTGTTATTTATCAAAATGCATGTTACTCATGAGTCGACAATGTGAATTAATTTTCAAGTGTCAAACAAGTCAGTTAGGAGTGTCCATACTCACCAGTTTTAGTGGTTAGACAGTTGGAAGCGATTTTTATTTTGTCTTTTCCAGAATTATTAGTTTGTACTAAAGTTTTAAAATGATAAATATGGGCAATGAATATAATACAGACACACACGTAACTACATATATTCCAGAAATGAAAAAAAAACATATAAAAAAGGATCAAACGGCAGGCCAGGTTTACTTGGTTAACAAAACAGAATCATATAAATCTCAAACCAGCCACACCAGTTGACTTGCTTTAGTTTGAGCAGTTTGATCGGTTTTAGCAGTTTATGAACGCTCTAAGAGAATTGGGTCAGTTTTAGTTGATTATCTTTGAACTTCACTGGTATCAAAATACTAAATATTCCAATATATTTGACCTATTCTTAGGACACGCTAAAGAAAAGGAACCCAAACAAGAGTTCTGGATTCTCGATAAAACTCGCAATAGCTGCTGGACTGATTGGCATAATGGTCGGGTTGATTCTGAAGCTGGTCCTAGCTTCATCACCAGCACCACCACTTCCGTCACCAACCGAAGCGGTAGCAGAATAATTCTCTTCACTTTTTCTTTGAAATATTAAAACTTTACTAATGATGATTCTTATGTTCATTCTTTAAGCAACTTTGTCCAAAGCTGATGGCTTTATGTGTTGTTTGTTTTATTCTTTGTATTTGTATTATGTACATTTCACCATTTGTTGGTACTTTTCAACACAAGCATATGTCTACTATACTATGTTAAAGTATAAACCATGTTTCAGTTTTTTTCATAACTGATCAACTGGTTTTGGTTGCATATGGTTTGGGTTTTTGGTTACTAAGGAAGTAGTTTAATTGCTCCGGTTGTTGATGCTGGGGTGGGGGGTTGGTCCTCAGCCAAATCCATGAGCTATTAGAGTTGGTGAGTCGGTGGTGATGCTTTTGTTGAGGTCAAGGGTTCAAGCCCCTCTGTGTGTTATTGTAGATTTAAGAGTAGATTTAGAGTGTGTGAGTTTACCGTTAAAAAAAATCGTTGATACTAAACGTGGATCAAATCAGTTTCAATAGAAAAATCCAATAAGGTTTTGGTACAATGTAAAATGTTTTATAAATTTAAACTAGGTTCATGACACAGGGCCATGATGCGATGGATGAATCTTCAACTTTGATACGTGTTGCGCATTGCAACGATAAAGTTGCGATAATGACCGGGCCACACGCTATGGCAGCGGTGTGACTTGGTCACACTTGGGATAAAAAAAGTTGTGTCTAAAGTGTAAACATCCAAAGCCATGAGTAAAATGATAGTTAAGTTAACGTCAGATGAAAGCTGTAAACATGTCAAATTAAGGACCTGTAATTGCACTAAAGACAAAAAAAAAATACCGACTCCCTCTACACATATTATATATAATAAGAAGAATACATGTATTTATTGTTTATAAGTAAATATAACAAAATAAACATAATAATAAGTATCAATTTTCTTTTGTTGTATACTGCAAATTAAATCTAAGAAGTATTCAAAATAATTATATAATTATTATCAACTACATCACAAGAAAAGATAGTTTTGGGTATTTTTTCATATACATCATCAAATTTCTTTATTTATTTGTTGTGTAACAATTGTCAAATAAGGTTTATTTGGGTATGCAAAAGGTACACCTTCTAACTAATAGATACCATGTACGTTTTCTTTCTTGTGTCGTGCCTTCACAACCACCAACATCATAATTTTTATAACTTTTAACACTTCTTAAAAGTTTAGTAAATTCCTTTGTATGTTTTCCAGTTAAATAAAACTAGCTCGCGCGTTGCGCGAGAGTTTTGTTTTGCGGTTTGGTTTCTAAGGCCAGTGACTTCATACCAAGCTTCACGCTCATGATTTATAGGGACCGACATGTTTTGTGGATAAAACCTAAGTAAAAGGGAAAAACTTGTAACGGCCCAACATAGGATGAGTAAAATACCTAAAATAACCCTAGACACTGTTTTACTGTGTATAATATAAGGTTTCCAATATAAGTAAGACTACATATGAGAATGAACCACTTATATATTTATGCAAAAGTACTTGTACATTAGAGTTCTTATGCATCATATGGTTGTAAAGTTGTGACACTATTCATTTCAACTTGTCTATTAATATATAGGAGAATTTACAATTTACATGAAATAATAATACACTCACTAATTACCACCACTTACAAATTTTAAAACCCGTACAAATATAGCATACAACATACAAAATGTGAAAACACACGAAAAAAAAAGCTGAAAATGCTGGGTTCAAACCTAGCTACTACAAAATTACAAATGTTGATTGTAACATACATCCTATCCTACATGGAACTGATATGTAAACTTAGAAAAGTACAAGGATGCATTAACGAAAAAAAAGAGTCGTAGGGAGCGATATGTAAATTAAAAAAAGAGTCGTAGGGAGCGATATGTAAATTAACAAAAAGTCAAGATCCAGAGCATACAGGCGGGAAAATTCGAAGAACCAAAACACTCAAAACCCTAATTATAATCCCATTTTCGCGCCTGACTCACACTCCTCACAAATCACTTCCAAATCATGAACAAACTTTTCATCCGTTTATCGATCTGAATCACTTTAAGTTCTATACAGTTCAACATCAGTCTTCACGATCACAAAGCCCTAATTTGCAGTCACGTTAAGTTCTATACATTTCAACACTTTATCAGTTTCAATGGAAAACCCGCTGATGCTATCATACGCATCTGATGAAGTTCACGATCTTCGAATTACAGATCCTGAGTTAGAACTCAGATCATGGAACTTGTTCGCTGTTTTGCTAGCTATAGGGCATCCAGTTTCTCCGATTGAGCTCGCATCTCGTTGCAGTTCATTTGAAGCGTCTCAGGAGTTCATTGGATTTGTTTGTTCGTTACCTAAATCTCCTATCTCGTTAAACACTGATGGTTTGGTTACGGTTTCTTCTGCTGTTTGTATAGTTTTACAGCGGTTTTTGGTGAATTCAAGTCGAGTTTTTAAGATTTTGCTTCCTTCGGAGATAATGATGCCGGAGTTTGGGCGTAAGAGAGCGAGGAAAGATGTTGTGGTTACGTATAATCGAAAGAGAAGAAGATTGTGGCCTAATGTTTATGGTAATAGATCAATGACTCATTGAAGAAAAAAATGTTTTATTGTTTTATTTAAAGCTGTTAATGTTTTTTATTTGATTGATTATGCAACAGATAAAGTGGATCAAGCGGATTTGAGTACTTGTTATTTGACTCCGAATGCTTGTGCGAAGGTACCTCTATTCGACAAATTTTATAAATTTATCGTGTGCTCGTTTAACGATTGCCTGTAAGTTATAGAAAATGTATTCATAATGTGCTGTGAACATATGCATTTTATTTATTATGGCAAGTTCTAAACTCGTTTTTTTGGTGAACTCGTTAGATACTGATTTTAAGCTTTAGTTCATGCTTAGGCCATTTTGAACTTTGACGAACATTTTAGATTAAACATCCTATTTTCATGGATTGTACTCAATTGGCACTTTTTTTAAAACAAAGTAGTAGACTTGGTACTTATGGGTTTAATACAAGTTTTTCATACTGATAACAGGTCTACTGTCAGGTTGATGATACCGTAAGGAGTGTAATCAATGCAGACGATAGGAGGTCTGAACTTATCAAGTTTGATGCTGGAAGCTTAAATTGTGGATTGAACGGTAAACATGAAGACGAAAAGGAGATGGCTACTGTTTTGAGCGTGAAACAGTTGGGAAGTAACAATAATTTAAGTACGTCAGTATCAGGAGGGCTTAAGGATTATTTTCAGTTTCAGTCATTATCTCATCTATCTGCAAGTCCACTTGTAAGGATAGAAGATATCAACGGTGAACACTGTTTGTTCAGTAAAACATCTGGTACAGCATCTTCCCAAGCAGATGATAATGATAGGGTGATCGCACTGGTGAAGGCATGGATTGATAATGATTCTTCTAAGGCCAATAACAACTCACTTGAAAGACAGAGAGTTGCGGAGGGAAGAGAATATGCATGTATCTTAGGCTCTGATTGTCATAAAGGCAATCTTGACAATTTGAAACATAACACTGTTTATGGGGGCATGATACCTGAGCTTTCTCTTGGAAACACGAACGCTTTGTGCTTCAATGACATGACACCTTGTTCTGGCACAGGAGAAAATGCATCTTTCCAGGAAGCTGGTGAACAGAACATAGTTCCACAAACAGAGACTGAAAGTTTGTGCACCAATGAAGCTCAAATGGATGGTTTACACCAGGAAGAGAAAACAGTTGGTGGAAGAGAACTAATCTGTTCACTGCATGGTGAACAAGACTATGAAAATCCGTTGATGAGTAAGGATTGTAAAGATGTCTTTTCAAGGGAAAACAGTGTCAGACACAAATCTATTAATACAGACGCTGAGGTGGATCTGATGACTTCCACAAGAAAACCTATTTTCTTTGATCTGAACCATTTGCCACTGCCAGAATCTACTGCAAATTTGGAAGCTACTCAGAAGGATACAAATCCTACACTGCAAATAGCTTCTGTAAAAACAAACAAGGGAAATGATGTTGGTTCTCGTATTCAGCAGAAGTATGATAACAAAGACAAGAGGTCTGTTTCCATGAAGCAAAAGTTAAAGCTGAACTGTGAACAGATTATGCACACTAGCAGAAGGGAAAACAAGAAAGAAAATACGGAAAAGGCTTCAGCCATTTCTGTGAAAGTGAGCGTCATGGTTTTAGTCTGATATATTGATAATTTATAAATTATAATCTTATCATTTGATTGTCATAACACTTTAAACACTTTTACTGCTTTAATTCCAGGGTCATTCAGAGCCAAAAGTAGTGCCAACATTTGATTCTTATATTGTAGAGGAAGAAGAGGGTTCAGGTAGTTGAAGTACAGATGAGTTCTAAGTTATAAATTAAAAGCTGAAGTTTTTAATTTTATGATAAAATTTATATTTGTTTTCTAATTATTTATCACTTACTGAACTCACAGGTGGTTATGGCACTGTGTACAAGACACGTAGGAAAAAAGATGGGACAATGTTTGCTGTTAAATGTAAGGAGCTGGATCTCTCAGTCATCACACCTGTTTGGTTCAACAATGTCAATTGAAGAGATATTAGTCACGATGCAACCACATTAATTTTACCACTATCAGGCCTTTTTGGGCGTAGCCGTATATAATAGGTTAATAGCTTGTAGTTTAAACTTAACATAATACAACTGAACTTAACCTGGTTATAATTGGGGTACCTTTTGTAGCATTTATCTGAGCTAAAATGTAAGTATGACTCAATTTGAATATTTGTGAACGTTATTTATATGCTTAATTTCTTAGCACATAATTGCATATGTATCTTTTACCTATGATAACATCCTGATAAATATCTGGCTTTTGGTGCATTACTGTTTTGCAGATCCTCATGTGAATGCTAACAGACAACATGTATATAATGAGTTAAAAATGCTGGAGAGATTTGGGTAAGGATGTTGTAAAGATATTCTTTAAGAACAGTCTTCTCTATTCTAAAACAACAATCTTTTCTGTCATGATGCTGATACAATTACTCTTGTACTTCAGGGGTAAGAACTTTGTGATTAAATATGAAGGTTCATTTAAAAGTGGAAATTCTCATTGCCTTGTTCTTGAGCATGTTGCACACGACAGGCCTGAGGTAATCTCTTAGCTATCTGTTTTATTTAACCAAGTAGTTTGTAGGCATGTGTTAATAGTCTGCTTAATTTTTTTTAACTTAGGTTTTGAAGAGAGAAATAGATGTTTATCAACTCAGGTGGTATGGCTACTGTTTGTTCAGAGCACTTGCTAGTCTTCATAAACAGGTAAATATATAGCTTCTGTTAAGACACGTCCATTATTTACCTTTGCAAAATGGTTATGTTAATTACACACCAACACAAATTCGTATCTGTATTTTCTGCTTCAGGGAGTAGTTCACAGAGATGTTAAGCCTGGAAATTTTCTTTTTTCCTGCAAGACAACTAAGGGATATCTTATAGATTTTAACCTTGCCACTGTAAGTAATGTTTTTACTGTCTTCTGAAATCCCTTAGCTTTGATGTTTTTTATGATATGAAATTTACTACAACATATAATATGTTATTTATCAACTGTAAATATCTTTTTTACAGGATCTGCATCAGAAGCTTGGTTCTGCTGGTGAGCTCTATTTAATGTCGTTTGATTTTACTTTTATACAATTTTGGTTGTGGGCAGCGCTGTATATAGGCAATTTTGTGTTCTACCTCATTTTAATAAGGTTTACAACTTTCCAAAATTTGTAAACTCTTTCTGACTTTTTATGTGCCAGTAACTTTGACCTGTTGACTTTTACTTACGTGGTCCTCATAAGTGGTTAAACCTGAAAGTTTATCTTATATAAACTTTTTTATGAAACTTTGATGGTTTTTATTTAAACCTGGAAGTTAAACCTTACATGCAGTTTGCCCAGTAGAGAAAATATGATTATTAATTTTGACGATCTAACGTGTTTTGTTTTTACACAGGAAAATCCAAGTCTTATATTGATGCAAGTTCTAAGCTTGTCCCACCACCTCATCCACAATTTCTTCCTCCAACAAAAAGTAGTAAATATACAAGCTCAAGAGCTTTAGCAGCAGAAGCACAATCTAAAATGCTTTTATTTCCAAAAAACCTGAAAAAGAAAAAGGATCACAAAGACTTGAATATGCATGGTGTGATGAAAAGCCAAGGTGCTGATGGTTCTGGGATAACTTCTACAAAAGAGGCAACAAGCACCAAAGTTCCTTCAGGAGAGAGATTTAGAGAGCCGATTCCTTGCAAAGGAAGACAAGAGTATCTCAACCTGGTACAGGAAGCGTTGCAGAATCCTGATCATGAAGCAACAGTTACTACTACGTCTACAGTTTCAAAAAGAAAAAGGGTTGCTGCTCCTCCTGCTAAATTAGATAACAAGTTTATGTATCTCACTCCAATGCCTTTGCAGTCTACTGGAGTTGGTTTACTAAAGACCAAAGGTGTGACCTAATCTGTTGATTTGCTTTTTTTTCTTCAAAGTTTTCACAGTTGGCTAAATGTGATTTCTTGTTTTCTAAGGAGATGGGAAACAAAGGAAAGAAGGACCATGTGTTGGTACAAAGGGTTTCAGAGCTCCAGAGGTAATTTGTTTTGCCCAAAATGTGTTTTGGCTCAACCTGACTCGACCCGTACCAAATAACTTGATTACTGCAGGACTAAAATATGCTTTGTTGTTTTGATTACTCTATTTTCATGTTCTACTTGTTCATAATCCCATATGTTTAGGTACTGTTAAAGTCTACATACCAAGGCCCCAAGCTTGATGTATGGTCTGCTGGGGTCACTTTACTCTACTTCATCATTGGAAGAACCCCCTTTGTTGGTGACCCTGATCAGTGAGTCTCCTCATTCTTTACCTATTTGATATGTTTTTTTTTTTCTGTAACATTCTCTAATGCCACATCATCAAAAAGCTGATTAATTTTGTCAACTTGATTTTTTTATCAAACAGAAACATAAAAGAGATTGCAAGGTTAAGGGGCAGTGAAGATCTATGGGAAGTGGCGAAGCTACATGATCGCGAATCATCTTTTCCTCCGGTACTAGATAACTATTCCATATTTTTGTTACTTTGCATGTTTGGATGCTTGGGTAGTCTTCATAGTTTCAATAGTTGTGTGGCCCTGATGAAAAAACTTATGTAGTTTGGATGCTTTCTACACATTATGCCTTATTTTGGTTAATAAAGATTTAGCATATTATAACAAGGATAATATTTATATTAAAAATTGTTGACTATTTGAAGTGCAACTAAAGTAGCATGTATTTTGATGTAACAGGAACTTCTCCAAATTCAATCACTGGCATCCACAAAACTACGAGAATGGTGTAAACAAAACACAAGACGGCTGGATTTCCTAGACGTTATCCCAAACTCGCTTATTGATCTTGTGGATAAGTGCTTAACTGTTAACCCACGGTCAAGGATTAGTGCTGAAGAAGCTCTGAGGCATGAGTTTTTTGTGCCATGCGTCCATGAGTTAGAGAGGCAGCGGCAAATTAGGCAAAAGCTTGCACATTCAAATTCACAATCTGTTAATTGTCAAAGCTCGTCCATGAAAAACTTGTGTTGAGTTCATGTTAACTTTTTTAACAAAGAACTGTTACATTTTGCTTTCTTATTGGAGCATACTAACAGAAGGGAATGGAATATATTTGTAAAAAATGAAGTACCAGTGTATTCATTTTTTGTCTTTCAATTCAACCACCTACTTTGTTTCTTATAAAATATATTTAAATCAGTAAAGACGTAAACTTATTTATATAAGGCAAATTTGTCTAAAATAATCGTAGCTAACATCTATTGGTAAAAAATAATCTCAACTTAGTTTATTCCTTTCAATAGTCTCAAATCTAACTTTTTTTGTCTACAGTGGTTTGCCGTTAAATGTATTTAACGTCCGTTAACTTTTTTTCTATTTTTTTTAAATTTCAAGCTGATATTTTAGGGATTTTGATCGGATGATAATACGAGTCAGTTGATGTAAACTTTACCTCCAGTTGTTGCTCTAAATGATTTAATTTTGGCATCCGGTAGAAGCATCGTTAGGGTTTAAACACCCGATTGAAGACCGTTTTGTTGTTTGGAACACCCGTTCGAGGTAAGATTTAGATCAATTGAATCGTATCCTCTTTCGATCAATATCCATAAAATCTTGTTTTGAAATTCGAAAAAAATAAAAAAAAGTTAACGGACGTTAAGTGCACTTAACAGCGGACCATTGGAGGCCAAAAAAGTCAGATTTGGGACACTGAAGGAAATAACCTGAGTTTGAATTATTCTCGTGTTAGTTGAGATTATTTTAGACCAATTTACCTTTATATAAACATGTTAAAAATGACCATTTTATGTTTTGTTAATTTACGCTTGGTTTGTGTTATTTTTTGCAACAACATACTAACTACTATATGAATGACCAACCACTTATTTAATTCCAAGAATTCGGGTTTGTTAGAAGCATTGTTAAAAAAATGTCAACATTACTTCACAAAAACATTTGAGTGTTGATAAGTAAGAAAATAATAAGTTATCGTTTTACTAAACTTTTTTAGCTCCTTGTCGAGACTCATTTCGACCATGATTCTCTTTCTTGTGTAAGACGTTCACAACTATAGTCTCGAACTCTTGCCTTATTCAGTTCCCTTCCCAGTTAATTGACTTGTTCTATAACCAAATGCTGCTAGTTATATCAACCCTTTCGTGTGACACTTAAACACATATATTAATATAGTCACAACCAAGATTTAAAACTCTCAACACCCTTGGCGTTGGCGCAACACACGAGTTTGCCTACTACTCATTTTAAAGGAGTATTTATGAATAATCTAGAAAACTCGAGAATAAATAAAACCAAGTTTGTTGTTGTTGTACAAGTTGGAAAATTGACGATTAATAAATAAATGTATGTTCCTTAACGATAGCCTAGTCTGGTGAGTTCACGAAAGTGCGAGATAACTTAACAACGTCTCCTACAAATACATCTTCAAACTCACCCAAATTTCATCTTTCATAAACAACAATTTCAATTCCAATTTCAAATCCTGTTCAATGGAATCATTCACATCGTTCTTCGATTCACAATCGCAATCGTCTACTCGAAACACTTGGACTTACGATTCTCTCAAGAATTTCCGTCAGATTTCTCCCCTTGTTCAAACTCATCTCAAACAGGTTTATCCTTTTATTTTTAACCTAATTCAATTTCTCTGACTCATATTATTGTTTTAGTCTTTGCTATACATGCATCTTCATTTCAGATAAACCGTCAAATCGTTACGTGCTCCTTTTTTTGGTCTTAGGGTTTCTCGTTTCTTGTGTTTTGCTTAACGTGAATTCGTTATTTCATATTCATATAAGCCTGGTTATGTATCGATTACAAACACAAAACCACTTACTTGCACACTTTGGCAACCAATCATATTACCATATATAACATCCACAACTGTAGCTGTTTTTGTTTTGTGTATGAAAATTGCGTTAAAGTGGTTATTTTTGTCATGTAACTTTATAATGGGACGCTAGATTCGTTACTATGTAGCCAAAGGCGCGACTGCGACCTGAAGCAAGGTGCGATAAAACCGCCTTTGTGTGTAGCAAGGCACACAAAAAGTTGGAATAAATATGCTTGAATCTGCAAAAACAAAACAAAAAAAGTCTAAAAAAGCGAAAATTGGACTGCGTCTTGCTTGTCTCGTGCCCTTGTTTTTATAGTGTCTTGCATTTGGACTCTAAGCTCATCCTTTACGACTTGAGAGCATCTAGTGACTTCGAATACCGGATTCGTTGAATTGTTGAACATTTATAATCTAGCTTTAAGCTCACCCTTTACGACTTGAGCGCATCTCTGCATATATTCTGCGGATTGTTTCTCTTAGATGTAATAATGATGTATTAGTGTGTGCCATTAGTTTTTAGCTTGCTGAATTTACATTTCTTCTCACATCTCCACCTGTATTGAATCGTAATTGCTCACAAGCAGCTCTTTATAATGTCCTTGCAGGTTTATCTGACACTATGTTGCGCTCTCGTAGCATCTGCTGTCGGGGCATATCTTCATATTCTATGGAACATTGGAGGTTTGTTGACCACCTTTGCAACCATAGGATGCATGTCTTGGTTACTTGCGACTCCTCCGTATGAAGAGGTAAATTTTGTTGTAAAGCATCTTTTTTTTACCATTTTCTTGATTTTTATTCATAGGGTGTTGAATCATTTCGTCTTGATGTATACAGCAAAAAAGAGTTTCACTGTTGATGGCATCATCTCTCTTCCAAGGAGCCTCTATTGGTCCTCTAGTCGAGGTGGCCATTGATTTTGATCCAAGGTATGCTTTTGTTTATGTTATCTTCTTTTTGTCATCTTGAACTTATAATACACATTTCTTTTGCTAAGTGAACTGTATTGTTGGTTTTGCAGCATTTTAGTGAGCGCGTTCATGGGGACCGCCATTGCGTTTGCTTGCTTCTCAGGAGCCGCCATGTTGGCAAGACGTAGGGAGTATCTTTATCTTGGAGGCCTTCTCTCTTCTGGTGTCTCGATACTCTTCTGGTTGCATTTTGCTTCGTCCATCTTTGGTGGTTCTATGGCTATGTTCAAGTTTGAGGTAACAAATTTCTTATCCTTTCTTTCAAAAGGGTTAAAAAAAGCAAAATTCTTAACATGTGAAACTGTATGTGTTTCTTTAACGAGTCTGCTAGTTTCCCCGATTCAATTAATCAACCCGTGAACGTGAGACAATTGACGCTCCTAGTAACTAATGATCTTGATTTATTTTGCAGTTGTATTTTGGGCTTTTGGTATTTGTTGGGTACATGGTATTTGATACACAGATGATCATTGAGAAGGCTCATCTTGGAGACCTGGATTATGTAAAGCATGCACTCACACTCTTCACCGACTTTGTTGCTGTCTTTGTTCGTATCCTTATTATCATGGTAAGTTTAACTTTCTAGTTAAATCACGTGTGGCTCTTTCTTGACTTGTTATTTTGTATCTGACTCGTCGGATTTATGCAGTTGAAGAATTCAGCTGATAGGGAAGAGAGGAAGAAGAAGAGGAGGGATTAGAGTTGGTGTTTTGACTTGACAAAAATTAAAAGCAGGAGGAAGTAACAACAATAATGCTATCTAATAGCTTATGTTATATTGTGGTACATAAATCTTTCATGTGGATGTTGTAGTTGGTTTCCTTAGTGACTATTATGTGATCAAAATTCTCATTTCAAGCATTTCTTGACTATTTCTGGAGCAAATGCGCATGGAAGATTCTGAGTTTACTTGCATTATGTGTTCATTATATGATAATGACTTGTTTATAAATTAAATCAAGTTAATTCACGTTACTTTTGAACACGAACATGCCTTTTTCGTGTTCCTTCTTTAAGGAAGGACTGTGTTTGTGAAATGTTCACTACTAATGCTTATCGAACAAGATTTTTTGTCTGTGTTTGTTTATTAAGGAAACAAAACTTGTTCGTGTTTCTTTATTAAAAAAAATGAATGTATTAGAATTCGTTACGAACGCTTACCAAAAGCAAACTAACACAAGTAAATAGGGGTGATCATAAAACCGAAAAAACCGATCCGAAACCGAAAAAACCGAAAACCCAAAAAATCGAACCTAAATAGAAACCGTGGGTTTTGGGTTTAATTTATAAAAAAACCGAACTTTTTGGGTTGGGTTTGGGTTTTGTTAAAAAACCGATCCGTAAAAACCGAACCGACCCAATAATGTTTATGTATATGCTAAATTTCATATATGTAAGACCCATGACCTATGTTATGTAAAAGCCTATATTGTAATACATTATAATATGATCATATTACATTTTATCTATGATTTATTGGTGGTTTTTTGTCTAAGCAAAATGACAATCAAGATTTTGTTTATGGTTATTGTTTCCTAAGTAAATTTTATTTTGAAATGTGGTTGATTTTTAATGTTTAAACTTATGGAAACATAAATTTAAACTTTAGTATTATAACATGTTTTCTTGAATCATTAAGAGTTATGTTTATAACTTGTATTTAGTACTAAAAACAATAAAGTTAAAGCCAAGTTGAAAAAACCGAAAAAACCGAACCCAAACCCAAACCCAGTCCGCAAACCCAAAACCGAAAAACCCGAAACCCATAGGTTTTAAAAACACAAAAACCGACTTTTTGGGTTTGGGTTCGGATTAAGTCAAAAACCGACCCATGCACACCCCTACAAGTAAATGCAAACAAATCCTCATCAACATAAATAAACACAAGCACAATTATTTTAATGGGTCTGTGTTCTTTCATTGTTTTAAAAAAGATTATAAAAGAGAAGTCAGCATCGAAGAAAAACAATAAAGTATAGAAATGATAAATTGGTAACAATAATCATCGTAACATATTTTCCAAATTACAAGAAAAAAGAATCGAGTTGAAAACAAAAAAACAAAAAAAAAAAAGAAAATTTATTTAAAAAATAATTTGTATTTGTAAATATACGTTTGTAAGTTTTAATTGTAACATTATTTATCATTAATATTTAAGTGTTTATTTAGTAAAAATATGATTTAATCGCATCGTTTTTTGTATAATGTAGTTTCTAATAAGTAACTTTATTATCAAGTACACATTATTTATTACCTGTTTAAATAAAAATAACATATGGGTTAAACAAAATGTTTTATTCATTTCTAAAAAGTACATGTGTGTTCGTTTTTATTTTCCGTTATTAAAATAAAATTATAATTAATAAAACTTCTTTTTCATCGTTCTATTTAGTAAACGGATTCAAGCTTAGTTTTTATTTAAAGGTGGGACTTGAAAATTACACGTGTAAGCTTGTGATGCTATAACCCTTAGACCCACTAAGTTGGCACATTCAAATCATAAACATTTTGTTTAGTAATTTTTAGATATATCCCTTGGTTGTTCCTTAATCATTAAGGTGGATTAAACAAAATTCATTGACCTTATAGCATTATCCAGATATTCATAGGTCATGTTATGGAGGCAATTATTTTACAACCGTAGGTATTTGATATTTTTTTTATCAATAAAATGTTATAAATCATTCCGAACGAGAGGGGATGTTGTGTGTGTGTGGGGGTTGGGGGGGGGGGGGGGGGTTGCTTAAGTTTTGATAGGTGGGGTTTTAGCCTTTTAGGTTTTTTGGGTGGTATGTGGGGAGTGTTTGACGACATGGTTCAAATGCCGTTAAAACGAGTCTAATCAAAATTTGTTTGATCCGATTTCATGATAATTTAGGATATTTCTTAGGTTTTACCCAAAAATAGTTTGTAGTAATATCACCCTATATATTTTAATCCAACATGACTTACACAGAAAAAAAGTAACGGTGTAACTTGAATAGAAATTTATCATCCGAATGTGTAGTATACGAGTACGTATCTACTCGCTTTCATATGTCTACAAATAGAGAAGTTTAATCAAAACCAACGACTAAGCCTATTTAATACGCTCCATCAAGAGTTGTACAAAAGGCGATGGGACAATTATCTTTTGCATAACACATACAACTTTAATTTTTAACATGAGTAATGGTGTTAAACATGTTTTATTTGTGGGTCCAACCTGACATGAAACATGAAAAGTTTAAATATACCCTAATACGACTTGATCTAAAAAATCATGTGAGGTGTGTGAATCAGAAAACGTTACAAAAATTCGCAAGTGACACAAACCCAACATGATTAACCCGCAACAATTTATTTTCATAGTTCTTACTTTTACACGGTTCAATATTTCTAATTAAAAATATATAAATGAATATAACAGTTGGCTAACAAAAATCATCTTTCAGAAGGTGCCCAGTGAGGTGATGTAATTTTAATTGCTGTATCGATTTTAAGAAACATTGAAGGGTGGATCCTAAAGCCCATGAATGGGAATGGTAACCGTTTGGACGATGTAGGATTATGACATTTACAGAAATGAAAACAAATTCCTAAACTTCGAACTTGTGACTAAAGGTTTGGATGTGTAACTAACTAACTAACCTTCTAAACTAGAAGGAATTGACATATGCAAGTTATACCATAACCTAGTCTCTACAATTCAGAGGTTTATTCGGGTATACGCTCCCATAATAGATAAAACCCGGTTCATGCCAAGACTCAAATCACAGTCTCTACAACTCATAAACTTATTTGGGTAGCACAGCTCGTAATATTTGAATCTGAATCTCAAGAAAAGTTCAGTTTTAAAGCGTACATCTCTGTACATCCGACTAGTTAAATTAACCGTCTAATCTACCTATTCTAATAATTGAGTAACTCATCCACATGTCAACATTCTAAGTACTCCACATAGGATTTTGCTTAGGTGTCATCCTCTAATTCAATTTGATGGATGATTTCAATGCGGGTCATGGTATGCTCCATATTCGAAATAACCCGATATGTACAAATACAAAATTCACAAATTATAATCAATTATCACCTAATATGATATGCTCAAATAAAAATTTACCGATTATCATCATCTATCTCCTAACTAAAAGTGTTTATGTTCCAGATGCAACATATCTCTAGCATTGTCCCACGTGGGGTTTTGTTGATTAATCATAGCGCCTACAACATCGTATTCTTTCGGAAGACCACAGACTAATTGCAAAACAAGATCCGACTCGGTTACCGGGTGATCCACATCAGCAAGTTGGTTGGCAAGATCTTGCAGCTTTTGACAATAAGCATCGAGTGATGCACATGCCGTCATCTGTAAATTTGTGAAAGCGTACTGCAACGCCGCAGCTCTCGCACTTTTATTATTGAGGAAGATTGCTTCTATTTTTGTCCATATACGATGAGCGGTTGTGGCTTGTTTTTCCAAAACTCGACCCAACAGTTCATCCAAGATAGTACTATATATCCATTGTAGAACCAATGAGTCAAGCTGGAACCATTCCGTATACTCGGGAGCAGTCTTTTCTGGGGGTTTTGTACCATCAATATGATCCATTACTTTGAAAGCGTTGGCTTGTAGTTCAAACAATTTTACCCACGTAGAGTATCCAATCTTTATACCATCTAACGTTCGAACTTTGGTATTGATATTCGTCACGGTGTATGCCGGATGAAGGGTTTTTGTGGTGTTGACGTTGGACGATGATGGTTGAGGCACCTCCTCTATTGCCATCGCGATGACGGGGAAGGTGACGGCAAAATTAGGGTTAGGGTTTTTAATATTTTGGCTCTGATACCATAAAAGTGTTTATGGTATGAATTGTGATTGCTTGTTCTCATTGATGAACACCCATTATATAGGGGATAATTACAAACAATAAATTAGGAAGAGATAACGACAAAATATAATAAAAGAGTAAATTACAAAATTTGGCCTTTATAATAAGACAAATTACGGATCGTGGCCTTTATTTTAAATTTTTGCACTGGTTGGCCTTTATATAAATTTTTGTCACGGTTTTGAGCCTTTAAGTTAACGGCCGTTAAGTTTTTTGGTTAAGTCCCCTCATGTGCAATGCACATGAGGGTACTTTGGTCATTTTACCCCCTAAAGGACCACTATTGTAAAATTATTATTATTATATATATATATATACATACAATACATACACTATCCTCTTCTTTCTTCAACATCACAAGCCACCATACCACCTCCCAACCCTCTAAACCCCCCTCATTGTTCTTGCTAACACCCACCCATAGCTCCGGCTCCGTGAATGCTCCGATGACGTTAGTTTTCCGACAATGTTACTTCCGTTTCCTTCATTTGTTTCTGTTGATTTGCTTCTCTTGAAAACAAGATTTTGATTTGGGTATTGTCAAATGTTAATGATGATGCCGATGATGTTACTTTTCCAGCAAGGTTACTTCCGTTTTCGTGAATGATAATGATAATGTTGATGATAGTGAAGGTCATTAGATGTGTTATTGATTTGGGTATTTGTTAAATGTGGTAGAATAACAGTTGAAGACAGTAGTTGTGATGGTGGTGGTGTCAGATCTGAAAGATGATGAAGAAGAAGAAGAAGATGAAGGGAAAACAACAATGGAAAAAGAAGAAGACCCACATCATCGTCCTTGATGATGATGATGTTGAAGGATGGGTGGGCAGGTGGTGTGGTGGTTTATGGTGTTTAGAGTAGAGGGTGAGGAGGTGGTGTGGTGGTTTGTGATGTTGAAGAAAGAAGATGGCTGTGATTGTATTGTATGGATATATACAATAATAGTAATTTTACAATAGTGGTCCTTTAGGGGGTAAAATGACTAAAATACCCTGCACATGAGGGGACTTAACCAAAAAACTTAACGGCTGTTAACTTAAAGGCTCAAAACTGTGACAAAAATTTATATAAAGGCCAACCAGTGCAAAAATTTAAAATAAAGGTCACGATCCGTAATTTACCTTATTATAAAGGCCAAAAATTGTAATTTACTCTATAATAAAACTAATAGAATATTTATAATATCTATCTGCTAATACTAACCTGATATGTTCAAGTTAAAACTTTATAACTGATCATGAATTATCTCCTAACCAAATATGTTCAAATTAAAAATTTACCACTTATCATGAATTATTTTCTGACTCGATATATTAAAAAAATTAACCAATTATTATAGATAATTTTCTTTATTTTAACACTAGGTTAGTGCCCGCGCTAAGCTCGGGGCATAACACTCATGTGATGATTTTAAGGATATTCATGGACATGAACGGTTTCAATAATTTTTGAGATAAAACTGTGGTAAAACTGAAACACAAAATTTATTTAAAATCTTGTTGTTTGGTATAACAATATAATTATAATCAAATTAAAGAGAATTAGACGTTCGGTTTTATGGTGTAATTTTTGTTAAGACAATGTCGTATAAAAAGTTGTGTATATTTAAAAAATAATTATGTATTTAGTTGTATGTTATTAATAATTTTATCTCTAAGTTTTATTTTTATACCCTAATAAATATAACATTGCCCAAACACACCCTTAGTATGAGAGAGTTGAAAATGTAAATAGTCTTAATTTTTTAATTTTAAATATTTTGCTAAATATTAGGGGATCAAATGAAAATTAATATTATTATAATAAATTATTATAAATAGATTTATAATTTTTAAATATAACAATATTATTAATTTTGAGAGAATCTCTCAAATAATGCCAACTAAGCAAATGGATCTCAAATGATGCCAAGTAAGCAAATATGATTTTGCTATATTATATAGAAGATATTTTATATACATATTTTAAATAAAAATCATTATTGTGAGATAAACTCTCATATTACGCCACATAAGCCAGAAGCTTTAAAATTATGCCACATAAGCTTTTTACATTTTCCTATATTATATAAGGATATAATTTTTTATAAAAAAATATTTGTAAATATCCAAATCGATTTAATAGGGATATGTTAAAAATAAATTTAAAACCTAAATTTAGATAAAACATATAAAACCAAAATCCCGTGTAATACGGGTAATAATCTAGTAAAAAAAAAATATATCAACCATAAAAGTAACTTCAATAATTTTTTCTCCTTGTTAAGTTTTATTCAAAGTTATACTTATTATTATTAGATTTTATAATGTTATTAGTCCAACAATAGAATAATTATTAAGATCATACGTCGGTCACATTAATCGTTCAAGGATGTCATACAACTATACAAGGAAAAAAAAGACCAAAATAAGAAAATATGACTTGTTTATATTAAATTCTTCTAAAAATAGAATATGTGTTCTAACAATTGCCTTGACGAAGACAAAAAAGTTAAATAAAATAATGTTAATTAAATATAAATAATCTATTTTTGGTACCGTCTTTCAGCGGTAAATCAACTCAATCAATGGAGCCACTAATGACACGTGGGTGTAATGAACGGCTTAGATGCAGCTTAAAATTAAATCTATACTATCTATAATGCAGATTGGAAGGATGCCCAACTTGTCAACCACGTACTGCTGTTTGATGCAGAATGTACAAGTGATTTTAAGGGTATTTTAGACTTTTGACACCAATTTAACCCTTAAACTTAATTAATATTAATCCCCCTAATTTATATATATTTAATTGACTTTTTCCTTCCTTCTTTCTCTCCTCAATTCACGATGATAACCATAAAGATTTCAAAGAGAACAAAATAAATGAAACATTAAATAGGTATCAATCGCATTACCACTGCTCCCTTTGTAATCTTAAATCGCTGTTCATCGGAGCTCCTGAAATGGTTACGATTCGGCAATTCCAACTCCTTTACTGTCACTTTTCGTCCTTCAAACAACATCGTAGCTTGCATTATATTCAAGGTGACGTCGCTTGGTCCATGTTTAAATTCACCTTCACAAACTCAATATTTGTTTATGGTTTAGTGTTTGTTTAACCTAGCTTTAGTTGTTGATCGATTGATCTTTTCCTCTCTCAATAGGTTTCATTACTTTGATTCAAATTCATCAATTTGGGTTTTTTTTTGTTATTGATAGTTTTGTTGCAGGTTTAGTTATGGGAAAGTGTTTGCCATCTTCCATCATTACATGTGTATTTCAGTTATTGTTTGCCTGTCTTCAACGAACTATTCTGGTGGCCTCATTCCAATCTCTAAAGTGGGTACTTCATTTTTTGTGAAATGTTCAATTTTCTTTGAAGTTGTGAATCATTAAGTTTAGTTGATTTTTTTATTTTGTTAATACGACACTTGATTTTGGTATTAAATTCACAAAGAAAGAATCAAATTTATATTTGAATTGTTTGAGATTTTACTAATTTTGAAGTTAATAATTTTATTATATATCTTAAGGGTCTTTATTTCATGTCATACTACCATAATATTTTATAGAAAAATAGCTTAAAAACTTGCTTTTCCAAACTTAACATGCTTTGTGTTTTACCAGTTTTTTAAATAAATCATATGGCGCATGAGTGGGTTTTGGGTGAGTTTGAAAAGATTCAAGTTGTTTAGGTATAAAAGTTTTGGACTGAAAGGTTAGAGTTGTTTGCTTTGTTATGAAGTATGAACGCTAAATAAGACTGGAAATAAATCTTTATAAGACAATTTCTGTGCAATTTCAATGAGAGATTTTTTTTAAAAAAAGGAAACATTTTTTTGGTATATACAGTAAAAGAAGTTTTACAGAAATAGATAAGTGAACTTTATTTGTGTAGAAAAGAAAACGTGATTAATTTTACATAACAGATAGTGAGACTCTCAAATCATTGTGAAAGAAAAGACAAAAAGAGAGCTCTAACTATCCAAATTAAGACTTATAAACCTTGTAGATTGGTATCCATTAATCATTCATCTGTAGTAGAACTAGGATGTTGGTTCAATTCTCAATTATCAATCACAATTCAAGTATTTATGTTGCTAACATATTCAGTTCTGAAACACAAATCAATTGTTGATATTGTGTCGTGGTTTGATTAAGCTTCGAGTTTATCTAGGTTATAATTAAACAAATGATATTCAGTTTTTAGAATTGGTTAGGAATGGATATTGTCTTATCCGCTACTATATTTGTAAAATGGCTATTGGTGTAGAAACTAACATCACCATATAGACTTAACATTACTTTTTGATAGTTTCTTAATTCTTTATATTTTTAGATTTAATGATGCAGAGTATTTTTTGGATTAATTTTATCATATAGGAAGAAGTACAAATGGCCTTATAAATTGGATTGGAATCTCTAGAAAATATCATTACATGCTAAAAAAGCAACTGGGTCAAGTGGGTCATATGGATCTGAAGTGAACTAAACTGCTTTTCAAATAACCTTATAAATTTTTTAATTCCAAATATTTGATAGGGGAAAATGGAAATGACAGCGCGTTGCCATTGGTCCATCAAAAGACCATAGCGGGTCATCATCACTTGCCTATATCCAAAGTTGTAAGATCAAACTTTAATTTCCTGAATTATGTTTTTTTATATTGTTATGATTATATAAATTGAAACAAACTGAAATTTCCACTTAAAATTGAAGCCAGGAGAAACTTTCAGCAATGCTAGGCCGCTTAGGCTATGCTTTTTATGTATATTAAAGTTTTGAACTATAAAATTCTTTAATTTTATGTTAGCTCACTATGATCATAATAAGATTGAAGTTATTTTTGTTTCTCAATGTGCAGATCCGTCACAAAAGCATGAGCTCTACTTACCATCTATTCTCATTACCGTTTATGAAGAGCAGAAGCTGGATATATACATTGTTTATGTAAGAACAGTGCCTTAAATCTACAACTGGTTTCCGTAATCTGCATCAGGTTCTTACATTGATAGATATTTGGATGTTATGTGGGCATTGTGGTCTGGATTCTGCATCAGGTTCTTACAAACCTCTTATGTAGTACTTCGAGTTACAAAAAGTATACATCATTAAAATTTAGCTGGTTAGGTTAGAACATTAAGATTTGCATATGGAATAAATGTTCATTTTTGTTTGATTGATAATGTTCATATTACTGATGATGTTCAAGAAGTGGTTAATAGCTAGGAGTAGCCACACCAATTTACACACGCAGCAGGCCAGGAAAGGTGGAGGAATGACAAGACTTTTGTAAATGGTGAATTAGTTGAATCCAATAGGAAATTGGTTGATTCAATTGCTAAAGGATTGATGGGTTTGATGCTGCAGTTTCTGTGTGTTTGGTTTTGCCAGGTATGGCTGAATCTTTGACAATTGCATTCCCTATTTGTTAAAACTTATTTCCTTACCTTTTTTAAACAGCAGGAATTATAAATGTTGGTCAAAACACAAAGCTCTAGAAAGACATCTTTTGCTGTTATCTGAAGATACCAAAAGGAAACTTTTGTTGGTCAAACACTTCACATCCCTTTTAGCTTTTACTTACTTTCTTACTAAAAAGTAACCTTAAATCTTACCTTCTTACACAAACTCCGAACCTTTGACAAGATAGATAATCATTTTAAAGACGAATTGCCTCTCTCATTTCAGCATCTACACCACTCTAAGGTAACACTCCTTTAAAACTGTTCCAATCTAATTTAATTATTTAACGGTTCTTTCAAACCAAGGAACCACTATAGTCATGCTATTTCTTTTATTTTGTTTTTAGGTTTGTTTTTTCCGGTTGCTTTCTTTCTCCTCTTGATTGCTGTTATTGGAGAGCTTCCATTTTATATGTGTTTGCTATATTTGGTTACTTATATGCTGGTTCTTTATTACTAGAATTTTTTTAAATTTCTAAATGTATGTTTTAACACCTTCATGTGGTATACTTATTTGTTTTTTAGAACATGTGGTTAAACAATGTGCTTGCTCAAACTAAATTTTGGTTTTCTAAATAATTTTTGGTCATGAAATATTCAGACATACCGATTAACCTTTTAATGTCATAAATTACGCGTTTTGTTCCTACTTGTTTTTTGAATTCATAAGTGACATAGATTGCAGCAGCAGTTTCATTTTTACTTCAGGTCTTTAGTTGATTGTTAGATATCAAATTTAAGTAGAAACAACACCTAATAAACATATTTACCACCTTAGATCTACCGTGATTGTTTTAAAGATGCACACGTATTGGTACTTGTTTAATTGGAATTTTTAAAGATGTGTGGTGAATTTGCATGTGGTAGTATATCAAATGATTATATAAGTGCATATTTAACTGGAACTTTTATATTTTAATAGCTTTAGGTGAAAGACGTTTGGAGGTACTAAAAAGAACAAATTATCTTTTAATATTTATGTATGTTATGTGTGTCAACCTAACTCTCATGGTCATTCAGTCTTTGGCTTATAGGTGCACACATATTGTTACCGTTTCCCATTAAAAGTTACTCTCACTACATAATTCTTTTAGTTTTAAATGTTCTCTAGGTACATAATGTAGACTGTAGCACCGCCAATCCGCCATCCTATCTTAAAGTTTACAATTTGTTGTTAGCATGCTATTGTGACTAATGTGTATAAATTACTTTAGTTATAGTATAACTAGCATTAATTTGCCCACGTAATAACTCAGTAAATCCAATTAATTTCATAAGGTTTCAATAGAACTAAAGCCACTATAGTACTGCCTTTGTTATATCTACTTATGTGCCACATGATTATGATAGTTGCATTTCATTACTCTTCATTGCATTATTTTGTTACACATTTCATTGAATTTTATCTAATTTTAAAATTTTAACCATTTAAATCATTAAGGGCCAAAGAACGACCTGAGTTGATCTGTTTAATTGAGTTGCACTTTTACCTTTAGTTCTAATTGAAAATCAGCCTGGATATCAAGAACTAAATGATGGATATGCAAATTGGTTAATGTGGGAATTTGGTGATCATTACATGTGATGCTCTCTATATTGGTACATATGCGAATCTTTAGTGTACAATCAGTTTTGGTGCACCAACTTTAACTGGATTCTACATGCCACTTGCTTCAATCTGGTATAGTAAATTAAAGGTTTTGATTCATTTCTTTTCATATATAATTTTATTGTTTTAGTTGCTCTTTGTTGTCATAGTAGTTTATTTCAAAGTTTTGGCATACTAAAAATGTATTGGTTTTGGTTGCATACTTCCATGCTTTCATTCTATGCAATTTAATCCGCACGCCTCAAATTGAGTTGCTATGTGATAGCTTTTTATGTGTTTCCAACTTGATTAAATCCTTGAACTAGGTTTTTTGTTCTTTTCTCGGTTTATGTAGCTACAAGTTTGAGTTGCATTCAGTTCCAACTGATACATGTATTTGTTTTGAGTCATCCGTCACAGATATGTATTTGTTTTAATCAGGTTGGTGAGCATGGGTTGGGAGTTGGGACATCTAGCATTCACAAATGAGCAGTTGGTAACTCCATCCATTGATAACCTTATACATTCATTAACATACTATTTTTTGCATTCGTGATATTTTATTACATTATAGAAATGGCTTTTGCTATCAGTTTTCCCATCCTTTTGAATTTGGTTTATTAACTATGTAACTAATCATTGTTTTTCATGATAGTTTTGGTTAGTGAATAGAGTCGATTTATACTTAACATTTTCTAGAGATTATGTGTGTTTCTATCGCAAGTATAAGACATGTTATGTAGTTCTTATATGGCTCTTGATTTTTTTGTTGTTTTTTACAAGTATTTTTTCAACTGCGCATACAATGAAATGTCATTAGCAAATGCACATGATGACTAAAAAGGTTGAATTCATTGTACCAAGAAAAGTTATGTCAATTATCAATTTGATATATTATGAACTCGGTTTTGCAATTGATGTAGTGTATTGGGAAATGACCCTTGATGTGTACTGAAAGCATATCGTGAAGGACCCAACCTTGGAAAGACGATTCTAGCCCATAAAGGTGCCTGAACCCACAATTAAGGAAACTATACAAATTTTAAAGGGGCTTCGTGAACGATATGAAATTCGCCACAAACTTTGCTACACCAATGATGCACTGTAACTGTTGCCCTGTTGTTATATGATCACAAAGGGTATATTAATTAAGTGTATTTACAACATGATATAAGATATGTTTTATTTTATTTAGTATTTTATACATCTATATGCATTTGATTAATTTATCTATATCCGCAGTGACCATTTTCTGCTTGATAAAGCTATTGACTTGATCCATGAAGCCGATTAGCGGTCATACTCCGTCAAACACAAGTTTGCTTGAACCAATCTGACTCAAGGCCTACATCTGCTACATACAACCTCAGATGGCATGCGGGTATGATACATAACATGGCATATCAAGCTAAAATGGTAGGAGAAATTGAGTCATGCTTCGCTTATAAGATTGAATCATGTTATCCTTAATGTTGATTTAGTTTGATTACGAACTCAATAAAACTCTTAAGTTATTATTGGTTATTACTTTCGAAGTTGTTAAATGTTTCCTTGGATGTTTGGTAAACCCCTACTCAAATTTGGAATGTTTGAGTTGAACTTCAACCAGAGGACCTAAATATCATACATGTATGTCATTGTGTAATGTACCAGCCTGTTGTTTTCTCTATTTAGGGTTCTTACATGTTTAAAGTTGTTATTTACAGGTTCTTTCATTTTTGTTTGGATTATTACAAATTAGCAATGGTAAGTTATCTGGACTCAAATTCTTTCTGTTTGTGAAACGTCTAAGTAATGAGTTAGGTTTGTAGTTATTGCAAGGCAATTTAGGGCAACTGTTATAGACAACTTTCAATGTAATGGAGCTGTGTGTGTGTGTGTGTGGTGACGCTCTTTACACCGAATTTAAAAAAAATGTTCTTTGATAGTGCTTTCCCACTTAAATGTTGCTGAATAGATGCAGTTTTGCAGCATATTTTGGTATCAATTTATTGCTATTTTGCTGGAATAAATTCTGTTTTACAGCATGTTTTGGTATCAATTTATTGCTATTTTGCAGCATGTTATTGATTTAAGATTGTTTTGCTATTGTTCTACAGCTGATTTTTCAACATATTTTTTTGCACAAAACCCAATTGTTTTGTTGCATAATTTGCTGCTGTTTGACCCGTGTTTTGACACAGAGGCATTGCAACCCATATACATGTGTGTGTGCATGATAAACTAGAGCAAGGAATTGACAGTTGGTTTAGATATGGACTAGCTAGAGCATGCTTGATATCACATTACGTGTTCAACAAGTTTGTATATTTTTTTTGGGTTTGGATGGGGACAGCTGATTATGATATGTGAGGGTGACATAATCAGTTTTAGACTTGCTTATTCATAATTAGTCTACATTTGTTGTAAAAGTCTTGTAAAAAGGTAAAACTCGCTTAATCATATAAAGTTTCGCTTTTTTCAGTGTTAACTTTGAGTACGGATCCGGTACGTGAATGGATTCTAAAAGAAGGAAAGGCAACTCAAATAAACTGATTTAGTCACGTTGGTGGTGGTTGTATTCATCTTGCAAGCTGATACAATACTGATGTTAGATCTTTCTTTGTTAAGACCAACAAGTTCTTTTTAACAACCCATGTCATGATCTCCTATTTTGGTATTTTCATGTGTCTTGCTTAAGGAATATACTTTGTGCGTACTTTTTCTAACGACATTTTGTTCATATACCTTTTAAAGTAAGTTTCTACTAATTGGATTAAGGTTCTATGCGTATTGGACCATGGATGTCTAAGGGCGAAGATTTGGGGTTGAATGCAATGTATGAGACAAAATCCATTCGTGTTTCCAAACTGTTAAAGGTAAGTTTTGACTAACTGGATAAACATAACTAGAAATGGCAAGATGGGTGGATTGGGTAACGGGTCAAACATGTTGGGTTCAAGTAGCTCATTTTGTCTCATTAATATTTTGGTACCCGAAGGTACGTGCATTTCAACCAGAGGTTTATACATCATTATGGAATTCATATAACTTGGTTCATCAAGAGGTGATCAGGTAAATCCTAAACCTCACCTTCTTTCATATCAATAGTGATTTATTTTATTTTTGTTAACTTTTTTTAGTTTAGTCTGTATTAGGGAGGAAGCTTGCAGAGATGCATAAAGCTGTAACGAAAATGGATTCATGTTTTATGTGAGAAAGTAGGAGTTTGTTCAGTGAGCCTGGTTTTTTACTTTGTGGGCATTATTTCCATAACACGTACGATAAATGAAACGGGACACTAAGAAAAAGATGCAAATTTATAAAAAAAATATGACTTCTTTTCTCCATTTATTGAACTTTTTGTATTTCTTGATTGTTATGTAGATGGACGTAATGAAGCTGAATTTGGAATCGTGTGGTGTGCTGGATTTGGAGGGTCTTTCTATAATGCCTATTTTGAGGTACATACATTTTTTGTTTCATTACTTATAAAGTAATTTTGTAATCTAAGATAAAAAACAAATATAAGTGTATATATTTCATTAGGTGATGACAAAACAATCAGGATTTAAGAAAATGAGAGTTTATATGCTATATCATTACTTGAACCATTACAATCTCTTCGGTTTCGGTTACTGATCATTGGCTATGTCCATAATTGAAGAGTACATTCGTATTTTAAGATCTTAATGGCTTGGAAATATGCTTGTAAATTTGATACCACAACTTAAACGTGTATCTTTTGATGGTATTATATGCGTAGTAATTGTAACCCGTGATTTGTTGAGATAGATGTATAATTTTGCTACATTGATTGTAATTTTCTTCATTTTTCTAATTGACGGTAATTTTCTTGATTAACATATGAAATTAGAATTTACAAAATAACACTATCTGTGCACACATTTTTTATGGACAATGTCAAAATTTATGTTTACATTGGGTGTGGAAGAGAAGATGGTGAATTAAACCATTTTCATTTGCATTAAATAATGTTTATATTCTTTATAAACATGAATATTAGACCCCATATGCCTATGGCGAGAATTAACTCTTAGTTTTTATGGTTACCATCAACTTCTTTTATCATTGTGTTGGAAGCCTTTTGTTTTATAAAAAAAAAGAGTGATCAAATGCAACTAATTAATTATAAAAAATAAAAAAAAATACAACTAAAGCACCCTTCTACCAATGAGCTAAAGCTGCATGTATGACAATATCGGTAGGCTTAACTCTAACGATCATGATAATGGGTCAGAAATAGGTATGAGTGTCTTTAGGAAGTTTTATCAAAGAAAAGCACCCGTGGAATAACAATACATTGTTTAGTGTTAATTACTAACACTTTTAAGAAATTCACTTTTAAATATGAGTTTTAACTTTAATTAATTAATATTTTGATGTTTCATCTTTAATAGTTCATGTAATTTTAAACTTCTCTTAAGTAATTCTTACCTCAAAATTGTCTGGAAAAATATAAAGTTGGAACACAAGGCAAGCGCAACAACGCTTTTTCTTGGTTAATAGGCCATTATTTATAATCATTAGGTTGTTTCAAAACTGAATTGAAATATTTGGTTTTGTTTTGTCTTGAAACCAATCTAAACCGTCCCATACATACTGTAGCTATTGTGTTTCCCGCCGCATCGGAGAAGTTAGCTGTAACGCCCATTACCTATGCCCACCACTATAATGATAATAACCTAAAAAGTTTCAAAGAAACAAATGTAACACACTTAGTAAAAAAATTACAGGATAACAAAACACACAGAAACAAGTACCACCGAAAATATAATCACCGCCGCAACGCGCGAGTCCCTACTAGTATTACAAAATGCTTTGTGATGTAGAACACCAATGACTCAACAAAGGCCTCAATTAAGTGCTAAATACGATTGAAAAGCATATAAATATTAGAAAAGCTAAATTAATTATAAAATCCTGAAAATAAACATTTATTAAATTGATAAAAGTGTGTTAATAAAAAAAACATGACTAAATTTTTTTAAAATAATTTTATATTATATTATATCAATGAAGAATAAAGAAGTGTAAGGAATATAATTTTTTATTGTTTTGTGTTTATGATTTGTTATTGTAGTTTTTGTGGTTTCTCATGTTCGAGTCTCGTTTTTAGGCACTTATTTTTGTTTTAATGGTCTACACATGTCTTTTGTTTAATAGATGTTTCCTTCTTTGTTTTTGCGCACTTCTTAATTTGTAACTAATACAAGCCGACTATTTTTGTATATAAAACCAAATATCCAGTACAAACAACTCGAAAAATCGTCTCCAACTAGTTAGTTTAATTGTCAAATAATTTTGTGTAAAGCTATGAAAACCAAACACAACATAAAACACATAATATTAATGACTTATGTCAAAACGCAAATGTTCATGTGTCATTGACGTAAAGGTAGTATTACTTTTGTGCTTAAATGACTTTCTATGCCGCGAAATCTATATAGATTAAATTTAACGACAATTTGAGTAATTGACGAGGTAGTAGACCGCCCTATCATTTCTATTCTCCGAGTATAGAGGCCTATGCCCAACAACCCAGAACTAGCCTGAAAGAAAGTTCAATAAAAATGAAATGATTGACAATTGAATTGTAAGATGAAAGAACCTTTCCCCTCCATGAACTATAGCGCATGCAATATAAGAAATCTACTTGTGTAGATCACACTTCATGCTTAAAGAGGAATGGACGCTTAACATGAAGAGAATAGTCCTTTCTGGTAGAACCACCGACTACCACAGTCTAGGCCGACACGTCTCAGAATGAAAATTCGTACATTACAGTACGAATGGTCCCTATCTAACGCTCACCCAAAACAATATGATTAACACTATCATACCGAGCTGGTACTCACTACTATCTCGCTTGTTCAAAGCATCAAAATTGAAGATGAAAAAACTAAAACATAATTTTAGATTAAATTACACGGATGGTCCATATACTTAGGTCATGTTTCAGCCTTGACCTCCAACTATCAAATGTTTTACATATTATTATTGTACTCAATAGTTAACATAATAACAATTCATAAACAAAACTTAAGATACAGATTCAAACAATTCAGGGGTCTAACTAGTTGGTTTTGACCTTCTACCCAACTCTTATGATCCAGATCATGCCACCTTTAGACCATAACGATGAATATAACTTTTCACATTGCATATGCATAACAACCCAGTTTATTTGTCAAAGCCTGAAAAATTGATGATTATATGATCATCTATTTGTCCTCTTTAATTTGTTTTTGTCAAATCTATGTTGCATGTTACAAATTAATACAGCTAGGAGTGAACATGCCAGCAAGATAAAAACTGCTTTCATTAAGATCAGGACAAACATGTTGGCAACCAAACTATCCCCTCCTATGCAACTATGTTATACGCATATATTCCGGCAACCAAACATATATTTTGAAGTGATCCTATTTTCCTTTCCTAACGCAATTCCGAACACAACCCTCTGTGTCGGTCATTCGGCGATCTATTGAGGTGATGGGAGTTGGGACAGAGGTGAAAAGACAAAGGCGATTTAGTGGTGGCCGACAATGTCTTTAGGCGGAGGAAAGTGGTGATGGTGGTGGTGAGAAATGAGTTGGTGGTTGCACGAAAGGGTAAATAAATGGTAGTGTTTGTAGGAGTCAATGACACATCCTGAAGGGGGACAGAATGGGTGCGGTCCCCGCGGTTTTCCGACAAAACTGTCGATTTTTACCCCGATACCTTATATTTGTGTGTGTGTGTATATATATATATTGGGGTTATTCTACAAATGACCAAAATACTAAGAAGTATAAGAAGCAATCACCATTAAACACATGGTCATGAAGGGAAAAACGCGGAGGGGTATCTTCGTAATTTATACTTATGATGTTGATTTCGAAATCCCGGTTATCACTCTCGATGTTCATTTGTTTACAATTTATAGTGCGCTAGGTTTTTGTAAACCACTCTCGATCTGTTATCCATAATCTTGCATCACTGGCGAATACTGAAAGCGATGATAGTTTTGTTTGTTTTGACGTTTTCGTTTTTAATTGTGATGTTTTACGAACATACGGTTAATGTATTTTATTCTGATTTTACAATCTGAATCATTCTACAATGATGCCAGCGTTTGGTATTTGCAGGTAATCTGGTATATACTCATTGCGTATGGCGTGTTTTTGACGTTTTAATCATTGTTATGACGTTTTCATATCGACTTTGGTGTTACTTTATTGTAGGTAAGTTATGAAGTTTTTTTTATTGCAGCTAACTTATGGCGTTTTCATATGCGTGGTGTTATCTTATAAATCAGTTTTATGCATAGTGTTTTTTATATGCATGGTGTTTAAAACGCACAATGATAAATCTACCCTTAATACAATCTCATGTGTAAGGAAAACATCATAATTATTACCAAAATGCCACCGCGTGCCTCTACTCCCGTCTGGGTCGTATACACCATAATCCGACGCACCGGATTTCTTCTTAGCCTTTGTAGGTTTTTTGTCATTTGTAGACAATACCCCCTATGTATATATATATATATATATATACATATATGGGAGGGTTCATTCGAGAAGACTAAATATTGCGAGAAGAAAAAGAAATAGCTAGATTCTTTATTTTTTCATCCAAAAACATTATTAACATACAAAAGAATGATAGAATTGCAATATTTATTCATTAACTTTGATATTCAAAAAATAAAATTGAATTAATTTCGTTTATTTGTTAAACTTACACATGTGAAAGTCATGTGTAGGTTATGTTACTTACACATAACCTACATGTGTAGGTAAATTTAAAATGCTAAAAATACATATGTAAAAAATATTTTGAAGATTTTTTTAATATATATTTTACACATTTGTATGTAGACGTGAATTTATTTACAAAATTAAACCATTGATAAGTTTTTTAGTTATTTAGGTTTCTTCTTTTTATTCTCGCAATATATGAGTCTTCTAAAATGAAGTTAATCATATATATATATATGTATATATGTAACGTCCGGGTGTGACAATATATATATTGATCTCGCCCCTATGTTAAATAAAACTATGGGTCTTGTGATTTTCAACCCTCTACTAGAAACGTTTAGGATCTATCATTGATAGGAGTGGTCTCCAGTTCAAATAGTTTAGAGACCAAAACTGTACACCACCAAACTTAACATGGCTAAAATTAAAACACATAATAGTACACTATATTTACTATTTAAAACCTTCATAATTTTAGTAATAAAAGATAAAACGATTATATGATTGCAATTACTTTTTCTTAAGTTAAAACTAATGAAAAAAAACTTCAAAAATTACATAACATGATATGAATGATAAATGCATGTTTATGAAGGGATAATGAATAAAAAAAAGAGCCATGACCATATGAATATGAGAACCCCAACAAAACGTGAAGATGCCATTAGCCGCCCAATTACCTTTTCAACTCAAGGGTAATCTAGTCTTTTTCAAATCTTTTTAATCCAATGGCTAATGCTATTCCTTGATTATGAAGATGACTTCATGCCTTCATGGTGGTGTGGTTTGACAAAGAAAGGGATGTAAGGTTAAGGAATTCTTTTTATTTATACTAAACTTTTTCTACACTTTAGTTTGATAGTTTTATACTTTGACTATCCACTAAGTTGTTTATTTAGAGTAATTATTACTATATATATTAATTAATATATAAACTTTATTTTTATAGACCATTGGTAATTTTGTTTGTCGTGACATTTTGATCATTTAAATGTATTATTATAATAATGTTTTATAGTAAGAGTTTGGTAATTTTGATTGTTACGACATTTTGGTAATATATATATATATATGTATGTGTGTGTGTGTGTATACGGTTAAGATCCTTACAGAACTACCTTAATTACAGAACTACATAACCATTGATTTAAATACATGTAAATTAAGTCTGATAATATTAAGCCCTCTTTACATATGTGTAAATCAGACATGATTATATATATGTATAAAAGCCTAAACTTCACAAGACTTGATTTACATTTATGTAAATCTGTGTAAACTAGTCGTTCTTTTGTTCTTGCAATAAGAAGTGGTTCTGTAATGAGCCTCACCCTATATGTATATGTATATATATATATATATATATATATATATATATATATATATATGGTAGGGGGAGGAAATTCATTTGAGAAGACTTAATATTGCGAGAAGAAAAAGAATAAACATAAATCACTAAAAAACTTATTAATGGTTTAGTTTTTTTAAATAAATTCACTTCATACATACAAATGTGTAAGGCATAAACTAAAAAAAACATTAAAATATTTTTTACGTATGTATTTTAGCGTTTTAAATTTACCTACACATGTGTAGGTTATGTGTAAGTAACATAACCTACACATGACTTCCACATGTGTAGATTTTAACAAGTAAACGAAATTTATTCAATATTATTTTTTGAATATCAAAGTTAATGAATAAATATTGCATTTTTATCAATTTTTGTATGCTAAAAACATTTTTAGTTGAATAATTAAAGAATTTAGCTATTTTTTTTCTTCTTGCAATATTTTGTTTTCTTAAATGAACCATTCCCTTTGGTAGAGTTAATATGAAAATTCACTGAATATGTGAGAAATCTGAGAACCAATCTCAATAACACATTTTGCATTACAATAAAACTCACAAATTAATATCATAAGTCGAAAAACAAAAAAAAGTAATTCGGAGACAATGTTTATCTAGTATCCATTTTTCAGAAAAAATTCACGTTTTATTAACTAAATCGGTTCTACGCATGTGTAAAAACTAATTTACACATGTGTAAAACCTAATATACATATGTGTAAAACCTAATTTACACATGTGCTAGAACTAAATTTAAGCATTAGTCATGGGGTGAGGATGATCTCACTGTTAAAAAGGTGAGATACCTTATTGAGGTAGTCATGTTTAATAATGTGGAGTTTCATATTCCGTGGTTGAAGATTGTCCCCAAAAAGGTAAATTTATTTCTTTGGTGTGCGGGTCTAGATAGAATTGCATTTGTGTCGGTGCCTACTTGATGTGTGTGAGACGCGTGATGATTTGCTTATTAAATGTCGGGTGGCGGACTTAATTTTGGAACAAAGTGTTTGGTTGATGTAAAGCCCCAAGAAGTATATTTTATCGGTGCAAGATGTTCTTGTTATTCATAAATTGTGGTCATGAAGGATGGAACGAACACTACTTTTGCATGCCATCTTTCTTACCTCACTTTAGTGCATTTGTAAAGCAAGAAACAATTAGTTTTTTTTGGGAAATATGACCAGTCCAGAAGATGTTCTTAATGACATTAAGTTGTATTCTTTCTTTGGATAAACAATGAGGAGAAAGGGTTTCTTAAATTGGGCCCAATTAGTGATGGGAATCGGACCCAAACCTAATGGAAAAACCCGAAACCCAAGACATCTGGGATGGGATTGGGGTTGGGTAAATGGGTATGAGTCGGGTTTGGGATTAATAAAATATTTCCTGGGTTTAGGACGTATTTGGGATGACCTTAGACCCGATTACCCGACCCAATTACCCGATAATGCAGACCCAATCACCCGTTAACATACTCGAAACTAATTTAGTATTTTTCATATATTTGTTAATTTTTTTTATATTATGTTAATTAAAATAATGTATGTTTGCATTCAAATTTTATTGTAAATAAACTATTCAAGCATGTGTCGTTTTTTAGTAGGATTTTGTGAAGGTTCAAGCAAATTTGGGCATTGTGAATTTGTGATGAAATGTTAATTTGAAGTTCTTTTAATTTTATATTATGATGTAGTTTATAATACTACCCAACGAGCAAACCATACCTGATGGGTAAGTTTTATATCATAAACGGGTATACCTGATTACCCACGGGTAAGCGCGAAACCCGTCGCGTAAATACCCGACATATACCCGACCGGTTTTGAGCCGGGATTAGGTTTAGGGTTGGGATAACTCAAACATGTTCCAGTCCCGACTCATTGCCATCCCTATGCCCAATGGTGTAACTTAAAAAAATTAAACATGTGTAAACTAAGCGTGGATGGATTTAAAAAAAATAAATATGTCAATAAGGTACGCGTTGGAAAGACAAAAAAAACAACTAGTTTTATGGTGAAATTTTTTTGAAAAAACCTATGACGTGAAAAAAGTTTTGAACGTTTAACAAACAGTAAAAATAGCAGGTATCAGATCTCCATAAAATTCCTATGTAGATCACATGCATGGCACATGCTATTTCTATTTTTTTTTAAGTTTATAATCTATTTTTCATGTCATTTTTTTCAAAAAATTTCACCATAAAATTCGTTATTTTTTTTTATTTTTCTAACGTGTACCATATTGGCATTTAAAAAAAAAGTCCGTCCATGCTTAGTTTACACATGTGTAAATTTGAATGTTTTTTTTAAAATGACACCATTGAGCCCATTTTAAGGAAACCTTTTCGGCTTTTCCCTTCCAATTTTTATCCAAAGTAAGGAATACAACTTAATGTCATTATGACTTATGAGCGTCTTCCCGAAGGATCCTCTTTCATAAAAAACCCGCTCGTTTCTTGCTTTAATTCAAATGCACCAAAGCGAGGTAAGAAAAATGACATGCAAAAGTAATATCCGTTTCATCCTCCATGGCCACAATTCATGAATATCAAGAACATCTTGCATCGTTAAAACTATATCTCTTAGGGCTTTACATCAACGAACTCTTTGTTCCAAATTAAATCCGCCACCCGACATTGAACAAGTAAGTGATTTGCCGATTCATCACGAGTCTCACACACATCACATGAAGAGGGCACTGACACACTTCTCTTGGCCAAGTTTGTTTTTGATGCAATTCTATCTAGACCCGTCCACCAAGCAAAGAAATTTACCTTTAGGGGCACAAACTTCGATCACGGAATATGAAAATCCACCTCAATAAGGTATCTCACATTTTTAACAATTAGATCATCCCCACCCCATGACTAATGTGTACATTCTGTTATAACACATGTGTAGATTAAGTTTTACACATATATAGATTAGGTTTTACCCATGTGTAAATTAGGTTTTACACATGTTTAAAACCGATTTCGTTAAATACACATGATATTTTTTTAAATTTTATTTATGAAAGAGGGATACTACATCAACATTGTGTGCGAATTACTTTTTTTTTTCTTTTTATTTTTTTGTTATTTTTTGACTTATGATTTTTTATTTATTTAGTTTTTGTGGGTTTTAATATAATGCAAAATGTGGTTGAGATTGGTTCTTATATATTTATTGAGTTCTCATATTAACCATCGTTCATATATAGTGTTATATATATATTGAATATAAAATTAGAATTTCTTAAACTATACCACATATGCAAAATAGTGAGAGGAGCTTTGAAACCATACCACTTGACTTAGAGCTTTCACGTGGCAATCGTTGATGGAAAAAGAGTGATAAAAATAGAAAATCAAGAGGTAGTTGACAGAGGTAGAATCGAGCAAAATTAAATTTGTTTTGATATATCAAGAGATATATGACTTGGTTGATTTAGCAATAGATTGACTCAATGTCTTGCAATCTTCAAGCATATGTTAACCGAACTCATATCGTTCATTTTTGGCTTGTTTCAGTTCAATCTCATAGCAAGTTTTTTTTCGTTTCTAGAAACATATCACATTATTGAAATAGAATCACAAAATACATATATAAGAGAACTAAACACGGTTTATAAAACTAACCTTAAAATCTTAATTTTAGTGATATGTTGGATGTAGTTTCAATTATTGCACATGTTTGCATAGGTGTGCCCTTGACTTTATAGAGTTTCTTCTCACCTCAAAATATGACATATACAAAATTTCTTTTTTTCAATTATAGTATCATCGGATAAGATCAAGTAACAAAATGATGACTTGTCGAATGCATATAGACGTGACCATGATATTCATCTACTATACTTCGATCAAAATATATGACACTCACTTTTGTTTATATAAACAACAAATATAAAATGTGTAGCACAAGATTCATTAAATTAGTTGCATGTACTCATTATATAATTATAAATATAAGACTAGGAGGGTGGAAAGCCCGAAGAGATTGAAGCTAGTTGATATAGTAGCATTTTTGGACTTTTTACAACTTTGATTTTGATTCCCTTATGAATCGTGTAAGCGTTTTTAGATTAAAATATTTTACGGTATACGAAAATAATAGTTGGAAAAAACAAAAATTGAATTTCAAAGTATGACTTGCTATTTTCCGTGAAAACGAAGTTGTGAATTCATGTGTAATCAAACCAAAGGTATTCTTATATATACAGGAACTCAATCATCATATTTCATTTTACGGTTGACGGTTAGGGTGATAGCTACTTGGCTCTAATTCTTCAACATAAGTGGGAAAGTCTATATGCGTACCATTATTAGCGCAATTGTGATTAAGCGAATGTTAGCGCTTACTTAATGTCATTGTTGCATAAGTTGCCACAGCAGCTCCAGTAGCCACTATAGGTCAGTTGCACCAAATGTTGTCCCAGAAACACTTCAATCACTTTACTTGATGGATCAACTTAATAAGAAAATGAATAATATAAAAATAAACCATATGAAAACCATCAATTTAATCTTGTATTGAATTGCAAAAGAGGATTGCAAAAGATGTTTATAATTGAAAAGCCTAGACCTTAGCTCATACAAGCTTGACAACCCTAATGACACCATTAGCCTATTTAAAAATATACTAATTACACTAAAGCCCCTATAGTTAGACAAAATACAGAAATTACATTCAAATTCGTAAAATGATTAATAATGGTTAAATATATTTCGTGGTTAAATATGTTTTGTCGACATAAAAGCTATTCATTAACATTAAACATCATAGTCTTTCACGTCTTGCCATTAATCTTCATTCTGAACGCATTGTGTTGACTTTGACTGTGCTTATAATATTAGACTATTATTCAAAGCAAACAATTGATTCTCAGTGCATTGGATCTCAACTTCATCTGATATGTAGTTAGGGTGATAACTACTTTGGCTCTCTAGCTTTGTTACACAAGTAGGAAAGTCTGTCTGTGGTATGCTACCATTGCTATTGATGCTCTTTGCATTGATTTTCAACTTCATCTGATATGCAGTGCCACTGAAGCAACTAACATAAATTCTTAGTTGACACTTATCTTCTATTGATTGATGTGTAACCCTTGATCATTGCCCTAGGACCCTACAAGGAAACCACCATGGAAGCCCCTTGGCCTGAGCGTTTCACTACTAGAACCTTGGCGAGGTTCCAAAGTATTAAACATCAAAATAGTCTTGATCGGGTGTGTATTCCACTTATTCTAGCTCATACTGAAATAAATAGACACAATCATACTAAATTAATATTTGTGACACTAAAATCACAGAAAAGGACATTTTATAATTAATAAATTTTACAAATGAACACAAATGGTATGTGTTTTGTGTGCCTTTGACATATATATGTACTATAATGTTTATCAAAGATTTATGATACATTTTCTTATCTAGAATGATAATTAAAGAGCAATATAACCACAATAGGAAAATGTGGATTCTAGATGTTTAGCCTTGAAAATCAAATGACAAATTGCATAATATTGCTAACTTTTGATTGTAACTAGTGTTTCATATGCTCCTGTCTAAAGTGCAAGTGCGTGGTTGCTAAATGCACAATATATCTAATAATTCAAGGGTTTAGGGGACAATTTTCTAGGGAAAATATTTAATCTATAATATGAATTTTGAGAGGGAAATTGAGTGTAATTTCTCACCATGCATGAGTTGATGAAACCAAATATTTAAATATTAAAAATTTACAAAAATACTTAAACATAATGGTTATAAATTCTTTAGAAATATTATTATTTAACCTATGTGTAATACACATGCATTAAATCTAGTAATAAATAAATATCAGCTTATCAATAGGACCAAGTATAATACATATTAATTAAGATATAAGGTTAGGCTACAAAGTACTTACAAAACCCTAATAGTTTTTACTTTCAAAATTACTCTCATACAAATCACTAGAGCATCCAATATTTAACATATATAGTAGATGTATCATTATGTTATGCTATTGAACCTTTTGAATTAATTATTACGGAGTATATACTTTACAAGGATTTTTAAGTGTCTATTTAGCAAGGATAAGGATGTTCGAAAACATGTCCTATAAGTGGACGTTAAGAGTTTGTGTGAGCAATTTGTACAATTAACTATACATGAAGGTCATTTGCGGAAGATGTAGGCGTTACACTTACGTAATTGCGCCATATTGGTTGGATTTAAATGACCAATGGTTTGTATATGCGACGTAGTATGTCGACCCTGAACTTGAACTGCTTACGTCAACACCAATGAATGACTATCAATAAATTTGGAATTATGTCGACCCGAACTTGAATTGCTTTCGTCAACACCAACGCCTATAGATCAATAAATTTGAAACTATGAATGCGACAAAATTAAATATAGAAATTTGTTTTCATTTTTATCAATTTTGTTTTAAATTTCATTGAAGCTATTGTGAAACCATGAAATTAATTTAATGAAAGTACAATAAAAACACTGAATCAAAGCTAACCCTAAATTGAAGTCAGAAGAAGATATGGAGTCAATTTGTAAAGTTTTTAATATTTTTATTTTTGAACGGCAAGTCATTTTGTAATGTGATTTCGTGTCTAAAACCCTTAGTAGTGTGAGTATATAACATTTTATATTATAACTTAAATAAAGTTAAACCGAATTTATTCATCCAGAATACACTCAATTAACACATTTTATTATGAAGAAGTCCAAAACACATGCTACAATTCTATCATAGTGTTTATTGGTTGTAATTAATAACTTTGTATTAAGAGACATTTTAGTTTTTGTCTAATACTTCGTAAAATAATAAGCATATAGTTTTTAGAAACTATTGGATGTAACTCTTCAACATTTAGTTACATTGCATATGTGTAACATGTTACATGTCCATGTGTATGTGCGTGTATAGGTAAATTTCAATGTAACGATTGTATCGATTTTTATATTTGTGTAATGTGCGTGCGCTTAAATAACCATTTCAATGCATCGATTCCGTTAATTATTATCTAAGCGTTTTAACTTAAAAGGTTAATTTAATAATTTTATATCATTAATTAGATTCTCACACCTTTAATTCACTTAAATAACCTAGCTTCACAAAATATATAGTGTATCATACACACATGTGTATATTGAGTTACCAAAAGTGACTAATTTAGTATTCGTTTTAAAATTTGTGGAATTTTGTTCTTGAATCAACGTTGATTTTTGTTCATAAAACAATATGATTGTATTTGCACCTCTTGTTGATAAAGTGTGACAAAAGAAAGAATATCACACCCTTTCACAACTCATAAGAACCAATAATATCTTAACATATTTAATTAATAATATACATCAAGATAACTTATTTTTAACATTATTTAATACACACTAAGAATCCATTTCTTTCATCATTTGGGATGTGATTTTAAACTCTAAGAAGACCAAAAGAAAAAGTCAACATTATTTTCCAATTCTATTCATTTTAAACCTTTTAACACTTTCTGACATGTAAATAAATTAATTAGAACACCAAACTTAAAACAACTATAAGATGTTTGGTAGTCTTTTAATGATCATTTAGAGACTTACCTTTTAATGGTTTAAAAATTCTGAACCATTAAATGATAAAAAGATGCTGAATGATTAATGGGTAATCTCTGAATGGTAAAACCTCACCCAATTCATCATATTTTTAAAACTTACCTTATAATGAATTTCTGAACCATTAAGAGGTAGATTTTTACTGTTTATTCAAAGGTTATTCAGATGCTACCAAACAGTCCTTATAATGACAAAAATGAGAGAGGACTCAAGTTCAATCCTCATGACTTGCACCTCCCCTTCAAGTTCCAGTAAGTCCAACAAACGTTCTCTTCAATACACGAACGTTACCTCTATTGTCTTGAATATGAGACAGCCTGTCATCGATTGATTAATCACCTGATTTACCTGATTTTTATCGAAACATTTAACATGCCATGTATCATCATGATAGGTTTTGATAAAAATAACAAACTTTGAAGTAAATGATTATAAGTTATTTAAAGCAAAAGAAAAAGAAAAAGAAAGCTTAAACATTTAGTTTGTAAACAATACAATACACAATAGAAGAAGATGAAGAATTGAAGCGAGGTCATACACACACAACACACAAACACAACTTCTCTTTGTTTTTTCTTTGTTTGTTTCTCTCTCCCCTCGCCATTTTCACCTTCCTTTCCCAACCATTTATTAGATTCCTTCTCATGAGTCTCTTCTTTTTCTTCCTTCATTTCATTTCATTTCATTATTAATATTTTCATTTTCATTTTCATTATCATCTTCTTATCAATCAACAATAACCCATCTAATCTCCTCTTCAATTCCCCTAGCTAATTTCTCCCAATAATTTTCACCACCATCTTCTTCTTGCTTCTTTTTCAAGGGTTTCTGCAAATCTTTCTTTAAACATCTTTCTTTTAAATCTTTCTTTAAAATCTTTCCATACCCACTTCAATCTTGTTACTAGTTTTTCTGGGTGTGGAAAAAAATGAGGTTTTTTTTTACAAAGAGTGAGTTGTTCATTTTCTTTTAATCTTGATTTTATTTCATTTTTTGTATATATTTAAGACAAACAATTTGTTCAAGATGGGAAAGCAAGGACCTTGCTGTCACTGTGGTGTTACAAGTGAGTTCATAATTTGGGGATTTTGGTTGCTTCTTTTGTTAAGAATTTGATTTAGTAAATAAAAAATGGGATCATTTGGCCAATTTCTTCAGTTGGGTTTTGTTCATATCGTCAGATTTGGTTTTGAGATCAGGGTTTGACAATACCCATATGGTTGTTTGGTCTAAAAATTGTTGACAAATTACATGATTTTTATGCTGATTATTGTTTGTTTATGTGAATTTTTAACCCTTGAAGTAAAACTAATTGTTGGAGTCTCAAATTGTGTTTTCTATGTACAACATAAGAAAGTGGTTGAATTTGAGCTTGATTGTTCAGAATTGAATGTTTGACTTATCAAATGCCTTCAGGGTTGGATGTTTGACCTGTTAAAACTTCATCAAATACAGAGTAGCTTCTTTGTTAATGCCTTCTGGTCTAATCAATGGTTTTTGTTGCTTAGTTTTGATTCAATTTCTCAAGTCAATTGGCTTAAAACACTCCATCTGTTTGGTTATTGCACCATAATTCACTTCACCTGTTGTCAATCAAACAATTATTCCATCTCTTCTTGTTACTTTTAATGTTCAATGATGCTTCAAACACATAACTAAATTGGAATATGTGTTTCAACTTTTTAATACTTATTTTCCATGTCTAATGAAGTTCTGTATTTTGTTTATGCCTTTGCTATTTTTAGCAAACTCGCCAAAGCGGTGAATGTGCAATATGATATTGTTTCAGACTTTAATTTGGTCTTCTTGTGACATCATGTTTATGATAATGAAACTCTTAGCATGGATGTAAATCTATAATGTGTGTTCAATCCTTTCTCTGATATTTTGGGAAACTATTTGTGATTACAGGCACTCCCTTGTGGCGAAATGGGCCTCCTGATAAGCCTGTGTTATGCAATGCCTGTGGGTCGCGTTGGAGAACCAAAGGATCACTTTTAAACTACACACCACTTCATGCTCGATCAGAGCCCGATGATATTGAGGATCATCGGGTTTCCAAAGTGAAAGCCATATCCCTTAAGAACAAAGAAGCCAAACTACTAAAAAGAAAACAAAAATATGACAATGTAGCAGGCGGCAGCGCCAGCATTATGCTTGGTGGTGGTTCTGGTGGTTTTGGTGGTGGTGGCCTTGCATATGAGCACCATAACCAGGGTTTTCGCAAAGGCTTTGATGAAGATACAAGCAACAGATCAAGTTCTGGCTCTGCTATATCTAATTCTGATGGCTATATGCAGATTGGTGGTGCAGATGCTAGTGATTTGTCAGGTATTTTACATTAGGGGTGTTTGGCATTATGTCCTGAAGGTGATGATGTTATTGTGTTTTTAAGTTGCAGACAGTCATTTCTAGTGTGTGGGTATAATGAAACTGATTATTACAACTTCAAACAATAAAAGCATATCCTCACACTATCTTTTGCGGTCTGTTTTACTGCACATGTCACTTAATCACTTTCAAAATACAATGCCAAACACCCCTAAAGTAAGGAACCACTATGCAATTTTACATATATCTCAGTTATCATCATTCTTGCAAGTAAAGATTGCAACTTTTATCACTTTTGAAGCTCACATTTCTCTGTTTTGATTTTTCAGGGCCAGCCCAATCATCAGTTGTATGGGATACAATGGTGCCATCAAGAAAAAGAACATGTTTCAACAGACTAAAACAATCACCCGTTGAGAAACTCACCAAAGATCTGCATACCATTTTACATGAACAACAATCTTACTTTTCAGGTTCATCAGAAGAAGATTTGATTTTTGAAAGTGACACACCTATGGTTTCAGTTGAAATAGGACACGGGAGTGTTCTTATTCGCCATCCAAACTCGACTGCTCGTGAAGAGGAATCCGAAGCAAGTTCTCTTTCTGTTGATACAAAAAACGAGGCTTATTCACGCTTCACTACCCTTCCTGTATATAATGCTAACAAGGGTGGAAATTTCTCAAGTCGGGCCAAAAAGCCCATGAATCAAGATCATATAAACAGGTATATATTACATATGCATAGATTTAGTTTTGCTCATCAAGATGATTTGTGCACTTTGTGGATACGTGAGATTTATGTACTTTTGTTGTTGCTTATAGGGATAATGAAGACAAATTACAGATACTCATGAACCATAACTCTCCACTGTGCCGCGTAGATCTAAAAGTAAGTATGATTAAATTAAATTGAAGCAACTTTTAGAGGCTGGGTTAATATTTTTATGTAGGTTTACACTGGTTGTAAATAAAGAATTTGATAAGGGGGTGTTTGGATTGTGTGTTTTTAAAGTCATTATGTGGAACTGAATCATTGGGAATAGATAATCAGTTGTACTAAAATTGGCAGAGGAAAATAGTGTTTGGATGTGCCTCTGTTGTTTGAAGTTGTAAGAAATCAAAAAGACAGAACTATCAAAAGTAACATTTTGTGAAAAAGGTAGAGACGATTTGTAGCTTACTAATAAGTTTACTCATGAGAACCTAACTTCATATTTTGCAGGATGTTGTCAGCTTTGAAGAATTTAAGAGTCATATGACAAATGATGAACAACAACAATTGGTCAAATATTTAACTCCTGTTGACACTGTTCAAGAGCCTGATAGGTTTTCATCTTATGTTATAATACTTATCGTACATCACTCACCTGATGTTGTTAGCTACTCAATTGAGACAAACTAAAGTTATCAAAGTTCATGTAAACGACTGTAATAAACATTTATTTTCACATTTTACAGCCTCAAAAGCATGTTTGATAGCCCTCAGTTCAAGGAGAACCTGTCTTCCTTCCAGAAACTTCTTTCTGAAGGTGTTTTTGACCTGTCTTTACCAATGGGGAAAAATGAAGACTGTAAAATATTGAAGAAGTTTGCGCTTTGTAGTGCTACAAAATCTGATTGGGTGGAGAAATATAATCAGCTTCAGGTTTAAATTCTAAACTAGATGAAAATACCCATGTTGTCAAAATCGAATCTTCTAAAAGAATTTACTCATTCTGCACTAATGCATGTTTTTTTTTTAAATTTATTTAGGATATAAAATGTAAATATGATAATCAAGGAGGGTCTGCAGTTGGTGGAGCAAGTAATGTCACGACACCTGGACATTCAGTAAATGTAAAGAGATCTCGGGAGGCTCAATTTCAAACATCTTCAGGTTTGCATCGTATTTGCTTGTCACAAAAGATAACAAATTTGGTTGAATTCCTTTCTTGACAGTCATTATGTGTTTGATGTATGTGACTATTATTGATATCTCATGTCATGTACACAATGCGTGTTGATTGCACATATTTCATACAAGTGTTACATTATAGCTACTTTTCCCAAACAATTACGTACCCTGTCACATGTAAACAAGACCACAGAATGAAGTTATTAAATGTATATGAAATTATGAATCGTATTAGACCTAAACTTTGAATTGTTTATGTTTTCTACATTATGAATACTTTATGAAATGAGTGATCTTTCAGGACCAAAGACTGCAATGAAGAGCCCTAAGAGACCATCAACGAAGGCGAGCTATGAACAAAAAGAGGTTATGGACAATGATGGCCCTGGATTCAGCCCAAGAAGCCTATTCGCCTTACCACCAGATCATAGCCTCCTAATGCTTGATTCATTACAACAAGCAGATGAAAATTGTGATCAAGATCTCTTGCTTGATGTGCCATCACATACTTCATTCCCTCAAGCAGAACTACTGCTACCAAATTCAAGTTTTGCAGCAGCCCAAGCAAGTACTAGTAGTAGCTCAATATATCAAAATTTTGCGGGCCCGTGACACAAAGTAGTAAAAATCTCTGTTTCTAGAGTTTATGTAGGTGACTATTCTACTATGATAGCCAAAGCCAGACCACTGTAAACTTTTTAGCTTCAGTTACTAAATAACTTGCTACTGTTGCTTTGTTGGTTACATTTGCACATGATCTTTATGATTTCGGTTCATTGTATTTTGCATCCCAGACATTTAGGCTGCATGCCAAGGTTTGGTGGAGGCTGTTTTGGGTTCTTTTTTCATGTGCTGACCAAAGATTGTATTATAAAAAGTTTAGTAATCAAAGGATGGTGACCCCCGAGTTTTTTTATGCAACTTGGAGCTAGCTTTGCTAAATAAAAATGCACAAAAAGAACAGGTTTTTTGGTATATAAAAGTTACCTATATTTAGTCTTTATTTAATAGTTGTGTGTATGCTTTCAGAAGGTGTAAATGTCTCTTTAGTTTTTTGCTTCTTGTATGCTTTTTTTTTCAACCTACTTTTCCCTAAACCATTATGGGTTTTTATATTTTATTTTTTATGTGAAAGAAAGTTATATTATTATTTTTATCTAAAGGCTAGTTAAGTATCATTCAAATTATCCACTATATTGTAACCTTGTAATGGAAGCAAGGGAGAAGAATGTCCAATTTGTATATGGGAAGCATGTGAATTAGGTTTGAAAGCTAGTGCTCTCTTGCTTGAATGATTGTGATTAGCTCTTTACCTAGAACCATAAAAGGGTAGAAAGGCCCAAAAGCATGCATTACATCTATTTTCTATTCTATGCAAGCCAATCAATTACCAACTTTACTCAAGAATTAGCTTTAATAGAAACAAATGAAACAGTACAGCTATAAATATATATTCAAGAAAGTGACATGGTTTGATAATGTTTCACCATCATGATGTCAAGTCATTGCATAGTGCTGTATATTATATAAGTGTTATCTTCTGCATATTCTACAGAAAAAAGATGCATATCTGGTTTTTGATTCGTTCGGGTTTTACGGAGCTTACACTTTGTGCTCAAGCCATAAAAATCCCACTTGTAAGGGCAAGATATGGTCACATACACCAAAACTACTCAACTTTTTTTCAAAAAGTAAAATGATTGAATTCTAGTTACCTAATAATGTACCCTCTTATTTGAATAAAAACTATTGTTATAACAAAAATAATACAAAGACAAAGATCTTTAAACATCACCTGCCAATAGATATCATCATAGCAGACATCATCACCTCCTTTTATCAGTTTTGAAGATGCAAGCTTTGTTCTTGCTTCTTGCTGACCTTCTGGTAGTCACCACATACCACTACCGCCACTTTTGACCCTCCACGATCCATATCTTTGAGGCGTAATATAACAAAATCTATAACCACAACCCTGTACTTTCATCCAAAAAGGCAGTTCAAGTGTCTAATTGATACCCCTTTCACCTTCCATAGTTAATACCAACATCTTGTTTTCTCAGGGACATTTTCACAAACACCTTGTGTGCATCACAATTGGATAATCGACTAACCATGTTCCAGAACCTTCTATTATCCTATTCCCATTTCCAATTTCAATCTCATCAACACCATCAATCTCATCTTCCGATCAACAATTACCATCTTCTTTGGCGAATTGAGTAAATCGCACTGCAAATTCAACGTACAAGCGCATCGTTTTTCAACGTTTTGATACATTATGATTCTGACAAAGGTATGATCGGAGAAGTAAATTTGTCATCGGCGTTCCCCGTTTCCGATTTGCGTCTTTTTTTGAAGATCCGTTTTCCCGCCAATTTCGTTCTCTGGTCGGTACAGGTAGTTTCCCGCCTTTATACGGCAATATGAACGGAATATTTTCAATCAGCCCCCTTGTACTTATAAAGTTATTTCATATGTATCCACATAAAAATACAAAATACCCAATAAAATAAAATAATATTTAAAGTGACTTTTGGAAAGCGTTTTTTGTTTGAAACATTAAAAATATTTGCCAATTAATATCAATTTATAATACAGTTGGTTGATAGGACTGAATTTGAGGTCTTAAGGTTTTTAGGGTTTTTTTCTTACCTTGATGTGTTTTTTTTTGTTTTTTTTCTTAAGTTTGACAATTGAGGTGGGTTGTTTCCTATGAGTGAGTCATGTTATGTTTGAGATTGACGAAATTCATGAGTAATCTGATTTCTTAGTGGTGATTCAGTCTTAAACAATTGAATCTTATTTTAACTGTAAATCATATAATGTTTGTTTAGTACGGAGTATTTCTTTTTGTGATTCTATAACACAAATAATCAACATGAATTGAGAATATTTTAATCGTTTTTCCTGTTCGTTTTGACTTAAATTTAACCACTTTTTAAATAACATTAGATTGAAATAATAATATATATACTTATCTTTAACGAGTGTAGAAATGATTTGGTGGTAAAAAAATTGTCATTGTCTTTAAAAATTGTATATGTTGAAATTTGAAGAACGATAAAGAGAATCACGTTATGTGTTGATATTGCTGGTTTAAATTGAGAAAATATTTATTAATAAGTTTGTCATTAAGTTTAAAAATAAAACAATATAATATATTTTGATTAATTAAGAAGTTGTAGGATAGTATTTTTATTCTTTCTTTTACAAATTCATTTAATTAGACTCTGATTTATTAATATTTGGTCAATAGTAATAATTTAAAATATTAAGATAAGTTATAGAAAACAAAATTACACATTCACCTAAAAAAACACTTTATTAGGAGTAATTTACGATTTATTCAATATCTCAATTCTTTTGTTATTTCATATTGTTTCAAATATTAAGCTAAAAAGAAATATGTTGTCTACATCGACGTAAATGCCAAACAATTAAATCTGAGTCCCACAAACATATTTTTGAATAAAAATCATCTAGGTGTCACATTTGCATTTTCGGCATATGTTGGTACAACTAATCTTGTGTGTGTATACAATCAATCATGTCATATGTTATTAATTTAATACAAAAAATAGAAGAAAACAAACGGATTTAATATAAAAGGAGAATATGTAAAATGTGATGATAATGTAGAAATGTACGGATTTGTTAGAATGTTAGTAAATTTGTGTGAGATTGGTGTTTGTAAATAATTTGTAGGAATATGAGATAAAGCCAACTTAATTTGTTTATGTAGGTATCTAAATTAATCGAACGAACATGAACATCAAACATTAGTATGTTTATGTTTGTTCATTTAACTTTAACCGAACACGAACACGAACACATAATCGAACACAATTTGTGTGTTCATATTCGTTTATTAAGAAAACTAAAATGTTCGTGTTCGTTTATGTTCGTTCGCATTCGTTCATTAAAAAGCTAAACAAACAATTCATGAACATAAACGATCCAAATAAATGAAAATAGTTGAATAAACATTAACAACACAAAATACCTAAATGATTATTAACAAACACAAAAATAAGTGTCTTTCACTAAAATATCAATTATGCTTAAAAATATAGTAACTTGATTTACTAAATTATGTTTGGTCAAAATAATGTAATGAAACAAGAATGGTTTGGATACAAATTATTCATATAACATGTATATGAGATTTATATACTCCTAAAGTTGAAGGTCGGTGCTTTGCACCGGTCTATCAATTTTCGTCATGCGTTATTTTGACCAATTAACTTCGTCTCTTCACGTGTCATTTCAAAGATTGTTTGTTTTTTTAACTTCTGCAGTTTGCTAAAATAAACTAGTGGTAGTGGTTGAAGATGGTGGTGGACGGTGGTGGTGGAACGTTGTAGACGGTTGTTGGTGGTGGACGGTGGTGGTGGTTGTAGACGGTTGTTGGTGGTGGACGTTGGGTGGTGGTAGATGGTGGTGGTGGTGGGGATGGTGGCGGTGGGGGACGACGGGTGGTAGATGGTGGTGGTGGTGGGGATGGTGACGGTGGGGGACGACGGGTGGTAGGGGATGGTGGGTGATGGACGGTGAGTTGTTGTACTAGGTGATGATGTTTAACCCGCTACAGACCTTAGAAGATCTTAGAAGTGGTTAGTCTAAATCTGCACTAAGAAGAGCTCGCGCATACGTTTTTTAGTAAAACGTCTTCGAAAAACAAACAGTTTGCAGATAACAATATTTGCGTGGCGCAGACATAAGATCCTGTGCAGACTTTTTTAAAAAGAAACAAACAACACCTTAGTCTAGTTAGCAATTTTACTTTTTGCCTCCAATTCAACTTTGACATATTTATGACCTTGACTTCTAACTTTGATTTATTATCATTTTGACCCTGATGACTTGACTAAGTTATAACTTTGACCCCTTACTCTACTTTGACATATGTACAACTTTGAGTTAGTTATCATTTTGACATTCAAGTTTGGATATATCTCTGTCATTTAACATGTGACGTATTACAACTTTATATCATAACACGTGACACATAATATTATTTCATCAACGTGTGTGATAAAGTTATATATAAAGACTCAACCATCACATCATGTAACATGATTATATAACCAGTTGAGTGTTTAAATAGAAATACAATGCATTTAAAAGTGAAAATTATCCCTCAAACAAGTAATATAGAAATACTAATCTATACTAATATATAAAGCAGATTGGAGGGGCAATTTAAGATACCCTAAATGTTAACCAGGTACTGCTATTTAATGCATAATATACAACCACTTTTAGGGGTAGTTAGGTCTTTTTGTCACTAAGTTAAAAATTGCCTTCCTTCACGTTTACTATACATGAATTTTAGGGCTTCAAAATTTGAAATTCCCCCTTCCTCGCTGACAAGTTCTCTGGTTAACCCTCTGGCCTCTCTTTCATTTCGTCGTTTTAACCAAATCCACCGCCAACCTCTTTCGATTCAACCAGATCTTCGTCTCCCTCTCGGTCAATTTGATTCAGACTGCTACTGCTCAAAGAGAGCGAGAGGGCGTGGAAAATCAATTCTTCCAGTGATTTCTTCATCGGGTAATGTTCATCTCTGCCAATTTCTGGATTGATTTCTTCATCCGAGGGTTTTTCTATTTTAACAGTCAAATCAATTTGCAAAGGTTGTGAACAAATATTTAAAGACTAATCATTTTGCAGTCTCCTACCTATTATCATCGTTGTTCGTTGTCATAGGAGTGGCTGATCTATGGTCTCTTCGGAAATCTTAAAGGTATGTATATCTATTAATATGAACTATAGATTCGTAGGCATCAGTGTCATATTTTTTTTTGTTTTACTTTATATAGCCTCGGATGAGGATGATGAATTTTGTTCAAGCACTATTTACAAATCCACTAACTAGAATTTTAATTATGTCGACCATCATCAAACAACCGTAAGTTTGGTTTCACATACTACAACTTGATCTATTTCACCTTTTTCAATTTCAACTTTCTTCATAAGCTCTTCTTTCACCATTCTTTGCTTGATTTCTTCAGTTAGACATTTATAGAGTCCGCTTATGTCAAATTGCAACCGGGAAACACTTATTGAACAACTTCATTTCACACTTCTATTTAGGAAGAACACTATATTTTCCATTGGGTGTTAATTTTCAGCAGGCAGTCATTAATTGTGTCAAAGTGTGTGTTTGGTGGTTTTTATTTGGTCTAATTAATTTGCAGGTTTATTGAAGGTGTATGTGTACAAATTTGTTTAATTAGGTAGATTTTCAAGCATTGGTAAAGCACAACTTAAGAATTGCAACATACTACTTTTTATATTATTGTTTTATATAATGGTTTTGTGTTTTTAATTGTTATGCTAACATAAGATACAAAATTCTACTTGTAGCCAATGTTCCGATCCTATATGATTACTATGGAGTTGGAGCTATTTAGATATTTCTAACCCTTTATTTGTTATCACTTAAGGATTTTTTTTATGCATTTAGTGGGAACATTATAGATTAATACCTTGATGCCTAATGTAAATGGGTCAGTTTCTTTGAGTAAATGGGTTGATCAACAATCTATACTAATATATAAAGCAGATTGGAGGGGCAATTTAAGATACCCTAAATGTTAACCAGGTACTGCTATTTAATGCATAATATACAACCACTTTTAGGGGTAGTTAGGTCTTTTTGTCACTAAGTTAAAAATTGCCTTCCTTCACGTTTACTATACATGAATTTTAGGGCTTCAAAATTTGAAATTCCCCCTTCCTCGCTGACAAGTTCTCTGGTTAACCCTCTGGCCTCTCTTTCATTTCGTCGTTTTAACCAAATCCACCGCCAACCTCTTTCGATTCAACCAGATCTTCGTCTCCCTCTCGGTCAATTTGATTCAGACTGCTACTGCTCAAAGAGAGCGAGAGGGCGTGGAAAATCAATTCTTCCAGTGATTTCTTCATCGGGTAATGTTCATCTCTGCCAATTTCTGGATTGATTTCTTCATCCGAGGGTTTTTCTATTTTAACAGTCAAATCAATTTGCAAAGGTTGTGAACAAATATTTAAAGACTAATCATTTTGCAGTCTCCTACCTATTATCATCGTTGTTCGTTGTCATAGGAGTGGCTGATCTATGGTCTCTTCGGAAATCTTAAAGGTATGTATATCTATTAATATGAACTATAGATTCGTAGGCATCAGTGTCATATTTTTTTTTGTTTTACTTTATATAGCCTCGGATGAGGATGATGAATTTTGTTCAAGCACTATTTACAAATCCACTAACTAGAATTTTAATTATGTCGACCATCATCAAACAACCGTAAGTTTGGTTTCACATACTACAACTTGATCTATTTCACCTTTTTCAATTTCAACTTTCTTCATAAGCTCTTCTTTCACCATTCTTTGCTTGATTTCTTCAGTTAGACATTTATAGAGTCCGCTTATGTCAAATTGCAACCGGGAAACACTTATTGAACAACTTCATTTCACACTTCTATTTAGGAAGAACACTATATTTTCCATTGGGTGTTAATTTTCAGCAGGCAGTCATTAATTGTGTCAAAGTGTGTGTTTGGTGGTTTTTATTTGGTCTAATTAATTTGCAGGTTTATTGAAGGTGTATGTGTACAAATTTGTTTAATTAGGTAGATTTTCAAGCATTGGTAAAGCACAACTTAAGAATTGCAACATACTACTTTTTATATTATTGTTTTATATAATGGTTTTGTGTTTTTAATTGTTATGCTAACATAAGATACAAAATTCTACTTGTAGCCAATGTTCCGATCCTATATGATTACTATGGAGTTGGAGCTATTTAGATATTTCTAACCCTTTATTTGTTATCACTTAAGGATTTTTTTTATGCATTTAGTGGGAACATTATAGATTAATACCTTGATGCCTAATGTAAATGGGTCAGTTTCTTTGAGTAAATGGGTTGATCAACAAATGATTTTCATTCAATACATTAACATAAATGTTAATTTGTTAGTTACAATATATTAATATTTCTCTTTTAACTGTCAGGTACTTGCAAGTACATGAAGAATGGAGCTTTCTCCTCCTCCTATAAAAGATTTCATTGAAATCGATTTCCAATAGACTTGAAATGTAGACGCTTCTATGGTAATATTGTCATGCTTCCTTTCTTTTTCTGTCCAATCATGCAAAAATAAAGTCTATGGACTTACGTTTGGATTTAATGACAGTTCATAATGTTTTTTTAGTAAGTGCTCATATGTAAATACCAAAAGAAACATTGTATTGTACTGCCTTTTCTCAAGTCCCTTTCTTTATGTACAGAAGTGTTGTCATTTTGCATTTAGCTAGATGATGAGATATATTAAACAATATTAATATGAATATCCTGTCAATTACGTAAATATGTGTGTTCACTATGTAGCTTTCAATCTTGTACTCACCAAGCTTGCAACTTTCTGTTTTGAATTATTATCGATTTGTTTACTTCAATAGTGCAAACCAGTATTGATGACATTTGACCTAAATGTTCATCAAGCATTGCATCTAATTTCAAGCTTTGCATCTTATGTCAGGTTTGTTGTAGTAATTGTGGCTTTCACTTTTGATCCATTTAATATGAAAACCAAGTAATATTGATCATAGAAAACCAGATATGGCTTGTACAATTAATAGATGGATGGAGCGTGGGCTTTATCACTATGCATAAATGTCATAAACTGGTTTATTGGTATGTGATCAAAAGGGACTGAGAGGTGTTGTTTGCAAAATAAGTAAAGATGAAATGTTAAATATGCTATTGACTTTTATTTTCTCATCTAGAGGCAAAAAAAAAAAAATAACTCTATATGACCAACATCCATATTTGAATGCAAGCATTTTGTTTTTTAACAAAGTGGAAATTCTTACTTCTTACTATTTGAATAAATTTCTTTCAAAAAGTCCATAGCAAACATGATGATTAAAGTATGCATGATATTGATTAATGATTATCATTATCATTGTTGGGGAGTCTCATAGTTGAATAAAATAATGAACTGCATATAATAAGGTATTTGAAACTGGAGGGAAGTTTATTGGGTCAATTTTCGTCCAGCAGACATATGGATATTGAAATTGGTGGCAACAAGACTTTTGTTGAATCTCATATTGAATATCTACATGCTATTAGAATAATTACAACTTGTTTAACAATAGTGTTATAAATGTCCATTATGTTACAGATTATAATCTTCAAATGGAATATATAGGTTGTGATTCAAACCATCTTTTACGGAATAAAAAATGTTTAGTCTTTCTTTATAATTTTTGACATATACATGCAGAGTTCATGGCTGCTCCTTGGTATTGCACTGAAGTTCTCTTGTGAGGTATTGAAAATCCCTTTTAAACTTTGATATTTTACATATAACATAATTTAAGAGTTATTCAAGCAATCAACTGTCTTTTATAGGTATTGTTTGCTGAATCATTTATTATGAATTTGACAGGTATACTTTTTTTTACTATATAATATTGATTTTTACCTTCACATTAACAAACTTGAATATGTTTCATTTCATTCTTTACACACTAATGTTATTGCACAATGAGCAGTTACAAGAAGAGCTTGAGTGAAAACTTATGCATGAAACACATCCTTCACATGATAAGGTATATATTTAAGCCATAAGAAGTTATGATAGTATATTATGTTCCTTATTAAGAAAATGTGATATACAAATTTTGGTTCATCTTTCTTTCATCCATAAACCAAGATTTGACTATTTCATTCATTCTTTCTTTTCTGCAAATAGTATAGTATATAATCAATTAATCGACAATTTTTTTTAATAAAAAAACAACCACTAGGTGGGGGCTTTAATATCAACATAAACATCTTAAAACACTTTATTATAGACTGGATAAAGGGATAAACGATATGGTTCATATAGCATGGGGCTAATTACGCAGGGCTTTTAAGAGTAGTACAACACAATAAATTTTATTGATTTGTGGGGGTGTAAGTCTACATTATCAAGTTGATTCTAGGGCTCTTCGTCTGATGGAACAGTGAACATCAGTGATGTCTTCTCTGATATTTACTAGCATTGTGCTCTATATGCTATTTATTTTATGCATTGTTGCCTCTGTTTTAAGTTTTAGTGGCATCATAATGTTTGATGTTATGTCTCTAGCCTTAATCAAGGTTTCCATTTGATTTGAATATTTTATAGATGCAGTTTTCTCCAACATCTTTTAATGAGATATTATGATGCAACCATAAAAACCGCTCTATATGGCTATTGGTGGGTACCGACCAAGAAATACTCTTTAAATACTATTCTTAAATTAAGTGTTCTAACGTTGCTATTTTAAAAAGATTTGTGAATTTGTTGTAGATGGTATCACCCCAAGGGAAAAAGTGAATCAGCAGCACGGTAGACGGTTTAGAGAGGGCTGAGCAGCCAAAGATGCAGCAGATACGGTATGTATTTTGCATGATCATTCCGGGTTTTTCCCTTTTGGATTGTGTGTTGACTAACCTGTTGAATTCGGGTTCTAGCCAGCCAAGGAAGAGAGGTTAAGGTAGGACTTTAGGAGAGAAGGCAGAACACTTTCTCGCAAACTAGAATCCTAACTTTTGACTCTAATGTCATCACCCTTTTGGATTATGTTCACCATAGATTAAACAATGATCCTAGATGGAAACCCATACATAGTAACTTTAGAGAGTACAGATTTCATAAAGACCCCCACAATTAATGTAAATAGATTGGATGAGGCAGGGGTTGGGTAACATGACAAACCAGTTAAATCTCATATCCATTTTTATATGCACATTCCATCAACTCCCATACACATAAAAATCAAGCTTTTATTTAGCGGATTTTCATGTTATCTTAGTTTCACTTATTGTAGGCATGTCACTTGAGGTTAGAAGTGTAACAAATTAAACAGGCAGTGGTTTTTGTGATTGTTTGGAAAATGGTTTTTTGGTTCTTGGAAAAAATGACATTAGAGAAGATATATTCACATGTACTATTCCTTTCAAGTATTTGGGTAATACCTGAAACAAATTTATATGATTAATGTGTGGCGATTTGGGTAATGCAGTGTTTATGTAACAATAGGTTATTGTATTGACAATTATGTTTGTTTTACTAGATATAGAAGATGAAGTTGGGTAACACTTCCTCTAACTATTTACACTAAATAAAGGTGCACTCTTGATCATTTTTCATGTGTAATGGCTTAATTAGAGTGCACAGAGTTGTTAATGTCTACACTCTACAGAAAGTACCCACCCTTTTTTCCGTCAATCAAATTTTATGAGTTTAGTTGACTTGCAATATTTATTGTTCGGTAAGTTTTCAGAAAGAAGTCCACTTACATTTTGCTTTACATAAGTTTCACTCAGACGTGCCCTTTGAAGTTGTCAATTTTGGCCTGAATTCAGTTGACTTTCTAATCTGCATTGTTCAGCTTTTAATTTTTCCAAAAAATGTTCGCTTACATTTTGCTTTACATAAGTTTTACTTGACAAGCTCTTGGAAGTGGCCAATTTTGGCCTTAACTCGATTTTATCCATTCCCCAACTTGCCTAAAATAATTGTTCACTCGGATCTGGTAGCCAAACTTGAAAGAGCCTTAAGTTATTACATTTACATAAATCCATTGTTTTTAAATAGGAACATGCTTTTAAGACTAACTAATATTGCATTTGTATAATGTAGATTTTGAGTAGATGTAGATTTGTGAGTAGTTTTATTGTAATAGCAGTTGGTTTTGGATTTCTTGATTTGGAGGATGTAATACTTGTTGCATAGTGGGGGTGTAACTCCAAATCTGGGGGCAATTAGATTGTTTTGCTCTTTGGTTGAAGTTTTAGATGTAAAAACTTGACATAAGACACAAAAGGAAGAAAGCTAAATTGCGTCAACTGAGAATAGTGAAGATGATGATTTATTTGATGATGACTTTACTGATACACCAAATGCATTTGCTGGATAGGATGCAAGCCAATTTTCTTTGTATTTCAATTAAATGACGAGAACTTTTAGTTTCAGTTTGAACTTATTTTTTTAAATCTAGGTTTGTTTGGTTATGTTTTGTTTTAAAATGTTTAGTTCATAATTCAAATATATGTGTTTGATACTTTAAATCAGTGGCGGATCCTAAACATTTTCAGCATGGGGGCGAGCCGCGAGCTCAATATATATATATATATAACATATGTAATTTTTTTTTCACGGGGGCGAGATCAAAATATATATATATAAATTTAAGGTATCGGGGTAAAAAACGGTACTTCGAGACAACAAACGCGCAGGGGCCGGCGCCCCCGTTCGTCCCTATAAGGGTGCGCCCCTGCTTTAAACGTTGTAGGGTTAATTTCTTTTGTTGGTTTACAAGTGCGTTTGTTATTTAACGTTAACTAATTTGTTATTAGAAAGTTAATTGTAGGTACCTTTTTAGATAGATTTGTTTCACACGTTTAGAGTGCAAAGAAAAATGGCTTCATCCTTTTAACAAAAATGAGCGATAGTCATCACTAAGATGATAAAGGTTCAGAAAAACAAACTTATACACTTTAGTAAAACAAATTTATGTGGATAACAAAACACCCATAAACAAGTATCACTAACAATGTCGTCCCCGCTGCATCGCGCGGGACCCTTCTAGTAATTATTTTAAGGCAGGGCGTGTGTAACAGTGTAAGATGCTTTTATTATATATTTACTATAATTAGAAAGATAATGATTATGATCATTGAGGAGAAGTTATTAATTAAATCAATTAATAATAGAGGTATGAAGGTGAGTAATCGACTTTTGTAGTGAAAATGGGTGGAGTAGAATTGGCTCCTCTATTTTGTTGAGTCATTTAAATGGAAGTATTAATTCTAATTTAATATTATAAGATTGGATTTTAATATCTTTAACTATTGGTCAATGGTTGTTGTCAACCTCAGGTATCAATTTAGTCAATAGAACTCCGAATTAAACACTTTGATGTCCGTATTACCAAAAGTTAACCAAACCATTAATGTCGTTATGTTTTTGCTGATTTGGCACGATGACGTGTCCTATCTCTTTTTATGTGATACGGTGACAACGGTCAATGATCAATAGTTGAGGATGTTTAAAACCAATAACCCATTATTTATCTATATTTAACTAGGAATTGACATGTGTCACGTGATGCGACGGTCGAGTTTTAGTTGGTGCATATGTCATGCCATATTTCTGATTTCGTTACATGTGTTACGTTATCGATTATCTCATGCACGTTCTGGTCAATTTAGATGAGTTTTTTGCTTAGTGATTATTCTACCACCACCATTTATACGGTCTTTCTAACCTAATTTTTAACAATCTGAACATGTTTGTTCTTTTAGTTTGATGGTATATAAAACACTTGGTTAAATTATTAATCTGTAATTTATCTTTAGTTACATGTTTAAGTTGTTAGCTTTCAAGTTTTAATGTGAAACGTGATTTATTATTGAATCGATTTTGTGGTTCCATAAACAAAATAGACATTTCAACTTTTTATCTCACTAACCACTTGCAATATATATAGGTTTCAGTGATCAATTTAAAAAACTAATTAATTGATTTTTTATAGGTGACGATTAATCCTATAGTCACTAGTTATAAAAAAACCATTTAATGTAGGGGTGTCAATCGTGTCGGGTTGACGGGTTTACGGGTTGATGTGCCTAGGCTGGCGGGTTGATGGGTTGAATTATGCAACCCTAACCCGACACATATTCACTTTCGTGTATAAAATTTCAACCCTAATCCTGATAACATAAATTCGGGTAACCCAAATATGACTCATTTAACTCATTTAAAAAAAACGAAACAAATTAATTTAGTTGTAAGTGGTTGTTGTGTAAGGTGGTTAAAGGTGATATGTTTAATATGTGAGTTTTTCACATGACAACTATGTATTGGTTTTTAATTATAAAATATTATAAGAATTAACCATATAATTAGTTAAAGAGTTAATTACACAAATGAGGTCTATGGTTTACTACTAATAACAAGTTTGGGTATTAAGTTTTTTTGTTGTAAGTTTGGGTATTGATCTTTTAAATCGTAGCGAGTTTGGGTACTAACACCAACAAGTGTTAGTTTTTCAGTTAACTTCAATGGCTTTTAATATTTTCATATTAGAAGGGCTATTTATGAACTTTAATATTATTCTTGATGAACCATTTTTGTAATTTACGTAAAATATTATAAGATAAAAAAATTAAAAAACAAAACATTCATTTTCTTACCATATTTTCTTTCACGAACCACTAGTTAGCACCACTGACATGGTTTAGATTGTATATATATTTATATAAAGATTTTCTATAATTTTTTTTTATAGTTTTTGGGTTACTTTTTGTTGGATTTTACTCGTAATTGGTACATATCTAGATTATAATGATTTGATCAATGTCTTATGAATATGTTAGTGGTGCTAACTAGTGATTTTTGAAAGAAATTAGGTAAAAAATGAATGTTTTGTTTAAAAAATTTTATCTTGTAATACTTCATGTAAGTTACAAAATAGGTAAATTTAGAATCATAAATTTCATAAATAGTCATTCTAATATGAAAAGATTAAAATGAGTTTAAAGATAACAGAAAAAACTAACGTTTGTTAGTGTTAATACTCAAATTTGTTACAAGTTAAAAGACGAATACTCAATCTTGTAACTAAAAACCTTAGTACCCAAACTTGTTACTTTTGGTAAACCACAAACACCATTTGTGTAATTAACCCTATTTAAATACTTAACTTTGAAAAATGTAAAAAACTTAAGTGGTGAATGAATTTTTTTATTGTGAGTACTAATATTAAAATAAAAATAATTTAACACGCATTTTTAGAAAAGAACAGAGGAATTAATTTTGAAACTTAAACAGATTGGTGGGTCAACCCGCTTTTTAAATGGTTCAACCAAAACGACCCATTTTTATATAAATCAACCCGAAAATGACTCGTATTGTTATATTTACCAACCAAAACTTGATAATTGACACCCCTAATTTAATGTTATGCATTATTTTCAACTAATAATTTTGAGAACTTATTGAATTTACATCATAGTTTGTAAGATTTGAATTTTTCAAACTCGATTGTTACACTTCATCTAAATATAACGGTTTTTTGATTGTGATAATTGACGTTTTAAAAAAAGACAATTAAAAGGTTTTTTTAACTGCATTTTATTAGAAAAGGAACCAAAAGGCCACTAGCAAGATTCTAGGACCAAAAAAGAGCAACCTCAACTAAAAAGACCAAAACAACTCAATCCTATTACAACATTGGGCTAGAACACCAATTACGCCAAACCACATCTACCCTTTTAGCTCTATGCTTGAGCCAAAGGAAAAAGTTAATCATAATCCTCTCCACTACACCGTCGATGGATGGAGTTATCGCATTGAATATGAGATCATTTCTAGCCGACCAAATTGCCCATGTAGTAGCCATAAAGATCACCGATGCCACCTCCTTCATAAAATTTGAGTCGTTTAAAGATGTGTAACAATCAATGCATTCTCTAACCGATGATTCTATGCGAAAACTCCAACCGCACCATTTGAAGATTCGGCCCCAAACAGCAGCTGCAAAGTGACAGTTTAACAGCACATGGTCCGTTGTTTCGTGCGCACAAGTACACAACGAACATTCAACAGAACCCACATCCACTCCTCGCCTAAATAAATCCGACTTACTAGGAATCCTGTTGAGTCTAACCTTCCAAATGAAGCTTCTCACTTTTAGGGGGATCCATGACGACCACGGCATTGGATTCAAATCAACCGGTACTCTATTTAGTTCGAGCACTTTTCGCAAACTACTGACTGAAAACTCATCATCTTCCCCGGCCTCTCATGCCCATTTATCCACTAAAAACTCAGTTCTAAACCCATGTATCAATGCAAATAAAGGTTAGGGATAAATGTTATGCATTTAGATACCCGTAATATTACATCTAGTATCATAGGATTGAATTAGGTGTATGGAAAGCCGAATATCATAAAGCGATTAAAAGATTTGATTATCCAAGAAAACCTAATTTTCACACTTTTATTTTGTGGATTTTAAAGTGATCACATAATGCCTAAAACAAGTGGAGTTATATGTGGGGTGAGTCACCCATATTTCATATAGTGTTAGAATAGAAGGTCCGTGATGCCTTCCTTAATTGATTTTGTTATATTAAGAAAAAAAACCTTTTTATATTTTTTTCTCTTGTTTTTATTATTTTCTTATTATATTTTTCAACTTTACGTCGTAATATGTGAAAAATATGCTATACCACAACCGGCAAAACAACAATACTATTTTATCTATGCATAACAATGTTAAAAATATAACGTGTGTAACGAAGTCGCAAACATGATGTTATAGCCGCACCACACCACACGTATACAAACTAAAACCCGACCATCGCATCATCTTGCCCAAGTTATAGTGCTACTTTAAAGCATAACTTAGTATAATATATTTAAATAACACCCTTGCGGTGGCAGAACGTGGATTTTTCTTTACGGTGTCGGAATTTTTTGGTTTTTGGATAGATGTCATAATATTTCAGGTTGGTCAAATGTCGGGTCGAGTTGGATCATAAAACAAAAGACATTGTCATTAAAAAACAACAAAAAAATATAATGTTAGAAATACCTTTTACAATTGTTTCTAAAGAGTTTTCATGTTTTAAAATCGCACCATCACATTTTCAATAAAAAACTTTTACAAATAACTCTTTTTCAATATAGCAAATGCAAGTGTCCTTTGAATTCACGTTCAAATTCACGTCACCTATGGGATTATGTAAATGCCAGATTTGTAAATTAATCATGACTCTTTAAATCATTACATTTTCTAAGTGTCTTGTTGTGAAAACTATTCCTATAACCAACATGAGTGATCACTATTTGTTTTATTTGTTCCAACTATTAAAACCATTGTTCACAAATGTATCACTTTGACAATATTCTTTTTACAAGTAGCAAACCAAGCAAGATACCCTATCTAATTTTTCACTATATGCTAACCATTTTGAAATCTAGCAAACCCTTGAAATTTGGGGCAAAAATCAAGCAAGGGCTAGGAAATCGAGAATGAGCAAACTACGTACAAACCCTTGAATACTACAAAGCCGGTACTATCAATCCCACAAGGTAATGCATAAACAATACTGCATGCTGCATTTAACCAAATCCAGGTGAACAAAATTAAAAATAACTTTTTTATCGTTTCCAAATCAGTCTACTGATGCTGAACACAAGTAAAATCATTGCCATCAATCATATATAATAATATCACAATTCACAACTGCTACACCAAGCTACTGTAAATAAGAAAGAATAATAACGACTAGCAACTGACCGCTGTTAGATTAGTTGTGCTCTCCTCAGGTCAGAAAGGACTCCTCTATCTTCACTCCCCCGCTCATTGTAAATAACCTACAAACAGCAAACAAGATATGCGAATTAATTCGATAAATGAGCCAAGGTTGGATTATTGGTTGTGTTTAATCACTGATGGTTAACTAGAATATGCTGCATATGTCCTTCTAAATCACTGTATTCAAAAAGTCGGATTTTTATTGTATACTATAACTTTCTAACCATATTTACAACATTAGTTATAGGTCGAAAAAAGATAAAAGATGGATACGAAAGTAAATATGGCCAAACCCAACTCAACCCATACTTGACACGTCTGACCCACTCATTTTGACACCTCGCTAAAATTAAAAACTGCTTGCTACTCTACCTTATCAATGATTCCATATTCAACGGCTTCACTAGGACTAAAGTATTTTGGACGTCTTATATCTTCTTCGATCTGCTCTGTTGTCTTGCCAATGTGCTTTGAATAAAGTTTTACCTTCAATCAAATTTAAAAAAGAAGCCCCCTTTAATTAACTGATTAGTCAAAACACTTTACATGGGCAGTAGTATAGAAAATTAAGTCGTATATACCAATTCAGTTTTCACATTCTTTATTTCTTTTCTCATAATCTCAACATCTGTTGCTTGACCTTGAAATCTTGCAATTGGCTGCAAACAATCAAGAAATGTTATCTCATTTATCGTCAATGTTGAACATCTGGAGTTGATAGTCTAACATGTTATCACATTTTTCTTTTCTCATCACCTGTTTTATTTTTTCATGTAATTTTTTCTACCTGTTTTATCATGATGGTTGAAGAGGGCAGTGCTGAGCGGTTTCCCTTTGCACCAGCAGCCAAAAGCAAGGCAGCCTCTCCCCATGCATTTCCAACACACAGTGTAAAAATTGGTGGCTTCACATATCTGCAAATTTGGGAAAATACAGATATTTATTCCATTTTTCTATGTCATCGTTTAGCCATCAAAAGTCAAAATATTTGAAGCCGTAAAAAGCTATAATAAGTCAGCATTCACTTATGAGAAGCAATAAGACTTGCTACCTCATAACGTCATAAATTGCAAAAGCCTCTGTCTCATAGCCCAACTTTTCACCACCCTGGAAACAGTAAAAACAAATAGAAAGCATGATTGTGTTTAACATTTACTCAATCCAACAGTATCAAATTAAAAGAGCATGCTTGAAGCTATATCATTATCATAAGAAACATGTTAATAAAATCTCTTCACAATCTCTACATCGAGTCGCCAGAAGTAATAATGATAGTGTTCCATAAACCAATATAAAGTAGAAAATAGAAATATCATAATGTCTAGTCCAACTACAACTACCCTTGTCAAATAAACTAATTATATAATATCAGTGACACAATTTCTACATGATTATTAAACTTGTAAGACTATATGTTGTGCCCTTGCCGATTGTGGTGTGGTGCTAAAGATAGTTTAAAATGGAACTAATCTATATGACTAAACATCTTCAGCTGCTTCAAAGCACATAGAAAAGAAAAAAAAAGAACGAACGAAACAAAAACTCAACCAGGCGACCTCTTCAGACAGGTTTGTAACCAAATCCGACCAGTTTTTGGCTAGAATATGCAGGAACCGACAGGTTGAGGGTTCTAAAAATGTAATACATAAATTAAGCATCTTGGAAAAATAAAAAAGGCGATACCTTTGTAGTTCCGGTAGAGTTTATGTAAAGGTAAATTGGTTTTTTGTCATCCTCGTACTGTAAGTACAGAAACTCGGCCAGTATTAGTTCTGTGACAGACGGAACTAAAGACATACCCAAATACACAATTCTATTCTTGTACAAATAAGACGCTAAATCCGGAGGTGGTTGCTCCCAAGCACTTCCCCTTGAAAAAGGAATCACCTGTCATAACCAAATGCAGTTCATATTTCAACTACCAACAAACTATATATATATATATATATATATATATATATATATATATATATATATATATATATATATATATATATATATATATATATATATCCTTTATAGCACTGATCACAGCTGCTATAATAAAAATTTATAAGACATACTACATTAGTAAGTTCTTTAACATAATACAAACTGATGTTAACATAATCAAGTCTAACTGGTTATGCATAGTTTGTTACGGCCCTAAGATCTATGAAGCTAGTTAGTTAGTTAGTTATGCTATCTAAAAAGGGTTTTTTGCTTGGTATAATTAAGCTATTGATATGAAACAGAAGATGAAATATGGAAGATAATAAATACCATGGTGATACCGAGGCGTTTACGATGAGAGGAAGAAGAAGGGGTGAGAGATGCAGGTCTGATCTGACAACCGGAGAAGTGGCTGGAAATAGAGGAACCGATGTAGGGAGAGATGAAATTGGTGGATAAGGAAGGTTTAATGGAGGAAGAAGAAGAAGAAGAAGAAGGACGATTGTTTGTTGATACCACCAGGTGTGGTGTGGTGGGGAAGAAATGTGAAGCCATTGTCGCCATCAATTGAATTGAATTGAATTGAATTTGGTTGATGAAGAAGATTGAAAGAAAAATAGCAGAAAATAATGGTTTGGAGATGAACAAGGGAGGGTAACAATTTGGATCAATTTACAGCCGACCCGACCCGACCACACCCATTTACTTATATTCTTTATCTTCTTTTTTTAACCAATAGTATATGTGAGAGCCAAGTAAATTTGAGTATTTTACACGGTTAGATTAGAAATAGAGATTGTACGACGTTCTCATCCATCTACATTTTCAAATAAAAAGACTATCCAAATATATATAGGTGTCACACTTTAAAGTATCAAACCAACATTTGATAAAAACAAAATAAACGTAAGACATCAAACAACTTCAATAATCTTGGTTTATATTAATTATGTCACATAGCCGATGAAAACAAATTCATTGGCTATCTCACTAGCCGGCCTACATGGTCATTTTTAGATGGTTTAGTTTTTGGCATGACATGAGCTAGAGCAAGCACTTTGACATTCATCATAACTCCTATATAAGCAAGTTATTATTCCAACGTCACATAAACAACACCACTCGACACCTCCAGGGATGTTATGCTCCTTGCAAACGAAAGCACCCAGTTTGCTTGACGACCTCAAAACACTAGTTTCTTCACTTTCTTGTATATTATTGCCCCCGATTCTTGTACCTGCATATAAGTTAACAAATATTAATCAACTAATAAGCCATTACAGTTGTGTGATCGTATATCTACGTTGTTTGTTATGACTTATGAGAAAGAGCGAACACAATGTTGAACTTACAATTAAGAAATGATACGAAAACCATATTGAAAATGATAAAATAGGTGATGGTTAACTTCATCATCGTCATTTGTGTTTCTTCTTTCTTTTGTTTGGATTGACAGTAAAGTATATACAAATGTGATCCTACTACAAACGCGAGAAGGGATTTATATATTGTTTCGAAATCCAAATATTAATTACAGAGATTAAGAGAATTAATCTTTTGTAACTTATATTGTGATTATTATTTCATTATAGCCTTCTTTTACTTCTTTATATTTTTTGATCTCTTATTTATGATCATTAACCTCCCAGCTTTATTACACAGTTTAATGACAATTATGCGTGTTTCGGTTATGATTTGATCCAAACAGGAGGTGAGAAGATTAGGAAAATTGAAGTTACATCATTGTGACTTTGTGAGTGTATGAACAATTATGTAAATCACAAACGTATCGAAATAAAAAAACATTAGTTAAGACTGGTCGTTACATTACACTGTCGGGTCACGATGCTAGTTATTAAAACATATTAAGAAAATAAAATGAGGAAAGAATGATAGCTTATAGTTAGAAGAATTGCACTTTAGGTATATGTAGGCAATTTGTGGATCTATCAATGATTTTTTAACCACCGACCTAATTCAAATTAAACTTTTTTATTCCAATTTGAAAAACGAGTTAAAGAAGTCATGTCCGATAACTCCGTATGTAGGTATCACTCCATGTCTCCATCCAAGAATGTCATATCAATCTCTATGGTACAACCATCGGTAATCACCTTGGAAAAGGGGTTAGTGACTAGGACATAGAGGCTTTAACTCGCTATTTTGGCTTTGTATTTCAAATTTGAGTGACACATTTCCGGAACACCAAAGTTTAAGTCTTTTGATTCTCTTAAACTTAGTTGCATAGTGACAGTTCGCTAAGAGGCGGTTTTGAGAAATGTTTTTTTTACTACATTGTTTAATCCTTTATTCGAGTTGCTTGGGGGAAGTTATGGCGATCCGTCCATGGATATTCCCATACCAAAGGAGTATTGAGTCGTTCTTAAAAAGTGTTGCAACAACTTCATATATTTAAGCGCGCACACACACACTTAATTTAGCTGACCCAATATATAATTAAAACGTTAGGATATTAGATACGATAGTTAATACATCGATCCCAAGTCGGCAATTACTTTGTGAGTTGATATAACTATCATCTACTTTGTATAAAGCTTAAATACTTGTTAATTGAGTTCACTATCTAGAATATTACTTTTCTGCACAAAAACCATTTTTAAAGATCGAACGAGACGGTGACCGAGATCAACTATCGGGAGCCTCTCTTTCCTTGGACGATATCCGACATCTTACAAATACTATATTATGCTGCAACGAGTACACTTTCCCAAGTGTGTTATAGTTATAAAGGTGAAATAATGTTTTCATTAATAAAACACTTGTAATTCTAAAGAATTTTTTTGAAAGAAACTTATATACGAATATCACACACCAGCTATCTAAACCAAGTAACATCCCAAATAAAATATACAAATTGTGGATATGCAAATGATCACTTTAGAAGTGTAACTTAAAGCAACAAAGACGAAACTGAAATAAAACTACGCATCTTCAAATATATTTCAACAATATACATGATACCCGACAAAAAAATTGTACACATGAGGTGCATCAGTTTCTACCTAAACTGCATATTCAAAGTCAAAAGTACAAATATAGTTGAGCCAGATGTTAGAGCTTATTATTTTTGCTTTTTCTGGCTTTTATGATCCAACAGTTCTAACATTAATAAAGCTATATATTTTCAGTCTTCCGCGCGTTACGCATAAGGATTTTGTTTGACTATATGATTGTGCGCGAGCCTTTTATGTTGCCAGTTGGATTTTATTTCATGTCTTAATGGAACTTTCTTATTCACTAATTATGTTCATACGTTTCGGCTTGGATTACAAACCGGATTATCATAGGTTTCATGTCTTAATGAAACTTTGTTAATCAATAACTATGTCACGAAACGAAAGCACATAGAGTGCATGATGCTTTATTTTGATTGCAGATTCAATACACAAACATTTTCTATTTACTTAGTTTTGTCACTTCAATTGAATTTTGACTTGATTTTACTATGTAAAAAAGAAACATTTTGGTATGCACATAATGTATTGTTTCAAACATTGCAAATTTGTTATAAACGTGTATCGGAAATGAACAAGGAGCAGCTAGTAGAGCCAACAGAAATAAGGGTGATCAGAAAACGGTAGCCATACAACAAGCAACATGGAAGGACGTACAGAGCGTTTTAGTTTGTTAGTGACGTAAAGACAAGACGAAAGAAATTAACGAACGAGAAAAAAATAATTTTCTTGACAAAAGGTAAGACATCAATCAAATAAATACATTTCATATCTAACAAAACACCCATCTTTCTAGTAGTTATAAATTTGTATAAAACTAGTTACGAAAATATCAGGAGATCATACGACGTTTTCGTCCAACTACATTTTCAAATAAGAAGACAATCCAAATTATAAATAATTGTCTCACTTTAAAGTATCAAACATCATATAAAAATAAAATAAACGAAACACATAAACATCAGACAATTTCAATAATTTTTGTTTATATATTATGCCACACATATATAGGTGATAGAAAACAAATTCATTGGCTCTCATTAGCCTACATGGTTATTTTTAGATAGTTTAGTTTTTGGCATGACATGAGCTAGAGCAAGCAATTTGACATTCATCATAACTACTATATGCGCAGGTTTTTGTTCCAACATCACATAAACAACACCACTTGACACCAGATCCAGGGATGTTAAACTCCCTACAAACGAAAGCACCAAATTTGCTTGACGAGCTCAAAACACTAGTTTCTTGTATTTTATTGGTCCCTATTCGTGTACCTGCATATAAGTTAAGAAATATCAATCAACTAATAAGCCATTACAGTTGTGCAATCGTATATATATCTATGTTTGTTATGACTTTTGAGAAGGAGCGAACAAAATGTTGAACTTACAATTATGAAATGATACGAAAACCATACTGAAAATAATAAAATACGCGATGGTTAACTTCATCATCATCATTTGTCTTTTTTCTTTCTTTTGTTTGGATTGAATGTAAGGTATACAAAGGTACGATCCTACTACAAACGAGAGAAGGGATTTATATATTGTTTCGAAGTACAAATATTAACTACAGAGATTAAGAGAATTAATGATTCTTTTGTAACTTATATTGTGATTATTATTTGGATTGAGCTATGAAGAGTCCAGGGTATCCCGGGCTACCCCTCAACTTTTGTTATCAAGTATAACTTTTACCGGTTTAAATATCAGGATGTCATTTTTTCTTACGGTTTTAAGCATAGGGATACCCTTGAAATTTTTTTTTGATACCCTTGAGCGAAAATTCTCTCGTAGGATACTCCTCATATTTGGTTCTGGATCCACCACTGAATTTATATATTTCATTATAACCTTCTTTTAATTCTTTATATTTTTTTTGATCTCTTATTTATGATCATAACCTCCCAGCTTTATTACATAAATTAATGACAATTATATATGCATGCTTCGGTTATGATTTTATCCAAAGATGTATAAACGGGTGGTGAGAAGATTACGAAAATTAAAGTTACATCTAAATACACATGAAACACGTACATTTGAAAATACTTATTTTATCATTGTGACTTTGTGAGTGTATGAATAATTTATGGTCATCGAAATACCAAAAGAATGCTTATATACAATTATGTAAATCACAAACGTATCAAAATAAAAAACACATTATTTAAGACTCGTCGTTACGTCACACTGTCTTGGGTTATTACTTATTAAAACGTATTAATAAAATAAAGTAAGGAGAGAATGAGAGTTTCTGGTCAGAAGAATTGCACTTTAGTGAAATGTTTTTTTTGGCAATTTGCGGATCTGGCAATGCTTTTTTAACCACCGACCTAATTCAAATGAAACTTTTATATTCCGATTTGAAAACGAGTTTAAGAAGCCATGTCCGATCAACTCTATGTATATGAATGTCATGTCGTCTCTGTAGTACAATCCTTGGTGATCACCTTGGAAAAGTGGTTAATTATGACTAGGGCATGGAGGCTTTAACTCGGTATTCTGGCTTCGTATTTCATATTTGAGTGACACATTTCTAGAGCACGGAAGTTTAAGTCTTTCGATTCTTTTAAACTTAGTTGCATAGTGACAGTGCGCTAAGAGGCGGTTTTGAGATATGTTTTTTATTATTTTGTTTGATCCTTTATTCGGGTTGCTTGGGGGTAGTTTTGTTGATCCGTATGTGCTCATACCAAAGGAGTGTTGAGTCGTCCGTAAGAAGTGTTGCAACAACCAGTGGCGGATACAAAAATTTTTTTCAACGGGTGCCAAACTGGATCACTTCAAAAAAGTTTGAGTTAAAATGGGTATTCTCAAGATAGATCAGAACCTGTTATTAAAATTATAATAAAAATTACAATTACAAGTTAAATGGTTGCTCGATTATCAGCGTCGTTTTCATCTCTTGGTTTTCCTCCTAATTAATTTAACTTCAAAGTTCAAATCCTAGCTACTATGATTATCAGTGTTATGAAAACCAAAATGATCGACAGTTCATTGATAAGACCGGTCAAATTGGATGAAATGTTCTTGAAACCGGTTGGCATCGTAACTATTTTTTTAGAAATGAAGTACATAAAAAGTCGTTTAAAATTTAAAAGGAAATTTATGTTGATATGCTTTCTTTTTGTACGGCAAATGAGTCCCTCTGGACATTAGCACACGCTGCTCCGACCACATACTAGCTACGTGACAACCCATGACAAAAAGCCGTAGAGCAAGACTAACCCCAGCTGGCTTCACCAAACCCCTAGAGAAAACCCACATAAATGGGAAAACCCATAACAAGATTTAAACTTGTTACCTCAAAAAAAAATCATAAGTACCCCAAACAGTTGATTTAGGTAGCATTGGCAATATGATCGCTAAACAAATATGCTAAAGCAAGTAATATTATGTTAAAAAAATTGTAATGAATAAACATAACATTAAATAAAATATTGTTAGAGCATATAAATATTTTTACTAGAAAAATAATACAAATATCAAACCAAAACATGCATTCTTCGACTTCTTTGATCTAAGTTTTGTTATAAACTTTTGTTGTATTCCTGCGACAAATATAAAAATTAAGACTTTACTTTTTTTTATAAAGTTAAAAATTAAACTAATCATATTATGGGGCCTTCACTTCATTTTTAATGAAGCCTTGTATAAAAATATTTGAATGTCTTACTAAATTGGTTAAAATATAAGGTTGAGTGGGTGTCATGGGCCTCACTGGGCTCACCTTCAATCCGCCCATGACAACAACTTCACTTAAGCACACACGTACTTTAACCAATCCAAAATATAATTAAAATGTTAGGATATTAGATAACGGTAGTCAACACATCGATCTCAAGTAGGCAACTACTTTGTGAATTGATCTAACTATCATATACTTTGTTTAAAGCTTATTTATTTGTTAATTGTCTTCATCATCTAAAATATTACTTTTCGATCCGCATAAAAACCATTTTTAAAGATCGAAGAACACGGTGACCGAGATCACCTATCAGAGCCTCTCTGTCTCTCTCTGTCCTTGGACGATATCCAGTATATTACACTACTACGGATACACTTGCCCAAGTGTGTAATAGTTGTAATGGTGAAATAGCGTTTTTATAAATAAAAGACTTGTAATTCTAAAGTATTTTTGGAAAGAAAATTATATACGAATATCGCACACCAGCTATGCAAACCAAGCAACATCCCAAATACAATATAAAGATTGTGGATGTGAGAATGATCACTGTAGAAGTGTAAATGAAAGAAACAAACATGGAACAGAAATAAAACTACACATGATACCCGAAATTTTTTTTATAAACATGAAGTGCATCGGTTCCTACCTAACCTGCATATTCAAAGTCAAAAGTATAGATATAGGTGAGCCAAATGTTAGAGTTTATTAGTTTCCCAGGATTTATGATCCAACACTTCTAACATTAATAAAACTACATATTTTCAGTCTCCGGCGCGTTATGCGAGAGAATTTCGTTCGATTATCATGATTTTACGCGAGCCTTTTTTGTTATAGGTTGCATTTGGTTTCATGTCTTAATGGAACTTTTTTATTCACTAATTATGTTCATACATTTCGGCTAGGATTACAAACTGGATTATCAAAGGTTGCATGTCTTAATGAAACTTCTTAATCAATAATTAATGTTCATACATTCCGGATTACAAACCGGATCATCACAGTTGTGTGATACAAGTTGCAAGTTGGGCAAAGCCTAGCTACTCACCATCCTTGTTCACCCAAGGAAGCCGGTTTTTCAAAACATCGTCATAGCCGCATACACAATCGATTACACGTTCTAGACAGTGCTATACAAAATGTTAGGGTTAGGCTTCAGTATTATAGCATTTATCTGCATCTACCATCCAACCAAGATGAAAAGTGAGCATCTCCAAACAATATGTCTAAAATCAACAGTTTTCTCATAGCAAGCATAACTATTTTAAGGAATTGAGGATTTCATGTGCTTTTTATCTAACTAAAAGAAGGAACACATAAGCAGTTTTAAAGGAACATTATACGGGGCTTGCGTTATTCGTACATCGTTTATTAGTGGCTCATATTGAAAAAATTCCGTCATCACAATTGTTAAAACCATACACGAGCTAAAATCCATGAAAAAAAAATGTCATTCAACTTCAAACAATGCCAAACAAATAAATTGAAACATCCAAACCATCAAGACAAATCTATTTGTCAAAAAGTTATTTCAACAAACAAAATGTACATGTCCAAAATTTAAAAATAAAGCTAACCGTCACGTCACCATACTCAACCAATAGTCATACACCACATACCATCATCTCACCAAACCAAACCAATAGTCATACACCACATACCACCATCTCATCAATCCAAACCAATAGCCATGCACTTCGCTTCATGAAGCCAAGTGCAAATTAGGCAACATAATGTGTAGTTTTAGGGTCAATGGAACAACTCTTATCTAAACATACGTTTTGGTATGCACATAATGTAATGTTTCAAACATTGCAAATACTTTTTTCATTGCTATTCAAACAGTACTATTTAGTTCTTGCAAACCACAAATTTCTTATAAACGTGTATCGGAAATGAACGAGGAGCAGCTAGTAGAGCCAATAGAAATAAGGGCGATCAGAAAACGGTAGCCATACAACAAGCAACATGGAAGGACGTACATAGCGTTTTAGATTGTTAGTGACATAAAGACAACACGAGAGAAACGAATAATATTCTTGATAAAAGGTAACACATCAATCAAATAAATACATTTCATATCTAAGACAATACCTATCTTTCTAGTAGTTATAATTAAATTTGTACGGAGTATAAAACTAGTTACGAAAATATCAGGAGATTGTATGGTGTTTTAATCCAACTACATTTTCAAACAAGACTATCCAAATTATAAATAATTGTCACACATCAAACATCAGATAAAAATAAAATAAATAAAACACATAGACATTAGACAATTTCAATAATCTTTGTTTATATATTAATTATGCTATATATAGGTGATGAAAACAAATTAATTGGCTCTCATTAGCCTACATGGTCATTTTTAGATAGTTTAGTTTTTGGCATGACATGAGCTAGAGCAAGCAATTTGACATTCATCATAACTACTATATGCGCAGGTTTTTGTTCCAACATCACATAAACAACACCACTTGACACCTAATCCAGGGATGTTAAACTCCCTACAAACGAAAGCACCAAATTTGCTTGACGAGCTCAAAACACTAGTTTCTTGTATTTTATTGGTCCCTATTCGTGTACCTGCATATAAGTTAAGAAATATCAATCAACTAATAAGCTATTACAATTGTGTGATCGTATATCTATGTTTGTTATGACTTATGAGAAGGAGCGAACAAAATGTTGAGCTTACAATTATGAAATGATACGAAAACCATACTGAAGATAATAAAATACGCGATGGTTAACTTCATCATCGTCATTTGTATTTCGTCTTTCTTTTGTTTGGATTGAATGTAAGGTATACAAAGGTACGATCCTACTACAAACGAGAGAAGGGATTTATATACTGTTTCGAAGTACAATTAAATATTAACTACAGAGATTTAAGAGAATATATTAATGATTCTTTTGTAACTTATATTGTGATTATTATTTCGATGGAGCTATGAAGAGTCCAGGGGTATCCCGGGCTACCCCTCAACTTTTGTTATCAAGCATAACTTTTACCGGTTTAAAAATATCAGGATGTATTTTTTTCTTACGGTTTTAAGCATAGGGATACCCCTGAAATTTTTTTTTTGATACCCTTGAGCGAAAATTCTCTCGTAGGATACTCCTCATATTTGGTTCTGGATCTACCACTGATTATATATTTCATTATAACCTTCTTTTAATTCTTTATATTTTTTTGATCTCTTATTTATGATCATAACCTCCCAGCTTTATTACATAAATTAATGACAATTATATATGCATGCTTCGGTTATGATTTTATCCAAAGATGTATAAACGGGTGGTGAGAAGATTACGAAAATTAAAGTTACATCTAAATACACATGAAACACGTACATTTGAAAATACTTATTTTATCATTGTGACTTTGTGAGTGTATGAATAATTTATGGTCATCGAAATACCAAAAGAATGCTTATATACAATTATGTAAATCACAAACGTATCAAAATAAAAAACACATTATTTAAGACTCGTCGTTACGTCACACTGTCTTGGGTTATTAAAACGTATTAGTAAAATAAAGTAAGGAGAGAATGAGAGTTTCTGGTCAGAAGAATTGCACTTTAGTGAAATGTTTTTTGGCAATTTGCGGATCTGGCAATGCTTTTTTAACCACCGACCTAATTCAAATGAAACTTTTATATTCCGATTTGAAAACGAGTTTAAGAAGCCATGTCCGATCAACTCTATGTATATGAATGTCATGTCGTCTCTGTAATACAATCCTTGGTGATCACTTTGGAAAAGTTGTTAATTAATGACTAGGGCATGGAGGCTTTAACTCGGTATTCTGGCTTGGTATTTCGTATTTGAGTGACACATTTCTGGAGCATGGAAGTTTAAGTCTTTCGATTCTTTTAAACTTAGTTGCATAGTGACAGTGCGCTAAGAGGCGGTTTTGAGATATGTTTTTTATTACTTTGTTTGATCCTTTATTCGGGTTGCTTGGGGGTAGTTTTGCTGATCCGTATGTGCTCATACCAAAGGAGTGTTGAGTCGTCCGTAAAAAGTGTTGCAACAACCAGTGGCGGATACAAAAAATTTTTTCAACGGGTGCCAAAATGGATCACTTCAAAAAAGTTTGAGTTAAAATGGGTATTCTCAAGACAGATCAGAACATGTTATTAAAATTATAATAAAAATTACAATTACAAGTTAAATGGTTGCTCGATTATCAACGTCGTTTTCATCTCTTGGTTTTCCTCCTAATTAATTTAACTTCAAAGTTCAAATCCTAGCTACTATGATTATCAGTGTTATGAAAACCAAAATGATCGACAGTTCATTGATAAGACCGGTCAACTTGGATGAAATGTTCTTGAAACCGGTTGGCATCGTAACTATTTTATTAGAAATGAAGTACATAAAAAGTCGTTTAAAATTTAAAAGGAAATTTATGTTGATATGCTTTCTTTTTGTACGGCAAATGAGTCCCTCTGGACATTAGCACACGCTGCTGCGACCACATACTAGCTACGTGACAACCCATGACAAAGAGCCGTAGAGCAAGACTAACCCCAGCTGGCTTCACCAAACCCCTAGAGAAAACCCACATAAATAGGAAAACCCATAACAAAATTTAAACTTGTTACCTCAAAAAAAATCACAAGTACCCCAAACAGTTGATTTAGGTAGCATTGGCAATATGATCGCTAAACAAATATGCTAAAGCAAGTAATATTATGTTAAAAAAGTTGTAATTAATAAACATAACATTAAATAAAATATTGTTAGAGCATATAAATATTTTTATTAGAAAAATAATATAAATATCAAACCAAAACATGCATTCTTTGATCGATCTAAGTTTGGTTATAAACTTTTGTTGTATTCCTGCGACAAATATAAAAATTAAGACTTCACTTTTTTTTATAAAGTTAAAAATTAAACTAATCATACTATGGGGCCTTCACTTCATTTCTAATGAAGCATTCTATAAAAATATTTGAATGTCTTACTAAATTGGTTAAAATAAAAGGTTGAGTGAGTGCCATGGGCTCCATTGGGCTCACCTTCAATCCGCCCATGACAACAACTTTACTTAAGCACACACGCATTTTAACCAACCCAAAATATAATTAAAATGTTGGAATATTAGATAACGGTAGTCAACACATCGATCTCAAGTAGGCAACTACTTTGTGAATTGATCTAACTATCATATACTTTGTTTAAAGCTAATTTATTTGTTAATTGTGTTCATCATCTAAAATATTACTTTTCGATCCGCATAAAAACCATTTTTAAAGATCGAAGAACACGGTGACCGAGATCACCTATCAGAGCCTCTCTGTCTCTCTCTGTCCTTGGACGATATCCAGTATATTACTAATACTATATTACACTACAACGGGTACACTTGCCCAAGTGTGTAATAGTTGTAATGGTGAAATAGCGTTTTTATAAATAAAAGACTTGTAATTCTAAAGTATTTTTGGAAAGAAAATTATATACGAATATCGCAAACCAGCTATGCAAACCAAGCAACATCCCAAATAGAATATAAAGATTGTGGATGTGAGAATGATCACTTTAGAAGTGTAAATGAAAGAAACAAATATGGAACAGAAATAAAACTACACATGATACCCGAATTTTTTTTTATAAACATGAGGTGCATCGGTTCCTACCTAACCTGCATATTCAAAGTCAAAAGTATAGTTATAGGTGAGCCAAATGTTAGAGTTTATTAGTTTAGCTGTTTCCCGGGATTTATGATCCAACACTTCTAACATTAATAAAACTACATATTTTCAGTCTCCGGTGCGTTATGCGAGAGAATTTCGTTCGATTATCACGATTTTACGCGAGTCTTTTTTGTTATAGGTTGCATTTGGTTTCATGTCTTAATGGAACTTTTTATTCATTAATTATGTTCATACATTTCGGCTCGGATTACAAACTGGATTATCACATGTTGCATGTCTTAATGAAACTTTCTTAATCAATAATTATGCTCATACATTCCGGATTACAAACGGGATCATCACAGTTGTGTGATACAAGTTGCAAGTTGGGCAAAGCCTACTCACCATCCTTGTTCACCTAAGGAAGCCGGTTTTTCAAAACGTCGTCATAGCTGCATACACAGTCGATTACACGTTCTAGACAGTGCTATACAAAATGTTAGGGTTAGGCTTCAATATTATAGCATTTATCTGCATCTACCATCCAATCAAGATGAAAAGTGAGCATCTCCAAACAATATGTCTAAAATCAACAGTTTTCTCATAGCAAGCATAACTATTTTAGGAATTGAGGATTTCATGTGCTTTTTATCTAACTAAAAGAAGGAACACATGTCTAATGATTCCAGCCTAGCTGGTTGAGGACACCCGGTTTTACAGTGGTGGTCCAGGGTTCTAACCTCCCTGCCTGTGAGATTTTCCAGGAAAAACCCCATTGGTTTTCCCGGTTGAACGCCTAGCCAAATTCCGATGTCAAGTGGGCCCGGTTAAGACAACATATTGACCGGAGTGGGGTGGTGGGTTCCTCATTGCGGGGGATGTGACCAAACGGTTGTAAAAATTGAAAGTCGCCGTTCAAAAAAAAAGAAGGAACACATAAGCAGTTTTAAAGGAACATTATACAGGGCTTGCGTTATTCATACATCGTTTATTAGTGGCTCATATTGAAAAAATTCCGTCATCACAATTGTTAAAACCATGCACAAGCTAAAATCCATGAAAAAAAATTGTCATTCAACTTCAAACAATGCCAAACAAATAAATTGAAACATCCAAATCATCAAGACAAATCTATTTGTCAAAAAGTTATTTCAACAAACAAAATGTACATGTCCAAAATTTAAAAATAAAGCTAACCGTCACGTCACCATACTCAACCAATAGTCATACACCACATACCATCATCTCACCAAACCAAACCAAACCAAACCAATAGTCATACACCACATACCACCATCTCACCAATCCAAACCAATAGCCATGCACTTCGCTTCATCTAAATTGCGTAGCGTATGTTTAGATAAGAGTTGTTCCATTGACCCTAAAACTACACATTATGTTGCCTAATTTGCACTTGGCTTTGTGTTAGTGGCTTGGGATAAGATGCAGGTTGTGTGAGACCACTTTGACTAAACTAAGTTACTTGATTACTCGATGTTATTATCAATACATTAAGTACAAGTAACAAATACTAAATTCAAACTAACTTTAACCCAACATTCTGCATGATGCTTTATATAGTTTAATTGCAGATTCAATACACAAAGTTTCTATTTAATTACTTAGTTTTATAAGTTTAATTGTATTTTGACTTGAAACGTTTTGGTATGCACATAATGTAATGTTTCAAACATTGCAAATACTTTTTTTCATTGCTATACTAACAGTACTATTTAGTTCTTGCAAACCACAAATTTTTTATAAACGTGTATCGGAAATGAACGAGGAGCAGCTAGTAGAGCCAATAGAAATAAGGGCGATCAGAAAACGGTAGCCATACAACAAGCAACATGGAAGGACGTACATAGCGTTTTAGATTGTTAGTGACATAAAGACAACGCGAGAGAAACGAATAATATTCTTGATAAAAGGTAACACATCAATCAAATAAATACATTTCATATCTAAGACAATACCTATCTTTCTAGTAGTTGTAATTAAATTTGTATAAAACTAGTTACGAAAATATCAGGAGATTGTACGGTGTTTTAATCCAACTACATTTTCAAACAAGACTATCCAAATTATAAATAATTGTCACACATCAAACATCAGATAAAAATAAAATAAATAAAACACATAGACAACAGAAAATTTCAATAATCTTTGTTTATATATTAATTATGCTATATATAGGTGATGAAAACAAATTAATTGGCTCTCATTAGCCTACATGGTCATTTTTAGATAGTTTAGTTTTTGGCATGACATGAGCTAGAGCAAGCAATTTGACATTCATCATAACTACTATATGCGCAGGTTTTTGTTCCAACATCACATAAACAACACCACTTGACACCAGATCCAGGGATGTTAAACTCCCTACAAACGAAAGCACCAAATTTGCTTGACGAGCTCAAAACACTAGTTTCTTGTATTTTATTGCTCCCTATTCGTGTACCTGCATATAAGTTAAGAAATATCAATCAACTAATAAGCTATTACAATTGTGTGATCGTATATCTATGTTTGTTATGACTTATGAGAAGGAGCGAACAAAATGTTGAACTTACAATTATGAAATGATACGAAAACCATACTGAAGATAATAAAATACGCGATGGTTAACTTCATCATCGTCATTTGTATTTTTTCTTTCTTTTGTTTGGATTGAATGTAAGGTATTCAAAGGTGATCCTACTACAAACGAGAGAATGGATTTATATAGTGTTTCGAAAATCCAAATATTAATTACAGAGGATTAAGAGAATTAATGATTCTTTTGTAACTTACATTGTGATTATGATTTCATTATAACATTCTTTTAGCTCTTTATATTTTTTTGATCTCTTATTTATGATCATAACCTTCTAACTTTATTACATAAATTAATGACAATTATATATGGATATTTCGGTTATGATTTGATCCAAAGATGTATAACGGGAGGTGAGATCGAACATTAAGAAAAGTTACATGACTACATCTAAATAAACACGAAACACATTTAAATCTTTGTGAGTTTGACTGTTTGAGTGTATATGATTAATATATGGTCATCCAAATACTAAAAGAATGCTTATATATAATTATGTAATTCACAAACATAACGCTTTTTATCACAACGCACGACACATCTTAAATTAAAAAACACAATATCATGTAAGACTCGTCGTGAAGTCACACGGTCGGGTCACAATGCTAGTTATTAATTAAAACATGCATTCAACCAAAGTTCTAATGCTGATCATATTATTCGAGTTATGTCAAACTTGAGTTGAGGTTATTTCAACATCTCACTCATTTAGCTGTTTAATTTTATTCTTACTTTGATCTGAAAATTGTTTAAGTTATAAATTTATATCAACCCCATGCTTAGGTGCTGTTTGTTTTTTCAGAAAATGTCTGTGCAACCTCTTATATTTGCCCGCGCAGACATTGTTATCTGCAGACTGTTTGTTTTTCCGAAGACGTTTCATTAAAAAAGATTTGCGCGACCTCTTCCTGATGTAGACTTGGACCAACCACTTCTGAGATCTTCTAAGGTCTGCAGAGGAGAGTTAAACACCTTCACCTAGTACATCCACCCACTGTCCATCATCGCCACCACCGTCTACCGCACAACACCACCACCACTACCCATCATCGTCCACCACCACCCACCATTGTCCAACACAACCACCACCACCACCCACCATCGTCCACCACAACCACCACCACCCACCATCGTCCACCACAACCACCCACTATTGTCTACCATCACCCACCGTTCCCCACCACCACCACCACCACCACCCATTGTCAACCACCGCCCCCACCCACCACCATCTAGTACCACCACTACCACCGTCCCCCCCCACCCACTATCCACTACCACCACCACAATCCACCACCACCCACCATTGTCCACCACACCACCATCCACCACAACCACTACCACCACTCGGCCACTATTGTCCACCACCACCATCACCTATCATTGTCCACCATCACCCACCGTTCCCCACCACCACCACCCACTGTCCAACATTGTCCCTCACCCACCACCATCCAGTACCACCACCACTGTCGCCCACCACCACCATCCACTGTTCACCACCGTCCCCCACCCACCACCATCTAGTACCACCAATATTAGTGTCTCCCCACCCCCATCACCACCACCAGTTTATTCCAGCAGACTGCAGAAGTTAAAAAAACAAACAGTCTTCTTGTTGCAGACTGCAGATGTTTAGTCCGCCTCTTCTTCTGCAGATGTGGTCCGCAGACTGCAGACATTTTCATTCAGAAAAAAAAAAGCACCTTAATAAGTTAATATACCATATAGACTGGATGGTTTGGCAATGGTTTTGAGTTAACTAGACTTCTTAAATTCGACTCCCATGCCAACAATTTTAACTTTTTTAATTTTTATAGTCACGTTTTTACTATTCCTTGTCTTTCTTTTTTTTCAACTTTAGTTTTTTTTCCTTTTTTATTTTAACCTTTATAACAGGTATGGTCGGTGGCTTCACTATACCACATGTCACTGGAAAAAAAAATTTTATAACTATTTTGAAAATTCTTTTAAGTTATATACTCCTTACCATTTAAATCAACAACATACTTAATATACAACATAGATTGGCTAATCTGACAGAGGTTAGAGTTATCTGGACTTTTTAAATTCGACTTATTAACAAACTAGGTTTAACACCCGTGTATTACACACGGGTTGAATAAATATTTTTTATAAAATTATAACTATTATATTTAAAACTTTATAAATAATTTTATAAATTATTATTAATCACAAAATTTTATCTTTATTAACTCTCGTACTTAATTTTCCCTCTCAACCTTCCTTTTATAAAATAAATTATCTTTTCCCCCTAAAAATTGCTTCCTAAAACTCTAATTCATTAGATAAATTTTGTTTTTTAAAACTTTTTTCGCTACATTTTTACTATTCCATTTGTCCTTTACTTTTCTTTTTCAACTTATTTTTTAAGACTTCTTAGATCCACTACGTCAAATGCCACGTGTCATATTATGAACAAAAAAATAAGTTTTTTTTATACCTTTTTTCAATATTCTTCAAGATATATTCCATTTAAAGCAACAACATACTTAATATACCACATATTTGTTGGTTTGACATATGTTTGAGTTTAGGGGTGAGCATGAAATCGAAAAACCGATCTGAAATCGAAAAAATCGAATTTAAATAGAACTGTGAGTTTTGGGTTTAATTTATAAAAATCCGAATTTTTAGGTTGGGTTTGGGTTTTGTAACAAAACCGATCCGTAAAAACTGAACCGACCCAATAATGTTTATGTTTATGCTAAATATCATATATGTAAGGGACATGACCCATGCTATGTGAAAAGCCGAAAACTAAATTGTAATACATTATTATATGATTCATATTGCAATTTATCTATGATTTATTTGTGGTTTTTTGTTGAAGCAAGAGAGCATTCAAAATTTTGTTTATGGTTATTGTTTTTTGAGCAAATATTCTCTAGAAATGTGGTTAATTTTTAATGTTTAAACTTATGAAAAAATAAATCTAAACTTTAGTATTATAACATGTTTCTTGAATCATTAAGAGTTGTGTTTTTAGCTTATACTTAGTACTAAAAAACAATAAGTTTAAAGTCCAAGTTGAAAAAACCGAGCCCAAACCCAAACCAAGTCCGGAAACCCAAAACCCATAGGTTTTAAAAACACAAAAACTGAATTAAGTTTTAGATTTGAGTTCGGATTGAGTCAAAAACCGACCCATATACACCCTATTTAAGTTCAAAACCGAAAAACCCAAAACCCATGGGTTTTAAAAACACAACGGGTTCTAAAAACACAAAAACCAAAGTTTTAAGTTTGGGGCCAAATTGAGTCAAAAACCAACCCATACACACCCTGTTTGAGTTACCTGGAATTCGACTTCATTGCTGTTTACAATTTTTATACAACTTTTTCTACTTTCATTTTTACTATTTCTTTTGTCCTTTTCTTTTTGGGTTATTGGATTTAAACACCCCCAACTATTGGTCATTGGCCGTTGTCACCTCCAAGTATCACTTTGGCCAATAACACTCCCAACTAAATACTTTGGTGTCCGTATCACCAAAAGTTAACCAAATCACTAACGCTGTTAAGTTTTGCTGACGTGACACGGTGACGTGTCCTATCTCTGCTTACGTGGCACGGTGATGGCGGCCAATGATCAATAGTTAAGGGTGTTTAAATCCAATAAGGCAATAACCCATTATTTATCTATATTTAACTAAGAATTGACATGTGGCACGTGATGCGACGACCGGGTTTTAGTTGGTGCATATGTCGTGTCATATTTGTGACTTCGTTACATGCGTTACGTTATTGATTATCTCATGCACGTTCTGGTGTAGTATAATGCCTCGTACCTTGCAATGTAACATGTCAAAGTAATTAAATGCTTCCATCACCAGCAAGAACAAAAAGCGAGAAAGGGGGTCGCCCTGTCTCAATCTTCTTTTCAAGTGAACTTCCGAGTAAGCGACCTATTTAATAAAATTGATGACTGGGCAGAATTAAGACAACATTTAATCCATAAACACCATAAAAGCGGAAATTTATTTATACCATTATATTGTACAAAAAAATCCTAGTTAACAGTGTCATATTGGATCAAGTGGTCATGATGTGCATTGAACATCTATACGAGGGCTGGATATTTTTGTTTTTTTCTTCTTTTTAAACTTTTTTTTCTTTGTATATTCTTTTGTTTTAGTTAGTTTTTTTAATTACTTTGACGGCATTACGTTGCAAGGTACAAAACATAATATTACACCATAACGTGCAAGAGATAATCAATAACATAACGCATGTAACGAAGTCACAAATATTACACGACATATGCACCAACTAAAACCCGGTCGTCGCATCACGTGACACAGGTCAATTCCTAGTTAAATATAGATATATACTGGGTTATTGCCTTATTGGATTTAAACACCCTTAACTATTGATCATTGGCCGATATCACCGTGCCACGTAAGCAGAGATAGGACACGTCACCGTGCCACATCAGCAAAACTTAACGGCGTTAGTGATTTGGTTAACTTTTGGTGATACGGACACCAAAGTATTTAGTTGGGAGTGTTATTGGCCAAAGTGATACTTGGAGGTGACAACGGCCAATGACCAATAGTTGGGGGTGTTTAAATCCAATAACCCTTTCTTTTTTAACTTAGGTTTCTTTCTCTTTTATTTTTAAACTTAACTCCACCTACTTTAATTTAATTATCATTTTAAGCCCATGTTAAATAATTATATATGAGTCCAGCCTTCAACTTTAACCAATCTATGATTTTTCACTTAATTGTCATTTTACATGTTATTACGATGATTCTATTTGACATATTTACATTTATCTATCGTCGTAATGTGTCATACAGGTAGAAAACGTTGTTAATGCGTGTAACAGAGGGGAAAAACTACTACACAAACGTTGGCACTGCAACATGCAACAAAGGGTAAAATCTTAACGTCACTATTGTAAGGCGTGTGACGAAATCATAATCGCGAGACCCAGTCGCCACATCACTCAACCCAACCATAAATCTTGCTAGTTTACTACCGTACTAGATTATTAGCATGTGTCACACAGATTGAACAACAACAACGTAAAAATTAAAACTTTAGGTATTTTGACGGTATCACATACAGTTATAGAATATATCATAAAGAGACTACTCACACCAATTTACATAAAAACAATTCATGAATATAAATGCATAGAGCTATCTAAACGAAGCAACATCCCAAATAAAATATACAAACTCTGGATGTGAGAATTTAGAAGTGTAAATGAAAGCAAAGATGAAGCTAAAATAAAACTACACATCTTTAAATAATTTCATCATACATGATACCTGACTTAAACAATTATACACATGAGGTCATCAGCTCGATCCTACCTAAACTACATATTCAAATGTCAAAATTACATAGCCAAATGTTGAGTTTATTATTTTAGCTCTTTCCTGGGCTTTATGCTACAAAACTTCTAGCATTAACAAAATTATCTATTTTCAGTCTCTCACTCGTTACGCGAGAGAATTTCATTCGACTATCACGATTGTACATGAGCCTTTTTTGTTGCCGGTTGGATTTGGTTTCATGTCTTAATGGACTTTCTTATTCAACAATTATGTTCATGCATTTCTACTCGGATTACAAACCAGATCATCACGTACAGGTTTCATGTCTTAATAGAGCTTTTTTAATCAATAATTATGTTCATACTTTCCAGCTCGGATTACAGCCGGATCATCACATTTGTGGTGATACAAGTTGAAAGTAGGGTAAAACCTACTCACCATCCGTGTTCATCCAAGTAAACCGGTTTTTCAAAACTTGTTATAGCCGCATACACAATCGAATACATGTTCTAGACAATGATATACAAAATATGATGGTTAGGCTTCAGTGTTATAGCATTTATCTGCATCTACCATCCAACCAAAATAAAAATTAAGCACCTCCAAACAATATGTCCAAAATCAGCTGTTTTCCTTTCCCATTAGAAAAGGAATATTTTGGGGAATTAATCAGGGATATATTTCATGTGGTTTTATCTAACTTAAAAAAGGAATATATAAGCAATTTAATGAAAATTTAAGCTCCTTTCAACATTAATGTCATAAAACCAAAAAAAACATAAAGCTCAATATAACAAAAAACCAACCGCTAATCTCCTTTTTTTTAACGGCTGGAAATATTAATTACAACACTTGAATGGCTGTTCAAAAAAAATTACTAACACTTCAAACTTCACCATGCGTTCTAAGAAAAAAACAACCAATCACATTACAGCAAAAACAATTTTGGCAACATAAATGGAAAAATAAATGACAGATGACATGTTATGTGAGTTACTGAGTTTAAATAGCTTGCAAAACTAATCAGGTCTACATGCAGTTTAATTAATTAATGTTTAACCGGTCTACAAAATTCATTAGCAATACTAGTAAAACGTACAACCCACAAAATGCATTAAACATGCGGCCAAGCAGCCTTAAAATCAAACACGTACGGCCCAATTTGACCCATTAAAAAATGTTTAGAAATAGCTAGCTACCTCACAATTAAGGTTTCGAAAACTCTTTACCTAATTTCATTTATTCGTAGACATGCTAGTGCTACTATATATGTGCATCAGAAAACAAAAAGTTATATATGATGCATATATATAAAACACAGAAATGGTAAAGAAAATAAGTTATTTAAACACATTGAAAAGTAAATCAAAGTAGAAGTTAAGCAAAGCTTGTTACATGCATTATATATAATCTCAAAATCAAGCGTAAAACAATTCAGGATTAATCACAATATCACAATGGCTTTACATGTTAAAGAAAAAAATACTAACTCATTGCAAAGTAAATCAAATTGTTGCTTGAAAAACCAGTTGTTCATATCATCATTTGCAAATTAAACATATATAATTTTATAATCTCAAACATGAATAATGTGACTAACCTCAAGTGCTTGTTCAAATCCAAAATCAGCTCTTTTTGGCTATATATATATATATTGTGAAAATTTGTTAACATTTTATAGTTATCTAAAAAAGCTTTTAATACAAGGAAGAAGTTGATCTTTCCATAAGTCCTACTCCTCTAGGCATAAGTTATTGAAGGGAAAAAAACATTTGCAAATTTAAAGCATAAAACGGAAGAATTAGAAGAACAAATTAATGAAGCGGCGAAGAGAAGATCGATGAGAGCGATTAATTAAGGGTTTAGGTGTGGAAATTGTGAGTTGTTTATGGGTATTGATAGGTTCCGACAATAATGAACGGGGTGACTCATGAAGGATCCGCGTGTAAAGGCTTAGAGTGTAGGATGTCACATAGGATGTTCTTATGTGGCAATGCTTAGAATTTGACAAGCGTCCCTTGCCTAGCTATTTACTATTTATTAGAAGTGATAGATATATGTATAATTGAATACATTTTCGTTCGTATTTGTATTTTATTGAATGACTTGTGCTTAGATTTATTATTATTATTATTGAATATAGAATTTTGTTTCTTTGAACCATTGGTTAGATTATATTTTTTGATATTATTGTGTCTTATGCCATTTGATTGCACGTAAAACTGCATTAGAAACCAAATTTATTACAAGCATCCTTACGTATACAAAGCTTATTTTTTGGCACCACATGGCTTTAAACAACCTTTCATGCATGCCTCTAAACTACTAAAGCAACTGCTCGTAGCATCGTCACATGAACAACACCACTCTTTATTGAAACCAGGAACATCATACTCCTTGCAAATAATCCAACCAGCTTTGTTTGAAACACCGGCTTCATGTCTTTGATTGCTACCGATTCTTGTGCCTGCGTACGTAGATAAAAATCATTAAGGAATATCGATTAAACTAAACGCAATCATAAGAGTTATGTACGTCAGTACGTATATCTATTTTTGTTGCAAGAAACCTAGAGATATGATCGAATGAGTGTTGAACTTACAATCAAGAAATGAGACGAAAGCTACGTTGAAAATTATAAAATATGTGATGAATGACTTCAACATCCTCATGTATTTTTCTACTTTCTTTTGTTTGGATTATAAGTAAAGTGTATAAATTTGATGGTTCAACTACAAACGTGATGAAGAGATTTATACATTGTACGTAGAAGTTGTTTCATTTAAAATTAATTATAAAGATTAAGATAATTGATTATAAGATTAAGATAATTGATTATTCTTTTTTGTAACTTACGATGTACTAGCTTGTTGATTCATAACCTTCTTTTTATTATAACTTCCTATCTTTATTAAAATTTTGATGAGAACTATATATAGTTTTTATTCACATGCATCGGTTATGATTTGAATATACTTGGAACACACTAAGTTTAGTTGGTTAGTTAAGTTAACCTAAAAGGGTCATTTATGTCAATCTTGAAACTTACTTTTAAAAACCTAATTACATGAATTAATAACATTTGGAAGCTAAGGTACCAAGACCGTAACTTATCGAAAACCGTTCAGCATCTTTGGAGTAGTATGGTACGTACGAAATTGACCGAGCGCTTTTGATCTACTTTGTGTCACAAAGTTAAACCCTTCACCAATTTCATCATAACATTAATAATTTAACGGAATCAATTTCAAACAGCGGCATCTTCTTATTCTTATACACTAGATTAGTACTCGTGTACTACACGGATTTTAGTTTATAGGTTTTAACTAAATTTACAAATATATTCATATAAAAATCATATGTTAAAATAAAGGATATGGTTTATAATAATTGGTAAATTTTTTATTTGAACATATCGGGTTAGAAGATAATTTATGATAATTGTTAATTTTTTTATTTGAACATATCGTGTTATGAGATAATTAATGATAATTAATAAAATTTTAATTTGAACATATTGGGTTAGGATAGATCATAATAGTTGATAAATCTTTTATTTGAACATGTCGGGTTGGGAGATAATACATGATAATTGGTAAATTTTTAATTTGAACATATCGGGTTAAGATATAAATCATGATAATTAGTAAATTTTGTATTTAAACATATCATATTAGAAGATAATTGATGATAATTAATTTGCGATTTTTGTATTTAAACATATCGGGTTATTTCGAATATGGAGCATACCATGACCCGCCTAAAAATTCTCCATCAAATTAATTTAGAACATGACACCTAAGCAAAATCCTATGTGGAATAGCTAAAATGGTGACATGTGGATAAGTTACTCAATTATTAGAATAGGTAGATTTTGTCAAAAATTAAAGTAATTAAATCTTCTCTATGACTTTACTCACATATTCAACGCCCTGAGTTTAATTATATTCAAAGATACAAATTTGTATCTAGTTGAGAGGGTTAGATTAGAGTTTATATCAGATAATTGGGGATTTATATTGTTTTTGAATTTAGCTAATTGAATTCAGAATGCATAGAAGAATCAAAGACTTGCACCAAATTAGTTACCTTTAATATTATTAAGACTATATATTTAATCAATCTTTTATATATACACAGGGTAAAACTAATTTGGCCAAATAATATATATACATTTTTCTCACCAACCTAGATTGATATAAATTTTTTATCCTTTCTAGCCATTTTAATATGTAACGTTCATTTCTTTTTATTAGTATTATTAATTAGTGTTAGAAATGTCACAAAATGTTAACTTTTGTTCGGGTGCAACGGTTGATAAAAAGAAGGTGTCTTATTCATTTTGGGATCCTATGTTGGCTTCGAAAGAAAACGGAGGCTTAGGTATTTGCTCAATTCGTGCGGCTAATAAAGCATTATTAGCCAAATGGGTATGAAGATATAATCATGAAAAATAAAGATTGTGGGCTAGATATGATGTATTTTTTTTCTCTTCACTACTCTCATAGAATTCATTTCAACGTAAATTGACCAAAGCTGCCTCACTCCCCATTAATCATTCCAAATTTACAGACTTCAATGTCGACTTTAGCTAAGAGGAATATTATTCCAGACTCATTATGTCAACTTTAAAACAGGGACCATATATGCTAACGAATTGTCAAGCTTCGAAGAGGATTTGGTTTGCTATAGCGATTTGGTGTTAACTTCCCATTTTGTCTACCAACACGGCTATTGCATGCCCTTCAACAAATCCATCATATGCGGCCTTACTCATCGGAGAAATGTAACTTATTTCAAGCCATAGTCTTTCTTACCTACACTTTGGTGTTTGTGGAAATTAAAGAAGAAACGAAAAAAACTTCAACTTCATGTCCAAAAAGATCGTTAACTTTTGGGTGAAATCAAGTCAATCTGGTTTCTTTGTATAAAAATATAGCTAGAATGTTTAATTTAAATTGGAATGAATGATGTTCTTTTACATTTTAATTGTTGTTTATCTATAACACCTTGCCGGTTTTGCAATAAAAGTTTGACGGTTAAAAAAAAATAATTACCAGCAATTTTGACGTGCTAGCTTGTTAATTGTAATTGTAGGTGTAATTAACCGGAGAACATATTCAAACACTAACAAATTCAAGAATAATTATTCAATCAAGTACTAAATTAAATTCAAAAGTATAATTATGTTGTATGGTTTTATTATAGCATTGTTAAAGCAATATCTAATTTGGGTTTTAGTCGAGAGTGCCATTCATGCAAAAGCTTCAACTTTTGTGGATCCAACGATTAACATGCGGATCATGTCTTCATGAGATATAGCATAGTATAGGGATGAGATTGGTACTGTACCGGTACCGAACCGATACCGATACCGAAAATACCGATACCGAAAACATGGAAAAGTGGGTACCGGTACCGATACCGAATCTATCGGTACGGTACCGGTTCGGTACGGTACCGGTACGGTATAGGTACGGAACAAGTACTTTTAGGTAAATTTAAGGTATTGGTACCGAACCGGTACCGATACCGAAAATACCGATACCGAAAACATGTAAAAGTGGGTAGCGATACCGGTACCGAATCTATCGGTACGGTACCGGTTCGGTACGGTACCGGTACGGTACGGGTATCGGTTCGGTATTTCGGTACCAAACGCTCATCCCTAGCATAGTAGATAATATCATAATAGTTTAGTGTAATATCTGATCGTATATATAGGATCCGCTATAATTAATCAGTATTATCAATCAATCATAATAAAATCATTTCACGGTTTATCTGTCATCTGGTTACGACTTTTCATTGGGTAACTGGTATTAGGGTTGTCTAAATCGCTCGTCGTTCACTCGGAAAATGCTCGCTCGTTTTTAGGCTCGATGGTAAACGAGCCGCTCCACTCCGTTCGGTTTGTAAACGAGCCAAGCAACGAGCAAAGGTCCGCTCGGTTCGGTTCAGTTCGGCTCAAATATTTTATAATTGTTATATATATAGGGGAGGGATTTTCTAAAAAGGCAAAAAACTCTAAAAAGCCTAAGAAGTAATCTGAGACGTCGGATTATGGTGTTTTACGGCCCAGATGGACGCGGTGACATTTTTGTAATTATTTTGATGTTTTGGTCACGCGCGAGATGGATTTGAGAGTAGATTTGTCATTGTGCGTATTTAACACCAGAATTCAAACGTCATGGTGTTTCTTAGATCCGTGCGTTTTTAACACAAAATTCAAACGCCATGGTGTTTATTAGATCTGTGTATTCTGAATCATGGTGTTTTTTACATAGTTGACGTTTTTGGTGTTTTATTTCTCACACATTCCAACTTTTCCCATGGTGTTTCTTAGATCTGTGTCGTCTGAATCATGGTGTTTTTTATGTTTGAACTGATCACAGTAAAAACAATTGACTTTTTTGGTGTTTTATTTCTCACACATTCTAACTTTTCTCATGGTGTTTCTTAGCACTATCAAATGGATCTATGTCTTCTGAATCATGGTGTTTTTAATATTCGAACTGATCACTAAAAACACCATGATTCAGAATGTTAAAAACACAATGATTCAGAAGAACTGAACATTGATCGGACGTTCGTAATTAGTAAACGAAAACGTCAAAAACAAACAAAAAACATCATCGCTTTCAGTATTCGTCATAGATGAATGATTATGGATTCAAAATTAAAACGAAAAACGTCAAAAACACGCCATACCTGAACAGATGTTCGTAATTAATAAACGTCAAAAAAACACCATAACTGAACATCGCGAGTGATACCAGGATTTCGAAGTCAGCATCGCGCGTATAAATGACGAAGATGCCCCTCCGTGTTTCTTTTATCTCATGGTCACGTGCTTGTTGTTGATTGCTTCCTACACTTCTTAGAATTTTGAGCCTTTTTAGAAAATCCCCAATCTATATAATAATACATGCATAAGTATATGGTATGTTGTTATAATTATGATGATATTAAATATATATTTTTTAAAAGTTATTAATTTTATTTGAAGTACATGAAAATAATAGTCATTTATCTTTTGTAAAATATCTTAAGTATTTTCAAGTACTTTAAATACAATTAAAAATAATTATTTATAATATTTAATAATTCAATATTTCATATAACTATAAAAACAAATTATGCATTTGTGCATCTATAGTTATATATATGAATAGTTTTTTATTATTAATTATTTCATATATATTATATCAGCAACAAACTTCAATTTTATTAAAATTGTATGTTATTACTAGTTGTTCTTAAAGTTACTAATTTATATTTATGTATATTATGAAAAAAATAAAAAAATAAAAAAAACTAATTTTCACAAATTCGCTCAATACCCACTCAAAAATGCTCGGTTCAATGTTGGCTCATTTACGCTCGGCTCGACTTTGGCTCGATTGGTAAATGAGCCGTTCGGCTCGGTTTGATTTGTAAACGAGCCAAGCAACGAGCAAACCCTCACTCGGTTCGGCTCGACTCGTGAATAGTTAGGGGATAGGACTGGTCAATTCCCGGGCAAACCCGGAACCCGACCCGAAAATTTTTTATAGCCCGAAATTCTTTTTTAGAGGTATCTGGGCTTTGGGCCTTAGCTTTGTTAATAAACCAGGTTCGGGCCAGGCCCAGGCCTAGCCCGTCAAAACATAGATGTTGGAAAAAAGCCCGAAAACCTATCACTTAACTGACATCTTAGAATTCAAACATTGCAATTTAACAAATTTTATACATTGAGGAATGATTTTTAAAGTTTAATAGTTTATCAAGTTTTCAAAAACTGAATGATATGCTAATTTAGAGAATCAAAACTAAAAGAAATAAAAAGCACTAAACAACTGATTTCCAAAATTATAACCAAATAGTTAAACCATCATATCAATTGTACCAACCAATTTGCTTTTAATTGTTTTTAGTGGTTTAAGTGGTTTATGAACACCATAGTTGATTTAAAAGTCTTGTTTAATTCAAGTTCAAATCTTTTATATTATTGTGCTAAATGATATATGGTTGTAACACATAGATATATAAAAGGTTATGGTTAACATTAAAATGAAGATCATCAAGAACAACATCATACTCAAAATTTAATTCAATAAACATTTAGATTAATATTATAGCTTTTTTATTCATCATTAATAAGAGACAGAAAAGAAAATTCATAACATTTGCATTCAACATGACTAACGTATGTATATCGTTTAAGTTTCTAGTTTTCCGTACTACATGCTGGGTTTGGAGGTAAGTTTAAGCAGCCGCTTACACATTCATCGTGAGTAGGAAAACAGTCTTTACGATCATTGCAACAACACCAATCTAGTCCGGTACCATGCCCGAAATAGAACTGGCAAATGGACCAACCAATTTTGTTTTCTGAATTTAAAACATCTGCGTGTCTTTCATTGCTTCTGATTCTAGTGCCTGCATTTATCAATTGAACCACCAGCTACAATTATATATGTGTGTGTTTGTTGCTAGAGAATAAAAAAGAATAAATTAAAAGTTGAAGTTAATTACCATCAAGAAATGTGACGAAGAGCATATTTTTTTTTTTTTATTTATTTTTTTTTTTTAATGCGATCACTAACTTCACCATCTTAATTTGTTTGGATTATAAGTAAACTATATATATATACTCAAGGCCGGGGTGATCGATCAGGGTTAATTATTGAACTACACATGAGATCGATAAAAAGGATTTATATAGACATAATATTATAGATTAATTAATATATCTTTTGTAACTTATATAGCTAGTAATTACTAATTCATAACCTTCTTTTTTATGTACGTTTTGGTAATTATGTACGTGTGTATGTGCTTTGGTTGTGATTTTTTTACGTGCCTAATATATCAAATATCAACTGATATTATATATATGTCCGATTCTGTTACGTACATTTTACCGTTTTTCTAGAATGCTTTTATAACTATAAGTATATACCAAAATAATTAATAATGGACCAAATTTATTTTAAATTTTTTGTTTTTTATAAAATAACTCCTATGTTAGATGGAGTTGGAATTTTCATATGATTCTTTTGTTAATGTATTATGTATTCAACTATTCATGTTATCCTTATTTAAATTTTTTGGTGTCTTAATTCATATCTTTTGACGTTATAACATAGTTCTTTATGTCAAATCAACATACATTTTAATTTGTCTGTTTTTTATATATGGTTCATCATGTTAATTTTACTAAGCTTGAATTTGTGGATGAAGATATTAACTGAAAAATCTATTTGTCATGAGTATTAGATGCTAGAAGTCTAGAACTATAAAATACTAACAATCCTGGTGATATAATAAAAGAATGAAATAAAGAAACTAACCAAGATAAGAGCAAAGTCAATCGTACTCCTACGTTATAAAATAAGGTGACGTTGGAAAAACAGTCTTCAGCCTTCACATCATGTTTACTTGTGGTCAAGCAAAATAACTTTTAATGAAAAGGAAATGTATTCTATAGGGTTTTTTTTTTGTTTTTATACTCTACTATGTATTGAAAAGAAAATGTATTCTAGAGTGTGTTTTTAATGTTTTTAGACTTTTGCCAGTAAACTTTATTGGTTTACATCTTCATCTTCATTTAACATAAGCATGTTGTCTTCTTCCTTTTGGTTATTATTGGCGAGTCGTTTTCACCGTCTCTGGTGGTTGACTTTTGCGGTGTGTGTTTTATCACATGTTTCGTCGTCAGGTTTAGGGTGATAATTGTCGATTTAAAAAAAGAAAAGTGGAGATAACTGAAACACCTAAACCTAATAGTACACTTTTATACTGTCCTTAAAACAACTAGAAAACCTACAAAAGGTTCATCATGATCTGATGATGTAGGGTAAAGATTAAGACCAATGTTCAATCACGTTGATTCTACGAATACCCGTGATAATCGAAAACCCAAGACCCAAACTCACCCAAAAATGAAGAATTTCTAAACACAATTGTTTTTATTGCAAAATGATCAAGGTTTATTTCATCATCATTAGGACTAATTAAATAAGCATAACAAAATCCTAAACGGGCCAAAACATCCATGAGCCAAATAAAAGCCAAAAACAAAAACCAAAAACAAAAACCAAAAGTTAACAAAAAAACATAAAAGTGTTCATAACTCCATTGTTTAAAGAGAAAAAGTCATGTTATGCTTACCAAGCTGTAGTCCTCGTTCCGATCTTCAAACTGACTATTAGCTTGCCCGAAACGCTTGTAGCCCAAGTTATGCTTGTTTTCGTGCAGCACCCCTAGAGACACGATCTTGAGCCTCCAAAAATATAAGGACCCGTTCTCAACACTTAGGCCCGCATCATGATGAGTGATGGATCATAGTATTTATTGTTACACAATGTCGCCATAACCTTGTTGACCTTCTCAAAGAAGATTTTGAACGCAGTTTTAACTATGGTGATTATCTGATTATGACACATTGTAAGTAGACTAATATAGAACTCACCCGCCTACATACGGTTGTGTTAATACATGTACCAATGACACTTTGACATGCGTACAGGTAAATATACAACTTGTTTAAGTAAAAACGTTTGTTGAAAACACAATAAACATTCAACGGTTAATGTTATCGATGATAATGAAGTAATTGTTTACTTTAAAGGGCTACTAATGTTGATTGAGTCCTTACTAACTTTAGACATATAGTTGTCAAAAAAAAGTGAAAGGGGTGAACGATGTTCCAGAGGATATACGAATGAAAATGTTCAAGTTAAATTATATTCCAATTTAAACACATTAATACAATATAATTCATGGTTAAACCTAAAATCTAAAAATAATAAGAATGATAAAACATGTAAACGGGCTTACGATTTTTATATGTGTTTTCACGGGTTTGGGCCCAAGACCGGACCTAACCCGTGAATAGTAGAATTTGAAAACCGCAAACCCGCACCTATTATATATAAACGGTTACATGCGGTCTCGGGCCGGACTTTTAAAGTGGGTTTCATGGTTTAACCCGTGAATGATCACCCCTATTCATAAACATACCATTGCTGTATATATACCTATAACTATACTCATATACCAAAGAAAGCATAATTTATGAGTTATTGCTGAAGGTTTACAGCAATGGGCCAATGTCAAACCTAAATTTTCGAGCAATTTCTTTGACCTGCGAGGTTACGTACATGATTACCTAGATTATTTATTATACCTAAAAATGAGTTAATAGCAAGCATGCGTATACATATATATTTTTAACAGGGCTTGCGTACATATTTAAACTGAACTTTTAAACTTCTTGTTATTCTACTTAGATACTAATATATGATTTTATGTTATTGAATAGTCAATACTAGTAAAGGAAGGTGGCATTAAGTTGGAACTAATTCTTAAAGGGATGCAACATTTTCATGTATTTGTTTAAAGTTGTGTGTAATTTTTTCTTCCTTTTCTTTTTTAGCTTTCATTTTCAGCTTCTGTTGAGTTATAATACAAGGTTCGTTCCAAAAAAGTATCTAAACTAGGTTAAAGCCTTAAAGGTTTGGAGTGTTCTCTTTTTTTTTCTTAGCAAACTATAATACTCCTACTTCTAAATTAAACTACGTATATATACAGTTGCTCACGTTTAAACTTAAGACCTTCTGAAGTGGTGGTCCAGTGGAGTGGTGCTCCTATAGGCAAAACCTCTCTCACTGGACCACGAACCCCAATGACAAGTCAACTTCAACTCCAAAAGGTAGCAAATTGGTCTTTGTCGATCTTTAGCGTCTCAAAACCAGTGACGTACCCAAAAAAATTTTCACAGGGGTCTGAAATTTGGTAGTAATCGTTTGAGTATCGATATATAAATGTTTTCCAACCGGTTCGACTCGGTTTGGGTCGAACCGGGTCGGGTCAAATTAAAAATTGGCAAAAAAAACTAATTTCATAAATAAAATCACCAAAATACGTTAAATATCATTACAATTTACGTAAGAAAAACAAAATGAAAAATGTAGCGTTCTGTTTTTTTCATATATTTTCATTTCAAATTTAGTCGTACTCTTTATTCATTATTTGTAATGGCAAAACTTGATTACAGTGAAATTACTCTTTATATATCATTCTTGTTGATTATATGTTTGTACAATGCTTAAACAATTGCAAATACACATTTGAACGCAAAACTGGGCAACTTATAAAGACTTATATTTTTTGGAAAATTAAGGGGTGTTTGTTTTTTCTTCAAGCATCTTTAAGAGGGCTAATATCTACAGGCGTGCAGACATTACCACGGACGACAACCACCACCATCACCGTCGGCCAACATCATCGCTCGCCCACCACCAACACTCACCAGCCATCACCGTTGGTCACCACCACTCACCTGCCACCAGTTGACAGTTATATATTTTAATATTTTCAGTTTATGCAGATGATTTTCAGTTTATAAAACAAGCAATATTATATATGTTCAGCTTACAGATCTTCAGATCACATCTTTAGTTGCAGACATTAGATCAGATGAAATCATACTGTAGATAATTTTTGTCTACAAAAACAAGCAACACCTATGTGTTTTATGGTTCATATGTTAAAGTGCCCAAAACGATGCTTAAAGATGAATTTATAGTGCAAAACAATCAATAAAATAAGCTTTAAGGGATCAAAACTGAAATTTTTTATTTTCCCTCTAGTTATATTCAAAATTGAAATTTTTTAATTTCCCTCTATTTACGTAACTTCTAATTTTATACCATAAATTTTATCTATAAATAATGTTAAACCATAATTTTTATCTATAAATACTAATGGTGGTGGGTGAGGGCACGGGTAAGGGTGCAGCCGTGCAGGTAGGGCAGTACCCGCGGGCGGTAACACTGCCGCCACCCATGCGGGTATGTAGACCACGAGTACCAATACCCATTGCAAGTTCCACCTCTTTTTTGTGTCATGTCTCACAATCTTTCTTACATTTTTGTTTTTATACAAAAGAGGTGTAGTGAGGTGGAGTGTTGTGATTGATAGATTGTGAGGGTAGTGTGAGGGTATTTAACTCTCATAAAAAGTAATGAGTGAGGGTAATTGTGAGATGAAGTGTTGTGATTGACTAATTGATGGGGTGTGACTTGTGATGGTAGATGAGGGTAAGAGGGTGTCCACTCCCTCCACCTTAACTCAAATCTCTCTAATCACTTTCATCACTCTAATCTCTTTATCAAATTCTCTCAGTCAATCTAAGAACTCCATCTGTTTTAAATAATTTTTCAACAACTTGTGAGTTTTTTTTCTTAATTTCATTTTTTCTTTTTTCTTTCATTTTTTTGACGATTTATTTCTTTCTAAATACTTGAAACATCATCTAGTAATTTATCGTATATTTACAAGGTAAATAAAGTTTGGTAAATCACAATTTTGAGGTTTGAGTTAAGATTTTTTTTAAACCTTATAAAATTAATCCTTTATTTTTTTCATAAACATCATATATCTCCAAAATAGAAGTGAATGCAGTCAACCCATGTTTCCAAAAAAGACTATTTTGGAGGACTTGTGTTATGATATAAAAATGATGATATTTAGAACTTTGGCTCTACAACTAAACTTTCCACCATATCTTACTTCTCACTTGATTACTTAGCAAAAGTAGTTAGTTTTTTTTATGTATTTCCTTTCTTCTACTCATAACCATCCGAATCATCAATTATGTTGATAGTCTTTGTGCAATGGTGAAACATTTAAGTTTATAATATATCAGTGTTTGACTATACATGACAATATAAATAAATGTATATTACTATCTTCTAACCATAATTAAACCAAATCCATGGTTAAATATTATATGTCTCCTATAGCCTATAGACTGAGGCATTAAACTAAGTTTTCAAAACTGAATGAAGAGTTAGAGTTAAATTTATGGAGTTCGATTGATAATTTAATATATAAAAACTAAAAATAAATCCACAGGGAAAGTGGACGCAGCCCGACCCTCGAAGGTGGGGAGTGCACCGTACACCCCTGCTCAAAACTATGTGACTTCTTACGTCTTTCGGATTATCAAATTACTAGGTTAACACCCGTGTGTTCACACGGGGTTGAACGGTAAAATAAGATTATACAATTATATTGAAATGAATAATAAAAAAATTAACAAAAGTATATATTTAAATCTTACAAGCTCAAAACACTTGATTGGAGGATACTTTAGCATAAGCCTAATTAATAGAAACATATAAACAAAACTAACTATTAAATGGAGATACATAGACTAACTATTCATTCAAAACAATAAAAACCTTCAAGGCTAAACCAAAGCCAAATTTAATATTTATTTACGCATGTGAATGAATAAACATAAAATAAAATATTATACTTACAATTGGGAATGACACAAGAAGAAATTTAAAACTCCTCATAATCATCAACATTATACGAAGCAGCAGGATCAATATCAAATAACTGTGAAGGCTTCAAATTCTTTTCTCATATTTTACTTCTTTGCAATCATCTTCTAGATAATTTACCCTAAATTTTGAACCTTCACTCTTTACAAAACCTGTAATTTGAACACATACACTAAAAATCTAATATTAAAAAAACACTGCATACACTAACAAACACTACAAACAGGTTAGATCAAGCTCGAGCCACAAAACTACGATCTTATAAATGCATAGAAAAGAAGGTATCTAAAACCACTTTTGATATCCACCACAAGTTAAAGTTTAGTCAATCCAATTACCCTAACAACATGAAATTATGTATTAGACCCAAAAAGGTAAATTTACCTAAGTTGATTTCTAATTTATCTTATTAAATTCTACTTTCAGTATGTTCTTATAATGATATATTTATAGAAGATTTAGTGTGTGGTAAGTAGATATGACTTTTTTCAAGGTTAAAACAAATTACCATATTATGATTGGAAAGAAAAATCATACCGGAGTATGCTTTACTCTCCTCACATGCATTCACAAATATATATTATGGAAACTTGTTTTACACCACCTGCAAGTCTTGGAATGTGAATGTATGGAGTAGAAATCTTACTTAGCCTCCCATCTTTTGAACTCGATAACTCTTTCCTCAAACTCACATTATTCCTTGATTCACTCTATCCATGCCTGTAAACCAAATACAATCATTTGACACCAATAAAGCTAATACTATTGAAGTTATTGTAAACAACGTCATAAAAGAATTTGAAGTTAGTGCCTTCATTATATCATTAACACATTATTTGTATACCAATACAACTAATTTTGTGATGTGCAACCGTATGTAATTTTTCAAACTGTTGAAATATGTGAAAAATAATGTCAAACTATGGATAAGAATTGCCACAACTCATGTTATATAAGATTGTAAAAATACATTTAGAAGTCCCACAATGGTGTAGGGATCCATATCATTCAATTTAAATTTATATTATGTCATGAAAGCATATAAGCAACCAAAACTACCATAAAATTCATGCACGACAAAGCTCCTTATATAGTATACAAAACACTTACCATAAATTTAGAAGTCCCATGATGGTTTAGCGATCCATATCATTCAATTTAAAATAACGATAGCAGGCGTGGTAATTGTGAAACATAAATACCTTAGATGATCTTTGAAATCTGATGAAAAATTGCATTTTAAGTTCCCAATCAACTGTCAAACACTTTAAAAAAGAATAAGCTATGAATTAATTGAAACATAAGTGCAATTCCCTAAATGAAAAACGTTATAATCTAATGCCATAATGCCATATTCTATTTCCCGTTGCTTTTGACAATAAAGTAAGCATGCCAAGATCAGCCTGGGACCAAAAGCAAATTTTCTAAATGGCCAAATTAAAACTGAAGTGAAAATATGTTACCATTTATTCACAATGAAAAAGGAATTGAAAACAAAAATGCAACAAACATAAGAAACACCTCCAAAGCTCTATCACTATAATTTCAATCATTAGAACTTTTTCAGTTTTGAGTGATTGCAAGAACATCTACTGAATGGATATTAAATCCTACCTTATATGACAACATAAAGGAAGTAATTTAGTAATATGTTCTCTTCAAAACCTGAAAAAAAATATTAATTGTCATAACTCAAAATTCATTTAGAAAAAGAATATTACCTCAATAAGTGTGATCGTAAACATTGAACCTTTTCTCAATCTTGAATGTCGAGATTATCTGTTAGGTGCATATTTAGGCGTTATTTATAATAACTTTAGCGTTTGTTTTGCTCACATTTCATGCGTTTGACCCGTTCAATTCATAATATTTTGTAAATATTGATTTTATTGGGATGGAATCTACTTCGGTTGTTTTTGTTTGATTTGTAGGCACGAAGCGGTCGTGAGAGATGATAAAAGACTTGCGGAAGCATTGGAAGGATCGTGGATGGCAAAAGATTGGAACTTGAAAAAGATTGAGCACCATACACTTCAGACGGCCGCGCAGAATTCATGCACGTATTTAAACGGCCGTTCGAAGCTGCTGTTTGAAATTTAATAATTTCTATAAGTTAGAAGTTATTATGATTTTAATATCTAGAAAAAAATGGGCTGGAGCTAAAAACACAATATAATGCATTATTGGGCCTAAAATAATAAAAAAAAAAAAGAAAGAAAGAGGAGAACGTTGGGCTTTGGACTTGGACGGTTAACAAAAAAAAGAAAAAGTCAAAGAAGAAAAGGAGGAGGTTGGTTACGCAGAGGGCAGCAGCAAAAAGGCATAGGAGTGAATTGGATGCTTTGGATTTAAGTTTTTGTTGCAACATCAATTTCCCTTTTAGATTAGTAAGTTTTTGTTTTCATGTTTTATTTGTTTGGATTGTTTGATCTAGTCATGTTAGGCTAGAGACCAATTAGTTTTGACACTTGGGTATTATTTTCTATGGTTTAATTCGTATTCGTATGTGAGACTATTGTTGATTTGCTTATTGAATGACTATGTTTGAGTAATTTCTTGGCCTTAGAAACCGGGTTTTCAACCCGTTGTCAAATTAGAATGTTAATGAATTTGATCACCTTATTAATTTTTCTAATAAAGTTCATCAATTTTTAAAACCCTAACAAAGTTTTAATATTTGATCAAAGGAACAAGTAACTATTTGTGTTTGTCTATGAGCTCATTTTAGTTATAGAGATTATTTAATGTGATTGAACATTCCGAACGGCGTGAATGTTTAATTATAATTGGTACTTTCATCATTGCAACTCGCACGTTAAGATCCGAACGGCGTGAGCTTAGGGTAGCGAGTTGGCTCTAATCAACGAACGGCGTTTGGTTAGACATTAGATGAAGGGGACGTCCGAACGGCGTGACGTCTAGTATTGATACAAGACATTTAATAAAATAATCATTGCACTTCAATCGTTGATGATCATAAACCGAATCGAACCTAGAAATAACCCTAGTGTTGAAACTATTTTATAAAATTTGAATTTTCATAAAGCTATTTTATTTCTCAATTATTTTCCAAAGTCTAGTTTAATTCATTTGTTTTTATTTAATATCAAGTTTTAATCAAACCCCCCTATTTTTCTATACTCGTACTTGCACTAAATCGTTTTGGTATAAAATTGTTAACACGTATCCCTGAGGACACGAACCTTGCTTTCACCATACTACTAGGTTCACTTATATTTATTTGGTGGATTCGACACCCATCAAATTGGCGCCGTTGCCGGGGATACGGCGATTCTAATCTTTTTATGCCAAGATCTTTTAGTACAGGTACACCTTTTTATCATCACCATGGCAGTTGAACAGACTCTGAGGGAGTGGGCAACTCATGATGTCACCCAACAATCCATCTGCATCAATTATCCTGTCATGGAAAACTTTGAGCTAAAATATGGTCTCATTCGTCTATTACCCGTCTTCCGAGGCCTTGACAATGAAGACCCTTACATGTTTTTAAAGGAATTCCATGTTGTGTGTTTTGGAATGAAACCGCACAATGTTACTGAAGACCAAATCAAGCTTAGAGCATTCCCATTTGCTCTGCAAGACTCGGCAAAAGATTGGTTTTATTACCTACCGTCTGGGTCGGTAAACACATGGAATGAGCTTGCAAGGTTGTTCTTAAAAAGGTATTTCCCAGAAGTGAGAGCCTTATTACTACGCAAAGAGATTATTGGGATTAAGCAAGCAAAAATGGAGGCTCTACATAATTATTGGGAGAGATTTCAGAAACTGTGTGCTCGATGCCCACAACATGGTATACCAGAGCACCAACTCCTTCAGTACTTTTGTGAAGGGCTAGCGCCATTAGAGAGGCGTTTAATAAATGCCTCTAGTGGAGGAGCTTTACTTGACACAACACCTACTCAACTTAGAACCTTGATCACATCTCTAGCAGAGGATATAAGGTATTCGGTACAAGAAGAAGATTGGTGTGTTGACGTGTCACTGGGAGTTAAGGAAGTGGCACAAATAAAAGAGCAACAAAATTTCCAACCTTGCCAACAACAACAATCAGTTAACTCTGGAATGTCTTTGAAATACATTGTGAAAAGCCTTACCACCGGTACTCAAGCATTCCAACAAGAGGCTAGAGCGAGCATCAAGAACATGGAAAAACAGATTGCTCAACTTGCTAATTCGGTAAGCAAGATAGAGTCTCAAGGTACACAAAAAGAAGATGAATTTTTTGTTGAGAAGAATGACAAGGAAAGGAAAGAAGTGCCAAAACCGGTTGAATGCAAGTTAGTTTCTCCTCCGCCTCTTTCTTCGTTCCCCTCAAGACTTCAAAGTATAAAGAGGGAAAGAGAAGATGAAGTGGTCATAGAGACATTTCCAATGGTGGAAAAACCATTTTCAAAGTGCAAAGATCCGGAAATGTTCAAGCTTGGGGAGGAGTTGATGGATGTGCAGAAGAAAGCAAGGTATGATACTCCAAAAGTTGAATTACCAATTACTAACCCAGAAATTCTTCCATTTATTCCGCAGGCACCTGATTGAACAACACGAGGTCCATGTCTAGCCAAAGACATTAAAGAAAGGCGCTACATGGGAGGCAACCCATATTATTAGTTTTCTTATTTTTATTTTACTTATTCATTCCACACTTCTCCTGCAAGTCTTGAGGACGAAGCTTAATTCTAAGCTTGGGGAGAGGTATGTTTCTGTTTTTATTTTTTTAGTTTATACATTTCTTGCATTACTTGTTTAAATGTTTGCATTGCATTTAGGTTTGCATCTAGTTTCTCTTATTGCATTTGCATATAGTTTGCATTAATCATTTTGCATAGCATTTTAGGCATAAAAAAAGTTTAACACATCTTGATTGTCTTGGAAAGAATATAGTGAGGGGCAACATGAAAAATGATAGGAAATTGTTATGTTAATAATAGATTACATGCTAAAAGGTTGATGGTAAATAAAAGACACATGTACCTCGTTATGCTAGTGCCCTTTTATTCTTGGATTTACAAAGTTAAAACGCCTAAATCCATGTGTGCCTTATACCGATCGGATCACATAAGGGAACTGAGACCTAGCAAAAATAGGTTGAGAGCCGAGTCCATTTGATAAATGTGTGAAAAAGAAAAAAGAAAAGAAAAAGAAATGCCAAAAAAAAAGAGGGCAAAAAAAAAAATGATGAATAAGTTATGTGGCAAAAAAAAAAAAAAAAAAAAAAAAAAAAAAGAATAGAAAAAAAAGCCACTTGCATGTTATCACACACACAACGCTATTCAAATCAATTGTGACTCCGTGTGGTCAAAGATCACTTGCTCTCTACAGTCCTTGAGGTTAGGAAGGTTTCCACCGTGTGAAGAAAGGTGTTTGGCACATTTAATCAATCAACTTAACATGGACTAATTCATATGAGACGATAAATCCGGGAATTGAGGGTTAGAGGACCATAACTAGCAAATTGGGTATGTGTTGTTAATAAAAATCTTGAAAGCCTTTAAGCATGTCAATTGAAAGTTAGCATAATAATATGATTTCATGCTCATAATTCTTATCCGAGACGAGAATAGATGTAGTTATTTCTTATGCAAGCTAGTTTGTCTTTTGTTTTGTTTCTTTTCAATTTCCGGTTTATTCTTATTCTTGACTTCCTTGAGGACAAGGAAAGGTTTAAGCTTGGGGAGATTTGTTAGGTGCATATTTAGGCGTTATTTATAATAACTTTAGCGTTTGTTTTGCTCACATTTCATGCATTTGACCCGTTCAATTCATAATATTTTGTAAATATTGATTTTATTGGGATGGAATCTACTTCGGTTGTTTTTGTTTGATTTGTAGGCACGAAGCGGTCGTGAGAGATGATAAAAGACTTGCGGAAGCATTGGAAGGATCGTGGATGGCAAAAGATTGGAACTTGAAAAAGATTGAGCACCATACACTTCAGACGGCCGCGCAGAATTCATGCACGTATTTAAACGGCCGTTCGAAGCTGCTGTTTGAAATTTAATAATTTCTATAAGTTAGAAGTTATTATGATTTTAATATCTAGAAAAAAATGGGCTGGAGCTAAAAACACAATATAATGCATTATTGGGCCTAAAATAATAAAAAAAAAAAAGAAAGAAAGAGGAGAACGTTGGGCTTTGGACTTGGACGGTTAACAAAAAAAAGAAAAAGTCAAAGAAGAAAAGGAGGAGGTTGGTTACGCAGAGGGCAGCAGCAAAAAGGCATAGGAGTGAATTGGATGCTTTGGATTTAAGTTTTTGTTGCAACATCAATTTCCCTTTTAGATTAGTAAGTTTTTGTTTTCATGTTTTATTTGTTTGGATTGTTTGATCTAGTCATGTTAGGCTAGAGACCAATTAGTTTTGACACTTGGGTATTATTTTCTATGGTTTAATTCGTATTCGTATGTGAGACTATTGTTGATTTGCTTATTGAATGACTATGTTTGAGTAATTTCTTGGCCTTAGAAACCGGGTTTTCAACCCGTTGTCAAATTAGAATGTTAATGAATTTGATCACCTTATTAATTTTTCTAATAAAGTTCATCAATTTTTAAAACCCTAACAAAGTTTTAATATTTGATCAAAGGAACAAGTAACTATTTGTGTTTGTCTATGAGCTCATTTTAGTTATAGAGATTATTTAATGTGATTGAACATTCCGAACGGCGTGAATGTTTAATTATAATTGGTACTTTCATCATTGCAACTCGCACGTTAAGATCCGAACGGCGTGAGCTTAGGGTAGCGAGTTGGCTCTAATCAACGAACGGCGTTTGGTTAGACATTAGATGAAGGGGACGTCCGAACGGCGTGACGTCTAGTATTGATACAAGACATTTAATAAAATAATCATTGCACTTCAATCGTTGATGATCATAAACCGAATCGAACCTAGAAATAACCCTAGTGTTGAAACTATTTTATAAAATTTGAATTTTCATAAAGCTATTTTATTTCTCAATTATTTTCCAAAGTCTAGTTTAATTCATTTGTTTTTATTTAATATCAAGTTTTAATCAAACCCCCCTATTTTTCTATACTCGTACTTGCACTAAATCGTTTTGGTATAAAATTGTTAACACGTATCCCTGAGGACACGAACCTTGCTTTCACCATACTACTAGGTTCACTTATATTTATTTGGTGGATTCGACACCCATCATTATCATATGCATAATATGAATAAATACCTATAGTATTCATTGCATAAACCAACAAAGAACATAAAAATTAAAATCAATTATGAATAAATACCTATTATCCATCACAGGCTATGATATTGAGACTATAATAGTTGAGTTGAGACGATAGCATGAGAGCAACATAGTTGAAAGGGGACTTTTTTTGCGGTGATGGAAGATAATTATTTTGCTTTCAATTCAGCAATTAAATAGTTTTATCACCTGCAACCAACATAATCCAATTAAACAAATTTCAATTCCTTAAGCAGATCGATAATCAAAAACTCTATACATAATTTCAAATCAAACGCATCTGTGTAATATATATACATATATATATAAATGAAACAAAAGAACACATCAAAATCACTTCAATTCAAACACATCATATTGCATCATGTGAACAAATATAATGTTATTGATATTTGGCAAAAACGTAATCAAAAGGCCAATCATACAACACAAAACCAATAAACTGACCCATCAATTGAAACAATGGTATAACCTTGTAACAACAAATATCAGTAGTCAAAATATCAAACAAAGGTTTCAAACATCAAATAAAAAACTAACAATTAAAACATCTATATATTGACATCGAACGCATAAAAAACTAAAACATTGTTAAAAAGTATATAATGTTTGTTGTGTTCAAAACGTAGAATCAAAACCGTGAATAAGCTTCCAACTACTTAAACACTGTTAAAAAACCTAGAATCGTAAACAACTTAAATTACAAAAAAAAAATGATGATTCATGACTCCGAAAACATGAATGCAACTATAATTTATCAAGAAAGTACAACACGAAAGCATTAACGATAGTAACCAAATAAAAAGTTAGGGTTTTTTTTAACAATTTTAAATAACAAATCATACAAATGAATAAATATGATAAAGATGATGCAAAAAACCAATTCATTTGATAATAAAATCGAAGAGAAGAAAGGAACGAAGAACATACCTTGTTAGAGAAGATGATGATGGAGGCGGAAGATATGATTCAGAGAGATTAGAACGATTGAGAGAGAACATATGAAGATGTATAACCAACATAAAGAGAAGAAAGGAAAGAAGACGATCGAAGGTTTGAATAGGATGATCGAAGAGGATGATGGAGGCGAACGAAATCACATAGAGGGCATGGTTTTTTGAACGCCCTAATTCACAAAGAAGATGGAGGCGGAAGAGGGGATTAGCAGAGATAGGGTTAGTGTTTTTGTGTGAAGAAAACTGGTTAAGAGTATTATAAAGGATCCGTATGAAATTCGGGTTAAACCGTATGATCCGCGAAATCCCTGAGAAGAGCTATGGTGATGACAAGTGGCGCTGTATGATGCTTTGGCTTAGCCAATTATTAGAAGAGGGGATTTGTGCATGATATATGCATGCATGCGTATACGAGAAACATAACGCACAATTAACAAAAAGACAAACAACCATTCAATCAAACTTTAATTCAAACAAACATTGATTTAAATTAATATTCTATATAACTATAATTTTGAAGATGGTTATTTTCGACTTTTAAAATTACTAATTTGTCTTCATTTTCTTTTTATTGTTTAGTTTTCATCTTAGTTAATTTTATACTTTTGGCTATCAACGTAACTTTGAAATATTTAGAAGTTTAACCTCTGACTTTGACTATAATCATATTTGCTTACGAAAACTTTACTGATTTACTACTTAATTAATTTGATCCCCTACCCTTCTATTAGATGTTTACGGACCAGTCGAATTTGACTAGGATATTTTTTTGGCCTTTAATACTTTGACATAATTACTACTTTGACATTTAAGTTTAGATATAGAGCGTCTTTTATATGTGACGATTAATTACGACTTTACACCGAGGTGACAAACGTACGACTAGACCGCCGCAACGCGTGACCCATTACTTAAACCTAGTTATAATTAATCTAAAAGAAAAATTCTTCTTTTGCATTCATAAGAAACATGTATACATTGTTTTCTTAGTTTCCCGGACTACATGCTGGGTTTGGAGGTAAGCTAAGGCAAGCGCTTACACATTTACTATGACTGGAAAAACAGTTTTTACGATCAGGGCAACAACACCAGTCTAGTCCGGTACCATGATCGAAATAGAACTTGCAAATCGGCCAACCAAGTTTGCTTTGTGAATTTATAACACTTGTTTCATCTCGTTCATTGCTTCCGATTCTAGTGCCTGCATACAAACATGTATCAATTGAACCACGAGGTATAATTATGTCGAATTTGTTTAAAGAGAAAAGAAATAATAAATTAAATATTGAACTTACAATCAAGAAATGTGACGAAAACCATATTAAAAACAAGAAAAAACACGATCATCAACTTCAGCATCTTTGTTTGAATTATAATTTATAAGTTAGTTACCAAGGGTTATTGAACTACAAATGAGACAAAGGGGTTTATATACACGTACTTGATAAATTAACTTTTGTAACGAATATACTAATTATTAATTTATAGCCTTGCTTTTATTATCTTGGTCTCCTATTTACTAACAACTAACATAATTACATAACCCCTTGTCCCTTTGGGTTTATTACAGTTTAATTATACGGATTGAGGATTTTCTAAAAAGGCTTAAAACTCTAAGAAGTATAGGAAGCATTTACAAACAAACACGTGTCCATGAGGGGGAAAAAACACGGAGGGGCGTTATCGTCATTTTACGCATTGACGCTAAATGAGATCTGTTCTTCTGAATCATGGTGTTTTTAACACTGTGTTATCGTCATCTTATGGTGTTTTTTTTACGTTTATTAATTTTGAATCCATAATCATTCATCTATGGCGAATACCGAAAGTGATGATGTTTTTGTTTGTTTTTGACGTTTTCGTTTACTAATTACGAACCTCCAATCAATGTTCTGTTCTTCTGAATCATTGTGTTTTTAACATTCTAAGTCATGGTGTTTTTAGTGATCAGTTCAAATGTTAAAAACGCCATGATCAGGCGACATAGATCCCATTTGATAGTGCTAAGAAACACCATGAGAAAAGTTAGAAACGCCATGAAAAGATGTGTGAAAATAAAACACCAAGCATGTCAACTGTTTTTACTGTGATCAGTTCAAGCGTAAAAAACACCATGATTCAGAAGACACGGATCTAAGAAACACCATGGCGTTAGAATTGTGGTGTTAAAAACGCATAATGACAAATATACCCCTAAATCCATCTCGCGCGTAACCAAAACATCATAATATTTACAAAACTGCCACCGCGTTCATCTGGACCGTAAACACCATAAAAGACGCCCCAGATTCCTTCTTAGCCTTTTTAGAGTTTTGGCTCTTTGTAGAAAATCCCTCCCCTAATTATACGTACCTAGAGTATATATGTGCACACTACACACACGCTTTGGTTATGGATTTTTACGTAGCTAATATATATATCTATATCAGCTGAAACTTTATGTACAATTTTATTATGTAATTTATACTATATATTGTCTTAAAATCGTTTGATGACTATAGGTAACTACTTCAATTATATATAAGGAACCAAATTAATTTAAAGTTTTCTTGTTTCAAAATAGCTCAAACTGATAGTGTAATCAGGTCGCGTAATGTGATTGTTGGGTCTTAGTTGTTATAATTTTATGCTGACATGTATCATGTGTTGCAGACTTGCAGCGGCAGAGGCAGTGAGGTCTCGCGTTTGCGACTTAGCCCCTTACGTTGATAAATAAAAAGTTTTTATCTAAAATATAAACATTTAAAATTAGTTGTTAAAATAATAATTAGTTAAAGTTAAAATTTATGAAGTAAAAGTTAAAATTACGTGTCTGCGGGGTAGTTGTCAACATGAGATGATGAGAATCACAAAAAGAGAGGGTGGGACCACACTATTCTCATTCATAATCCAACCCAACTAGAAATGGCAATGAGACACGTACTACTCTACTAGTAATTACATACATGTATTTGAATGTAAAACTCAATCTCATACTCGGCTTAATAACCATCGGATATCTATCGGGCATACCCATGAATATCAGGTAAATCCGTCAATTAAAATTAAAAATGATATATATATATACACACAATGTAAAATGTATATATATATATATATATGTTGATACATTTTACATTGTATGTATCTACATATACAATGTAAAATATATCAATTCTAAATACACAAATTCTCATGATACATGAATTTAAAAAAAGTAGTTGTGGTAAATATATATAAAAATGATTCATTTTTCAAACAATATCAAAAAAAGATTTAGAAAATGAAATAACTGCCTCATTGTTTAATACGATTGACGGGAAAACTAAAAATTAGAAAACTTAATGATTTATATATACAGAAAATAAAATATATAAATAATATATATTCGGATAATTGGGCCGGGTTCACATGATCCCATACCCTTACCCAAATCCCGATTTTTTTAAAACAAAGTCCCATACCCAATCCCAGGCCCGAAAATTCAGGTCATTACCCGGCCCATATATGTCGGGTTTCAGCTTTTCCCACCGGACTCGGGTTTTATTGTAGTCCCTAAACCCAACCAGTTTTATCTTAAAAAATGAGTCTCTCACTCTTACACATACACAACCAAATCAAAAATAATTTCTCATTCTTATTCACAACCTAATCCAACGCAACCTGATTTTTTATTAAATGAATATAATTTGTTATTATTTTTGACAATTAAGAACTATTTTTTATTCACAAGGATAACTTAATTACTTTTATTATCAAATTTATCGAGTTTCGACTGAAAATAATAAATCTCCAAAATTTTTGTATGCATTTGAATACGAATGATGCATAGAGTGGTCTATATTAAAGCGTACCGTTATCATTATAATGTATCTACAGAGATAAAAGTTGTGACTATTGTATTTTTATAACTTTTGATAAGATAATATATCTAATAAATTAAGGTTTTATGGACCATTTTGAGGGGGGGAATGTTTCTTTTATAATAGGAAGTTTGAGAGGTAAAAATTTGTATGAAATTTTTCGATCATAACACGGGTATTAAACCTAGTATATAGAGTAAACTACAGTTTTGGTATTTGTGTTTGGATACAATTAACATTTTCAGTTTCACCTTAACAGTTTTGATCCTTGTGATTTTATTTTCTAACAGATTCAGTCCCGCTATCTCTATCCAATTTTCCGTTTAGGTAAATAATTACTCGGGTTATATGATATTTATACAAGTGTTTATACGATAATTACACAAGCTAGAATATGATAATTACGTAAGATAAATGATATTTACGCATGTTATACGCACAACAGAAAATAAAATTAAAACTTTTTTTAGTTATAAACAATACTATACTCAATTTAAAAAGATTTAAATGCTTAATTTTACGGTATACTTTAAAAATAATAATGTCATACAAAATGTTAATTATATTATTATATTATATTATACTATTAATAATATGGAAACTTCATGAATAATGTATTTTAAGGTTTTACATTTTGGCCATCTTTGTTTTTGTTGGTTTTACATGTTACCCACCATGAAGTGTTTTTGTCGGTATTGAATGTTAATTATATTATTATACTATTAATAATATGGAAACTTCATGAATAATGTATTTTAAGGTTTTACATTTTGGCCATCTTTGTTTTTGTTGGTTTTACATGTTACCCACCATGAAGTGTTTTTGTCGGTATTGCATTGTGGCCACAAAAAAAATCATGAATGGTGTTTACGTGGGTTTTGCATTGTAGTCATTAAAATAGTCAAAAGTGTTTAACATATTGGAGTTATTAGATTTAAATAATCTCAACTTTCACATATTGGCCAATAATGACGCTACTTTAACTATAGGTAATGAATAGTTGAATTTTCACTCTATCGACCATCAACGAACCTTCTGTTACCCAACACTAACTCCGTCTATTTGTGGTGACGTGGACGTATCCATAAAATTAGTTGCCATGCACATTTAACAAAGATAAACAGTCACTCGATCAAAATTTAATTCAATAAACATTTAGATTAACATTATAACTTTTTTATCATCATTAATAAGAGACAGAAAAGAAAAATCTTAGCATTTGCATTCACGACGTACAAAGATGTATATCGATGTTTAATTTCTTAGTTTTCCGGATTACATGCTGGGTTTGGGGGCAAGTTTAAGCAACCGCTTACACATTCATCGTGAGTAGGAAAACAGTCTTTACGATCATTGCAACAACACCAATCTAGTCCGGTACCATGACTGAAATAGAACTGGCAGATGGACCAACCAATTTTGTTTTCTGAATTTAAAACATCTGCGTGTCTTTCATTGCTTCTGATTCTAGTGCCTGCATTTATCAATTGAACCACCAGCTACAATTATATATATGTGTGTTTGTTGCTAGAGAAAAAAAAAAGAATAAATTAAAAGTTGAAGTTACCATCAAGAAATGTGACGAAGAGCATATTAAAAACAAGAAAATATGCGATCACTAACTTCACCATCTTAATTTGTTTGGATTATTATAAGTAAACTATATATATACTCAAGGCTGGGGTGATCAGGGTTATATATTTATTGAACCACAATTGAGATAAAAAGTATTTATAGTCATTCTAGATTATTAATTAATTAATTAATCTTTTGTAACTTATATAGCTAGTAATTACTAATTCATAACCTTCTTTTTTAGATAAAAAAGATATATGTGTACATTATACCGTTATTCTAAAATATTACATATGTAATAAAATCGCACATATAACATATATTAGATTACTTGAGATATTATACCGTTATTCTATTACGCATATAATTACGATATTATATGTGTGATTCTATTACGTACATGCATTCAACCGTTATTCTAAAATATTTGATAACTATTAGGGGTGTTTAATATTTAGTTCCAACTCGATTAAACTAAAAAACGAACCTAAACCGAATCATTTAAAACCAAATTGAATTATACATGGTTTGGTTTGGTTCTAACCGAAAACCAAATATGTAATTTGGTTGGTGGTTTGGTTTAGGTTTAAGATTTTGAATTTGGTTTGAACCAAATAAACCAAATTAATTAGGTGATAACACTTTTATAATTTATATTTTATAGTCTGTCAATTTATTAATATTAATAACTAATGTTATATATGGATTATAAATCTTTAATTTTATCTTGGCTATAACTTCATGATATTAATATTATAAACTGATTCTTTTTATCCTTGAAATATAACACGGTTTATTAAAAAAAAAAATTTTTGTCTTTTTTTGCTAATTTGGTTTATTAGGTTCAATCTAAAAACCAATCCGAATTAGAAAGTGATTTGTGATTGAATTAAGTTTGGTTCGGATTGTCTTTTCAATAAAAAAATGTCAATCCAAAACCCGAACCGAAAAAACCACAATCCGAATCGATAAGCACCCCTAATAACTATAACTCTATAAGCATATACCAAAATAATAATGGACCAAGTATATTTTAAAGTTTTTGTTGGTTATAAAATAACTCATATGTTAGATAAAGTTGGAATTTTCATATGATTCTTTTGTTTCATTAACATACGTATTGTGTAGTCATGTTATCCTTATTTAAAATTTTTACCGTCTTAATTCATATCTTTTGTTATACGGAGTAATTAACTAGCTAGGTCTTTATGTCAAATCAACATACATTAATTTGTATGTTTTTTATAAATTAATTTATATGATTTTTTTATAAATAGTTAGTCTTGTTAATCTTGCGAAGCTTGAACTTGTGGCTTCATATACTAACCGAAAAAGCTATTTGTCATGGGTGTTGGATGTTTGAACTTATCTAAATGCTAACAATTTGGGTGATATCATCAAAGATTAATGAAATAAACAAATACGAAATATTGTCATTTAAATAATCCATTGAAATCCCCCACTTGCGGTCTAGTGATAAGATGACTTAAGTTCTCCATAGGAGACTCAAGTTCTATCCCCACTAGTGTCACTTTTGGTGGATATTGGCAATGAAGCTCGTCCCGGGTTACCACCCGGCTTCGTGTCTAAGCCTGAGGCTTTTACGTGACATGGTTAAAGGTTCCTGTCCGGTTTTTCCCTGGAACAGTTGGTTGACGAGTTTCGACTCCGGTCAACTTGGCCCGTAAGGAGGGTTGTGGTGAGCCTCCGCTGCGTTCGCAGTAATGGGGGAGCCCCAATGCCGACGAAAAACACCTATTGGTGTTAGAGGCGGGGTTTCGATCTCGGTCCTTGCACCTCTGAGTGCTTCGGTCATAGACCGTTGCACCAACCACCATTCTAAAAAAAGAAAATAATCCATTGAAATTTACAATAGGGTGACAGGTAAACGAGCAACAAGTTGCGCCGCAAGCCCCTTTTGAATAACAAACTCTAGCCTACTGAAAACAAAACATTAGCCTTTAGGGGTCAGCACATTGCTATGAATGACCCGTTGAACCCTGTTCAAGAAGTTCACACCGCCCCTGTTGCTAGGAAGCCAAATGTATTAAAGTCTAATGGAATAAAAACATGTTGATTATCCAGGCAGGTTTTCTCGTGTTTAGCAATCTTGCATGATTACGCATTTGACGCCGCCTGTCCTGCAACAAATCCATTGCCCCGGAGCGCAACCAAGGGGGACACTCCTGTAAGCAGGTCCACACACGCGTGTTTGCTCACTGTCCAACCAAACACTATAATATCAGCTGGTCTTAAAGTATACCTCCCCTCAAGCATATTTGTCAGAAAGTTCACATAGGTCTCCTTTTTAGCCGAAATTCCTGATCGCTTAATGATATCACATAATACATTTCTAACCAAATCATGTATGTATTTGAATTCGAGTAATTCCTTACAATGAATCGAATGATTATCAAAAGCAACTAAACAATATAAGAGCAAAGGCAATCATACTCCTGTATATGCTATCAAATTCACGTTTTAAAAAATGAATACCGTACTATCAAAGGTCCATTTGTTCTAAGAGCAAGTTGGAAGGAAAGATAGCCCCACTTGAACGATCACAATTCATAAATATTTAGAAACACTTCACCATATAATTCTATGTGTATAAAATATTACTCGAAGGTGATGTTGGAAAAAGTCTCCACCAACCCTCACATCAAATATATACTGTTGTAGCTTGATATCATGAGAATGATGTCACCAAATATAAATGACCATGTTTACTTGTGGCCAAGCAAAATAATTTTTAATAAAAAAGAAATGTATTCTTCGGTGTGTATTTTTATTTTTAGACTTTACTATATGTATTGAAAAAGAAATGTATTTTATAGTGTGTTTTTTGTTTTTGTTTTTAGACTTTACTATGTATTGAAAAGGAAATGTATAGTGTGTTTTTTGATTTTAGACTTTTGTCACTAAACTTTATTGGTTTATTATTGGCTACATCTTTGGTTCCTATCATTTGTTTTTTTAGCCAATGTATACATATCTTCTTTATCTTCATTTCACATAAACGCGTTGTTTTTCTTCCTTCTGGTTATCACTGCTCATTAGCATGGTACTCATACGATGCAGCGACGTTGATGCAGCATTAACAACAATTTAGAACAAAGTACCTGTGAATTCTGTTGTATAGTACTTTTGTTCGCTTTCTTAGTTGTATATCAATATACTCGATTTATGTCATAAGTCTCATAGATCTCAATTAAATAATAACAAGCACTTGAATAAAAAAAATATATTAGTCGTAAACATAGCACTTTTCGAATGAAAAAATAAAAGTCATAGAAGTAATAATATAAAAATAAATATTAGAATTTAAGGTAAAAAAATTGTTGAATCTTGTTTGGAAAACTTAAATTTCAGGAAATTGTATAATAATTCAACAAGATTGAAAATTGTTGAATCTTGTTTGGGAAAACATGTTCCTGATATACCAAGATTGGAAATTGTTGAAATTTTAAGGAATAAATAAATTATCATCTTGCACATCCAATATGTATATTAATGTAGTATATAGATATCGGTCGTTTCACTGTCTTTGGTGGTTGCCTTTTGTGGTGTGTGGTTTATCACATGGTTTGTCGTAGGGTTTAGGGTAATGATTCTCGATTTCTGTAACTGTATTTCTCTCTAGTTTTCCAACAAAGATGTAACATTTTGTCATTTTCGGCGGTTGCACCGCCTCCCATTGATGGTGGTCATGGTGTGGTGGATGCATGGTGAAAATTGCCATGATCATCGGTAACCCCTTTTGGATAAAACCCTTCATTTTTTCTGCGAACGCCACCTCCCTTTGGATGGGGAAAAATAACAAAACCTTTCATTTCACGCAAAGTACAAGTTACCATTTTAGTATGATTGTAAATGCCAAATAACTATATATAAGCGTTGCTTAAAACAACTCTCGTGCAACGCACGATAGACATACGTATAAACCTAGTTGGATTTACAACCTTATTTACATTGAAAAAAGAAAATTGAAGATAACCGAAACACCTAACCAAAGTACACTTTTATCTTGTCGATAAAAAAACTAGAAAATCTACATATGGTTCATCATGGTCTGATGTAGCGTATATGTTAAGAACAATGCTCAATCACCTTGATTCTACGAATACTCATGATGATTCAACACCCAAACCCTAAATACTCAAAACGAAGAAATTGTAAAGACATTTTTTTCATGCAAAATAATCGATGACCATTTCATCTTCATTAGGTTTAATTAAATAAGCAAGACAAGACTCTAAACAGGCCAAAAACATCCATTGCCATACAAAAACTAAAAAGTTAACCAAAAAATATAAAAGTGCTCATAACTCCATTAATTAGGAGGCTTATTTAGAGAGAAAAAAAGTCGGTTAAGCCACTTACTAAGTCGTAGCCCTCAGTCTTGGTAGCTCATCCAAAATAGAGGCTCGTAGCCCAAGTTATGCCCATTTTCGTGTATCACCCTTGAAGACATGATCTTGGGCCTCCAAAAATATAAGGCCTCATCCTCAATACTTAGGCCTGCATCATGATCAGTGTTGGATCATCATATTTATTAACACACAATGTCGTCATAACCCATTAACCCTGTTGACCTTCTCATCAATGTACGTACCTTGATGCCAGTGCTTTCTTGTTAATCTTTTGTCCTCCTAAAAAACAAGATTGAATCAACGAAGATTTTGAACTCAGGTTTAACTAGGATTATTATATGATTATGACACTTTGTAAGTAGACTGATAACTAACTCAACCGCATACACATCCCCATTGCTGTATAAACCTTCAGCAAAAACTCAAAAATTGTGCTTTCTTTTGGTATATGGGTATAGTTCTAGGAATAAATACAACAATGGTATGTCTATGAAGGTGACTTTCATATCAAATTCGCCAAATAATCAAGTCAACAATTATCACTACTTCAAAGAGTATAAGGAAGCATGATCCAATACTAAAATTTCTTAACCAAACAATCCCATACTAAAAATATTACAAGTAAAATTAAAAAATTACAAGTTAAAACTTCATCAACGATCCCATACTAAAACTTCCTAACCAAACAATCCAAAATACCGAGCCCCTCAAAGAACCAGATCAAACTAACCACACCCAAAACCAAATTTCCAAATCGAATCAAACGAGATGTCCAATGCAAAACTATATTGGTATATACGAAACATGCATATGAATATGAGGATGGGTATGGGTATGCACAAGAATATGATGGGTTAGGGCATGTGAATGAACCAAGAAGTTGGTAAGGATATGGGAATGAATTAAGAAGTCGTGGATTAGTGAGGTGATTTGGAAAAAGTCATCACTGAGACACAATTGGTGCCGAATCAAGGCTCCAACTAAACATGCTCCAACTCAATAAGTACCGTTGCAACCAAAGAAAGGGACACATAAGAAAAAAAGTCAGGAGCCTTGAGAGCACAGAAATCACATGTTGTGTGGCCGATTGAAGAAAAAATCCAATTGGCTTGTGCTTTGCTCAATGCATCTGAGGACCCGATCGTGGGTAAATATTTTTTACTGGTATTTTTACTAGCATTTTTTTTAGAAAATTACCAAGACAAGAGTATGTTTTGGAATAAATTTCATGTATATTTTCACAAGCAAATCGGTAACAAATGGAGAGAAATCAACTCGAAGTGTACATTATTCAACAATGTTTACCAACGTGTTTGGGATGGTTGGGGTAGTGAACGAAATGATGTGGACATCCAAACAACGCCTCTGAAAGAATTCCAGGTACAAAAGGGCCGTACTTATACATTTCTATATGAGATCTTCCCAAATGACAAATTTAGATCAACTCGGTATGCACCGGGTGTGTAAGAGGTCAAAAACCTCTTCGTCCACTGAACCCGCAATTCAGTATTCTGATGCCCGACAACAATGTGTTCAATTTAATGTGGTAGAGGAGAAATTCAAGGAATTGCAATGACTGCCCGATTGGGATAAAGCGGTTTAAAAAAGCAAGAAAGTCGCATCATCTTCATCTTCGAGTGTCGGCTGGTATGAGCGGTTTTTGGAAATTAATCAAATGTTGGAAGCTCTAACAGAAGTTATAAAGAAACAAATAGACCAAAGAGAATGACAAGAAGCTAAAAAGATGCACATTAAGAGCTACAAAGATTTCGACAAATACAAATGGGTGTGGAGTTTTGGGTAAATTAACTAATCCCGAATGAGCTGGGACCGAAACGTGATCTTCGTCTTGCTCTTCTTAAATATGTCATGAAAAATCCGAATTGCCATGATGTTTTATTTATTTGTTTTTTTAAATCTTTTATGTACTTTATTTTTAGAGAAATGAATTAGATGTTTTTCTTTTATATGTTATACTTTTAATTTAAACAAGTAAATGAGCGAAAAAAAAAACACCGATAAAGATAACATGTGATCTCATGTCCTCATGTATAAAATACCCAAAACAACCTTACTATCTTTCAAAAGTTTTTTATTTTTAATATAAAATAATCTATCTATTCTAATAATTAAGTAACTCATCCACATGTCATCATTTTAACTACTCCACATAGGATTTTGCTTAGGTGTCATGTTCTAAATTATTTTGATGGAGAATTTTTAGACGGGTCATGGTATGCTCCATATTCGAAATAACCCGATATGTTTAAATAAAAAATTTACAAATTATCATCAACTATCTCCTAACCCGATATGTTCAAATACAAAATTTACCAATTATCATGATCTATATCTTAACCCAATATGTTCAAATTAAAAATTTACCAATTATCATGAATTATCTCCTAACCCGATATGTTCAAATAAAAATTTTATCAATTATTATGATCTATCCTAACCCGATATGATTAAATTAAAATTTTACCAATTATCATTAATTATCTCCTAACTTGATATGTTCGAATAAAAAAATTAACAACTATCATGAATTATCTCCTAACCCGATATATTCAAATAAAAATTTACCAATTTTATAAATCATATCCTTTATTTTAACATATTGTTTTTCATATGAATATATTTGTAAATATCCAAATCGATTTAATAAGGGATATGTTAAAAATAAATTTGATATCTAAATTTAGTTCAAACCTATAAAACTAAAATCCGTGTAGTACACGGGTACTAATCTAGTTAAATAATGATAGTGTGACATTTACGAACATGAAACATCACAATGTCACATTACTTTTTATATATAGAAAACCAATGTTGACATGAAACTACAAAAGTTGAACATACATGTACAACCTCTTGGGGATTTCACTATCTTCAACCCAATCCACCAAATCCCCCCATACATACTCTCAAAGTCTCAAGTCTCAACACACCCCATCAACTCTCAGCCTCAATTTATCATCAACAATCAATCACACCCACACAATTCTTTTCTAACAACTGTAAAACCATGACGTCATCAATGGCTTTCATCTCCTCAACAACACCACATCTTCCTTCTTTCTCTTCTTCCCGTTTCCCAATCAACCCATTTCTCTCTCAAAGACACCTGCTTTTTACATCTATTAAAGCTACTGATAATGGGTCAGGAGCTGCCATTGTTGTCGAGGAGAAGAAAGATTTTGATGCAAAGGCTACGGAGGAGGTTTCTCTCGGAAACGGAGCTCCGGTGCCGGATGTGGTGGTGAAGTTTGAAGATCCGAAATGGGTTAATGGGACTTGGGACTTGAAGCAGTTTCAGAAAGATGGTGCTGCTGATTGGGATGCTGTTATTGATGCTGGTAAGATTATGCACACCAGGTGTTTGTTAAAATGCCCAAATGATTATATCTTTCTGATTTGAGTATAATTTGGGTTCATTTAGGAAGTATGTTCAATGCAATTTCATGAAATTAAACTAAAATTACTTCAATTTTGGGACAGATGCTATTAAAGTTAGCTTTAATTCCAACCAATTGAGATGATCTTAACCACAAATTCAACTGAATTAGATGCTTACAAAATTAACAACATGCATAAAAAACTAGAGCTTTTGATTTTAATTTTGCATTTGATTGAAGGGGAAAGACTTTATAATTGATTTTTCTACATATATACTCCAAAATTCAATCCTGTTTTAACTTCTAACCCCTTGAGCATCATCAATTTCCTTGAAATTTGAAAATTTTGTTTATTGTTCTTTCATAATGTAGCTTTTGATGAAAGGGTTAAAAACTCAAGGCATTTAAGCTCCTAAATTTTGATCTTTTTTACCATTTTTTATTTCTTGATGAATTTGAAGATGATGATGTTATGTTAATTGATAATGCATTTGCTTATGCTTGATGTTTGATTGATCTTCTTGCTACTACTTTCTAGAGGTGAAAAGGAGGAAATGGCTTGAAGACAATCCCGAATCTTCCAACAATGACTTCCCTGTAGTTTTCGACACCTCCATCATTCCCTGGTGGGCGTGGATGAAACGGTTCCATCTTCCTGAAGCCGAACGACTCAATGGTTAGCCCATCATTCTCCCACTCTTTAGTTTATACTAAAAAGAATAAGTATAAAGCTCTTGTTGTCAAATTGATACAAAAGATGAAGCATTCAAACTAAAATGAGAACATAGTTGTCGTACTGCGCTTAAAAAGTACAGATTTTTTTAAACTAGGTGCATAGTATAAAAATACCATTTTTAGGGGTGTTAGACATGTTTTAGGTTTGTTTTGGGCTTGTTTAAGGCTAGTGTAATTGTTTTAGATATCTTCCAGCGATTTTTTACTGGAAAATGCGTTGAGCGTCTGAAAATGAGAATGATATTGTATTTAGAAGATCTTTATAGCCAATTTGTAAATGGAATTGGCTAATTGAGTTGGTTGTTCCTCGTGACACATATAACCACTTTGTGTGCAGGTCGGGCTGCAATGGTCGGGTTCTTTATGGCTTACTTTGTGGATAGTTTGACCGGGGTCGGTCTAGTAGATCAAATGGGAAATTTCTTCTGCAAAACACTTCTTTTTGTAGCGGTAGCTGGTGTCCTTTTGGTCCGAAAGAACGAGGATCTTGATACCTTAAAGAAACTGATTGATGAAACTACTTTCTATGACAAGCAGTGGCAAGCAACTTGGCAAGATGAGAAGAAAGAACAATGAGTGTGGACAATGAAATGAATGATGGAGTTTAAATCTTTTATGTTTGTTGTAGATCAACTTTGTTGTAGCCTATGTTTTGATGATTCAATGGTGTTTATGTGATGTTATATTTGGATCAATATAAGATCACAGCAATTATGTGGTTGCATTTGTTTCTGGGTCATATTGGTTAACCTGGCTTAGGTCAAATGCTTCTAGTTGGATGTTTATATTTTAGGGATACTTCTCAATAAACATTTCAAAATAACATATTTACTCAAGCTAAAAAGCAGCATTGGACATTATTGTGTTTAGAGAAATGTGATTTTTCTTTTATAGTTTAGCCATCACTAATACATGAGGTTGTGCTTAGAGCAGGAGGTACAACTTTATAATGCATGATTGCATGATAGTAAAGTAGCTTAGGTTTGGTTCCATAACTTTTTATAGATGTTGAGATGTTCTAGTTAGACCAATAAAATTGCATGATAGTAAATGGGTGATTTTAAAACGTTAAAGACGACACACTCGTGGTAGTTTTGTTTGTTAATGTTTAGTTCATTGAATGGCCGTCAACATCACAAAATAAAATTTTAAGAATGTGAAAGGCTTGGTGTTTATTTTATTATTATATCTAATACTCTGTCTGTTATTTATTTTGTTTACGTCTATGATTGATACAACAGTTTATGACCGATGTATTCAGAAATGTAAGTATCAAGATTGAAACTCGGCCTTTAATATTAATAGGTGTATTATTTATTTGATAACTATGATACAATGGATTATAGTCTTATGGTATTAGGCAAATATTTTGAAACACGAACCAAACTAGCCGATTCAAACAGTTGGACCGGGAATCGGACCCTCTAACGGTCCAGTTTAGCATGTTAAACCATTTGGTGGTCAAACCAATCAGATTTTGTGCAAATCAAGCCCGATTTGCGGTTGGACCAGAAGAATTTTAGATAATATTTTATTGGTATATTGGTTTCTACCGGTCCTAACTATCATCTTTTGGCTTCTAACGGTCCCAACTATTGAATTGGCTGTCAATGGTCCCAACTTTTATCACTTTGGCAACCAACGGTCCGCCGTTAAATTTTTTTTAACACCGTAAGTTTTATTCAAATTCAAGACCGATGTTTTAAGCCTTTAAGTCGATTGATATAAAATTTTGCTCGAAACGAGTTTCTGAACAATAAATTTTTTACATCCGATTGAAGCACCGTTAGGTTTAAGCACCCGATTGAAGCACCGTTTCGTTGTTCAGAGCGTCGTTTCGAGGTAACTTTTGCATCAATCGACTTGTATTATCCTTCCGATCAAAGGCATAAAACATCGGTCTTGAATTTGGAAAAAAAAACTTAACAGCGTTAAAAAATTAACGACGGACCGTTGGTTGCCAAAGTGACAAAAGTTGGGACCGTTAACAGGCAGTTCAATAGTTGGACCGATAAAAACCCAAAAATGATAGTTAAGACCAATAGAAATCAATATACCCGTTTTGTTTGGTTTTTTAGCTTGAGGGAATGGTGAAATTTTGTTCAATTGGGAGCTGTGGGATCATAACTTGAAAAGAGGAAAACAAAGTGATGAAATGTGGGATTGTGACGTTGAAAAGATGAAAACAACTTTTAAAATAAACAAAATGAAGCTCCCAGATTACAATTTTTAAATAACTTACCATCTAATTTACATGCCCTTGATGCTTTGATTATGATTATTAGACATATATACTTGTTACCACTCTTCTTTACTAGTAAATGAAACAAATAGATTAGTGCTTTGAGTTTTGATTTTATACTTATAACAACTAGTAATATATTAATGAAATTAAAGTATTTGTTATTGATTATGCATATATGTATTTTTAAAATTTTAAACTAGTTATTATGTAATCGGTTCGCTCTCTTCGACCAGTGAACTTATAAGACGACTGGTTCGATGATCGATCCGGTACTGAAAACATTGACATTAGGACCACCTACATTAAATTATTGATATCTTTTTATAAGAGTGTCATCCCATTTTACCATTTGAACTCTTCTCTAAAACTTAAGAGGGCACTGAAAATATTCAACCTTTTGCATATATATTATACAAAAGCAAACAAAAAAATATCCGTATCATATTTGCTACTCATCTCGTGAGCTTGGAGACGAGCTAGGTAGCTCGTAGATTTCCTCGCAAGGCCATCTTGCGTGACCTGGCCCAATGGTCTCGTCCAGCATGCCAATCTCACTCATCCAACTCGTCGGTGCTCCAGGTTACCTTAGGGGAGAGTGAGTGTTCTTGAAATTCTTATTTTCCTCATGTGTCATATCAGTTTTCTTACTTTTTTTTAATTTTTTGATTTGAAGGGTGTCATCCCACTTTTTCTACATGCATGTGTGTGGTACGCTGTAGCCTTGAAATAATGAAGTCCAGTGAGAAATAGAGAATATTGTCTGGATTTGGGTTGGTGTTCCTAGGTAGGGCTGACATATCGTGTCAGATACGAACACGACATAATAACTTCTCGTGTTATTTTTTGTTAAACACGATAAAAAACATGTATACAAAAAATCACGATATCACACGATAAAAACCCACTTTTTAAATAAAATAAAATTTGCAAAAAAATTCACAAGTCTTTAATATTAAATACGACTTGGCACGATAATTGTTAAGCCACAAAACAACAAAAGTCCATAAAAATAGTTTTTAACCACAATAATACCTAGGTCTTGTTAAACGAATGTGCAAAAAAGATTAAAAGTCTATCAAATTTCATATGAGTCTTTGATCTTTCTACTAATATCCATTAAAGTTCATTTCCACCTCTATTCTCCACAACTTTTCCTTTAATTAGTATTAACAGGTGACCTATCAAGTTAACAGTCTTTAACCTATTAAGACACGATACTTAACGTGTCTTATCATATTAACAACACAACACGTGTTAAAGTCAAACAAACCTGTTAATTTTGTGTCGTGTCGTGTTATCGTGTTCGTGTCAGAAATTGCTAGCCATATTCTTAGGGTGTTAAATATGTCGGGTTGGCGGGTTGACGTGTTGAATTATGTAGCCCTAATCTGGCCCATAATCATATTCATGTCAAAAGTTTCAACCCTAACCCAAATAACATAAATTTGGGTCAACCCGAATATTACTTGCGGAATCCATTTGTCAAAATGATATGAACCAAATAAATTTATGGGTTGTTAGCGGGTTGTTATGTAAGTCGGTTAAGGATAACATGTTTAATATGTGAGTCTGGATATGACAACTAATTGTCTTGATTTTTAATTAAAAAAGGTTAATGTAATTAATCATATAATTACTGAAATCAAAATCGTAAAGCACATTAATCAAATCAAATTCAATTATAGCAAACAAAGAAACAATAAATGCTTAGTTTTGAAAATGTAAAAGTAATAAAATAATTTAAGTGGTAAATAATTTTTTTTGTGAGTACTAATTTTAAAAATTAAGTAAATTAACATTCACTTCTAGAAAGAAAACAAATAAAAGAACGAATTCTAAAACCTAAACGGGTTAGCGGGTTAACCCGTTTTTCAAAAGGTTCAACCCAAAATTGACCCATTTTTATACGGGTCAATCCGAACATAACTCGTAGTTTTAAACAGGGTTTCAGGCCAGGAATTGACGTCCCTAGGTGTTCCTATCCAACCCCTTTCTTCTCGATCCGAGGTTGTTCTTCATGACTTCCACTCTCCCTGTGACACCCGTCAATTTCGAGTTAACATTGTTAACCCAACTTAACCAAATTTCGTTAGTCTCTTTCAACTTGGAATTCTATCTAGTACATTTCCGCACTAATTAATTTAACTATATAACCAAATAAATAATTATTACAAAAATTATAATTCGATCATTTTTCGGATCACAACGAGCGACGTGTAAACCTTAGTAATACAGGAAGTTACTAATCCGCATGACTCAAAAACATATCGTAGAATAAACGGGATAATTTCATAAAATATTAAGTCAAAAAAAAAAACACGGGTTCAGTTAGTAATTAATGAAATTTAAAATACATAACTTTGAAAACAAGTTAAATTAAGTTAAAACTATAAGGACCAATCTACAAATTTGAAATCTACATATTGAAACCTAACCCCACCCATCATCTTCTAAGTTGAAAACCTAGCACAGCCGTTTCCGATTGTCATCGCTAAACGTCGCGGTTCACCACCTTTGAACACCACCCACCATCTCTGCTACTTCCCACGAGCACCACCGCAGCCACCTGTTCGACTGTCACGCACCGCTTTCACCACCATTACGGTCTTTACACCACTGCCGCCGCCGCTGTTGAACGTGATTACCACCACCGACGACTTCTAGTGAACCCTACGAACACCGGCGAAATACCGCTTAAGCTTTCCGGTAAGTTTCGACAACTCATTAATGTTCGGTTCGTACGGTTTCGGGTTTTGGTCGCGGTTTCGGGTCGCGGTTCGGTTTCTTTTTAACTCAGTTTTGATATGTAAGGGTATTCGATAGATATAAGATCAGAATCGTGTGTCGGGACTGAATTTGGTTCCGGCTCGGGTTTGATCCGTATGTGTGTATTCATAAGTATCTTACCATGTATGTATACATGTGTATGTATGATAGTTTATCGGAGTGTATATATGTTTTGATTGATAATGCTTATGCTTATATATACGTTTGTATATGCGTGTACAGTGTTATATATATGTGAATATGTTTATGCTAGTATGCAATTAATAATGAAGATGATATGCTCTCTATGTATTTTGGATATACGCATGCATGATATACATTTCTTTTATTATCTGATATTAGCAATCATTCATAAATTATTTGATTGAAAACTATTATTAAATTAATGTTTTCTTGTAACTGAAAACTATTATTAACAATCAAGCATTAAAGGAATGATAATGTGTTTATTTGAATGTTGAATTGGTAGGGAGGATAATAATGTGATTGTAATCGGATAAATATTATGGCGATAATGTAATGATGATGAAACAAATAACATGATACCTAGGTGATAACAGGTTATTGATTTGGATTGTTAAAAAAACGGTGATTTAATATAAATAGCTCAGTGAGTAGATGATAATGTCATGATAAATTGTATATGAAGAATGTATATATTTATGTGGCAGATTGTATGAAATGTGGTAATTGACATAATCGGATATTTTAAAATAACAAGTGTAAACATTTTATTAGAAGTCACATGTCCAAAACTATTTTTATTACATGGCAGTCCGTTATAGAACATTGGGTATGAAACCGAACCAGAAATGCGAAACCGAACGAGAACACTAGTAGAGTAATTTGTACCTAACTAGTGGAACTTAAACAGGCTGTTGGTTGAACTTGGAAGTTATTATTTCTGCTAATTATTTGTAGCCGCAATCTAAGGTGAGTTTCACGGCCCCTTTTACTATTTTCCTGTTGGGGGAGAAAGCATGCACGAAACTAATTTTGATAACTGTATTTACATTATATCTCTTGATTATTAAGCGTAAACGTAACAAGTTGTCAAGTCCTCTATCTAAATCTTCGAGCCGTTAATATACAAGGTATAGCGAGGAAGTTCGGGTAGTACTACTGGGTTTGACAAACCCCACCCTCAGCTGGGAGCTGGGTAGGTGTGAATTGTCCTATGTTGTTGGTCCATTGTTGTAACAATGGTGTCGAGGCGCATATAAATCTCAGTCAGCTCGGTATCGAAACGCTTAAATAATAAGAAACTGGGTTCGCTACCCAACGATATAATTGTATTTTACATTATCGGCTGTTGTTGTATTTTTACTTATCTAAACCTGTGAACTCACCAACCTAGTGTTGACACGATTTAGCATGTCTTTCTCAGGTACTGTGCACGGATTAGGAGAATGCTTGGTTAAGTCGTAGTTGCATTCAAAACTCTTTTCATTTTATTTTTATTAGACTTGGTTTTTGGAACGCGCGGTTTGCGCATTGAATTGTTTGGGATTTTATTTATGCTTCCGCACTGAAACTTATTTTAAACTTGGATTTTTATAAATGTTGGTTTTTAAATTCATATAGAGGTCGTTCAACGTAACTAATGGCAATGAGATCCTGGCATGTCACGCCCCGAAACGGCATAACTCCGTTAGTGGAAATTGGGGGTGTGACAGATTGGTATCAGAGCCTTAGTTATAGAGAACTAGGGTTGCATTGCATTGCATTCTAGACTATAACTGCACATTGCAGTAGTTACACATGCATTTACGTAATTGGCATTCATTCAGATAAATTGCTTTGCTAATATGTCTTCCTCTTTGGGTCAAATGTTTTTACTATAGCCATAGATAATTAATTAGTATTCCATTTATCCACTCAGCTATAATATACACTAGCACTGTAGGCCTATCTATGTGAATCGATTTGGCGTCTTGAGTAGTTAAATTTGAATATGTAAACTTTATTTCACAGTTGTAGAATCTTTCCTGCTAGTGAGGCTTGAAATATGTATGCACTTCTTAGCTTTACACCTTAATCACTGAAGTATACATAAGGAATGCTTGATTTCAGTTTTGTTGATTTTTTTTATGCTGTTGAAAAACCTTAAACAGTCTTAAAACTGACTAAGAAACATCTTTCACTGGATTAGAAATTATAACTCATATCAGGATGGCAACAAGCCAGTGTAGATCATAGCCTAATAAACGCACTTTTATAAGTTATCTACCTTATATGGCAACCAACCGGCAGAGACCGACCCCTAATGAATAGGGGTAGAAGAACAAATGAACTAGATTTTCTACTGAAACATATTTACTGTAAGGTCCTGACTTGACTGTTGTATGACCTATTACACTTTATCAAATATCACATATTACATGACCCATTATGTGCTATAACATGTTATTTGATATGAGACTTATTATATGTTATAATATAGTACTAGATGTGTGAAACTACTAGGTGTAATAAATATGTTACCTACTTGCTTACTAAATATACATATTGTATTTATAATAATTTTTTTTTTGTTATGAAGAACTCATAGTATGTTTGAGACATATTTTTCCTATAAGTAAATCACACTAGACATCTATTTGTATCTTTCGCATGTAGTGTACTTTGCTTATAAATATAAGTATAACCTACGACACGTGATATTCTTAAAATGGAATAAAATACCATACAAATAAAATAAAATAAAATAAAAACATATGAGTAAAACATGTGATGGAAAGCAAGTTAGGATGGTCGTGTTATGTAAATTGACGATTACGGGTGCGCAACGTAATGGTGAATTTATAAGTACGCGGGGATCCTAACGACAATCCGTCGTGTGGGTTTTATCAAAACATAATAAATAAATAAACATAACTCAGATTTATCTAGAATAAAAGTCCATCTTTAAATAACAACCGGTAAAATCCCATCCTAAACATAGCCGAACTATATTTTTACATATAAGATATGTCGTCGTTGTCAACCTCCTCTCACGCTCATGGTAAAAAAAAAAAAAAAAAAAAAAAAAAAAAAAAAACCTTGTAGTTTATAACACTCCACCATCTTCACCCACTCACTCTACTCCTTCGACACTTAAACTGTTAGAAAATTTTATGTCCTATAAGCCTTACAAATTACCAAATGCAATATGAATTCTATTATAGCCTAAGTAGTCTGTTTATTTAACTAGCGATAATCAAATTAAATCTACTCAGGTCAAGTATTAGTTTTCTTTGAAACCAAACGTAATGATCTGCCTTTACTAAAATTTCGGGACGAAATTCCTTTCAACAAGGGAATGATGTGACAATCCAAATTTTTCTTTTGTTTTCTTCCATACAACCTCAAACCCCTACCAACTCTACTTAATTTTCGGGACGAAAATTCTTTCAACAAGGGGATGATGTGACACCCGTCAATTTCGAGTTAACATTGTTAACCCAACTTAACCAAATTTCGTTAGTCTCTTTCAACTTGGAATTCTATCTAGTACATTTCCGCACTAATTAATTTAACTATATAACCAAATAAATAATTATTACAAAAATTATAATTCGATCATTTTTCGGATCACAACGAGCGACGTGTAAACCTTAGTAATACAGGAAGTTACTAATCCGCATGACTCAAAAACATATCGTAGAATAAACGGGATAATTTCATAAAATATTAAGTCAAAAAAAAAAACACGGGTTCAGTTAGTAATTAATGAAATTTAAAATACATAACTTTGAAAACAAGTTAAATTAAGTTAAAACTATAAGGACCAATCTACAAATTTGAAATCTACATATTGAAACCTAACCCCACCCATCATCTTCTAAGTTGAAAACCTAGCACAGCCGTTTCCGATTGTCATCGCTAAACGTCGCGGTTCACCACCTTTGAACACCACCCACCATCTCTGCTACTTCCCACGAGCACCACCGCAGCCACCTGTTCGACTGTCACGCACCGCTTTCACCACCATTACGGTCTTTACACCACTGCCGCCGCCGCTGTTGAACGTGATTACCACCACCGACGACTTCTAGTGAACCCTACGAACACCGGCGAAATACCGCTTAAGCTTTCCGGTAAGTTTCGACAACTCATTAATGTTCGGTTCGTACGGTTTCGGGTTTTGGTCGCGGTTTCGGGTCGCGGTTCGGTTTCTTTTTAACTCAGTTTTGATATGTAAGGGTATTCGATAGATATAAGATCAGAATCGTGTGTCGGGACTGAATTTGGTTCCGGCTCGGGTTTGATCCGTATGTGTGTATTCATAAGTATCTTACCATGTATGTATACATGTGTATGTATGATAGTTTATCGGAGTGTATATATGTTTTGATTGATAATGCTTATGCTTATATATACGTTTGTATATGCGTGTACAGTGTTATATATATGTGAATATGTTTATGCTAGTATGCAATTAATAATGAAGATGATATGCTCTCTATGTATTTTGGATATACGCATGCATGATATACATTTCTTTTATTATCTGATATTAGCAATCATTCATAAATTATTTGATTGAAAACTATTATTAAATTAATGTTTTCTTGTAACTGAAAACTATTATTAACAATCAAGCATTAAAGGAATGATAATGTGTTTATTTGAATGTTGAATTGGTAGGGAGGATAATAATGTGATTGTAATCGGATAAATATTATGGCGATAATGTAATGATGATGAAACAAATAACATGATACCTAGGTGATAACAGGTTATTGATTTGGATTGTTAAAAAAACGGTGATTTAATATAAATAGCTCAGTGAGTAGATGATAATGTCATGATAAATTGTATATGAAGAATGTATATATTTATGTGGCAGATTGTATGAAATGTGGTAATTGACATAATCGGATATTTTAAAATAACAAGTGTAAACATTTTATTAGAAGTCACATGTCCAAAACTATTTTTATTACATGGCAGTCCGTTATAGAACATTGGGTATGAAACCGAACCAGAAATGCGAAACCGAACGAGAACACTAGTAGAGTAATTTGTACCTAACTAGTGGAACTTAAACAGGCTGTTGGTTGAACTTGGAAGTTATTATTTCTGCTAATTATTTGTAGCCGCAATCTAAGGTGAGTTTCACGGCCCCTTTTACTATTTTCCTGTTGGGGGAGAAAGCATGCACGAAACTAATTTTGATAACTGTATTTACATTATATCTCTTGATTATTAAGCGTAAACGTAACAAGTTGTCAAGTCCTCTATCTAAATCTTCGAGCCGTTAATATACAAGGTATAGCGAGGAAGTTCGGGTAGTACTACTGGGTTTGACAAACCCCACCCTCAGCTGGGAGCTGGGTAGGTGTGAATTGTCCTATGTTGTTGGTCCATTGTTGTAACAATGGTGTCGAGGCGCATATAAATCTCAGTCAGCTCGGTATCGAAACGCTTAAATAATAAGAAACTGGGTTCGCTACCCAACGATATAATTGTATTTTACATTATCGGCTGTTGTTGTATTTTTACTTATCTAAACCTGTGAACTCACCAACCTAGTGTTGACACGATTTAGCATGTCTTTCTCAGGTACTGTGCACGGATTAGGAGAATGCTTGGTTAAGTCGTAGTTGCATTCAAAACTCTTTTCATTTTATTTTTATTAGACTTGGTTTTTGGAACGCGCGGTTTGCGCATTGAATTGTTTGGGATTTTATTTATGCTTCCGCACTGAAACTTATTTTAAACTTGGATTTTTATAAATGTTGGTTTTTAAATTCATATAGAGGTCGTTCAACGTAACTAATGGCAATGAGATCCTGGCATGTCACGCCCCGAAACGGCATAACTCCGTTAGTGGAAATTGGGGGTGTGACACTCCCACACCTTAAAAGAGTAAGAGGTACTCTATGCTCTTGATATTTAGGCATGCTATGTTGTTTATGGGGACATAACTTCTCAAAGTATGGACTAAACTAGAGAAGAAACAATTCAAGAAAATTGGTTGTGGCTTGGTGATGGTTGCGCCCTACCTTCCCAAAGGTGGTGGGGATGTGAAATGGGCTTTATTGAGATGTTACCATGCCACAACACTTATTTTTTAACGTCTCCACTGTGCATGTTCTAAAAGTAGATTAAAATGGTGTTTTTTTATTTTATAAAAACGATTTATATAGGCTCTTCTCTTTCCACCGTGCGGAACACTCACATACATTTCCATATTCATATTGTTTGTTTTTTCGAAGACGTTTCATTAAAAAAAACGTTTGCGTGAGCTCTTGGTGCAAACTTGAATTTGCCACTTTTAAGTTTTAAGATGTTTTAAGGCATGCACAAGGTTAAACACCAACCACCACTATCATCCACCACCAACCAACGTCTACCACCACCCCACTATCCATCATCACTACCACCGTCGTCCGCACACTACCGTTAGTTTGCATTAACAGTCTACAGACATTAAAAACATGAGGTTTAGTCCATCTCTTCTTTAACATATGTCTATAGATGTAAATATATAATCCGCAAACTCTAGATATAAATATATAATCCGCAAACTCTAGACAATGTTTTAAAAAAACATACATAAATCATTACTAAACTAGTAAACTCTAAACCAAACTAAACATCACTTGAAACATCAAGGACTAGAAATACAACTTTGTTAAGCTTAAGTATAAATTCTAAATCCAACCCTAGGGTTTTGTTCACAGATTAAAAGGTAGGGTTTGTTTCGCCGCAGTAGCCACTTTCATCTGCTCGGAGCTTGCAATCATGGCCGTCGGGTATCCAATCATCCCTTCACTTTCAATCTCACCCTTATCATACGCTTAACACATCACTGATGATTATATGTTTCAATTGAACAGGAAGAACAAGCGAATTTCCAAGGGAAAGAAGGGAGGAAAGAAGAAAGCGTAAGTTCCATATCACAAATTTGCGATTCATGTCATCTTTAGGTTTAAAGCTACCGTTTTGATTCATTATTGTATGTGACAGTGCTGATCCTTTTTCTAAAAAAGATTGGTATGATATCAAAGCTCCATCACTATTCAGCACCAGAAATGTTGGCAAAACCCTTGTTACTCGTACCCAGGGTACAAAGGTACTGTTCAATTCACATTCATCACTATTGTTATGTTACATTTTTATTTCTATAGGTTTTGATATGGTTGTGTAGTTGTGTTTGGAAAATTAATATACATTGTGCTTTTAGAATTGAATCATATACAGTTTTGGTATTTAAAGTTGCAATTCATTTAGATTTTGGTATTAGGTTTAGAGATTGCTAATTGCTAAGTAAATGTTATTATTTGGGGATATCAGATTGCTTCAGAAGGATTGAAGCATCGGGTTTTCGAAGTGTCTCTGGCTGACCTCCAAAATGATGAGGATCATGCTTTCCGAAAGATTCGCTTGAGAGCTGAAGATGTTCAAGGAAAGAATGTATTGACTAATTTTTGGGTATGATATGATCCTTAACAAAAAATGATTTTTATTTTTATTCTTGTGTTGTACACTTGTACGTCGTTTATGTGACAAAAAATGAATTTTTTTGTAGGGAATGGACTTCACAACTGATAAGCTAAGGTCACTTGTTAAGAAATGGCAGTCTTTGATTGAGGCTCATGTTGATGTTAAGACAACAGATAGCTACACATTGAGAATGTTCTGCATTGGTTTCACTAAGAAGCGTGCTAACCAGGTGAAGAGGACTTGCTATGCACAATCTAGCCAAATCCGACAGGTATGGGTTAAATTTGAAAATGAGGTCTTTATTTGACATGTATGAGTGTTGTATGTTAATAAGTAGGATTGTTTGTGTTGCATATTGTAATAGATCCGTAGGAAGATGAGGGAGATCATGGTGACTCAGGCTCAATCTTGTGATCTTAAGGAGTTGGTTCAAAAGTTCATCCCTGAATCAATTGGTAGGGAGATTGAGAAGGCCACGTCTAGCATTTACCCATTGCAGAATGTTTTCATCCGCAAAGTCAAGATTTTGAAGGCCCCCAAGTTTGACATTGGGAAGTTGATGGAGGTACTTACTTTTGTTGTTTACTGGTTTATGTTGTATATCAAACACAAGAAAATACATGTCGTCAGGGTCGGTCCCTAGAACTCCCAAAAATCTCTTGGCCCGGGACGAGATAAAAAATTGGGCCCCCATTATAGTTTATACTACCACCACCACACCCACATTTAAGAAACAACCTTAAACGGCGGTTTGTGTTTAGGTTAGATGGTTCAAATCAATCTAGTGGGATTTGTTTTATAACTTCAATAATAGATATGTTCTGTATCACCTTATTTGAGGATTTTATGCCAAAATTTTAAATCAATCTAGTTGTATTTCTTTTCTAGAGTACTAATATGGAAAAAGAAACAATAAAACTTTTGCGTTAAATGATCATGTGCATGTCGAACTAAACTTGTTTGTGGGTTTGAAATGCCTACAACCATCGTGATAGTTTGAAATGTCCTCAAATTAGAACTAGAGAATGATTATTGTCGTTTGTGCTTCTTTCAATGTGTAGGTTCACGGAGATTACAATGAAGATGTAGGTGTGAAAGTTGACAGGCCTGCTGATGAACCGATTCCTGAAGCAACTGAAGTTATTGGCGCTTGAATGAGAGTTTGTTACTTATTCACCTTTTTATTCTCTTTTCTTGAGTTTCAAACAATATCAATTAGCATCAATATTTTGACTTGAAGTTTTATATTCCATGGTTTGACATCTTGTATTATGCAACATTGATTATCTGTCTGAAGAGAGCTTTTTTGTTTTAAGTGTTTTATTAGACTAACCATCAGCTTTTGTTATTTTTGAGTGGTCATCGACTTAGATGGGTATTTAGGTTTGGTTATCAAACTTGTTCAAACCAGTGCGTCCAAGAAGTGGTATTGTGCACAGCCATTTTTAGTGTTTTTGGGTCAATTGTGGATTTAGCTCCAGTACCCTTTGTTTGACTCTTTTTTATACTTTTTCTTTATGGACAAGTAGACAACTGATACACCTTCTAAAACCTAACAATTAACAAATGCTTAGGCTAGGGTTGTATTCTTACCCCTTTCACTCCATCTGGGCGTCACATCAGCTTCACATCACCCCATCTTTTCTTTTCGGTTCACTTTAAATGTGTTAATTTATTTAATTAAATATTTTAATACAATCAATACATAAATTAAATTACAATTTCATGAAACATTAAAAAGTACATAATAAAACAAAAAAAAATCCCAAAAATAAATAATTTAAAAAACTAAAAAAATACAAGATGTAAATATAAAAAAAGATAAAAAAAATCTAAGACGATTTAAAACCGTATTTATTCGTCATAACCCACTCGTTGGGATCGTAATACGGTATTATACTGATAAGTAAATAAATTAACACAAAAATTATCAGTTCCTCATTGAATGTGTTAATTTATTTAATTAAATATTTTGATTGAAAGGATTCATTTTGTGAGGAACTAATAATTTTTGTTTGTAGAGAGTGAAATGTTTATAATAGTTATATTCAAAATGTTGCCCCTATTCTCTTTTCACGCGTGAAGAAGCTAATAGAGCTTCTTTCCATGCCTCACCCGACGCGTTGTGCCGGGGTGTAAAAAAGTGAAGTGGCAAGAGCGTTGGTGGGGGCGTGAAAACACACCGCATGGTCTTACTATGGAACTAGAAAATCACCTATACAAGGCTGTGTTTTGGCTTATGGCACAATGAAAATGTGCTTGGTTATTGTTTTTTCTTGACCTTCTACTTTGTAAGGTTCTAAAAACCAGACTGAAACCGGAACATGAGGCTTTAGCTAGAATGTTTTTCTTTTGTTTCTTGGTTGTTTTGTCTGACTTTGATAAGAGAACCCATAGCGCCTCCCCGCCTCCCTTTGCAGCTCCACCTTACCCATAACCTGTAACCTCGCTATGCTACACGGAGAAGAACCCGTAAAGCTATTAAAACACTTGAGGGGGAGCTGTGTCTCGTTATCTGTCATGATAGAGGCCACATTATCTGCCATGATAGAGGTCACATAGACTAGGCAACGCACTCCACCACCACTACGGATGGTCTGTGATAAAAGCAGCATCTGTTACAGGTTGTAAAAACGTGATAAAAAGGCCTGTAAAAAGTGAAAAAAGACGATTGCAAAGAACGACAAGTATAATTATTTAAAATTTAGGAACATGCTAGAACTATGAAAGTTGAGGCTATTCACACAAGTGTAAATGGAGCTGATATGCTTAGTAAGTTGTTGCTGGAATAAGCTTTCGTAAGTGTTCAAGATATTGAAAGTTATGGGCTGTTTGGCAACTGTTGAATGATTAAGTGTTGAACGGTTAAGATGTCTGAATGGTTAAGAGGCTCTATCAATGAGATGGATATTGATGTAGAACTTCAGGTGATGGTAAGTTTGGTATATGTTTCATTCAGCATCTTTCAATCTCTTAACCATTCAGCACTTAACTGAACCATTCAGAGGCTCTTTTTTTTTTATGAAACAAACGCTCTGAATGCTGAATCTGAATGATTAAGCACTGAACTGAATCATTAAGAAGTGAAACAAACAGCCCCTTAGTGTGTTTGATCTTGCATTAGGTGGGGATTGATGGAATTTAACTCTATATCAAAGTCTCAAGTTAACTCAACACTTAAATGTTTCTTTGAAATGAAGTTCATAAAGTGCAAGGACTATTATGGTCAATAATGAAAGATGAATCAACATTGCTTTGGTTGTTGCTTACAATATCATAGAAATTAAGTTCATGAGTCGTTTGTGTACTTCTCGTAACTGAAATTTTAAATAGCTGTGAGGAAGTTAGTTAACCTCATGTTAACAGGAACATTTGGGGATTAGGGTTTAACATTTGGGGATTAGGGTTTATAGATAGACTGAGTCAGTTTGCAATATTTATTTATTCATTTTGTAAGCTTTTCGTTTCACTTTGTATGTTTTAATAACAGACGGTCCGGATTAACGCAAGTAATAATATATAGAATTACATATGTTCATCAAATAAATTTTGAGCTAAACAAATAAAATTATTTGAATTTGAATTATTTATGCTTGATTAAAGTTCAATTAGAATTCGGCATACATTTAAATAAATCCATTAACATTCATGTGAAATTAAGAATTCGATTCCATTCGAATTTAGCTACACAATAACGTAATTCTATATATATTTTTAGGGCAAATACCATAAAAAACCAATATACTTTCTATTTTCTCACAAAAGTCCCTATATATTTTTTTGCACGTAAAAAACCAACATACTTTCTATTTTGTCTTACAAAAGTCCCTCAACAATTTTTTAAACATTAAAGTCCCTTAACATGTCAAATTTGAACAGAATTAGGTATTTTTTAAAAAACAACTTAGAAATTTATTATGGATTTCATTCTTATAACAAAGTTTGTATTGAAAAAAAGAGAATTGGTTCATTTGAAAATAAATATATGTAGTAAAACAGCCGAATGTGTCGTTTTCAAGTTGTTTAAAAAAAATATATTTCACAATTTTATTCAAATCTGACATGTTAAGGGACTTTAATGTTTAAAAAATTATTGAGGGACTTTTGTAAGATAAAATAAAAAGTATGTTGGTTTTTTACGTGCTAAAAAATATATAAGGACTTTTATGAGAAAAACAGAAAGTATGTTGGTTTTTATAGTATTTGCCCATATTTTTAATATTCAGTCAAACCTAAAAGTTTACACATGTCAATTAGTATTATACATTAATAATTTAGAAAGTTTATAAATAGTGTTAGTTTTTGTTTTTTGTTTTGGCCACAATAGTTTTATATATATATTGTGTGAAGTGATGGTGGTGTATGTTGGTATGTTATTATTGTTCATTTTTGTTATCTATTTTTACCATAAAAGTTTTATATTTGGTGTTAAGTGATGGTGGTGTATGTTGGTATGCTATTAATGTTCATTTTTGTGTTCTATTTTGGCCACAAAAGTTTATATTTGGTGTTAAGTGATGGTGGTGTATATTGCTACGTTATTGGTTGTTAATGTGGGGGTGCACATCTGTTAAACTACAACACTACAGTTAATTATGCGTTATGAAGTCATCATACCCTTTTTTATTTTATAGCTGTCATAAAACCTTATTTTCTCTCTCTTTTTTTACGGTTACACACGCATTCTCTCTTTTCTCTGTTCAGCTTCCGGTGAGTGTTGTCGAGGCTAATTTGACGCCTATGTTTATCATAGATGATGGTTACCGATTTTATAGTTGATCCATACATGCAACTTGTACCACAACAGTGACAATTTGGTATTATAATCCGAGCCAATATGTAACTCATATTAACATCACTTTTAAATGTCGACCAGAAACAAAGAGAAAACTGATAAAAAAAACTCGCGCAACGCGCGAGCTAGCGAATAAATCTAGTTGATATAAATATAAATTGTAACATCAAAGAAACTATTTCAAACTAGTAAAAATGATAAATATGTCCAGAAGATGTTATTGGAATCCAATCATATAGAAATTCAAAAAAAGGTTATCGTCTTGGAAACAAAGAACATTGTCGTTTGGTGGTCGGCTTACGTTGATTAAGTCAGTTTTGGGGAGCTTACCAACTTACTATCTTTCCTTATTTAAGGCTCCGGTACAGGTGGTCAACGAGATGGAGAAAATTAGAAGACGGTTCCTTTGGAGAGGTGCAAATGATGGTAAAGGGATTGCTTGGGTCAAATGGGGCGATGTGTTAGCCCCAAAGTCGGTTGGGGGTTGCGGTGTGGGTAGCATTCGAGACTTAAACCTAGCTCTTCTTGTCAAATGGAGATGGAGATTCAAAAGTGAAAGACAAGCGCTTTGGGTTAGGGTTGTAAAGGCGGTGCATTTTCAACCTAGGAAGTACGATGATCTTCCGGTCAACAAAAACGTTCGAGGTATGTGGAAAGATATTATGTCTATTAATGCAGATTTATTGAAAGAAAACATTAATTTGGGTAACTTTCTGGAGGTGAAATGTGACAACCCATAATTCCGGGCTAACACCGTCAACTATTCCTTAATTATCTCGTTAAGATTTTATAAAAATTAGGGTCCGTTTCGTAATTGAGTAAACTCATTTATTAACTTTAAAACCTAGATAAATAAACCATCAAACTAGGAGGGTGCAAAGTGTCAAATTAAAATTAATTAACCCTACCCTAAATGACCCGCCCCCCTTGTCGATAAAAGAAAAAAAAAAAAGTGAAACGGCAGCCACCCTAATTCCGGCGACCTGCAACTCCGGTCATCTCCCTCTGTCGTCGCACCATCAGTTCCCATATCAGTCTTCACTCGAGCATTGGTAATAAGAACCATCGTCAACCGCTACGCAGCAAAGAAGAACGATGACATCCACCACCGTCGGACCTGCACCTGCAACTCCGATCACCCCCCCGGTCGTCGTACTAGCAGTCCCACAACCCACTTGATAATCGGTACGCATTCATCGTATATTTATGATAATTAGCGCGTTACGATTCCGTATTCGGTCGCGTTTCTGGTTCGGTTTATATGAACTGTTGTATGTATATGTATATGTATCTTCATATCATCATGCGATCACGCTGTATGTATATATCTCTGTGAAATTCGTGGGGGTTATGTGTATATAAAACGGTAACCGGTATGCGATGTGTGTATGTGAGCCGTATGTAAGTATGTGATATGTATGTATGTATAAGCAAGGGTATGCGCAGCAATATATATGTGTATGTATGATCATGGGTGTGTGCATGTATAAATTAATCGCACAACAGAAATGACTTTATGTATGCGTAGTATATATGTGGACGTGATGTGATGCATGTATGTAGGCGAAAGTATGTATGTAGAATGCACATGATATGTATGTATATGTTTGTATGTATAGATCGCATATATATGTGTAAAGATATGAACATGTACAACATTGGTTGGTCCATGAGTGTATGTGTATGTGCTATAGCATGATCAAGAAAAACAACAGAATAATTATTTGATTTTGTGTGTGATCTGCTAGGTATGTATTTGGTGGAACTGTGTGCAAGATGGTATAAACGAACAAAAGTGACTGGTTTCTTGTTAAGGTTATATAGATATGGATGTGTATAAAGATATATGTGGTATGGATATATACGTGCACTTGAATATGTATGTCTCAGCATGTATTGTGGGTTGTTTATGTATGTTGCAAAGTCAAAATTGTATGCAAGTATAATGGTATAATGGTAGAGAGTGTATGCGTACGTATGCATGATTGTGAATAGCATAAAAACTGAAGTATGTGCATACATAACTAAGTGTGTAACAGAAACTACAGCAGCTCACTCATGATTATTTCTATTGATCATGTGTGTTTATAATTATGTGTTTAATATATATATATATATATATGTTCATGCGTACAAATATATGAAAATGTGATCATAGGTTACAGCATAGATGATATTGTATATATAGGAGGGTAGGATGCATGCAATGAATTAGATATATATGTTGTGTATACATATTTGTATAGTTGATAAAAGAAACAACATAACATGCAACATATGAGTCAGTGTGTATGCGAGTGCATTGTATACATAGGTATATGTGTTGTGCGCGTATGATGATGTGAGTCGGGTTGATTTAATGTTAAGATGTTTGGATGGTGTTACAAGTACCAGTATAAATGTATTATGTGTGGCACATGTAAATATTGTGTGGTGCATTGTTATTATCATATGAAGCCGAACCGAACACTCGAAACCCTAGCGAATGTTATATATATGTATATATATTACTTACATGTTCTTAGTTAATAATTAATAAATAATTATTAAGCAGGTCGTAGAGCGATCTAGATTCTTGTTGGCATTTTTGCTGTCTTTTAGCTGTGCGCTTCAAAGGTGAGTTCACTAAACCGCACTTTTACTGTTATACCCTTTTATGGGTTGAACTCGGACATTTACTATGATACCCTTTCATGGGCTGAACTCGGACGAATACTTTTACGGATTTACAAATTCTGTATGTCGCATGTCTGGATTAGAGCAACTTTTATTTTGTTCATGAAAGACCTCATGGATACCTAGTTGACCGTTAGTATTTGTGAAATAGCGGGGAAATTTTGAGTAGTACTACTGGGTTTGACAAACCCCACCCGGGCTAGTCGCGCTAGCACGACAGAAGGACCTGTCGAACGGGTGTTGAATGACCTAACATACTTACAGTGCATCCTGCTGGGATGTACGAACAGGCAAACTGCACTTAATGTGTACATACGTCAGCTTCGGTCAGATACATTACGCCTCTAAGGACATGTGCTGTAGATTAGCTACCTACAATGACATACTTAATTTATATTTCTGCTTGCAACTGAACATACTTGATTTCGTACTTACTATGTGAACTCACCAACCGTCGTGTTGACACTTGTTAGCCTTTCACTTTTTCAGGTCACTGATATACAACGCACCTAGGACATGGCATGGAGTCACAGCTTTTCACTCAAACGTTTTCTTGCATTGAAAATCATGTTTTGAGTTTAACAATTATTTAAACTGTGTTTCTACTATTGGGCGCGTGTTTTGCGCATTTAGTTTTCCATTAAATATTTTGACATTACATTTCGATTACGCTTCCGCAAACTTTCAAACGTCAACTCTGTATTAAATTTCTCCTTTAATGAGACACGTATATTTTAAAATCATATAGTGTCGTTTGGTGTAACTAATGACTGAGATCCTGGTTTGTCACACACTTAACGGTAAAACTCCGTTAGTGGATTTTGAGGGTGTGACAGATTGGTATCAGAGCCATTGGTTATAGCGAACTAGGTTTGCATTGCATTGCATTCTAGACTATAACTGTACACTGCATTAGTTACACTTGTTCGAATTTATTTGTGACCCATATACTTGAGACTTACACATACACACGCTTACACTAGCATTGCATGAAGTGACCAACTTGTATTATGTGACATATTGGGGAATTTTTTTTTTGGGGGCTTTAGTTGGGATAAGTTTCCCTTTCATTATAATTCGAAACTTACAACATCATGGGCAACAAACTGGTTTCGTATGAAACCTAAACAATTCAGTTTTGAATTTTATCTACCTCATTATGAAAACCAACCGGCAGTGACCGATGCTTAAGGTACAAAGGTACATGAACAACAGTAATGGATTTTTATCCAGAAACACATTCATACAGAGGTCGTGACTTGTTAGTTATGCGACCTACTATGTGCTAATACACGTCATATATTATATGACGCATTCGTATGCTATAACATGTCCCTTAATATGAATCATACTGTTAGTTGAAACATGTCACTTATTGTGTGATCCACAACGTGCTATCTACTTGATTTGATATTACCACTGCTTATGCACATTGTACACTCAGATTGTGTTTAGACTAGTAGTCTTACACTTAGTATGAACTTACACCATACCTGATAAATGTGACCCATTGATACAATATACTGATAGTCTGTTAGTGTCCTATACATCTAGTATAGTTGTCTCCTACTTATAAGTTTATCATGCACTCATAAACATTCAATACTTTACATGGGATAGCAATACCACACGGACGAATGTAAATCAAAGAACATAACTAAACGTAAGATTAATGTGCCCGGTGGGAGACAAACTGGGGTGATTGTGTAAGGTAAATTGACGATTACGGGTGCGCAACGTAATGGTGAATTTACAGGTACATGATGATCCTGGCAAAATCTGCCATGTGGGTGATACCCAAAAAGAAACACAAAAAGGATGAACCAACCAGTACAAATTCATCTGAAACAAACAACCATCTCTAAATACCGCACCGATATCAAGTCTATGCTTGAATGAACCTATAAAATCCATATACGGATGGTATACAATTACAATACAACCTTTGATGGCATATGATAAGTTTATCTTTAAACTACATACATTTTAGCTTATACACCTGAACTAAAGATAATTGAAATCTTTCCTTGGTGGCACACAAATAGGAATAAAGATCTATATTGAAAAACCTGAAAATGTCTTGCTACCACTATATTTGCCCCCTTAATGATATGACCCATTCCACATATAATCCACCCGAATTCACCAGTTGAAACATTTATCTTACTGAAGTCACAACCTTGTGATACATAATGAGATGCTTTAATTTATGGTCGGTGTACTATGACCTCTTGCCAACAAATCGGTAACATCTTAACATCATTGGTTCTGCGAATGAATGTTAAACAACCCTATAATTTTTAGAATCCCATGGAGGAGTCTAATAAAGCTAACAACTTATTAATATATATATATATATATATAATAAAACTCTTGTTGATACGATACAAGCAACCGCGTAACAATGCTCATTCAAAAATCACTTCTTGTGAAGTAAATCTGTATTGCTTAAACATTCATGTAAATACCTCGTAACATATCAGGTTCGTCTTAAAAGTACTTCACCTAACCGTAACCTATTCTCAACTCTTCAAGATAAACATAACTACAAGTTGTTTCTGATAATTAGTTACCCAAAAATAATCCTGACTCATGATGTTTCTACTATTAACGATGCACCAATGAACCACATGTGTGGTATGTGTACATTTCGATCTAGTTGTATGACTCATCTTGATCCAACACTCTCGTAAATGTTAATTCTCACACCCAATCTACACCTCCACGGTTGTAAAACACGTTGCGGGTCTAATTTTTTTTTCCTTCTCAAGACCATTGAGTTTAAAAGCATTTTCTGCATTTTGTCCGTCTTAATATACATTCAAACTCCTCTACCTGATTATTCGTGTAACAAAAACAAGTTAAGCGTTCTCAAAGTCTCAAGTCGGTGATCATCCAGAATTCAACCCCCATAAAAATTATAATACGTAACCGATATTACAGTATATAATATAACGTTACCATTCCACTTAACACATATCCCTTTTCCCTAACTCCTTTGAGTGACTTAGTAAAGTAGACAAGAATGTTAGTATGCGACAGGTACGCCTTCAAGGTGCTGTTGGTGTGGTGAGTTAGCTGCGGTACACCCTACGTATAAACACTAACGATACGCTGGATGTGGACCTAAAACCAAAGCAGTAATTAACCTGAGAAACTCTATAATATCAATTTCATACTGTTACAAAACACCTGATTCTTAAGAACTCTAGTTAGCCCAACATTCATAAGGAAACTACTATACGCATGAACACTTTAAACTTCCTTGTATCTCTTATTCACAGTAATAACAAAAACCAAATGTTTCATAACTGACTCATAAAATATGATTTTGAATACTTCTCACAACTCCAATGGTTCACGTGATAAATACCATCGTCAACAATGAACCGCTAATACCAACTAATGTTTTGAGAAAGCCTTGCCCATTACGGTCCAGGATAACCACTTTCTATTATGTTTCATTCCTGGTAACACCTTTCAGGTGGGTTATACCCAGAAGCACAAAAGTGTAGAATAACTAAACACAAATCCATCTAAACAAAAGTCTATCTGGAACGAAAATTTATTCTTCACTAACGCATTTATATCAAGTTTATCAACGATTACATTTATTAAAACCCATCCCTGGATGATAAAAACTTACAATACTAACACAGATGAGAAGACAATACAAACTCAAATATATACAAACTTCCCCACACCTAACTCACTGTACACATATTGCTATTGAAGTCGATCCATAATGACGCGATTACAAGATTCGTGAATTATTTTGACAAATTAATAAGATCACACTGCTATACATTGACATCAATGTTAATGACTTATTTCCCATATATAGATATGAATATCAAATACATTCCATGACGCTAAGGATTCACATGATAAATAGAACGATCCACAATAAACAACTAATACCAAATAGCGTTCCGCGTGAGCCTTATACATTTCTGTTTTGTTCCGGACAACAACTTCTCATTTCGTTTCATCTCGATACACTTTGTGTTTGCTAAACAATATATATATATAATTGATGCCCTCATTGTCATTTGACACTCTGATTGTGCAATATCTTTCTTTCAAAGCTCCAGTTTACTCAAGAGATTCCACCTCATATGTAATTAACCTTCTTGATCAAAACTATATGGGATGCAATGTAAGCAATTATCACCTAATCGTTCCAAACCATGAAAAATCCTAATAGAGGAAACTGCATGTTTAAAGAAATTGGTTAAGCTACACAACCCAAGTAATGAAATAACACGACATCCTTACCTGACCCGTTAGCAAACCCGACTATTATCTCCTGCCATCCCTTAAACATCCTGATGATGAACTCAAACACTATCACTCCGTGTGGCTTGATGTCAAAATCTTTGCTAACATCTTATTAGCTGAACTCTAATCTAATCCATGCGTAAACTAAAACCCGTATTTAACGGAATATTGTTAGATCACCCTAGATGAACGACACCATTGAACTAATCTGCTAATCTAATAGAAAGATAGGATTCTTGAAAACTTTCTATATGAGAAAATTACGGGCGTAACATATACCCCCCCCCCCGCGCACACTTCTTACCGTAACACTCAGATTTCATCAACATTAAAATTTGTTGTACCCCCATGACTAGGAACAATTCATGTAACATTAACTCTTTTGGTTTAACACTACTTCAGTACGTAAAATTTAACAACCTATTACCCTATGCCGTACAATCACTTATCCTCCTTAACACAGAAACATCCAGTAGCTATCAAAGAAGAAATACCTATTCAATTTTTTGCCTGAAACATGTACTTTTGAAACATATTAGGGTTATTGTTCATCCTTCCCCATCTATTCATACGATTTCTATGACGTCCCTGATGTTCGTGTTTCGATAACACTCTTTTCAATAGAGCAAAGTACCTATACACGGTGGATAGTTTATTTCCTTTTTACCTTGTACACAAGTTGTCTCGGTTTAACGATCTATACCAATGAATGAACTCTTTAGTTAGGACTCAGTCCTCGGGTAGCTAAATGACCACGTGAAACTCATTAATCTAAATCCTCGAAACATACAGTATAGAAGTCGCTACTTAAAAATTCCATCCAAAAACTTTAGAATCCCATTAAACAACTTGAAATCCTGGGGTATTGGCCTGTTAGATCGTTGAAGGATCAGTTTTAAAAGATAAACATGGTACACAACATTTCTGATGTCTTCAAACTGATCAAAATCTTACCTGATGGAACACAACAACGTTTCACGGAAAAATCCGTTGAAATTATAGGCAATAATTCAAAACATTCAAACACAGTAAGATCATTGTAATCAAAGTTTGTTAGAACTTACAAAGTGGACCCGAGTGCACATAGGAGTCTGAAAAATCAAATAATGTACAAACACCCTTAACTATTTCAAAAGACGTCTAACACTAATACTATTGGTTAAATTTTCGGGACGAAAATTCTTTCAACAAGGGGATGATGTGACACCCTAAAATTTCAGATTAACCCCGTTAAATAAATTTTGTTATTTCTGTTAATAAAATTACATTTCACATTTAATTAGTGGAATTAAACGTGCTACTTGTTACACAAACAGTTACATTTAACGGCAACCCAAGGAGTTACAGATTACGTGAGTTAATATACAAATGTTGGCGAATTAATAAAATAATAATTCCGAACAACTAAATAAACATAAATTTAGTGAATTTATATGTTATATGACTGACATGTTCAAATCAGAACTCTAAACTCTAAATTCTTTCATTTTCAAACCTATTTTAACAACCATACCCAATTTTCGGGACGAAAATTCTTTTAACAAGGGGATGATGTGACAACCCATAATTCCGGGCTAACACCGTCAACTATTCCTTAATTATCTCGTTAAGATTTTATAAAAATTAGGGTCCGTTTCGTAATTGAGTAAACTCATTTATTAACTTTAAAACCTAGATAAATAAACCATCAAACTAGGAGGGTGCAAAGTGTCAAATTAAAATTAATTAACCCTACCCTAAATGACCCGCCCCCCTTGTCGATCAAAAAAAAAAAAAAAAGTGAAACGGCAGCCACCCTAATTCCGGCGACCTGCAACTCCGGTCATCTCCCTTTGTCGTCGCACCATCAGTTCCCATATCAGTCTTCACTCGAGCATTGGTAATAAGAACCATCGTCAACCGCTACGCAGCAAAGAAGAACGATGACATCCACCACCGTCGGACCTGCACCTGCAACTCCGATCACCCCCCCGGTCGTCGTACTAGCAGTCCCACAACCCACTTGATAATCGGTACGCATTCATCGTATATTTATGATAATTAGCGCGTTACGATTCCGTATTCGGTCGCGTTTCTGGTTCGGTTTATATGAACTGTTGTATGTATATGTATATGTATCTTCATATCATCATGCGATCACGCTGTATGTATATATCTCTGTGAAATTCGTGGGGGTTATGTGTATATAAAACGGTAACCGGTATGCGATGTGTGTATGTGAGCCGTATGTAAGTATGTGATATGTATGTATGTATAAGCAAGGGTATGCGCAGCAATATATATGTGTATGTATGATCATGGGTGTGTGCATGTATAAATTAATCGCACAACAGAAATGACTTTATGTATGCGTAGTATATATGTGGACGTGATGTGATGCATGTATGTAGGCGAAAGTATGTATGTAGAATGCACATGATATGTATGTATATGTTTGTATGTATAGATCGCATATATATGTGTAAAGATATGAACATGTACAACATTGGTTGGTCCATGAGTGTATGTGTATGTGCTATAGCATGATCAAGAAAAACAACAGAATAATTATTTGATTTTGTGTGTGATCTGCTAGGTATGTATTTGGTGGAACTGTGTGCAAGATGGTATAAACGAACAAAAGTGACTGGTTTCTTGTTAAGGTTATATAGATATGGATGTGTATAAAGATATATGTGGTATGGATATATACGTGCACTTGAATATGTATGTCTCAGCATGTATTGTGGGTTGTTTATGTATGTTGCAAAGTCAAAATTGTATGCAAGTATAATGGTATAATGGTAGAGAGTGTATGCGTACGTATGCATGATTGTGAATAGCATAAAAACTGAAGTATGTGCATACATAACTAAGTGTGTAACAGAAACTACAGCAGCTCACTCATGATTATTTCTATTGATCATGTGTGTTTATAATTATGTGTTTAATATATATATATATATATATGTTCATGCGTACAAATATATGAAAATGTGATCATAGGTTACAGCATAGATGATATTGTATATATAGGAGGGTAGGATGCATGCAATGAATTAGATATATATGTTGTGTATACATATTTGTATAGTTGATAAAAGAAACAACATAACATGCAACATATGAGTCAGTGTGTATGCGAGTGCATTGTATACATAGGTATATGTGTTGTGCGCGTATGATGATGTGAGTCGGGTTGATTTAATGTTAAGATGTTTGGATGGTGTTACAAGTACCAGTATAAATGTATTATGTGTGGCACATGTAAATATTGTGTGGTGCATTGTTATTATCATATGAAGCCGAACCGAACACTCGAAACCCTAGCGAATGTTATATATATGTATATATATTACTTACATGTTCTTAGTTAATAATTAATAAATAATTATTAAGCAGGTCGTAGAGCGATCTAGATTCTTGTTGGCATTTTTGCTGTCTTTTAGCTGTGCGCTTCAAAGGTGAGTTCACTAAACCGCACTTTTACTGTTATACCCTTTTATGGGTTGAACTCGGACATTTACTATGATACCCTTTCATGGGCTGAACTCGGACGAATACTTTTACGGATTTACAAATTCTGTATGTCGCATGTCTGGATTAGAGCAACTTTTATTTTGTTCATGAAAGACCTCATGGATACCTAGTTGACCGTTAGTATTTGTGAAATAGCGGGGAAATTTTGAGTAGTACTACTGGGTTTGACAAACCCCACCCGGGCTAGTCGCGCTAGCACGACAGAAGGACCTGTCGAACGGGTGTTGAATGACCTAACATACTTACAGTGCATCCTGCTGGGATGTACGAACAGGCAAACTGCACTTAATGTGTACATACGTCAGCTTCGGTCAGATACATTACGCCTCTAAGGACATGTGCTGTAGATTAGCTACCTACAATGACATACTTAATTTATATTTCTGCTTGCAACTGAACATACTTGATTTCGTACTTACTATGTGAACTCACCAACCGTCGTGTTGACACTTGTTAGCCTTTCACTTTTTCAGGTCACTGATATACAACGCACCTAGGACATGGCATGGAGTCACAGCTTTTCACTCAAACGTTTTCTTGCATTGAAAATCATGTTTTGAGTTTAACAATTATTTAAACTGTGTTTCTACTATTGGGCGCGTGTTTTGCGCATTTAGTTTTCCATTAAATATTTTGACATTACATTTCGATTACGCTTCCGCAAACTTTCAAACGTCAACTCTGTATTAAATTTCTCCTTTAATGAGACACGTATATTTTAAAATCATATAGTGTCGTTTGGTGTAACTAATGACTGAGATCCTGGTTTGTCACACACTTAACGGTAAAACTCCGTTAGTGGATTTTGAGGGTGTGACAGATTGGTATCAGAGCCATTGGTTATAGCGAACTAGGTTTGCATTGCATTGCATTCTAGACTATAACTGTACACTGCATTAGTTACACTTGTTCGAATTTATTTGTGACCCATATACTTGAGACTTACACATACACACGCTTACACTAGCATTGCATGAAGTGACCAACTTGTATTATGTGACATATTGGGGAATTTTTTTTTTGGGGGCTTTAGTTGGGATAAGTTTCCCTTTCATTATAATTCGAAACTTACAACATCATGGGCAACAAACTGGTTTCGTATGAAACCTAAACAATTCAGTTTTGAATTTTATCTACCTCATTATGAAAACCAACCGGCAGTGACCGATGCTTAAGGTACAAAGGTACATGAACAACAGTAATGGATTTTTATCCAGAAACACATTCATACAGAGGTCGTGACTTGTTAGTTATGCGACCTACTATGTGCTAATACACGTCATATATTATATGACGCATTCGTATGCTATAACATGTCCCTTAATATGAATCATACTGTTAGTTGAAACATGTCACTTATTGTGTGATCCACAACGTGCTATCTACTTGATTTGATATTACCACTGCTTATGCACATTGTACACTCAGATTGTGTTTAGACTAGTAGTCTTACACTTAGTATGAACTTACACCATACCTGATAAATGTGACCCATTGATACAATATACTGATAGTCTGTTAGTGTCCTATACATCTAGTATAGTTGTCTCCTACTTATAAGTTTATCATGCACTCATAAACATTCAATACTTTACATGGGATAGCAATACCACACGGACGAATGTAAATCAAAGAACATAACTAAACGTAAGATTAATGTGCCCGGTGGGAGACAAACTGGGGTGATTGTGTAAGGTAAATTGACGATTACGGGTGCGCAACGTAATGGTGAATTTACAGGTACATGATGATCCTGGCAAAATCTGCCATGTGGGTGATACCCAAAAAGAAACACAAAAAGGATGAACCAACCAGTACAAATTCATCTGAAACAAACAACCATCTCTAAATACCGCACCGATATCAAGTCTATGCTTGAATGAACCTATAAAATCCATATACGGATGGTATACAATTACAATACAACCTTTGATGGCATATGATAAGTTTATCTTTAAACTACATACATTTTAGCTTATACACCTGAACTAAAGATAATTGAAATCTTTCCTTGGTGGCACACAAATAGGAATAAAGATCTATATTGAAAAACCTGAAAATGTCTTGCTACCACTATATTTGCCCCCTTAATGATATGACCCATTCCACATATAATCCACCCGAATTCACCAGTTGAAACATTTATCTTACTGAAGTCACAACCTTGTGATACATAATGAGATGCTTTAATTTATGGTCGGTGTACTATGACCTCTTGCCAACAAATCGGTAACATCTTAACATCATTGGTTCTGCGAATGAATGTTAAACAACCCTATAATTTTTAGAATCCCATGGAGGAGTCTAATAAAGCTAACAACTTATTAATATATATATATATATATATAATAAAACTCTTGTTGATACGATACAAGCAACCGCGTAACAATGCTCATTCAAAAATCACTTCTTGTGAAGTAAATCTGTATTGCTTAAACATTCATGTAAATACCTCGTAACATATCAGGTTCGTCTTAAAAGTACTTCACCTAACCGTAACCTATTCTCAACTCTTCAAGATAAACATAACTACAAGTTGTTTCTGATAATTAGTTACCCAAAAATAATCCTGACTCATGATGTTTCTACTATTAACGATGCACCAATGAACCACATGTGTGGTATGTGTACATTTCGATCTAGTTGTATGACTCATCTTGATCCAACACTCTCGTAAATGTTAATTCTCACACCCAATCTACACCTCCACGGTTGTAAAACACGTTGCGGGTCTAATTTTTTTTTCCTTCTCAAGACCATTGAGTTTAAAAGCATTTTCTGCATTTTGTCCGTCTTAATATACATTCAAACTCCTCTACCTGATTATTCGTGTAACAAAAACAAGTTAAGCGTTCTCAAAGTCTCAAGTCGGTGATCATCCAGAATTCAACCCCCATAAAAATTATAATACGTAACCGATATTACAGTATATAATATAACGTTACCATTCCACTTAACACATATCCCTTTTCCCTAACTCCTTTGAGTGACTTAGTAAAGTAGACAAGAATGTTAGTATGCGACAGGTACGCCTTCAAGGTGCTGTTGGTGTGGTGAGTTAGCTGCGGTACACCCTACGTATAAACACTAACGATACGCTGGATGTGGACCTAAAACCAAAGCAGTAATTAACCTGAGAAACTCTATAATATCAATTTCATACTGTTACAAAACACCTGATTCTTAAGAACTCTAGTTAGCCCAACATTCATAAGGAAACTACTATACGCATGAACACTTTAAACTTCCTTGTATCTCTTATTCACAGTAATAACAAAAACCAAATGTTTCATAACTGACTCATAAAATATGATTTTGAATACTTCTCACAACTCCAATGGTTCACGTGATAAATACCATCGTCAACAATGAACCGCTAATACCAACTAATGTTTTGAGAAAGCCTTGCCCATTACGGTCCAGGATAACCACTTTCTATTATGTTTCATTCCTGGTAACACCTTTCAGGTGGGTTATACCCAGAAGCACAAAAGTGTAGAATAACTAAACACAAATCCATCTAAACAAAAGTCTATCTGGAACGAAAATTTATTCTTCACTAACGCATTTATATCAAGTTTATCAACGATTACATTTATTAAAACCCATCCCTGGATGATAAAAACTTACAATACTAACACAGATGAGAAGACAATACAAACTCAAATATATACAAACTTCCCCACACCTAACTCACTGTACACATATTGCTATTGAAGTCGATCCATAATGACGCGATTACAAGATTCGTGAATTATTTTGACAAATTAATAAGATCACACTGCTATACATTGACATCAATGTTAATGACTTATTTCCCATATATAGATATGAATATCAAATACATTCCATGACGCTAAGGATTCACATGATAAATAGAACGATCCACAATAAACAACTAATACCAAATAGCGTTCCGCGTGAGCCTTATACATTTCTGTTTTGTTCCGGACAACAACTTCTCATTTCGTTTCATCTCGATACACTTTGTGTTTGCTAAACAATATATATATATAATTGATGCCCTCATTGTCATTTGACACTCTGATTGTGCAATATCTTTCTTTCAAAGCTCCAGTTTACTCAAGAGATTCCACCTCATATGTAATTAACCTTCTTGATCAAAACTATATGGGATGCAATGTAAGCAATTATCACCTAATCGTTCCAAACCATGAAAAATCCTAATAGAGGAAACTGCATGTTTAAAGAAATTGGTTAAGCTACACAACCCAAGTAATGAAATAACACGACATCCTTACCTGACCCGTTAGCAAACCCGACTATTATCTCCTGCCATCCCTTAAACATCCTGATGATGAACTCAAACACTATCACTCCGTGTGGCTTGATGTCAAAATCTTTGCTAACATCTTATTAGCTGAACTCTAATCTAATCCATGCGTAAACTAAAACCCGTATTTAACGGAATATTGTTAGATCACCCTAGATGAACGACACCATTGAACTAATCTGCTAATCTAATAGAAAGATAGGATTCTTGAAAACTTTCTATATGAGAAAATTACGGGCGTAACATATACCCCCCCCCCCGCGCACACTTCTTACCGTAACACTCAGATTTCATCAACATTAAAATTTGTTGTACCCCCATGACTAGGAACAATTCATGTAACATTAACTCTTTTGGTTTAACACTACTTCAGTACGTAAAATTTAACAACCTATTACCCTATGCCGTACAATCACTTATCCTCCTTAACACAGAAACATCCAGTAGCTATCAAAGAAGAAATACCTATTCAATTTTTTGCCTGAAACATGTACTTTTGAAACATATTAGGGTTATTGTTCATCCTTCCCCATCTATTCATACGATTTCTATGACGTCCCTGATGTTCGTGTTTCGATAACACTCTTTTCAATAGAGCAAAGTACCTATACACGGTGGATAGTTTATTTCCTTTTTACCTTGTACACAAGTTGTCTCGGTTTAACGATCTATACCAATGAATGAACTCTTTAGTTAGGACTCAGTCCTCGGGTAGCTAAATGACCACGTGAAACTCATTAATCTAAATCCTCGAAACATACAGTATAGAAGTCGCTACTTAAAAATTCCATCCAAAAACTTTAGAATCCCATTAAACAACTTGAAATCCTGGGGTATTGGCCTGTTAGATCGTTGAAGGATCAGTTTTAAAAGATAAACATGGTACACAACATTTCTGATGTCTTCAAACTGATCAAAATCTTACCTGATGGAACACAACAACGTTTCACGGAAAAATCCGTTGAAATTATAGGCAATAATTCAAAACATTCAAACACAGTAAGATCATTGTAATCAAAGTTTGTTAGAACTTACAAAGTGGACCCGAGTGCACATAGGAGTCTGAAAAATCAAATAATGTACAAACACCCTTAACTATTTCAAAAGACGTCTAACACTAATACTATTGGTTAAATTTTCGGGACGAAAATTCTTTCAACAAGGGGATGATGTGACACCCTAAAATTTCAGATTAACCCCGTTAAATAAATTTTGTTATTTCTGTTAATAAAATTACATTTCACATTTAATTAGTGGAATTAAACGTGCTACTTGTTACACAAACAGTTACATTTAACGGCAACCCAAGGAGTTACAGATTACGTGAGTTAATATACAAATGTTGGCGAATTAATAAAATAATAATTCCGAACAACTAAATAAACATAAATTTAGTGAATTTATATGTTATATGACTGACATGTTCAAATCAGAACTCTAAACTCTAAATTCTTTCATTTTCAAACCTATTTTAACAACCATACCCAATTTTCGGGACGAAAATTCTTTTAACAAGGGGATGATGTGACAACCCATAATTCCGGGCTAACACCGTCAACTATTCCTTAATTATCTCGTTAAGATTTTATAAAAATTAGGGTCCGTTTCGTAATTGAGTAAACTCATTTATTAACTTTAAAACCTAGATAAATAAACCATCAAACTAGGAGGGTGCAAAGTGTCAAATTAAAATTAATTAACCCTACCCTAAATGACCCGCCCCCCTTGTCGATCAAAAAAAAAAAAAAAAGTGAAACGGCAGCCACCCTAATTCCGGCGACCTGCAACTCCGGTCATCTCCCTTTGTCGTCGCACCATCAGTTCCCATATCAGTCTTCACTCGAGCATTGGTAATAAGAACCATCGTCAACCGCTACGCAGCAAAGAAGAACGATGACATCCACCACCGTCGGACCTGCACCTGCAACTCCGATCACCCCCCCGGTCGTCGTACTAGCAGTCCCACAACCCACTTGATAATCGGTACGCATTCATCGTATATTTATGATAATTAGCGCGTTACGATTCCGTATTCGGTCGCGTTTCTGGTTCGGTTTATATGAACTGTTGTATGTATATGTATATGTATCTTCATATCATCATGCGATCACGCTGTATGTATATATCTCTGTGAAATTCGTGGGGGTTATGTGTATATAAAACGGTAACCGGTATGCGATGTGTGTATGTGAGCCGTATGTAAGTATGTGATATGTATGTATGTATAAGCAAGGGTATGCGCAGCAATATATATGTGTATGTATGATCATGGGTGTGTGCATGTATAAATTAATCGCACAACAGAAATGACTTTATGTATGCGTAGTATATATGTGGACGTGATGTGATGCATGTATGTAGGCGAAAGTATGTATGTAGAATGCACATGATATGTATGTATATGTTTGTATGTATAGATCGCATATATATGTGTAAAGATATGAACATGTACAACATTGGTTGGTCCATGAGTGTATGTGTATGTGCTATAGCATGATCAAGAAAAACAACAGAATAATTATTTGATTTTGTGTGTGATCTGCTAGGTATGTATTTGGTGGAACTGTGTGCAAGATGGTATAAACGAACAAAAGTGACTGGTTTCTTGTTAAGGTTATATAGATATGGATGTGTATAAAGATATATGTGGTATGGATATATACGTGCACTTGAATATGTATGTCTCAGCATGTATTGTGGGTTGTTTATGTATGTTGCAAAGTCAAAATTGTATGCAAGTATAATGGTATAATGGTAGAGAGTGTATGCGTACGTATGCATGATTGTGAATAGCATAAAAACTGAAGTATGTGCATACATAACTAAGTGTGTAACAGAAACTACAGCAGCTCACTCATGATTATTTCTATTGATCATGTGTGTTTATAATTATGTGTTTAATATATATATATATATATATATATATATATGTTCATGCGTACAAATATATGAAAATGTGATCATAGGTTACAGCATAGATGATATTGTATATATAGGAGGGTAGGATGCATGCAATGAATTAGATATATATGTTGTGTATACATATTTGTATAGTTGATAAAAGAAACAACATAACATGCAACATATGAGTCAGTGTGTATGCGAGTGCATTGTATACATAGGTATATGTGTTGTGCGCGTATGATGATGTGAGTCGGGTTGATTTAATGTTAAGATGTTTGGATGGTGTTACAAGTACCAGTATAAATGTATTATGTGTGGCACATGTAAATATTGTGTGGTGCATTGTTATTATCATATGAAGCCGAACCGAACACTCGAAACCCTAGCGAATGTTATATATATGTATATATATTACTTACATGTTCTTAGTTAATAATTAATAAATAATTATTAAGCAGGTCGTAGAGCGATCTAGATTCTTGTTGGCATTTTTGCTGTCTTTTAGCTGTGCGCTTCAAAGGTGAGTTCACTAAACCGCACTTTTACTGTTATACCCTTTTATGGGTTGAACTCGGACATTTACTATGATACCCTTTCATGGGCTGAACTCGGACGAATACTTTTACGGATTTACAAATTCTGTATGTCGCATGTCTGGATTAGAGCAACTTTTATTTTGTTCATGAAAGACCTCATGGATACCTAGTTGACCGTTAGTATTTGTGAAATAGCGGGGAAATTTTGAGTAGTACTACTGGGTTTGACAAACCCCACCCGGGCTAGTCGCGCTAGCACGACAGAAGGACCTGTCGAACGGGTGTTGAATGACCTAACATACTTACAGTGCATCCTGCTGGGATGTACGAACAGGCAAACTGCACTTAATGTGTACATACGTCAGCTTCGGTCAGATACATTACGCCTCTAAGGACATGTGCTGTAGATTAGCTACCTACAATGACATACTTAATTTATATTTCTGCTTGCAACTGAACATACTTGATTTCGTACTTACTATGTGAACTCACCAACCGTCGTGTTGACACTTGTTAGCCTTTCACTTTTTCAGGTCACTGATATACAACGCACCTAGGACATGGCATGGAGTCACAGCTTTTCACTCAAACGTTTTCTTGCATTGAAAATCATGTTTTGAGTTTAACAATTATTTAAACTGTGTTTCTACTATTGGGCGCGTGTTTTGCGCATTTAGTTTTCCATTAAATATTTTGACATTACATTTCGATTACGCTTCCGCAAACTTTCAAACGTCAACTCTGTATTAAATTTCTCCTTTAATGAGACACGTATATTTTAAAATCATATAGTGTCGTTTGGTGTAACTAATGACTGAGATCCTGGTTTGTCACACACTTAACGGTAAAACTCCGTTAGTGGATTTTGAGGGTGTGACATGAAAGTTGGTAATGGTACAGAAGTGAGTTTCTGGCTTGAAAAATGGATGGGTAGTGGTCCTCTAAAGGATTTATTTCCTAATCTATTTAAAATTGAGAAGAATAAAAGGTGCACTGTGGCGGATAGATGTGTGGGGGGGAATTATGTGTGGGATTGGAAGAGGCAGCCTAACTCGGGTACGTTGCTGGCTCAGATGCAATAGCTATTGACGCTTATTGGTGACTTTCATCCAAATTTGTCTATTGATTGTTGGTATTGGGTTGGTGACGAGACGAGATCATTTTTGGTTAAATCTATGAGGAGTTTGCTGGAATCTAATCGTGTTCCAGTTGATTTCTCGCCTTTTTCATGGCTTCAGTGGATCCCATTGAAAGTTCGATGTTTCGGGTGGCGGGCGGCTATGGGTAAAATTGCTTCTAAACAAGCCTTATCTAGGAGAGGGGTTAATTTACATTCGTTAGAATGCCCTCTATGTTTTGGCTCGGTTGAGACGACCATTCATGTGTTGCGTGAATGCCCTTTGGCGGATAATGTGTGGAAAGATATTGGTATCTGGTGTGGTCATAAGTTGGAGGTGGGGCGAACGATTAAAGAAGGTTTGGATTCAGTTTCCATCTTGAACTTGTCTAATGATCATATGAATGTTATTTATGTGATTTATCTGGCTACAATTTGGCTATTGTGGGCTCAAAAGAATGAATTTTTGTTCAATATGAAGGAAGTGGGAGTGTCAAAGGTGGTGGACAAGGTCAAGTCCATACATTTGCATGGTTGAAGAACAGGGCAAAGATGGAGGATTTAGCTTGGCAGTCTTGGTGTAATTTTTCCTTTTCTAGATTTCCTTCATAATTGTTTATCTAGGATTTGTTTCTTGTTCTCGGCCCTAGCGTCTTGCTAGTGGTTTTGTTTTCTTTTATAAAATTGCAGTTCAAAAAAAAAATAAAAAATGATGAATATAATACATCGAATTTAATAATATTTGCGGTGGCAGTAAAGTTTGAAATAAGGGTGTTTGAGCACGTAATATTTTGTCACGTAATCACGTTTGATTTTCTTACATTACTTTTATCGTTATTATTAAGTAAATAAATTATTAAATATCTGAATAGATTACTTAAATACGTATGAAAAAATTTGAACCTCTGATATAAAGTCATTATTAATTTTAATTTTTAAGTAAACATGCGACCGGCCAGGTTTTAAAAATTAAGCACTTATTGTCTTATGCTCCGTAATCACATGAGACCATTTTGTCCAACATCTGATAGCCTAAAGTTGAGGTTTGTGGAAGTTAGCAAAGCTTCAAAACATAAAGATTTTAAACCGAATGAAAATATCATGTCTGCATCTATAATCTGTTTAAAATTATTAATAAAAAAAAGCTCAGGTTTAGTGATTAAAACTTGTTCATTTAACATGGAGGTCACGTGTTCAATTTGTTATTTTTCTTTTTAGTAATAAGGAGTTAATGTATAATAAAAATCTAGATGATTAAGATGGTTAATTAATGTGGTAATGAGGGAAATTGAACGTGAGACTGACATAAACATATCATTTCAGATAATTACATATGATAAATATTTACCTTGGTGTAGGTAGACGTTAGAATCAACACGAATTTAACCACATATATTTCCGCTATGACAACATAACAAACATGATTCTAGACACATATATTCCAGAACTTTATGACAAACAAATAACACACTATCAAACCAGCACCAGTTTTACATAGCCACATAGTTCAAAGATTCGGACTCGTTTCAACACGACTAGCACTTAAAACATAATCACAAACATTAAGACTATTATTCTTTGACAATCTCCCTTTTTTTCACGTGTATTGCAATTACCTGTAAATAAAACCGAATATCATAAATCACGAATTAAACATGTTGGAGGTATCCAAATACAAGATGTAAAAGAAGACATAAATAACATAACTAGTGGCAAGTTGAGGAGGATAGTCTATGATACACCTCGTTTTCGCTTGCGTTAGCCGCAAGCTTTCTCTCTCGCTTACCATCGTCAATCGTTGGTGCCTTATTAGCCAACAACATCAATGCTATCAAAAGTATATCAAATTTCCAACGACTTTTCATTTTGTGAAGATTTTGCATGGTTTGATAATTGTATGTATGTTGTTACTTTAACTTTGATTCGTCATTTGTATTTATAGAGGTGTATAGGCTTTCTTGGTCATGATACGTGGTATTTGACTATTAGTTAAGTGTTAAATAAACTCATTTTATAATACGTACTTGAGAAGAATAAAACATGTATACATTAATTAACTCATATGTTGTAGTTGCCAGTTGGCGTGTTCATGTAACTTAAGATTCATGACTTTTATGTTTATGTATATTATCCTTTTTTTGTTTATATTCAATGAGTTGATAAAATATGATTTTGTTTGTTTATTGTTATGGATATTTTAATTGCAAATACGATACTATATATAATAAAGCAGAGACTAACAAGAAGCTAAAAATCTCTTAAGTTCGATAAGTGAGATAAAAAGAGAGACAAACAAGAAACATAATGGAAAACAAAACATGTTCATTACTTAGCCAGGGTCAAACAGAAAATTTGCGAGCGCATTTGACCCTATATATTTGCTCGTTGTTTTAATCCAAAGTGACGTATATACTCTTATGTCGAAAAGAACCCTGCTAGCTGATGGTGAATCCTGCTTGAACGTGATCACTTTCATGCGTTTCCAAAGAATCCAAGTTGTAGCAAAAAATAATATATAGATGAACCACCTTCTTGTAATCCTTTTCTGCATGTAAAGAATATGGTATTTCTAATAGGTCGGTAAAAGAGAAAGCAAACATGGGACTTATAATGCACCATGAGCACACCTCGTGCCATATCTTCGCAGCAAATTCACAAATAAACATATGTTTTACATTTTCCTCGTTGCAGTCACAAAATTTGCAAAGTAATGATGGCCGCACATTTCTTCTAGCCAAGGAGTCGCATGTAGGCAGTTGGTTATGATTAGCCCTCCAGTTTAGCATGTTGACCTTTTAAGGGGCCCAGTTGTTCTAGGTGAATTGGAATGCATTACGTTGTCGTTGCTGTCTTGGATCAAGTTTTGGATGCTCTTTGTTGTATAGCCCATGATAGAATCCCCTTGCATCATCAATATTCGAAGGTGACCAACCTTGTCGTGAGGTAGTTGAGATCGGATGTTTCTTGACTGGTGAGCAAACTTTTCTTACATCTCCATGTCCATACCAATGATGTCCATACTCGTGCTGGTCTTTGGGGAAGCCGAGAAAGTTGCAACGAATGGAGCGTGGTTTCAACTTATGACCCTTTGTTGCGGAGGTATTTGGGTAGCATGTGCACCCAAAACACATAGACGATCTTATATTTCCATGTTGGGTGGCGTAAGTAGAGAGCATAATGAGGGGTGGAGAAATCTAGGTGTTTGGTGGGTAAATGTTGTGAATGTAAGTAGCGGTGTAGAAGGCATCACCTAATATGTGTGTGAACTGTGATAGACTTGCATGAATGAGGAGCGTGCGAATGATATCATTGTGGCGACGAGACATACGCTTCGGCATAATCGTTTTGTTATGATATTTGTAGGCATGAAAAATGAAATAGGAGGCCATGCTTATGTGTGAATGCTTTAAGTTCGTTGTCAAATTCTTCGCCTAAGTCACATTGAAACTTTTTTATTTTTCTGTTGAATTGAGTAAATATTAAAGTATGGAATTTGACAAAATTTGTGAAGGATTAGGATTTTTAATTAAGAGGGTATACCCAAACAAAATGTGTATAATTGTCAATTAAAAACATGTAATATTTGTAATTTGTTTTCCTTTTGATAGAAGACGTCCATAAATCACAATAAATAATGTCAAAAGGTGCAATGTAGTAGAACTTGAATCCTTAAATGACATTGTTTGTATTTGGCTATTTGACATGAATGACATAAAAAACCATTCACATGCTTATTACGTTGAATTAAAGAAAAAGAATTAAGAAATTGATTCGCCCGGTGGCCGAGTCGAATGTACTATTGATCCGATAATGAAACATCAAAAGCGGATGGGAGAAGTGTTGAAGTGAATGGGTAGTGACCATCAGAGCTATTTGTTACACCCCGACCGATGACGGAATTTTCAGAATAAATGAAATTGAATCGGTTGTTCATAGCTCATGATACTAAATAGTTGAAGTAATATTACATTCAAATTTCATCGTTACAAAGCATTAAATTCAACAATTAAACAATATGATATAATAAATGATCCATTATTAATCTAGGTCCAACACATCATAAATTAAGCATCTCGATAAAGTGTCTAAACTACATTTCTTGAAAATATGTGAAAAATATTTATTCAGCTAACGAATTAGTTCCTAAGTAAACACAAGTTTAAATACATATAAATAATGATTAAAATGATTAAAAATGAACAAATGATCCAATTCTCATGTTATGTCAAAACCTATAAATGCAAATGTGTAACATAGAAAACAAGCGCATTATCAACCCTTGATAAAATGCAGTCACACAATCACACAGATTAAGTTGTTGATGAATAAAAACAAAATGATAAATTCAGTTTCACACAAGAATAATGGGTGAGTTTTAGGCCAATATATCTATAGTTGATAACTATCAGTTTACATTAATGATTATGCAAGAATATTGTTTATCAAGCTATGCACACATAATTGCAAGTAATAACACAAACATGAATTGAATTAATTGAACTAATGAAATGATTAACATGATAAATTGATGAAACGATAAACATGATTTAATAGGTTTACATGAAATCACTCCAAAAAAAAAACTGAAAAACAGGCTATGAATACTCACTTAATAATATGTGATAATGAGTAATACAGTAGAAACTCTATAAAATAATACACTTGGGACCACCAAAATTTATTAATTAAATTAATCGATAAATTAATAATTGTTAATCTATATATTAATTAATATTTTATTGATTTATAGTAGAATACTTAGTTTACAAACAGATTTCAAGCTTCCACTTAATTATTGTATACAATGCATGTATATCAAATGAAACATTCAATCTCCCACCTTATTATGCTTCTTCTGTTCAATGTATCACTTTATGGATAAAGAGTTATGTTCAATCGGTGAAAGCACTCAAGAACTACAGAATTTGATCAAAGAGTTGGGTTATCGCAATGCAATGGATGTCGAAGATGTTCTGACTCACCCAAAAGAAAATGTAGTTGCACAGTTGTTGACTGATGAAGAAATTATTGAAAGCGTTATTGGAATTAATAAAGATGATATCGATGGAGAAGATGATGAAAGTTCTACAATGGAGTCCCCTTCGCGAAACGAAGCTATTAAAGCGGCAATCACATTGAACAATTTCTTGTTGAGCTATGAGAAAACAACACCAGAAGTTCTTACCATGCTAAGGAAAATTAGAGACGAGATTCAAGGGGAAATTGATTTCAACAAAAAATAAAAGACAATTGAATCATTTTTCAAGAAACCTTCATAAATCATTCATGTAATATGTTATATATAAGGAATTATTAATTTATATTTTATATGGGGTCTAAAGAAATTATCAAAAATGTAGTATCTTATAATTTTAGCGAATTATTTATTTAGCACCCTATCCCCGTGTCGGGACCGAAAAAAATATTATCTTAGAGAGTTTATTAAAGGGTTATTGGATTTAATCACCTTCAACTATTGGTTATTGGCCGCTGTCACCCTCAAGTATCACTTTGGCCAATATAACTCTCAACTAACCACTTTGGTGTCCGTATCACCAAAATTTAATAAAAAATTAACCAAAAGTGACTTGAATTGGTTAACTTTTGGTGATACGATGTCCGTAACACCAAAAGCTAACCAAAAAATAATCAAAAGTTAACCAAAATTGACTTGAATTGGTTGACTTTTGGTGATATGAACACCAAAGTATTTAGTTGGGAGTTATATCGGCTAAAGTGATACTTGAGGGTGACAACGGCCAATAACTAATAGTTGGAGGTGATTAAATCCAATAACCCTTTATTAAATAATCGAGTATTAATTTATTGAGTTTCTAATAATAAGATAATTGAATTACGATGCCAAAAGGTTTTTCATAAAGTGAACTTGAAGAGTGGTGTCTTTAAATTATAGTAGTTATAGTAATTGACTTAGGAATTTAAAGATACCAACCAAATCTCTTGAGCGGAACTTTTAACTAAAAAAATAGAAATACATGATTAGTCGCTTGTCCCTTAATTTTATATGATAGCGTCGGGCTTGCAGTAAAGTTTGAAATTGCGAGTTTGCTTTATTTTGTCGCAATCACGTGACTGTTTAACACAAATTATTACTATTATTCTTTTAGTACGATACAACAAACATTACCCCATCAAACCAACACTTTAAAAATCATTACATATTATTCTTTCAAACACACTTGTACTTCAAAACAAATTAAATCACTAGAGATTAAGAATATAACTGTTTCACCATCCATCTCCCTTAACATTTTGATCATGGCGTTGTAATACCTGTAAAATTACCCGAAAATCACGAAATAAAAAATTAAACATGTTACAAGTTCAAATAAAAGACGAAAAGAACGAGACACATGTATGATCATATGGTTAAGGAAAAACATCATTGCTATCAAAATTATACCCAAATTCCAACTGCTTTTCATTTTGTAATGATTTTAGTTTGAAAATAAGTTACACTTGGACTTCTGATTTCTATTTATAGATGGGGATTGGATTTTTTTGGTGAATAATGAATATATAGTTATATATAGACGCGGTGTTAGTTAAAGACCAATTTCTCCAATTAATTTACTCTTCTTTCAGCTGTTAAATAATAAATTACTCTTCTTTCAAAAGGCATTTAAAAATTGACAAAATTTAAAGACTTTAACAATATGTTTGGTATGAGCAATGAAATGGATGGATGAATGAAATGAACGGAGAAAAAGAACTGACAAAAGAATGATACTGATCGATCATTGTATTTCATTATTCTGTTTGGGTATCTTAAAGGAATGAAATGAATCATTACTTCGTGGTGTTTGGTAGACATGAAAAAAAATGATGAATGAAACATAATTCGCTTAAAATGATTAAAATATTTTGTCATGGTTATAGATTGGGTCTTGGTGTGGGCCATGGATCGGGTCTTAATTAGTGTTGGTCATAGATCGGGTCATGGTTTGATACATGAGTCAATACATGAGTTAGATCATGGTTCAGATCATGTTTCAATACATGAGCCAGGTCATGGGTGGGAGCATGGATCGAGACATGGGTCGTTCAAGGGTCAGGCCATGATTCCAGTCATTGTTCGAGGAATTGATCAAGATATTTGTCGATTCATGGGTAGGTCCATGGATCAGGTCATTAGTCAGGTTATGGATAGAGGGTCATAAGTTTGTTCATGGATCGAGTAATGGGTTGGGTCTTGGGACGGGTCATGGGTCGTGTCATTGTTTGAGACACGAGTTAGAACATGAGTCGGGTCATGATTTGGGACTTTGGGGCATGAATCGACATGGATCGGTTCATTAATCGAATTAGGGGGTTAACATCATGTGTCGGGTCATGTTCAGCTCATCGGTTGGATCGTGGGTCAGTTCATGGGTTCGATTTATGGGTCAAGACATGGGTTGGGTAATGGTTCAAGGTGTGTGTCAAGACATGGTTCAATTCGTGGGTCTTACGTCGAGTCATGGTTCTAGTCATGCATTAAAAATTGGGCCTTCTTCATTCTTTCGTAATGATCCATTTTATTTCTATTGGCCAACCAAACACTTATTTCATTCTTTGCAATGGTCTATTCATTACGTCTCTTATTAATTTTTGAATACCAAACACTATCTTTTATCTTTGTTCTCACGTCTAAGATAAATCAATTCAATTTCCACATAAATTGTAAAAAAATATATATTTAGCTAGAAATCTAATACTAACGAAACCTACATTAATTTGAATAATTCAACATTAAGACCAACCTGCCTTTATATATATGTTTTCATTTGAAAGAAACAACTTAGAAAATTACACTAAAAAGCAAAAACTAGATTATTAATATGAACAATCTATACCTTCTAATAAAAGAGGGTTTTTTATGCCACATGGCATGCAATGAAGTCATTGTTGGCATTATTTTCCCGCCAATAATATATTATATATTTAATCCTTCTACTATTACATAACATACAACGATCATATAATATATTTACATATCAGGTACAAAAAATAATTACCATATTAGTAATATATTTCTCTTTCAATTACAAAAATAATTACCATATTATTGCAAAAGTAAAAATATCAATCAATAATATTCCAACGCATTGATTTTGGTATTAAATACTATTTAAACATTGTTTTTGTATATTACATTAGTTTATCGGTCTCTTATCTTTATAACAAAGCTCATGGCATATATTAATACAAGTTGTCATACATTTGTACGATTTTAATCGGATTTTTATGCTTGTGAATCTATAATTTGTCTTTTAATTTTTTTTATATGGGTTTTGTTTTTATTGATGTTAGAGAACGTACCCAAGATGGTAATGACTTATAGTCTAATGCTTACTCGTCATATGTTTTTTTGTTTATTATGCTCCGATAATAATTAAATATTTTTAGTTATTCAACTCGTGTAACACACGGGGTATAATCTAGTCTATCTAATAAATCAAATTTTTAGGGGCAATTTTTGGAGGGATTTTTTTCTCTATAATAGGAAGTTTGGGAGGTAAAATTTAGCTAAATTTTTCACCATGCAAGTTGATGGAGCCAACTCTTTAAATGTTATATATTTACAAATTGTTAAATATAATGGTTATAATTTCTTTATAAATATTACTATTTAACCCGTGTGTAACACACGAGTATTAAACCTAGTTGAACACTAAATGCCACCTTGTCGATTTTTTTATGTTTTGAATTTTGAAAGAAACAACATAAATAAGAGAAAATTAAAAACATGCACCAACTCAGTTCTTGTAGTTGGTAGAAGTACTGTTCCAACTTCCAAGTCAAGTCAAACGAGCACGTACAGTTAGGACAACACGTAAGATTAATGACTTTTATACTTTTATGATTTTTTTTCTTTTTTCTTTAAATTTTTTTTCAAGAATGACTATAAAATTTGATTTTGTTTAATGTTAAAATGCTTAGCAAAACTATTACACAGTTTCATCTATCTAATAAATCAAGGTTTTAGAAGGCAACGTTTTGGGAGGAAATTTTTTTTTATATATAATAGGAAGTTTGAGAGTGACAATTTAGTTAAAATTTTCATCATGCAAGTTGATGAAGCCAAATCCTTAAATGTTATATATTTATAAATCTTTAAACGTAATAATTATAATTTTTTTTATAAATATTACTATTTAACCCGTGTGTAACACACGGGTATTAAACCTAGTATTACATAAATCGGTGCTTGGATGTTGCAAGATACTTAGTTTTTTATAAATGCTTTTACAAACTTGTATAAATATATATATTTTTAAATATAAATGCTTGATGTAATACTGTATGAATATGATAATTTGAGAAAATATGTAATACCTGTTTTATCCATAAAAAATTGATGGTTAATTAAGGCGTAATTATATAAATAAGTAAGAAAGAACCACAAGCAAAAACAATCAATAATATCTTTAGAGAGATGCATGATAACATCTTGTCCATTGTATTGTTATTATATTTATATAACTTCACTAAAATGCATGTGGATTTAAATACACAAATGCACATGTATGTGTGCATACATGTGAATAACTTTTCTCTTAAAAAAACTTAACAGAGTGAAGATAAAATCAAAGTCTATTTGTCGATTTGGTATGTGATAATGAAATGAATGAGATAAGGAAATAGGCGAGAAAAAGAAATGGACGACGAGATGAAATGGACGTATGATAGATACGGGTGTACGCGGTCCGGTTTTTATGGTTTTTGGATAAAACCGTAACCAAACCGTTACTTGCGGTTTTTTACCATTAAAAACCAAAACCAAACCGTTTAAAGTAAAAAACCAAACCTAAACCGAACCATACGAGCGGTTTGGTCCGGTTTGGTTTCGCGGTTTGAGATTTATAGTCCAAGTTTAAAAATTCTAAAAAACATTTCAAAATCTTGTCAAAATCTAATAAACTTTCAAAAGTACCGGTATTGAAAATTGATTATATATATGAATATTACAAGATTACGTGTGTTGTAACAATATAACGATAAATACTTATATTATATGGAGTATTATTTATATATATATAATGATATATATAATGATATTATATATATATGATCGATATTCTAGTATGACCTATTTTAGCACCAACAAGCTAATAGATGTTTTAATAATTTATTTGCAAGAACTCATATATGAGATCTAATATATATATATACACACACACATGTGCGCGTACGGTCCGGTTTTTTACAAACGGTTTTTGGTATAAACCGTAAACCAAACCGTTCATAACGGTTCGGTCCGGTTTTTTACGAACGATTTTTGGTATAAACATAAACCGACCGCGAAACCAAACCGATGAGCGGTTTGGGCGGTTTCGCGGTTTGAAACCGAACCGTGTACACCCCTAATGATAGATGACCAGTTTTTATGATTCTCAACATATGGCTGGTAATGTAAATTAAGGAAGCTTTGTGTACATATAAACACATGTATTTTGATAGGAGATGTTCTTTAGATTTCTTGTAAGAACTAAATGTATGTACTATGACTACTATCCCTTGCTTTAATATTATAAATGGTGTAGATTTCACGAGTATTTATTGATTAATTAATAATTAGTTGGTGAATATTATTAAAGGGTCATCTTATTCTACACATCAACAATACGCCGTGTTATGCCCATAACGTAGCGTCACGTGACAAACCACAAAACTTCAATTTGTCTTGTTATTACCTGCTGGTCAACGCCCTATGCGCCGCGCTATGGGCATAGTGCGACATATAGCTTCACTGTTTTGCTTCATATTTACCTACGTGACTTCATTTTCCCATTCGTTTTTCGTTTCAGACTTCATTCTTCATTTGTATTTGGATTACAACTAAATTTTTTAGTATATTTTCACATTACGATGTCGTGGTCTAACAACTACATTTTCAGTGAGTATTCTAACGTCAACTCTGTTCCAGATACTTACGACTACACCGTTATTTCTGACTCGTGGAATCAACTAGCGTCCAACACGAGGGAGTAGGAGGAGGTTGTATCGGGCATTCATTATCGTGACAATGCGGTGCAACTCAACTTGAATATTCCTGTGAAGGACCCATACGGTTATGGTTACGGTGACAGTGTTGAGACATCCTTTCTTCAACAAGTCTACGGTTTGTAGCTCATGAAACCTAAATCATTGCAACAATATTAAAATTCATTTCATTAATTTTAAATAATAGTAAAATATATTCAACAATCCAATCCAAGTAAAGTCAAACATAAATGATAAACACTCTTTTTAAATCAATGATTAACTAGTTAATTTAGTTGATGAACATTCATAGTTTTTTGACACACGATAGTATGATTAAGACGATTGAAAATTGATTCAATTCACATGTAGAATTATTAATACTATAATTACATAGTGTTTAAACATGCCATGATAAATATAACACAATCAAACTTATGGATTGAATAACACATTTACTTAATCACTTAATCACCTTTCAAAAACATCTCATGGAATTATTGGTGTAATTTCTCATTGTAATTCTTGTTTGTCTTGCTAGCAGGTTTTTTTATGAAAGTTGCCGTTGAAAAAAAGTTAACAGTCACCACTTGAAAGCCATATGGGAGTGGGCATTGTCATGCCAATAAAAATCTATCATTGAAACCGAGATTTATAATAAATTAAAGATTATTTTTTCTTTATTCATTACGTATGTACACATAATTTCCATGTAAGAATACTAACATATATGTATGTTAAATTAAATTTGAAATGAATAAAATGATTTAAATGAATTAATAAATAATAATGAAATAAGTGATATGCTTCATCCGAAAGTATAAAACATTGAAACAAGAGTATGAAATAACCATTTGGATTATGATAGGATATGATTGCTAAAAAAGTACTTGTATCAAGACATCAAAAGACGCCTTTAGAGGTTAACATAAGACATGCTGACTAAATTAGAAAAATGAACTTAGGGTTTTAAGATAATTTGAGAATTATAGTTTCTTAATGCCTTAATGGGTATTGTAGTCCGTTTTGAACAGTGGCGGAGCCAGCCGAGAATTTCAGGGGTATCCTTAAAAAAAAATTCACGGACGTCCATACAATAATAAAAATAACACCACAAAATTAAAAAATACCTAATAGATTTATCCTTTATGTTCTCTCATAGCTTTAAATCAAGGATTCAGGGGTATCCTTTTAATTGTTTAGGGGTATCCTTATACATAAAACCGGAGAATATATATATTTTTTACACCTCGCAACGAAATTTCAGCGGTAGCCCGGGCTACCCCTGCCGCCTTCTTACATCGGCCCCTGGTTTTGAAACCAGTTTTGATAAAATTTAGAAGTCAAAGTTGAAGTTTGGTTCCGGTATACCTACCGTAAAACAAAGTGTTAGTAGTAGAAATATTGTGAAGTTGATTCACTCTTGTGCAAAAGACAAACAAATGGACTTTAACTATTAAGTTGATTAAAAACTTATTCTTAAGCAACCAGATTGTTTTTTTTAAAACGCCACATCATAAAAAAAATATAATCCTGAATACAAACCGTAACAGAGTTAAAAAGATTTAATAGTGAACCGTCAACAAAAATAGTACAAGAGTGTGATTGGGATTGAGTTTGAAAATAAGTTATCTATTAGCTTTTAGTAAAATCCAATAAGTCATTTTGAAAAGTCATAAAAACGTATCTTTTTAATAACTTTTTGACTTATTGGCTTTTCAAAAAACTAATAAGTCAATAAGTCAATAAGTCATTCAAACTCAGGAACTGTTTGTTTTACCTCTTAATGGTTTAGTTCAGTACTTAATCATTTAGCATTCAAAGCGTTTGTTTTAAAAAAAAAAAGCCTCTGAATGATTCAATTTAGTGCTGAATGGTTAAGGAACAAAGAAATACTGAATGTAACTGAATGAAACATATACCAACTTTATCCTCATCTACAACTCTTAATGGTTCAGACATGTTAACCATTTAGCATTTAATTATTCAGATTTGCCAAACATCCCGTTAATTTCACACCCTTTAAAATTAGGACCGATACAATGATACATATAACTTTTAAAGCTGCGATTATTATAGGCCCAATATTATGTTAAACAACCAATTTGATGTTAAACTGGGCTAACTGGTTGAGCTATAAAGCCCAAATAAACTTTCAACCTATTTATTATACGTATAACAGATCATCCAAATATCTAAAACCTAATTTGCAATCCCGCCCCTAATTTACCTGCTCGATTAAACCATCTGTAAGTTCAATTCAACCATTTCTATTCTCTGTATGTATAATAAAGTGATGTATAGGTTTGTTGATGCAATTCAACTTAAGTTATACTCTCATTCATGTTTGTTAGACTGAAATGTTTGCTGATTTATGACAGATATGCACACAAACTTTAATTGAGCGTTGATTGACTAACCCTAAAAAGTTGTATACGCTGAATAAGGTCTCAAAGGAAGCATTTTCAATGGATAAGATAGAAAAAGCTCCTAAAGAGGTAGATTTTTGTATTTTTAAGTCATTAATAATTAATCTCTGTTTTTGTTGCTAATTTGCTGGCAAAGTTGTAATTTTTGTGTGAAATAGTTCTATTATTTAAGCAGTGTTTTTCTGTATTTTTTGTCATGAATCAACTGGCTGCAATTGTGATACTTAAATTGGGGGAATTTGATGGTTTATTTAATAGTTAATCATGGAATCAAACTAGTTTTAGCGCGGCGTGAGTTTGGTTGTTTTAGGCTGCTGGTTCAGCTTGTCGAAAATCTTAAAAGCTAATATCGATACCAGTTTCAATAATTCCAATGCTGGCAATGTGATGGTGTCCACTGTTAGCTGCAGTTGCTATAGCATACGATACCAAAAAAAACTCGATTTTGGATACGGTGTTTAAAAAATTTATATCTAAATGTTGACAAGAAATTTAAATGCAGCCACACATTCTGGGTTCTGTACAGAATGTAAGTAATTACAGAAAAGAGAAGTTGGTAGAAAATTAAACGATTTAAAAGCGTATATTACATTACAAGTAGAATAAAAATGAAATGAAAAAAAAAATAGAAACACATTGCGGAAATCGTGTGAAGGTGCTACTATTAGGTTTTTTGTGAGAGCTGACATTAGATTGGATGTTCATATGGTTTCGTTGACTTTAATCTATTAGGTTTTGGTTGACATTGTGAAATTGGCACAAAAACGAGGAATGGAAGGTAGTAATGGAGGCTGGAAGGAGTTTTTGAGTGTTTATGATAAGAAGGTTGGGAAAAGTTTGAGTGATCCAGCAAGGAGATCACCTGATGATTTGATTGCTTTCGTGAAAACATTTAGCAATGCGGATGATTTGAAGGTAAGCTCGTACATCTTGGATGAATCCAAAAACATTGTTTCATCTTGTAAGATTCTGATGATACCGAAGTCGGTTTCTTTCAGTTTTTTGAGAAAGTGGTTGAAAAGCATGACAGCATGGAACATATCGAGAAGCAAAAAGATAAATTGTCCCCTGAACAGGTATGTTTTTGTTTATTCGTGTTGTTTTTTGGTTACTATTTTGTGAATTGGATGAAACTGCAGTAAAGTTAATCTGCATCATACATAACTTAAAATCTCAATCCCTTGTTATGCAGGAACTGGTCCACAAAACTGTGGCTCATCCACATTATGCATTGAATTATTCATTTCCATCACATGAGGAGGTTTGTAGATATATCATCTGAACTTTCTGCTATGTTTTGTTACTTACTATAATGCAGGGAAATAAACATATATTTATAATTATGACCCGTGCTTTAGGGTTGGGTGGTTACAAAGAATAGAAAAAAGTTGAAAGAATCAAGAAGTAATGCAATGGTTGCTGTTGATTGTGAGATGGCACTATGTGAAGATGGCACTGATGCCTTGGTTAGGGTTTGTGTTGTTGATCGTGATTTAAATGTATGTTTACACAGTCAAGTTGATATGATTTTTGGAAGTTATCATTTAAATTGTCTTAGAAGTTGACACTTGACAGGCTTAGTTTGTTTTTGTAGGTGAAACTTGATGAGCTTGTTAAACCTGATAAAGTGGTTGTTGATTATAGAACTGATATAACTGGTGTTAGCGCAGAAGACTTTGAGCAAGTTAATCTCTCATTACAAGACGTACAGGTGAAAATCTTGGGGTTGAGCTTTGAAACTGTCTAGTGGTTTAGTTGAGCATGTTTCGAGTTTTTTGACACATTTTATTCATAGGAATCTATGAAGAAACTGCTATCAAGAGGAACCATATTGGTGGGTCACAGTCTGAATAATGATCTACATGGTAATTAAGTTTCATGAAGTGGTGATTGTTCTAATCCTGCAATGTGCTAATTAGGTGGTGTTAAGTGTAGTTATTGGATTAGATTTGGTGCCGTAAAAAAAAAGAGTTACAGGACGTCGCCTGCCGTTTTTTGAATGAATTGATTTGTGATATTTCAAGTCAAACAGGCCAATTATAGCCCAAACTTTGTATAACTTAAAAAATAGGTAATTGTTGGAATAATGAGATTTTGTAACCATATTTTGAGACACTAATGATTTGTTAAAAATATTATATTACAAATGGTGTTTTACAAAATCTTCTCATTCTGACAAACTGACATTTTGTCAGCTGTGCTACTTGGTTTTCATTATTTATCATCTACTTTTTTACTGCAGCACTCAAGGTAGATCACACAAGAGTAATTGACACATCTCTTATATTTAAGTATTCAGACGGTTCCCATTTCAAGAGAACATCTTTAAGCGATTTGTGCAAGGCAAGTCTCAAATTTCTCAACTTGTAGATTGTATAGCACTTTCGTTGTATATTATAACCTCCTAAATAGTATAATTTTTCAAATTAGATTGTTATTAAAATTATATAGGTTTCGCAATCATACTTGACACTAAATATTTACAAAAAAGATTATATATTCTTTGTCAAAAATTTTTTGGTTAGCCCAACTGGTGCCCAATCCGCAACCTCTATAATCATATGAGTCGTTTATGGGTGTTTAATATTTGAGTTGGACATCTGGACTAAAAAACCCAAGTTAAAGTCCGGTTGGCATTTATATCAAAATTGATTTCTTTATATTCAGCTTTACTTTCAAGAAATCAAATTGGGAATAAATCAAATTTCAATAACTGAAAAACCATTTTGATGAACACCCTAGAAGCACTGTTTGACATATTCATATTATCTTTTGGCAGACAGTCTTAGGGTATGAACTTCGGAAGGATGGTGATCCTCATAATTGTTTGGAAGATGCACGGGCTGCTATGAAGCTTGTTCTTGCCAAAATAGAAGGGGGAGTCGATAACAACTCTACACCCATCTCTCAAAACGTAAGTTTCTTTAAAACTCTTTTGCAATGTTTGGCTAAATATTTCTTTTGAGTGGTTTGGTTATATACACTTCATTATTTTTGCAGGCGCATGAAACCATTGCAATGAAGCTACTTTGCCACCGCATACCAATTGGCACTCCTGAAGAAAAATTACTTGAAATCATTCCTGGTGAATTCACCATCGAAGTCAAGGTTACTTAAGTCCCAGTTTATTTAAAAAAAAATTTTTGGTTATCAACTCGTCGTTATGATGTGAATTAGGTGTGCTAAATCGGTCGGGTTCAACTGGAAACAAACCTGATATTTTACACAAACCTGAACACAATCTGAACCCGAGAATTGTGTTAGACTTGTTTTTTATATTTTTTTCACATCTTAGTACTAAAAAATTATAATTTAAACCAAAAATTATAAAGAAGTATAAAACAATAGTATTTTATTTATGAAATCTTATATGATGGTTTCTATTTAGTTTTAAATTTTGGAATAAACACCCAACAAAACTAATGTATGACACAAACTTACTTTATGACATAAAGCATATTTAAAAATTAAAAACAATAATAAATGAGTTTAACAGGTCAACCGGTGAACCCGTCAGTTTGACCCTAAATGGGTTCGAATCGTAACTGAATTGGACGCGTTTATAGTAAACCTAAACCTACAAGTTTCGTGTGAGGTCTGTGTCGTGTCAGGAATTCACGCCCCTATGTGAACAACTTGCTTGCAGGCGAATAAGAAAACTGGAGGGGATAAGTATTCTGCTTTTGCAGTATTTAAGAGTAAACATGAGGCTGATGAAGCCTATGAGGGGCTTGTTGGTGATCAAGATAAAGTACGCTACTACTCTTAGTCCCTTACACTAACTTTCCATTTCTGCAAAACAGTTTTTCAATTTGCAGTTTCTGATGTTTTGCATACTTTTATAAAACAGGATTCATCCGGGCTTCCGCAGAAGTTAATTTCTTTCAAACTGGATTCGGGTAGAACTTGTAGTATGTATGTTCGGAAGATGGTCCACGATGATAATAACAAGAACAACAATAATGTCCAGGTGGCATCAAATAAGAGGCCATCTGAAGATGAGATTCCAACTCAGACGAAGAAGTTAAAGACAGCGGAGGAGACAGCCGCACCAAAGGAAAGCGTTGAATGTAATAACTGTGATGGTTATTTGAAAGAGATTGAAACCTTGAAGAAACGGTTGAGTGAACGAGATCAAGAAATATCAATGCTACACAAGATCATAGTTTCTCAGGCAAGAAAACAATCCGGGGTTTGAAGTCTTTTTGTTGAGTGTTTTTGTACTTGCACAATACGGCCTTTTTAAGGGTTTCAGGTTCGCGGGTCAAATGCAGTTGAAAATGCAGTGTATTGCTAAAGCCAAAGATGTTAGGTTTAGTTATCCTTTGAATGGTTTTCTAGTGTGTTACGTGTAGCATGTTCTAAAATTAATTTATCATAATCTTTCATCTTTAAACAAAGCCAATATCCGGAACGTAGTTTTTTTTCTGCGTCATCATCAATTTGAAAATTAATGTCTACTTAGTGCTAAAGTGAGATTGAAATACAAGAAAAAGGCACTATCTTGTTTAACCCATTTTCATGTCGAAGTAAATTATAGGTGTACTAATTGTTATGATAGGGTTTGCCGCCCTTTGGGCTTTGCTTCCTGTCAAGGGGGTGTGCAATTCGCATCCACGATCTCGTTTTATTATTATTAAGATATATCATTTGATTACACTAGTTAATCTTCATTTGCTGTTCAAAAAAAAAAAAAAAAAAAAAAAATTAATCTTAATTACATTAAAATATCTAACAATTACATATTCTTTACTATCTCTCAACTAATTTAACACGTTTAGATTAGCCACTTGATTGCATATTAAAGAGTTGGGTAAGCTAATTTGACACAATGATTTTTGAGTTTGAGTTTTTTCCCATATTAGTGTAGTTACAAAAAATATTTACCATTTTGGTATACTTTGAAAAATATTTACCAATATAGGTATTTTTCTTTATTCATTTTACTTTTACCAAATATCTACTTTTCTTTATATCTTCTCAAGCCAAAATAGAATTACAAAACATAAAATTCAAAATAAAATTGTTCAATCTATTTTTTCGTTTGCAGCATTTTTTTATCTTTTCGTTTGCAGCAGTGATCATTTGTAAAGCAATAAGTTCTACACAAAATGATCTCCAAATTCCTTCTTTTTTCTACAAGAAATTCAAATAGAAAACAACAAATATTAAAAATGAAGTCTGCAAAATGTCATTAAACAAACAAAAAATATCTTGATGGGAATTAAAGTCATCGCTAGCTACATGCCCACCAAAAAATATATTGAAGAAGTCTCCAAACCTGATGGAAATCACAATTTCGATTCGCTAATTAGCGTGTTAAAACTAATGGAAATCACAAATTCAATTGAAATCGTAAGACTGATAGTCAGAATAAAGTCCAAAAGGAAGATCATAACCACATGATAATATAATGAAAATCGAGATTGAAGATGAAATAAGTAACGAAAATCAAGTCGAAATCTTGGCGTTGTTTGGCGTGAAAAAAATAGAAGGGATCTATTTTTTAAAAAAAAGATATAAAGAAAAAGTAGATATTTGATAAAAATAAAATGAATAAAGAAAAATACCCATATTGGTAAATATTTTTCAAAGTACACTAAAATGGTAAATATTTTTTTATAACTACACTAGTGTGGGAAAAAACTCTACTTTTATTCATTGATCCCAACTTAAAACCAAATCATAAGAACAACAACAAGCAAACACGAACACAATATAAAAATTAGACAAACAAAGCATAACAACATAAATGAGTAAGGAACACATTGTAGTTTTAAAAAAGCCTGAAACAAGTCTGATAGCTTAAAAAGTTGACATTTAACCCACATATTTTTTCGTTGTATAAATATGCACATGCACGCCTTTTGTTTTTGTTTTATTAGTTATGTACTTAATAATTGTCTATGTTTAGTTGTTACTTATTTTAAAAACGGAGGTTTATGCGACGAACTATGACTTCCTTTACTCTATTTGGCATTTTAGCAATATACATTATTTTTTATACGGTTAAACTTTAATTTCATGTAAGTTTGAAATAAAAAGGATACACTGATAATAATTTTTTGTGACCTCGAAACAACAAAAGTGACAACAAGGGGTGTGAGTGAACCCTACCTAAGTGTCTCATGTATTGTGTGAACCCTACATTGTGACATAATGATAAAGATGATACAATTCCAACAAAATATACAAAGTATGTATATTGAAACATGTTATAGAATGACAATGTAGAGATTTACTTCCACATTTGAAGTGACGAGGAACCTTGCGTCCACAACCTTCAATTAGTTTGATGATACTATTGGCGTTAACAATAGCCACCATCTTAGGGGTGAGGATGTAACATATGCACTTAATATGGGTAACTCGAATTCGTTGGCAACAAGATGGTGCTGGTAGCCGGCCATACAACATACTTTTATACGCGCTTACTGCAAGTCTCCTCTCTCGCCCTAGCTATAGCTAATAACAAATGATCCATGGAACAACGATATACATTGTTTAAGTTGACCGTATATGGAGTTTTTTTTTCACTATACGCATACATTGTGAGGAACAAATATAGAATTAAAACTCACACTTATTGTTGTGTCAGGTTGATTTGAGTGTTATATAACGTAGATAACAATTGTTTTACAATACGTTTTTTAAAGGGTTATTAGATTTAATCACCTCCAACTATTGGTTATTGGCCGCTGTCACCCTCAAGTATCACTTTGGCCAATATCACTCCCAACTAAACATTTTGGTGTCCGTATCACCAAAATTCAACCAATTCAAGTCACTTTTGGTTAACTTTTGATTATTTTTTGGTTAGCTTTTGGTGTTACGGAGACCGTATCACCAAAAGTTAACCAATTCAAGTCACTTTTGGTTAATTTTTGGTTAATTTTTTTAACTTTTGGTGATACACACATCAAAGTGTTTAGTTTGGAGTTATATTGGCCAAAGTAATATTTGGGGGTGACAGCGGCCAATAACCAATAGTTGGAGGTAATTAAATCCAATAACCATTTTTTAAAATGTCTCTGTTGCTCTATATTCAATGTAAATAAGTACCATGTAATGATTTAATTAGATACTTAAATATTGAGCTACCTCGATTTGGCCATCAAGTTACGATTAATTATATTTTTAGATACAATTAATTTAATTCGATGCGTTGATTTGAAGTAAACGTATTAAGCTAATATTCTAATCTCTATGATCGGTATAGGGGTTGAATTGGTCTTCTACTAGTCTCCACTCTCCAGTACGTTAGTTAGCATATGATGACGTAACTCCAAATTAATTTTAGGCACGTTACAGAAGTATATAAATATACCATCATTTTATTTAGTTTCATACCATTTATGTAGTACGCGTATTGTTTATTAATAAACGAGATAGCGTTAACTTGGACTTATGATAGCATTCATACAAGTCGAGCCAACTTGACATCAAAATACTCATACTCGGTTTGTCTAATATCAGATATTTTTATGTAATTAAACTCATTAGGTAACATATGATCTTAATATTAATATTCATCAAACCAGTTAGGAGATGTGTAGTTAGTTTGAATTTATTGTGATCTTTAGTATTATAACCTTAATGGTTACTAGGGGCAAAGCTGTTAAGCGGGCAACGTCCCCAGCCTTCTGAGAGTCGGGGGCAATGCCCCTGATAGCTGAGTCAAAATCAGCTCAATACCCGTACGAGTCAATGATCTTGTCAAATCAGCTCAAGTTTCAAACAAGCTAATTTATAGAAGCCGATCGATACATTTATCCTAAATCAAACAATCGGAAATCAATCTTAATTAATAATCGGTTTCTTAAAAACATGTTTCATACAATAGATTGTATGAATACTTTATTACATAGCCAATGAGCTTATCCTCATTGACAAACAACTTTTAAGTTTCGAATCATCATCACATTTATATATATATTCCTAACTTCATATATTAGCTTGTCCTTCACCATGAGATCGATCATGCAACCTCTCTGATCGATCATGTCTCTATTATTTTACGGTACCGTAAGACCTACAAAACCCAAAATCAAAAGTTAAACACAACTACAAATAGAGTCAAATGACAGTTTTAGTACCTTTAACTGTTATGACTAAACCTCTTAAAGTTATTAAACCACAAAGACTAAAACTACAATTTACTCTTATAAGTATATACATTGTAACATAAATACGAACGCGTGATATGAAGAGCAAGTAGAGATTTACTTCCACATTTGAAGTTATGCGGGAATCTGCGTCCACAACCTTCGATAAGTTTAACGAAACTATTGATGTTAACAAGAGCGACCACCTTAGGAGTAAGGACGGGACATATGCACTTAACATGGCTAACTCGAACTCGTTTGCAACAAGATGGTGATGGAAGACGGCCATACATCACGCTTTTGCACGCGTTTAACGCCAAGCTCCTCTCTATCTTGCATTGAGCGGCACTAGGCCCTGCATGGGCCATTGCCAATAACATCATAAGCATTAAAACTATAGCCAAACTCCAGCAATTCTTCATCATAAAAAGGTGTAGGCTTTATACTTCGTTGTTGTTTTTTACTTATTTTCATTGTAATTGAAGGTTTTTATTTATAGATGAGTGTGGTGACGTGTTGTATTGACTTTGGAGTAGTGTGGGAATTTCTAGGTCAACAAGTTACGTACTTGCATGGCATATATACCTCTACACAAATTAATCATTTTACTATTTATCGTTCACACTTCAACCGACTAGTATTTTTAAATGGATCTAGGTATTTGTATTTATCTGAGTATAACAGTCTTTTTTAATGTTATATCAACTGCCATTTAAAAAAAAAGAATTAGGTTTAAACAAAATAGAAATTGACATGTTATTCTACACGTCTCGTGTTTATGTATAGTAAGAAAGGTAATGTATAAACAAGTCAAGCTAGGGTGGGTATGGAATTATTTATTTGTTTATAAGTCGAGCCGAGCCAACTCAACTTGTTTTTCTAATTAGCATGCTGACTTGTTGAGTTTAAGATCGATTAGTAAAAAGGACGTTGGCTCGTCAGTCTGTTTCAAAAATTATAACTTTTATAGCGCGTATAGATATACAAAAATCAAAAACTAACATTTTTAGCAACTCAAGAAGGTTATGTGACCATAAAATGCATCTACATAAGCTGTAATTAACATGAAATTAAACTTATAAACTACTATATTCATTACTCAGAAAGAAGAACATCAAAAACATATTCTAAGTAATTCTTCTATATTTTTATATTTGTTTTCTATATATAGTGAAATTCAAGTTATGATTATGGGCTATAGTTTATGTAAATTAAATTTTAAGCCGTAATTTATAGAAAGCAAATGTTTGAGCCAACAAGCTTATCTTATTTTAGCTCGGGTTAGTTTGCTTACAAACCGAACCAATTCCGATTGAGCTAGCTAAAAACCTTTAAGCATTACTTTTTTTTGATCGACAAACATATATTACTCTTATACCATATCATCTAAATTACACTAAACCATTACAAGATAGCCTAGTGATAAAAAGGAGTTGGTGTAAGAGATTTGATGTCCAAAGTGACCAAAGTTCTAGTCTCATTAGAGACATTAAGGGGAAAAACTAGGTTATCTTGTGGTGGCCAGTCACCAGCAATGAATGGAGAGACCACACCAGGGTCTGAGTGTTATGCGAACGGCGGGTTAATTCTCGCTCCCTTGGTTGTGGGTGACCTTGTTGGAAAATTTGGTGGAAAAAAAACAAAATTAATAATTGTTTTGTTTGAAATAAAATTCAAGTCATGAGTTAAAACTCTTGGATGTTTCAACTCATTGTTTGACTTGAATTTAAAGACTTTAAATTCATGGTTTATGGTGGATGGGGTGTTTCAACCTATTATTACCTATAAATACCATGTCTTGTCTTAGTTGAAAGACACACCAAAAAACCTTCATCAACTCTAAAAGATCTCTCATTCTTTCTTTTTAACTTGTTTCTAACAAATTTTTGATTTTGTTCATCTCTTTTCTTAAGGTATAATTTGGGTTGTGTGTCAATCCCGGCAGTACATACTGCTTCGGCTGTTGTACCCTGGGAAACAAACGAGTTCTCTTGGGAGACTCGGAATTTGTTTTAAGGGACCCGTGTTGAACACGAATCCTCAGCCATGTTTTTGCTTCTGCTTCTACTCATTTCTTGTATTGTATTTTAATTCGGTTGTACTCATATTGTAATTTACTTGTTTTCTTTATTTTCTTTGTATTGTAAATGAATTTAAAGAATAATATTGTGTTTTTGTACGGACGGTTCCTACAATCTTAAAACAAATTTTTTTTAAATCACCGTTCGTATTTAAAAAAATGTATATAGTCATTGTTCGTCTCTCAAAGTTGGACTTAGAGAACTTACACTTGACTTTTTTCTAGAACCGAATTTTATTTACAAAGAAAATGGTTCATTTTTTTACCATTCGTTGGTTTTGATTTAGTGTAATTTTTGCTTATGTTTAAAAGCTTTTGTAGTTTTTCATAAAACTTGTATCAATTACTTTGGGAAGTTTAAATTCTTATGAGTTTCTTTGCATTCAAAAGTGGGTTTATTTTCATTACAACCATTTTGTTGAATGGTTCAAGGTGTTAAAACAAAAAGGTTGAAAATCCAATTTTGTTTTAAATCAAAGGTTTCGAAACCTATGTGGTTTCAAGATTAAAACTTTGAATTAACCGTTTGTGGGTTTCAAGATTAGTTTTTATATGCGTCTTAAGAATGGTTATGTTTGTGTACACATTTTATGAAAACTGGTATTTCTTATTTGCGAGTAAGAAATCTTTCTTATGTGAAACTTGTGTTTTAACATGTGCGTTAAAACCTAATGTTATTCTAATTAAGTATTAGAAGAGATTTTTTATAATATAATCAATTTTGTATTGATTTAGTATTAATCTTTAAAAAAAAAAATTTTTAAACAAATGAAGAAATCATCATTCTCTTGAAAACGTTGACAATCATGATCATTAATTTTGCGTGCTTTACAAATGATCATTTTATAAAACTTTTCGTTTCAAAACATTTTGCAAACGTTTTGTTGGAACCTTTCATTACATGAAACCATTTGCTTAGAACGTTTGATGTATACTTTTTGTTGACTAATGTACGTGTTAGAACCCATTTACTTATCTAGCATATGTGTTAGATATGACCTAAATTTTATGGTCTAAAAGCGTCTTATGTAGTCGTTTATTCTTAACATTTGTGTTAATGATAAATTTAAATAAGAATGTTTTATGTAAACATCTTATCTCTAACGTGAGCGTTAGAAATTATTTATTCAACAAAACTATTTACAATTTTGGGTATTGATTTCCGTAATCAAAACATATAATTAAAATAGTTTATTTCAAAACTGCTAAGTGCATGTTTTAGCAAAACTAAGATTTGGTTTAGAATGAAATAAACCAAAAGTTTACATAAAGTGTTAACATAGTTTGTTACTCTTGTGAAAGTAACATGTCATAAAGCAATAATAGATTCAAGTTGACTATTTGATGGAAAGATAAATTTTTGTTGCTATGAACATATATAATTGTTCAAATACTAATACATGTGAACAATTTACCATATAAACAACATGATGTTTTATATCAATTTTGTGATTGTTTAAAGTGGGAGTACCACTATGGGAGATCAATTTGTGATCCTTCAAAGTCCATATGAGTCAATGATGAAACCTTTTGAGAAAAAAAAAAAGTTTATGATCCTAGATTGAATGACGGTCTATGTACGTTTATGTAATATACATATTAGACATTCCTAAATATTGAGATTTTGGGATGTTGAACAACTCTCATTGTTTGTTTAAACTATGAGATGAATGTTTTGAACGAATATTGGGATATTCCTTAAAAGCTGTGAAGAATCATAATGATGCATCTTCTGTTCACATGCTAGAGTATTGTAGTCTAAAGCATGCTAGACTAGTACTTGTTAATTATGGTGCTCTGAGGAGACTATTAATGTGAAACATTCAACTCATATACAATATAAAAGTAAAGTTGTGTATAAGACAATTTGAATGACGGTTGTCATTCAATCTAAGAAAAGTCATATAACTTATGGAGAACTCAAGTTTCTAGATTTAACCTAGATAATAACTTAAAAGTATTTAAGTTTGAGATGGTTGATAACAACTTATGACAAGGCATGCGTTGCTTTAGTCGGCAAACAAGCATTGACGACATCTTTGATACAAGACGTTGATCTTGTTTAAATCATGGATGTCTAATCGTATATTTAAACATTTTCTATCTAAATGCAAGAAATGTGGGGGGAAGCCATTTGAGAAATGGTATTTGAGAAGTTTTCTCAAACCCGTATCAAAAGAGAACCTTCTGTTGAGCCAAATATAATGCAACTATGTGACCGAATCTACAAGCTAGACTCGAAGGTCAATTGGTTAGATTTAACATCTAATTACTAATGGCATGGATATGCTAGGCTTGAAATGCATTTTAAAGACAAAAATGTACCTCAGTTCGAGTTGATATTCGAGGTTATAGTCTTAAAAAATGACAAAAGGCAAGATTAACTTGTGAGTTAATAACACATCATAACAACTCATCTCAACTGCAATTATCTATATTGACTCGACGGAGTCATAGATAATGGTTTTGGATCCAACAACATGAGAGACGGAGTTGTGGAATGAGACTAAAGCCCATGAAAGATGATATATGAAGGAAAACCTAACTTAGTTGACTGGAGATCCCAAGATCTAAGTTCAATAGGACAACCTACTCATATATCTAAGGGTGGTCACTGTGGGGGCATATTTAATATATATCAGTCGATATATAAGCTAATATGTATAAATGTTTGTACATGTCCTCTTAAATTATAAAGGGAGCTTAAATACTTCCTAGTCCATTCCTATAACAACAGTGACACGTTGTGAGGCTAAGCATACCGTATGGTTAATGATTTGCGTAATCATAGTAACCTTAATGCTTTTAATGATTTTTTAGATAAATCACCTATGTGAAAGAGAAGTGGGTCGCTTTGAATGAAATTGTGGGGTGCGCAATTCCTAGAGCTTTCGCAGAACCAGGCTAGTGTTCCATGACCATAACGGACACGACAATGAGGGTTTGACCGAACCAGGGAGAGTGTTGTGTGAAGTGTATTGTCGTCTCCATAAATGGTGGTTGGTTCAAGGACATCACGTCTACCGAACCACTAGGAGACTAAGTATGCATCACAACGGAAGGTTCAAAGGTAACACCTACCTATCCGGCAATACTCAACCGCTGAATTATATCTATGAAACTTGTATGTAACGATCAATCTGGATTGTTGGAATAATGTGTGAAAATGAGTTTTTCACATGAGAAAATGGGTTTTTCATTTGAGAAAATGAGATTTTGTTTTTTCCCATGTGGGGGATTGTTGGAAAATTTGGTGGAAAAAAAACAAAATTAATAATTGTTTTGTTTGAAATAAAATTCAAGTCATGAGTTAAAACTCTTGGATGTTTCAACTCATTGTTTGACTTGAATTTAAAGACTTTAAATTCATGGTTTATGGTGGATGGGGTGTTTCAACCTATTATTACCTATAAATACCATGTCTTGTCTTAGTTGAAAGACACACCAAAAAACCTTCATCAACTCTAAAAGATCTCTCATTCTTTCTTTTTAACTTGTTTCTAACAAATTTTTGATTTTGTTCATCTCTTTTCTTAAGGTATAATTTGGGTTGTGTGTCAATCCCGGCAGTACATACTGCTTCGGCTGTTGTACCCTGGGAAACAAACGAGTTCTCTTGGGAGACTCGGAATTTGTTTTAAGGGACCCGTGTTGAACACGAATCCTCAGCCATGTTTTTGCTTCTGCTTCTACTCATTTCTTGTATTGTATTTTAATTCGGTTGTACTCATATTGTAATTTACTTGTTTTCTTTATTTTCTTTGTATTGTAAATGAATTTAAAGAATAATATTGTGTTTTTGTACGGACGGTTCCTACAGACCTATGAGCTGATTGCTTCTTGTGTCTTGCGTTATGGGTGTCACAGGCCGGTTAGCGAGTCCGGTATACTCGTTTTTTTGTTTTTTTATCTAAATTACACTATAATTCTCACTTTGTGAGATTTAAACTCTAGATTTGGTTAACCAAATACAAAAATATTACCAATGATCCGGTCTCTAACCTTGTTGGCTTTAAGCGTTACTGGATCCATATATACGACATACAAGTTCCTTGCTCCAAATGTCACAATTGAATATATATAGTACGTATTGATTTGATAAAGATACTTAAAGATTGGTCTAACACGATTTGGCCATTAAGTTAGGATTAATTATAATTTTAAACTCGATCGTTTAGTGGAAATAATCGTTAAATTCAATGCGTTGACGTTAATTAAACTGCAGATCAGAAGCTAATTAATAGTTTAATAATCTTTTTGATCGACTTTTGTGTTGACTAGGTCTTCTACTACTCTCCAGGCACGTAACATATGATGACTTAACTCCCTCCAAGTGGGCATCATCGTGAGGTTTACAATTACTTTGACACAAAGTTAACCGGGTTAATTAGTGTTTGAAGTAGACGAGTTAGTTACATTAGAGCCTTCCATATTTAAAAAGTTACTACATTAGAGTTTAAATCCGTCTAACAAACTTAGGGCAAAGGGAGTGGTAGATGAGATTGTAGACAAGGACAACAAGCTCGCGAGGATGTGGTTCCTTGCAAAACGAGGAAGGGAAACGAGATGGTAGACGAGTTAATTATCTCGTGGACGAGTAAGCAATATTACCGTTGAATGTTACCTTGTTGTCAAAGTTCCTTGTTGGGAATCTTGGGAGGACCATTCCCACCCCAAAGAGATGCAAAGAGGTGAGAATGAGTATAGTAATATGCTATATTCTGATTGGTTAAAAAGGTTCATTGTGAGAACCTTCTGAGGATCACTTCCTCCTCCCTTAACATGTTTAAGCCACGTGTAATATTGGGATGATCTAGAGATCGGGACCTTACTAGTATATATTGACACAAAAAAATACCGAAATAAAAAATGAGTGAATATCATATCGATTTTGTCGGTTTGTATGAAGGGTATCGATATTAAAAAATGACTAAATCTGGGTGAGGGTTTCGCGGTTTGGAACGAAAGTGATCGAAGAACCGAACCATAGGAACTGAACCGAATATCCTCTAATTGGTCTGGTTCTCGGTTCCTGAAAACTGTGAGTAAATAGTTCTTGGTTCGGTTTGGAACCGGCTTTTTATTCATGGAACGAAGGAACTGATTTTTAATAAAAAAACCTTATTTTTAATATACTCTTTAAGTGAGTATAATGCAAACTTATGACGATCTTTACTGAATGTTTTTATCAGATGTCTATGTTTCCATGTCTTCTCTCAGTTTGTTATATCTTGACCTCGAACTGATTGGCGGAACAACACACGCGCAAAGTAATAGTGCGTTAAGGCACCACAAGGAACATGAAAGGTTGTTCCTTATGTTAACCCTCCGGCGTGAAAATCATTGTTTGACTTAAGATTAAGATATGATGTAAGTGTCAGATAATAGAATTAACTTACCTGAAACAAGCAGTTAGAATTCTACTCATCTTTATACGCGTATACGTATGTGTATGTATATGTTTGTACTTTTTCGCCGATTCCCATTTTGCCACGTGTTTAAGGTTGTACTTGGATTTTTTAATCCCCTATAAAAATTTCTTCATTTTACCATTAAACTCGTTCACTTCTCTTTTTTTACAACTGTAAGGATGGTTAAAGAATGTTGGTCGCAAGTCACTTCCTGAGCATGCTTTGATTATATATATTGGGGATGAGTCGCATGTTGACTAATAAGCGACCGTCTTACGAGCATGTTCCACATAGTGAGTCTTTTTGGCGCCTCCCTTATGTAACCAAAGAATGTGTTTCTAAATTGTAACGTTACTTTTTTTTTTTTGAACAGCAACACCTTGATTTTCAAGAAGAAATACACCACCACATGTGGTCAGCAGGACTAGAACCCCTGACCTAGTGCTTCTAACACAATTGTGTTACCGATGAGTCGCACGTTACTTTTTCTTGTAGAGCCATTTTCGTTGTTTGATTTATTTTTTGGTAACACGCGCGTAGATTTGGAGCATATTAAAATGTTCATGGGTGATAGCAGGGCCAGCCCTTGCATGGGACGCGACGGGAAACCGCATCGGGCCCGATCTCTTAGGGGGCCCGAAATTTTATATTTTTCTTTATGAAATAAAAAATTTCTATAATTATTAATCATTTAACAATGATGTTATAGCCCAAAATTAACATTTATATAAATGGTCCATTTTGCATTCCATTAACATAGCTCATTTGACCCAATTACCCACAATCTAAAAACTTAAAAAAATTGCATTCACCAATTTATAAATCCCAAATTAGTTATAAGTCAATTGACCCCAATTAAACCATGTTTAAGAAAATAAAGAAAACGAGAGAATTTGTACAATTTAGAGGTTTTGTAAAGTTAGTAAAGTAAAGAAGGGATAAGTAAAAAAAATTAATCAAATCTAGAAAAAGGAATCCAAGTCAATAAGAATTTTTGTCTCATATAAATTGTTTTGCACATTAAACCATATATATATACTATAATGGCAATTGATGTACTTTGGGTATTATATGAAACTTAGTTTGATTATTTTTAATATGACAGAGATAATTTGTCAAAAAAAAATAAAGTGACCCTTAAAAAAATTTCACGCCCATAAAAAAATTTATAGGTCCACCACTCTTCAGGGCCAGACAAAGAATTTTTTACTAGAGCCCAAAAATTATTCTCGTCTGAAAATTGTTGAGATGTAAGACCGGCCCTGGGTAATGGTCAAAGGAAATTCTTAGATTCAACACACGAGTGCTTTTTGTTTCCAAAAACTAATGGCTCGTATAAGGCCGACGCCATTTTTTTTCGAGAGATTGAGGCCGGTATTATGAATTTATGTTAGCTTTTGTGCCCTCTATGTTATAGTGATTGTTATACTTTTGTATATAAGCAAAAACTGCTTCACAATTTGCTAAAGTGGTCGAGTTTTATGTTCCGATCTGTGCCACGTGTTATTAATTTAATAGTAACCACGTACAACTTTAAGCATGCACAACATAGTTTTACGTTTCGATTACATAATCATTGGACATGAATATTTCATATTCAAATGCAACACAAACTTGGTACAAAACAACCCAAAAACACACCTTTAAACATGCACATCAAATATATCTAAATAAATTATCCTTAGACCTGAAACACGTAATCTCCACTGGATTCAATCTCATCGTCTAAATCGATCTCATCATTGTCTTCATCGTCCTCTCGATCCAAAGACTCGTCACCCATGACTCTTTTTCCAATCCTGGTCGACCCTTCACCGGGAGTCTTGGCCTCTTGTATGATTCGGTTGATCTCTTCGATACTTTGAAGTGATTTGTCACTGCTTGTGTTTTCATAATTTGTTTTCTCACCTTCCACCAGCTCCTTTGGCATGTTCTTTTTAAACCAAGGATGTCTCTTTATTTCTTCTATTGTGATCCTCTTTACAAATGATACAAAAACTTTAGTATCATCTTTTTTTCACAATGAATAGTTTGTTCCTTAGGAGAGTTGTTGACTATGTTTTATTCACAAAGAAATGGTACCTTGGATGGGTTAGCAACAAAGATACGAGAAAGAAGGTGTCGACAATCTTTGGAAACGCGCACATAATCAGGTATCGAGTACTGCACACTCATGATTCTCTGCATATAATAAGAACAACCCAATGTTACTAATAAACTTATTACTGAATCATGAACCTCTTTTGACTGTTTTAAGTCAAAGAAACTAATTTCCAACTTACAATCTTTTAAAGTTCATAAACATTTGGTATAATTTCTGGTGACTTTAGTTTATTTGGAACCAAATAATACGTGTTATATAAAGCTATGGTTATAAATTAAGTCCTTATCAACTCCAAATCCAGATGTTGCAAGTTTTGACTTTTGACCATAAAGTCAACATATCTCTCTATTCTTCTAGGAACATATATTGTAGTACCATTTTTTTAATGTCGTACCTCGATTGTCTTACGAAAATTTCTAGGGTCTCTGGGATCCTCAAAAGGGTAAGCTCCTACAAGCATGACATAAAGAGTGACCCCACATGACCAAACATCTGCAATCTAACAGAAAACAGACAATCAGACAAAACTATTTTATGTCGTAAATGTGGCAACTTGACTCATTTACTTATAAAGTGGTCATATTTCAGGTTATGTTTATTCTCTATCAGTATCAAATGGGTAACATAAAAAAGTTAGCTTATAAAGGAAATGGCTGAAACATGTTGAATGTAACTCAAAGTGATTTTAGTGCATGAATTCAAATGGTTACTGAAATATATAATTCTTATGATCATTTAACGCAGTAACTTTATATATGGGTCAATCCAAATTCCAACTCGTACAAAGAAACAACCATTTTGACCCGTTACCAACTCTATTAACACACCCTTCGCCAACCAGCAAAAATGCAATAGAGTACCTTGCCATCATATTCTTTACGAGATATAACCTCCGGGGCAATGTACGCCGGTGTTCCCACTTTCGATTTTGGTTGAGAGTGCAATAAACCAGACTAAAATATGACCAAAAAATTATGATAAGCAAAAACTTTCCATCAAAAGGTAACACAGTCCTAAAAAAGGCACTTCTAACCTTTGAATAACCGAAATCACAAATCTTGAGACGAGGGATACGACTTCCATCTAAGAGAGTGTTCTCAAGCTTCAAATCTCTGTGACAGATTTCCTAATGTTCAAAGAAACAATTATTACGCAACAAAAATAACAAACAAACATACCCAACAAAATGCTACTCGACAGTAAAAAAACTTTTTCATGCTAAATAAACAATCTTTACCATTGAATGACAGTAGCTAACCCCAGATACGAGCTGTTGGAAGAAAAACCGAGCCTGTTTTAAAAAAATCATTACCTAGTGTTAGTTTTTCGGTTTTCATTCGTAATATAAAGCGATGGCGTGTATGAACCTCATCTTCACTGAATCTGCCAGCACTGCAAATCTGGACAAATAGTTCACCACCAGCTGCATATTCCATCACTATAGCAAGATGTGTTGGAGTTAACAGAACCTGCACATGATTATGTTTCGTAAACTACGATCCTGCATACCATGAAACTTTTTCAACACTAAAACCTTGGTAAGGCTTAGTTTGTTTAAAGATTGAACTTTTATTCATCTTTGGATTATCTTCTTGCAAACTGTTTGCCAATATCACTGTTTTGAAGTAAGAAACGAGTGAAAAACTATGCGCAGAAGCTCGAAGTTACCTCCTTGAATCTAATGATGTTAGGATGCCTAAGTGATCTGTGATTGATAATTTCCCTTTTAACATTTTCATCAATCTGAAAACAGGAACAATATGTTATCTTTTGAATATCAGTAATAAAAAGAAGTTTTTTAATAGCATGATAGCAAGATTAGTCACACAAGGCTAAAGATATCATTTTTAACACAATTGATAAGGTGGCAAGATGGGCGGGCCAGATGCGTTTAGGTGCATTTAAAAGGTGTAAACGTGTCACGTTGGGTTAGGTTGACCCGCAAACATCTTTTTCTTCGTATCCTTTGTTTTATAACGCATTAATAATGATAAGAAAACAATACTATATATTACAATAAAAATTTAATTCTAAATATTGAAACGCTTTAGGAGGTTGTATGAACTAAAAATATACTTTGGTGGCCGTTAACCCGCTTGATCCTTGAGCGAAAAAGGGTCGAAGTTGACACCTCTAAACTTATACATACACAAACTAAATTCAAGATTCATCTCTAAACAATTTAAGCTATATATACCCATGAAAATTACAGCACTTTACTTTTTATATATATCCCATGAAAGTTGTAACATAGAATATTTTCAAACTAAATGACTCATATGCTTGATGCTATCAACTTTATCATTACAAATAAAAAATTTATAGTCTGACTTTAACCCAAACGAAATGAATAGTATTTTCTAACACATGTTTTAACCCGAACCCATTTTACTTAAAGCTTGTTTTAACATGTTACACAACCCGACCTGTCTGTTTTACGTACCACATCCATTTGAATACTAAAATGATTCATCGAATCGGGTTGTTTAGCCGAATCATATACCTTTGATCCTCTTTCAATGTATTTAACTGCAAGCAACTCTTTGGTCTTCTTATCTCTAACCAGCCTTGCCACTCCAAAGTTCCCGGAACCAAGCTCTTTCAACGGCTCATATTTCTCCTCCATTCTAACAAAACAACAATCAACCATTACATCATATAAAGAAAGATTGACAAACATCAAACTGAAAGAATGAGTGATAGTTACTTGGGATTTTGAAAAAAGATGAACAAAAGTTGAGAAAATGAGTTCAAAATGAAAAGATATATAAAGGGTTATGTGGGAATTGAATAAAGATTTGATTTTTGTAATAATGTTTTAATAATTGAAGTAGTAAAGAGACACGTGGGCAAATGAACAAAGGGGTAGGGTAGCATTGCATTTAAAAAGAGATAGCTGCCTTCAAGGTGCTGGCAAGTGTAAATTGTATGTGTTTGTGACATGTGGAATTTGGCCAACAACGTTTTGATTTTTTATATATTGTGGGACATGTGTTGTGGAAATATGGTTTATCCGACTTTTCTAATTAACTTAAGGTCAAGTAACAAGTTGTTAATAATACATAACACTAAAACTTTTTAAAATAGACAATTAAATAGTTTTGGTCAAGTGCATCTATGATGCATGTGTTATAGAGCCTCGTTGTACCTCTGGCTGCCAATTAATACTTTTTTTTTCTTCTCTTCTTCCATCTCATATAAGAATGTCATCATTTGGACCCACGAATCATGTGGTATTTTTCGTCTTTTTTTCCATTTAACTAAGCCTTCTCTTATCAGGTTTTATTGACGTTAACAGACATAACTATGATTTGTTAGAGTATTGCAGCTGAAACACAATCACACACTCAAGAAAACAATAAAAACAAAAGAATTTAATACTTTAATATGGTCCGGTCGAAGTGACTTACATCCATAAGCAGCAACTAGGCCACTAAAGTTTATCTTTACTTTTATCAATACACCAAAATTATAATAAATTATACATGAATACTATTTATAGATTAGAAATCAAGAAAAGTAAATCGAATTTGACCTATATCTTTTAATGTCAACCCAAAAGACCATCAAGAACTTCAAAAATCACAACCAAAAGTGAAGGATATATAGTGGGGCCACCGCCTTTTTTTCACATCCTCAAATTCTATTACTGAATTTTACCGTTAGACGTGTGATAAACCAAGATCTCAATCATTAATTACACCAAATTATATTATATATGAAATTAAAACATGGGGTCTTGTTAAATGGGAAAACTACAATACAAAGTTAACATTTAAATGTTTTATGGAAGCGTAAACGAAATGTAAAGTAAATGCCCAACACATTGGACATAAGTGTTTAGAATACCGTGCAAAATATACAATATATACACATATTTGTGGCAAAGTTGTAAAAAAAACACATATAGTGGCAATATTGCTACAAAGCATGGGTGTGAGAAAAAAAATCACGTTGTAAAATTTTTTCCTAACAGTTTTGTCATAAACCTTCTTAAACTTTTTAATAAATGCATTTGTTGTTAATTTTGCAAAAAAAGCTGCACAATTTAATAATTTTATGTTATTTTCATGATAGCTACAATTTTACCACATAACTTAATAGTTATTCTATTTTATTTTTTGTATTTTGTGGCAAATTTGCCACAAAATCAAATAATGATTCATTTTGTCACATTATTTGCTTTTGTAGCTATTTTGTCAAAAATTTGTGTGAAATATTAGGTTTTTTTTCTTGTTAACTTTTGTTGAAAATTTGTCTCAATATTATAGAAACCATCTATTACCACCAGTCACCACCATCGCCCACCACCAGCCATCGTTCACAACAACTAACCACCGTTTAGCACCACCGGCTTATTCCAATAGACTGTAGAAGTTATAAAACAAACAGTCTTCTTACAAAATGTAGAGGTTTGGTCTACCTCTTCTTTTGCAGATGTGATCCGCAGACTACTGACATTTTCCTGCAGAAAAAACAAACAGCACCTAAGGTTCTACCATTAAGATGAACCACATATCTTGTGAGAACTTATCATTAAAATAAACCATTAAGAGGCTACCAAACAACCCCTAAATATTATGACTGTTATGTACTTCAAACAAGGTCAAACATTAGGGAGATGTTTGCAAAAAAGTTTTTGAATTTATACAGTGTAAGAAGTTGGGTCAAACGAACTCTGATTGATCTTATTTTGACATCGTCGGAATCGACTTGTCAAACCCTACAAAAATAAAAAAAAACTAAACCCAAAAGATAAAACTAAACTCTAAAAGTTAAAAGTTAGGATCGTAGAGTTCAACATGACGTCTTAAATGCCGTTAGAATATGATCAATTAAAGTGTAAAAAGTCGGAGTTTGATTGACTGGACTTCTTACACAGTTACACTTATAGATTCAAAAAAACTTTCTGTTTGCACCTAACCAAAAAACATTAACATCTTTTAAATACTTTTTAATAATAAAAAGCTTATGTTTTAAAATATTTCGGAAAATTCGAAGTTTCTTAACAATAAACAGGAAGAAAACAAATGTTAATTGTTGAACTTGTTCAACAGGATATAAAAAATATTATCTAAAAAGAAAATAAAAGATTAGTCTTTTGTTTTAATTCAAACCTTGACATTTTCGAGTTTGGTATATTTCATTTGATTCCAAATAGACACTCATTTTTTTTAATAACCAATCACATTAACTTACACCTCAGAATTTACAAGAGAGTGATAGATAAGCATAAGTTGTGTTGTAACCTCCTATTAAATAACGAAATCAAGCTGGTTAAAAAATTTGACCTTTTGGGGACAAAACATTGATACTAAAAACCCGTTGAACCTCATTTAGGAAAGTCACAACCTTCAGGGCTAAGAAACCAAAGATGCCAAAGGCTAATGGTATACAAAGATGTTGATTTTCAAACAAAATTTCTAGTATTTAACAACCTTACATGATTCTGTTTCAATGCGGCCTCACCCGCAATAAACACTAAAATGTTTGAATATTTTCAAAAAACCATGTTTGAATAACACTATATATTACGTATTAAAAACTTGTATTTTTAGAAATTAAAATTCATACTTATCACCGGATCTTATTCATTAATTCAATCAATTTTATGACAACACAAATTGGAGACAGTTCAATAAGATCAATCTAACACTTATGTAGCCACTAGCCAATGTTTGGTTCAACAAGATCAACCGATCAGTCTAATTTCATCATCTCGTAATCATCCATTCTACTTCATTACTAATTACTGCATACTAAACACTATCTAACCTAACAGATCCGATAACGTTCTCAAGTACCATTTTTTTCCAACGTCACGTGCTATTAACGTGACCATAAACACCCCATTTAAGTCAAACCGCATTGCTTTCATGGTCCTCACCGTGTCTTCTTTAACAAAGCTGACCAAAATCCTACACAACAACAAAAAAAAAAACCTTCAAAATAACTCTGTTTTACATCTCTCTGCGTCTGTTAAATTCATCAGTATTTACTCTCGATTTCAGGTTAGTTTGAGCAAAACTATTATCGTAGTTTGTTTCTTTAATTGTTAGTCTTTGTGAAGTTTTGTCTTCAGATGTTGCATGTTTGGAGTTGTTCAGGTTACTTAGATCTAGGGATTTTGTTAGTTTGTTATTGAAACTTAAAAGGGTTTAATTGTGTATATTGGAGATTAGTTTCAGTTTTATGTTGTGACTGTTTTGATTTGGGGACACTTCAACAAACATATGCTAAACCATTCATTATGCTGTAACTTGTAACGGTATATTATATTTAGGGTTTGTGTTTGGATAAATATGAACAACATTTAACATAATACTTTGGTGCAATTAGCTTATTTAGGAGCTTTTGGAGACGTCGGGTAAAGGTTAGGGATTTTTAGAGGTGCGTATGGATTTCGTCCTTATCGGGCTTCATATCCTGGCTTGCACTTCACTTAGAGTGCCTTTTGTGTGTTGGTGTTAGATTGTTAGTTACTCTTTAGGTTTGCATTTAGGTTTAGGTGTGCCTGCTGCAATCTTAGCTAGTGATATGGACTATCCACCATGTCTTGTTAAACCACACGGTTAAGCAAGGCAGTCCACGTACCGGCGTTAGGATTGAGTCAAGCAGCAAAGTTCTTTCCCAAGGGGGATAGACGTAAGGTTTGTCCTTATCTCACTCTTCCTGGACCCTACTATTAGGAGTGGGATTTTGCTTGGTATTTTTTGTATGTTCGTTTAGATATAGATTAGTATATTGTTTAGTTATATACTTTAATGAATACAATAGAAGCGTATGATACGTAAACTTTAGATTAACAACTAGGTTAAGATGTTAGCGTTTCTGTTTTTCATTTCTCATAATCTCATATGAGGTTTGTATTGATCTTCTACATATGCAAATTTGAAATACCCCTCTATTAGCTTCCATTGTGCTATTTTTTTTTGAGTAAACTGCAGTTTTGGTCCCTGTGTTTTGATATCATTAACAGTTTTAGTCTCACCTTAACAGTTTTGGTCCCTGTTTTTATTTTCTAACAGAATTGGTTCCGAACACTAACTCCATCCAATTTTCCGTTAAGTCTCTCACACGCGCCCTTCATCTGAAGGGTAAAAATGTCATTTCTCCATCTCTTTTATCCAAGTCATCATGTAGGTTAATATTTTTATTCAGTCGTTTGTCAAAAAGAGTGAGAGAAATAACGTTTTTACTCCGCATGTGAGAGAGACTTAATGGAAAATTGGATGAAGTTAGTGTTCAGAATCAAAACTGTTAGAAAATAAAAACACAGGGACCAAAACTGTTAAGGTGAGACTAAAACTGTTAATGATATCAAAACACATGGACCAAAACTGCAGTTTACTTTTTTTTCGATAAAACTGATAATTTTCTGTTTTTACACTGCTTAATCGATTAATTTTGCATTTACAGTTGTGGTGATTGAGATGGTTTTGATGATTTTTATCCTGTAATGTCCTTTTTGTCTTAAATGGGCTGCTTTAATTCTACTGTAAGAAAACCAGCTCCTGGGCATGAGAACCCAATTGTTCTTGCGTCTCAAACAGCTTGTAAGATAATCAATTATTATCAATCATGTCATTTTGCTTAAGTTAGCCTTTGTAATCGTCTTTTGCATTTCAGTTAGTGTCAGTGAAGTTGAAGCTCTATTTGAGCTATTCAAGAGCATTAGCAGTTCTGTAATCGATGATGGATTAATTAATAAGGTAACTCATGTTTCCACTAATCTTTTCTTATTCTTGATTTGTTGAACAAGTTAAGAGGTCAATATGTTAGGTGGCAGCAGTTTGTTTTCGTGACGTGCACCAAAATTACAACATCTTTGTTTCAGAAAAATTCCGTTGCAACTAATTGTTTTAGATTTTTGACAAGCAATCAAACATTAACTTTCATGTGGCAACCGAAGCATTAATCGTTTTGCTTACCCTTCACTCCTTTTCGTCATTAACATTGAGGTCCAGTTTTGATATTTTTGGGTTTTGATCACCTTTTATATATTTTTTCTTTAACAGGAAGAATTTCAACTAGCTTTGTTCAAAAACAGAAAGAAAGAGAATCTCTTCGCAAACAGGGTATGTTGCTCGCCTGTTTTATTTCTAGTCATGTAAAGTATTGGTTTTTATTTTTCAGTCGCGTAATCCAGAATCTTTATCATACATTATCTTTCATATTGTCTGTTGCCCTATCTTTCAACTGTATGTATCACGTAACAACTTTCTTTCTTGACGAGTTTGCTACATTAGAATTGTAAATTCTTATAACACTAGTTAGGTAAGATTTTGTTTAGAGTAAAATCTATATATTTTACGTCTTCTGCTTATTCTTTTTCTGGTATATGGCTAATCATCATATGAATAGTTCGAGAAAGCAGTTTCATGTTTACTTGTAATAAAAAACACTTATTATCAAGAATTTAAGATGCTATAAGAGGGGTGTGTAAAGGTGGAAATGAATAAATACATTCTGTTCGATTTCTGGATGTGGGGTTCAGGAAGGCAATTTTCTAAACAGTTTATTTGGTGTATGAATATCGGACACAACGGCCAACACATTGTCATTTTAGTTATTTGTCTCCTAAAGCTTCAAATATTCATATGCAGATATTTGACCTCTTTGATGTAAAGCAGAGGGGGCTTATTGATTTTGGTGACTTTGTTAAAGCACTTAATGTTTTCCATCCTAACGCCCCTCAAGAAGACAAGATTAGCTGTAAGTTGAACATACTGGTCGATGCTAAATCATCAAAATGCCCATAAATGATCTTTTATATAATAACCTTTTTTTCTGTGCCAGTTTGTTTCAAGCTTTATGATATGGATGGAACAGGATTTATAGAGCGTCAGGAGGTACCCTTCTACTATTTGTGACCTAAATAGTTCTATTTTGTTAGATTTTATTGCAAGTATAAATAAGAATCAAAGGAACAACTATGCATAAAGGCAAATTACCAAACCTCGTTAATATTGTGTATTTCATGGGCGGTGGCTGTGTATTATTTTATGTTATTTATAACAACATCTTCATTATGTACGCTTTCTGCAGGTTAAACAAATGTTAATTGCTCTTCTATGTGAGTCTGAGCTGAAGCTCGCTGATGATACCATTGAGACAATACTTGATAAGGTGATTTTACATTTATTTTATTATGACGTAAGCACTCAACAAATATTACTTACATAAACGGAATAAAAGAGAGTGAATTTCTTTGATTTGGCTGACCCATGTAGTGATGTACCATCACAAAGGTTATTGTTTAGCTATGGTAAAAAAATGACCCTTTTAAGTGAGTTGTTATTAACACATCCAGGACAAATAGTTGGTAAATGCCAAATTTTTGCAAGAAAGCAGAACATAACTAATAGTTTATAATCTATTTACCTTTTTAAAACATTACCCATTCCCTTGTATATAAAATAAACCAGTCTTGTTTACAGATAGGAAAACAACATTATTACTATGAATCATCTCAAATAAGTGAAATGACTGCTAAGTAATGTTGAACTAACTCGTGACAAAAGCCCGTTAGACAAGTCGGTCTTAATGGGTTGTTTGGCAAGTGGGCTAAACACAAATAATTAACAAGATAGGTTAATTATTATGCAAGGTGGATAATACCTATTCTATTATGATTAGGATAGAATACTAAGTATTGTAATTGCATTATGATTAGTATTCTAGTCTTACTAGGATAGATAGGTTATATATATATATACTCCTAATGTGTGGAGATATATTGTGACTTCCTTGTAATCAGTTTTTGAGTAAGTTTTCTGATATAACACGTGAGAGTGATTTACGGGTTAACGTTTGTGTTATTGTGTTTCTGGAACTTGAATTGGTATCAGAGCCAAGATCAAGATCACACAATAACATATACACGAAACTGGCAACCTGCGATTAAAACTTTAAATAGTTTGATCAAAGAAGGAGGCTGTTTCAAGCATAGGAATTTTCAACAATTCTTGTGTTGGGTTGTGTTTGATAATTGGCTTATAATAATCAAATATTGCTGGTCATTGAATATATAACCCACTGCTAGTTGGACTAAGTTTGTGACCAACTAGAAATTGAAGTTTACTACCTGCGATTGAACCTTATAAAGGAATCAATCAACGAAGGCAGTAACTTTTGCAAATAACCAATTAATAGGTTGTGAGCAATTGGTTAAATCCGGTCATCAATAGGTACGATTGAAGTTATCATCTTACTTGTTGATTACTAGATTAAACCACGTTAGTCGAACTAAGTTTGTGATCGACTAACAAAATTCAGATTTGAGTCCTGGATCTGACTCCACCAAGTTCACCAAAGGAATCAAGGGATTTTTCGTCAACTTATTCACGAAAGAAAAAGAAGAATATGGCTGGCGTAGAAAAACCGGAATCCAGTGTTAAGAACGAAAACCGTGAATCTATTAACAACTCAATTCCGTGTCCGGTATTAACAGCAAATAACTACAATTCTTGGTCAGTTCGGATTCGAGCCGTTTTCCGGGTACGAGGTATTTTGGAAGCAATCGAATCGAAAGGAGGCAAGGGGGTTGCGGTTGTGGACTCGTACAAAGATGACACGACGGTGGCGTTGTTACTACAATCTATTCCAGAAGAACTTGTTCTTCAAGTCTCACAATTAACGACGGCTAAAGAAATTTAGGAGGCTTTGAAAACACGCTATGTTGGAGTAGAAAGGGTTCGTGAGGCTAGGCTCGAGACATTACTATCTGAATTTGAGGCACTGAAGATGAGCAGCTCAGATTCATTGGATAATTTTGCAGCCAAGTTACAACAATATGTTTCTAATGCGGGTCAACTCGGTCATGTTTTTGAAGAAAGAAAGCTAGTGCAGAAGTTTCTAAGGTCTCTACCAAGTAAGTATATTACAATTGTTGCTACCATTCAACAATTTGGTGACTTAAAAAATATGACTTTTCAAGAAGCCATTGGTAGACTTAAGACTTTTGATGAAGCCTTAGGGTCGTTATCAAAAGAATCTACCAATGAAAGTCTAATGTTTCAAAAAACACATCATAAAAAAAAGTGGAAAAGTCAATTATAATAGTTCGAAAAATTATGGGAAAAAGGTTGAAAATCCGAAGTCTCATAACAATAATGAAAAAGGATCCGGTAATATAAAGAAGGGGAAGGGTAAAGACCGATCAAAGGTTCAGTGTTATAGATGTGATCAATTCGGACACTTTGCATCCATGTGTCCGGAAAGAAAGCAAAAGAAACAGGAAGCTAATTTCATGGAAGAAACAGACGAGAACCCGGCAGTTTTTATGGTTAGATGTGATGAAGAAAAGGTGTTTCTCAATGAAGAAAGGGTTATACCAAAGAAATTTCAATCCGAGCCTAAGGATAAGAATGTTTGGTACTTGGATAATGGTGCGAGCAATCACATGACAGGTAACCGCATGTTTTTCTCCGAGTTGAATGAAAGAATTACAGGTAAGGTCAAGTTCGGTGATGACTCGTGTGTTGATATTCATGGTAAAGGATCAATATTGTTCGAAGGAAAAAATGGCGAACAACGTCTTATGACAAATGTTTATTTTATTCCTGAGCTTCGAAACAATATTATCAGTTTGGGGCAAACGACAGAAGGTGGTTGTGAAACATTGCTAAAGGGAAACCATTTGTTTTTGCATGATCACTCGGGAAGATTGTTGATGAAGGTACCAAGAACTAAGAACCGTCTCTACAAGATAAATTAAAAAATTGGTAGCCCGGTGTGTTTGCAAGCCAAAATTGATGATTCAAGCTGGTTATGGCATGCAAGACTTGGCCATATTAGTTTTGAAACAATGAAAAAGATGGCAGCAAAAGACTTAGTGATTGGAGTGCCAAGAATAAATCTACCGAATAAGTTGTGTGACTCGTGCATGGTAGGAAAACAAACAAGGTTGCCTTTTCCAATTGCAACTACATACAGAGCATCCAAGCCTCTAGAGCTAATTTATGGCGATTTATGTGGGCCAATAACACCGTCGACGATTGGAGGTAATGAATATATATTTGTTATTATTGATGATTACTCACGATATATGTGGTCTTTTATGTTGAAAAGGAAAGATCAAGCGTTTGAAGTTTTCAAGTCCTTTAAAGTCATGATCGAGAAAGAAACCGAGAGGTCAATTAAAACTTTTCGAACGGATCGTGGGGGGGAATTTACTTCAAGTGAGTTCTCAAGTTATTGCAAGGAGAATGGGATTCAACGTCAACTAACCGCTCCATACACTCCACAACAGAACGGAGTGGTGGAGAGGCGAAATAGAACGATTTTGGAGATGACGCGCAGTATTATGAAAGCAAAGAAGGTGTCAAATTATATGTGGGGAGAGGGAGTTAGACATGCTACTTATTTAATAAATAGAGTTCCAACTCGTGCGCTCACAAATAAAACTCCTTATGAAGTTTTCAAAGGTCGGAAACCAAATTTATCCCATATAAGAGTTTTCGGTTGTGTCGCGTACATGAAGATAACAAAACCGAATCCAAAGAAGTTAGATGATCGCTCCAAAATTATGATACATCTAGGCAATGAGTCCGGGTCAAAAGCTTATCGTTTATATGATCCAACAAGTCGAAAAATTCATATATGTCAAGATGTACATTTTGAGGAGCAAATGGGGTGGTTGGATTTAAAAAATGTCGATCACTCTGAATGGGAAACATTTAATGTGAATTGGGGGGAAGATGTCTTACCAATTCATGATGGACCCATTACCAATCATAACTTTGAAGAAGGTGATAAATCATCTAATAGCAGCTCAATTGATCGAAGTAACATAAGCTCAAAAAATAAAAATTACAGCAGCTCATTAGATCCAAGTACTGAAAATCCAACAGTTCCATTAAGCCCAAATCTAGAAAACGTTATGGGCTCAAGCGATGATGAAGACCAAAATCATATTTGTTCTCGAAGTAGTCCAGTTATTACTTTTGATTCTGAAGCAAGCTCACAACAAACGGGGCTAAGAAGGAGTACACGATCAAGCAAACCACCCGCAAAGCTTAATGATTTTATTATTGATGGAAGCTTATTTCTAACGCAAGAAGGGGAACCGAGTTCTGTTCAAGAAGCATTAGAAAATCGGGAATGGTTGGATGCTATGAAAGTAGAGATGGATTCCATTGAAAAGAACAAAGTGTGGGATTTAGTTCATCTTCCTCAAGGTCAGAAAACTATTGGGCTCAAGTGGGTTTTCAAGTTGAAAAAAAATCCGGATGGCACACCGAAAAGATATAGAGCAAGACTCGTGGCGAAAGGTTATATTCAACAGTTTGGTATAGATTATGAAGAAGTTTTCTCACCCGTTGCTAGACTCGAAACAGTGCGTTTGATCATGGCCTTAGCCGCATCCGAAGGTTGGGAGCTACATCATCTTGATGTGAAAGCCGCTTTTCTTCACGGTGATCTTAATGAATTAATATATGTAGAACAACCTAAAGGTTTCGAGATTAGAGGCAAAGAGAGAATGGTATACAAATTGAAGAAAGCCTTGTACGGTCTTAAACAAGCTTCTAGAGCTTGGAATGCAAAGTTGGATGGTGTGTTGAAGAATATGGGTTTTCAGCGGTGTACTTATGAGAGTGCGGTTTATATAAAGGGTGCTAATAAATCATTATTGATTGTTGCTGTTTATGTGGATGATTTACTTGTTACAGGGTCTCGCATTCAAGACATAGTTGGCTTTAAGAAGCAAATGAAGGTTTCTTTCGAGATGAGTGATCTTGGATTATTGACATATTACCTTGGCATTGAAGTAAAACAAGATAAAGATGGTGTTTTTCTCAAGCAAGAAGGTTATGTAAACAAGATTTTGAAAGAAGCTAGACTCGATGAATGCAACCCGACTCATTGTCCTATGGAACCGGGTACTCAACTTGATAAGGATGAGCAAGGGCAAGCGGTTGATCCAACTACATACAGAAGATTTGTGGGATGTTTAAGATATTTGCTTCATACTAGACCCGACTTATCTTTTTCTGTTGGAGTAATTAGCCGTTACATGCAAGAGCCTAAACAGTCTCATATGCAAGCCATGAAACATGTTCTAAGGTTTATTAAGGGAACAAAAGATCATGGGATAATGTATAAAAGAGGACGAAGTGCAAAAGGGTTGGTTGGTTTTTGTGATAGCAGTCATAACACGGATCGAGATGATGGGAGAAGTACAACAGGTTATGTATTTTACTATAATGGTGGTCCTATTTCGTGGTGTTCACAAAAACAAGATACAGTTGCTTTATCGTCTTGTGAGGCGGAATTTATGGCGGCTAATGCCGCTGCTTGTCAAGCTATATGGTTGCGGGGAGTGCTAAGTGAAGTGACAAAGGAAGAAGAGAAGGTGGTGCCATTAATGATAGATAACAAGTCGGCTATTGAGTTAATAAAGCATCCGGTTTTCTTTGGAAGAGCTAAGCACATCAGAAACCGTTATCATTTTATTCGTGAAAGGGTTGAAGTGAATGAAATTAAAGTTGAGCATGTTAGTGGTGAAGAACAGAAGGCGGATATTCTTACCAAGCCATTAGCACGTATCAAGTTCAAGGAGATGAAGAGTTTGTTACGAGTGGGAAGTCTCTCTAATTCTGTTCACGAATTAGGGGGGTGATTGTTGAACTAACTCGTGACAAAAGCCCGTTAGACAAGTCGGTCTTAATGGGTTGTTTGGCAAGTGGGCTAAACACAAATAATTAACAAGATAGGTTAATTATTATGCAAGGTGGATAATACCTATTCTATTATGATTAGGATAGAATACTAAGTATTGTAATTGCATTATGATTAGTATTCTAGTCTTACTAGGATAGATAGGTTATATATATATATACTCCTAATGTGTGGAGATATATTGTGACTTCCTTGTAATCAGTTTTTGAGTAAGTTTTCTGATATAACACGTGAGAGTGATTTACGGGTTAACGTTTGTGTTATTGTGTTTCTGGAACTTGAAGTAACTTGTTTTAGTTACGATGAATGGATGAATAATGGTCTTTTAGTGTTTCTAAAGGGCTGTATTTAGGAGGATACATATATCCGTTCCAAAAGGGCTGAATAATGGTCTTTTAGTGTTTCAAAAGGGCGCTTGAAAAGACTATGAAATTGTGTCGGTGATTCATATTTCCGTTTCTGTTTAAGCAGACATTTTTAGAAGCGGATGTAGACCAGGACGGGAAAATAGACAAATCAGAATGGCATAACTTTGTCTCCCAAAACCCTTCCTTGCTCAAGATAATGACTCTTCCATATCTAAGGTATATATTAGCAAATAATATATTGGTTTGATATAAATTACATACAAACATATTAATAAATAGTGTCTTACTGATCAAATTGATGTGGAATGCAGGGATATTACAACAACTTTCCCTAGTTTCGTGTTTAATTCTGAAGTTGAAGAGATCGCGACATGAGTATAGATTGTGAAGTCGTGCTGTTGGTTGATTGGTCTTGTTTTTAGATCAGTTTACATGTGTTGAAGATTGATGAGGTTTGTGCCTTCTTTTGTTGAGCCTGGTTTTGGTTTGGTTTTCTTGAGAAGAAGCATTACAATGATTAGAGTGATTTTTTTTTTCTTATTATCGATCATCATCGATGTTTCAGAAGATGTTGATTCGATACGTTTGATCTACTTAGATGTTAATGATTGATCGAAGAAGTGATATTATGTAAATGACATTCGATCATATTTTCCATCCTTATAATTTTTTCTTTGTTCAATGTAACATTCATATCGCTAGCGTGTGTCTTTCCTCAATGCTACTGTTACTTAAAACTTGAAAAATGGCTGGTATGGTATACAAGTTGCGTCGCGCCTAAATTTTGTTAGTTGAATTTTTATCGTTATCTACAATGTGAATATAACATCACTTCTAAATTTTGTTAGTTAAATCTACATCGTTATATTCATATCATAGATAACGATATAGATTAGGTTGGGACTAGAGGTGAGTGAGTTGACTATTCTAAAAAATCAATGAATGTGTACATTACGAATGGTAATAGAATAAACGAGAAAATGAAATAAATGAACGAAATGAATAAACAAAGGAATAAATGGATCATTTCATCCATTATCCAGTTTGATTACCTGACGGAATAAAATGAATCATTACTTCGTGTTGTTTGATAGGCAAGAAAAGAAAAATGAATGAAAGACAATTCTCTAAAAATGACAAGAATACCTTGTCATGGTTATGAGTCGAGCCTTGGTTCGGGCCACGGATCGTGTCATGGTTCGATATATGGGTCAATACATAAGACATGTCATGGGTCAGGACATGGATCGAGACATGGGTCATTTATGGGTTAGGACCTAGTTCGGTTTATGTGTTAGGTCAGGGTTCGAGGGGTGGGTCAGTTCATCAAGTCTTGGATTGATTCAAGGTTTGGGGCATGTGTGGGTCATGGTTTTAAAAAATTATTCAATTCCTTAAAGAAATGAAAAAGAAACATCCGGTGGATGCATTTATTCGTAATGATTCATTCCATTTCATTGACTAACCAAAATATATACAGTTAGCAAGATTTATGTATTAGTGCTGATCGTTCAAAAAAATTTACAGCAATACTAAAACTTATAAGGAAACAAGAAACAAACATTCGATCTAAAACCATAAAGAATTGAAATTCAAATAACTAAAAATAAGGAAATTAAATATATAAATCTCTAGCTTTATCCTGTGAAATTTTCATCTATCATGTGATAGTGCAATCATTCTTGGAAACGTATGAGACGTTTGGCTCCGATCCGGTCTTGCTGTTGGTTTGTTGGAGTCTCATCTTGGGTGTGCGCGGCTTGAGCCAATAGGCCTGTCGAGCATATCATTATGCTTGGTTGGTTTTACAGCGACTAACTTAACGTCTGGAGGCAATGACGCCCCTCAAACCCAAAAACAATAATCATGGAATTAATTTGTAGCAAAAGATTTTGGTTAATCCTACGAAACCCAAGTAATTTGATATATGAACGTGTTTGACATTGTAATGTGTTTCAAATCTATACTGTGAAGTGGTGACATAACAAAACATTTACATATATCACTCATGCATTGGACTATTTAGCAAATAATTTTGATATGAAACTCACTCGCATAAACATACCATTGCTGTATACCTAGAAAGTTTCTCAATCGTTCGATCAAGTGTACGTCTCAATGAAGCTTTACAACAATGGGGATGTGTATGAGGGTGAATTTGTTATCAGTCAAAAACCATACTATTAACATCACAATGCAACAGCCTATTTATACTAACTAATCCTTAATAATTAACTTGGGAATTAATTAAGTTTCAAATTTGGAATTGTAATCTATCTTGGAAATTTCAAAATTCAAATAATTTTATTTGATTAACTAATTAACTTTTTATCATTTTGAAACGTTGTTGTTTCACCATTTTCTTGTTGTAACTCAAGCCTATCATGAACTGAAATTCTATAACCACCGATATATTTTCTATTTTAAATGTTTCTAACAATATTTGTTTTACAATAGTTTACTAAATTTGTGTATTATTATTATTATATATGAAAAAATAAAGTTTAGTATACAAAGTGTTATATTATCCTTATATAATATAGCAAAACAAAAAAAACTTATGTGACATCTTTTCATAACTTTTAGCTTATGTGGCATTATTTGAGAGATTATCTCACAATAATGATTTTTTTATTTAAAATATGTATAAAAAATTTATTATAATAAAACTAAATACATTTTTGGTTCCCTAATATTTTGGAGAATTCTGAACAATTTAAGAGTATTTAAAGTTTTAACCCTTTTACTACAACGGGTGTACGTGAGTCGGTTTATATTTGATAGCGTTTAAAAATGAAACTTATGGATAAAGTTAATAAAAACATACAATTAAAAACCTCAATGTTTTATAAATATACATAACATTTTTATATGATCTAAAAAAATAAACTACACCATAAAACTAAGCACTTTATTATCTTTAATTTGAAGATAATATTGCTATATTAAAAATCTAATTTTTAAAAATATATCATGTTTTCCGTTTTACCACGGTTTTGTCTCAAAACTGAATGGAACATTCATGAATATCTTTAAAATCATCACTTGAATTGTGTTCCCGAGCGTAGCGCGGGCACTAAACTTGGCATCATTTGAGATCTATTTGCTTAGTTGGCATTATTTGAGAGATTCTCTCAAAATTAATAATATTGTTATATTTAAAAATTATGCATCTATCTATAATAATTTATTATAATAATATTAATTTTCATTTGATCCCCTAATATTTTGTAAATTATTTAAAAAATTAAGGCTATTTACATTTTCAACCCTCTCCTACTAAGGGTGTGTTTAGGCAATGTTATATTTATTTTGGTATAAAAATAAAATTAGAGATAAAATTATTAATAACATACAATTAAATACATAATTATTTTTTAAATATACACAACTTTTTATACGACATTATTTTAACAAAAACTACACCATAAAACCGAACGTCTAATTCTCTTTAATTTGATTATAATATTGTTATACCAAACAACAAGATTTTAAATAAATTTTATGTTTCAGTTTTACCACAGTTTTATCTCAAAACTGATTGGAACGTTCATATCCATACATATCCTTAAAATCATCAAATGAGTGTTATGCCCCGAGCGTAGTGCGGGCACTAACCTAGTTTTCGTATAAAGTGTAAAGAGTGACATGAATTCTCACGCAAGCTTTAAATAGTGAAATGAAATTTTCACGCAAGCTTTAACATGAATCTCACGCAATACAAAAGTTTGTGATTGTCGTGTAATTTCTCACGCAACTACAATGACTTTATGTATAGTGTATTAGTAATTAAGAGATGGAATTATCACACAACATGATGTGCGATTTAGATTGCTAATTCGCACACTTCGCACGTAAACCTCTATTTGTACTTTACCTGCTCTTTATATGAAAGTATTTGTTACAATCAAACGGTAGAACTCACCTCACAAGACTAATTTGATGGGAGAGGGGACCATTTGGGTTATAAATCTCATATCAATTGTCCATACAACTAATGCGGGACAAGTCTCATACATTGTAATAGTTAGGTACTTAGGTCCATAACATTCAACCCCCTTAAGGTCCAACGTCCTCGTTGGTCACGTCCACATTGGTTGGCTCTTTTCAGGCCACCCGGTAGGGCCATAACTCCGAGTTTGGCTCGAATACCAGTGTTATAACCCAAATGGTAAAACTCATCCCAAACGACTAATTTGATGGGAGAGGGGAACATTTGAGTTATAAATCCCACATTAGTTGTCTATGCAACCAATGTGAGACAAGTCAACAAAAGAGATAGAAACAACTAATTTAGAATGCGAAACTTGGTGTGGCTTTGATGGCAGTTCTTTGATGATGTAAATTAGGGGTGTGCATGGGTCGGTTTGGGTCGGTTTTTGACTCAATCCGAACCCGAACCCAAACCCAAAAATTCGGTTTTTGTGTTTTTAAAACCCATGGGTTTTGAGTTTTTCGGTTTTGGGTTTGCGGACTGGGTTTGGGTTCGGTTTTTTCAACTTGGCTTTAAATTTATTGTTTTTTAGTACTAAATATAAGTTATAAACACAACTCTATTGATTCAAGAAAATTATAATACTAAAGTTTAAATTTATGTTTCCATAAGTTTAAACATTAAAAATCAACCACATTTCAAAAGAAAATTTACTCAAAAAACAATAACCATAAACAAAATTTTGAATATTCTCTTACTTCGACAAAATACCACCAATAAATCATAGATAAAATGTAATATGATCATATAATAATGTATTACAATATAGGTTTTTACATTACATAGGTCATGGGTCTTACATATATGAAATTTAACATACGTACATATAAACATTATTGGGTCGGTTCGGTTTTTACGGATCGGTTTTTTAACAAAACCCAACCCAAAAGTTTGTTTTTTTATAAATTAAACCCAAAACCCACGGTTTCTATTTGGGTTCGGTTTTTTGGGTTTGGTTTTTCGGTTTTTTCGGTTTCGGATTGGTTTTTTCAGTTTTATGCTCACCCTTGTTTTTATTGTAACATTAGTTTATTGCTAGTTTTGTTTTTAAATAAGAGTAAATTCATTTTACGTTATTTATCTGTATAAAATAAATTTAATTTCGTTCATAAATAAACTAATTAAATAACAAATATATTCTTTATGTTTATATTTTATAAAGTTTTTTCTTTTATATAAAAAAAAATGAAAAGTGTTACAAAGATATGAAAGTACGCAAATTAAGGATGGTTTTTTATTTTTTATTTTCTTAGAGGAAATGATAAAAGTTGTTACAAAGTATATATTAATAAAAAATATATAATTTATTTTATTTCCTTCGTTTAAAAAGGAAAATTGAAATTTAATATATACTTAAAAAATGAGAAAAAATGTAGTTTGCTCTTTAAATAATGTATTAGTACATTGTCGTCCAAAAAAAAGGTGACAAGAAAACTAAACTTAAAGAAACAAGAAACAAATCTTCTAAATCTATAAACAAATTCAATTAACTAAAAATAAGGAAATAAGTAAATAAATCTCATTAATTATTCTGTTGAATCTTCATGTAATGGGTTGCAATCATTCTTGGAACCGAATTGGTGTATGTATATATGAGACGTTTGGGTCTGTGGTTTCTTGGTTTGTTGGAGTCACGTACATTTTGGGCGTGCGCGACTTGGCCGGACCGATGGGCCTGTGTTATTCTTGGATCGAGCGTATCATTGTGCTTGGTTGGTTTTCGGGTGACTTAATGGCTTGCGTCAGTGACGCCAAAAACAATATCATGGAATCAGTAGCAAAAGATTTCGGTTAATCATATCCTACGTACGAAACCTAAGTAATTGAATTCATATATATATAGTAGGCAGTATGAAAATGATGAATAATAGCCAAACAGAAATTAATTAGAAAAATACCATTTTAATGTGTTTCTGTTCTTTGAAGTAATGATATAATAAAACATCACTCATACATTGGATTTTTTGGCAAATAATTTTGATATGAAACTCACTCGCATAAACATACCATTGCTGTATACGCACCTAGAAAGTTTCTCAATCGTTTGATCAAGTGTACGTCTCAATGAAGGTTTACAGCAATGGGGATGTGTATGAGGGTGAATTCGATATCGGTCTAATTATGCAACATAGGTTCGATCACCCCATATGTTACCTTCAACATTTGCTATTGTGAAAAATCACATAAAAAACCTTACAATGCAGCCGGCCTATTTATGCTAATCCTTAACTTGACAATCAAGTTTCTAATTAAGCACACGTTTTTATTCACTTCAACTTGGTGACCAAGCATAATCCCAACAACTTAGGGATTAATTTCCCTAATCTCATAAATAAACCAATTATCCAGGTCTTAAACGTTGAAAGCAAGATTCGAATTTTAAATAGATTTTGATAAACCGGTTCATATTTGATTTTCGAATTCATATCAAATTCCGAATAAGAATTTATTCCACTGGTTCAAATATTTTGTTGGCTGAATTTGAATCGACCCAACTTGAATTTGAACTCTATTCGATCAATTTATGAAATCGATCGAGTCAAGTTCCAAGTTTGAAATAAATTTAAAGAGGTAAATGAATATGTGGTTGTTAATCATCTAAGTTTAGATGTAAACTCATCTAAACAATCGTAGTATTAATTAAAATTAAGTAGTTTTGATTAAAAGTCTAACTAAATTAAAGTAATTAATGAAAATCTTTTTGATTTGTAAAAGAAATATCGATCAACAATTTCATCCAAAATTATTGCTCTCATTAATTTACAATAGTGTTAAAGTTAGTGTTCATTACAAGTATGTCATTTGCTAATTTTAACAATTTTTATTTCTTAACTTTTACATGCATATTGCTGATTTTAATCCCGACTTTATCTAATTTAAATATATACATTTCAAACCAACGTGAATAGTAATTTACAACTTAAATATATACATTCTAAAAATAAAAATATTATTTATAATTTTACCTCTAATTATTTAACATAAAATTTACTTTATGACTACAAGATAAAATACTTTAATTACATTTTTATCATTATAGGTTAAAATAATATAATAATTTACTTTTTTTTAATCTTTGTGTTATGGGTCTCATGACATTTAAATTAGGACAGAGGGAGTACAATAATAAAATTAATGTGCATTCTTTTGGTGATCATATTTTTTCTGTTTTTTTAGTTCTTGTACAAAACCCCCTATAAATTCCATATATACTTCAATCATCATCCACGTATCAAAATTCAAAACCGAGGCCGCTGTTTGATTTTGATTAAAATTATTGATTTTATTAGATACAAAAGTTAGGGAGAATTAACTTTGACAGGTTTAATTGATATTTTTGACTTTGAAGTTGAAGAAAACAATTTTTGTGGAAATGGGGATCAAAGATTGAATTTGATATTGAATAATCTTCTATAATACAGAACATGGTCTTACACTTACTTGATGTACAAAGATACAATAACATGGCCATATGTATTATATATATATACAAATTTGCATAGAATAGAAATCATTCATGCAGAGTAAAAAAATCTAATTTAGATTAATATATTTGTCGTAGATGTAATTAAAAATCATGTTTTGATATAAGAGTCGACATCTTTCCACAAATTCAAAAAGTTTCAGAATTTAACATAAAAAACTTCCGGATAAAGAATAAAACCAAAATTGTAACAACTGCAAGTGACAGCCGTTGGTCTTGCCAATGGTTTTTACGGTTGATCTTGTTAATAAATATGTTAAGAGAGTATATATATCACTCCTAATTTCGAGAAATTTGTGAGACCAATTTCTGAATGGGGGAACAAATTAATGAAAGTATATATATTGTATATGGTAGACGAAGGTTGGTCTTGCCAATTGTCGTGTCGGGGAGAGGGAAGCGGTACGGTTGGTGTTGAGAATGGTCGGGCCGGAAAAACAAAACGCCATTTCTAGTTGCGACGGTTGATAGTGGATGACGGTAGAGGTGTAAATTACTATTCACGTTGGTTTGAAATGTATATATTTAAATTAAATATGAAAGTCGGTGAATTGAGGATGATTTTTTATTTTAATTTGCTTAGAGAAATTGATGAAAGTTGTTACAAAGTATATACTTAAAAATGATAATTTATTTCCTATTTTATGCTTATAGGATAATCTATTTTTTATTTTATTTTATGAAGGCTGTTATTTAAGTTTTACTTTTTATTTATAAAAAATAATTTATTTTATTTCCTTAGTTTAAAATTTAATATATTCTTAAAAGAGGAAATTTAATATCTTCTTAAAAGGATGAAAAATACAGTTTGAAAATGAAAACTAAAATTTAATATATTCATAAAAGGTTACTGGAAAACTAAAACTTAAGAAACAAGAAAATAAATCTTCTAAAACTATAAACAAATTCAAATAATTATCCTGTTGAATCTTCATGTAATGGTTGCAATAATTCTTGGAATCGATTTGGTGCACGCGCGTATGAGACGTTCAGGTCTGTGGTATCTTGGTTTGTTGGAGTCACATCTTGGGCGTGCATGACTTGGCCGGACCGATTGGCCTAACGTTATTCTTGGATCGAGCGTATCATTGTGCATGGTTGGTTTTCCGGTGACTTGCGGCAGTGACGCCAAAAACAATCAAGGAATCAGTAGCAAAAGATTTTAGTTAATCATATCCTACGTACGTAACCTAAGTAATTGAATTCATATATATACTAGGCAATATGAAAATGATGAATAATAACCAAACAGAAATTAATTAGGAAAATACCATTTTAATGTGTTTCTGTTCATTGAAGTAATGACATAATAAAACATCACTCATGCATTGGATTTTTTGGCAAATTAATTATGATACGAAACTCACTCGCATAAACATACCATTGCTGTATACGTACCTAGAAAGCTAGTTTCTCAATCGTTTGATCAAGTGTACGTCTCAATGAAGGTTTACAGCAATGGGGATGTGTATGAGGGTGAATTCGATATCGGTCTAATTATGCAACAAAGGTTCGATCACCCCACCCCATATGTTACCTTCAATGTACATCTGCTATTGTGAAAAATCACATACAAAACCTTACAATTAATAAACATTACAATGCAGCCGTCCTATTTATACTAATCCTTAACTTGACAATCAAGTTTCTAATTGATCACTTCAACTTGGTGACCAAGCATAATCCCAACAACTTAGGGATTAATTTCCCTGAACTCATAATTAAACCAATTATCCAGGTCTTTAACTTTGAAAGCAAAATTCGAATTTTAAATAGATTTTGATAACCGGTTCATATTTGATTTTTGAATTCATATCAGATTCCGAATTAGAATTTATTCTATTGCTTCAAATATTTTTTTGGGTACTAAATTTAGTAATTATGAAATCGAGTCGAGTTTGATATAAATTTCAAGAGGTAAATGAATATAAGACTGTTAAGCATGTAACTTTAGATGTAAACTCATCCAAATATCATAGTATTAAACAAAAAAAAAGTTAAACTATTAATTAAAGTTAGAGTAAATTACATTTTTTGGCCTTTATAATAAGCTAAATTACGGATCGTGGCCTTTATTTTAAAATTTTGCACTGGTTAGCCTTTATATAAATTTTTGTCACGGTTTTAGACCTTTAAGTTAACGGTCGTTAACTTTTCCAGTTAAAATTAAATAACTGGAAAATTAAATAATTATATTAATCATCATCTCCACCGTCACTCACCACCATCAAAATCTCCCAAGTCACCATCTGCTCCTCCTATATCCAGCTCCTTCATTGCAAGACCCACCATCGATTCTTACTGTTTGACAAGGTTTCTATAACCAAGTGTTAATCAACTCTACAGCTCTACTGCAGTTTATATATGAATATAGAGTCATGAGTTACCATTAGAGCTGCTGTTGCCAATTGTGGGTTTGTGGCAATACTATTTCATGGGTTTGCAATTTTGTATATTGTTTCAACATCAAAATTGTCAATTGTGGGCTTGATTATCATGAATTGTCAATTGTGGGCTTATAGTTATAGACTTATAGTAGATGTTTTTATGTGCTATTTAATTTGGTGACTAACCAGACACCTGAATTTGACTACATTTGTTTTATTGATTTAGTTTGTTCAAAGGATTTGAATTTTGATTTAGATTCCGTTTTCATGGATTGATGAATTGCTGAAACAACAACAGACCTAAGTATAAGGAGATCGTCGGATCTAGCATCTGTGATTTTGGTGGTGGTAGGTGATGGTGGAGATGATGATGATGATGATGATGAGTATTGATGATTTTGTGCTTGTTGAAGTTGTGGATCCATCACCGGAGATGTGGATGTCAGTGGTTGTTTAGAGCTTCGATGGTGGCAAAGGTCGATGATGAATGATTGTCGTTAAAGGTGGTGGTGGTTAGTTGCAAGGTGAGGTGGTAGTGATCATCGTTAATGGTGGTGGTGGTGATTATTGCAGGTGGCTATGAAGAAAGAGGAAGAAGATGGCCAAAATAACATTTTTTTTGTCTTTTAGGTGTTAAATGACTAAAATGCCCTTGCACATGAGGAGCTTTAACAGAGAAATTTAACGACAGTTAGATTAAAGGCCCAAAAGCGTGAGAAAAATTTAAATAAAGGCCAACCAGTGTAAAAATTTAAAATAAAGGCCACGATCCATAATTTGGCTTATTATAAAGGCCAAAAAATGTAATTTACTCTTAAAGTTAAGTAGTTTTGATTAAAAGTCTAACTAAATTAAAGTAATGAAAATCTTTTTGATTTGTAAAAGAAATATCGATCAACAATCTCATCCAAAATAATAGGGTTATTGGATTATAATACTCCAAACTATGGCCTATTGGCCGCTGCCACTCTCAACTAACACCCTCACTATCATCACTCCCAACTTAACATCATACTTGTGGTGTCACCCCCATCGTTAAAACACACTAACGTCGTTAGTGTTTGGGTCAAAAGTGTCACTTTCCTAAGTTGAAGGGATAATTTTATGTTTTATATATATATATCCCTAATTCTTCTTCACCTCCACCATTTTCTTCTATCATCAGACAACAACATTTTCAAATCCCTTTTCAACCTTCAACAACCCAATGATCCAACCTCTGTTTCAATCTTCTCTGATTCCAACCCCTTTCGTACCAAACCCACCAACAAATCCCAACAATTTCTTCAATTAGACCTCCGATCAAACGCCAACACCACTAACAACACCTCCGATCAAACACCACCACTATTTGCGGCGATGAAACACGATTATTGATTTATACGATTGAAACACGATCAAACACCACCACTATTTGCGGCGATGAAACACCTCCGATCCCAACAATTTCCCAAATTGAATCGTTTCGTCATCTTGTTGATTTATACGATTATTCATAATTTGATGGTGGAAGTGGTAGTAGTTTCGATGACAGTGTGAAGGGTGTGGCAATGATAGCGGCGATGGATGGGTGGCGGGTGTTGGTGTGAATGGTGGTTGACCGGAAAGTCAGTCGGTGTGTGGTGGAGGTTGACGGTGGTTGGGTGAAGAGCGGTGGTATGGTGGTGACAGGAGTTGGTGGTGGTGACCGAAGTTTTTGTAGTGACCGGATATGGTGGTGGTGGTGTGTGGTAGTGGTGGATATACATATTTTAAACAGAGCATTCATTTATTGCCCCTTAAGATAACAAAATTACATTTTTGGCTCAAACACTAACGGTGTTAGTGTTTTTTAACGGTTGGAGTGATACGGCAAGTGTATTGTTAAGTTGAGAGTTGTGACAGTGAGGGTCTTAGTTGGGAGTGTCAGCGGCCAATACCTTATAGTTGGGAGTATTATAATCCAATAACCCAAAATAATATACATTTTGTTATATATAAAACATATAATTATAAAAATACTTAAATATATGTGAAGTTATGATAAATTTTTTTTAAAAATAATATGCATATATATAAAACATATAATTATAAATAAATACAAAAATGAATATGAAAATTAAATATAAAAATAAAAAAAAACTAAATAAGAAAGGAGTCGAGCCCGAGCCTAGCTTGGAAAGTTTCTGGCGAGCTGAGCTCAAGCTTTAGAAATAAATCTCGAAACGAGCTGAGCTCGAACTTGTGCTTTCGTAAAGATCGAATTCCAAGAAAACCAAAGTTCCCCATAAATATTGAATTGAAGGGACCTAAATTTGTTTTTAGATATCTTTAATCGATCACCTCACAATTGATTCTGTGTGGGGAAAATCTATATCTTCTAATAAAAGAGGGTTTTGATGCAACATGTCATTCAATGAAGCCATTGTTGACATCATTTTCTCGCTCTTTAATATTACGTATAATCCTTCTACTATTACACAACATTCGTTATTAAAATATATTTCCCTATCAATTAAAAAAATAATTACCATATTCAAAATATAATATATTTAATTACCATATTCAATTAATATATTTTCCTATCAATTACAAAAATAAGTACCGTATTGTTCCAAAAGTAAACACGTCAATTACCAAAATATGTATCAATAATCTTCCGAAGCATTGATTTTTCTATTAAATACTATTTAAACGTTGTTTTATTTTATAAAGTACAAGTTAAATTAATATTTATGCTTGTGAATCATTTGTCTTCTATTTTTTATGTGGGTTTTGTCTTTAGTTGGTGTTAAAGAACGTATACATGATACTAATGATTTAGGCTGTAATGCTTATTCGTCGTATGATTCTTTGTTTATTATGCTTGATTTATGCTTATGAACCCTTTTGTCTTTTAAATTTTCTTATGTAGGTTTTGTTTTTGTAGGTGTTAGAGAACGTACTAAATATGGTAATGATTTACATTGTAATGCTTACTTGTCATATGATTTTTTTGTTTATTTTGCTCAGCTATAGTGAAATATTTTTAGTTAATCAACTTGTGCACTACACGGGGTATAATCTAGTATTACTAATAAGGAGATGTTGTAAAAAACATTCTCCCCTTTCATGCCTCAAAGTTGCTGCTACAACAACAATATTGTGAAAAGGGTTTTACTAAATACGGTAACTTGATATCATGTTTACTTGTAGCCGAGCAAAATAACGAGCTCTTAATGAAAGATCACCATTCCTAAAAGTGAATGTGACAACATATAATGACCAAAGTGGAAGTTGTTGTCTTGGTCGTGGTCAGGGAAATAATCATGGTGCTAATTTTAAAAACATAAAAACCCACCAAAAGTTTCATGACAATGGAAAGAAATCTAAGGATGAAGCAAGTAAAAAGTAAAAATGAGACCACACCAAATGCATGTTATAGATGTGAAGATAAAGATCATTGAGTTCGTCTCTGTTGTACACCTAAAAACTAGATGGAACTTTACCAACAATCCATAAAAGGTAAAGGAAAAGACATATAGACAACTTCACATATGAGATTAACAATGTTGATATCCTGGATGATTATAATGACCTTAATGATACAACTCATATGTATGTTAGTAATTTCCATATTAACACACCTAATCTCGATGGTGGTGGTTTTCTACTCCGTTGGATGCTTGCAATTTTTCTTACATATGAAGAAATTTTTATTTATGTTATTTTCTTTATTTTAGACATTTTGTTTGGGCTTTTGGTTTGATATTTTGTTTGGGTTTTTGGTTTATTTTGAAGCATGTGGTTATTTTGTTTATGGATTTTGTTATATTTGAAGCAATTTAAATATTTTATTTATAATAATTTTTTTTGTTTTGAAGCATATGGAGCTTTTAACTAAACTGTCAATTAATGATGAGTTTTATTTATATGTCTCATAGACAGCGCAACACCACATACAATTTAAAGAAGGGTTAGTTTTCTAATTTGGTTATAAAAGAGGAAAACGTTAGTACTATAAGTCTATAACGGTAGTACAAAGTTAATTGAAGGATTTGGAGAAGCTTACATAATGTTATTAGGTGGAACACAATTTAAATTTAACAATGCCTTGAAAGAAGAAGGGAGCAAGTAATGAAACCAATAAAATAGACATAACGTTAGTACTCGGTAGCAAAAGCTCATCCCTACCCACAATGCACAAAGATGAGACCTCAAAGGAGGTTAGGAATATATGTTGGGTATGAAACACCATCTATCATTAAATATATAGAGCCATCAACACTAGAGTAATTTGTTTAAGGCTAGTTTGGTGAATGTCATTTTGATGAATCAACATTCCTAACATTATAGGTAGATGAAAAACAATTGAAAGTAATATAAGTTGGAATGACTTATTATTATCTCATCTTGATCCTCGAACTAAAGTATGTGAACTAGAAGTTCAAAATATAATTATTATTTACAAGGATTAGCAAAATCAATTACCAGAAGCATTTACTGACCTAAAGAAAATGACTAAGTCACATATACCGGCAGTAAATGCTCAAATAAAAGTTAGTGTCAAGAAGGACAACCACATATGGCGATGATTTATGAATCCCCTAAAGATAAAAATTCATAAGGATAAAAATTGATATGTTTCAAAAATAAAAATCCTTGAAAGAAGAAGGGAGCAAGTAATGAAACCAATAAAATAGACATAACGATAGTGAAAGAAATGGAGTCACCTAAAGAGATGCTAGACACGATGGTTTCAAATGAACCTCATGTATATAAAAAAATAAGAGATCTTAATAAGTTATATCATAACCAAACAAGTATGGAATCGAAATGAAATCGACGTTAATGACAATTTTCATATAACGTAGCATTCCCTCATTAAATAATAAGTTTTTTGGTCGGTAGCCCAGTGTAAAGCCCATCACATATAAATGGGTCTTTTTGCGAAAGCGAAATGAGGAAAATGAAATTGTTCAATATAAGGAAAGATTGGTAGCCTATGGATTTTCGCAAACCTGTGATTAATTATGAGTAGACATATTCTCCGATGGTGGACGCGACAACTTTTCATTATTTTATTAGTCTAGTAGTACTAGAAGGAATTGATTTGTGTCAGGTGATGCAGTGATAGCCTATCTGTATGGCTCACTTGATACTGATATTTATATGAAACTTACAGAAAGATTTAAATTACCAAAGTCTTGTAAATATCTATTGTCTTGATTATAAACTTCACCTTGCCTAGTTAAACAGATCAAAGAAAAATATTAATTGTCTTCATTATGTTATTTTTATGTTATGTTTACTTTTATTTTCAAAATCTTAAACCGTATTTGTATATTTACATAACTTTTTGATATAACACTTATTTTCCAATCATCGTTTGCATGTCAAAAAAAAATATCCTAAATACACCATTCTAATGCAAATAAATTGTGAATTAAAGCCTTTCTTAAAAGTTCTCTAACATTCATGGAAACATTAACGGGTCACGCTCTATCATACAAAATTTAAAATATATATCGTAGTAAATTCCAGGGTCACGCCGACGCTGTCCACATGAAATTTAATCCCAGGATCACAAACATTAAAATAATGTTTGGTATCCAATAATGAGAAAAGTGAAATTGAATAAACTATTATAAGGGAATATAAAAAACATGTTTGGTTGCTCAATAAAATGGAATCCTTATATAATATAGCAAACGTAAAAAGCTTATGTGGCATAATTTTAAAGCTTCTGGAGAGAGTTTATCTCACAATAATATTTTTTATTTAAAATATGTATATAAAATATATTATAATAAAACGAATTACATTTTTGGTCCCCCTAATATTTTGGAGAATTCCGAAAAATTTAAGAGTATTTATATTTTTAACCCTCTACGTACTACAAGGGGTGTACATGAGTCGGTTTATATTTGATAGGGTCTAAAAATGAAACTTATGGATAAAGTTAATAATAACATACAATTAAAGACCTCGGTGTTTTATAAATATGCATAACATTTTTATATGATTTTTTTAAAATAAACTACACTATAAAACTGAGCACTTTCTGGTGTAGTAAATTTGAGTATAATAATACTATACTACAAGTCTAATTTTAAAAGTATATCATGTGTTCCGGTTTACCACGGTTGTCTCAAAACTGATTGGAACATTCATGAATATCCTTAAAAGCATCACTTGAATGTCGTTACTCGTCCATTTCATTACCCTATACCAAACAGACCTATGAAGATATTATCCCGGAGTTAGAATATATGCATTCTAACTAAATTCAGGGTGTTTATTTTTTCTTCGATCATTGTTAAGGGAGTTGATTTTTCACGCGTGTAGACGTTATTTTTAAAGACTATTTTTAACATATCTAAACTTAGTTTTTCAATTTTAAAAAACAAGCTATGAACCCTCTAATTAAAACATCCTTACAAAAACCTTTTTTTTACTTTTTCAACCATCACCACCACCACCACCACCACTCACCAACTACCACCACCACTACGTCGGCCAACATCACTGCTCGCCACCATCGCTTGACAATCATATATTTTCAGTTTGTATAGACGATTCTAGTTTATAAACCAATCAGTCTTATCAGGGCCGGTCCTGAGGATTTTGGTGCCCTGTGCGGGCCAAGAAAAAAGGGCCCCATTCTCTGCCGTATGTCTTCAAAAAATTAGTGGACCAAAAGTTTAATTTGCCTAACGCCTGCTGCCGCTTATCCGCTGCCAAAAAATTGATTTTGTGACTAGTGGGCTTTTGATTTTGCAAGTTTAATTTGTCATGTGGTCTTTTAGTAAAACTAGTGAGCTTTTAAAAGTAAAAAAACAATGGGCTTTTGTGACAAATTCTCTAGCCTACACATAAGTTTTATAAATTTTTTTTTTATATAATATAATTTTTTTAAAAAAAAATTGGTGCCCCCGTCGAGCAGGTGCCCTGTGCGGTCGCACACAGTGCACTCCCTCTTAGCCGGCCCTGAGTCTTATATTTTCAAATTACAAACATGTTTAAACATGTTTAGTTATAGATATAAATTTATATGAAAAGAAAGCGTTGAGAAATTTTGTATGTAAAAACAAATAGGGTTATTGGATTTAATCACCTCCAACTATTGGTTATTGGCCGCTGTCACCCTCAAGTATCACTTTGGCCAATATAACTCCCAACTAAACACTTTGGTGTCCGTATCACCAAAAGTCAACCAATTCAAGTCACTTTTGGTTAACTTTTGATTATTTTTTGGTTAGCTTTTGGTGTTACGGACACCGTATCACCAAAATTTAACCAATTCAAGTCACTTTTGGTTAATTTTTGGTTAATTTTTTGTTAACTTTTGGTGATACGGACACCATAGTGTTTAGTTGGAAGTTATATTGGCCAAAGTGATACTTGAAGGTGACAACGGCCAATAACTAATAGTTAGAGGTGATTAAATCCAATAACCCAAACAAATAATTAACACCGGTCTGTATGAAATATAAATATAAACATAAATTGTAGGTACTTTGTTTCATATATCCATCTTATCCACACGAAAAGCAAAAGGATGCACTTTCTGTTAAGAAGCGGTCACTGACGACACAAGTGATTGAGTGTCTGTTTTTTTGTTGCTTTACACTTTATTATATCTATAAATATAAATAAAACCCACATGATCGATCAGATGAATCGCTTCTACCTCATTATCATCGATCATCAAATCCAAGGAAAAAAAAAGAGGTAGCGAAATTAAACATTTTGATCGAGTATACATCGATCGATGGGGTATCTGATAGTACAGCCTGGTAGAATTAGGGACGTCCTTAGATACGGTATCTTTAACAGCAAATCCAGTGCTGCAAAGTTTCTCCATCCACATGGTAATTATGATGATAAACAAGTAGCAGATCATAGGTTTGTGATCATAGTTTCGATAATAACGAGGAAGCTGATTAAAGTGTTTGCTAAGCCCATGGAGTTGACTGGTTACCTTGTTGACTTCATACTCAATCTTCTCTCCCTCAACGGTGGCATCCTCAATCTTGTTTTTCATGCAGGTATGTAATTAATTTCATTTCATTTCATTTCTACAACCACGGATTCGTCTTCTGTCGTCTTTCGATGACTCGAATGAAACCAATGACGTAACTTTGCGTATATTCTTTTGGTTTTCAACTTTATGTTATCTACTGGTGTTCGTCTTCATCATCCTACTAGCACGTTTATGGGAGGAAAAGATATTAGAAAAGTCATGTATGCGTGTATTATTTACACAACATAATTTAAAAAACGATGGGTTAGCTTTATGACCTGACTATATATGTTCTAGACCCTTTGACAATTGTATAAGATTCGGAGAATATTGTAAAGTACGAGACAACGATGTTCATGAAAAGTTAAAAACCTTCAAATGGACCTCCATATCTAGCACACTTACATTTCAATTCTCGATGACTAGCGATTATTTAGTTTTTATTTTTTTTACTCGTTTTTTAAATTTTTTTATGCTGTATTTTTAAGTTTCTTTTCTTTTATTTATTAGTTGTAATGTGTGTTTTTTATTTAATGAAAATATTATAAGTTTAAAAAATGAGAAAATAAAAAATAAAAAATTTATTGAGGAATTGAGGTGGAGAGAGGTGGACTTCTGGTAAATTAGGGTGTGTTAGAGGTGGAGGACTGAAATAGTAAAAATGTTTAAGGGTGGATTGGGTGGACTCCCCTCATCTGCACTGTTAGCAACTAGTTGGGGTGTACTTCGAATGTGGTATAGTCGTAAGAGGCTTGGATTCTTCAAAAGAGGCCCAAGTTCTATTCCCGCTACCACCACTTTGGAAGGGGCAAATGAGTGCAATGAAGGGAGACTTGTGGTAACACAAGTTCGATTTCTGAGCCAAACAGGTTTTACCACTAGCTTGTCGTCGTGTCTACGGGTGGACGGGTTAGTGGGTTTCCCCAGAATTAGAGTCGGATTTTCCCCGAAATAGGTGGGCTTCAGCTACCCAATGCTGTTTGTGTTCGCAGAGCGTTTGGGGTTGCCTTTTGTAAGTATGTTACCCCGGGTAGCCGGGCTTTAGTCGTTTCGCTGTAAAAAAAAAGTTAATTATATATGTATGTACGTGTTTGTTGATGAAGCTGCAGGAAAGATGGTAGTGATTCCAGAAAGAGGGTCGGCGACATTTATCAGCACAATCGGACACATCGACGGACGAATCAATTTGGATTTGGATGTGGAGGGTATTCAGTTACAACCCGGGAGCAAGTCACTTATGGACCTTTCCATCATGGCTTCTAAATTGGCTTATGAAAATGCTGCTGTTGTTAACAATGTTGTCAATCTACACTGGAAGGCATCCATCCTATTTTATCCTATCATATCCATGCTTTATTCATTTCATACTTTCTTTCTTTTTTTAACCATTACTTAACACATGTATGTATTTGCTTTGGCCAACAGATGCATTTTGTTGGCTTCTACAACTGTTGGAATGGTACACAATCATATATAATTAATTACATATATGTTATTTCAATTGACGTTGATCGACATATATATTATTTGTGGTGTGTTGATTGGCAGAATATCAAAAGGAGAGATCAACCCAGGTGTTTATATTTTGCGACAAGCCAGTAGATGCAAACTTGATAGTCGTTAGTTTCCGAGGGACGGAGCCATTTGATGCAGATGACTGGATTACCGATTTTGATTACTCTTGGTACGAGATCCCAAATGTAGGGAAAATCCACATGGGTTTTCTAGAAGCAATGGGTCTCGGAGACAGATCAGATACATCGTCCTTTCAGGAACTGTTACTACTTCAAGGAAGAAACGCCGCAAATGTAAATGATGATTCGGAGAGCATTGCAGCAGAGTCAGCATATTTTGTTGTGAGGAGCAAGCTGAGGAGTTTACTTGAGGAGCACAAGAACGCGAAGTTTATAGTGACCGGGCATAGCCTAGGAGGTGCTCTAGCCATATTGTTCCCGACAGTGCTCATGTTACATGAGGAAGACGTTATGTTAGAGAGGTTGTTAGGCGTACACACCTTTGGACAACCGAGAGTTGGGAACAGGGAATTAGGAAGGTATGTTGAATCAAAACTACAACAACCCACACCCAAATATTACAGAATGGTCTACTGCAATGACCTTGTTCCCAGGCTCCCTTATGACAACAAAACATTCTTGTATAAGCATTTTGGCGTCTGTCTCTACTACGATAGCTTATATGTCGAGCAGGTATATATATACATAATAGAGTAAACTGCAATTTTAGTCCATGTGTTTTGATACCATTGACAGTTTTAGTCTCACTTTAACAGTTTTGGTTCCTGTGTTTTCATTTCCTAACAGAAATGGTCACGAACACTAACTCCATCCAGTTTTCCGTTAAGTCTCTCTCACATGCGGAGTAAAAATGTATGGAGTTAGTGTTTGGGAGTATTTCTGTTATAAAATAAAAACACAGGGACCAAAACTGTTAAGGTGAGACTAAAACTGTTATGATATCAAAACACAGAGACTAAAACTGCAATTTACTCTACATAATAACTATTCACTTTTAATTATTTCTACTGTGTGCATCTTGTTAATTACTTAACGTACAGAAAGTGGATGAAGAACCAAACAGGAACTACTTTGGTTTGTGGTACCTGATTCCCGAGTATGTGAATGCTGTATGGGAACTAGTGAGAGGTATGACGATGGGAATGAGGTACGGCGCAGAGTACAAAGAGTCATGGGAAGGCATAACGATGCGGATCATAGGTTTGGTCGTCCCTGGGGTTTCGGCTCATGCTCCTCCTAACTACCTTAATTCCATAAGACTTGGAACCTAAAAACATCTTTACATCTGAAATTTTAAATGTAATTTTAAACTTATTTATCAATATTTGTTGCTGCATAAGAGTTATGTATTGTGAAAATCAATATCAGCATACTTTAGTTATTTTTCATCTACGGACATAATGCTATTAATCATGTCTGTAAATCATCATTTTATCTACTTTTAAAGTTACAACAATCGATCTATAATTAAATCACACATGTTGCATTCTTACAATTACAAATCACTTTATCATTTGTAAATATAATAATTGAATTTATAGTTAAATATGCACATTTTGCGGCTATTGATTTATATGAGAGGATTTAAGCAAAGGGCAGTTCTCAAGTCTAGTGGTGCAATAAGTTGCTGTCACACTATCTTCAGCACCAGTAACACCCCAACGGCTAGCTACAGAAACAAGGCCTCAAGTGCGGCCGTCCACAAAATATCAGTTACTAACTCAAGCAGAAGGAGAAAACTCACTAAAACAACATCTCGACTCTGTTCGAGAATTTGCAGCCTAGACAACTTCAAAGAAGGCAACCTCAACTAATTGGAAACCAAAATCTCACCTTTTGAAAGGCATCCACCAAAAGTCCAAAACAATATACTGCAAACATTATAACTACATGTATCAAATCGACCGAGAAGTAAAACCGCAAATAAAAACGCTCGTACAATGTGCGAGCGAACGAATCTTTTTACTTTCGTTAAAATTGTGAAATTATTCAATTATTTATTGTCGTGTAGATCTAGAAGTTGTTAAATAAGACGGATTTTTTAAACAATAAACTTACCGAAGATCACAAGTAGATAACATATATTTATTAATCTATATATTTTTTCTAACAGATTAATCTATATACTAAAATGTTAACAATCTATAAGAGTATTAAAAAATAAAATTAATTCAAAATATTTTTAAACTAAACTTGACTTGAATATAGTATACAAGTGATGAAAATCACCAAAAATACTGGATTGATTAAGGTTTTTACCGAAATAAACACAAAAATTTCAAATATACATGCATCTCATGTGACTCGATCAGGGTAACAAAAAGGGATTTAGAATATACCATGCATGATGCATTCTATGTGCTTCTGGTCTTTGAAGTAGTGATCATCAAATTATTCGTCATGTGATTGTGTTTGGTAAATTATGATATGAAACTCACCCTCATAAACGTACCATTGTTGTATACCTTGAACCTATATCCATATGGTTATACGTTTTTAATTTGTTGTCACAAATCATTCATCATCAGTTATTCGACTGTTTGGTCAATTGTCTCGATGAACTGACCTTAGGAAATCACAGAAATCATTCATCATCAGTTAATTTGTTACCTTCAACATCTGCTATTAGAAAATATCTGACAAAAAATTAGCATGTAGTTGACGATGATGGCAATGGTGGCATGCATGAACAACTTTGGATACACCGAAAAGCTTATTTATGTTTTTGACGAGTCTAAGTGTGTCGATTAAGCCAAATAGATCTTCGCCGAATACAAACCCTAAAAGCCAACCAATTTTGTTTGCTTGGGTACGTTAGTAAAAATTGATCATGATGATGGTCTTTTTATTATTGCTACATCTGTTTTATGTTCCTTCATGCACTTAAACTTGTCAAAAACACAAATCAATTTACAACGCATATTAAGTTAATTGTTTATGCCCCCAGCACCATCATCACCAACTACAAACTAAACAAGCCAAATTCAAGAATAATAATCTCTTTTACGAAAAACTCTCTTTGAAACCTCACAATAAAACTCAATATTGAAGCTTATAATTGTGTCCTATATATACTAACGATCTTGACTTGTTAACCAAGTAACTAAATACACAATATTTAATTACCACATGTTAATTAAAAACTTTGCAATTAACGCAGCCTATTTATACGAACTAATATTTAACTTGGGCATTAAGTTTCTAACTAATTATGGTTAATTTAAGCACATGTTTTCTATGTTTATTCATTCCAACGTGGTGACAAAGCATAATCCCACCAACTTAGGGATTAATTTCCCTATAATCTCGCAAACCGGCCAATTAGTCTTCTTAGAGTTATTAAAGTTTTAACTTTTAAAGCAGGATCGATTAATTGAGTTTGAAATAGATTTGAATAAACCGGTCATATTTGATTTTCAAATTCATATCAAGTTTTGAATTCGAATTCACTTGTTTAGTGAATTAGTGCTATGCTCGGGAACACAACATTCAATTGGTGTTTTTAAAGATATTTATGGACACGAACGGTTCCAATCAATTTTGAGACAAAACCATGGTAAAACATGAACACAATTATTTTAAAAACTTGATATTAATTTGAAAAATAATTTTTTATAGAAAAGTTATGCGTGCTTGAAAAATATGAAAGTCATTAACTGTATATTATTATCAACTTTAATTATAAATTCATTTTTATACCATATCAAATACAAACCGACTCACGTATACCCTGGTAGGATAGGGTTGAAAATGTAAATACTAATAAATTTTTTAAAATTTTACTAAAAATAGAAGACTAATATAATTAGTGTTATTATATTATATTTTATATACATATTTTAAATAAAAAATCATTATTGTGAGAAAAGTTCTCAAATGATGACACATAAACAAAGTTGGAACATAATTATTTTAAAAATGTTTTTTGACATAACAATATTATACTCAAATTTAAGATAATTAAATGATCGATTTTATGGTGTAAATTATTTTTTAAATAAAAATTGGTATGAAAAAGTTATATGTGCTTGAAAAATTCAGAAGTCTTTAATTATATATTATTACCAACTTTATCTATAAGTTTCATTTTTGTACCATATCAAATACAAGCCGACTCACGTACACCCTAGTAGGATAGGGTTGGAAATGTAACTACTATTAAATTTTTATAAACATTAGAGGACTAATATGCAATTAGTGTTATTATAATATATTTCATATACATATTTTAAATAAAAAATCATTATTATGAGAAAAGTTATCAAATTTGGTTTTGCTATATTATATTAGAGATTCTATGGTTCAAATATTTTAGTTTTGACTTACAACAACCACCAGCCACCACGTCTCCACCACTACTCCACCTTCAGCCTTTCGCCGCCCAATAGTGAGCAGTCTACAGACTCCACCATTCCTATTGTTGTGAGTTATGACTTGTCCACTAGGGTAGTTTTAAATTTCAGCTTTTGATTGTAATTTATAAGAATGTTGATTGTTGAATGTTGGATTGTTGAATTTAGGTTTAAGGAAATAACGGGTTTATTTTAGATTTATATTTAGTTTGCCATTAAAATTAATTGTTTTGCAAAGCTTAAGGACAAGACACATGAGTTTAGGAAACACAATCAAATTCGAAATCAATCACAAAAATTATATGATACTAACATAGGCGTATCTTTTTGGGGATCGGGATAGGCGTCGGCCCCTATATATATATGATGAAGTTCATTTAAGAATACGCATATATTGCGTATATAAAAAGAAGAAACCTAAATTACTAAAAAAACTTAGTGATTTAGTATTCCTACACATAAATGTTTAATGTATAAACTAAAAAAACCATTAAAATAGTTTTTCGTATGTATCTTTATCTTTCTAAGTTTACCTACACATGTATAGGTCATGTGTAAGTAAGATAGCTTACATATGACTTCAACATGTGTAGATTTAACGAATAAACGATATTTAGTAATTATTATTTTAGTTTTAAAATTGATGAATAAATATTGCACTTTAATCATTTTTCTATATATTAAAAAAAATTTGGTTAAAAAAATGGAAAATTTAGTAACTTTTTTTTCTTCTCGCAATATTTAGTTTTCTCGCATGAACTCTTCCCTATACATATATATATTGAGCTCACCCACGTCAATAATAATTGCTCCTGTCAATATAAAACGGCATGTAGCTGGGTACTTGGGCTAGCCTAAATTCTCAAAGTCCAAAATTAAACCATCCCATTTAAATTGTTTAACCCATTTAACAAATTAAAGTCATTAGTTAAATGAGTCATTACATATTAGACCTAATAACTTATTACAAGTTTGATTCTAACTCCATTCAAAGATCTTAAAGGTAGTGGGGCGGTGTAATTCTTTTTCACGGTACACACCATGTCTTTTGCATCATCATATACATTTTGCCATTTGGGTCTTTGTTTGTTGAAACTTACCTAGTTTTGTATGTGTAAGAACGGTCATTTGTTTGAATGAATAACATTAGACATTTAGAGTTGTTATTGTTTGACCCGACACAAATAGAATCGTCAACCCGGAAAATATAGCATGAAACGTAGTGATCTGAAAAAATATGGGTCCTTTGATTTTCAACACCCGTACTATATTTAGAGTTTAGGATACACCACTGGGTACTAACTATTTTACATCATTATCACGATATAAAAAAATCTAAATATTCTAATAATTGAGTAACTCATTCACATGTCAACATTCTAACTACTTCACATAGGATTTTGCTTAGGTGTCATCCTCTAATTTAATTTGATGGATGATTTCAAGATGTGTCATGGTATGCTTCATATTCGAAATAACCCGATATATATAAATAAAAAATTAACAAATTATCATCAATTATCTCCTAATATGATATGTTCAAATAAAAATTTACCGATTATCATAATATATCTCCTAACCCGATATGTTCAAGTTAAAAATTTACCAATTATCATGAATTATCTCCTAACCCAATATGTTCAAATTAAAAATTTACCACTTATCATGAATTATCTTCTAACCCGATATATTCAAATAAAAATTTACCAATTGTTATAGATAAGTTCCTTTATTTTAGAATATGATTTTTGATAGAAAGATTTTAATAAATATTCAAATCGATTTAATAGAGGATATGTTAAAAATAAATTTAATACTTAAATTTAGATAAAAACATATAAAATCGAAATTCAATACACGGATACTAATCTAGTTCACTTATATATACATAACAAAATTAAGCAATTAAGATTTTGTATTAAGTTTAGAATTTGAAATATATATATATATATATAGTATTAATATGCATGTGAAAGTTAGATCATGCTTATCCTCAAATTTATCATGGTTCACGAAGTGCAAGCATTAAATTAAATATTTAAATGAAAACAATAACTTGTCTCAATCTACATATATTTGAACTCATATGATTACTCAAACCAAAAACATAAAATTATCTAATATCATCAAAACTAAAACGATCCAATAATAAGAAAACTTATTTCAGAATTATCAAAACGTAAACGTTAAACTTAAGGATAAAACTACTAATAACATATAATTAAATAATTTAATATTTTTTAAGCATGGATATCGTTTTTATATGATATTATTTATAAAACAACTGATTAAAATCATCCGTATTCCATGAATATTCTTGTGTTTTATGTACTTGAGTATAGCGCGGACACTAAACTAGTTTTTTATATAGTTAAATGGTAATGCCATTCATACTCGTAAATTCATTCAATCTTTTACGTGTATTTTAATTCAATATATATATAAAATAATAGTTAAGCATGTAGAATATCATGTAACTCTGGGTAACAAAAAGGGATTTAGGAAGTACCATGCATTTGGATGTGCTTCGATCTGCTCTTTGAATTAAGAAGTGATATATAATCAAATTATTAGTCATCTGATTCTTGGGTGAATTTTGACATAAACCTCACCCTCATAAACATACCATTGTACGTTGTATACGTACCCCGGCCCGGCTTGGTCAGTCATTGTTATTTGTTATTTGTTGCCAAAAATCATTGAATTGGATATATTGTTTGGTCAACTGTCTCAATGAACTAACCCGGGGAAGGAAATCACAGTTTCTGGGTTCTTGGTGAAGATTTACAACAATGGGGATGTGTATGAGGGCGAGTTCGATATCAATCTAACCACCATGCATGCTACGTACCTTCAACATCGATCTGATATTAGAAAACATCTTTGACGAAAAACTAGCTTGTAGACGAGGATGATGGAAGTGGTGGCATGAACAACTTCTTCGGATACAATGAAAATCATACATATATTTTTGACGACAAGTCTAAGTGTGACGATAGATTAAGCCAAAAAGATCATCTCGTCGAATAAAAACAGGCCTAAATGCCAACCATTCTTCTTTTATCTTCCCGGCCTCATGCATTTGATCTTTAAACACAAATCATTTTTACAATGCATGCATCTCGGATTGTTTATGCCCACACCACCATCATCTACATCTACAAACTAAACAGCCAAAAATCAGGCTTATACGTACATTGGGTTTCTCAATTAATAGAAAATTAATAGGATTTGATCTCTCTATTTGTAAGGAAGATTATTAATCTCAAAAACCTTAAATTAGAAGAAGTAGTTCATGCCAAAGAATATTTTTAAATTATATTTTTAAATAAAAAAACACATGTAATATAGATATAACATTGAATTTAAATATCACAAAGAATATTTTAAAATTTAAATTAGAGATAAATTTAATTAATTATAAACTAAGTAGATAAATATTATTAGCACTTATATGATTAATTAGTTATAAACTAAATAGATAGATATATCCTTATATAATATAGCAAAACAAAAAAAACTTATGTGGCATATTTTCAAAGTTTTTAGCTTATGTGGCATTATGTGAGAGTTTATCTCACAATAATGATTTTTTTAAAAATATTTATATAAAATATATTATAATAAAACTAATTACATTTTTAGTCCCCTAATATTTTGGAGAATTCTGAAACATTTAAGAGTATTTATATTTTTAACCCTTACTACAAGGGGTGTACATGGATAAAGTTAATAATAACTTACAATTAAAGACCTCTGTGTTTTATAAATATACATAACATGTTTAGACGATTTTTTTTAAATAAACTACACCATAAAACTAAGCACTTTATTCTCTTTAATTTGAATATAATATTGCTATACTAAAAATCTAATTTTAAAAAATATATCATGTGCTCCGGTTTACCATGATTTTGTCTCAAAACTGAATGGAACATTCATGAACATCTTTAAAAGCATCACTTGAATGTTGCGTTCCCGAGCGTAGCGCGAGCACTAAACTAGTAAAAATATAAATTTAAATATCAAAAAAGTAAGCGGATAATGTTTGACCCGAATAGAAACCATGAGCCCTATAGTTTAATGAAAGGAGAGTATGCCACATAGAATTTGTCCAATGTGGCATATCTAAAATGTTGACAAATAGATTAGTTACTAAATATTAGAATAGGTAGATTCACCCCTTTAGTTCCCGACTCAAATTAGCGAGATATTCAACTCGTGGTAAAGCTTGAATATCTTTGAACTTTTGCCTTGCCAACATTTCATCATGTAGAGCACCGTTCATATATATTTTTTTAGAGCATCTACATATATCTTATTTCTAAGATCAGTTATTATATATTTACTCAACTCTTATAATCAATTAAATATATTCTCTTTCTAAACCGTATATATTAGATAGAGTAAATTAGTGAATAATATAATGCATTGAAACTAGTTTTATTTTCATGTATTTAAAATAATGAGTTGTGAATATAATGTAGTGCAAGCAACAAGAAGGCGCTTATGAATACGGTTATATGGTGATCAAACATATGGAAGATGGGGATAGTTCCAGAACAAGAAATTGACAATTTAGTTATAAGATTAATTCCGAAGTTTATTAACAAGGTTTATTTTGGCCCGGGATGACCTTAAAGGTGTATCAAGGTTAGCAATACCATATAATAGTTATTTTTATCCATAACGGGTCAAAGTTAGCAACACCATATGATAGTTATTCAATGTTATGTCATGTTTTGTAGGCGGTTTCTACGGATTGGTTTGCAAGTTATGAGGAGGACGGTTTGAGTCATAAAGTGGATGGTTGCAAGTTTATGATGTTAGTTAGAACTTTACCATGTTTTGCAAAGTGTATGACACTAGTTAGAACTTTTTAATATGGTGTGGTTTGATGTTATTTATTTTGTTTTTAGACATGTAATATGTACCTTTGTTCTCTTATGAAAGTACTTGTTTTCTATTTTAAAATGATGCGGTTTGTATGTTGTTTTAACTTTAGGTATATATATAAATATTGTATAGTGAAATTTGTTATATATTTCAATAATAAGATTTCTGGAAAAATTAATGGCTATATATAATTTATATTTCAGAAAAATATTAAATTGCTAATATCTTTTTTTCGTATATAAAAAGTAGTTTTTTTAAGACAACACTTCTTTTGATGCTTTCTAAATTCGCACTATTAAATCTGACAAGCCAATTAATTAATGTCATTTTCATTTGTTGGTACGGCATAAAAATAGCACTTTTAAATCAAAATAGCAGCCCTCGTATATGTACTAGTGTAGGGATGAGCGTTTGGTACCGAAATACCGAACCGATACCCGTACCGTACCGGTACCGTACCGTACCGGTACCGTACCGATAGATTCGGTACCGGTATCGGTACCCACTTTTACATGTTTTCGGTATCGGTATTTTCGGTATCGGTACCGGTTCGGTACCAATACCTTAAATTTACCTAAAAGTACTTGTTCCGTACCTATACCGTACCGGTACCGTACCGAACCGGTACCGTACCTTAAATTTACCTAGTAACTAGTGTATTAAAGGTTCATGAAGTTTCTTTTAGATTAGAAGGATTGAAATATAATTCAGTTGGAATAAGAGTGGTGTGTAAAATTAAGATTTAAAAGTTGTATTGAAGGTTCATGATGTTCTTTAGGAATATCATTACATTACATGTTACATTGAAGTGCATGAGTTGTCGTTCAATTTAACGCTTTCTATTTGATTTACACCGTTGCGGGATGTTAATAAATACATTATTGATGCTAAACAAGTCTCGAGAAACTCAAACTCGCAAGAAGCAAATCCAATATCGCGTAACGTGCATGAAACCAATCCAACTTGTTATATGAATGTAGTTTTTTTCAGGTGGCCAACTTGTTATTTCTCATTATATAAAGCGACGTCAAAAGTTATTGAGATGTTGAAAGGAAAACGAAGGTGTTTGTGTGGCGAAACGGACAACAAGAAAGGTATTTGTTGGGTGGTTTGGTTTTGATGGAGTCAAAATTTTATGTTTAATGATATTTCTATTAAAAAAAAGTTTACAAATTTTTTAATATTAAATATAAAAATTCTTAAATATAATGATTATAACTTTTTTTAATTATTATATAATTTGTATGTAGCACCCAGATATTAAACATAATTTTAATAAAATACGCGTAAATCAAACTGTCTGAAACATATTTGAAACCAAGCAAACCAAAGATAGAAAAATACAAACCGTCATTCCTGTTGATGCATATTTGATAGGGTTTCTTTTTCCTAGTATTGCAATATTCTAAATTTATTTTAAAACCCTAAATAAGAAGTTCCAAGTTGTATATATATATTTCAAGAACAAATTAATTTCGTTATCAAATTAAACCAAATGGTTTGTCGCATTGAAATATGATACTTGATTTTACGTGTATTTTAACTCGATATCTATAATATAATAAAGGAAATGGAAAAAGCTTATGTGTTATTTTTTCAAGTCTTCTGTCTTATGAGTATTATCTGAAAGTTTATCTCATAATAATGATATTTTTTAAATATATTAGAATAACACTTATTATATTTTTGGTCTCCTAATATTTAGGAGAATTTTGAAAAATTTAAGTACATTTATATTTTTAACCCTTTGCTACAAGGGGTGTATATGAGTCTGTTGTATTTAATAAGGTATAAAAATTAAACTTATGAATAAAGTTAATAATAACATACAATTAAAGACCTCAACGTTTTATAAATATACATAACTTATTTATACGAAAACATTTTTAAAACAAAACTACACCATAAAACTGAGCACTTTATTCATATTGTTATACTAAAAATACTAATTTTTAAAAATAAATCATGTGTTTCGGTTTACCACGGTTTTTTCTCAAAATTGATTAGAACCGTCATGAATATCCTTAAAATCACCACTTGAATGTTGTGTTCCCGAACGTATAGAGCGGGCACTAAACTAGTATATAATAAAGAATATCATGTGACTCATGCAGGGTAACAATTAAAAAGCGATTTAGGAAATATATACCATGAATGTGTCGATGTGCTTCTGCTCTTTGAAGTAGTTTCTGGGTTCTTGGTGAAGATTTACAACAATGCATGGGGATGTCTAACCACTAAATTACCTTCAACATCTGCCATTATAAACATCTTTGACGAAAAACTAGCTTGTAGATGACGAAGATGACAGTGGTGGCAAGAACGTACAACCTCTTCAGATACAATGAGAAGCATATTAATATTTTTGACAAAAAGTCTGAGTGTGACGACGATTAAGCCAAAAAGATATTCGTCGAATACAAACAGTCTTGGATGCCAACGTACCAAGTTTGTCGGTTTCAGCAGCCCTTGTCGTCTTTCTCTTCTCCCTATTGATCGATGACGATAATGACAAGCAGAGGTTCGGTGTTTAATTAATACATTGTTTATGCCCCCACAATCATCTTCATCACCTACAAACTAGACAAGCCAAATTCAACGAATAATAAACTCTTTTACGAAAAACTCACTTTGAAACCTCACAATAAAACTCAATATTGAAGCTTATAATTGTGTCCTATATATATATACTAACGATCTTGACTTGTTAACCAAGCTATATATAGTACGTACGTGATATGATAGGGCTGGGTGGTTCATCGGATTCAATCAACTCAAATTATTGAAGTTTTTAACTTTTAAAGCACGATTCGAGTTTTAAATATATTTGAATAAACCGGTTCATATTTGATTTTCTAATTCATTTCAAATTTTGAATTAGAATTCGTTCTATGATGTAGTTCTTGTAAATTCATCAAGAAAAGGGAAGGAAACCAGATTAAAAAATAGAGAAAATCTTAAACTAACTTCATTTTTCATTCATGCTTAAAATACTTAGCATACTTGGCAATTTATAACACCTTAAAAGAAAAGTAAATAACTACCCACTAACTTTATCCAATACTCACTATTACTAAATAAAAGAAAAATAAAATTAAATGAAAATAATTAATTAGAAAACATGCAAATAAACATGATTGAGGTCATGACACATAACATTCTACTAGTTCAAATATTTTTTTGACTGAATTTGAACCGACCCAACACATAAATTCAATTTATGAAATCTATCGAATCAAATTCCAAAGTTTGACATAAATTTCAACGGGTAAGTGACAAGAGGTTGTTCATTATGTAAGCTTAGATGCAAAACTCGTCTAAACAACGTAGTATAGAGTACAACTATATAGTTTTGATTAAAAATCTAGAGTAAATTGTCAAAATTGTCTATGAGTTTGTAATGATTGGACCACTTGCTCTTTATGTTTTTTTTCCCACTTTGGTGTTTCGTTTTGTAAAATGTTGTCACTTTGGTTCTTTTTGCTACTTCTGTCAACATTTTTCATTAAGTAACCCCCATTTGCAACACATGTGAAGGTAATATCGTCCTTTTAGTTTATGATTCCACAATGGACGAAAATGGCTATTTAAACAAGATTTGTGGACCAAATCAAAACAAAATATTATCTTCTTAAAACTTTATGAAGAAGCCAAATCGCCAAACAACAAAACCAAGAAACAATGGTGAGCGTTCTTTTCTCTTGTGGATCGGCTACTAAAATACGCAATTTATGGACACCAGCCTGGAAGGAGATTACACTGTTGTGTAATTATTCATAGTACGATATGCTATTGTACATGGTCATTAGTTGACCCATCTTTATTATGGGTCCTTATAAAAGACTTATGGGTGAGAGAGACCTTCAGTTATTGGATCCATAAGCACATCATGAGTCTATTCGACACAAAGATTTAGTTTTCTTTACTTGTTCATGAATAAACAATAAGTATTATGTATCGAATATTAATTCAACTCTTCTTTAACTGCTATTGATCGAGAAAACAGGGTAGCTGGCTTTATCAAAATGAGTCTTCAATATGATGTTCTAATAGAACTAGAATTATGAGACCATAGTTAACATTTCCAACAACATTTATTGGCATATGCGTTGTAATCTGCAACTTTAATACTTATACTAAGTTCCGAGTGATTTTTGGAACATGTTAGGTATCATGAAGTTTTGATACAAGAACAGTCTTCATGGTGTTTACCGCCTTAAGCTTGTCACTAACTCTAATTATAGTTGTAGTTTGGTTCTTCCTAGAGAAAGAATTTTAAACCATTTTGTAAGTCAACTTAAAATGTGTTATTTTGAATACTAATGGATTCAAGTATCATTAGTGATTATTTTTCTTAGCCAACTACTCCTTTGCAGACAAATAGATGGAAACATTTTCTTGTATTTTGTTATTGGACCTTAAAACTATCCTTTCTATTATGATTTTTCCTTTGTATTCATCAAGGCTAGTGTATTAAGGTGAACAAATCTTGTTTTCTAGTTTTATGCATCCGACTTCCTTTACGCACAATGTTAGCAGTCGACTCATTTTTCACTAGTAATTAAGAGTGTCGTGACTGATTTTGAAGAGTATTAGATTGTGTGGTGACTTCCTTTACGCATAGTGAAGATGTCATGTCTTAAGAGATTATCAATATTAATAAGAGGAAATTTTATAGATGTTTTATCTGACAAGATTTGAATTGAAGATGCGATAGTGTCTGTTGTAACACCAAAATAACAAACTAAGTAAGTCCTACTTAAGTGGTTGGCTTCGCATTAGTTACTAACATTCATTTAAGCATTATGGAGAATTACCTTTTAGTATGTGATTCAAATGTGACATCAACGTTGGCCAGAAGTTTGACACTTAAAATCACATGATTAGTTTTGCTGCTATATTCAATAGATCATGATTGTTGTTGCTTTAAGGATATCGTTGATATGGAATTTTGATCCATAACAGATTCTAATATTGAACTTTTGCTGCTATATTTTCTTTTGATTCAAAGGTTGAAGGTTATGCTAAAGAATAAAATATTATTCTACATATTGAACTAATTTGAATACTTTGATTTTTTTATGTTTATTTATCAAACGTTTGTTTTTTGGTTAAAAATTTAGTTTATATAGTTTATTGTGTTGGTGCTTTGGGTTGAGGGGGCGGGGGGCTTTTTTCTCGTCTCGCACAGGACACCCAAATCCTTAGGACTGGCCCTGCACTATGTGGTTGTCCAAACAGTTTGTTTTGCTCTCAACTTGAATGCAATTTTTATATATGCACTATCTTGTTTAAAAAGGGGTTTTACACTTTCAATATATAAATAATAAATAGTCATGACTACACATGATCGAAACAAAATAAAAGTTACACTCAATCTAAACAATTTATGCTTGCTAGCTTCTTTAAAAAGACACACATGCTTGCTGTTGCTGTTAACATCAGATGGACAGAAAAATAAACAAGTTTTCCTTTAAGACGTGACCGAAAGTGGATTAGAACGGAGACATGAAGACTAAATTGGTTATGGCTATGGTCCGTTTTACCGGACCTGTTCCGATTACTATTATAGGTTATGATTTCTTGATTATGACTTTATGAGTGTTGTGGTTAATTTCTTTGCATTATTGAGGCATGTAGTTGATGAATGAGACTAAGGTAACTCATGCTCCTGCATCAATATTGATTTGGATGTCAAATGGGTGATTGTTATTACCATCAAGACTTTTCTATTTGGATGTCAACTGATAGTGATGTTCTCTTGGCGTGGAAAATTTAGTGGTTTGTTATTTTGTTTTGTTTTGATTTGTTTCGGTTTGTTTGTTATTTGGCTATGATGAATACTTTTTAGTTGCCTTAGGTGTAATCGTTGATTTTGCGCTGTTTTTTTGTTTCGGAATTCATAAAAGTGAGTTTTGGGTATCGTTGGCGATTTCACCGGACATTGGCCAGAAACACGAGTTTTGGAAATAAGGGGTGATAAAGATAAACTAAATTTAATTAAAATGTTACGTTTTAGTCCTTTCATTTGTATATTATGTTTTAAAACCTTAAAATCAAGTTTAGACATCGACATAAATGACCTAAACTGTTAGAATTGTTAATAAAATCTTATAAGATATATGTTTCAAAATGAAGAGAATGGAAGTAGTTTGAATTTAAAAATCACAATTAAAATCATAAAAGATTTATGTTTCAAACTTCAAAGTGGAGAGAATGAAATTAAGTTTGAATTTGAAAATTCGTATGCCGTTGCAATACAAGACGATCATAAAGCTAGTTATAATAATAAAGAAATTTTTGTGAGTTTTTTTATCGTACATTATCTTTAGTTTAAAATGATTTGGATTTTAAACTCATATATATTTTCTATTGGCATCCATCAGATAACAATATTATGATAAAAAAAAAAAATTTGCCTCGTTAACATATTTATTTGCATACATGATGCTCTCTTTTTTAAACATTAACTATCAAATATAATATCATAGTTTTAAATATTTTTTACTTTTATAAAACATTTTTTATTTTATTTTAATCGTTCCACCTAAGTAGCACACGGGCTTAACCGATTATACTAATACATATACATATACGTTTGTTTTATTTTATTACTTTTATTTGAACCTCTACTCGGAAATTCCTAGTTCCGCCACTATCGTAAATTCATTCAATCTTTTACGTGTATTTTAATTCAATATATATATAAAATAATAGTTAAGCATGTAGAATATCATGTAACTCTGGGTAACAAAAAGGGATTTAGGAAGTACCATGCATTTGGATGTGCTTCGATCTGCTCTTTGAATTAAGAAGTGATAATCAAACTATTAGTCATCTGATTCTTGGGTGAATTTTGACACAAAGCTCACCCTCATAAACATACCATTGTTGTATACCGGCTCGAAACTATATATACCCGGCGGCCATCCGGTTATAAGTTATTTGTTGCTAGAAATCATTCATCATCAGTCGTTGGATTGTTTGGTCAACTATCTCAATGAACTAACCCGGGGAAATCACAGTTTCTGGGTTCTTGGTAAAGATTTACAACAAGGGGTGTTCTTGGAAATCAGGTCTAAAATCACAAACACAAACACACAAATTGAACCAACTGTTTGACTCTTGTATTAAATAAATAAACCGGGACTACTACAAAGACTCATTCAACCCCTATTTATATTAAACAAATAGTAATCATAATCCAACTATAAAACCTAGATATATAATCAAACTCAATTATAGTCTAATACCGACTCAACTAAATAATTATAATCTCAAATAAACAAAACTATTTATTAAATCAAATCAAGATTAGCATCTTCAGATGTGTATGAGGGCGAGTTCGATATCAATTTAACCACCGGCCATGCATGCTACCTTCAACATCTTGACGAAAAACTAGCTTGTGGATGAGGATGATGGAAGTGGTAGCATGAACAACTTCTTCGGATACAACGAAAATCATACATATATATTTTACGACAAGTCTAAGTGTGACGATTAAGCCAAAAAGATCTTCTTGTCGAATAAAAACCCTAAATGCCAACCAATCTTGTTTTATCTTCCCTCGTGCACTTGATCTTTAAACACAAATCATTATACAATGCATCTCGGGTTGTTTATGCCCACACCACCATCATCTACATCTACAAACTAAACAGCCAAAAATCAGGCTTATACATTGAGTTTCTCAATTATAAATCTAATAGCAATATTTCATCTCTCTATTTGTAAACCTTACCCATGAATTAAGCTTTACAATGTGCCCAATATATACTAATTCTTAACTTGCTAGACAAGTACCTAATTAGACTATGAATACAATGCTTAAATTTCGTACGTACCCACGTGTTAATTATCCAATCAACACATTTTACTTAACATAGTCTCACCAACTTGGAGACCAAGTCGAGACCCTAGCTCCCAACATGGAATTTAAATATCACAAAGAATATTTTAAAATTTAAATTAGATAAATTTAATTAATTATAAACTAAGTAGATAAATATTATTTAACTATTCTAATAATTGAGTAATTAATCCATGTGTCATCATTTTAACATATCCACATAAGTAAAATCCTATGTGGCAAGCTCTCATAACTTAACTCATTCACTATTTGAGCATAATGGGGTCCGGTCATATACCAAATTTTTTACCCGGTTTCAAATTAATAAACATATCTAAAAAAATTAGGAGATAATGCATGGAATTCAAATTCTTATATATAGCGGTTTTAAATCTTAAATTAGAAGATAAAAAGATATAGTTTATAATTTAATTAGTTTAATTAAACTATGATGTTTTGATTGGTTATTTATTTTATAATTAGTATTATTATATTACTTTTATTGTTTTTATAGAGATAAATTTAATTATTTATAAACTAAGTAGATAAATATTATTAACACTTATATGATTAGTTATAAATAAATAGATAGATATATAAAAATTTAAATTTAAATATCAGAAAAGTAAGCAGATAATATTTGACTCGAATAGAAACCATGAGTCCTATAGTTTAATGAAATAAGAGTATGCCACATAGGATGTGTTCAATGTGGCATATCTAAAATGTTGACAAATAGATTAGTTACTAAATATTAGAATAGGTAGATTCACCCCTTTAGTTCCCGACTCAAATTAGCGAGATATTCAACTCGTGGTAAAGCTTGAATATCTTTGAACTTTTGCCTTGCCAACATTTTGTCATGTAGAGCACCGTTCATATATATATATATTTTTAGAGCATCTACATATATATCTCATTTATAAGATCAGTTATTATATATTTACCCAACTCTTATAATCAATTAAATATATTCTCTTTCTAAACTGTATATATTAGATAGAGTAAATTAGTGAATAATATAATGCATTGAAACTAATTTTATTTTCATGTGTTTAAAATAATGAGTTGTGAATATAATGTAGTGCAAGCAACAAGAAGGCGCTTATGAATACGGTTATATGGTGATCAAACATATGGAAGAGTTTATCAATCAGATTAGGGGCCGGATTTTAAAAGTGAGAGGGCTCATACCCAATTTATATAATAAAATCAACTAAAAACCAACAAATCGCTACTTCTAACAAAAAAAGTGGGAGGGTCGTGACCATCCCCCGTCTCTACATAGTTGCACTCCTGGTCAATCGTATTCAACATGTTGTTAACCTAGTAAGTTTTTGCATATGTTCCGTTACTTACTCTATTGTGCTATATTATATATTTGAAATATATTTTTTATTTGTTTTTAGTTGTGAGAAGAAGAGGGGATAGTTCCAGAACAAGAAATTGACAATGTAGTTATAAGATTAATTCTGAAGTTAATTAACAAGGTTTATTTTGGCCCGGGATGACCTTAAAGGGGTATCAAGCTAGGTTAGCAATACCATATAATAGTTATTTTTATTCATAACGGGTCAAAGTTAGCAACATCATATGATACTTATTCAATGTTATGTCATGTTTTGTAGGCGGTTTCTACGGATTGGTTTGCAAGTTATGAGGAGGACGGTTTAAGTCATAAAGTGGATGGTTGCAAAGTTTATGATGTTAGTTAGAACTTTACCATGTTTTGCAAAGTGTATGACACTAGTTAGAACTTTTTAATATGGTGTGGTTTGATGTTATTTATTTTGTTTTTAGACATGCAATATGTACCTTTGTTTTCTTATGAAAGTACTTGTTTCCTATTTTAAAATGATGTAGTTTGTATGTTGTTTTAACTTTAGGATTATATAGAAATATTGTATAGTGAAATTTGTTATATATTTCAATAATAAGATTTGTGGAAAAACTAATAGCTATATATAATTTACTAGGTTAACACCCGTGTGTTCACACGGTGTTGAACGGTAAAAACATTTATATAATTTTATATTGAAATGGGTAAATTAACAAAAGTATGATAAATGGGCAAATAAAACTATTTGTTATTCTGTTTGTACAATATAAACTATAAAATTCATAAGATTGTCATATTCAAACTTTTAATAAGCATAATTAAATATTAGTGTCCTCGACTGGTAGCACAATCTGTTTTGTTGACATGTGGTAGCACAATCCGTATTGTTGACATGTGGCATGGCCTTTGGTTGCAGGCAAGTCATGTAAAAGCCTTCTCGAAACTGTGTCGGGTTTCAAACACTTGTTAGACAATCTCATATAGACATATTACATAGTTTAGTTATAGAAAAAAATAATGGACTCAGCCATATAATGATATACAAAAGGACTACCTTAACATTTTTCTTTCCAAACCATATCTGTGTAAGGCATTCCTCTTGTTCATCTTCAGAATATGTATGCTGAAAGATATAAAAATCTCGAGTGTTAAATTTGGACTTTTCTTCTGATAAACTCTTTTCTTTACCATTCACACGCCACACCTGCACAACCATTATTTAAACTTAAATGGGTTGAAATTGCCACACATAATACTCTATAAGCATAATGCAATGGGTTCTACCCATGGAAATGTGTAATTGTAAATTGCAGTCACATAAACATAAAACAGTTAGTAGCATACATAACCCATTATCGAACACTGTGTTAGCTATTAAGTGCAAGCCACACAAAGTAGTTAATAGTGACATAAATAACCCATTGTAATTGTTGTTGCATACAATATACAAACAAAAAATGATTAATGTGCGGATACTGAGTTCTATAAATTTTTAATTCACTTTAAAGTTTAGGTGTATTTCAAAAACATCCTCAAAAGAAATCAACATGTTCATACCCTTCATGAAGTATATAGTTATAGCATGCTCTCTTAACTACATGAACGGTACCCTTAGCCAAAATAATAAAAGAATAATATAAACCTAAAAATGAATACATCTTCAAAATTAGCACATTGAATATAATATAAAATACATTAGAATGAAGGAAACATAAATATTAGTAATGGTAACAACAAACCCATACATAGATTTTATCTATCATCCATAACTGGAATAGTCTCTTTGAGAAGCTTAGTTTCCTGTTTCAAGCATAACACGAAAGATGTCACCGGTTTCATAATTTGCAAATGTAAAACAGTAACAATTTGTAGTATTGACTTAACTTGTTCTCTTTGAATTTGTTTGGCCTAAATATGTTAAGCCTCTAATTGCCTTCTTCATTTGTCAATCCATCTCTTGTACATTTCAATGTTTCAAACACCACATTAACTGAAATTGTCTCATGTAACAATCAAAACAAAATTTAAAACTTTGAAGCATAACATCATTTGTCTTAAATAGAATATGAAAATAGAGATCTTTCTGTAGAAAAGGTATTATAAACGCAAGAAAGTGTTGCATGACATTTAAATTAGTAAGAGATGGTATTGAGCACACAAATAAAACAAAATTTAACATGCTTGAGCACATAATTCTTCTTGGAAATTGAAACTTCCAGAAAATAACAAAATATTAGTTCTATATTTATAGTACTTGCAATCAAATGAAACAAATTCATTTAAGTGTTTGTTACTTGTGTACTTGTTATAATCCAAAACCTGAGACATATTAACGTTATAATTCGTAGGGCGTTCAAAAAGTGATTTGCAAGATCATAAGCCACATGGTAATGGTTAGCATACTCAAACATCATATAATGACAAATAGTAAAATTATCATTGAGAATATAGATTCAAAATTTCAAACAAATAATGAGTCTCACATTTTTTATCTTAGCACAAAAAATGAGTACCTACAACTAAAGTTACTCAGATTCGCCTGTACGACTTTATAAACCTTGGTTTTCCTTTGTCAACCTGTTGATTACCAGAACTCAAATAACATCTGAATTGCCTTTTTCTAGCATCAACGGGTCAATTGGATTTAACACATTACTGAATTGCCAAATTTAGTTGAAAATAAAGCTAGCTATAACAATACTCACATAACAGGCTTTTGGGCATACTTTTTGCAGAGTTGAAGTTATGATTAGTCGTTCACTTGAAAAGTGAAGTCCAATAACCTGACAATTGTAAAAAGAATGGTTAAATTATTGGGTTCATTATGGTAATTCACAATCATATATGTGATGAGAAGGCGATATGCAACTTCACCCTGTCAATCCGACCCGTAACATAACTTTTTGGCTATCTGCGGCCTAGAAGTTGACTTGTCAACAACAAAATTTCATCCAACGGTTCCTTCGGCGCTGCATGATTAAAAATTTAATTCAACAGGTAGTTTCACATGAATCCAAATCAAATGTGAAAGTTTTATACATACTCACATGCCATATGTTAAAGCATAGCAAATGTTATCAATCATTAGCCTCTTTCACCCATTCTTAAATGTAACGATACAAATTGAAACCTAACAACAAATGTAAAAACACTCTTCACCCATTTTATGATTATACTGAGACACATTTATCGAACTAAATAATTAGCATAACAATCAAGTCAATCTAAATACATACATAATCCTAAAAAAGATTAAAAAAAACTCTAAAAATTTGGTATTTATATGCTGCAAAAGATTCATAGCTGGTTAATCTAGATGATTGAACGAAACAGATGATGAAACAAAGAAAATTGACATAACATACAAACAAACTGACAAGGTTTATAGAACATTCAATCGAGTAAACAATAAAGCATCGTCATCACAGATAAGGGTTATAGAACATTCAATCGACATAATAATAACTTACGATTCATCTCCAGATTCAAGTATTCGATTAACTGATTAAACAATGTTAATGAAAAGACGATATACAAACATTCAGATCCTGGTTAATCTAGATGATTGAACGAAGCAGATGATGAAACAAAGGAAGAATGTTAGTGAAGCGGAAGAACATTCAATCGAGTAAATAATAAAGCATCGTCATCACAGATAAAGCATAAAGGATTGCACATACGCTGATGATGAGATTCAATGATTTAGGGTTAATCGCTGAGGGGTGATGAAGAATGTTAGTGAAGCGGCGATTTAGGGTTTGGTGTGTATGAATGAATATGCGAATGAAAGGGCTGCAGAAATAGATATGTATATATTAGATCCGCGACAATCAAATATGGGTAAACAATTGGTGCGGGTCGGATCTGAAGATCCACATAGATGGTGAGAGTGATTGTGGTGGCGACATGTGGCGCAATGTGGGAACATTGGTTAGCGATTTATTAGAAGAAAGGATTTTTCAGGAAAATATTAAATTGCTAATATTTTTTTTTCGTATCAATAAAAAATGGTTTTTTTAGGAAACACTTCTTTTGGTGCTTTCTAAATTCGCATCTTTAAATCTGACACGCCAATTAATTAGTGTCATTTCCATTTGTTGGTAAGGCATTAAAATAGCCATTTTAAATCAAGATAGCAGCCCTCGTATATGTACCAGTGTGTAGTATTAAAGGTTCATGATGTTTCTTTTAGAATACTAGGTGTATTCATCGCTCGCGGGTTGCGCGAGCTTTTTGTTTTATAATTGCAGTTCATTTGTCGACAAATCCAATTACTGGATACATATCTAGTTCCAAATAACATATACTCTTTTTTTAACACAACGATTCATTTTTAAAAAACAAAACAAATATGATGACTTTATGGTTTTATTAAAACCACTGACAATCGAAAACCATCAAATGTTTTACAGTAAACCAGTACCATCGCCACCATCGCCGCCGTCACATACGACTACCAGAGGCGGTGGGGTTGCAGATTTGCACTGATTAAAATGAGAAACCAAAGAGAGTAATTTCAACTTATAACACATATTCAAATGGACAGAAATGCCCTTCCACCACAACCAAAATTACAAAACTGCCATTGTTACTATTCATGAAGTTTTACTTTCAATATAGTTTAATTAATTAGGAGTGAAATATAATTCAGTTGGAATAAGAGTGGTGTGTAAAATGAAGATTTAAAAGTTGTATTGAAGGTTCATGATGTTCTTTAGAAATATCGTTACATGTTACATTGAAGTGAGTTGTCGTTCAATTTAACGCTTTCTATTTGATTTACACCGTTGCGGGATGTTAATAAATACATTATTGATGCTAAACAAGTCTCGAGAAACTTAAACTCGCAAGAAGCAAATCCAATCTCGCGAAACGCGCGTGAAACGAGTCCAACTGGTTATATGAATGTAGTTTTTTTTCAGGTGGCCAATTTGTTATTTTTCATTATATAAAGCGACGTCAAAAGTTATTGAGATGTTGAAAGGAAAAGGAAGGTGTTTGTGTGGCGAAACAGACAACAGAAAAGGTACTTGTTGGGTGGTTTGGTTTTGATGGAGGCAAAATTTTATGATTATTGATATTTCTATAAAATAAATTTACAAATTTGATAGGGTTTCTTTTTCGTCACATTGTAATATTCTAAATTTATTTTAAAACCCTAATTTATATATATACTAATTACCAAAGGTCGGGTCTCAACTTTGATTTTATTACAACTTTGCCATTGAACTTTTTCTTTTCTTTTTTTTATAATTTAACGTATTTACGATAATCTTCGGCTTTAACTAATTATCATTTTAACCCCTAATGACTCAGTCAGTTTTCGAGTTTGAACTTTTACTTTACTTTGACATATGTAGACAATCCTTCAGATTTGACTTAGTTAGCGTTTTAACTTCTAAGTTTTTATATTTCTTTGTCTTTCAAAATATGACACATTACGGGTTTGCATTGTACAGTACGAGACACAAAACTTTTTTATTAACGCATGTGACGAAGTCATATAAGCGAGCCCGACTGCATGACCCGGCCGCCGCATTGCGCGGCCTTTTGTCTTAAATCTAGTTAATAAGAAGTTCAAAGTTGTATATATTTCAAGAACAAATTAATTTCGTTATCAAATTAAACCAAATGGTCTGTCGCATTGTAATATGATACTTGATTTTACGTGTATTTTAACTCAATATCTATAATATAATAAAGGTTGGAAAAAGCTTATGTGTTATTTTTTCAATTTTTCTGTCTTATGTGGCATTATTCGAGAATTTCTCTCACAATAATGATATTTTTTTAAAAATATATTATAATAACACTTATTATATTTTTTTTCCCTTAATATTTAGAAGAATTTTGAAAAATTTAAATATATTAATAGTTTTAACCCTCTGCTACAAGGGGTGTATATGAGTCTGTTGTATTTGATAAGGTATAAAAATTAAACTTATGAATAAAGTTAATAATAACATACAATTAAGTGTTTTATAAATATACATAACTTATTTATACGAAAACATTTTTAAAACAAAAGTACATCATAAAACTGAGCACTTTATTGATATTGCTATACTAAAAACCTAATTTTTAAAAATAAATCATGTGTTCCGTTCACCACGGTTTTTTTTTCAAAATTGATTAGAACCGTCATGAATATCCTTAAAATCACCACTTGAATGTTTTGTTCCCGAACGTAGGACAGACACTAAACTAGTATATAATAAAGAATATCATGTGACTCGGGGTAACAATTAAAAAGCGATTTACGAAATACCATGAATGTGTCGATGTGCTTCTGCTCTTTAAAGTAGTTTTTGGGTTCTTGATGAAGATTTACAACAATGCATGGGGATGTCTAACCAATAAATTACCTTCAACATCTGCTATTATAAACATATATCTTTGACGAAAAACTAGCTTGTAGATGACGAAGATGACAGTGGTGGCAAGAACGTACAACTTCTTCGGATACAATGAGAAGCATATTAATACATTGTTTATGCCCCCCACCATCATCTTCATCACCTACAAACTAATCAGCCAAAAAATCAAAGTTGGCCAGAATCGTTAAATCAACAAACACACGTACGTACTAAAAGAATAATAAAACTCAATATTGAAGCTTATAATAATTGTGTCCTATATATATATACTAACTCTTGACTTGTTAACCAAGCTATATTATACGTGATACGATAGGGCTGGGTGGTTCATCGGATTCGATCAAGTCAAATTATTAAAGGTTTTAACTTTTAAAGCAGGATTCGAGTTTTAAATATATTTGAATAAACCGATTCATATTTGATTTTCTAATTCATTTCAAATTTTGAATTAGAATTCATTCTATGATGTGGTTCTTGTAAATTCATCAAGAAAGGAGAAGGAAACAAAATTAGAAAATAGAGAGATTATTAGACTAACTTTATTTTTCATTCATGCCTAAAATACTTAGCATACTTGTCAATTTATAACCTTAGAAGAAATGTAAATAACTACCCACTAACTTAACCAATACTCACTATTACTAAATAAAAAGAAAATAAAATTAAATGAAAAAATGAATTAGAAAACATGCAAATAAACATGATTGGGGTCATGGAGTTGTAATCTGCAACTTTAATACTAAGATATACTAAGTTCCGAGTGATTTTTGGAACATGTTAGGTATCATGATGTTTTGATACAAGAATAGTCTTCATGGTGTACCGCCTTAAGCTTGTCACTAACTCTAATTATAGTTGTAGTTTGGTTTCTTCCTAGAGAAAGAATTTTAAACAATTTTGTAAAAGTAAAGTCAACTTAAAATGTGTTATTTTGAATACTAATGGATTCAAGTATCATTAGTGATTATTTTTCTTAGCCAACTACTCCTTTATAGAGAAATAGTTGGAAACATTTTCTTGTATTTTGTTATTGGATCTTAAAACTATCATTTCTATTATGATTTTCCCTTTGTATTCATCAAGGCTATTGTATTAAGGTGAACAAATCTTGTTTTCTAGTTTTATGCATCCTACTTCCTTTACGCACAATGTTAGCAGTCGACTCATTTTTCATTAGTAATTAAGAGTGTGGTGACAGATATTGAAGAGTATTATATTGTGTGGTGACTTCCTTTATGCTTAGTGAAGATGTCATGTCTTAAGAGAGAATCAATATTAATAAGAGGAAATTTTATAGATGTTTTATCTGACAAGATTTAAATTGAAGATGCGATAGTGTCTGTTGTAACACCAAAATAACAAACTAAAGTGGTTGGTTTCACGTTAGTTACTAACATTCATTTAAGCATTATGGAGAATTACTTTTTAGTATGTGATTCAAATGTGACATCAACGTTGGCCAGGAGTTTGACACTTAAAATCACATGATTAGTTTCTCAATGTATGATCATTTCACATCAGCCTTGGCCAGAAGTGAGATGTGTTGTGACACCCCGCCCGGTGGCGGAAAACACCGGGCTGTCATAGAATTGGATATCCGTAGTAAACAAAGCACATGGTATTACTTTTATTAAAGTCTAATAGTTATTGTCATAAATTTGGCAAAACCCAAGTCTTAAATGCGAAACGACAAATTCATAACAGCAGTAAATGAAATAGTCATGTTTAGTATTATTTCTAGGTCCAAATCCCTATGTCTTGAAATAGCAAAGAAACAAGCCAAAATCACGCGCCACCTGAAATACGTGAAAATAAAGTTAGCTACACAAGCTAGTGAGTAAAACCCAAATTGAATAGTAATAGTATTGAAATCCGAGATCAACAAGATATGCTGCGCAATCCCATATGTATAGTAATTTTGTAATATTACTCGACCAGGACCCCTAGAATAGAATAGCACACCAACCACAATAGAATCCATAGTATCTCGTCTAGCCATTTGTCATGAGAACCACTCATGTAATAAATAATGATGACTTTTAATAACCGTCGTTTACCGTCTCGATATATAAGTCATCATTTAGCAATTTAGGGACATGGCATAGTATAGCATCATAGCATAGCAACATAGTATAGCAACATAGTATAGCAACATAGCATCTCGACATAGTAAACATGGAATTAGAAAGGCCGGGTTTAAATCACCTATCGATGTTGTACAAGCAGGTGGGTTTGTCAAACCATTAGCGCTAACATTGTACCGGTGGGATTACAAAGCAATAAAACTACTTTTAACTAACACATACGATTGCATCCAGCGGCCAAACTAGACTAACATATTTGTATGATCTCATTTAGAAAACGAATAGAAAACGCAATATAGTAAAAGACGTATTTCAGCCCCAAAATAGTAATATGGAAAAAGGGGAGTGAGTTTACTCACCTGAATAATACAAATCTGATATAGTATAGCAACGCAAGAAAATATTAAATAGGATCGAGGATCGCCCAGATATTAGAATCACCTAATTAACCGGGAAAACCTAATTTAGAAACGAAACAAATAATATAGCATCTAGAATCAGGAACTTAGAAATTCTAGGGTTTTGGATTTGGGGTTTTAGGGTTTTAAATTATAAATTGAAAATTAGGGTTTCAAAATATAATTTGGGAATTTAGGGTTTTAAAGTCCAATTTGGGGATTTAGGGTTTCAAAATCCAATTTAGGGATTTAGGGTTTCAAAAACCAATTTAGGGATTTAGGGTTTCAAAAACCAATTTAGGGTTTCAAAAACCAATTTGGGGATTTAGGTACGAGATGTAAATATATATTTTTTTATAATAAACAATTTCTAGTTTTATAATTTTGAACCAATAATTATACCCAATTTTGAGGAATATATATTTAACTTGGAAGAAAATGGGTTAAAAGGTATAAATTAAATAAAAAGGGGGGCAGTGGGACTCGAACCCACGACCCAGCGCGCCACAACCAATAGCTTCTCCGCTGCACCAGACGCGCTTTTGTTTGATAAAATGGACAGCCAATTGTTTAATTCATTAATACACGAAGATACCCCTTCCCATATAAACCCTAGTTTTGAACATCACCCAATTCGTTCTCAATTAGAAGATTGAATCCAGAAGACCATGGGGCTTTTAATCTACGCATTACAACGATCATTTCAATGTATTATACTTACTTGGTTTATGACGAATTGAATCGGAGAATAAGAAGAACACTTGCGTGACGGGTTAAGGATCAAGATCTGAATCTTTGAATGTGGAATGTTTAGAGAGCAGAAGAGAGATCGATTTGAGTAGCTTTTGTGATGTGAATTGTATTAACTCGGTCCGATTTGGTCTTGCGATTGGGGTTTGTAACCGAACATAATTGGAGTTAAATGATGATTTAATCGGTGATATAAAGTCAATTAAATGGTACCAACGGCTTCTAAACGATGATGTTATCGTTTTTGTTGCCTCAATTTAGTGAAAATGGCCGTTTTGAATTGATTGAATAATGTGGGTTTTAAGAACCGGTTCTTGAATTGATTATGGGCAAATTAGAGAGTGTTAATGTGTTCATGACGCACCAAGGAACGTTTTAACGGTTTCAAACGACACTAAAAACGACTAAGATGTGAGAATAAGGGGTGGCCGGAGATCGGCTAACTCCGGCAGTCTCGCCGGAGCTGGTTGATCGGAAAAACGGGCTCGAGAGGGGGGGCTGGGTTGGTTTAATGTTAATTTACAGTTATGGTCCTTCAACATTTGTTAGTTATCATTTGTTATTATAACCTCTAGCATAGCTTAATACAATTTTCAAGTTTGACAGTTTCAACCCAAAGTTAATTGAATCTTTATTTTAACTAACTTATTTAACCACGTTGATTCGTAACGAATATATATTTGGCGTTTTTATACCTTTAGCTCGCTTTTGAAGTTGGAATGTTATTTTGAGACTTGGAGGCGTTTTGGTTTAACGTTTTCCATAATTTTATTTTACGAGCTATATATATATTTATTTATATATATATATTTTGAGTTTTATTGTCATGGATAGTAATTATTAGATACGCGTGAATATTTTGCGATGTAAATACGGTTATTGAATTAAGACGGGAATAACGTAACGTTCGACACATTTATATATATGTCTTTAATAATAAAGCGTTACACTGAAAGAAAATAAATACAGATACGTTAAGATAGATAATCTCCGGGTTCGAGTCGGGTATTCGGGTATGGTTTGGGGCAGATGTCACATGTGTGACACCCCGTCCGGCGGCGGAAAACACCGGGCGCATCAAGTGAATCGGATATCAAAGTACAAAGCACATGGCACATTAATTGCATATTTTAATATTAATTGAGCAATAATGTCGTGACATAAAGAAGCATTCAATAGTCATAAAAACCGTAACAGAAAACGACAATTAAATAATGTTTATTGTCTTTTTATTTTAGGTCCGAAGCATCCTAATGTCTTGAACCAAAACTGAATCAAACACCACCTGAAAAACGTGTAAAATAAGTTAGCTAAAGAATTAGCTAGTGAGTAAAAACACAGTTAATAGTATATAAATATGAAATCCGAGATCATTATAAATTATGTTTCGCAATCTTATGTGTATAGCAATTGTATTATATTACTCAACCATGACCAACGAAACATACAACGAATCCACGTAACTGTAGCAACAAGTCATGAGAACCACTCATGTTACAAATATTGATAACTATTGTTTAACCGTCATTTAACCGTCTCGACATACCTGTTATCAATAAATGTTTACGCATCTAAAGGGTCATAGCAACATCGTAACAAGCATCACATATCGAATCTAGTAACCAACGAAACCAAACGAATCGCCGGGTCAAATCACCTACTAGGCCATTAAGTGTAGGTGGGCTTGTCAAGCCATTAGCGCTAACATCGTACCGGTGGAAATTACGAGATAATACTAATACTATTGACTAACACATAATTTTGCATCCTGTGGCCATACAAGATTAACACATCTAATGATCTCATTTTGAAATAGAACAAAAGAAACGAAACCATAGTAATATCGAAACACGTATTTCAGCCCCAAAACGAAAATAATAGTAAAAAGGGGAGTGAGTTTACTACCTTGAAGTGCAATAAGTATCGAATCACAATAAACGTAGTTAACGAGAACCGAGGATTGCCCAACTATTAGAATCACCTAAATAATTGGGAAACCTAATTTAGAAACGAATCAAATAGTAATAAGAATCACAAATCCGAGATCTAGGGTTTCGGATTTTGGGATTTAGGGTTTTATGGTATAAATTGGGAATTAGGGTTTTGAAATACCATTTGGGATTTCGGTACGAACCGTAATTGTATTTTCGTATATGTATTTTATTTATTACGAATCCATTTTAGTACCTCGCGAAATAATATTTGTAATATTACTTATTGATTAAAGCATTATTATATGTTTAAATAAATATTGAAACTATGAGTTTTTATGTTTGTAAAATAGTTTTAACTTAAATTTATTGTTAGGTTATTAGTTAAATAAGATTGAATGTTTAAGAAATGAAAAACATAAAATTGGACAAGTGTGGGCAGTAGGTTTCGAACCCGGGTCACGGCTTCTTACAAACACAATCCACCGCTGGACCAGGCGAAACTTTTGTTAATTAAAACGACTTTTAATTATTTTAATCTTAACACAAGCAATACCCCATCTTCAATATAAGCCCTAGAACCGTGATTAAACCAATTCGTCCAAACCTGTTAATCTCATCCAAATTAACCATAGGGCTTTTAATCTAAGTTGAATCGTGATCATTTTGATATATAAAACTTACTTGATTGTTAACGAATCTCGTCTATGAACACGATGAACAGGGGCGGCGGTTTTGTGAATCAAGAGTTGAGTTTTAGATGTTCTTGCTAGGAATTGAACGAACAGAGAGTGATATCAGGTAACGATGAGTGTTTTTGTCAAAGGAATTGTATTTTGGTGATCCGTAGGTAGTCGAATGAGTTAAGGGTTGGTTACGGATTTGTTTGGTTAATTAAATGGTCAATTCGATGTGATTACAGCAATTGATTGTCTCTAATGAATTCAAAACGCAAGGTTAATGATTTTTGTTAACGTAATTTACCGTTTGAATGCGTTATGGAATGATTTGAATTGTGGGTTTTGAAAACGGTTTTGGATTTGCAATAAACAAGGATTCAAGTGGATTAATCAATGAATTGAAGGTAGTAGGGGTTTCGAAACTGGTCTACGGTCATTTCCATGGCTTTTAATTTGATTTTTGGTGTTAAAATCGGGTAAAATTGAGTCGCCGGACCTCGGCATTTTCCGGCCAATGTGGCCGGAGTTGTGTCTCGCCGGAAATGCGGGTGAAATGGGTGGGGGGCTGGGTTAAATGTGTAACTTAACTATTTACATAACCGGTCCCTTACGTTTAGATAGTTTAATGAATTCAGTTTTAAACATTTATTACTAGTTTGAAAGTTGACAGATTCAACCCAAAGTTAATTATATAACTTTTAACTAACCAACTTAACTAAATTCAAGCGTGACAGTTACATACGGGACGTTTTTATAGTTTTAGTTCGTTTAAGCTTTTACGAGGCTATTTCGAGACTTAGGAGGCGTTTTGGTTTAACCTTTTTACTAATTTTCTTTTACGAACTATATATATATATTTATATATATATATATATATATATGTTGAGATTTATAGTTCCACCATTATTTATTCGATATACGTGAACGTTTTGAAATGTGAAGTTAATTGAGACGGGAACAACGTAGAATCAATGCGTTTATTTATAATAATAATAATGAACGTTACACTTTGAAGAAATAAATACGATTACAATTTAACGGGTAACAACTTCGGGTCCGAGACGGGCATTCGGGTTCGGGTTTGGGGCAGATGTCACAAGATGCTCATTCATTTTAGGCAAGTGTCACGAGAATGTCTTATTAACTAGGAAACATTTATTGACAATGCTTAGTTAGACTTAAACATCTTTGATTTAAGTAACACATTAGCTTTGGGCAAAAGTGTTATATCGTCGCCTTGTTTAAGTTAAGCAATATTATTTAGGCTTTAAAACATGACATTACTTGTTTATCAAAACAAAATATATATACATTCTAATAAAAGAGGGTTTTTGAGGCCGTGTATCACGCATTGAAGTCCTTCATTAGCTCATATTCCTGCTCAAATCACTATGGCAATAAAAACGCACGCGGATCCTATTTTAGCCCGACCATATCTCATATAACCCAGTTTTGACCCGGTATATAAATAACCACTTTTTATTTCCATGTATTCTTTTCGACTACGACATCTAAGAAGAACCCTAATCCACATCCTTCGCATCACACTTGATTCTTCTGAATCTGGATAATAGGTAAGTAGAATCAGACAATAGATCATGATTGTTGTTGCTTTAAGGATATCGTTGACATGGAATTTCGATCCATAGCAGATTCTAATATTGAACTCCTGAATGCTCTCCGGTTATCCAATTGTAATCAAAACGCAGAAGATTTCAACCATTGTTCTTCGTTCTTTGTCGAACCTGCAACTTCCTGTTTCAAATTCAATCCATATTCTTTTTCTATAATTGAGCGTGGGGATTTACTCATCATTTCATCTAGATGTAATCTGAAAAGTTAGTTGGATTATAACAACTTCAATCTGCCCATTTGAATCTCCCTCAGCCGCTCATCCCCTACGCCATTGAATCTTGTTTTCCCCACCAATCAGGTACTTTTAATACCATAAAATGCTCGTCTTCAATCAAGGATCAAAAGCCCTAACCTTGTTTAATTTTATCTAGATCCTATTTTGTGTATTGTATTATTTAGGGTTTATGTTCTTGAAAGGAAATTGGGGTTTCTGTTAAACTATGTTAAAACATTTTCTGATCCGTTTTAAAACCAAAAGTTAAGATAGTGCGGCTGGTAATCTGGTTTGGTTAAGTCTGTTAGGTCCCTGATTCGAAACCAGGGACATGCACCTCCTTTTATCTTTTTGTTTACCCTTCTTATTAACAATCATTTTTACCATTTATCTTAAACCTAATACTAATACTAAATCATATGTGTTGTAAAAATATTAAAAATCTTATAAATGATATAAATTCATGATCTTTATACAAATCAAAATTTATAATTTTTTCTTATACAAATACTTTCAAAATACTTTAATGCTATAAAATGTATTTTTAATACATCCAAAATACATGTAAGTTTATAAATAATAGTTTATAAAAAAATGGATGTTTGTATGGACTTTTATACTTTGAAGATTGTGGTACATCTTTTAAGGTATTTCAAGATATATGATATACTTTTTGACATTAAAAATAGTTTTCGTTAAAGAAAAATATATTATTTGAAATGTTCTTGCTTTATCAAAATTATCGTTATCTCTATTACTATTTTTCTAAAAAACTCTCAAAATCCCAATTCGAAACCCTAAAATTCCAATTTCCTTAAGACTCCTAGTGCTTCAACTCTAGTTTTTTGTACAATGTGTTTTACTGAGTTAGGATTGTTATTTACTTAAGTGATTCTAGTAAATTGGACAATCCTTGGTTCTATCTAGTTGGTTTTCTATTTTTTCGAGCCCGAGTTTCAAGGTGAGTAAATTCACTCCCCTTTTTATGTTTACATTTTGGGGCTGAAATGTGTTCAAATACTATACAATGTTTTCCATTTTCTATTTTGTTTTCCAAAAGAGATCATAAAATGTGTTAGTCTTGTCTGCAGCAAGATGCAATCCTTATGTGGTAGTTTAAAGTAGTATTGTTACTTAGTAATCCCGTCGGTACAATGTTAGCGCTAATGGTTTGACAAACCCACCTATATGTATTTTAAAATAGGTGATTTAAACTCGGCCATTCAATTTCAATGTTACAAGTTGCTATTCAATGTGTGTTCAAGGTGTCATGGTCGAGAATGATATGAAATAGCTATACATGTAAGATTGCGCAGCATATTATGATGATCTCGGATTTTCTATAATATTATGTATCCATTTGTGGTTTACTCACTAACTTTAAATAGCTAACTTTATTTTCACATATTTCAGGTGGTGCTCAATATTATTTTGCTGTTTTTGGCAAGACATAGGATTGCCTTGGACTTAGTTAAAATAAATCAGACAATTGCATTTACTGTTTCGGTTTTATTACTTTTGTCATATTCATTTAAGACTCATGTTCTAAACTTACTATATCATTATTAAACTTAATAAATAAATACCATGTGCTTTGTTTACCATTGATATCCAATTCCAATGACAGTCTGGTGCTTCCGCCGTCGAGCGGGGTGTCACAAACTTATTTCTAAATTATCAAATCAATACGATTTTTTCAAGTTTTAGTTCAAGATCTTATGGAACTAACGAATCTAATGTAACAACACCGCTCTGATGCCGACCACATGTTAATCAGATCTGTTACTCCATTAATGGATAAGAGAAAATATGATTAAAGTAATGTGTACCGGCCTGGTAATACGTCCTTGATAACAGAAGACTTAGACGGTGGCATGATCGGTTCCCGTTGGGATGCACGTTAGAAATTTAGGATGGTGTATTCGGTCTAAGGGAGCGGCCGATAATAGATTAGGAGAGTACTACTTGATACCAATGTGATGTTTGGTGTGAGTCGTTTTTATTAGCCTTCCTAAGATTTATATTTACATCAAATCTCAAGGGAAACCATATTAACAAATATTTTATATTACTCACATCAAATAACTGTATGATAATATTTATGAATCTATTATCCGATCAATTTATTATTTAGTTAAATGATAATGATGGTCATTCATATCGGTAAATTAATTCGAACATTTACGTGTATTTTAATTCAATATATAATAATAAATAATAGTTAAACATGTAGAATATCATGTAATTAACAGGATAACAAAAAGGGATTTAGGAAATACCATGTATTTCGATGTGCTCTTTGAATTAAGAAGTGATAATCAAATTATTAGTCGTCTGATTCTTGGGTGAATTTTGACATAAACCTCACCCTTATAAACATACCATTGTTGTATACCGGCTCGAAACTAATACCGGGGGTGCAGCCATCCGGTTATAAGTTATTTGTTGCCAGAAATCATTCATCATCTTAAGTCATTTAATTTTTTGATCAATTGTCTCAATGAACTGACCCAGGGAAATCACAATTTCTGGATTCTTGGTAAAGATTTTCAGCAATGGGGATGTGTATGAGGGCGAGTTCGATATCAATCTAACCACTATGCATGCTACCTTCAACATCTGCTCCCTATTAGAAAACATTGATCTTTGACGAAAAACTAGGTTGTAGGTGAGGATGATGGAAGTGGTGGCATGAACTACTTCTTCGGATACAATGAAATTCATGTTTATATTTTTGACGACAATGTGACGATTAAGCCAAAAAGATCTTCTCGTCGAATAAAAACCCTAAATGCCAACCAATCTTTTTTTATCTTCCCTCATGCATTTGATCTTTAAACACAAATCATTTTTACAATGCATGCATCTCGGGTTGTTTATGCCCACACCACCATCATCTACAACTACAAACTAAACAGCCTAAAATCAGGCTTATACATTGGGTTTCTCAATTATATATAAATCTAATAGGAATATTTTATCTCTCTATTTGTAAGGAAAATTAATCTCAAAAACCTTACCCCATAAATTAATCTTTACAATGTGCCCAATATATACTAATTCTTAACTTGCTAGACAAGTACATAATTAGGATGAATACAATGCTTTAATTGCGTACCCACGTGTTAATTATCCAACTTGGAGAACAAGTTGAAATAGATAAAAAGATAAATATTATTAGCACTTATATGATTAGTTATAAACTAATTAGATAGATATATAAAAAGATAAATTTAAATATCAGAAAAATAAGCGGATAATATTTTACACGAATAGGAATCATGAGTCCTATTGTTTTAATGAAAGGAGAGTATGCCACATAAAATTTGTCTAATGTGACATATTTAAAATATTGACAAACAGATAAATTACTCAATATTAAAATAGGTAGATTCATCATTATATGCAAAAGATGGATTATTAAAGAAAATGGGATTTCGATCAAAATAGATGCAAACATGTAGCTTTGAACTAGAACCTTCCATCAAAATATGAAATTAACCCAATCGTTCGCAATAGATTCTGTTTGTATACAGGTTCCGATTGGGTTAATTTCGATCAAACGGAACCCTTGTGGTTTCCCATCATTGCAACCACCCTCATGTTGTCCATTGGCAAAGTCGTATATGCCAAAATCCTAGATCATGTGTTAGTGGATCAAAGAGTGTTCGCAATTCTTTACACCTTGGCCCCTCGTTATAACAATTGTAATTGAAATTCATAAGATATAAGATGTTTTGAATTTATGGAGTTTTATTTTTATTTTTTATCTTTTAAAGAGGACGACGTGCTAAACAATGTCTCTGAAACATTTTACTAAAATTCAATTTAAATTGTTAAATTATAACTTTTTAAATGTGTCCTTATGTATTTTTTGTCATTGTGTTTTTCTCACAGTATTATACCAAAAAATGACTTTGTGAGCTTTCTGTTAATGTAAATCATAATAGAGATCAAATTAAAAAAGATAACTTAAAGAAATAATGCATAGAAAGAAAATAACAAAAAAACTACTAGCAATATATAAAGATTTATTGGTTTTTATCGGTCCTAATTATCAACATTTTGGTCGTTGGTAGTCTCAATTATTTTTCACTAATGGACCATCAAAAAAATTAACATTAAATTATTTTTGAAATTCAGACCGAAGCTTTAGGGTTTTTTATCACAAAAAAGAATGCAAGTCGATTGAAATAAAAATTACCTCGAAACATTGCTCCAAAAGACAAAACAGTTCTTTAAACAATTGTTTACTTAAAGGTGTTTCAATCAAGTATAAAAATTGTCGCTCGAGCACTGTTTTCAAGTAATTTTTACATCAATCGACTCATATTTTTCTTCTGATCAAAATCTCTAATCAGTTTGGATTTAAAAAAACATAACATTGCTAATTTGTTTTCAGCAACAATCCGTTTGTGACAAAAATGTGAAAAGGTTAAACTATTACCAGGTATTTCATCATCAGTTTGGATTTAAAAAAACATAAAATTGCTAATTTGTTTTCAGCAACAATCTGTTTGTGACAAAAATGTGAAAAGGTTAAACTATTACCAGGTATTTCATTACTTGGTACTACCAGCACGACCAAAAAGTGATAGTTAAGAGCGTTATAACCAATAGATAAGCAAAAACATCTTAGAGCCGCATAAAAAAACGTTGTGAACTTGGGGGAGACTTTGACAACTTGGCACCACCAAGCTGATTTAAATGTCAAGGAATTTATATACTACTAATAGGGAAGGTCGGTGCTTTGCACTGGCCTCTCCCGTCCCGCCACGCCGCGTTTCAACTTTTTCGTACTTTAACGTATCAACAGTTTTAATCCCCGAATTTTAACGCATTGACGGTTTTAGTCCCCGACTTAACTAATTTTCGTTTGATCCTCCTGATGAGTTTTTGATTTTGATCTCTTACTCTACTTTGACACATAGTACGACTTTTACTAATTATCATTTTAGCCCCTGATAAGTTTTAGACTTTGCTTTCTTACTCTACTTTGACATATAATACGACTTTCATCGTTTTTTAACATGTGACACATTATATTTTTTCGTTGTGACGTACAGAGCGTGAGATTTTTTTTTCAACACATATGACGAAGTCAAATACGCAAAACCCGACTGCGTGACTCGGCCGCTACAACGCGCGGCCTGGTGTTAAATCTAGTTAGAAGCAATGGGGAAGAACATTCCAATGCTACTTCGGAAACAAGTTGGCTATGGAGACGCCACTCTCCTATGGAAGCACCCATGGTTTAGCATGACTACCTAGAAAGACACATTCCCGTCACACTTTCACAACGCTTAACTCGCGATTCTAACAACCAACATTCCCTTTGACCTGGAACAGTTTCAATGGGCAGAGAGCAGTGGAACAACATATAAAAGACTTGGGAGTAGCATGCTACAAATTCAAGGATGGATTGGCAACCCTGCAATTAAGTTCTCTACCTTACTTATGAAACATGTCCGGATCTCAACCAATCCAAGATCAAAGAGGGCGTCTTCCGACAATCATTTGCCAAATGTGTCAACTTGGAGATGAAGATTGTGAGCATTTGTTTCAGATCTTGCAAGCTTGAGAAACAGATGTTATCATCACATCATCAACATAATCAAACAGACAAACCATACAATCAAAGGTAATGATGTTAAGAGTGTACACTGCATTATGGCAAATTTGGCTGAACCAGAACGATTAGATTCACAATAAATCAAGAAAAACAACGGAAGATTGTGTTTACAAGAGTGAGATACGGTGATTCTTCGAATAATACTATTCATTGTTTTATAAAAAACAAGGTCTAGAAACTAAGTACGGGTCTGCATAAAATAATAAAAAGAAAAAAAACACAAATAAAATACTCAGGTGTTCTTTGATAAATTCTCACTGAATCAACAAAACTGTTAATATTCAAAATAAACTGATGACACTCACAATAGTTAAAACAGACTTCAACTTTAAGATGTAACTCACTCCACAATAAACCGGCATCTTCTAACTCTCTGTTTGCTCCCTCAACCTTCGGATTGTGCTCCTGACTGTCACAGCACTGGCAGTACTATTATCAAGCACAAAGGAACAGATTAAAGAAAGCTGAAAATGTTATCCAAATCAGATAAAAAGACAATAGCAATGAATTAATAGTTACTTCAACGTGTATGCACCGCCTGCTTTGACTTTTCCACAGTCTTTGCAGCCCCAAATTCCAACAGCTTTTCTTTTCACGGCGTACTGGGCAACATTTAAAAAGTAAAAATATGGTTAAAAAACAAGTGTTGCCAAAAACAACCTTTTTACCAACTTCTAAGGATGATAACAAATAGTAAATTGTATACCTTTCCACAAAACTCACAGAAAAACTTGCTATGCTGGCTGACCTCCATTTTCTTGATCTGCTTTCGCAGACTAGCACCATAACGGGTACCTGAAAACAAATGTAAAAGTGTTCAGAAAGGTAATCAACATAGCAACTCAAACAAACATTTTAGAAAGAAAAAAAAATTAGTTTTAACTTTACATAGAATTAAGATGATTTTAGAATTAAAAAAATTAGGGTCAATAACAGAACCAAAACTACATCTAAAACTTCAAGTTTGATATACTATACTGTGCTTAATGTATGATGAACAGATGTCAAAACATAAACTACTTTTTAACATATGTACAAGCTAAAACATCACACTCACCATACTTTCCAACAATACCAGCCTTCTTTGTTCTCTTAGTCTGCAGATCAAATTTGCAAAAAAACAATCAAGGTAGTAAACTAGTAAACTAGAAAACATAGTAAACTAGTAATACCGTTAAACAAGACACAAAGCAAATTCGTTCCAAATGAATGGTTCCCTTTAGTAAGTTCTTTTAGTCTTATAACCTTATTACTTCTCATAGAGCACATAGAGAAGGTTTAAACATTAATGTATTTAGTTTATTACTACTCTCTGGTAGCACGTTTAATAAACAGAAATGCTACATCATAAGTAAAATTCAGGAACGAGCGTATAAAAAATCAACGCTATCAATGCAGCGTCAATCAAATATCATATGCTTATGTCGTAACTTGTAAGTGCAATTAGTCAGAAAACAATTTCAATAGAACTGAATTGTCAATTAGCGTAAATCAAATCCATACCACTCACATAAATCATTTGTTACAAAAAAATAATAAGCTTCAACTTTTACAGCCAAAGCTAAAGAAATATAACCACAGAAAAACATAAACATCCAAGTCAAATATAGAAGAAAAATTAAGTAATTTCTTTTAGCTTATAACAATGCCACAAACTTAACAATTTCATATAAATCCCAATGTTAACATCAAAAATGAAATCACTTAATACTTGATGTTCATTATCGAACAGCAAGTATAGCTACAATAGTTACATCAAACGGTCAATATCTACACCAAGTTGAGCAGCTTCAAATGATAATTCTCGCTAATAAAATCCAACATTAATCAAAAAACTACAACCTAATCGGAACATATGTTGGCTTAAACGTGTTCTTAATCCTTAAATCTAGCGTTTACAAAAGATTGATTGAGTGTTCAATGATTTCGGCAAATAAACGGTGGCCACAAACCATATCATCAAATTATACAACTTGCTTAATAGTAATCGATGAGAGAAAATGTACCATTTCGTGAATTGGAGGAGAGGATGAAACAAGTTACAGAGATGAACAACACGGCGCTTTGATGAACTGAAACCCTAATTTTTCTTAGTGACACAAATTTTATAAAGCGAGCTGAAATGGATCGGCTGTATTGGGCTTTATTTATTATGGACTTTTTATCCCTGCATAAGCCCAATTTGTACAATTTTTTATTGGTTATCATCTTGTCTGAGTGTTAAACAAACATGCCCAGTAAAATCATGTAAATAATAGCAAAGTTGGAGAGATGAAATGAAGACAAAATCTTTACCTCGTGATGTGACGTGGGTCAGTTTGAATCAGTTTTGGCCCAAGCCAAACCAAAATCAACTTTTTTGGTTTTTGATGTTACACAATGCAATGGGATTCGGTTTCATGAATGGGTTTGGTTCGGTTTTTTGGTTTTCGGCTGTGGATTCGAGTGTGTGAGAAACGTAAATTATAAGCTAAAACATGAAATCTAGCATGTTATTAAAGATTTAGCTAGTAGTGTAATTAACAAAGTTAACTTTGTTTGATTGTGATGTTAAACTTGATGTGTATTTGATCAAAAACATCTATATGTAAAGCTTAAACTAAACTAAACTAAAACCTGAAATATAGGTTTGGTATTGTTTTTTCAGTATTCTTAAACTTGATTGGATTCGTTTATTACAACGCAATTTGTTGGTTAATTTGGTTCCTTTTGCTCACCCTTAATTACAAGTGATAATTACAACCCTTAATTATCACGACACATCATATATGTCTTAAAAAAGTTGAATCTTGATAACTTCAACTGATCACTTCAAATCATCTTTGGTTTATGCGACGAGAAATAAATCAAGCTCGTCGAGCAATCCTCTCAAATGATGGTCTTTAAAACTGGCACGTCAACGGTCAACCTACAAGAACGTCTGTTTTGCCACACGCGACAATGAAAGTGGTCCTTATCATGTCGAAGGTGTGACAATGTGGCCAATACACGTGGTAGTGGAGGATGGCATTTAATGACGCGTTCATACACTTGATCCTTTTGTACATAATAAACACCAAACTAGACTTTATACTGTTTCACTAATGACCCTATACTGCAAACTTTGATCACTCAATTAAAACCAAGTTATTCAACTATCAACTTATCTGTGTATTATAATTTCTAGTTTCTGCAAGTCTGCAACATCATGAGCCATAGTAACCTTAGCTTCGTTACACGCTTTACGTTTTTTTTGTTGGGTAAGGCTTGGTGAATGGTGATATTATCTTTAATTACTTAAAAAACATCATCATCACTCATCATCTCTTGGGGCATTTGTTGTTTGCTTTGGATCCTCTTGAAGAAAGGTTCTTGCAAATGCAGAGAGCTTTTGGCCAACTGAAGCATCAGACAGTAGCACATATTTATTCTCATACAAGAACATGAGGAGATAAATAATAAGAGCTGAAGTCGCTGATGCTCCTGCAATGAGAAAAAGCCCCCAAAAGCTATCCAGCGAAAGCCTACCAGATGGAGAGCCTGTATCTTGCTCACTACAGTTCGCCTTATGTCCAAACCACTTTTCAGTAATATTGTTTAGTTTACTCTCAGTGACTTGTAAAAGTGCCGTTGAAACAAGTGGTAGTAGAGGAGACCCTTTAGGAAATACCTGTCAAAGCAAAGCGTAAGTGACTAACGTCAGATACAACATTAGACTTAGTAATTGGTTGGAATGGACGACAAAGACGAGAGACAGGGTTGAAAGTTACAAAGCCAAAGCCCGCTGATTTGTAGGTTGGCCCGACCATCATGTACTTGTTACAATGATTGGCCAAAAACAGCTTTAGATAAGGAATCTCATCAAGAATGGCGGAAACACTCCCGTTTGAAAGGGCATGATCACACATTTCCAAGCTGTTGTAACCTTTTAACTTGGCATCTTTAAAACCCATATCTTTCAGCATTTGTTCTACGAACGAGCCCTCTCGGTAACCTACTTTGTCTCCTTGTATCATGAGATCGTGGATGTTAGTGAAGGCTGGTTGAAGTTGTTGTACTGTCAACATGGATGTTAAACTTGCTATGTAGCTTGTTTGTAGTACTAAAACCACAAATATCCACACAGTCACCACAAATCTTGATAAGTTGCTGATCATCTTCTCCTCTGCATTATGCGTTTACTAGTTTTGTTATTAACAGGCTAACTAGTTAAAGGAAAATTATACAAAATAAACATGTCTAATTCACCAACAAACGTGGATAGCTCAGGGACGTGACACGTGATAGGTGCATGTCACAACCCTGAGTTTCACACACGTCCAGCGTTTTCGCACTCTACAATGAATGTTTTGGTGAACTTAAATGTCAACATTAACTTAAAGGAAATACTTACTGTGTGCAAAAACAAGGGTTGAGAGTGAAAACCAAAAGATCATCCCGACTTGCTGATATGGACGGCCACGAAATTCTTTGTTTACACGATGCTCGAGAACCCAAACCGCGACTCCAGTATAGATAAAGAAAACACATGTTGTTAACCATAGTTGCTTCTCCAAAGGTCTCATAAATATCCATACATTCTTCGTGTCATCCTTTTTTATTGGGACAATCATTGAGACTCCAGACTCTGTATATGGCAATGTAAAGTCAACATAGTTGAACCTGTCTGCCCGGATCGTCACGTCTCCAATTACCATGTCATACTTCTGCTTCAATGATTACCAAAACAGTGTATATTAACTTAGGACCGTTGGAAAAGATCATGGCTCTCTCAAAAAAAGATTTCTCGAAATTCACTCATTTGTAAACAAGCCGAGCCTGAGCCAAGGTTATAAGCTCGGGTTGTTGGATTTAATTTGCCTCTTTTAAACGAAAGGCTAATGTTTCATAAGTTATATGGGATGTACCTTGAAGAACCGGTCGACAAGCTCTTTATTGTAGATTTCTGACGTCTGACTTTTTGTTATAGGAATTGGAATATATTCATAGGATGGAGGATATGGTAGAGGCACTTCTTCCATTACTGCCTTAAAAACGTCAACACAAAATCCGGTTGGTTCGCCTGCACTCATGTTATTCGGGTCTGTTTGAATAAACTCAGGGGATCCACCTATTTCCGGATATCCAACTATTAACGTGCTCTCTTTTGTAGCTGGGATCTCCCAACCTCTAGGGAAGTGGTTGTTGCCACCAGGCCATATGATAGCTTCCTTGTTAGAAATCTTGTTGTAGTTCGCGCTCAAAGTCCACAAACAAATCGACTTATCCTCCTGACCAACTATGTTTACTATTTCGTAACCTTGACCAATTTGTAGTTGTCCATCAACAAGAGAGAAGTTACCGCTCAACCCTTTAAGTTTTGTCTTGTTGATCTCTGAAAGTAGCCTTGGTCCTAGTTTGGAGGTTACAATGGCGTCTAGATCTGTTAGTGGTTGTTGTTGATGTTGGTGTTGAAAACTAGTAGCATCCGCAACTCGCTCCAATGCCATTGCTAGTGCGTAAGTAGTGTCATATAACCATAATCCATACACATTGATTACTTGGGTCGGGTTGTTTCTTTTAAACCTCTCTTCAAGTTTTTTCAAGTCCTTGGTTATTGGAATATATGGTTTTACGCCGACCACTCCTTGCATCGAATCTAGATCAATAGTATGCATTAGATTGGTGACAACATCGGTGATGATCCAAGCATATCCCTCTTGCATCATTCCTGCTTCTTTTGCTTTCTTGAAAAAGCGAGAAGCTAACTCTGGCATCAAATGAACCACAAAAACGCGTGTTTGGTTTGTTTTCAAGTTGTAGAGCTCGTGTGAAATGGTATCATCTGATGCAAAACGAGATATGATGGTTGGGTGTTTGATATGGACACCAACCTTTAACAAGGCCTCAGACAAAGACGGAATTAAGCCGGTGCCAAGATCACCATCTTGGTAAACAAACACCACCTCACGCCAATGAAAAGAGTTGACGAGTGCTGATATGGGTTGGGCTTGTGAAGATGAGGTGTGTGATACTCTGATGAAGTAAGGATTCTCCTTAGGGAAGATAAAAGGGGCTGTGGCCGGAGATAGTATCGGAACCCTTGCTTTGTTGCCAATGTCCACTATAAACTTGGCATGTGACGGCATCTGGGGTCCGATAATCGCCACTACTTTAACATCTTTTATAAGTTGTATCGCTGCAAAACAATCCAAACCAACCTTTAAATATATTAAGTAAGTTACTATAAATACATCATGTGACATCATCATATAGGCTATATATTAAGGGGGTTGCTTATTAGCTTATGTCTATAGCATGCGCACTCATCTTAGTTGTTTGTGTGTTAGTTAGAAAGCCTTACAGGGCGTGCAACTTATTATCACATGAGTCGTATAGCTTTCTATCATACGGTCCATATAAGATAAAAACATAACTCATAGGGAAGAAAAAAATACTTCATGCTGTATAGTCAGTATTGTTTAAATAGTAAGGGGTGATGTTATTACATCGTCGGCCCATACTAATTAACCTGTGTGTACATAACTGTATTTAAACTTGCTATTTGATGATGAATAACATGATTATATGCATTATGCAGACAGAAGCACAAGGTAGAAACATGAGCAACCAACCAACCTGCAGAAGCAGCCTTGACTCTATCATGTTTCGAATCACGAAAATGAGGGACGATTTTGGTGGTGTAGTTGTGTGTTTGGTAGAAATCCTGGAGAGCCATTTCAATGCAAATCGTGCTCATATTTCCTACGCTCGAATCCATATCAAGAATCACACCTATTCCTATCTCTTTACTCGTCGCGTTAGCTGTGAAGTTCAAGTTGATGATGAGAAGAAGGAGCATGCCATGAAGATGATGTTTGTGCTGCATATTTGGTGATTAGTTTGAAGTATCCTATTCTCCTCTGGTAGCTTATATATATGTATAGCATCAATGCATCATCTTGAAAATTTAAGTATGAGACTTTGGTCTTTGCCGCATTAAATAAGACAATATATGTGGGCCTTAATTAATTTCTTGAAAGTTCAAAGCAACAGAATATAGCTACAAGAATTCAAAGTGTAATTGCGTGGAAAAATTGTAGTCTTGACTTTGTAAACAACAATCTTCACACGTTTCTGACTAAAAGTAGAAGAGACCATGCACATGTCCCGGCCGCTACAATGGTGGTTTTGGCAGGGGCGGAGCTATGAAAAACCTAGGTTCGTTGTGGGGTGTAATTTCACATGCTTAAGTATCGAGATACCATTTTCTTTTTATTGTCTTAAGTATAAGGTCTTGAACGAAAATTAGGATACCCGAATTTTTTTAGATATTTTTGAAATCTTGTCCTAGATTCGTGATTGGCTATTGATGATCGTCTCTTATAAACAACTAGGTAAAAAAATTGGTATTGGCGATTGTCTCGTATATATGAACAACGGGTAAAAAAAATTGTTGTTAGAAGAAAAGGTAGAAGACCCGTTTTACTAGGAGCATCAATCAAAATTTGCACCGGTGTAATGGGCTTTTGCGGGCTGAGGGTCAAAGTGACACTAGGTATGAAATTTAAATCCATAATGATTAAAGACATTAATAGAAAACTTTCATGTATTATATATCTTTTTTAAATACGTTGTTATTCAAAAATCTTTTATAATTTATTAAGATATTTTTTTCAATTTGAAAACTAGCAAAGTTTCCGGTGCGTTGCAGCGAGACACGTTTTGCATACGAATATAACGACATGTAAATAAATTTATAACAACAAATAAACGTGAAATATTAGTTTAAAAATAATTAAAAAGGAAAAAATAATAAAAACTTGAAGCCAATGAAATATGTGTATTACCATAAATCATAATGTATGAACCTCTTACGACGGTTACACGCATTGTAACAATTTGTAGCTAACCCACTTAATAAAGCACATATTTTTTAATACAGAGGTTTTAGGTTCAAACCTAGTTAACAAAATAAGTTAGAATTACAGAAACTTATTTTTGACACCGAAGACTCTAATCGTCTCATGTTATTTAATGTTGGTGAGGAGTCAATTGTTTCCTTTGTGCTAACCTTTTTCTTGATGTTTTTATAGATTTTTATATATTTTCCCTTCCTGTGTAATAAATGTGTAATATATTTGCTTTAGTAAAGAGAAATATGTAATTGATTTTTAGGGTTGAATAAATCTATATCTATATCTTCTAATAAAAGAGGGTTTAGAGGACACTTTTCATTCACTGGAGACACTTAATGAATCGTTTTCCCACTCAAAATGTTGATAACATTTTATATTAGATGAATATTTTCATTCCATAATCAATCACTTTTAAATTAGTTCAAATTTAACAAGATAATCAAATGAATATATTTCTAAAAATATATCGTTTTGAAATAAATATATATATCATATTACCTTATGAATTCATTTGATTCCTTAATTATTGTTTTTTCATAATGTTATTTAAATCTAACAAATTACATTCAGTTGTTAAAAATAGTCAACATTGCAAAATGTAATTTTTTTTATCAATGCGTCTATATTGATAACCTAAGTCTTGACAAGATCCTTGGTAAATATAAGCATATATATTATCCACAGAATATGGTTTTAATGTTGTATGTAATTCGTTTTCAAGCTTTAAAAACCTTTATACAATGTAATAATATGTAAGTTATTTTCAAATGATTCTTTTTCTAAAGGGAAAATCACATAGAAACATAACGAACTTTATATTTTGTTATACTTAGGTAACTCAACTTTGTTTAAAGAGAATATAAGTTTAAAAGGTGTTTTACTCCTAAGTAATTAACTTGTATAATAGGTAAACATTAATTTTTATATTAACTTGGGACCCGTTTTGTGTTTTTTCTGCCATCAAATAAATATTATAACAAACTTCTAAAAAATGCACAGTTTATTTATAGTTTTTTGCAATTTGTAAAAAAAATTGTCACTTTTTTAATTTTTTTTACAAAATTTGGAAATTTCACAATTTTTTGTACAATTTATAAAAAGTTTCGTAAAAATTTATTTTAATTTATTTTAAAATGAATGTTAAAATTAATATTTACCTATTATACAAGTTAATTACACAGGATTAAAACATCTTTTTAAAGTTATATAATTGAAACAAAACAATGTATGAGTAGCATAATTAAAACAAAACTGAAACTTTGTCATTTTTTTTTGTTTTTTAACAAATTTATGAAAATTTCAAGGTTTTTTGTTCAAATTTTAAAATTTTACGTGAACATTTATTATAGTTTATTTTAAAATGAACGTTAAAATTAATATTTATCTATTATATAAGTTAATTACATAGGATTGAGACGTCCTTTTAAAGTTATCTAATTTAAACAAAACAATGTATGTGTGACATAATTGAAAAAAAATTAAAACTTTGTTATCTTTCTACAAATTTACCCATTTCTAAACAATTTGAACTTCTATGTTTTCATGTCACTACTCGTGTAACACACGGGCGTTAATCAAGTATGTAATAAAAGAATTTAAGAAGGGGATGTATGAAAATGTCCCATATTTTTAAATCAGGTTAGTCTTAAACGAGCATGTAACCTGTCTCGCTATATAATTCTTTCGATAATTTACCTTTGATTCTAAGTAAATTCTTACCACTTAAGTGTTACTTTATTTTTCTAGTTTTATATTCTATCACTAGCTTATTTTACCTATTTACATTTTCTTAACAGCAACTCTTAAATTTTCTAGAATAAATACATCATAATATGTCCGCTGGAAAATTTAAACCTAACACTTAATGTTTTAAACATAAAATAATATTACTAATCGGTCGGTAACTCTATTAACTTTGCTTGTTTACATCCAACACAAGATAAAGCAATTATCGTACGCAGTAAAAGAGTAACAATAAAAGAAACGAATATACGGGAATCAGGGATCCCTTTTCTTCTATTACAAAATGACGTCAGTGGAGAATCATAATTATTTTTTATAATATACTCCATCTGTTTCATTTTAAGTGCATGAGACCTACAACAAAAAGTTTAAGAACAAGTAGATTATTATATATATTTTCAACCTATAAAATGAAAATAATGTCATTAAAATTTTTTGTTTTTTAGTCATAAAGTAACTTTTGTATTAAATAATTAGGGGTAAAATTGAAAATATACTTTTATTTTTGGAATGGATATTTAGATTGAGACAACCAAAAAAGAAAAGATAAGCATTTAAAATGAGACAGATGGAATATAATTCTATTAATAATTTCTAATTTTAGAAATCCATTACGTACAAGAAGCATGCATATGACGTTCACTACTACAAAACTGAGCTTTTGCTACCGTAATTTCGGTAGCAAAACGGTGGCAAAAAGGTATTTGCCACTGATTTGTCACCGGTACTACAGTCACATTAGCCTTCGTAGCAGTTGGTCAATTGCCACCATTTTGTCACCACATGTAATTTTGCTACTGAAATTAGTGACCGCATAATGGTGGCAAAAATTGCCACCGACTTGTCACCGCAAGTTTTGCCACCGATTTGCCATTGTAAATTTGCCTCCGGATTGCTACCGTAACTTTGCCACCAAGTTACCACTATCTTTTACTTGAAATAGCAACCATTTTGCCACCGTTTTTATAATATTATTAAATGCTATTTTATTTAGTTTTTATAAATCTTGCTAGATATATATATTTAACTAAGACTTAATTAAACATAATATCAACCAAATTTCCATAAACACAAAACGAAATTTAATAGTTTAACATATTAATATTATCCATATATCCAAACATTTAGAATCTTAATCTATCTAATAAAGTCAATATTTAACTTGTGGGAGTTGTTTAGTCATACATTTCAACATTGCTTCCATCTTCGTCATTCGTTCTAGCATATTTTCTTTGTCGATCTTTTTCTTTTCTGCTTTTTCTCTCTCTTTCTAAGCTTTTTCATTTTCTTTTTCTGTCTTTTCCCTCTCTTTCTCCGCCTTTTCCATTTCTTTCTCGGTCACCAAGCAATTATTCCTTTTAGTCGTTGTATCTATAATAATAAAAAAAACAAATAATTTAAAACAAGATCATCAAGATCAATATTAATAGGTACTTGAGCTCAACATCTAACCAACATTGTTATTACTTACCTATGAAGTCATTGCATGCAAAACCTCATTGTTCTAATCGTTCAACAAGATCATTCAACACCTATTCACTATGCAATTCTCACCTAAACTAGCACCTATTTACTACACAAGTCTCACTTATTTACTACATAAGTATCAATCAAGTTGCTAGACAAGTCACATGTTTACAAAAAACAACTAAACACAAGTAAAAGAGCAATGACTAATAATCAGGCTCCTAAATAAGTCACTAGATTGCCAATAAAATAGAGAATAGATGTACCTCAAGCGATTCACTCCCATATTCATATGAAGTACAGCCCGTGAATCACCACAGTTGGATACTATAATTTGGCAGCCAGATAAGACGACGGTAACCGCGGTTGTTCCTACAATCTCGGGTGCTACTGCTTCTGTAATTACCTCATTGTCCGCCTTCTCAAAGCTATTTGACAATACTGCTTCCTATCTTTGCTGCCATTTAAACTCATCATTTGCTTCTTGATCCCGCTCTTCTGCTATTACTTCATGCAATCTTTCCGCACAGAATTTTGCCACCTTAATATATTTAAAAATGAAAACATATAGTCACTTGCCTTCTTGCTAAAAGGCATTAACATGTGAAAGTGTACAAGTATAAAATATAGATTCTAGAAGGTTTTTTGGCTATTAAAAAAATTAAAAAGCAACATGTTTGTATGCACAATGTATGATGTAAGAAATATTGTTTTTTGGCTATAAAATATTTGTTTACATGATGTTCAGTTTTTCATGAGTTGATTTAGGGGATTTCATCTTTCGTTACTACATAAATGGACCCAATAGTTGAGATATTAATCAGAAAAGTTGTGAACATGTAATGTTTTTTCTTAAATAACATGAAAAGAATTTTCTACATAACAAATTACTAGAGGTATTACTTTTGACCCGCTCACTTATGAAGAGTTTATGTGTTCCCTTTTTTACCTCAAACTGGGTCACAATGTCACATACCAAATAGACGAAAAAGGCATAAGCATGTCAACCTTAATGCATATAGATCCTAAATGCTATTATTCAAAACACTTTGATTATTATAATAATATTGTTCAACAATCCTATAAGCAGGTCAACCAAACAGATTTAAGAGCAGCTTGACTTGTACTAGAAATGACCCATTTTAACTTGTTACCCAACAAGTCTATGTTGCCGTTGCCACATTTACAAACGATTTGGTTAACAAGTCAAATGTACTTTCACAAACTATTGTACACATTAAATCCAAATTTTTTCAAGATTTGTGAGCAGTTGCAAACATTAGGTTCCAAACAACATTTAGAAACATTACACTCAAGCAAGAAGGCAAGAACATCCAATCAACCCTGCCTACTATTGTTTCAAATAATTCACATTTTCATTCAAACTTTCATGCATCAACACTTGACCTTATGCAAATGAAACATCGAAATAGGTCATTTTCATACCAATTTACATGTGTTAATTCAAAGAAATGCATGTTCTCAAGGTATTTGATAAAAAAATCAACCACTAGTGTGTCCTTAAGAGTTGATAACAAAATTGGTTGCCTATACAACAATGACCTGCGATTGATTAATTTCCAGAAACATCTTCAAATAATAACACGAAAATGATTACAAAATTCGTATCTAGGTTAAAAATCGAAGCAACTAATTGTACAATTCTGTTTTGAGCGATTGATTAGAGGTTAGTAATTGTAACAGAATGAAGATGAGTAGGAAAACAGGATGCGTGCGAATTGTACCTTCGTTGATTGAGCTTGCGAGGTACCAGAGATCTGCTCGGCGTCGATCTGCTTGCGAGGTACCAGGATGCGTGCAAATCGGTTGACGATGAAGATTCTACCGGATGAACTATCGTTGAAGACTGATTCTCGGTTCTGGTTAGAATGTTTGAAGATGATGCAAGATGTTGGGCGATGACTGCGTGAATGAAGATGAAGTAAGAGATGGAAAAGTTGTGATGGTAAAATAAACCCTGATATTTATTTAAATGAGTTAAATATTTTTTTTTGCCACCGCTAAAACGGTAGCAATTTCATTCGGAGGCAAAACGGTGGTAAATTTTGTGATTGTTTTGTTACTGAATATTTAATTTTTTTAATTATTGCTTACAATAATATTTTGCCATTGATTTGTGACCAAATAATAACAGCGACAAAATTTGCAACCGACTTGTCTCCATGACTTTTTAGTGACAAAAATTCTCACCGTATTGCTACCGATTGGACTGTGGTTGCTAACTTTGCCACCGTTTATACTCGGTCACAATGTTGTGGTAAAATTTGCAACCGATTCCATCGGTGGCAAATTTCGGTAGCAAATGACTGATTTTGTAGTAGTGGTTGGTTGAGTCGGTGATTAGGTAGTGGTCATGTATAATCAAAGTAATGTAAATGACATAATGACGAGTCGTATGAGCAGTTATATAGGCCTACGAGCTTGTTAATAGTATGTTATATTGTCACATTCGTTAATTTTGGCATCATGATGTGCATGTGCTTGTATACATATTTTACAACCACGTATTTATAGGAATATATCATTCGTAAAATGAAAGTAAACATCTCTATTAATCAAGTATATATTTGGTTGCAATACTCAATGATGCTAAAGGCATTTCTTTACGAACAGGAAGAGGGGCCATCGTATGAGTAAAATAGAGACGATATTCTTATTATAGTAATGGAATAATTTTAATCGTTAACTCATGACTTCTCCCGAAGAAAATTTGTGATGTATTTTCAGTTGAAAAAATTAAAATTTTAAAATTCTGAACTTTTACCTATTGAAATCTAATAACAATAATAATCAGACCATTTTAACTGTCATACTAATAGCAATAACACCCCCCTCCCTTTTTCTCTCATTTCTATTAATCACATAATAGTAGTTAACGTAATAATCAGATCGGCATCATGTTAAATTAAACTATAGATCCCATACTGAATCGAAGAACATGTGTGAAGTAACTCATGAATTCAACTTAAATTTCAATTCGTTATCAAAACAGAGTTTTTTTACTCGTATTTGAATTCAACAAGAACTGAGAATGGATTTACCACAAAAATGCTAGATAAGTATATAACCACAACAGCAAATCAATCATATTAGGGCAGAGTTAACAAATTCGAAAAGGTTAATGAGCATTTGATTATGAAACCGAAAACTAACTTCAATCATATTATAGTCAATTGACAATAGAATGGTAAGGTAAATAAATCTTACATTCATGAAAACTTGAGTGTAAAAAACTTACAAATACATCAAGCAGATAAAAAGGACGGCGCAAAGGAGGAGGAGAGGGGTGCGACGATGGTTGGACGAAGGGTGGGTGCAAGATTGATTAAAGTTAGGGAATTAATAGGCAAGGAAATGAGAACACTTGTTGAATCCTAGGGATAAATTTTGTGGATTTGACATTTCAAAAATATTAGATTATCCACGTGCCCGTATGATTTCAACAAAAAAAATGATAAAAAGAAAACTTTGGGTTAAACTAGCGACATATATTGATAACTTAAAAGTGGATACATGATTTGCTGACTTGATTGGCTTATCAAGTCATGTGCAATTAATGATTGAAACAAATAAACATCTTTCATTTACATTTGTGTGTCGTTTATTGAAGTTAATTTTCATATTACCAGTTAAAAGATGTTTTTGGTGAGAATTTAAGCAATAGTTGTATTTGTATTATGGAGAAAGACAGACTTACAAATGTTTTCATAGACAACAACTTTAGATATATAACATACATTGTATTTTGATTATACTTTTGTAACGAGGCTTAACAGACCTTTCCATTATATGAATTTAGTTTGATTGTCTTTCTTTAAAATACCCAACCTGACCCATACAAAAAATTTAAAGCAATGCCTAAATAGCTACTATAAAGTCTTATCCGTCAGTAAAAAAAGTTTTCTAGATCCGTCGTTCACTGATATCATATTTTTTTATTTTTCACGTCACCCACAACAAACTTTCACCTTATATGAAAATTGATCCTACATAAAACCTAGCCGCCACTCACCACATATATAACACGAACTTTTTTTCTATTCATTTTTCACGTTTATACAATGAAAAGTAAACATGTTACATGGGTACAACATGATACGGTTGGAATGGCACATGAAACTTCGTACTAAATCATTAATGTGACGCAGTAAATTTTTCTATTTTTGGGCATATCGTGTCAAACCATTTCATTTCACCACCGTTTCCATCCTCCACCAACTTTTGTTTTCATCGTTCATTCTCCTTATTTCCCAAACTCACATCCCTCTTTTGTTTTCTCACTCCACCGATTCAATCATGAACTGTTTCAATATTTTCACTTCCAAAAGACACAAACCTTCGCCGAATAAATCGAAACCATCTACTGCACGATCAGTGAAATCGTCATCATCAGTTGATTCACCTAGAAGCATAGTTGAATTGTACAATGAAAGAGGGCATAATTTGAGAAAGTTTTCGTTTTTGGAGCTCCGAAATGCGACCGATAACTTTAATCGGTCGTTAAAGATCGGAGAGGGTGGATTTGGTAGTGTTTATAAAGGCTCGATCCGACCCGTTGCTGGTCATGGTGATCCTCTTGTGGTTGCTGTTAAGAAACTCAGAAGAAATGGCATGCAGGTATATATCCATGCCAAATTATCTTTTTATTTTGTTACGTTTTGTAATTAATTAACGACGTGTTAGCAGTTAATAATTAGCATCATCGATTTAACATTTAAACATCACTAGATTTAGACCTAGGACCATTTTCTTTGTTTTGTGCTGTTTCCTTTTTTACTATTTTTTATGCAAAAAATGTTTTAAATAATGCAAGGTACAACTCAATTGTTGAGTGCATATGAATGGTTAAATTTGATAAATTGACATGAGACGTGGGGTCAAAGATTCAGCTTTGATGATAGGAACATTTTTCTAACAAAAATGATGAATGTAAAGTGCATCATATTTTGATTATCTAATTTGTTGTTTTTTTTCTTAAGCACATGTATTTTAGGTACTTCTATTTGTTAATAGCTTAATACATAGAAGTTAGTTTGCATGTTTTTATGTATCTATTTTAGATTAAAAGTTTAGCACACCAAAATTAGACTTGGCAATTTGTTTAGATCAGCTCAATATAAATTTATATAATGAAATGCATTATAAGTTATAGAGTAAACTGCAATTTTGGTCCCTGTGTTTTGATATCATTAACAGTTTTAGTCTCACCTTAACAGTTTTGGTCCCTGTGTTTTTATTTTCTAACAGAAATGGTCTCAAATACTAACTTCATCCAGTTTTTCGTTAAGTCTCTCACACGCGTCTCACATTTGAGGGGTAAAAATGTCATTTCTCTCCCTCTTTTATCTAAGTCATAATGTAGGTTAACATTTTTATTCAGTCGCATGTTAAAAAGAGTGGTAAAAATGACATTTTTATTCCGTATATGAGGGAAACTTAACGTAAAATTGGATGGAGTTAGTGTTCAGGACCATTTCTGTTAGAAAATAAAAACACAGGAACCAAAACTGTTAAGATAAGACTAAAACTGTTAATGATATCAAAACACAGGAACCAAAACTGCAGTTTACTCTAAGTTATATCTTGAAAACGTACGTTTCAAGAAAATGTATGTATATTTTTACAAGTTAAAAGAATGAAAAATCCTAAAAATTAGATGGAGAGAGGTAATAAATGATGACTTTTTAATTCATATTGTTTGATAAAATTTCACAATACAACTTATCTTCTTGATATCCGTACTTGGTGTAAATGACTAAATGTTGTTCTGGTCAAAATCCATTCAAGCAGTCAATAAATTCTTAGCAATGTTGACTTTTTAATCAATTTTCAAAAACAACATTGAATGATTAAAGTTTTAAAATAATATTCCGGTTTTTTTAAACTAATTATGGTTATATACTTATATTATTGCACAATATTTAGGGCCATAAAGAATGGTTAACAGAAGTTCAGTTTCTTGGTGTTGTTGACCACCCTAATCTCGTAAAGCTTTTGGGATACTGCTCGGCAGATGGCGAACGAGGGATACAAAGATTGCTGGTTTACGAGTACATGCCCAACAAAAGCTTAGAAGATCATCTTTTTTACCGATCAATGCCATTGATTCCATGGATCACTAGGCTAAAAATCTTGCTTAGTGCGGCTGAGGGTCTCGCTTATCTTCACGAGGGGTTGGAAGTCCAGGTATATGTTATATATGGCCTGGTCATTGTTACGTACGAATCATTCGCTTGGGTCAACAATTTATTGACATTTGTGTTTTGGTAAGGTGATATTTCGTGACTTTAAGTCTTCGAATGTGTTGTTGGACGAGAAGTTTAATGCGAAGCTCTCGGATTTTGGTCTTGCTAGAGAAGGACCACAAGGGGACCACTCACACGTATCTACAATGGTGAGTTTTTTATACCATGCGTCACATGTCTAGCGTATGACTTGTACACATGTTTGTACATTGTACGTAGGTCATGATCCACTCGTGCTGCATGGCCTCTATGCGTATCCAACTAGTTAAATGAATGAACATGTTGAACAAATTAATTGTGTATGTATGTCAGTATGTGCTTGTTAACATGTTCTGTTTGTTTACGTTTACGATCCTAGTTACAATCCCATGATGAAAAATTATGATTGGGCATGACTTTGACAAACCTTATGCTAATTTGATGTGATTATTGGTTTTCCAGCCGATTGGGACATATGGATACGCTGCCCCGGAATATGTTGACACTGGCCATCTTAAAACAAACAGTGATTTATGGAGTTTTGGAGTTGTACTGTACGAGATCCTATCAGGCCGAAGGGTGATCGATACACACCGGCCACAATCTGAACAAAAACTTCTCGAATGGGTGAAACAGTTCCCACCCGATAGCAAAAGGTTTAGGATGATCATGGACCCTCGTTTAAACAATAAGTACTCACTTTCTGCTGCCCGGAATGTTGCAAAATTGGCAGATAGTTGTTTGAGAAAAAATCCAGAAGAACGGCCACTGATGAGTACCATCGTTGATCGCTTACAAGAGGCGATTAGAGAGTCGGAAATCAATAACATTTCAGAACTCAGGAGCCCGTTACCCGAACCGTCTACACGAAGAATGGTGTAAGACTAAAGATATGGTAATGGTAATAATATGATGTGTTCTTACTTTGAGTTCCATGCCAACATGCCATTGTTAGTATACACATGAATTATAACTTGTCATTATGTGACAAGTAATTGATGATTTTATTTCAAAGATATGGTCGGTGAAGTTGATTTTTTAGGCCTAATAATGTGTGTTTTGCTTTATTTGAGATAGGGTTACGTAAAAAAAAATGGAGTTGTTAGTGTTATTTTGGTTAGCTTGCTTTAGAGTTTAGAGTTCAGGGACCATTGATACAAGAAAGTCAATTTCTGGAAAATACCGTTTGGTGATTAAAATATAAAAGACGAAATTGTCATTTTGGTCTTTGATTTGTATGAATTCAACAACTCTACATAATTTTTATTGCCATTTTAGTGTCTACTTTTTAAAACTTTGCCAATTAAAATCATCTATTAATCAAACCTACAGGTAGCATTATTTTGCTATTATAATCTCTGCTACATTTGTATGGATTTTAAAATTCGCTATATAATAGGTGAAGATCGATGGCATTCTGTTCTGGTATGTGAAAGTGTTTGATTGTAATTGTCAAGATAAGGATGATAATGGTTTGAGATTTAAGAAGCCCGATGTTTTGGATGGTGTGCCTCAAGTAAATGAGCTAAACATCTTCAACAAAAGAACAATTTGGTAGCTGGAAGGCGCTAGATTAAGCGTACGTGCTACAGAACATAAAAATCAACCCGGTGCAAGTTGCTTTGAGCCATACAAGTAATTTCTAGCATGTCATGACAACAATAAGCGAGAGGCGACTCGATGTTCCATTCAACCCCATAGGCTTTGGTTTAGAGGCAAAACTCAACAATGAGTTGTTTTAACGACAAGGTCATCAACAAGTTAAATTTGAATAATTACTTAATTACTTTTACAACAATGTTCTTTACTTCAAATTCAATCAACCAAACTGAAAATAAATGAAAACAACCATAATATTTATACACGTTCATCTCTTGGGTCATCACCCACATCATTGTTCATGTTTGTTCATTATTCACGTCGTGTTCATGAGTTAACTTAACGAAAGAAACGAAATAAAAAATTGATTGTGTTCCCAAGTTTATGTAGAAAAATGAAAAGAAAAAAGTTGTATTTCCGGTTTTCATTAAACGAAGAAAAAGAAAATAAAGAAAATGAAAAGAAATGAAATGATTTCTTTCACTTTTATTTCCTTTTCTTAACTACATGAGAACACAGCATAAACGAACGAGCATATATAAACCTTGAGCCAAAGAGTTTGTAAAACGCTCGGTAAACGAACGAGCATAAATAAACCTTGAGCCAAAGAGTTTGTAAAACGCTCGGTTTGTTTACGAACCTATTCTTACTTCGGATAACATAATTTTAAAAAGTAAAATAGTAATAAGGAGCGATTGCTTAACCCCTGAACAGAAACATTTCTTCCTGCTTGTCTGTTGTATGTGCAAAAAATGGCGAAAAGCTTCACACTCATCCAAACAGTCGCAACCGCCGGTCTCTTCTCCGCCGTTTCCTTCTGGTATATTTCAAATCCTAATTCATCTAATTTCTTCTTTCATTCTATATATTTGTTAATCAATCCTCTTTATCTTCTTGTTGTTAGGTATGGATTTATGTTCGGCAGAGAAACTTCACGCAAGGAATTAGGTGATCTAATCGCAGATCTTCGCCGAGGAAATCCTGATTCTAATCCTCCGCACTCTTGATTCGGTAAACTTTTCCGATTTCAATCCGTTTACACACAATCATACTCTATGAATGTGTTTGTGTGCATCACTTCAACTTCTTAATTGATTAAGTGCTGTGATGTATGGCAATGTTATTACTTCATGAAGGCTAAAACTGTATGATGATCTATAACGAGCTATAGTTAAGTTTGAGTGTTAGTATTGGTGCGTTCCAATTCAAATTGATGATAATTTTAACTGTTTTTAAGGTAAAATCTGTTTAGGTTTTTCTAACGCATTGAATTTGAAGAATAGTTATTAAGTCACTGCAATTAGATTGATTTTTCTGTTTTGTTTGAGAATTGCCAGCTTTGCAGAAGCTAAAACTGCTTATAAACAATCATGGCTAAGTCTGTTTAGTGTTTTGTTATCACTATGTATAGTTGAGACATGAGACTGTGTACAAGGTTTGTCTTTGTGGACACAGTGGAAGAAACCACAAGCGATTTTGACTGGTTTATATGGTGTAATTGTTGAGTAGTTAAACGCGCACCCAAGGCGCAAAGGCTTGCCTGTCACCTAGACGCAACTCACAAGACACAAAAAGGCATGATAATAAATAAGTTGAAAGTATTTACAGGCTTTAATATTATTTTACATTTCTAATAAAAGACCTAATGCAACTTTCTTTCTAAAACAAAGTCTATAAAATAAAGTTCTTTTTTGTTTCAATGGAGTTTTCGTTTAACATTGCTTTATGTAAATAATATTTAGAAGTAAGATGGCTATAAAAGAGAATTTAAGTCAAACCAAGGATGCATAAGCTGGTTCAGCCCCTTTGTTAAGCTAATGGTTCAGGCTAGTTTAGGCCTGTTTTAGTAGGTCCAGACCCATTTTTGGGCAGGGTTAGTCCGTTTTTGAACCTGGACAGACTGTAGCGCACCTTGCTTGTGCCTTAACCAAGGCACTTCCTCATTTGCGTATTTTATTAAGCTGCTCGCCTTGCGTGTGTTTGAGGCACCTAGGCCTTGTCTTTTTTGAGTACTTAGACACGTTCCTTTTACAAAAATAATTGCTATTCAACGACTTCCAGTTGTAAATCAACTGTGGTTTTGATTCATGACATGCCTATATTCTGTACATGCAGGTGTGTTTTGGGATGGGGATTGTAGCTTCAAGTAGGTTGTTTGAGAAACCAACTAGTTTTATAAATCATGGATGGGTTCTGCCACCAAAGGAATTGCCTTGTATTTGAGGGAATTGTTATTTGTTAGTTTCTATACTTTATTTTGGATTAGCCCAGTTGATTATGCAAGCCTCATACTCATAGTTGTATGCTATATGTGCAACCAATTTTAAACCTAATTTTTTACTGAAATTGGAAGCGTTTCTTGTATATCTTTCTTTTCAGCCATATTTCATTAGTTGTTTTCTGCATAGTTATCAAAGGTGTGAAGCGCACTTAAGGTGAGAGGTGCAAAAAAAGCACTGGCCTGAGAAAAAACCCGCCTATCATAAACATTCTATTTTTAGGGATTCTAGACATGTTATAAGCTTCTATAGGACTCTAAGGTTTGTTAATATTTATATACAACCACATAACCTATATGTACAGTAAAAGAAATTATATATACAACTAATAAACCTTAAAAAAATAAAAACAAGTTTACAAGCTTGAGTTAGGTTTAATTTGTATTGAGTCCTTTATATACTATAGAGATTGGTTAAGTTAGGATTCATTAAAGTAAAAAAAAAAATTAAATACCCATAATTGCGCATGGCCTGGGCTTTAATTGCTTAGGAACTATAAGTCCGAATGGGCATAGCCGAGATTAATGCCTTAGGCGCTTGAATCAGTGGCTTTTAACAACTATGGTCTTATAGTATATCAATTTATGTATTGTTTCCCTGCATATGTATGGGAGGTGGTACACCACCAAATTTTCTTTTATTTTATAGTAATTTACCCTAACCATCCTTGTCGTATATATAATCATATGGATTTGGTCTCTTTAGTATACGAAGTTACTGTCTATTGTTTAATGTGACATCCATTATCGTGTAATGAGTGCCGGTTAAATAAATGACACTTTTCCGTTCGACCCCGCTCCTTGTGAATAGCTAACACACACTTTTACTCTCAAACCTTTATCACATTCTTTATTTCCTTATTATTCATGTTTGATTTCATGCAGATGCATTGCAATCCCTCACCTCTCTAGTCTCTCCTCTGTCCTCTCTCCATGGATTAATTCTTGAAAACGTGTTACTGAGCTCTAATGGCTTGATTTGACTAGATTTGCAAGTGTGATTTGACCATATCTGTGGTGTTTGAGAGCGTTTGGAGGTTGTAAGCAGTGTACTGGTGGCAGATGGTAGGTGATGGTTGTGGGGATTAAGTTTGACCCGATTTTTTGCTTAGCTAAGTTTCTGTTTCTTGGTTTTGTATATAACAGCTCTGTATCATTATTTTAAGTTATCAATGAGAATCAGAAATTTCCCATATATTCTTTTGCCTCACATCATTTGTGTTTAAACACATCCTCACAAGTTTCAGTTGCTCTTTTGTTGAACAAGGTTGCTAGCCTACCTTTTTCGAGTTGCAACAATAGCTCATGCTTACCACGCCTAAAACTAGAGCCACATCACACAAAACAAGATTTCCTCTTTCGTTCTTTCAGGGTCACAACTCACACCTGTCACCTGTGAATCTTCCTTCCCACCTGTCGTTTACCGCAAACTTTGTTGTTTTGTCTTTCAAAAGTAAGAAACTAGAGGTTGGATCACAGAAGAAAGAAAAATGCAAGTAATGTAATTTATTTTAACAATAATAGTAATAAAATGTAACAAGACATAGTTATAATAATAAAACCACTCATTAAAATTAAGCAAAATTGGAAATATGGGGTAAAGAGTAATTTGGTCATCTTTCTTGGACAAGTGACCATGGACGAGGTATGAGCAATTTTTGTCTGCCGTAGTGGTACTGATATTCGTTTGTCATGTTCTTGGTTTTGGTATATTTTCAATGATACTAGTAACGAACCAAAAATTGATACAATATTCAATTTATACTTCCACTTGTTTTTCGTTTTGGAATTTTTTGGTACCGATTTCTTCCCTACCATGGATGGTGAAAATAAGGACAATATTCGTAAAAGATTCTATAAGTACACGATAATCACGTAGTCGATTTATGTATTTAAAACTTACTCAAGACCGTTCTTATAATTTGTCTATGATTCTATGCTTTTACTTGTAAATTTGAAGGCCACTTGTAAGTCACATTGTGTACTCCATCACCTTTTTGTGTTTAGTGTAATATTCTAACAATACAAAGCCAGCAGTTTTAAGTTCTGAGCTACTGCAATACTAGTTGATTAATTTAATATCTTCTATTTTATTTCTTTCACTATGTCTGATTATCTTTCGTATACTGTGTGTTAATGAACTTTTTATAGTTCTCTATTTAAAACTGATTATATTATATACATCAACAATTCTAATATAAGTCAAAGCAAACAATTCATAGATTACAATGCCAGCAATGCTTCTATAGTTCAATTCCTTGGTTATATCATTATAAGCCGTACCTTCAAACAATTCTATTTAGAAGTTATCGCTTCTTACTATGTAAGAAAATGAAACCACCTCAACCCTTTCACAAATCCTCTATATATATATACATTCTTCAAACATCTCATGACATATGCACTCAAACTCTCCAACAAACATGGAGATAAAGAGATACAACCTTATACCACAGGTTGTTTTTCTGTTAGTTCTTACTTTCACCGCCATTTTTACTATCACAACTGCAACATCTGACCACGTAGAAACCTACATTGTCCACTTGAACACTCCTACTGACATAACGTTTGATAAACCAGAAGACCGTCAAACATGGTACCATTCGTTTTTGACTGCTAGCCATGCGGGCTCAAATGAGCAACCAAGCTTGATCCACGGGTATCACCATGTGTTCACTGGGTTTGCAGCCAAATTGTCTGCAAAGCAAGTTAACGCAATGGAGAATATGGATGGATTTGTGTCTGCAAGACGTGATAGGGTGTACAAGCTGCATACGACCCATACACCAACGTTCTTGGGGCTGCATCAGAATCTAGGATTCTGGAAAGGATCAAACTACGGAAAGGGAATCATAATAGGGGTTTTAGACACGGGAATCACACCAGGGCATCCGTCTTTTGATGACAAAGGAGTCCCCCCTCCCCCTGCAAAATGGAAAGGCAAATGTGAAGTTACGGGTTGTAACAATAAACTGATTGGCGCAAGGGATTTTACTAACAGCACTACTGCAGATGACGAGGGACACGGGACCCACACATCTAGTACAGCTGCTGGGAACTTTGTTGATGGCGCCAATGTGTTTGGAATGGCAAATGGCACTGCAGCAGGTATGGCCCCGCTTGCACACGTGGCAATGTATAAAGTTTGTGATGATTTTGGTTGCACTGATAGCGCTATCTTAGCCGCTATGGATGCAGCCATTGAAGAGGGGGTCGACGTGCTCTCATTATCACTCGGTGGAGCCTCGGTCCCGTTTTATGAAGATGGGATCGCGGTGGGAGCGTTTAGTGCTATTCAAAGAGGAATCTTTGTTAGTTGTTCAGCTGGTAATTCTGGGCCAGTGAACTCATCATTGTCAAATGAGGCACCATGGATATTGACAGTTGGTGCTAGTACAGTTGATAGAAACATAAGATCAACTGTTTATCTTGGAAACAAAGACTTGCTTGATGGGGAATCTTTATTCCAACCAAAAGATTTTCCTCAAAACTTTATGCCCCTCGTGTACCCGGGCTTGACCGGCAGTCAAGATGCAGCATTTTGTGCTGCAGGATCATTAAAAAACATTGACGTTAAAGGTAAAGTTGTGGTTTGTGATCGAGGCGGTGACATTGCAAGAATCGACAAAGGACAAACGGTAAAAGATGCTGGCGGGGCCGCGATGATTCTTGCAAACGAAGAGGTGGACGGGGATACCACAGAAGCCGATGCTCATGTTCTTCCCGCGTCACATGTCGCATATGATGTAGGGGTTGCGATCAAGACATACATCAATTCAACCTCGTCACCAGTTGCTACTATCATATTCAGGGGAACTGTAATCGGTGTTGATTCAGCCCCTGCAGTGGCTTCTTTCTCATCTCGGGGTCCGAGTTTGACAAGCCCTGGGATTGTTAAGCCCGATATCATCGGTCCAGGAGTCAGTATTCTCGCAGCCTGGCCGGTGTCGGTTGAAAACTCAACACAAACAAAAGCAACATTTAACATGATTTCTGGGACTTCAATGTCATGCCCTCATCTATCAGGCATTTCAGCTTTGTTAAAAAGTGCACATCCTGATTGGTCACCAGCAGCCATCAAGTCTGCAATCATGACCACAGCTGGTAAAGTGAGTCTATCTGGTCAACTGATTGAGGACGAGCGAGATCTTCCTGCTAACATTTTTGCACTCGGGTCAGGCCATGTCAACCCATCGAAAGCTAATGATCCCGGACTGATTTTCGATATTCAGCCAGATGACTACATACCTTATTTATGCGGTCTTGGGTACACGAGCAAACAAGTTGGAGTCATCGTGCAGAAACGGGTCACATGCACGAAAGTTATACCAGAAGCACAACTTAACTATCCTTCATTTGCTGTTACTTTAGGAGCTGGTGATATTAAAAATTTCACTAGGACGGTGACTAATGTTGGTGTAGCAAATTCAACTTACACCATAACAGATGCTTCCATACCAGGTGGTCTGATCTTAGAAGTTGGTCATTCGACGCTTCAGTTCAGTAAACTCAATCAAAAGTTGACTTATGAGGTGACATTTATACGCGACAAGCAAGAAACTGTGAAAGGTCCATATGGGGAAGGGTATATAACTTGGACTTCTGGTAAATACTCGGTTAGAACCCCGTTCTCTGTCAAGTTCATTTAAGGGTTAGAACAACCGAAGTCTTCGTTCGACATTTTTCTAGTTTTTTTTTGTTCGCTGTTTTCTGTTTGTTTTCCTTTACTTAATAACACTTGTTTAACTTCGATCATAAACAGTCTATCTTCCATTCATTGCAAAACCACGATATAGTTGATCGTCAAGAACCAAAGGGGGTGCATGTAGAGGGTCTCCTAACCCCTAATCACTATGATTTGTTGGGTTTTTTTATATATAGAAGTTGATTTAAAAAAATATTACTTGACTCTTTGCTGTAGTTAGTAGAGAATATAATCTTATGATAACTTAAACATTCTGATTAATAAGGTCCAGTTACTTGAACAGTTCAAGTAACTAACTTTATATGGGTAGTTTACTAGTTCAACCATATCTATCTTCGCGTGTTTAGGTGATTAAGAAACCTAGTTCCGGTAATTGGTGGTTTAGAAACCAACTTCAGGCGCGGTTGATGGTTTATGCTCTCATAATGCATTCTGAACAGCTTGATTAGACACTTGGTTGTTAAACAACTTTCTTAAGTAAATGCAAATATGAAATGTGAGTGGTAGAATTGTTATGCCAAATTGCCAACGTAGTATATTTGGAGCATGATAGTAATAGTTTGAAAACAATGCATAGACGAATAACTAATTGGGTTTAGTACCGTAGAAAATATCACATAGAAACCAATAACCATATGTAGAGATGCATCACTACATAGATGATGTACTGTGCCAAAAAAAAATTCCTGACTGGAGTCATCAAACCAAACCGAACCGGTATTGAAACTAAGAACCAGTTAGGGTTAAAACCGAACCGCCGGTTTGTAACCTGGCTGTTCAAACCGGTTTAACCTGACTCGAGCCAGTCAAAACCGAACTAAACAATCCACTTTCTTCTATAAACTCCGCTTCATGTTATCAAGAATCTGTTTTGACTTCGTTGACATAACCTGAAAAAAACCAGCTTGAACGCCTCTATTGCTAACCGTTAAATGGGCTGGTGAACTCATGGGTCTTTTTGTTTCCATCAAGAATTCAAAAACACAACAGCTGCAAACACAAACCCATATGATTTCTTTGTAAGAAAAACTTGTTCGTAGCGATTTATGTTTGTTCATTAACATGTTAAACTAAAGACAACAATAAGCTGCTGCAAGTTCCGACAACCAAGCAAGAACTCTAGAATCTAGATCATTCTTTTGAAGCCTGTCCTTATATCATATATGGTCCGCTTTCCTGAAATGACTTCTAACTCTCTACAAAAATTCCCGTATCCAAATGTCCAAAAGAAAGTGACATGTTTCTGTATCTGCCAGTAACGCTTCTATACCTTGGTTATATCAAAACAAGCCGTACCTTCAAACAATGCTACTTAGAAGTAATCGCTTCTTACTATGTAAGAAAATGAAACAACCTCAACCCTTTCCTAAAATCCAAATAGCACATATTATCATTCTGCACAATGAAGTCAAACCCCCTCACTATATATACATTCTTCAAACATTTCATAACATATGTCCTCAAACTCTCAAACAAACATGGGGACAAAGAGATCAAACCTTTTACCACAGGTTATTTTTACATTGCTTCTTACTTTCACCACCATCTTCACCATCACAGCTGCAGAACTTGAGCACGCAGAAACCTACATTGTCCACTTGAACACTCCTAATGGCATAACGTTTGATAAACCAGAAGACCGTCAAACATGGTACCATTCATTTTTGACAGCTACCCATACGGGCTCAAATGAGCAACCAAGCTTGATCCACGGGTATCACCATGTGTTCACTGGGTTTGCAGCCAAACTGTCTGCAAAACAAGTGAATGCAATGGAGAATATGGATGGATTTGTGTCTGCAAGACGTGACAGGCTGTACAAGCTGCACACGACCCATACTCCAACGTTCTTGGGGCTGCATCAGAATCTAGGATTCTGGAAAGGATCAAACTACGGAAAGGGAATCATAATCGGGGTTTTAGACACGGGAATCACACCAGGGCATCCGTCTTTTGACGACAAAGGAGTCCCCCCTCCCCCTGCAAAATGGAAAGGCAAATGTGAAGTTGCAGGTTGTAACAATAAACTGATTGGTGTGAGGGATTTTACTAACACCAGTACTGTTGATGATGAGGGCCACGGGACCCACACGTCTAGTACAGCTGGCGGGAACTTCGTTGGTGGCGCCAATGTATTTGGAATGGCGAATGGCATTGCAGCGGGTATGGCCCCGCTTGCCCACATAGCAATGTATAAAGTTTGTGATGTCTTTTGTGCTGATAGCGCAATATTAGCTGCTATGGATGCATCCATTGAAGAGGGGGTTGACGTGCTCTCTTTATCGCTCGGTGGAGCCTCGGTCCCGTTTTATGAAGATGGGATCGCAGTGGGAGCGTTTAGTGCTATTCAAAGAGGAATTTTTGTTAGTTGTTCAGCTGGTAATTCTGGGCCAGTGAAGTCATCATTGTCAAATGAGGCACCATGGATTTTGACAGTTGGTGCTAGTACAGTTGATAGAAACATAAGATCAACTGTTTATCTTGGAAACAAGGCCTTGCTTGATGGGGAATCTTTATTCCAACCAAAAGATTTTCCTCAAAACTTTATGCCACTTGTGTACCCGGGTTTGACCGGCGGTCAAAATGTAGCGTTTTGCGCTCCAGGATCATTAAAAAGCATCGACGTTAAAGGGAAAGTTGTGGTTTGTGATCGAGGCGGTGGCTTTTCGAGAATTGGGAAAGGACAGACAGTAAAAGATGCGGGCGGGGCCGCGATGATTCTTGCAAATGAAGTAACAGACGGGGATACAACGGAAGCCGATGCTCACGTTCTTCCCGCGTCACACGTCGCATATGATGTTGGGGTTACGATCAAGACATACATCAATTCAACCTCGTCACCAGTTGCTACCATCATATTCAAGGGAACTGTAATCGGTGTTGATTCAGCCCCTGCAGTTGCTTCTTTCTCATCCCGGGGCCCGAGTTTGTCAAGCCCCGGGATTGTAAAGCCTGATATCATCGGACCAGGAGTCAGCATTCTCGCAGCCTGGCCCGTGTCAGTTGATAACTCAACACTCACAAAAGCAACATTTAACATGATTTCCGGGACTTCAATGTCATGCCCTCATTTATCAGGCATATCAGCTTTGTTAAAAAGCGCACATCCTAATTGGTCTCCAGCAGCCATAAAATCTGCAATCATGACCACAGCAAGTAAAGTAAGTCTTAACGGTCAACTTATCGAGGACGAGCGAGATCTTCCTGCTAACATTTTTTCAATCGGGTCGGGTCATGTCAACCCTTCAAAAGCTAATGATCCTGGGCTGATTTTCGACATTCAGCCAAATGACTACATACCTTATCTATGCGGGCTCGGGTACACGAGCAAACAAGTTGGAGTCATAGTGCAAAAACGGGTCACATGCACGAAAGTTATACCAGAAGCACAACTTAACTATCCTTCGTTCGCTGTTACATTAGGAGCTGGTGATGCTAAAAATTTCACAAGGACTGTGACTAATGTTGGTGTTGCAAATTCTACTTACATCATAACAGACGTTTCTATACCAGTTGGTCTGATTTTAGAAGTTGTTGGCTCGACGCTTCAGTTTAGTAAACTGAATCAAAAGTTGACATATGGGGTGATCTTCATACGGGACAGTAAAGCGACGGTGAAAGCTCCTTACGCGGAAGGGTATATGACTTGGAGTTCTGGTAAACACTCGGTTAGAACCCCGTTCTCAGTTAAGTTTGTTTAAGGGAATCGAACAACCGAAGTCTTCATTCGGACATTTTTCTACTTCTTTTTTGTTGGTTGTTTTTCTGTTTGTTGTCCTTCATTAATAACACAACACTTGTTTTATTTCATAAACTGTCTATCTTTCATTCATTGCAAAACCGCAATACTATTAATCCATCAAAAACCAGGGAAGGGTGAAGAGGGTTTGCTAGATCACTATGATTTGTCGATTTTTTTATATATGAAAGCTTAGTATTTTAGAAAAAACATAGTGAACCCCTCAGGGCCGGTCCTGAGTATTTTAATACCCTGTGCGAGTCGTCAAAAAAAGGCCCCTTATTGTGTTTTGACGAGGGTCCGAGGGCAACACCCATGGTATCGGTGTACAAGGAGTAGAGCCATTGGCTTGGGTTAAGTTGATTTTTGGAAATTAAATGGGTTTATACTACGATGGAAAATCATGTTACCAACCAATATATTATATATATGTTTAAGAAAAACTCTTAAGGGTAATTATAACATTTGACAAAATTGATCGAATGGGGTTTTCTAATATGTGCCCTAAGGGCACATATAACATGTTTTTGTTATGGTAAGTATTCTTACTAATTAGATAAATATTCTATTATTTACCATAGTTATCAACAAAATCATGTTTTTATATTTAGTTTTTGTTGGTAAATATGGTAAGTAGTAGAATATTAATCTAATTAATAAGAATACTTACCATATTAAAAGTTTGTTATTTGTGCCTTTAGGGCACATATTAGAATATTACAGAATTAATTAGAGTGACAAAAATAGGCATAAAGAGTAGTGACATGTCTAAAGTTAAAATAAAATTTCTATATAAAATTAAACTAAAAAAAGAAGTTCGTTGTCAAAAAAAATATAAACTAAAAGAGTAAACTGCAGTTTTGGTCCCTGTGTTTTGATACCATTAACAATTTTGGTCCCACCTTAACAGTTTTGGTCCTTGTGTTTTTATTTTTTAACAGTTTTGGTCCCGAACACTAACTCCATCCAATTTTCCGTTAAGTCTCTCACACGCGCCCCACATCTAAAGGGTAAAAATGTCATTTCTCCCTCTTTTTTTATCTAAGTCATTATGTAGGTTAACATTTTTATTTAGTCGTTTGTCAAAAAAAGCGAGAGAAATAACATTTTTGCTCCGCATGTGAGAGAGACTTAACGGAAAATTGGATGGAGTTAGTGTTCGGGACCAAAACTGTTAAAAGTTAAAAACACAGGGACCAAAACTGTTAAGGTGGGACCAAAACTGTTAATGATATCAAAACACAAGGACCAAAACTGCAGTTTTAAAAATAAATAAAAAAACTAAAACTTGGGATTCCCAATGTTAATTTTTAACATCATTTATATCTTACTTACTACTTAAAAATAAACATTTATATTAGATCACAAACCAAACTACATCCGGATAATGGGTAAGCGAGCAACAAGCTGCGCCGCTATCCCCCTTTGAATCGCAAAGCCTATTCTACTAAATACAAATCCTTGGTTTCTCGGGCTCTACGAGTCGCTGTGGACCACCTTCTGCACCCGCTCCAAAAAGCGTACCGCCTCGGGGGTTAGGGATCCAAAAGTGTCGAAGGCAAATGGAATGAACACGTGCTGGTTCTCTAAACATGCTGTCTCATGCTTAGCCACCTTCTTAGATTCTGCCCTCAAAACTGCTTGTCTCGGAACGAAACCACTATCTCTCAGCCCCACCAATGGGGATACTCCAGTGAGGTCGACGCACGCATGTTTGCCCCCTGCCCAGCCAAATACAAGAACATCTGCAGGGCGCAGGGTAGATCTTCCCTCTCGCGGATCAGTCAGAAAGTTAATAGGTGCCTCCTTCTTGGCTGAGATCCCGGCACGCCTAAGCACATCATATAGGACATCTCTAACCCAGTCATGACGATACTTAAATCCCGGCAGTTCCTTACAGTGAAGCGCATGCTCACCAAAACTGTCCAAACATTCTTTTTTACAAATGGGGCATGGTTCATCTGAAGGGAAAAGGGGAATCATAAGCCAGTATTTGAGGATGGCTCTGTATTCAATTGCCGACATTCGTTGCCCTAAGCCTTCAATCGTCACAACAGTTAAAAAATCCTGGGCATGAGCCCCTTTGAGACAAGCAAGAACTGCCCTTTGTCTTGGGGTCATATTGAATCGCTCCTCCATATCATGTGCGTGTTTACTATAAAGAGCATTCGCCAAGGTTTGTTGAGGTTTCTTGGGGGCGGTCTCCTTATCAGTAAAACCGCCTATATCAAGGTCCGGAAGAGTTGTTCCAATACTACCAAGCGCAAGGGAGTAGTCCGGATCTACCCCGACAACACCAGCGCTTCGCAAGATGTGGTTTTGCAATTTCCACGATTGGGCCCTGGAAGCCACAAAGGCAAATGTGGAGACATCCTCCGCCGAGAAAATCCCTAAGCCTCCGCAACGCATAGGGAAGGAAACCAACCTCCACTCTAGGTCCCCAAAATGCGGTCCTCCACAAACAACAATATCTTCAACTACACCTCGCAGGCCTGCGTCAAAGATGGACACAGCCTCTTTAACATGTTGAGGTTGACAGGTCCTTAGCCCAAACACTAACTTAGCAACCCCCATGCACGAGCGCAACAAAAGGAGCTCACTTTGAGGGTTCCTCAGGTCCGGCAGGTGTGACACCCCGCCCGGCGGCGGAATACACCGGGCGCGTCAATGGAATTGGATATCAATAGTAACAAAGCACATGGTATTTAATTAGTAAGTCTAATAGGAATTATCTTAAGTTTAGGAAATACAAGTCTTTAAACATAAATCGACAAATCCATAGCAACAGAAATTAAACAGTCTTTATTTTTATTTCACTAGGTCCAAGGCTCCTATGTCTTGAACGTAATTGGAAACAAGTCATAAATCAAGAACCACCTGAAATATGTGAAAATAAAGTTAGCTACACAAGCTAGTGAGTAAAACACAATTTATAAATAATATGGAAAATCCGAGATCAACAAGATATGCTGCGCAAACTTATATAATTAGCAATTTCGTAATTATTACCCTACCAGGACACCTAGAATCACATAGCACACCAATCACTTTAGAACCCATAGTATCTCGTATAGCCATTTTAGCATGAGAACCACTCATGTGATAATTAAAGATAACTTTTAACCAACCGTCGTTTACCGTCTCGATATATAAGTTATCAATAATTATTTATCAATTTAGGGACATGGCATAGCATAGCATCATAGTATAGCAACAACCGTCATAGCATAGTAAACATGGAACATGGAATTAGAAAGGCCGGGTTTAAATCACCTATCGATGTTGTACAGGCAGGTGGGTTTGTCAAACCATTAGCGCTAACATTGTACCGGTGGGTTTACCAAGCAATAAAACTACTTTAACTAACACATAAGGTTGCATCAAGCCGCGAACTAGATTAACATATTTGTATGATCTCTTTTAGAATAGAAAACGTAACATAGAAAAAGACATATTTCAGCCCCAAAAATAGTATAAAAAGGGGAGTGAATTTACTCACCTCGAATACGAAACAGAAATGGTATAGAAATTAATCAACTGGAACCGAGGACTTCCCAAATATTAGTATCACCTAATTAATGAGAATCCTAACTTAGAAAACATATAATATAGAAACTAGAATAGAAATAATAAGAATTTACGGAGATTTGGGATTTTTGGTACGAACCGTAACCGAGCGTTTTTATACGGAACCGCTTTATTATACTTTAAGACTTTGTATTTTACTAGAAAGACATCTTAGAAAACATTAGTAATATATTGGTAATAATATTTAGAATCTTTATTTAAACTTGTACATTTTAGTCTTTAATACATATTATTAACTAAATCATTGATTATTAAAAGTTATATAATATATAAATAAATAAAAGTATAAAGATTTTAACTTAGAAATGGAACCGGAGTTAAGTCCGAAGTCGAATGCTTCGGATTTAGAAATCAAGGTTTTTAAACGAGTTTGAACGTTCGAACGTAACGTTAAAATATTTTATGAGAATATGTTTTTGTATAAAAATTAGAAACTTTAATCATTTATAAAAACATGTTTTTGGTATAAAATTTACAACTTAACTCTTTGTAAAATAAAATACACTTATACATATTTTTCTTTAACCTTTAATAACTATTTTTAACAATTAAATAGGTTATTAGATTAATATAGTGTATTAGTGTTGGTTTTAGTGGTTAAAAGAAGTAATTAAAAAGAATGGTGGGGAGAAGGTTCGAACCCGTGACCAACACAACCACAAACACACGCACAAACCAGTGAACCAGGCGCGCGTTTGTTGTTACATCTGGAACATTAAATGTTTTAACATGTAATCTGAACTATAACCCAAATCCCATTTGAGCCCTAGTTTACAAATCCATCAAATTCGTTCGAATTTGATAATCCCAGACAAATTAACCATGGGGCTTTTAATCCCTATGGAATTGCGGTTATTTTGGTATATTAAACTTACGTTTTGGTGGAGATTTGATATGGATTTGAGTGAAGAACAAGTTGCGGCCGTATAGAGAGATTTTCGTGAATCTGGAATGGATATGAGATAAAATTGATGTGTCAGATAGTTGTAGAATGTTGAGAGGATCAAGATGGAACCAAAAATCTACCTGTTACGATGCCGGAATGCGAGTGATTGCCGAGGTCGCCGGAATTTTTATTGGGTTTTTGTTTCGGTCAAAACCAGAGAGATTGGAAATGATTTGGGGGTTTAGAATTGATAGTCGAACGTTTATGAATGATTTCGTGGTGGTTAGAAGCTGAAAAACGCAATAATTGGGTCGCCGGATTTTCGGGATCTTGGTCGGCACTGTTTGGCGACCGATTTGCTGGATTTGCGGCCGTACAGAGGCGTCGAGGCATGGGAGAGACGATTTCCGCGGATTTTCTGGAATTTAATTGGTCAAAAACGTGTTGGTTTGGGTTGGCCGGAGCTCGCCGGCGCCGGCGAGAAATCTCGCCGGAAAAACGGGGGTGACGAGGGGGAGGGGCTGGGTTGAAAATGAAATTACACAAACAGTCCCTGTGCTTTATAATTGTTTTATTTTGGTTATTGAACTTTACCTCAAGTTTCAGAAATTACATTTTTTTGCCTAAATGTTAGTTTTTACATAAATTAACTAACTAAATTAACCGAGTTGAGACGTAACGTTTTTCATAGGTGACGTTTTATCATTATTAGTTCGTTTATTGCGTTAGGAGACTATTTCGAGACTTAGAAGCGTCTTTGATTAACGTTTTTGAATATTTTTCTTTTACGAAATATATATATATATATTTATATACATACTTAACGTTTAATAGTCAACAAATAATTATTATTTGATATACGCGGATATTTTGAGGTGTAAATACGTTTGATTTAAATAAGATACAAATGACGTACGATTCGATATATTTATTCATAATTAAAATGAACGTTACATTTTGCGGAAATAAATACGAGTTATAATTAAAAGATAAACAAACCTCGGGTTTGAATCGGGCATCCGGATTCGGGTTCGGGGCAGATGTCACAGCAGGCGTTTCATAAGTTCAACCGCCCGCAAAGCTCTTTTAGTTGCCAAAGACTGAATAAACCCTGCATCCCGACTAACCGCTCCCCCAAGGAGTTTAACCCCTCCCACGGGCCTACTAATATCGCTAGGGAATAAACCTGGCGCTTTCTTCAAGCCATTGCATGACGGCCAAAAAATCTCTGTTTTCCGATTATTAAGCCTAAGCCCCAGAGACGGCCCTTCTGAGCGAATAATGTCCAATGCCCTAGCAACTTCCTCAGCCTTACCAATGATAGTGCCATCGTCCAAATACCAAGCATTGAAGGGCAAGGAACAGGCGCCCTGTATACTAAGAATGAGCGGATGGAGAACTAATGCAAAAAGAAGAGGGCCAAGAGGGTCCCCTTGTTGCACCCCACTAGAAGCCCAATATGAGTATCCCCTACGTATAACCTGGCAGGCTGGGCATATAAAAACTGAACCCATGGGAAGATGGATGGACATCTACAGCTAACTTCCCTAAGAAGGGTCGTCCGGTCCACCTCGTTGAAGGCGTTTGAGAAATCAACAGTGAGCATAGCCAGGGACCCATCAGAATGGAACGCGCTCAGAAACCTGTTAGCACTGTGCAATACCGCTTCTGCCCCATTAGGGACCCCAACCCCGAATTGAAAATCCCCAAGGTAAGCAGCCACCTCTTTCCCCACTTTACGCATAGCGACTTTAGACACCAATCTCCTCCAAATAGCCCCCACCGCGATGGGCCTAATCCCATTGTCCGGCTTTAAGAGGAGGGTTAATGGCGCCGAAGCAATGAACTCGGCTAGAACTTTAGGACAAAGCCCTCCAAGCCACAAGTTGACAACATCCGTGATGGCCTTTAGGACCCCGGAGGCGGTTGGAGACCCCTGACCACAGAAAGCGTCTAGAATATGTTGGGCCCGCAGACCATCCCTCCCACAAGATGTACCTTTCGGGAAGGTTTTAACACATTCCAACACACAATCAACGTCCACCCGCAAAGCTGGATCCGATGGCACGACAGAGGGCATGGTTGGGGGGTCCACCATAGGGTGTTTATCTATCAAGGCTCTCAATGTATCCTCCCCAGCAGGCGCGACCCCGGATGAACACAGGACTTTGACTGCAGCTGTGTAATGACCATCCGTTACTTTCCGAAGGCACTGCTTAGTATTGCCCCCTCCGTCTTCTTTAACTTGGTCCCCTACCTTCCCAGCACGTATCACGGGGAGTTCAAGGAGGGGTAAGACCAACTCCTCTAAACCCGCCCCATCTTTCCAAACAGCCAAAGCCCGCATAATGGAATCACATTGAAGCGATTTCCTGTTACCGGACCTTCGTTCTTGCCTAGTAACCGGTTTGACAACACGTAACGTACAACGAGGCAACAACAAAAGTTTAACCCAAGCCTCAATAGACCCCGGAGCATCCACCACTTTCTGAAGCCCCCCTGACAAAGCCTGGGCAAAAGCCATACGACACGCGGGTGGGATACTTTGAAAAGTAAACAGTCATTTTAGTACAATCGATTGTTTTTTTAGTTTAATTAAATGAACAAAAAATATTTTATTATTCTTCATCTAACAAAATGCTTTCTTCTCCATCCAACAAAACCTGTAACTCCGATGATCAGAAATGAGAAAACACAAACTTCACTATTTTCATTTTACCTTCTCTATCAACCAAGATTATAGGAAAAACGATGAAGCTATAAGCCCCGTTACTCCGTTAGTAAGAGTTCAGTTCGTCGAACCCTCTCCTGGTTCTATCCCATAGTGCCCCCCTAATCGATGGTGCCCTGAGCGGTCGCACACCCCGCACCTGCTCAGGGCCGCCCCTGGAACCCCTAATACATTATAAAAGAACACTCAAATGAATAGTATCACTTAATATCCTAACCATCCATTTGATATCCACGGTTGTAAATAGTTTTTTTTTCTCTTTTACAATGTATTGTAAGTGGGTCTTATATCATCAGTCAAACTAAATCAATATGAGATATAATTGTTTAAAAAAATATATATGAGGTATGGTGGCCCTACTTTTTGGTGTCAAGAAGCAAACAACATCATTATCAGCATGTATGGCCATCCCATAACTTCATTTTCTCTTCGTACAAAAATCAAAGAAAGCAATGCTTATTACATCCTCACCCTATGCATACTTCATGTATTATCACTGATTCACTATCATGCTCAGTTACCAGTAAACCCTTCGGTTGTAAGTTCTTCCCCTTCGTTTTTGCTTTGCATTGTTGATGTTTGTGGTTTTTCTGTGTTTAATCCATCAGTTGATTGTAATTTCCGTTATACTTTTTGTTTCTTTCTTTACCGGCCTCTTTTTCAAAGGTGTAAACAACATAATTCCACCATTTTTTACTCAATCAATGGGTTGCATGCCAGGTGTTCGATTTAATGTTTCAATGGCATTGTTTATGTTAGATCGTAAATTTCCGTTATTGGTTTTCATATGATGTCCCAGATCAAATTAGAATTGCATTTTAGTCTAAACACATACTAATGACACTTAGCTAAGTCTTATTATTTTTGCCAACTTAGTTTAATATTTGTTGTTGTGGTGGTGGTTTTTTTTGGATTTTTTGCTTTAATTATTGTTTTGGTTGCAGGTTTTGAGTGTTAGCATTTTGGAGTGGTTCAGTTTGGTTAGTTATTTCTCGCAAAGTTTTTGTGGTTGGATTTCATGCAGGTCAGTTTATGCTTTTCAATATCTTGATTTACTAGGAAATATACATCTCATGGTTTTATATGCTTTTCCTTCCATGTTTTGTTGATTAAATGTTTTCACTATAGTTTGTTAGGCTTATTCACTTTGTTATCCACATGTTTTTGTCTTTAATGTTTTGGGTTATTTCGGGCTCTTTTGATCTGCTTTGGTTTCTCAAGCCTACACCCGCCAACTCTGTGTTGAGTTTCGATAATTTCATCGGTTTCAGGAGGATCACGACCATCCCTACATTGCATTCTCTCAACTAAGTGGTGAACATTTAAATCTTTGTGTAAATACTTATGTAGTTTTTTTTATGATATAGAATTATAAGTTTGTTTCTAAAGAAATTGAAAACCAATGCCTAAGAACAGCTTCAGGTTTTACTTTTTTATTATTATTAAACATATTAGAAATCAACTTTTATGAATAATAAGTTCGGGATAAATTTTTTATTTATTTATAATAGTTAGTTTTAAACATATTTGTTTTTCACTTAGCAGTATTTGAAGCAAACGATCAACCCAGTAGTAACCAGTAAGAGTTGATAAAAATCAATCCATTTGGTCTTATTTCTTTAATAAATAGATCCACAACATTATTTTTCCATGTCATCTTTAAAACCTAATGAACAATCAAACTTACAGAGTATAATTTTACTCATAATAGAGCTATTGGTGTCATTTCTAAGATCTAAAGAATAAAAGAACCAACACATTATCTATTGGTAACCTGCAAAATATATCAAATTTCATAATACTGGAACAAACAAATTATGAAGGTTAAGTGATTTTTTCCTTACATAAAAATTTGTTTAATTTATTTACTTTGGAAAATAGGGATTTAACCTCATGCTAAAAAAATAATTTGGAAGTATTTTTTTGAAATTCAAGAGCAATTCTAAGGATTTGAAGAGTCATTTTTGTAATTATCGCTAACATTTATCCAAGAAAACAATAATTCTTATTCAACTATGAAATCACCTTTGGACTAAAACTGCATATATCTAGAACATTAAAACTTTGGAAATAAGTATAGTGATATTTGAAATTTCTCATTTCATATGAATCATAATTTGAACAATGTACTTGATTAAAGTAATAAACATAGACATGTAAATAAAAAAAACAGTGGTAGAGAATTACATGGTTGTTTATAGCATTTTTATCATACCATTGGAGCTTGTCATATTTGCAAGTCTTCTATTAGCAACTTTGGATCTATAACACCACACCTCAAATACTTCAGAAAGATCCGGATATCGAATATGCTTATTTGCTAACCATTCACTCAAAATTTCCGCCTGTTCGCCAGATGGCAATGCGAGAATTATTGAAACAAATGAGGACTCCAAAGATTGCCATATTTCACCGTCAATTTTAACAACCAAACAGTCATTTTCATCTGTTGTTAACGAGTCAATTGAAGACTTTAAACTTCTTACAAATGGAAGCCAATTTCTCACCATATGAAGACGTTTTACAGTAGGCAAAATCACACTGCCATATGCTATTGCTTCTAAAACCTTGGAAGTTATCTCGAGAACTTTTAGCTTTGTCTCAAGAGTGTTTTCTTGTTGACTTTGACTTATATTGTCAATAGCTTTCACCATGTTTTCAGATGCATCCATCCAATTTTCGACAAAATCCTTCAATAACTCCAATTTGGCCAAGATTTGGCAAGCCCATGACATGTCTACCAAAAAGCTTTGAAATTTATGCACGTCACCTGTTTCACAAGCTGATTTTACTGTGTTAGTAAATCTTGATAATAAGCCCTTGAAATACTGTCTCACTTTTGATTTTATATCTTCATCAGCTGTTAGCAATGGAGCATCATCATCTTCTGTAAGCATGTATTCAATCTGTTCTTGAGCAGATGTTTTCAAATCAACCATTGTTGGTGATAATTCTGACGTTGCAAACATAGTGGCAGAGAGAAAAATCTTAACTATTGTAGTTTGATTTACAGGCTGGAGGCGTCCAAGAATCGGTTCTGCTATCAAACCCATGCCTGGAATAACTTTCAAAATTTCTTCCTCCTCAGCCTCCTCCCAAGGAGAAGCTTCTAGAAAGTCTACACAGGTGGAAATAATTTCCGGGCAGCCAAGGTCAACTGCCACTTGAAGAATGCCTAGTGTGTTTTTTACACCATGGCATGTGTTCGTTACAGAACACCGGGTGGTAACATAAAAGAGGCGTAAGACTGTGATATAGTGGTCAAAATCATGTTCTTGGCAGTAAACCTCAACACAATTGCGAGAATCAAGAATTTGACATGTGGGCCAGCTCTCGGATAAACGATCTGCAAAATATTTGCTTTTTTGTATAAGAATATGAGCATGACAGTATATCCATTCATCACGACCATCGGGTGTCCTTAGTCTTGCAACAACATCACTTGTCGATCGGTCACCAATCATAGTGCCCTGGAAAACAACAATTTGAGCCGATAAATGTGTTATGGGATCTAGTAAAAAGATTAGACTTGCAGAGAAAGGGCAAAAATTAAATCCTCACCATAGCCACCAGAAACCTTGTAACAGACTTCCTCCTTGCTCGTAGTCTTTAGTTGGTATTCATACATTCAAATGTGCTGCAAATTTTATAAGGTGTTACGTACGCATAAGAAAGTATGCTTGAGTGCTCAAGAACAAATATGAGTATCATATGGGAAACTTTCCTTAACAAACATAAGACATCAACAAATCAATTATATATTTTACTTTCCCCTGTGAACTAACTAGATTACAAGCTTACAGCTACTCGAAGCACCATGTTGGATTACACAAGGCAGCAGCCAAGTGATCTCGCTAAGAACAAAAAACAAATACAGCCTAAACGTTGAACTTTTTTGGATTTCTAGAGAATTTAGACAATTGTTAGTGGTTTCTAGGTAAACCGCTACATAAGTAGCAGACTCTGACTTTTCTACTTTGAAGCTCTACACTTTCATGCCACTTCAGCCACTTGTCATCTGCCTCTAAATCAGTTAGCATTCACCTTTGCGAGTCCGCATGCCACATCAGCAGAGTCTAGAGTTTGCTTGCCACACCATCGGATCCAAAGTTAGAAAATTGACCGCTATGTCAAGTACTTGATCACCTAGAAACCACTAACAATTGTCTAAATCCCTTAGAAACTCAAAAAAAATCCCTAAATGTTACTCTTGGTATGAAAAAAGGAACAAAAAATGAAGATACCACAAAACCTATATGCAACAAAATGATCAACCTTCATACATGTTTTGGATAGACAAGTTATTAATCAGTTAAGCAATTCCTTGATGAACCCACAAAAATTAACTTAATCCCAAGCAAATTAGGCAAACTGGAAACAAGAAATACCTCAGTGATGCATTGATACTGCCTATAATGAATACAATCTCGCATTTAAGTTAAGATGTTTCGTTCAGGCATTTTCACAAACACCTTGTGTGCATCAAACTCTAAATCGATCACAATTATCTAACTAACAACATTTTATTGATGACCCTCTGACTAAGAAGATCTGGTCAGTGGAACGCTCAAGTAACTAACTTTATATGGCTATTTAGCCTAATTATGTTGACTTGTTCGGTCACATTGGTGATTAAGAAACCAAGTTCAGGTGACTGGTGGTTTAAAAACTAACTTCACGCATGGTAGATGGTTTATGGCTAAATAATAATCTTTTTGTACCTGGTTGTTAAACAACTTCCTTAAGTAAATGCAAATGGGAAAAACAGTTACCATCAATCCGTCATGAGTGATATTGGGTACACATGTTCATCGTCGCCAAATTTTTTAGATTAGTAAGTGGTTTAGGATTATTGAGTTTATAACGATAGAAAATAATTATACATAGAAACCAATAACCCATATGTAGAGATGTATATTTAAACCCGTTCATGATCCGAAACCAGATTTAGGTCCTAGTTGTTCAAAACGGTTTAACCTGACTCGAACCGGTCAAAACCGAACTAAACAAATCACGTTCCTCTATAAACAAAATCAGCTTCAGGTTATCAACAAGTGGGTTTGATCTTCGTTGACACAAACAATTCTATTAGCCCAAAAACTGATATCCAAACCAAGGTCACACATTTCTTTTTCCGCAAAGTTAAAAGTATACATTTGGTCATCTACTGCTGAAAGAAGATTTACAGTAGTGAAAGTAATAACTGTAATGAAGTCTTGTTCTAAGATTCCACTGAGTTCCAAACAGTTAGGAGTATAGAAGTGTGACGTGGCGGCTAAGTCAAAAAGGACATCTACTATTTGTGGGTGTTTGTGTTTCTTACTTTCTTATTCGCTATCAAACGCCTCATCCATATGTTTTCGAAAGTACGTTTCGCTAAGTTTAGCAATCTATGAACTGTCATTTCCAGCTTTACAAAATCACATGCCATGATAGTAGCAATTAGAGGTCACACCTTGCTATCGAAATTGGGATGGGAGACGTGCTGTACACTGCCACAAGGTATAACACCAAACCAGCCCTATGGCGTGTGAAGTATTTTTGGTAGTGTACAGATCACCTCTATTGATAGGGATCAGTGTAACCCCATCATATGAAATATGATGAAAATTCTACCAATTGGAAAATCAAAACTATGATATTTCCCTTCTATGATTCCTAATAAGCTAACAGAGTACAATTCATACTTATATCTAATAGTACCTGTATCATTCCTTCAACAAGTCATGTCTTTTCCAGCCTACCTGCATATGCATGGATGTAATAAATAATGATGACATGAATGCATGATAGTACATTTCATAATCACGAATAAGTGAAAAGGTACAATTGCGGATGAATTAAGTGCACGCATATCCTCAAAGTACTCTTGTAAAATACCTGCCAAGTATAGCAACAAGAGTACTAGACCACTCACACACACACACGGTTACCAAATGTACTAAAGGTTTCAATATCACAAAACAGGGCAAATGAATATCATCTGCCATTGATATACCGAAAGAAAAAGAAAAGAGTAATTCACAGATATCATAAACGGATTCATGAAAAAAATTCTCAGGTACACAGGAAATGCTAGTTATAGATTCAATCACTTTAGTATTATTGTGCAACATATGGAGTTGTGTGTGTGTGTGTGGTGGGGGTGGGAGATCATTTTCTCTACCCCCACACCCCATCAAATAATGGTTCATTCTGGTCCCTATATGCATGTGTCTGACTTGTAGAGCAAAGAGGGAAGGGGGTCAAAATCACATACCTAACTAACTTTTTAAAATATCTTATTTCTTTTCAAAACTTATATATAACTGTTTAAATTGTTGCATCACCTACAGTTGTTCATTAGTGCCCCCCTGGTTATGGACTATTTGACTTTAGATCATACTTGTCATGACAGTAACAATCGGCCAGAACATCACGTGGAAACTCAGTCATTCATTATATGCTTTTTGTACCTATAAAAGTGTAAATTTATTTGATGATGACAACTGATTTGCCATAGGTTGTAAAAGTTAAGACAAAATACACCTGCAGAAAAGAAATTAATAGCACAATGATACTCACTAGTTACTAACTTACTACCCAGTTTTAAAAACTTAAATACAACACATCAACTATGATACTTACAGAACACAAAATAAACATCTTGGATGGCCACCGTTAAAAAAATTGGAAAATAAAATATTAAAGCACGTAAGGCTGAATTTTCAAGCCTTATTACTCATTGTGACAATATTTTCAAGGCTGAATGTCCAACTCAAAGCTATTTAATTGCCCTTCATTAAATAAAACAGCTTCATGGTTTCTCCTAAATTTGCAAATAGGGACAGCCAAGGTGTTGGTGAGCTAAGCACTTCACTTGACATTGATGTAAAGCTAGACTAAAAAGTATCAAAAGTAGTCCTATGTAATGTGTATCATTAAATTGCAACATTTATTCGATACTCGGTATTAAGACAGATTTTGACTATTTACAAGTGTGTAAGCTAATCTTGTGGACCAAATCAATGACATAAGGAATATGAAAAACACAAGTATATGTAAGTTGAGAACTTCCCAAAAACAGAAATGTTTCAATTCTCACAGGACATCCTAAAAAACTGAAGCATCATGATGAGAAAAAAAACTAAAGTAGTCCTCCATTAACATGGTTATTCTAGGGGGATGGCACAAGCATAACTTAAGTTTTTAAGGTTAGGCAAGATAATGTTGGCCAACAAGACACCCAATCTCTACATCTAGTTTTTGGCTAATAATCATGTTAGCCCATAAATAAAACGAAGATCATCATTTCATAACATGATCTTGTACCAAAGTACTTTTTGCTAATACAAAAAATAATATGAAATCACAATGATGAAATGTGGGGTACTAGTGGATGCAAATTGTGTGGTTTAAGTGAGTGAGATTTCTAAATCTCAATTAGTGGTTGGTATAGATTATCATTGCTCTTTCAGGACATGAGGGGTGTCAACTTTTCATTCATTATATCATTTAAATTGAGTAATAAACAAGACTAAGATTCTTGAAATGCCTTAAACCTTTGAGACCAAACAGCCACAAAAAGAGTGAGATTATGAAAGATGCTTGAGCTTTGTCTAACCAACTATATTATAGAGTTGTTAAGGTGGGATATAACGGATGGTGTAATATTATCTGCTTTCATTAAATTAAAGAAAGAATAAAAAAAGCTACATCATTTGGATGAAGTAAGCAGCATCATTTTTTCTATAGGAGAGTTATTGAAAATTATGATAGGTTTGATTGATGGCAACTAATCAGTCATAGGTTGTAACCAAATTCACATGCATGGTTTTTTTCATTTAAGTTTGATAAGAGATTTTATGTTGAGATAATATCTTACCTTTGGAAAGTTGTCAAGTACTAATGTGCTTACACACATAGTTAAAAGATAAAGGTAAAGCCAAATAGCATAGTATTTATAAACTGGTCAAGTAAAAGGAAGCGCAAATTGCACTATCAATACACTGAATTGGCACGACATGACTATGAACATTATATACATATTCATAAGATGTGATACTATAAACAGGTGTTTTGAACCTTGCATGTCAATCTTGTAAAAAAAAGTCTCAGAGAGAACATTTTGAAAAACTGTCTGATTACTACTCAAAACAGGAAAATTGACATGTTTCATTGATAAATACAGCTTCTATAGTGGTCCTTGAAATAAACAACACGGTCTCATTTTATACATACAATGCTAGCCTTCACATTATTCACACTCATAAATTAAAGATTGTCACATGTTGCGTCCGATAAGACACCAACATAACACGTTCGTAAAAGATGATGTCTGAAAAATAAGTATGTGTACATGCATATATCATGGGTTGATATAACTTTCATGAACTTTACTACAGTCTAAATACATTCTTAGGTTCTAAAAGTATGTCTCCTTTTCTTTTGACATCCGAAGGTATCCCCCCACCACTACTATAAAACCATGCCAAATCCTTTATAAACAGCAACAACTCGGCATCTGTCCTCTATTCCCCTCCCCCTGCCCTTTTATGTGTGTGTGATTCTAGATTATAATAATTTATATGCATGAAGACATCAATTTCATTTATCAAATCCTATGTTTCCATCATATACAAGCAAATGCTGCCAGATTACACTCAAATCAATCTCATAGTTCCCATGGTAAGCAATCTTATTCTATAATTTAAAGATATATTTATGAACATCTTATGTTAAAAATTCATGTAGGTAATAGAGGAAACGAAGATGATAACAACCATAGGATTCCCTCTCTTCGCCATGGGGTTGGTGAGTTATCTAAAAAATATGATTTCAGTTGCATGCATGGGAAGGCTAGGGAGACTTGAGCTAGCCGGTGGTGCACTAGCCATTGGATTCACAAACATAACCGGCTACTCGGTTCTATCAGGTTTAGCTATGGGGATGGAGCCACTTTGCAGCCAAGCTTTTGGTTCAAGAAACCTACAACTGGTTAACCTAACCCTACAAAGAACCATTTTTATGCTACTATTTGCATCACTACCCATTGGGATTCTATGGATTAACCTTGAGCCAGTCATGCTTAAGTTAAACCAAGACCCCGAGATTATACACATTGCTAGTTTATATTGTAGATATGCAGTCCCTGATCTTATTTTTTATTGCATTTTAAACCCTTTACGTATATTTTTAAGAACCAATGGGAAAACATGGCCACTAATGTGGTGTAGCTTACTATCAACAGTTTTACATTTTCCAATCACCAACTTTTTAGCCTTCACCCTTAACCTTGGTGTTCAAGGCGTCGCACTGTCAACAATTCTCACCAACCTGAGTACATCAGTTTTCATTCTTGGCTACATGTTTTTCACTCACGCCAACAAGTCTGAACCAATGTCAGAACCAATGTCTAAACCAGAGTCACTGGGGGAGGGGTGGGATGTGCTATTTCGGCTTGCAATTTCTAGCTGTTTAGCAGTTTGTTCAGAATGGTGGTGGTATGAATTAATGACACTTTTAGCTGGTTATCTACATAAACCGCACATTGCTTTAGCTACATCTGCTATAGTAATCCAAACAACCTCTTTAATGTACACATTGCCATCAGCACTTAGCATGTCGATATCAACCCGGGTCGGGAACGAGCTCGGGGCAGGAGAACCGGGACGGGCACATCTGGCAACACTAGTGGCAGTCGGGCTGGCACTTTTAACTTCGGTTTTTGGGTTGTTGGGAATTACATTCGGAAGAGAAGCATGGGGGAAAGTGTTCACTAATGACAGTGAGGTTTTAGAGTTAACAATGGCTGCTTTACCCATAATTGGAGTATGTGAGCTGGCAAACTGCCCACAAACCACATGTTCCGGGGTTCTTCGTGGAAGTGCAAGGCCATCTATTGGTGCAAGAATCAACTTATGCTCGTTTTACCTGGTGGGTACACCCGTAGCCATATTTTCAGCTTTTGTGTGGAAATTAGGCTTTTTGGGGTTATGTTATGGGCTTTTAGCAGCACAAGTGGCCTGTCTACTATCAATCTTGACTGTAATATACAAGACAGATTGGGTGAAAGAAGCATCGGATGCAAGAGAGTTGGTAGGAAGAAGCAGTGAATGCACATATGAAGCTCAAACTATGGAATGTGAGCAAGGTTTTGGGTATATCTAGTAATAAACGTGTGTTATGAGCTTTTAGCAGCCACTAAATGTCTATTATCAATCTTGATGGTGACATACAAGACAGATTGTGAGAAAGAAGCCTATAATGCAAGCCATTTCCGGGGCAAACGCAGTGAATGCATAAATGAAAATAATATTATGATATGTGAGCAAGGAATTGAGTTACAGTTTTAGTTAATATACATATATGTACAGAAAATGATATCTGTTTTTATCAATCTCAAGTGACACATAATATGATATGTACTAATACTTCCTACAAATGTCTCTCCTTTCAGTCCTTAGCAACAAATAAACATAACAATTAACAACGTAAAACAAAGATAGACTGAAATTACATCAACTGGTGTGAGTTGAGGCCTTACAAGCAAACGTAAAACAGCTAACTCAACTAACCGATGCAAGGGATGCCTATAAACCAGTTTAGCAAAGCAGGTTGACAATGAAACGAGTATCCGATGTCAGTTGGTGTTTATTCAACTTCATCTCTGCTTAATTTTAGGCATAACTATTGTGGCCTCACTGAGAAATAAGTGAGTGCAGGTGTGATTATTTGTGTTGCTGAATAGAACTGCGAGGGTTTAATTATGTAGTATGAATTAGTTCATTACTGAGCAATTGAGAATATAATCATTGTTGATTTAATATCTATCAAAATGCTACATGCTCATACTGTAAAACTGAAAACTAAATGAAATTAATGCATATTCTTCTTCTGATCGATCATGTGAAGCTCATTTCAAAAATCTTAATTTCTAGAAATAGACAAATCATATTAAGTTAACCGATTGTACCTGAATTTGTAAAAATAATCTCTTCGATCGATCTGTTGTCCAGCTTCTACATTTGCGAATGATTCACCGGTGTTGATTTTAACTTAAAATTTTTAAGCTTCCAACAACAATGTGTGATTTATTGACGGGACAGAACGATCAAGGATGAAAATTGAGCCCAAAAGAACATAAAGGGGTCATTTTTATTCGTTTGGTCCGGGTCGGTTTTTAAGGTTACAAACCGATTTCACCCATTTTATTTGGATCAATTCCTTTCCGATCTTACACCACGTGTTTATTCGTTTGAGATTATTGTTTGAATAAATTCTGTACATAATAATGTATGTGTTACGCTCCTGAAACAACACTTAAATTGTGATGTTAAGGATGTTTATAAGAGTTTAAACGGTTCTAAATAATTTTAAGACAAAATTGTGGTGATACATGAACAAAAGATTTATTTAAAAAAAATTGTTTTTATTACAAGCAATATTATACTTAAATAAAAAAGATATAGTTTTTTTTAATTTAATTTTGTATAAAAATGCTTAAAAAATGACGTAGTTAATTAATTGCAGGCTATTACCAACTTTATTCTTAAGTTTCATTTTATATCTCACTTAAATATAAACCGATCTATGCACACCCTTAGTAGGAGAATGTTGAAGGTGTAACTACTTTATTTTAAGATTTCACTAAATATTAGGAGACCAAAAATCTATTTAGTGTTATTATAATCTCCCTAAACTAAGAAAAGCTTAAATAATCATTATTTGGCATTCAACTATCTATCTATTTAAGCGGCATAAGCTATGAAAGTATTTATGTACAAATAATGTCTTCTTTTATTATTTCAACTAAATAGAAAATTTGAATTACATATTTATACATCTTTTTCTTTTTTATTTTGTTTCTTTCAGATAATTGAAATTATATTTTAATTAACTTTTAATATACTAACTCTTTATACAAACATTAAAATAATTATTTTATAATATGGTTTAAAAAATGTTATTCTTATATGATTTTATTATAACATCAATCAAATTTTAAAAAGAAAAATATAGTTAAAATATCATATTATCAATTTTTTACATAACATGTCAAGTTTTATAATACTTGATATGCTAATTAAAACTATTATCATTTTAGAGAGATCCTTCAAACGATATCACATAAGCAAAATTGATTTTGTTATAGTATAATAGAGATTTGATAAATAATATTAATTGTGACATTTTATTATATTTAAAACTATTGGGGTGAATCTATATTTATCGTAAATTACCTTTTGTACATCCGTGTTATTCTAAAAGCGACGGTTTAAAAGTTGAAGTCTAACAAATACTATCAAACCATTCCACAAAAAGTTTTACTTGTTAATATACAAAATAATGAGCCACATAATAGATCTCTAATATAATCTTCTATATAATATAACAAAATCATATTTGCTTACTTGACATCATTTAAGATCCATTTGCTTAGTTGGCATTATTTGAGAGATTCTCTCAAAATTAATAATATTGTTATCTTTAAAAATTATATATCTATCTATAATAATTTATTACAATAATATTAATTTTCATTTGATCTTCTAATATTTAACAAAGTATTTAAAAAATTAAGACTATTTACATTTTCAACCCTCTCCTATTAAGGGTGTGTTTGGGCAAAGTTATATTTATTAGGGTATAAAAATAAAACTTAGAGATAAAATTATTAATAACATACAATTAAATACATAATTATTTTTTAAATATACACAACTTTTTATACGACATTGTTTTAACAAAAACTACACCATAAAACCGAACTTCTAATGCTTTTTAATTTGATTATAATATTGTTATACCAAACAACAAGATTTTAAATAAATTTTATGTTTCAGTTTTACCACAGTTTTATCTCAAAACTGATTAGAACCGTTCATGTCCATGAAAATCCTTAAAATCATCACATGAGTGTTATACCCCGAGCGTAGCGCGGGCACTAACCTAGTAATATAATAAAGGAAAATGAAAAAAGATTATGTGACATCTTTTCAAATCTTATGGCTTATGTAGCATCATCTGAAAGTTTATCTCACAATAATGTGTTTTTTAAAATATGTTATAAAATATATTATAATAACACTAATACATTTTTTGTCCCTTAATATTTAGGAGAATTTTTGAAAATTTCAAAAAGTATTTATATTTTTAACCCCCACTGCTGCAAGGACTGTACATTAGTCGATTGTATTTGATAGTGTATAAAAATTAAACTTATGGATAAAGTTAATATAACATACAATTAAAGACCTTAGTGTTTTATAAATATACATAACTTTTTATACGAAAATATTTTTAACAAAACTACAACATAAAACCGAATATTTTATTCTCTTTAATTTGAGTATAATATTGTTATACTAAAAAACTAATTTTTAAAATAAATTCTGTGCTCCGGTTTATCATGGTTTTGTCTCAAAACTGATTGGAATCATCTTGAATATTCTTAAAATCACCACTTGAATCTTGTGTTCCCGAGCGTAACGAGCGCGCACTAAACTGGTTCAATATACAAAATAATGAGTCACATAATTAAGACCTTGCAAAATAAAACCAACCCGTAAATTAGTGTCGTTTCTTGTTTACATATCTTACCTTTGTTTGACTTCTATCTCAATGTACGAAACTTGAATGAAAGTGAAGCGATGGTAGATATGTCTCAAGGTAAACACTAACATCTGAGCAGCTGGATATATAATGGAAACTAGCTATGAGGTATAACTATAGATCAGTAGAGTTTAAGCTTTGATTTAAGCCTGGCTAAATCATTCGTACGTGTCAGCTAATGGATCATAACGGGTTCGGGTCAAAGCAAAATTATACCTGATTTGGCAGGTAGTTGTCATGTTATATCAAAATCATTCGAGGACAAGTCAGTTACATTGGAGTGTTAACTTGTTTTCAAGTTTTGTCATATATATACGTCAATTGGAGTAATTAGTTTACAAAGTGCACGGCCACATGCAATCACACTAATACGTACAAAGAGATGCGATGGAAACAAGATTGTAGGACATACTCGCTCAAAAATATTCAGGTAGTTACCATTACATGTCTACATCAGCGTATATTCGTATAATCCAGTTCGTTCCATTGAAATGTATAAATACCGGTTCCTTCAATCGTCATCCTCCCTCAATCCCGTCTCCCCAAAATGATCACCACAAAAACTGATGATATCCCTGTCGCCAACCAACATCAACAACAGCCTGCAAAAACTAAACTAATTCTTACATTCCTCGCCCACGCCTATTTGATTTTGCTCCAATACGTTCGCCACATCTTTACTCTAGCAGCAACAACAATATGCAGTGGTCTGGTGACGCCTCTCCGACAACTGGCATTTTTAGAAGAACACATCGTCATGGCTCATTCTGCATTAAGCTTTATCATCACTCTTTTCATTGCTTTTGCAGGAATCAAGTCGCAGTGCCAACCAGGTTTCCCATTTACAACACATCCTCTTTTCGTCAGATTTTCGATTAACAGTGTGGTGATGTATGGATTCTGTTGCGCATCCGAAGTTATCGCTTCAAGTCTCATGGATCATATTGCCGTTTTTGTGAATATTGCTAGACTGGGGAAAATATGTTCATTGTGCATTTTGGTGACATCTTTGGCATGTTTATTCTATTTCTGATGCTAATTATATATAATGCTTGCATGCGCGCTATATGTTAAATAAGTCCATATATGTATCATATCCTCAAATAAAAAAAAAGGCGCTTAGGGACGTATGTGTTGTTCCATGGAAAGTGAATTCAAATCGCCTCCTGTATTGTATCATATGGCTTTTGGATGTGAACCTTGAGCTCCTTATATGTTTCATTTTGTAGAGCCCCTATATATAGTTTTGGGTTGTGTGGATGATGTTTTGTTTTTGTTTTGGTCACTAGAGCTTACCTTTTTAGAGCATATACAGGTTACATTTGATTATGTGGATTGATTTGTCGGTTATTTGGATGATGGTTATATCCAGCGCAACAAAAAAAAGGAAGGATGACGAATCTGATCGAGTGATGTGGTTGTGCATTTGAATCTGCCGTTTTTACTTTCGTTAGGACAAATAACCAAAGAATGTTTCTCAGGGTTTTTTGAGGAACTGTTGTCTCATAGTTATTTGATCCTCACGTTCGCCTTGGTTTGTGATTGTAAACCATTCATGGACCCCTTGTAAGATCTTGGTAGTGAATCGTCAGTTACATCCCACCATAATTTTACTCTTTTGATGTTACACATCTGACATATGAGGAGGCTACATGATATTTTGTGCATTTCCTTGAGGTTTGACTTGGGATATATATGATATCTGAGTTCTATGTTGCTTGAAAAATCCTCCCAATATTTCAGTTTTGAATTTATGATTTTGCTCATGGCTGGTTACTGGTTTCCATGTATGCAAGTTGATAGTTGTTGTCTTATTTATATGCTTTTCTGCCACGAAAGTGACTAAGCTCGTTCATTACATTTTGTCTTATATGCGTGTTATTTATTCTATTGCAGTTCAGAAGAATTAGAACAGGGTGTTAAGAATTTGAAAATTGATACCACGACCACGAAAGTGACTAAGCTTGTTCTTTTACGGTTCTATTGTTCTTATGTGTTCCGTTGTGATAAAAGCCACGAGTTCTATCATTTATATTAAATTGTTATATTCTTTCTCTTGTTTTTCAAAAGCAGGGTGCCAAGGACTCAGTAATTACACCACCACCACCACCTCGTGTGCTTTTGACTGCCGACAACCCTTTAAAGCATCCATTACATTCTACCGAAGCATTTGTGGAAGAACGTGTAGGCATGCCACAGTATGAAGTAAGATTTATAATCACTGTTCACCTTGCGTATGTAAGAATGAAGTCCAAGTGCCAACTTGGCATGGGTTCCCTTTTAGAAACTTATATATGTTCATTATAGGTTCTATGTTAACAGTCTCCTGATGCTCTTTTTAAGTGGTAGACATTGCAACCATGGGGTCCCTTGTAAAATCTTGGTAGTAAATCTTCAACTACTTCCTGCCATACTTACATGAGATTTTGTATATTGCTTTGTGGCTTGACTTGTGCATAACTGCATATACATATATGACTCATGCGGGTGAGAATGCGACAAGTGCACCAGATTCATAAGAACAAGGACATAAAAGACTATTTTTGTTTTGTATGTATATTATACTCTTCTCTTGTTTTCCAGAACCAAGGTGCAAAGGATTTAGGAACCGACAACACGACCGCTTCATGTGCATGTGTCTGACTGCAACCCTTTACAAAATGCTTTACATTTCACTGAAGTTTCTTCCAAACGACCTATTTCGGTAGTACTCTAGTGACGCTCTTGGGTGTGTGTGTGTGTGTGAATGGAAGATCAGGCTGCCACTTGGTTTTAGAAATCTAATTTTCTATTTCAAACATAACATAGACTGGCATTATGAGTGTGCTTATGAATGCTTAGCTAGTTTATGTAGCAGATCCACCGTTTATGCTAACCATTTATGCATGATTAGTTGCTAAGGAAGATGATTCCAGCCTTCCAGTCTTTATGATCTTTGGTAACTATGAACTATGTTCGGTTTAAGATGTTTAAGCTTCCATTTCTAACATCTATGGTCCTTATTTTGTTGTTCTATGATATCATATTTCATGACAAAAACCTTACAAGGCACTGTCCTTCTATGAGGGGCATATTGATCTTACCACCACCTAATATTCAAACTGTGGACCTATAAGTAAAATCCATATTGCCTTAAATAGTGAAGTTGGGACCGCACAAAACCATCATTGTCAACAAAAGTGACAGATCCAGAATTTTTTTCATTCATTCATTGAGTTGGGTTGGAATAAAAAAACCAAAATATTACAACGAGACTTGAACTTCTAACCATAAGAAGATAAAGTAAGGAACTTACCAAATTATATATGAGAACTTATCTATTAATTGTCACTTTTAATAATCTGTATGAGTTCAATCAAGTTTGCATATATCGTTTTTATTAAAATTCTAAAACTTGATGAATTTGCACGAACCCACCCCTAAAACACTAGAACTGCCCGTGCTCAACGACCTCTTAATTTAATAAACAAAACTTTATTGTAAAAATAAGACATGAAATGAAAGGATATCGGGCAACATGTTTACCTAAGGGTGGTGGGTGTGGGGTGCGGGTATCTGTGCGGGTAGCCCGTACCCGTGCGGTAACACCGCCGCCGCCCCCACGGGTAGGCCTGCGGGTAGGGGGTCACGGGCACCGGTACCCGTTGAAACTTTCTGCAAATTCGAACGTTGGTGGGTTGGGCCCCACATATTTCCCCAACGGCTATATTAAAAAAAAAAAATTACACTATAAATATTACACCCCATTTCATTTTATAAATCACAAAAAATACACTCTCTTCTATTAATCTCAAATACTCAAACAAACCCCAATATTATTTTCCCATGGATGCTCCAAGAAGATCAACATCAAGAGGCGGTTCACAAAAAAGATCCGGTCGAGGACGGGGCACCGGTTTGAGTCGGGGTTCGGGATCAAGTGACCCTCCTCCTTATTTCCCACAAATGCATCAACAACAACCCCAATTCCCGATGATGCAATCAGCACCGGGTCATCAATTTAATTACTCACTCCAAGACGACTGGTCGTTCGACCCGTTTGGGGCTCGGTTCAATACGCCACAACCAAGGGATCAATATAGCCAAGGAAGCCGAGCAAATTATATCGATTATAACGATTATGAAGCCGAGGAAAGCCAAGATGTTGTGCCCGAGACACAACAATTTCAAAACATTCACGTTAATGATGATGATGATGATGATCAAGAAGAGAATTTGGCGGGCGAGAGGGCTAAAAAAGTTCAAAATTTTGCTGGTCGAGCCGAACGGCAAATTTGGACTCCTAATCAAGAGGAGAATTTGGCGAAAGCTTGGGTGCAAATTTCCGTCGATAAAAAAGTCAGAAATCAACAACCGAGAGATGGTTTTTGGAAACGGATCTTAAAACAATACGTATCTCTCGAAGGTGGTAGCACCCGGACACATCATCAACTCAATTCTAAGTGGACCAGTTTGAATACAAAATTGGGTGCCTTCAACGCTACTTATATCAACGCGGTATGTTTTAAATATATTTACATACTAAAATATTGTTTTTATTAGCTTTATTTACATACTAAAATATAGTATTTATTAACTTTATTTAGGCGCGTGTGATTGGTAGCGGAGGATCGGATAAATATGTTCTGTTGAAGGCGTTGAGTGATTACCAAGCAAGATACAAGACGCATTTCAGTCACATTAAGGCTTGGGATATTGTTAAAACACAACCGAAATGGCTCGAACAACCGATGCTCGATCAAATTTCAAGCTCCTCCTCCAGGAAAAGAAAATCGACGGACTCCGAGAACGCATCCACAAATGACGATGCTCACACCGCTCATTTTCCCGACCTCAACGAAGACGCCACACCACCGCCACCTCATCGTCATAAGGGGAAATCAAAGAAGGGTGGCGAGAGTTCTAGTCACGGTGGGTGGCTCGAGAAGTTTACGAGCTACACGTCAAACAAATCGGATTGGTTAAAAAATTTTGTTACCTCCGCAACAAAAAAACACGAGCGGAGCGTAAAATTGATGGATACGCAAGAACGAATATGCTTGGAGGAAGAGTATGATAACGATCTCAAAAAATTTACAAAATCACACGAGCACCTATCGGGTGATATGTTGGAGCTAGTGTTGGCCCGTAAACGAGAAATCGCCGCCAAACATGGTTGGACTTGCAATTTTTAGGTTTATTTTTTTTAGTGTTTGTCTTTTTTCTTTAAATGTTTGTCTTTTTTTTTTAATTTTTAAAAATTATTGTAATTTGTTAGTTTTTTTTATTTAATGAATGGTTTTTATTATATATTTTTAATTGTTAGTTTAAAGTTATTAAAATAAAAAATTTAAAAAAAAGTGAGGGTATGAGGGTATTGACACCCACCAAAAATTAATAGTGAGGGTAGTGTGAGGGTAGTTGTGAGTTGGAGGATTATTATTGGTGGGTTGTGAGGGTAGTGGGAGTAAGGATTAACCGATGATGGTGACATAAAGCTGAAAGACTTTTCAATTTTTTTAAATTTAAATTATAATAACAAGTTGTACATGCACACCATGGTGGAGTCGACACATAACCAATTGTTAACATATGCCAAAAGATTTATTTTAGAGACTTATCTTTACTATTTTTAATTGAAACAATAGTATAATGTCAATATCAAAACCTGTGAACTTCTGCTATTGGAAATTTTCTCTCTTTACATTAGACAAGCTAACACTACCAACTCTTAACGTTTTAATTCAGTTTGTAGGACTGTTCAGTTTTTTGCACATTAATTTGTAATAAAATGAAATTCAGCAAAATCGTTTGAACACTATATTTTTGTAAAATTTCGCATTGTCGATTTGTCGTTTACTCGTTTTTAACATTTCCTAACATTTATTGCTTGATTATATTTTATCTAGAATTACAGATGTTTTTTAAGTTACGTATATTATCAATTGGGTAAATATATGTTTATAAATAGTTCTAGAAACATTTCAAAAGGTTTTATTATCCTTATTCTAATAATTGAATAACTTATATCATGTATAAATTTTAGTTACTCTACATATGAGTTTGTTTATGTGTCATGTTCTAATTCATTTTGATGAAAAAAATTTCAACACTGGTGATGGAGTACTACGTATACGAAATAGCTTGATAGGAGCTGATTTTAGGGATTGAACGTTATGAAGTTTTGAAATTTTCAATTATCCTAAATTATCTCATTTATTTTAGCATATGGTTTTTCTTACACATCTTTATTAATAGCGTTTAGATAATGTGTAAGCGGTCGGAAAATATTTGTAAATATCCAAACCGTTTTAATATGAGATATGTTAAGAATGTGTATTTGATAACAATCTTTATTGTATTATGGTTATATTAAGAATTTCATGTATTTATATTATAAAATAAGGGATATGTGATTATAATAATATACGTTATAAAAAAACATATAATGTCCCGACTAATTATACACATGTACCAATCTAATGACATAAATATGAAAGACTTTTCTACCTTTTCTAAGTTAATAATTTTTTTTAAATGCAAATGAATATATAGATAGATAATGATGTTACAAATAGTAAACCACAGGAGTACAATAGGAAAATAAAGCATACAAACATGAAAACAAAATAATGACAAACATAACCAAATCAACTCGGATCAAACATGTAACCCAATAATGACTCTGGAGCTTTATTTTTGCTTCGCACTTTCATCCATAAGGAACCATTTTCCATAATCTCTTAGATTAGGAGAGCGAGTCCAGTCCCATAACCACGTCCTATCACCCACCCATCTATCCGCCACCGTACACATCTTATTTGTTTCTAACTTGTATAGGTCAGGGAATATATCTTTAAGAGGTTTATCACCGACCCACCAGTCAAACCAAAATAAAACTGACATACTTGTTCTTACTTTTTCTCTTATTAGCTTGTTAATGTCTATGTTCTCATCTTTGAGAGCAGATTCTGCACTGAAATATCAAGATGTTTAAAGGTAACATTACTTCTTTTACATAGTAAAATTTCAATCACCAAACTTTCCTCAGCCGTAGTCGTGCCAATACGGACCATTAAACTCTTGACCAATTAACTATTATGGAAACATTTTAATATCCTAATCCCAATAATAAAACGTCATCAACGAAAAAAAGAGTGTCACAATAATGAGCCCCATTCGGAAGTTGAATGCGACGAAAGATACCGGTTAACATGCATTAAAAGTTTTAAAGATGATGGGTGACACGAAAGATAACTGGTTAAGCATGTGTTGGTGTGTTTTGTTTCTATTGTATCTTGTGTGTTTGTTTTTTTTTTTTTTGTACTTTTGAGGTTTTTAGCTCCTTGTTAGTCTATATTTTTAATAAATTTCACGTTTCAAAAAAAAAAAAGATCCCATGCAATCATATTATATTAAGACACTTATAATTTTGAGTCAATATGATAGTGACCAAGATCTCTATATATTCATTAACAATCTCTCTCTTGACTCCATACTCTCTCCACCACATCCTCTTTCTCTCCTCAGCTAACCTTCTAAGACCAATGTTTACGTCCACCATTGCTGCCGGTCCAGAACCTAAAACCAAACATGTCAAGGACGCCTATTTGATCGCATCTCTTCGCCATCTCTGGGAGCACTATTACCCGAGACTAACATTTCTGGAAGAACGTGTCGTCATGCCTCACTCTGCACTTAACTTCATCATCACTTTACTCCTTGCCTTTGCAGCAATCAAGTCACAGGGCCAGTCCGATTTCCCTTTCATAACACATCCTCGTGTCGTCAGGTTTTCGATTAACAGTATCGTCATGTATGGATTATGTTGCGCAGCTGGACTTGTTACTTCAGGTCTTGATCCAAACTCGCTGTTTGTTATTGTTCCTCGATTCGGAAAACTATGTTCCTTGTGCATTTTGGTCACATCTTTGGCATCTTTATTCTATTTCTGATCTCATGCTAATTATAATGCTTGCGCGCTATATGTATCCTCAAATAAAAAAAAAGTGTTTTTGTTCCGGTTTAATGAAACCGGCCTAGGGTTTGTGTTAGTAGTTTCAAATTGCCTCCTGTACTCTGTATCATATTGCGTTTGGATGTGACTTTGCTTCAATTTTGGGTTGTGTGGATAATGTTTTGTTTTTGTCACTAGGGCAATTACTTGAAACCTTGGTTATAGTTGTTTGGGCATGATATCTACTTCCTTTTTAGGGCATATATAAGGTTATATTTGATTTTGTCGATTGACTTATGGTTTGGCTAATTGGTTCTTTGGATGATGGTTAATTGGTTATGGCTTGTGTAATAAGTAAGGATGAGGAATTTGAGTGATGTGGTTTTGCATTTGGATTTTGAACTATGTATGTTCCTAATCTATACGAGTCTTTGGTACCGTGCTAACAATAACTTCCCACCGTTGATTTACTTCTTGTATATGCTTTAGACACGCTCTACCATGTTCAGCAATTTGGGCTATTCGGTGTTTTGTTAGCATTTTTTACTTTCTTGCTTACAAATATGTTTATTGTGCATTTTGGGGACATCTTTGGTGTGTTTATTCTATTTCTGATGCTAATAATGTTAATAAGTTCCCGTATGGATGTAGAACGAAAGAGGCGTTTCGTTTGCCTATTTTAGGGTTTAGTGATTTTAGTTTGTGTCTTGTTGCAAGGATAGTAGATTCAAATTGCACTCCGTATTACATAGATGTGAACCCTTGTATTATTTTGTATTGCTTAAACTATAGGTTATGTATATGATGTTTGTGTTAGGCCAATTACTTACCATGGTTTCTTTGTGTGGACGTATCTACGTTTCTAGGGCGTATAAGGTTACATTTGACATATGGTTTGACTTGTTGGTTAATTCCTTATTTGGTTGGTAGTTATAGCTTGTGCAACTTGAAAGGCTGGGGAATGAGTGATGTTGTTGTGCAATTGATCTATCTTCCCAATCTATACCTTCCATTAATTGATGTACTCTTTTTGGTGCATTTGATCTATGCTCCCAATCTTCTCTTTGATGAACGATGATGTGTGTATATGCTTTAGTCATCCTTTACTATGCTCTCCAATTTGAAATTTTTGGTGTCTTGTTTTCCTTTTACTTTCTCAAGGACAAATTACCAAAAAAATGTTGTTCTTAGAAATTTTTTAGGATCTTTTGTTTTATAGTTAGTAGATTTTCTGTAAGTGGTGGACTTTGTATCATCCCCCCATTCACTTTGGTTGTGATTTTAAACTATATATAGCCTCCTGCTTGTAAGTTCATGGTGGTGAATATTCAATTATTTCCCACCATGGATTTAGTTGTTTTGAAGTTATTTAGATGTGTATGCTATTTCGCGCTTTGATGTTACGCATCTAGTATAAGAGGTTACATGAGGTTTTGTGCATTGCCTTAAAGGTTGACCTGTATTATAAATAATATCTGAGTTCTATGTTTGTTGTTTGGACCATATCCATATAGTATATGAGGTTTTCATGTATGCAAGTTGATATTTGCTCTCTTTTTCTGTATATGCTCTAGCCACAAAAGTCAATAGGATCGCTCGTTACTTTCTTTCGTTTCATTATTAATATTGGTTGTATCTTATACGATATTTCTTATTTGTTCTATTGTAGCTCAGAAGCACAGGGCAATAAGAATTTGAAAGATGACATCACAACCACTACCATGGCTATAACCTCAACCCACACGGCTGAGTCCATCCTTCTGCAGAATCTTTGATTGATCACAGACCATCATCACAAATACTTGATGCATCATATACCTCTCCTGAACTCCAAATGTATTAAAATTCATATATAAGATTATCTGTCTGAATTATATATTTGAACCATTAACCTTTATGCTGAATTTTAGATTGTCTCGTGTGTCTTGTTTTTCATCAGAACCGGGTTGTGAAGGATTAAAAAATTGACACCACTATCATTTCTGCTGCAACATCCAGGCATACCTACTAAATATGCATTATTGGTTGCTGCGGAAAGATGGATTTCAGGTACATCTTTGGCAAATGACAACTATGCTCTATATATGATTTTTAACTCTACATTTCTAACACATATGGTCCTAGTTTTCTCTTTCTATAACTTCATATCTCTATGTACTTTATTAATGGTAGCATTACATTACTAAATGACTAATTTGATCCCTCTAACTTTTGTACACATACAACAGCGTTTAATAGAAGTGAAAATACATATTTTGATACTTCTATTAAAAGTTGTTTGCCATACACCCATACCATACCCAGTAAAATCCCATCTAAAGCAACTTGGTCCAGATCTACCAAAAGCTATGTGTCAATGGTAATTTTGCTGTTGTACTTTTAGTATATCATAACTTGAAATAGAATATATGCTCATTAGATGATATTCTTATTATTTATAGATTTAGTAATATTTAACTGTTTACACTATGGCTGATTGGTTGTTAGGGAATGGTGGATTTCAGGTATATCTTAGCAGTCACGTGGTTTGCAGTACGTTCCGGTACGGAAACGTGGAACGAGATCGCAATTTGCTAGGTCCCCAAAACAAGGTACGAGAGGGGGTACACTCAGTAGAATCTTTGACAACTTTGTTCTGTTTATGATGTTTAACCTTACATTCTTAACATAAGTGGTTCTTATTTTGCCTTTAGTATCTACTAAAAGTTGTGTGTCAACTGTAATTCTACAGCTATACCTTTGTTTATTGGTATATCTCAATTTGAAATAGAACATATATATGCTTATGATGATATTCTTTTTAGTTAATTGTAGATTTACTGATTTAGTCTTATTGAATGTGTATACTAGGAATGCTCATGATAGGTTAACCCGTGTAACCGTTATCTTCAGATGCTGAAGGCAGGGCAGCCACTTTGTACATCAAGAGATCAGTGACGCAAAATTAACATGATAGGCTTAGGGTGAGTCTAGAAACAGATCCAGGTAGGCCCTGCAGTTATTAACTTAATTTCTGCAAAAGCAATGAGACGATCATTTCTTGAAAGCCTTGGGAGCTTGCGAAGGTTTTGAGGACACTCTCATCCTGTTTATAGACAAGGTACATGAGGATGAGTATCGAAGTTGTATATGAACTTGTATATCCACTATGCTGATAACTCTTTTTCTTGAACTTGAATATTTGTAATACCTAAAACTCAAAAGAAATAATTTGTGTATTAAGTGGTGAGTAAATAAAAACAAATATGCAAGTTGATATTTGTTCTTTTCTTTTTGTTCACACTACTACACTAGTGTCTTCCTTCATTACATCCTTTCCTTTTATCATTTATACTGGGTACAAAGTAAATTTATGTTTTTTCTATAATGACCTGAGTTTTTCAACAATAAAACGTTCATATATAGTTCCCTCGTAAGAGTTTCCTTTATTATTTTACTAGGTTTAATACCCATGGGTTACACATGGGTTAAATAACAACATTTATAAAAAAAAATTATAACCATTATGCTTAATGATTTGTGAATATTTAGTATTTAAAGATTTAGTTCTATCAACATATGCATGGTGGTGAAATATTTTTTTTAATTTCCCTCCTAAACTACTTATTATAGAACAAATAATTTTTCCTTCCAAAAATTGCTCCCCTAAAACCTTAATTTATTATATAGACTAGGTCTATTACCCGTGTGTACACACGGGTTAAAACTCAAAATTTTAATATATTAAAGTTAACATAATATATATGTAATTCTAAAATGCTTTTATATAAAATATCAATGACATTACACGTAAACAATAGAAAATGCAAATTACACAAGACTAATTTTAATATTTCTAAGTTGTCAACCTAATCAAACCTATGTGATATGGTACATCCTTTAGTGATATTTCAAAGTTGTCATTAATATAGCAATTGAGTTCATTCAATACAAAACATATATTGTTTGAATATCCATGTATGATGCATGTTACGAAAACATAACCATGTATAATTTGGACTTTAATAAACTAAAGGTGTAAAACAGTATCAACAACCAACAAAATTATTTGTTCCACTAAACAAAATGCAGATAAAACAGAACCATACCTTCTCATTAGAGCACACGTTATAAATCACCTTGTAGTCGTAGCTGTAGAACTCTGCATATATGGATGAACCGATCTAAACCTTGATTGAACACCAAACCATTGTAAATAGCCAAATACTTCTTTGTAGACGACATTTGATGTTGTACTTTTAGGTTTACCATGTTCATCTAATATTAAAAGTTTTAAACCATCTCTACTCTTCACTCTTGATAATGCAACGTATAGCTGGCCATGAGAGAAAACAGGTTGTCTCAAAAATAAACCAACCTTGGACAGCGATTGTCCCTGACTCTTATTTATTGTCATCGCAAAGTAAACACTAACCGGAAATTGTCTTCTTTGAAACTTGAAGGGAATCTTTTTGTCTGAAGGAGTTAGACTAAATCTTGGAAGAAATGTTCTTGTTCCAATATTTTTTCCCGAAATGATCTCCGCTTCAATGACATGATTACCCAAAGATATAACTCGTAGTCTTGTTCCATTACACAAGCCACCTTTCTGGTCAATGTTCCTTAATAACATAATAGGAACACCAACTTTTAGCACTAACTTATGATTTGGAACACCTGATAGTTTAAGACCATTTAGAACATCAGGAGAGTATAACTCATGATCAACAATATCATGAACATAATCTGATTGACATAAACTATCTGAACTTAGGTATTCTTTTTCATCACCAGGAAACATTGATAGCAAATGATCATTAATTTCTTGAACGACTTCGTTTGTTGGTGCTAGTATTGTCCTTTCTTGAAAAAAGTTTGGATTGTTAACATTATCAAGAATAGAAGGATAAACAAATTCAATTAAGCTTGATATAGGATCAACTTCATCAGTAATAAGAAGGTCTTCAGGAATCAAGCTTTGCTTCACCATCATTTGAACCACCAAGCTTTCCTTCTCCTAAATCTAAAAGCCATTGTGCAAATAACTTTGTTTCTTCAATATTATTTGTTTCACTTCCAACGGTCAACCGCATGTTTTTAGTTAATGTAAGGACTTTACATGTTCTCCAAATGTATGAAGAACATAATGAAGCACCAACAATGTCTTGCCTAGACCCATTCGGAACCACGGGGAGAATTTGTTGAAAATCCCCTCCAAAAACTATAGTTTTACCTCCAAATGGTAAGTTTGAGTTGTTAACATCATCATCAGTAGACATTATGTCTTTCAAAGACTTATCCAGAGCTTCAAAGCCATGTTTATGCATCATGGGAGCTTCATCCCATATGATCAACGATGTCTTCCTTATTAAACTCGCTTGTTCACTATTTGGCTTTATAGAACAAATTGAATCCTCAGTAAGATTTAAGGGAATAATAAATCGGGAATGCGCCGTTCTTCCACCAGACAATAATAACGACGCAATACCACTTGTAGCAACATTCAAAACAATATCACCTTTTGATCTTATTTTTGCTGATAACGTCTTCCAAAGAAAAGTTTTCACTGTCCCACCATAACCATAAACAAAGAAGACACCTCCTTTATTGAGTTGAACCGCTTTCATGATTTGATCAAAAATATCTCGTTGTTCATCGGTTAATGCAGTAAACTGTGTTTCAAACTCGCTTTGTAGACTCGATATGTCATAAGCTAGCTCCTCAGTGATAAAACGATTGTTTGAAGATGAAACCGAGTCAACATCAGGGTAAGGCATCGGTGTGAAGTTTTTTAATGATGAATTATTACGAAGCAAAATTTTTTCAATCTCAAACAAAGTCAAGTTCTTGATCTGTTCTTCATTTAGAGATAAATCTAAAAAATATAATTAGTAGATTAGTAATAAACTTTATAATTAATAACATGATGTTTCTAATCTAAGCAATATCAAAACCTATCAAAACATATCATTTCAATGATTGTTTAATCGGTGTGTTTCTAAGATTAGATTATGACTAAAACGCAAAATGCACCAAATTGACATTCGACCATTTATCAACAAAAGATATATCTGTTTTTATATTTTCTAAGTTTGAGGATTGAAAAGAGAAAACATTTCCATATGAGTCTTAAATGAGTTGAAATCTAACACCTTTAGTTTGCAAAAAACTGTATAAATAAATTAATACTTGAATAAGCTTTTCAATTGCTACCATCTAAGTTGATAGTTTATAAAAAAACCCATCATACTGACAAGTTTTGTGACATCTGCCCCAAACCCGAACCCGAATGCCCGACTCGAACCCGAAGTTGTTACCCTTTAAATTATAATCGTATTTATTTTATTCAAAATGTAACGTTTATTATTATTGTTGTGAATAAACGCATTTAATTCTACGTTATTCTCGTCTCAACTAAATAACCGTATTTACATCGCAAAATATTCACGCATTTCTAATCATTATTATTCGTGGCAATAAAACTCAAAATATATATATAAATAGATATATATATATAGCTCGGAAAATAAAACTATTGAAAATGTTAAACAAAAACGCTCCTAAGTCTCGAAATCGTCTCGTAAAGGCTTAAACGAACTAAAACAATAAAAACGTCACGTATATGATGGATACGTTTCAATTTAGTTAAGTTAGTTAGTTAAAAGATATATATAATTAACTTTGGGCTAAATCTGTCAATTTACAAACTATTATTTAAAACTTATATTAACTAAATAAAACATACTAAGAGTTGAGGGGCCATTTATGTAACTTTCGAATTCACCCAGCCCCCATTCCTTGACCCCGTATTTCCGGTCCCAAACTTTCCGGCCACCTTGGCTGGAGCTCCATTATTTCCGGCGAAGGCTTTTCTAGCCGATTCTAACACTAAAAACTAAATTAAAATCACATAAATCTGCGTGGACAAGATTCGAACTCCATGCCGTGTGCAATTCGTCCTTTAATGGTCTAAATCCATGTTCAATTTGGCGATTTACAATCGTTTTCAACACCCACCACCCAAACCGTCTCATAACGTACCAAATCACTGAATTGCATTAACTAAAACCGATCATTTCTGCGTTTTGAAATCAATGGTAAGAATCAATTGGATTAATCACATCGAATTAATCAACTAATTAACCAAAACAATTCGTAACACACTCCAAACTTATTCGACTACCTGCGGTTCACCATAATCAAATTCAATTGACACAATTCTTCCCCATTGCACGATCTTGTTTCCTGTGCAACCAATTTCAAGCAAAAACATCAAATTCTCAAGTTTTGATTCTCAAACCGTCGCATCTGTTCTTCATGAGGATGCTCGTTTCTTCACCAATCAAGTAAGTATTTTATATCAAAATGATCACGATCCAATGTAGATTAAAAGCCCTCAATTGGTTTGGGATTTGATTAACAGGATGAAACGAATTTGGATAATCTTGTTTCTAGGGCTTGTTTTGATAAATGGGTGTTGGTGAATTGTATTGGTTAAAATGATTAAAAATGAGTTTTAATAACAAAAGTTCGTGTTGGTCTAGTGGTTCAGTAAGTTCCAGTTTCATGTGAAGGTCGTGGGTTCGAAACCCACAACCTATTTTACTTAATTTTGTTACTTTAAAACATTTTTAACATTTAACTATATTTACTAAATATCCTAGATAATATAGTTAAGTTAAATATATTTTTAAAGATTATAAACATGTAGTTTTAATACATATATACAAATAGTAATATTTTCATTGTTTTAAAACTATTTATAATAAATATTATTTAAGAAAAACTAAAATGGATTCTTGTAAAATATATACAATACAAAAATGTAATTACGTTTCGTATCTAAATCCCAAATCGTATTTCAAAACCCTAATTCCCAATTTGTACTTTAAAACCCTAATTCTCAATTTGTACTTTAAAACCCTAATTCCCAATTTGTACTTTAAAACCCTAATTCCCAATTTGTACTTTAAAACCCTAATTCTCAATTTGTACTTTAAAACCCTAATTCCCAATTTGTACTTTAAAACCCTAATTCCCAATTTATAATCTAAAACCCTAAATCACAAATACGAAACCCTAGAATTCGGATTTTTGATTCTTGTTACTGTTTTTTCGTTTCTAAGTTAGGGTTTCTCCCAATAAATTAGGTGGTACTAATGTTTGGGCAACCCTCGGTGCTTTTTAGCTGCGTTTCTAACGGTTTGATTGTAACTACTTTTCAAGGTGAATAAACTCACTCCCCTTTTTACTGTTTACGTTTTTGGGGCTGAAATACATGTTTCTATAATACAACAGTTTCTTTTGATGTTTCTATTTTCGAAAATGAGATCATTAGATGTGTTAATCGTGTTTGGCCGCATGTAGCAAAATTGTGTGATAGTCAATATTAGTTATATTATCTTGTAATTTCCACCGGTACAATGTTAGCGCTAATGGCTTGACAAGTCCACCTACATTAATGGCCTGATAGGTGATTTTGACCCGGCGATTCTTTGGTTGATTCTATGTTACTAGTTACTACATGTGATGCTTGTTGCTACGTTGCTATGTCCCTTTGATGTGTTGTAAAACACATCTCGTTTTCACTGTGTTTTAAATCGTTTTTGTTTTTGTTTGAGTCGGTTTTATTTGTTTTTAGTCGTTTTTAGTTAAATTTTGTTTAAATGTTTTTAGAACAGGCTTGGCACTTAGTTTTGAATGTTTTTCAGGTAAAAACACCAATACGTGAAAGACGGATCGAGAATCGGAGAAACGACGCGACAAAGGAGGAAGAGACAACAGAGTTTCTGTTAAATAAGGGAGGTGGCGGTACCGCCACCTACTGATGTCCACGCCGCGGTACCGCCACCTAGGTGGTTTACGGCTAGGGTTGTGTTTAACCTAATTCGATGAGTTTAAAAGGTAACGCGATGGACGGTTTTATATATACGAATTTGGAGGCTGCAAAGGACGAATTTGGAGGCTGGAAGTTGAAGTTTTGAGCACGGAATCAAGCTTTGGAGGTCGTGATCGGGTAGTTTTCATCCGACCTAGTTGTGTTTTACATGCGTGATCTTGATTTCTCATCGTTATTACTCATGAATACATTTACCTTGACTTGTTTTGTGTTTTTAACTTTAACTATGAACTAAACTTATTAGTTACCTAGGTTGTTTGCTATTGGTAATGTTTATTTGATTAAACTTGGTTTTTGGTTGTTTGATAAAACGATTTAGTAATTTTATAAAAGTTTGATTTTTATATTCTATGATGTGTTTTGAATGAATGAATGGATTGTGTTATTTGTTAAATCGCCTTACGTAGCTTTGCAAATGTCTTTTGTGTATGGTTGCGTATCAATATCGTTAACTCTTGTTTTCGTGTTTTGAATGGTTATCTAGACGTAGGAACCATAGGAGGTTAATTAATAATCCAATAAATTTATTTGTCCTACTAAGTCCAATACCCGAGAAGTGAGGATTTATCAACGTGTCTTGTTTGTCTAGTCGTTAGAAATAGGGTACGAGAGGAACTTTTCTAATAACGAAGTAAACTTGTACGTTTGAGTCATAGAATTAACTATTAAACCACCCCTTGTGTCTTAGGATATATTGGATCGGTGAAACTGAGAGGGGAGTCGATCATAGGGTATTTAATTACTGTTAAAGGAACCGAGAGGCGATTTAACTAACTAGTGGGCTTTAGCAACGTTTCGGATAACCGAAAGGTCACACCCGGATAATGGTCTAGGATCCTTAGGAAGTTCGTCGAGTTGCAGTTTATGATCCTAGTTTCGTTTTAACAACCAATTCTAAAGTTTAATCAATAATCGTTCACCATTAGTAACAACCTAGGTAACGTTTTTCTCTAATCTGAATCAAGTCTTACTTGCGTTTTCAATTCGTTAATTTAATTAAAGTCTTTAGATTTAACTTTCATTTACTTTATTTTCTTACAAACAAAACCCCAATCTTTTCAATCAAATTATTTAATTAGTTAATTTTGTTATTCAGTTGTGTCTCTAGGGTTCGATACCTGGTTTACCATTAACTATATTATCTCACGACAGGTATACTTGCCTTGTGTGGTCTAGTTTAGGGTAATTAGGATTAAATTAGAGTGTTTAAATTAGGTTTTATTTCTTAATTTTTATAGACCATTTTAGCACATCACCCTTAGATGCTAAAACATTTTTGATAACTTGCATATCGAGACGGCTAAATGACGGTTAAACGATGGTTATCAATAAATGTAACATGAGTTGGTTCCTCATGACTTGTTGCTAAAGGTAACCCTGCGGGGTCTATGATACTTGTTTCTATGTGTTTCTATGGTCATGGTTGAGATATATGCTGAAATTGCTATGCACATGAGATTGCGAAACACAATCTATAATGATCTCGGATTTTATACTATGTACTATTAATTGTGTTTTACTCACTAGCTAATTCTTTAGCTAACTTATTTTACACGTTTTTCAGGTGAAGTTTGATACAGTTTTGGTTCAAGACATTTAGGATGCTTCGGACCTAGAATGAAAGACAATAAACAATATTTAATTGTCGGTTTCTGTTACAGTTTTTATGACTATTGAATGTTTCTTTATGTCACGACATTATTGCTTAATTAATATTAAAATATGCAATTAGTGTACCATGTGCTTTGTACTTTGATATCCGATTCACTTGACGCGCCCGGTGTTTTCCGCCGCCGGGCGGGGTGTCACAAGTTTAATCCTATTTGTATGACTAAATACTAATTGTATGATAAAAAACCACCGTTGAAACCAAATTTATTTGCTTTTGGGTATCTATGTGGGTTCATGTTCTAGCATGCAAGTAAGTTTAGAAAGAGATACTTGGAGACTTTAATAGAAGCTTCTGTTTGTAAAGAATACCATCTGACAAGTATTCCCAGGTTTGATTCCATACAAAATTAGGTATTGATAAACTATTAGAAGTTAACATTGTTGCAAATAAAGCACGCAGATAGTATCCCGAACCCGAATAACTTGCCTCCTTTATGGCTTCAATATACTCTTTGTCATCATCTAGAAGTCCTCGACCGTAACATGCATCTCTAAAAGTATCAAATGTAGTTCCATTTACAGTACGAATGTCTTCGAATGAAGTTGGACCTTTGACTTTGTTTAATAGAATTCTTAAAAAGTATGCTTCGCCCATCGAAGGAGGAACAGAATGTATTCTTCCGATCGTAAACCCTATTTTCCGCCTTACCCAACCACGATTATTCTTCTCCTTCTTAAACACAAACTTGGTAGGAAATTCAACATACGTAAGTTGTCGTGCTTCTTCAGAGGTTTTGTTACATTCCATCCAACTTAAGAACATTGTGGAAGCAATAGATTCTTTGTGGAGGACATCTTCAACATCATCATCTCCACAAAACACAACCGATTGTTGTCCAGGAAGATGAAAAGGAAGACGTAAAACGGCAGGAGACCTATGATGAACATCAAATGCGAAAATACGCCATGTTGCCTCACATGCAGACAAATACCTACAATCATAATACTCTTTGACTTCATCTACAACATCATCATTATTATCATCGTTAGATTCAACCATGGCAACTGTAGCTCTATCCGGACCTTTATTTATATATTTAAACAAATACTTTATTGATCCAGCTTGATTGCACCATTCAACGTTGATATGAGCTTGATATTTTCGGATAATCACTTTGTTATATGGAACAACATATCTATTATCCAACTGGATTCCTGATTTTTCAACGTAAGTTCTAGAATCACGTCTTCTATATAAAGGATAACCATCGGGATCAATAGAATTATGATTAGAGTACTTCTTTGGAAAGCCTTTTGAACACTTATTATCAACCATGCAAGAGCAGTTTGATATTATCTGGTCCACACGGGCCATGAATCATGAACTCACTTACAAGTGAATACAATTGAGGGTCCTCATCTTTGTCGGGTATCTCGGCTGAAATATACCCATCCAGCTGTTCAACTGTGACAACCTTGTCGTCGGCGTGCATGAATAAACAGATATGAGCATGAGGCAATCCACGCTTTTGAAACTCTATTGTATAAACAACTGCATAAACAATTCAAATGAGTTTGATCGGTAAAATGTAATATTAAATAAAAAATATATACAATTTCTTAATTAACAGAGTTTGATAAGTCAGATGTAAAACTAAATACATAAGATACGTATATTTATACATCTAAAACATTATATTTACACAAAAAAACATATTGTTTCAGAACGAATGACGCCATAAACTTTTTTTAAGTCAAATGTTACTTTCTAAGCATAGTGTTGTAATACGTAACATTATTGTAACAGCAGACAATTATAATATCATATCTTTATAATCATAATATGAACATACGTAAAGTAAAATGATGAAATTAACATACCTGCTTGAATGTTACCGAATACTTTATTCTCCTTCAAATCTTTAATCAATGCATCAAGTTTGATTTTAAACAACCTACACAGGATATCGGGCCTATCCTGAGGCTTAAAATTGGTATCTTTTAGAAATCTTGTCATTTCAGGCCACTTTGGATTGCATGTTACCGTAATAAAAAAGTCTGGATACCCAAAAAATTTGCAAATAGACATAGCATCTAAATAGTTCTGCATCATATACCTTGCACCACCGGTAAAAGATGAAGGTAATATTACACGCTGGCCAGAGTTGGAGATATTTGTATTCCCTTCACTTCGAGCCTTACGTAGATTTTCAAAAGTATCACATCTAAGCTTACCTTGTTCCCGACGAACGAAAAAAAGCCTCTCGCTTTCTATCATCGTATAAGCATCAACCAGAAATTGTTGAAAAAGCCTTCTTGATTTAAGAATTAATGAGAATATAAATTTCCTATCTTGAATTCTATAAGCGAAGAATTCTCTCATTGAGCAGGTTTGGTATTTGTTTCCGGATGGATTTTTAACACCTCTATGTAGAATATCAACCCTGTACCCTGTGACATCTGCCCCAAACCATACCCGAATACCCGACTCGAACCCGGAGATTATCTATCTTAACGTATCTGTATTTATTTTCTTTCAGTGTAACGCTTTATTATTAAAGACATATATATAAATGTGTCGAACGTTACGTTATTTCCCGTCGCTATTATCTATCGATTCAATTATAATTCAACGGATGCCAATCAATTACTAAAGTTATGCCTCGAAACTATGTATACAATATATAAAAAAAAGTGATTTTATAAAAATATTGTCAAAGAAAACTGATTCCAAGTGCAAATATAACTCCCAACGTTAAAACCGAGCTAAAGTTATAAAAACGTTACGTATATAAACGTTATGGTTCCTCCCGGTTAAGGGTGTTTGTTAAAATAATTACATAACTAACTTTGGGTCAAAACGGTCAGGTTCGAAACTTGAATTAAAGCTTAAAAGTCAAAGTAATATAAAAACAAACTTCAGGGACTGCTACTGTAAATATCAAAATTACCCAAACCACCCCCTGGAACCCGTGTTTCCGGTACCCCTGTTCCGGCGAGTCTGCCGGAATAATCTTTATCTCCGGCGACCCTATTAAACCGTTCCTAAGCTTTTTTTTACCAAATTAAATCGATGAAACATGTTCCTTGGCACGACTCGAGCTCCTTACCACCATTTTATTTCTCCCTAATCAATTCAAACCGTAGTTTGATCGGCTTGAAAAACCGTAGCCTTAAACCCAACACTCGAATCGACTTTAACCGATGCAATCAATGAGTTGGAGTAACTGAACTCGACCTTTCGACGGATAGAAACTGATGGTGATGTACAATTGGGTTTATCATACTGAATCGACCACCAATTTCTTTCCTTTGGCTCGCAAATTAGCTCGAACGTGTGCGGCTATATTCTGATCAAATTACCTCGATTCCTTTGGCAAATTTACTCTACTCGACTCGTAGTTGCTCTCTGTCACTCCGATTTCATCACAAATCAGCAGATAATCGGTAAGTAATCTCCACCTGGTTCGTCTCTGTTCGCCTGCAATTCATCATCTAAACGTGTTTCTAAACCAAAGTTTTGCTAGGGCTTTATCTTCACTCATCGCCACGAGCAACCCTGCAAGTTGAATTGGAATCTAAAAGCCTATAGCTACCTGTTCGAACCCCTAATCGCCGCCTCCTTGTTCTTCATTCTAATCTGTTTCGATTCGGCACCTAACCCGTAAGTTTTTCTACATTGCATGATCGTTATCGTGATAGCAACAAAAGCCCCATATCAATTTCGTGTTTGTTTGTGTTATTCGAACGTAATCTGGGATTTGGAGGTTAGGGTTTGATGAGGAATTGGGAGGTTTATCTTAAAAGAGATTAAAACTTATTTTGGGCGGGACTAAGAAACAAAACAGTTGCAGCGCGTCTGGTTTAGTGCGTGGGTTGTGACTGTGGAGCCCTGGGTTCGAGTCCAGGGGGCTCCACTGCATTGTTTTTTTTTGCATATTGGGTGGTGTTGTTAATCTGATTAATTGACCATACTAAGTCTACTAATACTAACTCTATATATTTTAAGATGTGAAAGAAAATCCTAAGGTTTACATGAAAAACCATGAAAGTTCATAAAAATGATTTTGCAAAGTTTATTTATTATTGATACTTCTAAAAATATTATAAGGTGATTTGTTAAATCATGAGGCGTAATGAAGGTAAACTAGCCATTATATAATCCATTGTTAGAAAAGAAATATAGCGTCAGGGTGTTTAAAGTCATAAAAATATTATTCTATCAACACTAATATTTTGCCGTCATTGCGAATAAAATGGTTTTATATATTTACTTAGTTGTCTAACAAAACAACCCCCCCTAATTCCAATTCGAGACCCTAGAATCCCAAATTTCCTTGGTTTCCTATTGTTCAATTCAAGTTCTCTATACTATTTGTTTTGCTAAGATAGGAATCTCATTACTTAGGCGATTCTAGTATTTGGGAAGTCCTCGGTTCCATTTGAGTTGCTATACTATACCAGATTTGTATTTAAGGTGAGTAAACTCACTCCCCTTTTTCCATTTTACTATTTTGGGGCTGAAATACGTATTTTACTATATTGCGTTTTCTATTCGTTTTCTAAAAGAGATCATACAAATATGTTAATCTAGTTTGGCCGCTTGATGCAATCTTATGTGTTAGTTAAAAGTAGTTTTATTGCCTTGTAAACCCACCGGTACAATGTTAGCGCTAATGGTTTGACAAACCCACCTGCTTGTACAACATCGATAGGTGATTTAAACCCGGCCTTTCTAATTCCATGTTTACTATGACGAGATGCTATGTTGCTATACTATGTTGCTATGCTATGATGCTATACTATGCCATGTCCCTAAATTGCTAAATGATGACTTATATATCGAGACGGTAAACGACGGTTATTAAAAGTTATCATTATTTATTACATGAGTGGTTCTCATGACAAATGGCTAAACGAGATACTATGGTTTCTATTGTGGTTGGTGTGCTATTCTATTCTAGGGGTCCTGGTAGGGTAATATTACAAAATTACTATACATATGGGATTGCGCAGCATATCTTGTTGATCTCGGATTTCAATACTATTACTATTCAATTGGGTTTTACTCACTAGCTTGTGTAGCTAACTTTATTTTCGCGTATTTCAGGTGGCGCGTGATTTTGGCTTGTTTCTTTGCTATTCAAGACATAGGGACTTGGACCTAGAAATAATACTAAACATGACTATTTCATTTACTGCTGTTATGAATTTGTCGTTTCGCATTTAAGACTTGGGTTTTGCCAAATTTATGATAACAATTATTAGACTTTAATAAAAGTAACACCATGTGCTTTGTTTACTACGGATATCCAATTCTATGACAGCCCGGTGTTTTCCGCCACCGGGCGGGGTGTCACATACCCATCATCACCGTATGGAAATAAAAGTGGATATTGAAGAGGGAGGTAAGACGGATGTAATTCGCTTATACGTTGTAATCCTCCTGATTGAGTTTGTACTACAATATCACGGCGTTCAAATGAAGCATCAATGTCTCCGACAACTAAAGCAGCCACCTCCGAAGCAGTTGGAAGATTATATGTTCTTCCATCTTGTTGCCTTCTTCCGATAAGACGTAGCGTTAGTTCTTTTTTTGGGTTCTCACGGAAAGAATTTTTTACCATCCTATAACATTTAACCAGTTCATTATTTGAATCCAACATTTCTTTCAACTGTTGAATAATATGAGTATCAAGCTCCTTGGACTTTTTTTTTTCCTTTATTTGACTGGTTGTTAAGATTATAAAATGTAAAACCACAAATTGTTAATGCTAAATAGACTTTAATATGCACATGTTTATCTTAAAGTTTTAAGGGCAACAATAAAAAGTTAATATGAGAATTAGCAAAGGGTGTGGAGACATACTCAAAAACGCCTTGTCTATTTGAGACTTCATTGTCGGTATCATATATATAAAGCTGAGAAAATCTTGGCTTGTCACCTTTTTCCGGCAGTAGACTTCCCATGCAATGATAATTTTGACCGCTTAATCTGAATACATATGGAGCGCTACCGTTATTAATTGACGAATCAATCTTTCCACCCATTGACGTAAAGGAATACATTGAATTGAAATGACGAATGTTATTCATGAACCAGATGCTTGCAGAATCATTAAATAGAAACAACTTTTTATAAGTCTCTGGTGCCTCTTTGTATTCAGGAAGCTCAACCTTTCCCTTACCACAACACAAGGAATAACTTGTGTTTTTTAGAGATTTGTTTCCTGTAGAAGCTTCATCTCTCCATAATAGTGCCTTGCATTTTTGACATTCGTACGTTTGATCTCCATGATCAATGTAATCTGGTGTTGATGCAAAGTTATTATATAATATTTGTCATATAATAAATAGGCCCTATATTATAAAGAATGTCTTAGGTTAGATACCTATAGATATTGAAGTACATTCGTCGTAAATGATGGTCTTCTGGTCATCATTCGGCATTGCAGATACATCTATGGTTTTACTTTTTAGCAAATGCTTTCCAGGTTGTAGTACTCTCTTAGTAGAAGTAAGTATAACAGAAGACGTAATAGGACATGTGTCAATATAAAACATCTCATAAATTTTTAATATAAGATTATATATTCTTGATTTAGTTTTTAGTTAAACAAAAGCTGTAAATTTAAATCGATATTAATAATTTGCAAAATAACAGTAAAGAGAAGTGTAATGGCATGACCTATTATTACATAATGATTTAATAAGAAATGTTTTAAAAATCTTTAAAGGTGAGTACCGATGGGCATTCCTACAGAAATGTCTTTAACAACTTCTCCCTCAATAAATCCTTCATTTGCTGTCAAGTCTATAAATGGGTTTGGTTGTATCTCTATAGCCTTCATCTTTTGCTTATGTATTCCAACATGAGAAATAATGGATGTACCACTATTTGGAGCAATGCCTGTAAATATAGGTAAAATATTAATAATAATTAGTGCAAGTAATCAGAATCTTTGATCTTAAAATATGTCGGTTGTGTACCTGTAGACGTGCCTGGAATTTGGCGATTTAAAACTTGTTCATCATGTAATTCATTGTTTGATATAAAATCAAAGATTGGTATTGGAGTTATGTCCATAACCTTCCTTTTCAACTTATGCTTTCCCGATTGTAACGTCCTCAAAGTAGAATTTTGAACAATTGATGATGAACCAGAAATTATTGCATTATTAGAAAACATAGAACTATGTCTATGATAGAAAGTTGTTGTTGTGGAATTGTTCTTTGAAATACAAATATCTGGCAAATACACCAAAGTATTTAGAAAAAACAACTTAAGATACATAAAATATAATAGATTATTATGTTAAATTATAAATTTTGCAATAAGCAAAAGTTGTTTATCTTAGTTTAAAAAAAAAGAAATTTATCATAGCGTACCATTGGTGATGTCAAAAAACGGACTTAGCAAATTACTTGCATGTTTACCATCAATGTTTTTCATTGGGTTATTTTTTTATAGTACGACAAAATTGTAAAAATATAACATTGTTTATGGAAGTAATGTAATGGCATGAGCTATTATTACATATTGATTTAATAAGAAATGTTTTAAAAGTCTTTAAAGATAAGTACCGGTGGACATTCCTAAAGAAATGCCTTTAACAACTTCTCCCTCAATTAATTCTCCATCTGCTGTCAAGTCCATTAATAGGTTTGGTTGTATCTCGATAGCCTTCATCTTTAGCTTATGTACTCCATCACGAGAAATAATGGATGTACCACTAATTGGGGTAGTGCCTGTTTATATGGGTAAAATATTAATAATATTTACTATAGAAATCAAAATCTTTGATTTTAAAAGAATGTCCGATGTGTACCAATAGACGTGTCTGGAATTTGACGATTTAAAACTTGTTCATCATATAATTCATCACTTGATATAAAATCACAAATTGGTATGGGAGTTATGTCTGTAAGCTTCCTTTTCAACTTATGCTTTCCCGATTGTAATGTCCTCAAAGTAGAATTTTGAACAATTGAAGATGGACCAGTAATTATCACATTATTAGAAAGCATAGAACTATGTCTAGGATACAAAGCTGGTGTTGCTGAATTGTTTGGCAAATACACAAAAGTATTTAGAAAATATTCTTAAGATACAAAAAATATAATAGATTCATAGGACAAATATTAAATCATGCAATAACCTAAAGTTGTTTATGTAAGTATAATAAAAAGAAATTTATCATATCATACCATTGGTTATGTCAGAAAACGGACTTCGCAATTTACTTGTATGTTTGCCATCTATGTTCAGCATTTGGTTATTTGTTTCTGTAAGACAAAAATATAATAAAGATAACATTGATATGTGAGCAGCTTGCGAAGATTGGGCTATGATTTTCAGTACCAGAGAAATTAAATTAAGTATACTTAGCGGTAAAAGTAAATGTACCAGTATTTGTGAGGACGTTTTCCTTCATTATGCAATGTTTTTTAAGTGATGAGGTTGTTGCTGAAATGTTATAGCATAAAAAAAATTAATAAAAAATATATAAGAGCATTTAATTGCAAAATTATAAATTAAAGATTTAAAAGTTTGTAGGGTGTGTACCTGTATTCTTGTCGGGAATTTTATGATTAACATGATGTTCATCATATATTTCTTCGTCTGATATGAAATCAAACATCGGTATGGGAGTTATGTCTATAACCTTCCTTTTTAACTTATGCTTTCCTGACTTTAGTGTCCTCAAAGTAGAATTTTGAGCGACTGAATATGGACCAGTAGTTGTTGCATGATTAGAAAGCATACAAATTTGTCTATGATTGGAAGATGGCGTTGAATCATTAAAGATAACTGACAAATAAAGAAACGTATTTATAAAATAGTAATAAGATACAAATGTAAAATAGTAACCTAGTTTTAAGTATATCATCTTGCATCACCTTAATGTTGTGTTTATTAATTCAGTAAAAAGGAATTTATCATATCATACCATTTGTTACGTCAGAAAACGGAATTTGATCTTTACTTGTATCTTGACAATCTATCTTCTCCATTTGGTTTTATTTGTCTGTAAAAGAATTTAAATTCCAAATGAGGACAATAATGTATAAAAAAAAGTAAAGCTCATTTGAATAAAATTTTTGTATGATATTCATACATAATCCCTTTTTATTATAATTAAAAGCACAGTTAACAGTATAATATACATCTCTTGAATACCACATTTTTGTACTCATGAAAGTTACTTATTAAACCTCAGCGTAACACATATAATTAAGAATTACATTCTTCTTTATTCAAACTGACAATATTTGTAAAATTTATATGACGCATAAGTCTTAAACTAAATAATCTAAATCATAAGCATGTAAAGTAGATTAACAATCACCTACAACTACAATTGTGTGATAATTATAAGTCTTGCTTACATAATATAGAGCACTAACAAAAAGAAAAACATGTGCAGTTATTACCCTGCATTTTTACTTAGATATTATCATAAATTGTCTAGCAAGTATAAAAGTATTTAAATTATGGTTCAATTATACATTTAAGCCGATAAAAAAAACTTACTGCTATTTTATGATGATTCATATATACATACATACATTCAACACAGTTAACACACACATATATATGCATAATCTGTGGTATATATATCCATAAACATACATATACTTCCTAATTTTGATGTTGATTCACTCATACATATACATACGTAAGTTGTTTTGACATAAATACTTCCTATATATGATATATATATCTAAAAGAGTTAGGTTATTCTACAAATGATAAAAATGGTACAAAGTGTAAGAAGGATTTTCAACCATTAGATTAATTTTTAATGGTTGATATCAATTTGTGGTAATACATGTTGGCGGAGGGGTATTTTTGTCATAGCCACTTTTGTTGACTTTCTCTCTCCACATGCAAGGCACATGTTAATTCCCCCACTTTTTTGAAACGTTAATAACTTTTACATACGACGTTAGTTTTTGATAAAAATTGCACCAAAAAAACAAGCGTTTTTTTATCTTCGAAACGCGTATAATATTAATATAAAAAAAAAGAAATTTTTTTTCCCGATTTTCCAGCTCATTGTGTAATATCATTGTGTTATATTATAAGCTGTGTAAAACCATGTTTTTTCAACTCATTGTTTAATATCATTGTGTTATATTATGACACAATGAGCTGAAAAACATGGTTTTACACAACTTATAATATAACACAATGATATTACACAATGAGCTGAAAAATATTAAAAAAATTCTTTTTTTATATATCACAATGATATTATAATATAACACAATGATATTATACAACTTATAATAACTTTTACATACGACGTTAGTTTTTGATAAAAATTGCACCAAAAAAACAAGCGTTTTTTATCTTCGAAACACGTATAATATTAATATATAAAAAAAGAAAAAAAAAATTCCGATTTTTCAGCTCATTGTGTAATATCATTGTGTTATATTATAAGTTGTGTAAAACCATGTTTTTTCAGCTCATTGTGTAATATCATTGTGTTATATTATGACACAATGAGCTGAAAAACATGGTTTTACACAACTTATAATATAACACAATGATATTACACAATGAGCTGAAAAATCTAAAAAAAATTCTTTTGTTTATATATCACAATGATATTATAATATAACACAATGATATTACACAACTTATAATAACTTTTGCATACGACGTTAGTTTTTGATAAAAATTGCACCAAAAAAACAAGTGCTTTTTTATCTTCGAAACGCGTATAATATTAATATATAAAAAAAGAATTTTCTTTCCGATTTGTTAGCTCATTGTGTAATATCATTGTGTTATATTATAATATCCTTGTGATATATAAAAAAGAAACTTTTTTTCCGATTTTTCAGCTCATTGTGTAATATCATTGTGTTATATTATAAGTTGTGTAAAACCATGTTTTTTCAGCTCATGAGCTGTAAAATCTAAAAAAAATTCTTTTTTTTATATATCAAAATGATATTATAATATAACACAATGATATTACACTACTTATAATATAACACAATGATATTACACAATAAGCTGAAAAATTTGAAAAAAATTTTTTTTTTTTTATATATCAATACTATACGCGTTTCGAAGATAAAAAAACGTTTGTTTTTTTGGTGTAATTTTTATTAAAAAATAATGTCGTATGTAAAAATTATTAACGTTTAAAAAAAATGGAGGAATTGACATGTGTCTTGCATGTAGAGAGAGAAAAAGTCAACAAAAGTGGTTATGACAAAAATACCCTCCACCAATTGATTCATCTTAATCTTTAAAAGTAGATCTAATGGCTATAAATCCTTCTTACACTTTGTACCAAAATCAAACTTTGTATATGAACCTTTCTCATATCTAAAATCATAAAAATCACACATAACATACATACATTAATTACAATAAAGATTCTATTGTTTAAAACTTATCTTCAATCGATGTTCTAAAAGACTAAATTTTAACATCTAATTTAAGCATTGTTCGGTTTAAAGACCGATTAAAGACCGTTTGTTCGTTTGGATGATCGGATTAAATTAAGTTTTACATCAATACATTCTTCAATCTTGATGGTAACTAAGTTAGTATAATTTGGCTTAATGGCTTCTACAAAATGGTTTGATATATATATATATATCCATAATTTGTTTTTATGTTTTATTTGCTTCTTTAAAATATGTTATACACTGTAATATATCATTGTAAGTTTGAATATCCAAATTTAGATGTCTGAGAAGATGAAAATATAGGTAGAATGAATCTTAAAAACATGATTACATGAAGAAGAAAGAAACACGTGTAAAAGAAATAATTTGTGTATTTAAGTGGTGAGTAAATAAAAACAAATATGCAAGTTGATATTTGTTCTTTTCTTTTTGTTCACACTAGTGTCTTCCTTCATTACATCCTTTCCTTTTATCATTTATACTGCGTACAAAGTAAATTTATGTTTTTTCTATAATGACCTGAGTTTTTCAACAATAAAACGTTCACATATAGTTCCCTCGTAAGAGTTTCCTTTATTATTTTATTTCGTTTTTAAATGACAAATCTGGAAACGATTGCTAGAGGTTAGTGTAAATAAGTGTAATACATGATTTAGTTTTACACTATCTAATTAATCAACACATGCACATACTGCTTGCTTCTTTATTTCATATTCAATGGGAACCGTGTGGTGATATGAAAGGCTACTTTGGGACGATATGATCGACTTTCACTAGTATCATAATATGTGGCATCTACACGCACTAAATGCAAGTATGCCCAAGACGTTATGATCAGCCAACAGTCATATTCCTTGAGTATGATGCAGTCTAGTTTTGAATAAAGAATGCATGCAATTACCTCAACTGGTAGTTAAAAGGAACATATATATATTGTGAAAACAAAGAATAGGAATTAATTAAGCTAATCATGAGTTGACTTAAACAAAAAGGGAAACTAAAGAGCTTTGCAATTGTGAAGCAGACGATGTTAAACTAAAGAGCTTCGCAATTGTGAAGCAGACGATGTTTGGGAGACATATGATTTAAGTTAAATCAATGTTATAGACACAAATTATGATTACACGAATGCAACATTTCATGCATTCAGAAAGAGATTATTTTACTATCCAATCCTTCTCTCATTCATTTTCTTAGAAGAAAACTTTAACAAATTTTAGGTACCTTAAGTTTGATTTAGTAACTCGAACTACAATCTATGCTTTAGTTTGTTCCTCAGTTATAGTCGCATAAAAAACAAGCAGGTTGTCTGTTTACCTGCAATTGAACTCGACGCAGTAACAGAATGCATTTCATGGAGATGTGTTTTTGGATCATGTTTGATCTCAAATGGGTCATGAGCATGCAGTCATCACACTTTTATCTTGTGTAATATCTCTACCTCTAACCCCTACAGTCAATCTGGCATTCCCCAACGGCTTACACATTCTGCTCAAGTCAATGTTTTTTATTGTTACGTAACTCACATACAAGGTGGATTTTGCCTAAAAAATGTTATTTAGTCAAACCGGCTCAAAAGAACCCCAATCGAACTCATTCCTGTGGTGTTAGAACCGAGTTGGTTTGACCTGGTTTTTTTTATTTAAGACACTTCTTAGAAATCAATCAAGAACTAATACTAAGTATCAACATAACACCTGAATATAAGAAATTGGCATGGGTTTCTTTCTCAGCATCGATCTGTTTGACACAAAATCCAGTTTTTCTTGCAAGAAAAATTAAGGAGTAAATTGCCAAAATAGTCCCTGAGTTTATATTTTGGTCCTTATGTTTTTTTTCTTGCCATTTCGGTGTTTGCTTTTGTAAAAGATTGTCAATTTGGTCCTTCCGTCAACGTTTTCCGTTAACTTCATGTTAAAAGACCAAAATACCCTCATTTATTATTAAATTAATTAAAAAAGAGTGTTAAGAGTCTGCATCCATCATAATCTTCATTCATTCATTCATCCTCATCAACATCTTCATCCCCATCCTCCTTATCCAACATCCATCATCATATCACACCCACACCCACAATTATCCAACTCCGACGATAACGATTTCCGGTGAGTTGCAATATGTATCATATACCTTCTTCATCTCGATGACGTGATTTCAATGGTGATACCCTTTCTACCTAGGGTTTTTGGCCAACCAGATTTCCCTTTCATAACACATCCTCTTCTCGCCAGGTTTTCGATTAACAGTATCGTCATGTATGGATTATGTTGCGCAGCTGAACTTGTTACTTCAGGTCTTGATCCAAACTCGCTGTTTGTTATTATTCCTCGATTCGGGAAACTTTGTTCCTTGTGCATTTTGGTCACATCTTTGGCATGTTTATTCTATTTCTGATCTCATGCTAATTATAATGCTTGCGCGCTATATGTATCCTCAAATAAAAAAAAAGTGTTTTTGTTCCGGTTTAATGAAACCGGCCTAGGGTTTGTGTTAGTATGTAGATTCAAATTGCCTCCTGTACTCGATCTGTATCATATTGGCTTTGGATGTGAACCTTATTTCTTTATTTTGTAGAGGTTAGTGTTATACATGATTTAGTTTTACGCTATCTAATTAATCAACACATGCACATACTGCTTCTTTTATTCATATTCAATGGGAACTGCGTGGTGATATGAAAGGCTACTTTGGGACGATATGATATGATCGACTTTCACTAGTATCATAATATGTGGCATCTACACGTACTAAATGCAAATATGCCCAAGACGTTATGATCAGCCAACAGTCATATTAATTCCTTGAGTATGATGCAGTCTAGTTTTGAATAAAGAATGCATGCAATTACTAGTTAAAAGGAACATATATATATATATATATTGTGAAAACAAAGAATAGGAATTAAGCTAATCATGAGTTGACTTAAACAAAAAGGGAAACTAAAGAGCTTCGCAATTGTGAAGCAGACGGTGTTTGGGAGACATATGATTTAAGTTGAATCAAAGTTGAAATGAGCATAGAATATATAATCAAAACAACATGCAATCTAACATGAGCAGAAGACAAACAGACCATACCCGACAATAAACATATATAGTTCCTTTTCTTGATCATTTGGGAATTTGGTGATTGCAGGTAACTTAAAAAATGGTACATGTGATGCCAGACTATAACCCCATCAATACCTGTCCAACATATAGTAGCCAGCTGCAATGTTATATACACACAAAGATTACACGAATGCAACATTTCATGCATTCAGAGAGAGATTATTTTACTATCTAATCCTTCGCTCATTCATTTTCTTATAAGAAAACTTTAACAAATTTTGGGTACCTTAAGTTTGATTTGGGCGACTGAAGTAACTCAGTTCGATACTTTAGTTTGTTCCTCAGTTCCAGAACTGCAGTCGCATAAACAATGAGCACGTACGTTGTGTTGTTTACCTGCAATTGAACTCGACGCAGTAAAAATGCATTTCATGGAGAAATGTTTTTGGATTATGTTTTATCTCAAATTAATGGGTCAGATAAGCCATGTAGTTAGACTTTTATCTTGTGTAATATCTATATGATGTGTTGCAAAACACATGAGTTTATTATATATATTTTACCACATTTTAATCTTAGCTTATGTCAATATATTTTATTTTTAGTTACTTATTGCTTTTATCTTTTGTTTTTAGGTAATGATAATGAAAGAAGCGGTTTCGGGACGAAAACGAAAAGAAAACGAGTCCCGTGACCGGCCCGGAGAACCGCTAGAGCCCCCAGGAACCCCTACAATCAATATGGCATTCCCCAACGGCTTACACATTCTGCTTAAGTCAATGTTTTTTTATTGTTATGTAATATAGAGGATGGTTTTCATACAAAGTGGATTTTGTTTAAAAGTGTGACAAATGATATTTAGCCAATTAGCCACATCAAACTGGGTCAAACCAACTTTGATCGAACTCATTCTCGCGACGTTCAGTGGCGGCTCAATCGTTTTGGAGGCCTAAGGCGAATATATAATATGAGGCCTTTTTTTCAAATTATATGCTACTAGAGCATCAACTAGTATGATCATCAAATAAACCATTAATAAGGTCATCAAGTAACTACTATTATTTTATTTTTTCTAAAAGCAACCATTATTAATTTATTAAGGAGAACTAAGTCTCAAATTCACGAACATTACTTTGAAATCGTGAAATACAATGGTTATTTGTTATCATATATGTTCATAATCATAAAATGCATCATAAATTTCTTTACAAAAGATTAAAATTAACAAATTTTAAAAGTAAACAAATATTTATCTATCGTAAATTTCTTTACAAAGATTTAAATTACCAAAACTTAAAAGTAAAAATCTATCTTTAAATTATAAACTTTAAATTTTCATAATCTTCAGAGTATTTTAAAACTTTTTTAAGCTAGACTTATTTAATTTTAATTTGTTAACTTAATAATAAAATGTAATTTAGGTTTCTTTAATAACTCAAGTAATTACAATTTATATTAGTTAAAAAATAGTTAATATCCAATAGTTGATTACTTGAGATACATTAAATTTTAAGAGAATTTTAACTGATATGATTGTTGGGCTAGGCCCAAAGACATAGGTTAATTTGAAAAAAAAATAACTTCTCTTTGAAACGCAACGAGTTGGGATCGAACTGACAACGTCATGTCTTAAAACAAACATGTAGCCATCTGATCTAGCTTTGTTTTGCTGCTGAATTTTCAAAAAACCATTATATGTATATAGATAAAAAGTTTAAAATTTGAGGCCTATGAATTTTTGGGGCCTAAGGCACTAGCCTATTTTGGCAAGCTTTAAGGCCGCCCCTGGCGACGTTAGAACCGTGTCATCAAACTCTTTACCCACCCCCAAAAAAGCCTTAAGTCTTATTTGATTCTTATTCATCTAATTATACAATGTGAATCAGACAAAAGTAGAAAATAAGTTTTTGCCGTGCAAAATTTGTAAGCCAAATTTTAAGTTCTTATCAACGACAGAATTTAAGTAGTATGGCAATCAAGAAACCTTAGTGATCAAAACAAACATGCCTAAATAACAATAACAAAAGAAAAGTTTATAAGGAGAAATCAATTAAGAACTAATTCTAAATATCAACGTACATATACACCCCAATACAATAAATTGTTACATCCTCTTCCCTAAGGTTTTACAAAATACAATTTCAAATCTTTTTTTTACCAAAGTATATTTTTCTTATAAATTTAGATTTCGTTTCTTATAATGATGACATTAAATAACTACATTTAGTAAGTGGGTATCAACTAGGGGTATTCAAACAAACCGGAAAACCAAACCGAATTGCAACTTTAACTTTCGGTTTAGTTACTAACCATATCCACATTGTGATTTCAGTTTTGGTTACTCAAAATACGGTTTATTTTGTACGGTTTACTGAATACACAGTATATAATTGGTTTAATCGGATAACCGAACCAAAAAAACCTACTAAAAATGGTGGAACTCGGTTCGGTTAGTAAAAAAAATTCATAACCGAATAAACCTAGTAAAGTGATTGAATTCGATTTTCAGTTAGGCAAAACAAAATTAAAATTTAATAACCGAATAAACCGAACTGAATAAAACATTAACCAAAGCATCAAACACTTTTAATTAATGTACGTATATTATGAGTTTTATTAAATAAGACAATTTGTTATAAGGGAAAACCATAATAAAAAGAAAATTTTTTAAAAAGTTTGTGTCATCGTGGAACTTTCTGATGAAGGGAAAGTCGCCATAATAAAGTGATTTGGGCGTAGCATAAATTAAAGTTTTGAGTTTTTGATTTGGGTGTAGCATAAATTAAAGTTTTGAGTTTTGACGTTTACAGCACCAAATAACTTAAGCATACGAAGAGAGAGATGAGCGAATCATCGTGGAACTTTCTGATGAAGGGAAAGTCGTCATGCATTGAGATGTTGTACGCTGGGTGAAACTTCTACAGGGGCCCACATAAAGCATTGAGAGGTTGTACCTTGTTGGTCGACATCATGCATTGAGAAGTTGTCCGCTGGGTGATACTATGCATAGAAAGATGTTGCATTACCGACAACATGCAGTAAAAGGTTGTACTATGGGCTTTAACGGTTTTTTAAGGTGGATGTAATTTGGTGACAAGAAAGAAAAGCACACGAATACACGAATGAATTATATTTATTACAAGAAAGAAAAGCACACGAACACACGAATGATATTATGCATAGAAAGATGTTGCATTACCGACAACATGCAGTAAAAGGTTGTACTATGGGCTTTAACGGTTTTTTAAGGTGGATGTAATTTGGTGACAAGAAAGAAAAGCACACGAATACACGAATGAATTATATTTATTACAAGAAAGAAAAGCACACGAATACACGAATGATACTATGCATAGAAAGATGTTGCATTACCGACAACATGCAGTAAAAGGTTGTACTATGGGCTTTAACGGTTTTTTTAAGGTGGATGTAATTTGGTGACAAGAAAGAAAAGCACACGAATACACAAATGAATTATATTTATTACAAGAAAGAAAAGCACACGAAGACACGAATGATACTATGCATAGAAAGATGTTGCATTACCGACAACATGCAGTAAAAGGTTGTACTATGGGCTTTAACGGTTTTTTAAGGTGGATGTAGTTTGGTGACAAGAAAGAAAAAGCACACAAATACACAAATGAATTATATTTATTACAGAGTTAATTTCACTTTTGGTCACTGTGGTTTGGCTGTTTTAACACTTTTAATCCAAACTTTTAAAAACTCTTTTTTTAATCACTGAGGTTTTATTTTCATTTCAATTTTGGTCACTCTATTAACAATGTTAGTATTTATCTGTTAAATGTTAAAAAAGGACCAAAATGCCCCCTATACCAAAAATTCACAAAACATAAGGTGTGGGCCAACTCCCACCAAACTTCATCTTCTTCACCCTTCGAACACCAATATAAGTCCACTCTCCAACCACCTTTACAACCCTTACCAACTAGAAAAAGAGATGGAGGCTGTCACAGGATTGGTGGAGGTATTGTGGTGGTGGTGCGGTGGTGGTCTTTAGAAGTAACGGGAAGGGATTGGATTTATTTGAGAAGACTTATTTATTAGTTGCGGTTGCTGCATTGTGGTGGTAACGGTTGTGTCGTGCTGGTACGAATGGTGCTTGTTGGAGGTATGACTGGGTGGCGATGCCTGAGGTGTGACGGTGGTTGCTCAAGAAGGAGGAGGAGCAGTTTTTAGAGAGAGAATAGAGAGAGAAGTGGGTATATTTTTGTATTTATTTTTGACTAAATGTGTTTCAAGGGGTATTTTAGTCTTTTTATATAAATTTAACGGAAAAATACTAACGGTGTTAATAGAGGGACCAAAATTGAAACGAAAATAAAACCTCAGTGACTAAAAAAAGTGTTTTTAAAGATTTGGACTAAAAGTGTTAAATCTATTAAACCACAGTCACTGACTGAAAACGAAATTAACTCTTTATTACAAGAAAGAAGACCACATGAATACAGGAATGAATTATATTTATTATATTTTTATTTAATTATTATATTCAATAAACAAATCGAATCTTAAATACGCCTAAGTCACACTTTTTAAAGCCTCAAGAGCCCTATATAAACCCTCATTCCCTCACTTTTCTCTTCACCCACAACATTCAACTCTCTCTCTCTCTCTCTCTCTCAATCTCAATTTCAATTTGATCTTTTATATTTTCATCACACTGCATTTGAGCTACAAGGTCTACGCTTCTCCTTTTATTTTATTTTACTTTTACTTTCTTTTACCTAGTCTATATTGTTTGTACCATACTAGTAACAGTATAAAAAGTAGCTATTAAGTACGTACCATATTAAATTTACCCGTTATTAGTTTTTTGGTATTTTATTGTTTTGATACTAGTAGACGGCTTTGTTTTTGTTTTCTTCTTTTTTTTTTAATGCTGAAAACTTAAAATGAGCTTAAAATCATGTCAAGTTTATTTGATTTGCTAGTGCGTATTACCGAAAGTATAAAAATGTGTCCAAATCGTACGTGAAAACATTTGTAATTTTGAACTTAGTTGTATGTTATCCCATTTTGTTTGCAATCATATAAGTGAAATAAAATGGAAGTCAAATGAATTAAAATCAACTGTATAAACTTATAAAAACGAATCAATTAAAATTGCTATTTATTAATAACAATAATAAAAGTTATGAGTGTTATTAGTTAACTATCAATATGATTTATCATTGATCGTATATGATAATTTTGAATTATTAAAATTCATTTTTCTTACATTAAGTTACACTTTAGGTTGATTACATAACCCAAATCTCAATACAATATTATCATTATCACCACTGCCCTCACCAATCTAGCACGTCCAATACTCCAATTGCATAACTGAACAATTTATATAGGTGGACAATATTTTTTTTCATATTAACGTAGAGAACAGGCTAATTTTTTAGGCCCTTCATATGGCGGAACTTGACAATTTATATTAGAAGGGCAAAAAATATGACACGTTGAATTGGTTCACTACCCTAGTTGAATCTATTAATTAACTAGATTAGTATCCGTGTATTACACGGGATTTTAATTTTATATATTTTAATTAAATTTATTTATAACATATCTTTATTAAATCGGTTTGGATATATAGTTATTTACAAATATTTTCATAAAAAAAATCATATAATAAAATAAAGGATATGATTTATAACAATTGATAATTTTTCTATTTGAATATATCATGTTAGGAGATAATTTATGATAATTGGTAAACTGTTTATTTGAGCATATCGGGTTATGAGATAATTAATGATATTTGGTAAATATTTTATTTAAACATATCGGGTTAAGTGATAAATCATGATAATTGGTAAATTTTTTATTTGAACATATCAAGTTAATAGATAATTCATGATAATTGGTATTTTTTTTATTTGAACATATCGGGTTATTTCGAATATGGAGCATACCATGACCCGCTTTCAAATCCTAAATCAAATTAAATGAGAGCATGACACTTAAGCAAATTCCTGTGTGGAGTAGTTAAATTGTTAACATGTGAATGAATTACTCAATTATTAGAATATGTAGATTTTGATTTTAAAGCACAAGTTACTAATCAGCCACTGTTAATGTAAGACTAGTTTAGTAGATATTATGATAAAGGGGTTGATTATCACACAAATCAGAAGGATTAACTATTTTCTTAAAAGGGATTCTTAAATACTCCGTAGCTCACTTGAAAATTTGATCGTGTGGGTCAGTAAGCTCTGGCGACGAAATAAAAAACTAATTTTTTTTCTATCTCAGGAAAAAGGTTGCTTCCGTCCACCATGGATATAGGTGCTGCTGATCCCGTACCTCAAGTGTTGGACGTTATGTGCGTGCGGGTTGGCCTAATCCTCCTTGACCTTATTCATGCAGCAACAACAGTATTTGCATTTCTGCAACAACATGTTGTCATGCCGCCATCTTCCTCACTAAACTTCATCATCACTCTATTCCTTGCCTTTACAGGAATCAAATCTCAGGGCCAACCAGATTTCCCTTTCATAACACATCCTCTTCTCGCCAGGTTTTCGATTAACAGTATCGTCATGTATGGATTATGTTGCGCAGCTGAACTTGTTACTTCAGGTCTTGATCCAAACTCGCTGTTTGTTATTATTCCTCGATTCGGGAAACTTTGTTCCTTGTGCATTTTGGTCACATCTTTGGCATGTTTATTCTATTTCTGATCTCATGCTAATTATAATGCTTGCGCGCTATATGTATCCTCAAATAAAAAAAAAGTGTTTTTGTTCCGGTTTAATGAAACCGGCCTAGGGTTTGTGTTAGTATGTAGATTCAAATTGCCTCCTGTACTCGATCTGTATCATATTGGCTTTGGATGTGAACCTTATTTCTTTATTTTGTAGAGGTTAGTGTTATACATGATTTAGTTTTACGCTATCTAATTAATCAACACATGCACATACTGCTTCTTTTATTCATATTCAATGGGAACTGCGTGGTGATATGAAAGGCTACTTTGGGACGATATGATATGATCGACTTTCACTAGTATCATAATATGTGGCATCTACACGTACTAAATGCAAATATGCCCAAGACGTTATGATCAGCCAACAGTCATATTAATTCCTTGAGTATGATGCAGTCTAGTTTTGAATAAAGAATGCATGCAATTACTAGTTAAAAGGAACATATATATATATATATATATATTGTGAAAACAAAGAATAGGAATTAAGCTAATCATGAGTTGAATTACACAAAAAGGGAAACTAAAGAGCTTCGCAATTGTGAAGCAGACGATGTTAAACTAATTGTGAAGCAGACGATGTTTGGGAGACATATGATTTAAGTTAAATCAATGTTATAGACACAAATTATGATTACACGAATGCAACATTTCATGCGTTCAGCAAGAGATTATTTTACTATCCAATCCTTCTCTCATTCATTTTCTTAGAAGAAAACTTTAACAAATTTTAGGTACCTTAAGTTTGATTTAGTAACTCGAACTACAATCTATGCTTTAGTTTGTTCCTCAGTTATAGTCGCATAAAAAACAAGCAGGTTGTCTGTTTACCTGCAATTGAACTCGACGCAGTAACAGAATGCATTTCATGGAGATGTGTTTTTGGATCATGTTTGATCTCAAATGGGTCATGAACATGTAGTCATCACACTTTTATCTTGTGTAATATCTCTACCTCTAACCCCTACAGTCAATCTGGCATTCCCCAACGGCCAGTGGCGGATCCTGAACATTTTCAGCACGGGGGCTGAAAATTACAGGACCCCGAATTTTTTTTTCTTATCACTATGTTTCATGTTATATTTTTCGGGTTGAAGATTTGATTCGGGTCGGGTCAAACAATAACAACACTAGATGTCTAACAACACATATAAAAACTAGATAAGTGTTAACAAAACAAAGATCTAAAATATATGATAATACGAGTAAAATTGTGGGTATCTTAAAAAAGAATTACAACGCTTCCCGACGACCTTTAAGATCTTTGAATTCATCGATTATGGAGTCATAATCAAACTTTTCAGCAATTTCTTTTTCCACGTAAATTACCAAGCTATCCGCCAGATACTCATTTGACATCTTATTGTGAAGACGAGTCTAAAAAAACTTAAAAATATAAAACCCTAGATCCTAAACTCAAATTAAACCAACAAAAGTGAAAGAAAACGAACCTTAGGAGTTAGGTCGTTCGTTGCTGCTGGAGACCTGGAGTGCTGCTCGTTGAGTCGTTGCTGCTGGTCGTTCACTCGTTCGTTGCCTGCGTCTTCAATTTTCTTATGTTGAATACTGCTGTTCAATTTTCGTCTGTTGAAAAGAAAGAATCAATGGCTGCGTTTTTTTTTGTTTCATGTTAATGGGTGGGTCATGGGATATTGGTAATGTGTAGTTGGGTTTTTGTGGCTCACTACCCAATTAAATTAATGGGCTAATGTGTAGTTTAGGCTAACAATTTGTTACTTGGGTTTAAATTGTAATGGACTAATGACCCGAGTACCCGACTACCCAACTAGTATACGTGTCGTTTATACTAGTTACTTTATATATATATATATATAACACATGTAACTTTTTTTACACGGGGGCGAGATCAATATATATATATATAAACATTTAAAGTATCGGGGTAAAAATCAGTACTTCGGGATAAAAAACGCGCAGGGGCCGGAGCCCCCGTTTGTCCCTCTTACCATGCGCCCCTGCTAACGGCTTACACATTCTGCACAAGTCAATGTTTTTTATTGTTACGTAACTCACATACAAGGTGGATTTTGCCTAAAAAGTGTTATTTAGTCAAACCGGCTCAAAAGAACCCCAATCGAACTCATTCCTGTGGTGTTAGAACCGAGTTGGTTTGACCTGGTTTTTTTTTATTTAAGACACTTCTTAGAAATCAATCAAGAACTAATACTAAGTATCAACATAACACCTGAATATAAGAAATTGGCATGGGTTTCTTTCTCAGCATCGATCTGTTTGACACAAAATCCAGTTTTTCTTGCAAGAAAAATTAATATAAAATCTGTTTGGCATGGACCCACCCTCACCGGATTGGTGTCAGCTGACACCAATCTTTTTCGCGCGCATAATATAAACCTACATACCGAAATTCTGTCCGACACCATATATACTTTTCTATTGTTGACACCATTGTTCATCGACGGAACCACAAACTTGCTTGAAAGTTGACCCTTCATATTTGATCATGTAGAGTAGCTAAAGTGAAAGAGGATAGGAATAACATTTTTTCTCTTGCGAAGTGTAAGTTTGTTTGTATGAAGAAAATGAAGATAAACAAGATGACGATAATGTGTATATATAAATTTGACACCTTGCACTCTACTTTACACACATTATTTTCAGTAAATTTCATTTTTGGCTTTATGTAGGCTATATTTTAGATTTTGATATTTTTTTAGAAGTATTAGATATTAACGGATCTAACTATTAGTTTTTGGCCGCTACCGGTCCTAACTTTTAAAATATGTGATGGCGGTCCCAACTTTTATAATTTTGGCCACTAATGGACCCGCCGTTAAAAAAGTTAACACCGTTAACTTTTTTTTTATTTCAGGTCGACGTTTTATGGTTTTTGATCGGAATAAGAATACGAGTCTATGGTTTTTGAATTTCAGGTTGACGTTTTAAAGTGAATTTCAGGTCGACGTTTTATGGTTTTTGGTTAAACTAAAGGATCGTTTTTTGGCCTTTAACTAATCGATCGTTAAGTTTTTCAGTTAATTCTTCTCATGTGCAATGCACATGAGGACATTTTGATCATTTAATTCTTGAAGGACAATTTTTACAACATTATTATTATTATTATTATTATTATTATTATTATTATTATTATTATTATTATTATATATGCATACAAAACAATCACACCCACAATTTTTACCCAATCTCTTCTCATATCCAACCACCACGATCACACCCACCATATCCATCTTTTGTAGCCACCACATAAAACCACCACCGCCACCACCACCGTCTACCTTGGGATCCCAAACCCCCAACCCATGAAAGTGAAGATATGTAGAAAGGGATGAAAATTTAACGATCAGAATCCCAAACCGTCCCCTGGCTGCTGCCACTGTTTTACTATCGCTCATCACACTCGCCGCCAGCGTCTATTTTACAACATCCAAATTCATCTCTTTCTCCCTCTCTTCACTTCCACCTCCACCGCTAAGAGAACCCAAAACATCCCAACATTGCTTCATCGCTTTCATGATCTTCCTCGTAGTTTTCTTCTTTGATCAAGTTTGTGATTTAGGGTTGATTGTGATGGTGGATTGCAGGTGGGCAATGACAACGGTGTTGGTGTACGATGGCCACAGTCGTGTGCAGGGCCGTCTTAACCTTTTTGGGGGCCTCAAGCGAAATGAAAAAAATGGGGCCTTTTTCGAGTTTCACAAATGGACTTCGATAACTACAATTAGTATGCATTTCACTAGCATATGCAAATTGTTTTCCATTTGGATTATTAAACCTTTATAGATAAAAATAAAAGACAATAAAAGCGAGATGTAAAAATGAAGATAACCACCTTGAACATATAGTTTAGAGAGTTTTGCTCATAATCATCAATCGCTTCTGAAGGGAAATTCTAGCGCTCCAGTTTCTCAGCAAAATAGATGAAAAAAAAATATTCGAGAACTTACAGTGCTGAAGTAAAAGAAGTAAATACAACTTCAAGTCTTCAGTGTTTCAAACACACCATGTTTGAAACATGTAGTTAACTTAGAGAGCTTTCCAAATATTCTACATAACCATGTTTTGCAAGGGATATACATACACTTTGGGATTAAGATAAAAGGCAAATCTCCATCAAATTAAGCAAATAAATCCAAATGACTTTTGATATGCATCGGAACAATAATTACTTGAATCTAAAAAGAAATTAATTAAAAAGATAGTTTTCAGCATAAAGTTATTAGGCATAAATTCAATGTGAATCTAATTAGTTATCAAAAACATTCATCGTAAAGTTTCAAAAATAAGGAGTCACGATTGTTCCAAACCATGAAAGATTAACCAACAATTGTCTATTGATTATGGATAAATATGAAAACCTACCGTTGATTGTCAAAAGTCGATCAACTCTTGAACGTCGATTGATTATTGCTTCTGCCATATCAATGTGATTAATGAGTGGCTTGGAATTAATTAGGGTCAAATTTTGAAACATGCCGCCATCAAAGACTTAAGCCGCTTGTTCCACGTTTTATTTTGCTGTACTTTAGACTCTTTAGTTTTAGACCAGCCCAACAAAAGCCCAACTTAATATATAGAATATGTTTATGGAAAAATGGGGCCCTAAGATCTTGGGGGCCTGAAACCCTAAATATACCCCACTAGCCCATTAGGCCGGCCCTGTTCGTGTGGTGACCGGTGTTAGTGTTGAGGATAGATGTTATAGACAAGTATGTGTGTGTTGTGGGCAGTGGCGGTGGTGGTACTAAAGCAGTGAAAGCAAACAATGGCTTTGCTAGCAGTGGTGGTGGTGTTATGTGGTGGCTAGGAAATATGGAAAGGGTGGGTGTAATGGTGGTGGTTGGATCTATGAAGAGATGAGGTAAAAAATGTGGGTGTGATTGTTTTATATGATAATCATCATAATAATAATAATAATAATAATAATAATAATAATAACAACAACAACAACAACAACAACAACAACAATAATAATAATAATAATAATAGTTATAACAATAATAATAAAAATAATAATAATAATAATAATGTTGCAAAAACTGTCATTTAAGAGTTAAATGACCAAAATATCATGTGCATTGCACATGAGTGGAATTAACCGGAAAACTTAATGATCGTTAAGTTAAAGGCTAAAAAACGACCCTTTAATTTAACTAAAGGAGATTCAGTGTAAAATTTTTTAAAAAAATGCCAAAACCTAAATTATGACATATTATAATGGCTAAGAAGTCATGTGATGATGACATGTGGTGCATGTCACACCCGGACCGATGGCGGAAACATCGGGGCAGATGCTGGTGAATAGATTGATCGTAGCTCATAGTACTAAAATAATTAATTAGTATTAAATTCAAGATTCAATTACATGAATCAAATAGACAGTTAATCAAAACATAATAAATAACTCTTTATTAAACTAGGTCCATGAATGCTATGTGTGAAGCATCTTGAGATAATCAACTACGCTGTAACACCTGAAATCATGTGGAAAATAGTATTTGATCAGCTAACGAATTAGCTGGTGAGTAAACACAGGTTTTATGTACATAATAAATATAATGAGTAAAATTTCAATTCACATGTCATGTAAATACTATAAACTTCAAAGTGTTTCAAATAAGATAACATCGTATAATCAAACACTAAATGACTGAATAGACTTAAAATCACACAGATCAGGCCATTAATGAATATATAACTGGTCGTCAATCACACACTGAGCAAAAGCATGAATATATATATGGGGTGGGTTTGGCAGTCCAATAGATCTATCATTGATTAACGGCGGTTTGATTAATGATTATCATATAATGAACACATGATGCAAGAAAAAACACAACATGAATTGAATGAACTGAATTAATGAATAAAATGAGTATAATGATATAATGAGTAAAAGTGAATAATAATGAATAAAAATAATAAATATGATTTAATAAGTCTCATGAATTCCCCAAAAACATAAAACGTAAAAGGGGTTATGAAATACTCACATGGCAATTAGATGATGAATTAAATAAATAAAACTTGAATAATGCACCGAGACTCTCCTTAACGATCACCTAAGGAAACGAGTCCTAAGTTAGGATAAATAAACTCTAAGTGATTCGGAAATCTAGGGTTCTAATAGGAATTTGTGATTCTAAATATTAATAATGATTAAATGAATATTCAATACTTATTAAATATATAAAAATAAATTTTATTATAGATGAAACAAATGATAAATTATTAAATACGATATTATTAATAGGTGTCACACCCCCGGGTTTGGCATACCTAGGCGTGTGACCCGATTGGTACCTACTTTCATTATTTTATTCTGAAAACACAGAGTTCAATGCAGCGGAATATTTTTCTCAAAACTTGGTCTCATTTCATAATATTTCACAATGTTTGCAAACATCGTTTTCATATAACTGGGCTTAACTACCTGTTATTTGACATTGTTTTCATATAACTGGGCTTAACTACCCGTTATTTTACAAAACATAGTAATTTCATATTACTATGATATTTAAAGCCACAAGATTTCTTCATCGAATGCGTCCATTCTTCCTTGATGTATCTTGTGCTTAATTAGCTAACATGCACATGTAAAACATCATATGTATAACATGGCACTTAGCATTTCCATTCTTTTATTCATTACCTGTAAAAGGTTTTAAAAATAAAACATCAGCGATAATGCTGGTGAATATCATTTGTAGACCCAAATCATTTATAAGCATGAAAGCATTAATTTAGATTAACCATACTAGGAACATGGATTAAATACACACCATCTTGCACACTGATAACAGTTTGTTGGCTGTGAGTTATTTCATTATAACTCTGGTGCCTAGGGAATCTCACTCCTTTGGGCACACAAACTGTACCAGCCACGCTTAGTTACAGAACTCACCGTATGAGTTCTGCCTAAACACGTGTATACCATTTCTGATCAGACCGTACGTGCCAAGTGTCCGTCTCGTATTTTACCAGCATGCATTAATAAATTAACTACTTTTCATGCTGGTTTCGAAATAACAAAGATTTCGTAAAAGCATTTAAAATACAAATGTATTCACCTTAATCAGAATAACTGTCATTGGACAACACCTCTTCTGACTCTCTAACCCTTTGAGATTTCTGAGCAATATCCTTGTGCACTTTGAATATATACACGTGGCTTAACTGGCGCCACTATAAGAGTTATGAAGTTTGGTTCCTATTTATATTTAAGGCAAATTTCAGCTATTAATTATGTAAGGAGTGGGGTACTGGTTTGTCATCGTCGTGGTCAACTATGGATAACTCTATCTAGTTTAGACATGGTTGATCAGTCCATGTCTAGACCAGGGTCAAGTTACCCAATGTCTACCCCGACCCTGACCCTAAGCCCCACAAAATATATACTAATAGATATAACTATTAACTAGACATAAATTTAAACAAGAATATACCTCTTAAACTATCTACGGCAATTTGATGTAGAGTCTCCCTACTCGTGCTCCAAAAACGACTACTAACAACACCCATCAGGGTACCGTATACACGGGATTCTCTAAACTAAAGCGTTCCCATCAAAAGAACTGGATATATAAAACTATAACCGTAAACTTCTATATATAGAAAGCAAGTAGGCAGCTCAATTTATATTTGACGTGCTAGCTTGCTAGCTTAAATATATTATTATTAATTAAATCAGCTGCTTTATTCGTTTTTCTCGTATAACTTTCAAAATATAACGTTATATAAAATTATAAATATACCGTTAGGACGAGCTCATCATTCTCTACGCATCGACCTAAGTTTCGTTAGAAACAGAGAAAGTTCAAATATAATATAATATTATTATACGAAGGTCTCCTATAATAATAATTGCTCGCCTAAACATCTCATGTAATAATTTGTTTCTTAATCGTTTGACAATATTTGAAATACGATTGTCGTATATATACCAACTACTTAATTACGACCACAAGGTTGAGTATCCTAACTAATAATTTAGATACGAAATTTTTATAGGTGTTACAATAGGTATATTGGTTTTCACTGGTCCCAACTATCACATTTTGTCTTCTACTGGTCCCAACTATTAAATTGGTTGTCAACGGTCCCAACTTTTATCACTTTGGTAACCACTGGTCCCGTCGTTAAATTTTTTTAACGCCGTTAAGTTTTTCCCAAATTCAAGACTGATGTTTTAGACCTTTTGTTTGGAAGGATAATACGTGTCGATTGATGTAAAAGTTTTCTCGAAAAGGCTCTCTGAACGATAAAATTTTTTACACCCGATTGAAGCACCGTTAGGTTTAAACACCCGATTGAAGCACTATTCCGTTATTCGGAGCGCCGTTTTGAGGTAACTTTTCCATCAATCGACTTATATTATCGTTCTGATCAAAAGGCTTATAACATCGGTATTGAATTTGGAAAAAACTTAACGGCGTTAAAAAAATTTAACGACGGGACCAGTGGTTACCAAATTGATAAAAGTTGGGACCGTTGATAGCCAATTCAATAGTTGGGACCGGTAGAAGACAAAATGTGATAATTGGGACCAATGAAAACCAATATACCTTATTAATAAGATTACTAAAACCTTAAGTTAATTACCTTTTAAACATAAAATAGTTATCGAAATAATTACCGACAACAAATCAATATATATGATAGACCTTTATAAAGTTTTAAGACTCTAAAATATATAAAGTTCTTAAATAAATGAATACTAGCCTTTTATACCTTTATAAAATTTATAATTATTAAATTTATATATAAAGATAACTCTTTATTGTAAAATAATTACATTTTTATGAGTCTTATACATTTGATGTTGTATTTTAACTTGTATATTATTGTAAAATAAATACATGTATTTTATAGATTTTATACATTTTGTATTATGTTTTAGTAATCTTTCCAAAACATTTTATAAGATTTATTAACTTACAATAACTTATAATTAATTAAGTGATAAAAATATAATACCAAATCAATATATAATGAAAATATTTACAAAAACTTGTTATAAAAATAGTTTTAAAAATATGTTTCTATCCAAGAATCGAACCCTGAGCCTCACGTTCACATAGTACAATATCAATTCGCTAAACCTAATCAGTTTATTTAAACAGTTTTAAATTTAATTCCTTAAACTCAAATCTCATATGAACCTTAATTCAAAATCACTAAAATTGATCCTTAATCTGAATATATAATCGAAATCGATCGTTACCACAACAATCAGAGTATGAAAATGAGCATAAAGGTGGTTTCAGTTACATGCGTTGATGATCGAACTGTTGAAATGGTCAACACCCATTTTCTACATATGCAAGTGTTAATTTACTTTCTTACGTTTATGTTTACTTTGCCAAGTCAAGCTTGGTCCTTAAGTTTAGGTAGTAGTGGAGTAGTTGAGTAGTTGCTATTTTGTAGGTTTAATTTCCTATTTATGCATTGTAATTTTACATTGAAGAATATCTAGCAAATTACACAATAAGTTTGTGTGTCAATAGAGTGTGTCTCTATAATTGTGAGTGTGTGTCTTCTACTCTAGCCATACCAATTGTGTATTGGTGTTTATCCACTTGATTTAATTCAACAAGTGGTATCAGAGCCTACACGGTTCTTGTAGTATTCATGGCGGATCTTCAATTCGGTTGCGGTGTTAAGAAACTCAATACACATAATTACAACACTTGGAAAACTTGCATAATGTCGTATATGCAAGGTCAAGATTTGTGGGAGGTGGTTCATGGTAGTGAGACGGTTCAACCCGCAAGAGAAGACCAAAATGGAGTATGGAAAAAGTGGAGAATAAAGGCTGGAAAAGCGATGTTTGTGATGAAGACCACTGTTGAAGATGATGTGCTGGAGCATATTAGAGATGCGGAAACACCGAAGGAGGCATGGGACTGTTTGTCGGTCCTGTTTTCTAAAAAGAATGATGCCAAACTCCAACTTTTGGAGAATGAATTGTTGTCGGTAAAGCAACAAGAAATGACAGTTTCCCAATACTTTCACAAAGTCAGGTCATTGTGTAGAGAAATTGGAGAACTCGATCCGCAAGCAAAGATTGGTGAAGCGCGGATGAAACGCATCATTATTCATGGTTTGAAGGCTGAATTTAGGAGCTTTGTAGCTGCTGTGCAAGGTTGGCCTACACAACCATCCTTAGGTGAGTTTGAGAATCTGTTGGCTAGCCAAGAGGCTCTTGCTAAACAAATGGGTAATATGTCAATTGGCTCTTTCACAAAGAGAGAAGACGAGGCACTTTATGTTGAAAGAAGAAGAGGTAAAAAGCGACCTCAAGGCCAAAGCCGAACCCATGAGAAGCCAAGAAAACCTGCAGGAGACAAGGAGAATTCATCATCAAGTGAAGAAGGTGATGAACGAGATCAAGGTAAGGAAATGAAATCAAGTTCATGTAGAAAAAGATTTCCTTTCAAGTGCTACAATTGTGGACAACGGGGTCACATGGCGCGTGATTGTCGATCGAATCCACAAGATGAAGGAAACTCCGCAACGGTTCAAGATGAAGAGTCATGGGATGTAGAAGCTTTTGTTGCTCAAGACGTTGTAGCATTTACAGCCATTGTTGAATCACATGAAGAGGTAGCGGACGATGAGAAATTGGCTACCGGTGACATGGTGGTTGACAGTGAGGTTACTGTGGTAGAAGGTGACGTGTTCGTCGTTAACAACGGTCCAATTATGAATACCGGTGGCATGGAGTTGGCCACCGGTGCGACTGACATGGATGTTATCGTGACAAAAGATCTCGTTAGCGGTAGTCCGACGATGAATACCGGTGGGATGAAGTTTACCACGGGCGTCAGAATTGATGTTCCATGTCGGGAGGTTAAAACTAGTTTGTTGTCCAACGTAAAGGGATCCTCGCAAACCTTTAGAAGTCATAAAAGTTTAAATATTAAACTTCAACAGATAACGGAAGTTGTTGCAGGTATGGATAGATATAAATATTGTTGGATATATTCAAACAGTGATAACTCAAATGGAATTAAAGGTGGACATGGAGGTAATTTGGTAGGTCTTCATAAAATTAATTTGGTGGACAAGTGGGGACGCTTATCATTTGAAAGAAGTGATTATGGGCCAAACGATATTGCGTTTACGAAAGAAGGTCGTTACGGTTCGATAACCAAACCAAATTCTGATGGACGAAGTGACCTGAAAACCAAGACATTTGGTCTTGAAGTCGGCGAAGAGATAACAATAGAAGAGCACGTATCACACAAAGAGAAATGTCCGGGTATGTTACTCGAAGCAAGTCCAAAAGTTAAGATTAAAGAAATACGAGTATTATTGGGGATCAAAGATCTTGGTGGTACGTCAAAATTGAGAGAGAGTTTTGAACATGAGAAATTGGATGTTGAGAGGGAGTGTTGAAATGGTCAACACCCATTTTCTACATATGCAAGTGTTAATTTACTTTCTTACGTTTATGTTTACTTTGCCAAGTCAAGCTTGGTCCTTAAGTTTAGGTAGTAGTGGAGTAGTTGAGTAGTTGCTATTTTGTAGGTTTAATTTCCTATTTATGCATTGTAATTTTACATTGAAGAATATCCAGCAAATTACACAATAAGTTTGTGTGTCAATAGAGTGTGTCTTTATAATTGTGAGTGTGTGTCTTCTACTCTAGCCATACCAATTGTGTATTGGTGTTTATCCACTTGATTTAATTCAACACGAACAATGAAGGACAGAAAGAAAAAGAATGAAGCTGTCGTGAACTGATTTGATGATTTGATGTTGATGATATTGAACTTAAAGTTGCAGAAACAATCAAAGATGAATTACGAGTAAAAGCCCCACTATTTTGAAGGTTGAAATAACCCGAAAGATGATGTTCGACTACGAAGCAGAGAACGAAGATGATGACGATCAATAGATGATTATGTGTATTGAAAGTGCAATTGATGTTACCGAGAGTTTTATTGACTGCATATGAATGAATTGAACCGCTTATATGAGGTCAGATCGAGTTCAAAAGCTGCCAATGATTTCGAGTTGGTTGCGGCTACAAATGGGGATAATACAGAGGACCGAGTTCGAAACCCACAGATATGGAGATAAGGATGACTTAATCGGGTTAAATTGAGTGTTTTGTTAGTGTTTTGGTCGCAGCCGGAACCTTGCGGGAGTCGCCGGAGTGTCTGGCCGGAAAATGGGGATAAATGGAGGTGTGGGTTTGTTTTAAAAAATGTTACAATTTACCCCCTGCACTTTGTGTTAGTTCATTGTTTTGATGATAAGTTTAGTAAATGGGTTTTTTTTTTCTTATTTACACCACTAACCCCTTCAAACTTTAACTTTGTTATCTAACAATTTAATCTCATAAAACTTTAACATTTTATAAATCAACTCTTATATAATAAAAGAACTAATCATATAAAATTTGTATTCATAATTATTTATATTACTATACTAATTACCTTTATAAAAACACACTTTCTTAAAACTAGAGTTGATAATTTTATAAAAGTTGTATTATGAGTTAACGTTTAATAGTTTCATGAATCGACTAATTTAAATAAATAATTAAATTCCAATATTTAGATCAACTCGACTAATTTAAATAAAATAAAATTCCAATATTTAAATTCCAATATTTGGAATTCGGATCAGGCAAATGTTACATGTGGCATTCCCTTAAAATTAAAAGGGATGGTAAAATTGATAATGTCTCTATATTTTATGTTTCATCACATTTTTTTAAACATCCATAAATTTTACATACGATATTATTCTTTTAAAAAAAATGCACTATAAAAACAAAAATTTTCTTATCTTTAAAACGCTTATAATATTCATATATAAAAAGAAAAAAAAATCACGTTTTTCAACTCATTGTGTTATTTTTCAAGTCATTGTGTTATTTATTCAGGTTATTGTGTTATTTGTTAGGTCATTGTGTTATAACACAATAACCTAATGAGATAAAACAATGATCTAAAATAACACAATGCCCTAACGAATAACACAATGACCCGACAAATTACACAATGACTTGAAACATGGATATAACACAATGACCTGATGAAAATATAACACAATGACCTGACGAATATAACACAATGACCAGATAATTATAACACAATGACCTGACGAATATAACACAATGACCAGATAAATATAGCACAATGACCATATGCATATAACAAAATGGCCTGACGAATATAACACAATGACCTGACGGATATAACACAATGACATGACGCATATAACACAATAACCTGCGGTATATAACACAATGACCTGACGATTATAACACAATGACTCGACGGATATAACACAATTACCTGACGAATATAACACAATGACATGAGGTTTATAACACAATGACCTGACGAATATAATACAATGATCTGACGAATATAATACAATGATCTAAAAAATATAACACAATGTCTTGACTAATATAATACAATGAGCTGAAAAATATAACACAATGACTTGACGAATATAACAAAATAAACTGAAACTTAAAAAATCATTTTTTATACATCAATATTATATGCGTTTTGAAGATAAAAAAACGCTCGTTTTTTGTGTAATTTTTATTAAAAAGTATTGTCGTATGTAAATGTTATGGACGCTTAAAAAAGAGGGTGAAATTTAAAAATGAGACAAGACTAATATACCGTTGCCTACCATTTAAAGTTCTAACTATTTAACATTATGTCATCTTGTGTTTATGGACCATTGATCTTCATTTAATATTATATTTAATAGTCCAAATTACTTCTTAAACTTCCTATAAAATTTAGACTTTCTAGTTGAATCTCGATCTAACATTTGTCTGACCCGATATTTGAATCGACATTTGATTGAACCAAATCCTCTGATACCGTAGAATAAAAATCCTGGGTCCACTACCGAAAACAAGCATGCACATGAGTAGCAAAATTTGAAGCTTTAAAAGTTGATCAAACCAAAAAAGCATACGAACAATAACAGGTGAGGAGACGAGTGAATCAGCGATCGAATTGCGTGGAACTTTCTGATGAGAGGATGTCGCCATGCATTGATAGGTTGTACCTTGGACCTTGGTGGCCGACATTATGCATTGAAAGATGGTACATAGCCGACATAATGCATTACAAGATTGTACCCTGGGCTTTAACGGTTTTTTATTGTCGGTTATATAGGAAATTTGGTGATAAAAAAGAGCCCACAATGAATTATATTTATTACGGAGTATATTATATCCAATAAATAAATAAATAAATTGGTTTGCACTAAACTCCAACAGCCTATATAAACTCTCATGACTCACTTCTCTCTTCACGCACTACATTCAACTCTCTCTCAATCTCAATCTGCTCTTTTATCTTTTCATCACACTGCATTTGAGCAACAAGGTCTACGCTTGCCCTTATATTTTATTTTTCTTTAGTTGTTTGTTTTCTTTTTCCTTTTTTTAATGCCGAAAACTTAAAGTGACCTTAAAATCATGTTGTGTCCAACTTTTTTAATGACACAACAGCAACAACATCAGCAACATCACCAATATAACACGTTGAATCGGTTTACTACCCTAGTTTTAAATCTATTAATTTTGATTTTGAAGCATAAATCACTAATCGGCCACTGTTAATGTTATTAGATATAGGATTAAATCAAACATTCTTATTATATATGATTTTTATTGGTTTGTTACACATATGTAATAAGTCCAAACCTTATTGGGTCAAATGGATCATACTTTATGTCCGGGTCCTAGATAGGTTTTATGGGTCAGTATTTGGTCAAGTAGATCGCGGGTATAAACTGTATGGTTTGGCAGTTAGGAAAGGCTGTTAAGTGTTAACTAACCGCCTTATCTATTATAACTGTCATACAAACTGCCAAATCAGTTTCCCGGCAAATCTATATATATGTATGTATTGTTGGCATTAATACAAGTGAAGTGAATATTTCTTTCCAGGCCTTCTGTTCTCTGTTGTTGGATCATGCATCACAAACACTAACACGTACACTCAATTGCTATTCATCATGCACACTCATAATTCATTTGCATCACTTGATTGAAAATCACAAAGATTATCATCAAGTTCAAATCATTAATCTCATGAACCATATGTTTCACCCAACAAATGTAAGACTAGTTTAGTTGATATTATGATAAAGGGGTTGATTATAATACAAATTAGAAGGATTGGCTAACTATTTTCTTAACAGGCTTCTTAAATAGCTCACTTGATAATTTGATCGTTAGCCCCACGAGGGATCAAGTTACGAAATAAGTACTGATTTTTTTCTATCTCAGGAAAAAAAGGTTGCTTCCGTCCACCATGGATATAGGTGCTGCTGATCCCGAACCTAAAACCCAAGTGTTTGACGTTATGTACCTGTGGGTTGACCAAATCCTCGTTGTCCTTATTCCTGCAGCAACAACAGTAGTTGCATTTCTGGAAAAACATGTCGTCATGCCATCTTCCTCACTAACCTTCATCATCACTCTACTCATTGCCTTTGCAGGAATCAAAGCTCAGGGCCAACCAGATTTCCCTTTCATAACACATCCTCTTCTCGTCAGGTTTTCGATTAACAGCATCGTCATGTATGGATTATCTTGCGTAGCCGAACTTGTTGCTTTAGGTCTTGATCATAGTACTTCAGTTTTTGCTATTATGGCTAGATTGGGAAAATTATCTTCCTTATGCATTTTAGTGACATCTTTGACATGTTTATTCTATTTTTGATACTAGATTTTAGATGTGAACCATTGTATGATATTGTATTGCTTCAGTACTTATATATAGGTTAAGTAAATGATATTTTGTTTTTACTCTGTGTCACTAGTCCACTTACATCACACACCATGGTTTAAGTTGTTTGGGCATGTAATTGATTTTGTGGCTTGACTTGTTGGATGATGCTTATGGCGTGTTGTGACAATATGCGAAGACATGATCTACTTTTCCTCAATTTGGGCTATGTCGTCTTCTGTTTGAATTTTTTACTTTTATGGGGACAAATAGCCAATGATTTGTTGTTGTTATCATGGTTTTCTGAGGATCTTTTATTACGTAGTTATTATTATCTTTCCTTTTGAGTGTTGGACAAATATCAACATGCATACATTCACCTTGGTTTGTGATTGTAAACTGGTAAGATCATGGTAGTGAATCAGCAATTTCTTTCCACCATAGTTCTAGTTGTTTTGAGGACATATATATACATGAGTATACTATTTCATGCTTAATGTTACACATATAGTATATGAGGTTAATTACATGAGATTTTGTGCTTAGCCTTGGTGGTTGACCTGTTCTATAAATGATATATCAGTTCTATATTTGTCATTTGGACCATATTCATTTAGTATGTGACGTTTCCATGTACGCGTGTTAATATTTGTTCTTTTTCTCTCTATGCTCTGGCCACAAAGTGACTTACCTTTCTTCTTTATTCTATTGTAGCTTAACAGCACAGGGCAATAACAAATTGACAATTGACATCACAACCACTACCAACGCCATAACCACAGTACGTCCACATGGGTGAGTCCATCCTTCTGCATAATCTTCGATTGTGCAGAACTACGCGTATAGTGCTTTTCTGTTGAAGCGGTGCCACTTTTTGGAGAGTGTATATTTGTATCTGGTTTATTTGCTGATGTTGTGTATGGTTAAAGAATGTGGTTTCACAGACCAGTGTTGCTTAATCAGAACAAATCATCCAGATTTTTTCTGTAAATGAGCAGCCAAATAAACTCTAGCAGCTAATGAGTTGAAGCATTACAAAATTTGGAGCTTGGGTTATGGAAATGGCTTGTGCTTGTAACGGTCATTATTTATAGTATGTTGGTCACCAACAGGCTTATGCTTATGCATTTTATCGTGTTGTTGATAGAATTGAACTTCTTGTTGATGAAAAAATATATTGTATTTTGTTCAGGGATTAAAGAAGATTGTTCAAGTTTGTATTTGGGTAAAGTACTAAAGGCTGAAAAGATTTTAAAAAAAGCATCACATGAGTTGCACACGTCAAAAACTAACGGTGGATTTTGACACTGCCAGTGTAAATGACGTGATATGAAACCAAGGACGGATCCACCCCCATGGGATGGGAGGCGGCCGCTTCCTCTAATATTTTTTTTTATTGTTTTTATATGTTAAATTCTCGATCGATTTATATAAAATTTAACTCTTGACCCCCTTTTAGTCTTGAAAACTAAGTTTGATGCACTAATCACAACCCATATTAGATACATAATATTTAACCATGGATTAGGTTAAATTATGAATAAAAGATAGTATTGTATATATTTATTCATATTGTTATGTATAATCATATATAGTCAAACATGTGGTATTATAACCTTAAGTTTTTCAAAATTGCACTAAACCATCAACATAGTTAATGATTCGGATGGTGATGAGTACGAGAAAAGAAATACATAAATAAACTAACTACTTTGCTAAATAATCAAGTGAGGAATGATGGAAAGTTAGTTGTAGAACCAAGGTTTCAATATCACCATTTTTATACCATAACACAAGTCCTCCAACATAGTATTGTTTGAAAACATGGTTTAGTTTCATTCACTTCTTATTTATAGATTACTTAATGATTTAAGAAGGGTCATCCTATTCACACACCCCATATCCTATTCACACACCTCATGCTTTAATTTCCCACACCCTCAGGCGCCGCACATAAACCTCGGCGTCACGCCTGGGTTACTTCTTATCCCAGACACATCCTCAAACGTAGTCAATCACGCTTCAACACCCTTATGCACCGCGCATGGCCCTCGGTGTGGCGCCTGGGTCATATATGCGGCCAACAACATCATCGGCGCCTAGGTCATATATGCGGCGCATATGTCCAGGTTTGACCGAATTCCACCTCGTTTACGACATTCCTCGGTTGACGTTGACAGAAAAGTGACTCAAGCGCCGCATCAAGGCCTATCCGTGACGCCTGGTTTTAAAACAGGTGTGTGGATAGAATTTTAGGGTGTGTGAATAGACAAGGCCTTTAAGAAAGATGTAGAATGGCATATGATGTTTAAGATACAAAATAAATAATTCATTATATAAGGTTTAAGAAAAATAAATCTAACTCGAACCTTCAAATGGTGATTTACCAAACTTTATTTACTTTGGCAAAGCTATATGGTTAATTCTTAGAGGATGTTTCAACTATTTAGGAAGAAGAAAAAATGATAAAAAATGAAAGAAAAAAATAAAAAAAAAATAAAAGAAATAAAAAAAGCTCACAAGTTGTTCTTGAAGATCTATTGAAATAAAAATTAAAGTTCTGAGATAAAATGAGAGAGTTTGAGATCTAGTTTAAAGTGATGATAGTGATTAGAGAAATTTGGGTTAGTATTTATAGATAGAAATTAAGAGTTGATACTAAAAAATGTAGTTAATTTGATGGAAAATGCTAAAATTTCATTTTTGGAGATAAGTGGTAGGAAAAACAGAAGTTCAATTTTGGTCTTTCAAACTTATTTAATTATTGTTTTGTACCATAAACTCATGTTTAAACATGGTTTTGGGTACGTTAACATATGAACCATAAGACACTTATAAAATCATTTTTTGAAAAATATAAGTCTTGATAAATTGCTCTGTTTTGCGTTAAAATGCGTATTTGTAGTTGCTTATGCGTTTTACATGTTAGGCCTAAGTTAATATGTTATAGAGATTCATAGCTATTAATAGTGTTTTGATAGTTCCTGAGACCGTGATAGTGGTTCTTGAAGTGATTTACAGATTACAATGGACTTTGGCTTTGAGAGTACTCAATATGGTGAACATTACAGATTATAGTATTTCCACTATGATCATGTCTTTACATTATAAATAATAAATAAAGAGTACAATTACATTTGAAATAAAAACAAAGGAAAAACACAGGACGTGAAATTTTTCAATATGTTTTTTTCTTAAGTAAATTGTAATGACGTTTGATGTATTTTTGTGAATTTATGTATAAAATTTAGTTTTTTTGTCATTTTTTAATTTGACCCAACCCGGTTCGACCCGAACTGATTCGAACCGGGTCAGAAAAAATATTATATAGCGATACTTAAATGACTCCTACTAAATTTCTAACCCCATGAAAAAAAATTCTACGTCCACCACGTCTTAAAACACAATATTGTATATACATACATGCCTAATAAAGAAAGGTAACCATTTTCAAATACATATATTAACCTTAAGATGCAGCTAGATTATATTTAGGGCTGGCAAATCGTGTCTTATCGTACTTAACAGGTTTATGACAACACGAGTAACACGAGTATCAAACACGAAAATGACTTGTTTAACAAATGGCTTTGATTGTTTGAGCGTGACAGTTATCTATTTTATGCACCAAGAAGGAGATATGTTAAACCCTAAGCTCCAAATTTTAATTATATTAAAAAAAGGTTTAATTTCATATATACCCCTATAAAGTTGCATAATATCATATTTACCCAAAGTACAAGTTTTTAATGCATATTGTACAACACTTTTTAAGCATGATTTAGGTATATATGATATTATGCAACTTTATAGGGGTATATATGAAATTGCCCCTTAAAAAAAAAAGAAAATTGCATGTTGTACTTTTTTGTTTAACAGGTCTTTTCGTGTCTAAACAGGTGACCCAATTACCAGCCCTAATTACATTACAACAACGCACATAATTAAACATGAGGCATGGGTGCCTACTCAATAAGCATTTCCGAAACACAGATCCCAACTTTCAAAATGCAGACAACATTACAACATTCAATTTGTAGTGATGTGCATATATGGTGACAAAGCAACGCAATAGATTAGGAACTTACCGGCCACAACCACCAGAAGTTCCATGCACACGCGTACTTGCGCAACAACCAAACTAAAAGATAATAAGCATTTGACCAGAGAATACTGCATTACTATACTCATACCAATATTATCGGAGCCGAGCTAGGTTGAAACCCAAAACAAACCCAAGCACTTCATAAAACCGAAAGCAAAATTAAAACCCTAGCTAGACAGCCATCAAGGCGTGAAATACAATACCACAATCCTATTGCAAACATAAATCTCCAACTGAACACCCAAAGCCGGCCCATGGGGTGTGCGGGATAGTCGACCGCACAGGGCACTCGTTTGACGGGGGCTTTAATATGCTTATTTAAAAAAATCGTGTCTAAACAGGTGACCCAATTACCAGCCCTAATTACATTACAACAACACACATAATTAAACATGAGGCATGGGTGCCTACTCAATAAGCATTTCCGAAACACAGATCCCAACTTTCAAAATGCAGACAACATTACTGTCACACCCCTAAAATCCACAAACGGAGTTTTACCGTTAAGTGTGTGACAAACCAGGATCTCAGTCATTAGTTACACCAAACGACACTATATGAATTTAAAATATACGTGTCTCATTACATGAGAAAATTTAATACAGAGTTAACGTTTAATAATTTGCGGAAGCGTAATCGAAATGTAATGTTATTAATATTAAATGGAACTAAATGCGCAAACACGCGCCCAACATAAGAAACATAGTCTAAATAATTGTTAAAACCAAACATAGTTTTTAAATGCAAGAAAGTGTTTAAATGCAAAGTTGTGACTCCATGCCATGTCCTAAGTGCGCTGAACCTCAGTGACCTGTAAAAGTGAGAGACTAACAAGTGTCAACACGACGGTTGGTGAGTTCACAAAGTAAGTATGAAATCAAGTAGTCCAGTTGCAAGCAGAAATATAAATTAAGTATGTCATTGTAGGTAGCTAGTCTACAGCACATGTCCTTAGAGGCGTATGTATCTGACCGAAGCTGACGTATGTACACATTAAGTGCAGTTTGCATGTTCGTACATCCCAGCAGGATGCACTGTAAGTATGTTAGGTCATTCAACACCCGTTCGACAGGTCCTTCTGTCGTGCTAGCGCGACTAGCCCGGGTGGGGTTTGTCAAACCCAGTAGTACTACTCAAAATTCCCCCGCTATTTCACAAATACTAACGGTCAACTAGGTATCCATGAGGTCTTTCATGAACAAAATAAAAGTTGCTCTAATCCAGACATGCGACATACAGAATTTGTAAATCCGTAAAAGTATTCGTCCGAGTTCCAGCCCAAAAAGGGTAGAATAGTAAATAGTTTAGTTCAGTGAACTCACCTTATGTTGCACAGCAAAATAGTTAACAGCACACACAGTATGTAATACGGCAACCTAAATAACAATAGGTCGATTAATGTGCGTTCATGTAGGGTCATATTACCCTATGCATCCAAATGGTCAACAGTTTATGCGAGTGTGGTTAAGTTTGACTTTTTGACCAGGTTTGACTTTTTGTCCAAGTTGACTAAATTTGACTTTCAGTTGACTTTTGGTCCAAGTTTGACTTTTAGTTGACTTTTGGTCCAAGTTTGACTTTTAGTTGACTTTTGGTCCAAGTTTGACTTTTAGTTGACCCGAGTTGACCCATGACCCGTTGGTGATTTGTCAAGTGTAAATACGTTACATTTGGTGTATTTGACCATATTATATTCACATACCACATCACACTTCACGTATTCAACAAATAGAAGTTCCAATTTCACAAAAGTTTCCTTTATAGGAAAGTCGAACTTTTAAAGAATGCGTGCATAATTCAACATCCTAAGCATGTCAACTATTATACTAATACCATAGCACGTTACACAAGTCATCAACACTTACCATTACTTTGTAGTTCCTAATATACAACACATTGGCAAGCATGGTCATTTCTAGGCAATATAGTGTTCACATGTTTTTGTGCAACTAACAAAGTAGCAACTTTCATCATGGCATCCTAGTCATCAACACTTACCATTACTTTGTAGTTCCTAATATACAACACATTGGCAAGCATGGTCATTTCTAGGCAATATAGTGTTCACATGTTTTTGTGCAACTAACAAAGTAGCAACTTTCATCATGGCATCCTAGTTATTAGCACACCATTTAGACCTCAACAAAACAATTCCAAGCAACTGTCCTACTAACCAACTAGCACCTACCAATGTCCTTTCATGACCAAGGCATGTTTACTAAGCATCACATGCCTACAAACATTCATATGCAAGTCCCAACCATGTTTATACATTCGAAATTACTAAACATGCTTCCTAGTAAATTTTCATGTCAAAAAGTTTCTACCTTTAGCAAGTGTCCTAAGCCAAGACGAATTCATACGTTCAAGCAATCAAATTTCGTCTAACACATCTTCTAAACACGCTAGTAAGTCCATAACAATCACTAGACGTCCATAACATGCAATTTCACATGATCAACAATACAAAAGTTACTATTTTTAGTAATCTAACATAACAATCATGCAATTTCACAACTAAGAAATCAATCTTCATCCAAATCATCATCTAATTACAAATACAATCCTATTTTCTCAATTCCAATCATGCAACATCAAGTTTCAATGATTCCATACTAAACCCTAGTTTCATAAACACACTTTTTGTACAAATTTCATCATCTAATCACCAAACTAGCCATTAACACACAAACAATAAACCAATTCCACAACATGATATCGATTTGGCCAATTTGGATGAACTAGAGTTTCATGCCTTACAATTTTCGAAACATATATGAAGTTTTTAGGAATGAAACTTACTCGTAATGTGTTTATAACTTAAACTAGCAAGCAATAACACCACCAAAGATCCAACACAACCGAACATCATCACTTGACGAACCAAGCAGCCGAAATATTCAACTGGCCATAACTTTTTGATCGCTACGAGTTAGAAGACGTATTTACTATCATTGGAACCGTCTCGTCGAGACGAAGATTTTGATATATAATAGGCCTCGTGAAGACGTCGGAGCTGGCCGGAATCTGGCCGGAAAGGTTACGGCCTGGGAGGAAAGAAAAACATTTTTTTATAAAACTAGGTTTAGAAATTGTTAATTTTTGTTAAATGTTAAGTTGGGTTGGGCCTTGGGCCATCATGGGTCACATGGGTGATCCACGGGCCCCGTTTTGTTTCGGTTTTGCAAACACCATGAAAATCTTTCTCAAATGTTCATTTTTGTTTCGTAAGGGTTACCGAAATCCGCAAACGGTTAAAACCGGTAAATACGCGGTTACACGAAAATTCAACAATTAAGCACACATAACAGTTAAAATGTATTATTATTGTATTCGCATTCATTTAAGATCACCAACGCCCGGGTATTAACTCGTGTGGTCGTTTCGTGTGAATATTTATATAACGGTTTGCACATTTAATTCATCAAATTAAATGAAAAGTATAATTGCGTTAACGTGACTAACAGAGTTTAACTAACGAAGTTAACCTGAATTTGTCGGGTGTCACAATTACAACATTCAATTTGTAGTGATGTGCATATATGGTGACAAAGCAACGCAATAGATTAGGAACTTACCGGCCACAACCACCAGAAGTTCCATGCACACGCGTACTTGCGCAACAACCAAACTAAAAGATTATAAGAATTTGACCAGAGAATACTGCATTACTATACTCATACCAATATTATCGAAGCCGAGCTAGGTTGAAACCCAAAACAAACCCAAGCACTTCATAAAACCGAAAGCAAAATTAAAACCCTAGCTAGACAGCCATCAAGGTGTGAAATACAATACCACAATCCTATTGCAAACATAAATCTCCAACTGAACACCCAAAGCCGGCCCATGGGGTGTGCGGGATAGTCGACCGCACAGGGCACTCGTTTGACGGGGGCACCAAGTTTAAAAAAAAATTTATATATAATTTTTTTTAAATAAGCATATTAAAGCCCACTACATCACTGCCCACTGCTGCACAAGCTGCATAAGTTGAAAAGCCCACTGCCAGTTAAAGCCCATTGCCCCATTCTTTGAATTTCTTTGAATCAAAATGTTAAAGACCACTGCATCAAAACGTTTTTTACGTTTTCAGCAAGCAGGCAAGCAGGCAAGCAGCAGCTGCAGTCCAGACGAGTGACGACCAGATGAGTGACGACCCTGCTACGATACGAGCCAACGACGATTTTGGTTGGTTAGCGACGATTAAAGGCTAGAGAGGTAATTAGTTAGTTTCTTTCAATTGTTTGTTAATTGACTAAATGTTATTGTTACCTATTTAACTTGTTTTGGAATTTAGATTTATAGGGTTTATAAAAATATAATTGGTTAATTGACTAAATTAGTAAATTACATATTACTAAATGTCTAAATTTGATTTTCTTATGTTTAATTATCAAACGTTTGTTTTTTGGTTAAAAATTTAGTTTATATAATTTAGTGCGTTGATGCTTCGGGTTGGGGGGGCCTTTTTTTCTCGTCTCGCACAGGACACCCGATTCCTCGGGATCGGCCCTGTGAACACCACTCACCTACTATAGCGTGCAAAGTGATACCGCTAGTGAAGTAGTGGCGTACATATAAATTTTTTAAGGGGGTCGAAAATTTGATAGGAATCATTTGAGTATCGATATATAACATTTTTTTCAATCCGGTTTGACTCGGTTCGGGTTAAACCGGGTCAAGTTAAAGTAAAAAATAACAAAAAACTAAATTTGAGGAATTGAAATTGACTTTTTTTTTCATTTTCACTCCACTTGTTTTTAAAATTGAAAATTTTTAATTTCCCTCTACTTAACTAACTTTTTTAATGTCAAACCCTAATCATTTGTTAATGTACTTATTATTATAGTATAATATGTGATTTAACAAAAGAAACTAAAGTGACTATATAAAATAAATTTAATATAATTGATAGAGGTTGACGAAAGTTATCAACTAAAATAAGTGAATTTATAAAGAAAATTTGATTGTTTATACGAAAACTAATTTTATAAAATTTATAAGTTTTATAAATTAGTTAAGTTAGTATAACTGGTTAAGTTAACTAGTTAATTATAAAACAAACTTAAAGGGGTCAAAGTGTCATTCTTGATAACCTATTATAAACCTTAAAATACAAACATAAAAATGATAATACTGAAGGGGCAAAAGATGTAAATATCTTTTAAAACAAACCCCAACCCAAACCCCTCCCGTGTTTCCGGCCTCATCTCCGGCCAAACTCCGGCGGCGACCAAATAATCAAATTCGTTCCATTTTTACCCGATTAAACTGCCTCCTCACCTTTATCTGTAAGTTTCGAACGTGCAACCCCATTTAATCGAGTCTATCATGAAACTATCTTCAAAACCCAACCTCTGTTCGATTATCTCGGAAATTTGAACACCAAATCGGAAGGATTGATCATCATACTCAAATTAAACTAGCAGAAACCTATCTCTAATCGTTTAACACTTAAACACATATTTGAATTAACAACCTACACGTAAAATCAGCGGGATTAACTCCATTTACAGCCGAACAAAACTCGAACTCGAATTCAGCCTTTGACATCGTTTAATTTTCATATAAACTATTCAAATCCTTCCTATGAACACACTATATCTTTCTGCAACGAAAAATTCATCTGAAACATACACGCACACAGCAATTGATCGCGGTTTCTTCACGGCCCTGTTCATCAGTCGTTCGATACATTCGGGCTACAACTATCATCAATTAGCAGAGGGCTTTTGATCAATATACAACAATGAGTGAATCTGAACGATTAATTTCATTATCATCATCAATTGCATCATCAACTTGATCCGCAACTCTGTTTTTCTTTTCTGTCTCCTACCGTCATCAAACGACCATTAATTCATGTAAATCAATGCATCATTTTGTTCATTATCACATGCTGATTATCGTGGTAATGTTGGTTTCATCTACAGATTGATTCAGTGTTCAGATTTCTCGATTAGGGTTTAAGGTTTGATATAGGAACTTGGGTTTAAGTTTAAATACATCTGTTTCAAGTTTTAAAACAAAAGGTAGGTTAGTTTGGATGGTTTGGTGGTTTGTTTGGGAGTTTATTATTTTTAACTTTTCATGAAGTCCTTGATTTCTAAATAACATTATATCCTTTTGTCACGCTACTTTGAAATCTTTAATTTGTGAAATACTCTATACATGACTAAATATATATAAACTTATACGTATAAGGTTATTTTCTTAAAATCAGGATTTTAGATTCCTTTGGTGTCGGGTTTTTGCGTTTTTTAAACGTTGACCACAAAAAGTCAAAATTTTATAAAATACTATGAAAATCTAAATAACGAAATTTGTATTTGGATTTTAGAGTTTAATAGTCTTGAAATTTATTTTAATAATGTTTATATATTATTTATTTTTATAACTATGGTGATGTTATTTAAAGGATTAATTTTTGTAAAATTAATTCTTATAAATAAATATCTAGATATCATATCGGTCGTGTCATTTAAGGGCAGAATAATTTTAATAATTTCATAAGGAGTTCAATGTTATATACAAATTAACTTGGTGTATTATCTATTTAAAACATTGTTACCAGATTTATTATTAACTCTTTTATTTAAATCAATAAATTTACTTAAACCCATATTCCGATTAGAACCATAGATTTCTAGACTGTTTTCAGTTATTATTTTAACATAAGATAATATCTTTTAGGTGATCCTTAAGGAGTTTTCTGGTGACGTTTTCAAGTTTTGTTTCATTTTAATTCGATCAAGCAATTAACATGTGAGTATTCAACTATTCATAGCCCTTTTTCTTGTTTTCAATTTGGGGTGATATCATGTGACTTATTTAATTAGATTTCAGTTTATCAGTTATTTCATTAAATCAATTCATGTTATGTCTTTACTTGCAAATTATGTGTTCATAGCCTGATATCAATTTTTGTGCAAGCGTAATCATTAATTTGTAGAAACCGACAGTTACTAATGGTAGATCTATTGGTCAAAGGACCCACCCCCTGATTCTTAGGTGATTATAACTGAGTATCATTATCATGTGGATCCCCTTATCATTTGTTCAAGGTTTGATTATGTGTTGTTATCTTGTATGTACATGTTTTGCATTTATAAGCTTTGACATAATGACATGAATTGATTTTTTATTTGTGTATCTATATGTATTTTAAACCTATGTTTACTCACCAGCTAATTCGTTAGCTGTAACACCCCAAACTTTAAGGTAATTATTAACACGAGAAATATATGAGATTTATATTTTTTATATTGTCATGCAAGTAAGTAGCGGGTAATATACCAATTATAAATATGAGAAGTTTAGACAAGTATTTATTATTATAGGAGGTCGTCTAATAATTTAAAATATATTCAACCGTACTCCATTTCTTATGAAACTTAGGTCGACACGTAGAGAAAATTGAGCTCGTTCTAGCCGCATATTTGTAATTTTATAAATTGTTATATTTTTAGACTCCTAAGAGAAACAAGCTTTGAGCTAAATTAATTATAATAATATAATAATATAAATATAAATATGATGCATGTATATGTGTAACGTAAAAATCTAGCCATGCCACTTATACTTAATAAATATCTTGAAATACATAAGTGATAAAGATGTGTGTACAGGAGAATAACGTGGATACATGCATACAGGGGCGGAGCTAAATGAAAGCCAGAGGTAGCTCGGGTTACGGCTGAAATTTCGTTGCGAAGTGTAAAAAATATATGTCACACCCTCAAAATCCACTAACGGAGTTTTACCGTTAAGTGTGTGACAAACCAGGATCTCAGTCATTAGTTACACCAAACGACACTATATGAATTTAAAACATACGTGTCTCATTAAATGAGAAATTTAATACAGAGTTGACGTTTGAAGGTTTGCGGAAGCGTAATCGAAATGTAATGTCAAAATATTTAATGGAAAACTAAATGCGCAAAACACGCGCCCAATAGTAGAAACACAGTTTAAATAGTTGTTACACTCAAAACATGACTTTCAATGCAAGAAAACGTTTGAATGAAAAGCTGTGACTCCATGCCATGTCCTAAGTGCGTTGTATATCAATGACTTGAAAAAGTGAAAGGCTAACAAGTGTCAACACGACGATTGGTGAGTTCACATAGTAAGTATGAAATCAAGTATGTTCAGTTGCAAGCAGAAATATAAATTAAGTATGTCATTGTAGGTAGCTAGTCTACAGCACATGTCCTTAGAGGCGTAATGTATCTGACCGAAGCTGACGTATGTACACATTAAGTGCAGTTTGCCTGTTCGTACATCCCAGCAGGATGCACTGTAAGTATGTTAGGTCATTCAACACCCGTTCGACAGGTCCTTCTGTCGTGCTAGCGCGACTAGCCCGGGTGGGGTTTGTCAAACCCAGTAGTACTACTCAAAATTTCCCCGCTATTTCACAAATACTAACGGTCAACTAGGTATCCATGAGGTCTTTCATGAACAAAATAAAAGTTGCTCTAATCCAGACATGCGACATACAGAATTTGTAAATCCGTAAAAGTATTTGTCCGAGTTCAGCCCATGAAAGGGTATCATAGTAAAAGTCCGAGTTCAACCCATAAAAGGGTATAACAGTAAAAGTGCGGTTTAGTGAACTCACCTTTGAAGCGCACAGCAAAATGACAGCAAAAATGCCAACAAGAATCTAGATCGCTCAACGACCTGCTTAATAATTACTTATTAATTATTAACTAAGATCATGTAAGTAATATATATATATATATATAATATGGTATTCGTTAGGACATTCGAGTGTTCGGTTCGGTTTCGAATAATAATAATATTAGCCCTTCATCAACGTTACACACACATATCATATTATATAACTGGACTTATATACTTTTCCATTAAATGTAAATCATGTATCTTATCATTAAATTAGACCCGACACGCGCCATCATCATATATTCAATGCTATCACCAAGGCATATAATCATATATGTATTCTCGTGTACAAGCATACACTACACCTTCTGTACTACCAACCACACATGAAAATCATCCTACTACCCCCTTTACATGCGAATTCTATACCCTCACTATGAACATGCATTTTTGTATATCATCATCAACTATAATAACACATTTGTATTTATACATATTTCCATGCAAAATAATTCGTCTTATCACCAATTCATACTCGACGCACATTATCAGGCATTTATTAATGGCCATCTCTTTATTTGCATCTTGTTATTTTCATGTGTTAGTACACCTTGTCATATTTCATACTATCATCATGCAAACACGTTTGTCTATCCATAATACTCACTTTTCATACAACATTATCATACAAACACATGTGTTTATGTATTTATTTATATATGACAGCTATATGTTCTCATACACATAATACCTACGGTTGATTTACACAATATCATAAACACATGTCTAGTTGCGGTTGATCTTATGATCGCATGTACACATATACTATTACACGTAAACACATAAAATCTATACGTACCCGCACATATAATTTGTTTAATTTACATCGAACTATCCTACGTAGATATACATACATGTTTTCATATATCTACTACATGCGATTCCATCGTATATAAATCTCTATTTTATACCCACTGTCGCATATACATACACACATAGATATTGTAATCTCCAATGCACATATATTTTTCATACATTCAAAATGCACACACACATGTATCGCATACATACATGTTCCATAATATACATACATACAAACTGTTACATACTTGTATCGCACACACATATACACCATAATATACATACATGCATATTGTTACATCATTGCAGATACACACATATAGCATACAATACGCATCCGCATACAGCCTATACTTACAAGTGAACCGAAACCCGAACCGAAAACGAAACCGTAACGCGATCGTTATAAAAAATATACACGAAGAACACATACTGATCACCGAATTTGGTAAGAAACTGTTGGTAGGAATGCAAGAGTGGTCAAGGTTGGTTCGTCGGACTTGCAGGTTCGCCGGACCTGTTTGGTACTCCGAACAGCAATATCGACTCTCACGATCGACCGGCTACAGCAAGAGGGTGAAACCAACGCAACGTGATGATGATGATGATGATGGTTAGAGATGGAAGGATGGGAGTCGATGTTGTGTTTGCTGTCTACTGCCGTCGACCGAGGAAAAAAGAAGGACAAAGACGGGGGGGTTGTTAGGGTTGGTTAATTATATAAAAATTACACTCTTGGTCCTTATAATTTGAAAGGTTATTTATTTTTGGTTTTTAATGTTAATCACCAGTTTAGTTAATTACGAATCGAACCCCAAATTTATTTAAAACTTAACGGAATAAGTAATAGATGGGTAACATTGTTAATCAAAATTTGCGGGTTGTCACATCATCCCCTTGTTGAATGAATTTTCGTCCCGAAAATTGGATACGGTTGTTAAAACAGGTCTTGAAAATAAAAGAATTTAGAGTTCATGTTCCCAAAAACATGTCAGTCACATAACATACAAATTCACCAAATTTATATTTATTTAGTTGTTCAGAATTATTATTTTATTAATTCGTCAACATTCGTGTATTAACTCACGTGATCTGGTAACTCCTTTGGTTGCCGTTAAATGTAACTGTTTGTGTAACAAGTAGCACGTTTAATTCAACTAATTAAGTATGGGGTATAATTTCATTAACAGAAATAACGGGATTTAGTTAACGAAGTTAATCTGAAATCTTAGGGTGTCACATCATCCCCTTGTTGAAAGAATTTTCGTCCCGAAAATTTAACCAATAGTATTAGTATTAGATGTTGTCATTTGAAATAGTTAAGGATGCTTTTACACTATTTGATTTTTCACGAACTTACGTTAACTCTAGGCCATGCTTCTAAGTTCTAGCAGACTTTGCTTATGGTGATCTTACAGTGTTTGAGTGTTTTGAATTCGTTGTCTATAATTTCAACGGATTTTTCCGTGAAACGTTGTTGTGTTCCATCAGGTAAGATTTTGATCAGTTTGAAGACATCAGAAATGTTGTGTACCATGTTTATCTTTTAAAACTGATCCTTCAACGATCTAACAGGCCAATACCCCAGGATTTCAAGTTGTTTAATGGGATTCTAAAGTTTTTGGATGGAATTTTTAAGTAGCGATTTCTATACTGTATGTTTCGAGGATTTAGATTAATGAGTTTCACGTGGTCATTTAGCTACCCGAGGATTGAGTCCTAACTAAAGAGTTCATTCATTGGTATAGATCGTTAAACCGAGACAACTTGTTTACAAGGTAAAAAGGAAATAACTATCCACCGTGTATAGGTACTTTGCTCTATTGAAAAGAGTGTTATCGAAACACGAACATCAGGGACGTCATAGAAATCGTATGAATAGATGGGGAAGGATGAACAATAACACTAATATGTTTCAAAAGTACATGTTTCAGGCAAAAAAATTGAATAGGTATTTCTTCTTTGATAGCTACTGGATGTTCCTGTGTTAAGGAGGATAAGTGATTGTACGGCATAGGGTAATAGGTTGTTAAATTTTACGTACTGAAGTAGTGTTAAACCAAAAGAGTTGATGTTACATGAGTTGTTCCTAGTCATGGGAGTACAATAAGTTTTAATGTTGATGAAATCTAAGTGTTACGGTAAGAAGTGTGCGCGGGGGGGGGGGGGGTATATGATACGTCCGTAAATTTTTTTCATATAGAAAGTTTTCAAGAATCTTATCTTTCTATTCGAATAGCAGATTAGTTCAATGGTGTCGTTCATCTAGGGTGATCTAAGAATATTCCGTTTAAATACGGGTTTTAGTTTGCGCATGGATTAGATAAGAGTTCAACTAATAAGATGTTAGCAAAGATTTTGACATCAAGCCTCACTGAGTGATAGTGTTTGAGTTCATCATCAGGATGTTTAAGGGATGGTGGGAGATAACAGTCTGGTTTGCTAACGGGTCAGGTAAGGATGTCATGTTATTTCATTACTCGGGTTGTGTAGCTTAACCAATTTCTTTAAACATGCAGTTTACTCTATTAGGATTTTCATGGTTTGGAACGATTAGGTGATAATTGCTTACATTGCGCCTCAAATAGTTTGATCAGGAAGTATATTACATACATGTAGAATCTCTTGCATAAACTAGAGCTTCTAAAGAAAGATATTGCCCGATTGGAGTGTCAAATGACAATGAGAGCATCAATTATAATGTTTCTTAGCAGATACAAATGTGGATTGGGATAAATGAAATAAGAAGTCATTAGTCTGAACAGTAATGGGTGAGGTATTAGTTGTTTGTTGTGAATCTAACTAATTATCATGTGAATCTTTAGCCATGGAACATATTCGATCTTCATATTTATATATGGGGAATAAGTCATTAACATTGATGTCAATGTATAGCAGTGTAATCTTATTAATTTGTCAAAATAATTCATGAATCTTGTGATCGTGTCATTATGGATCGACGTCAATAGCAGTATGTGTACGGTGAGTTAGGTGTGAGGGATTTTGTATATATTTGAGTTTGTATTGTTTCTCATCTGTAGTAGTATTGTAAGTTTTTATCATCCATGGATGAGTTTTAATGAATATAATTGATGATAAACTTGATATAAGTGTGTTACTGAAGAATAAACTTTCGTTCCAGATAGACTTTTGTTCAGATGGATTTGTGTTGAGTTATTCTGCACTTTTGTGCTTCTGGGATTAACCCATATGAAGGGTGTTACCATGAATGAAACATAATAGAAAGTGGTTATCCTGGACCAAAATGAGTAAAGCTTTTTCAAAACATTAGTTGGTATTAGTGGTTCATTGTTGACGATGGTGCTTAACACGTGAACCCTTGGAGTCGAGAAATGTATTCAAAATCATAGTTTATATATATGAGTCAGTTACGAAACATTTGGTTTTTGTTATTACTGTAAATAAGGGATACAAGGAAGTTTAAAGTGTTTATGCATATAGTAGCTTACCTTACGAAGGTTGGACTAACTAGAGTTCCTAAGAATCAGATGTTTCGTAACAGTATAAGAGTGATATTTAAGAATTTCTCGGGTTAATTACTACTTTGGTTCCAGGTCCACGTCCAACGTACTATTAGTGTTTATATATAGGGTGTACCGCAGCTAACCCACCACACCACCAGCACCTTGAAGGCGTACCTGTCACGTGCTAGCATTCTTGTCTACTTTACTAAGTCATTAAAAGAGTTGAGGAAAAGGAATATTTATTAAGTGAAATGGTACCGTTGTAATATATACTGTAACATCGATTATCTATTGAAAATTTATGTGGTTCGATCCTAAATGACCACTGCTTTAGACTTTAAGAACGATTAACTTGGCTTCTGCTCTACTAAGCAGGTAAAGAAGTTCGATTATATTTTAAGATGTACAGAATGTACATAATGTTTTTAAATTAAATATATGGTCTTTAAAGAAGAAAAAAAAATAATAATAATAAATAATTTAAGTTAAATCCAAAACGTGTTTTACAATAATGGAGATGCGGATTGGGTGTGAGAATTAACATTTACGAGAGTGTTGGATCAAGACGAGTCATCCCACTAGATCGAAACGTATGCATACTACACGTGTGGTTCGCCAATGAATCGTTAACAATTGAAACATCATGAGACGAAATTATTTCAAGGTAATTTATTATCAGAAATAACTTAAAGTTCTATTCATCTTGAAGAATTGAAAATAGAGTACAATTAGGTGAAGTACTTTTAGGACAAGCCTGGTATGTTACGAGGTATTCACATGATTGTTCGAGCAGTACAGATTTACTTCACAAGAAGTGATTTTGAATGAGCAATATTACACAGTTGATTTATCGCATCAACATGAGTTTTGTTATATATATATATATACATATATATATTTTTAATAAGTTGTTAGCTTTATTAGACTCCGCCATGGAGCCCTAAAAATTATAGTGTTGGTTTAACATTCATTTGCAGAACCAATGATGTTAAGATGTTACCGACTTTGGCAAGATGTCATAGTGCACCGGCCATAAATTAATGCCTTTCATTATGTATCATAAGGTTGTGACTTTAGTAAGGTACTTGTTTCAACTGGTGGATTCAGATTGATTATATGTGGAATGAGTCATATCATTAGGGGACAAGTATAGTAGTAGCAAAACATTATCAGATTTTTCAACATAAATCTTTGTTCTTATTTATGTGTCGCCATGGAAAGATTTCAATTATCTTTAATTTTGGTGTATAAGGTAAAATGTATGTAGTTTAAAGATAAACTTATCATATGCCATCAAAGGTTGTATTGTAATTGTATCCCATCCGTATATGGATTTTATGGGTTCAGTCAAGCATAGACTTGATATCGGTGCGGTGTTTAGAGATAGATGTTTGTTTCAGATGAATTTGTATTGATTAGTTCATCACTTTTGTGTTTCTTTTTAGGTATCACCCACATGGTGTATTTTGCCCAGATCATCATGTACCTGTAAATTCACCATTACGTTGCGCACCCGTAATCGTCAATTTACCTTACACGATCACCCAAGTTTGTCTCCCATCGGGTACATTAATCTTACGTTTTATTATGTTCTTTGATTTACAATCATCCGTATGGTTTTGCTATCCCATGTTAAGTATTGAAGGTGTATAAGTGTATGATAAATCTATAGGTAGGAGGCAACTATACTAGATGTATAGAACACTAACAGACTATCAGTGTGATGTATCAATGAGTCGAATGTATCAGGTATGGTGTAAGTTCATACTAAGTGTAAGACTACTAGTCTAAACACAATCTGAGTGTACAATGTGCATAAGCAGCGGTAATATCAAATCAAGTGAATAACATGTAGTGGATCACACAGTAAGTGACATGTTACAACTAATAATGTCTCATATTAAGTAACATGCTGTAGCACACGAACGTGTCGTATAATAAGTAATTTGTAATAGCACGTAGGAGGTCACATAAGTAATAAGTCATGACCTCGCTAGGAATGAGTTTCTGGACAAAAATCCATTACTGTTGTTCATGTACCTCTATACCTTAGGCATCGGTCTCTGCCGGCTGGTTGCCATAATGAGGTAGGTAATTCAAAACTGAATTGTCTAGGCTTCATACGAAACCAGTTTGTTGTCATAGTCATGTAAGTTTCAAATTATAATGAAATGTAATCGTTTCTCAACTAAGGCCCCTAAAAAAAATTTTGGCCTAAAAAGCGGGATAACTTTTGAACAAGGTCATTATCAATATTTCCTCATGCGTACTTCAGTGAATCAAAACTAGCAGATACACACCTAGTTCAAGCTTCAATAGCAGAGCAAGTCACAGAAATTTTTTTCTAAAGTGTCACATAATGCAAACTAGTCACTTCATATAACGCTAGTGTATGTGTAAATACGTGTATATGGGTCACAAATAAATTTTCACAAGTGCAACTAATGTCATTTCTGGAATCAAGTGTGTACAAGTCCCTAACCCATAATAACTTCATAAATAATTCACTCGGTGCAACTAATGTAGTGTACAGTTATAGTCTAGAATGCAATGCAATGCAAACCTAGTTCGCTATAACCAATGTCTCTGATACCAATCTGTCACACCCTCAAAATCCACTAACGGAGTTTTACCGTTAAGTGTGTGACAAACCAGGATCTCAGTCATTAGTTACACCAAACGACACTATATGAATTTAAAACATACGTGTCTCATTAAATGAGAAATTTAATACAGAGTTGACGTTTGAAGGTTTGCGGAAGCGTAATCGAAATGTAATGTCAAAATATTTAATGGAAAACTAAATGCGCAAAACACGCGCCCAATAGTAGAAACACAGTTTAAATAGTTGTTACACTCAAAACATGACTTTCAATGCAAGAAAACGTTTGAATGAAAAGCTGTGACTCCATGCCATGTCCTAAGTGCGTTGTATATCAATGACCTGAAAAAGTGAAAGGCTAACAAGTGTCAACACGACGGTTGGTGAGTTCACATAGTAAGTATGAAATCAAGTATGTTCAGTTGCAAGCAGAAATATAAATTAAGTATGTCATTGTAGGTAGCTAGTCTACAGCACATGTCCTTAGAGGCGTAATGTATCTGACCGAAGCTGACGTATGTACACATTAAGTGCAGTTTGCCTGTTCGTACATCCCAGCAGGATGCACTGTAAGTATGTTAGGTCATTCAACACCCGTTCGACAGGTCCTTCTGTCGTGCTAGCGCGACTAGCCCGGGTGGGGTTTGTCAAACCCAGTAGTACTACTCAAAATTTCCCCGCTATTTCACAAATACTAACGGTCAACTAGGTATCCATGAGGTCTTTCATGAACAAAATAAAAGTTGCTCTAATCCAGACATGCGACATACAGAATTTGTAAATCCGTAAAAGTATTTGTCCGAGTTCAGCCCATGAAAGGGTATCATAGTAAAAGTCCGAGTTCAACCCATAAAAGGGTATAACAGTAAAAGTGCGGTTTAGTGAACTCACCTTTGAAGCGCACAGCAAAATGACAGCAAAAATGCCAACAAGAATCTAGATCGCTCAACGACCTGCTTAATAATTACTTATTAATTATTAACTAAGATCATGTAAGTAATATATATATATATATATATATATATAATATGGTATTCGTTAGGACATTCGAGTGTTCGGTTCGGTTTCGAATAATAATAATATTAGCCCTTCATCAACGTTACACACACATATCATATTATATAACTGGACTTATATACTTTTCCATTAAATGTAAATCATGTATCTTATCATTAAATTAGACCCGACACGCGCCATCATCATATATTCAATGCTATCACCAAGGCATATAATCATATATGTATTCTCGTGTACAAGCATACACTACACCTTCTGTACTACCAACCACACATGAAAATCATCCTACTACCCCCTTTACATGCGAATTCTATACCCTCACTATGAACATGCATTTTTGTATATCATCATCAACTATAATAACACATTTGTATTTATACATATTTCCATGCAAAATAATTCGTCTTATCACCAATTCATACTCGACGCACATTATCAGGCATTTATTAATGGCCATCTCTTTATTTGCATCTTGTTATTTTCATGTGTTAGTACACCTTGTCATATTTCATACTATCATCATGCAAACACGTTTGTCTATCCATAATACTCACTTTTCATACAACATTATCATACAAACACATGTGTTTATGTATTTATTTATATATGACAGCTATATGTTCTCATACACATAATACCTACGGTTGATTTACACAATATCATAAACACATGTCTAGTTGCGGTTGATCTTATGATCGCATGTACACATATACTATTACACGTAAACACATAAAATCTATACGTACCCGCACATATAATTTGTTTAATTTACATCGAACTATCCTACGTAGATATACATACATGTTTTCATATATCTACTACATGCGATTCCATCGTATATAAATCTCTATTTTATACCCACTGTCGCATATACATACACACATAGATATTGTAATCTCCAATGCACATATATTTTTCATACATTCAAAATGCACACACACATGTATCGCATACATACATGTTCCATAATATACATACATACAAACTGTTACATACTTGTATCGCACACACATATACACCATAATATACATACATGCATATTGTTACATCATTGCAGATACACACATATAGCATACAATACGCATCCGCATACAGCCTATACTTACAAGTGAACCGAAACCCGAACCGAAAACGAAACCGTAACGCGATCGTTATAAAAAATATACACGAAGAACACATACTGATCACCGAATTTGGTAAGAAACTGTTGGTAGGAATGCAAGAGTGGTCAAGGTTGGTTCGTCGGACTTGCAGGTTCGCCGGACCTGTTTGGTACTCCGAACAGCAATATCGACTCTCACGATCGACCGGCTACAGCAAGAGGGTGAAACCAACGCAACGTGATGATGATGATGATGATGGTTAGAGATGGAAGGATGGGAGTCGATGTTGTGTTTGCTGTCTACTGCCGTCGACCGAGGAAAAAAGAAGGACAAAGACGGGGGGGTTGTTAGGGTTGGTTAATTATATAAAAATTACACTCTTGGTCCTTATAATTTGAAAGGTTATTTATTTTTGGTTTTTAATGTTAATCACCAGTTTAGTTAATTACGAATCGAACCCCAAATTTATTTAAAACTTAACGGAATAAGTAATAGATGGGTAACATTGTTAATCAAAATTTGCGGGTTGTCACAATATATATATTATCCGGTTTTATGTATAAGGATACCCCTAAACAATTAAAAGGATACCCCTGAATCATTGATTTTAAGCTATGAAAGAACAGAGGAGATAAATCTATTAGGTATTTTTATAATTTTGTGGTGTTATTTTTATTACTATACGAGCGTCCGAGAAAAAAAAAATTTAGGCTACCCCTAAATTTTCGGGCTGGCTCCGCCACTGCATGCATATATGTATAACAAGTGTATGTGAATGAAACAAGTTTGCATTAGAGATTGTGAATGCATTATTAATATTCATTTGAAACGTCGGTTTACAAGACTATAAATAATGAGCTCAAACTAACAAACATTGTTATCTCACACTAGTAGCCGATATACCGTTACTACGTATGATCTTTAAATTTTGAATTTAAGTTATAAATTTAATTATATATATATATATTTGATTGTAGAACTTAGAATTATAATCAGGATAAACGTTGAGTAACTTAAATCTAATTTAGGCATGGCTTGATCAACCATGCTTAAGATAGATAGAATTATTCAAGGTCGATCATGATTATGACTAGTTAGTACCCCACCCTATGCTCGAATATTAGTAGCTAAAACTTACTTTGAACATGATCAGGAACCAAACTCTGAACTGTCTGTCTGTATTAGTAGCACCAAAAGGCAAGGTGAGTTATCATGACTGTTTTCAAAACTGTGATAATATACTCGTCCTGTCTGTACTTGTAATAAATAAAAATGTTTATAATATGAACAATTCAGTAGGGGTATACTGGATCCGGTTATGCTTAATAGGGTGTGTCGCTGGTATATATTTACACACAGCCGTTGTGTGCTTTGGGGAACACTGTGTTCCAAATAATTTACACACTCGCCTATACCTATTTGAAGGTCGGGAGGGTCTGACAAGCCTGCCCCGGTGGTTGTAATAAAACCATGGACTGTGGATATTTAATAATACAACCCATATTGTATGCATGTCAAAGTTAAATTAATTTTATTTATATAGCATGAGCTCACCAGCATGAGCTGACGTCTTTTGAGTATATGTACCACTGGTATTATCTGAAGAGAGGATTAGAAGCCGTTTGATAATAATGGATCTAGAAGACCAAATAGTTCCTAAGTCTTATTATTGTAAAATAAATGATGATATAATAAAGTTATTATAGTTGTAATAATAATTATGTTTTGCTTCCGCTGTAAGCTGTATCAATTGTGCACTCTCGCCCGGGTTCCGGGTGGCGGGTGTTACATTAGCTGACCAGTTATTTTTCATATGATTTCAGGAAGAGCAAGTTAGGAACTATGGATGCCACACGACTAGGAACTTGGGCCTAGTTAATTCAATAAAACATCGTAGACTATTTAAGTTTTTTTGTTTGGATTATTTGTTATGTTTTGGTTTTGTTGACTAATTTTAATCGGATTTAATAATATTATAACTATTTGAGTACCATGAACTATGAACAATCATCCATTTTCGTCCGCCTCGATGATTCCGCCATCGATCGGGGTGGACATGGGGGGTTGAGGCTTAACATCCGATTTAAGCACCGTTAGGTTTAAAGACCCGATTGAGATCCGTTTGGTCGTTTGGAGCATTGGCTCAAGGTAAGTTTTACATGAGTAGATTCGTATCGTCATCTCGATCAAAAGCCCTAAAGCCTCGGTCAAAAATTCTAAAAATGTTAACGGTGTTAAGTTAACTTTTATGACGGATCATTAATTGTAGGAAATAAGTTACAAGTTGTGATTGACAAAAATAATTTTTTATGTTGGGAGTAATATCGACTAACAGACGAAAATTTGTATTATTAAAATTTAATAACTTTTTTTAAGTACAACCAAAAAGTAACTAATAATAAAAAATTGTATCCATCTTCAATGCTAAAGATGATTTTTTAAGCCGTCATACACGGACTTGCATAGACTCGCGAATGATGACGTAAATTTATTTATATTAAAAGCACACGTAACATCATAACCACGTAACATTAAAAAGTCACTGGATCAAGAATGTATTTAAAGACACACTGGATCAATTAATTTTTAATCAGGATATATATAGTTTTTGTTTTAACGAATTGCAGAAGCTTTAAGGTTTTGTAGTTTTTGTATGTTTGTTTAAATCTTGGAGAATTGTTTTGTAGATCGACAGTAGTTTCGAGTTCAGGATCTAGGTTGAAATCATGTCAGTATTTTCGTTCAAGAATTTTTACAAAAACCAAACAATTCTCCCAGTTACTTATCCACGGTCCTCAAATACCCATCACCCCACAACAACAATACATGATAAAGGCACCATCTTACATGGTCTCCACTATACTTGACCAACATCTCTTAAGTCTTACCTAGTCAACTAAGTCAGTCAATTTTTGTAGGCTCCAACAGTACATCACTTTCAGTGTGTTAAGCGAATCCTTAAGTATGTTAAAGGCACCATCTTACATAGATCTCCACTATACTCGACCGGTGTCCACAAATCTATCAAGTTACTCGGATGTGGATTGGGCAAGATGTGTTGAAACCTGAAGGTCCACCTATGGTTATTCGATCTTCCTTGGTGGAACCTTGGTGTCTTGGAACGCCAAGAAACAACCAACAGTTGCTCGTTCGAGCTATGAATTTGAGTAACGTGCTACGACTAATGCTGCTGTTGAAATCATTTGGCTAACTCACTTACTCAAAGAATTACATGTGTTACTACCTGATTCACCAAAACTATTATGTGACAATCAGAACGCCTTGTTCATTACATAGAATCCCATCTCACACAAGCGGACCAAACATATTGACCTGGTTTAACACTTTCATTCATGAGCTTTGGCAAACACCACACTAAGTTCATTCTTAGGGCCGGTTCTGAGATATTTTGTACCCTGCGCGAGTTGAAAAAAAAAGCCCTCAATACTAACGGATCAAATTCTATAAACTAGTTATTTAAAAAAAACATACGTTTGATAAAAAAGACAATTTAAAATGAGTTAGATACTTTTACTAAAATGATGTATATAGTTCATTACTTATAGGACTTGAAAACTTAAATAATAATTAAAAACTATCAACCAACTTGTAGTCTAGTGGTAAGATGACTTGAGTTCTCCAAGGAGACTCAAGTTCTATCCCCACTAGTAACACTTTTGGTGGATATTGGCAATGAAGCTCGTCCCGGGTTACCACCCGGCTTCGTGTCTGAGCCTGAGGGTTTTACGTGGCATGGTTAAAGGTTCCTGCCCGGTTTTTCCCTGGAACAGTTGGTTGACGAGTTTCGACTCCGATCAACTTGGCCCGTAAGGAGGGTTGTGGTGAGCCTCCGCTGCGTTCGCAGTAATGGGGGAGCCCCAATGCCGACGAAAAACATCTATTGGTGTTAGAGGCGGGGTTTCGATCTCGGTCCTTGCACCTCTGAGTGCTTCGGTCATAGACCGTTGCACCAACCGCCGTTCTAAAACAAATAAAAATTAAAAACTAAAAAATTGAAATAAACTAAATTAAAATAGAGTTTTTAACTTAAACACTAAATAAGTTGTAGACTAAATATATGAATTGTACATGTTTATGTTTTTTTATATTTAATTGAAATTTAAGATCTTGGGAGCCATAAAATTAACTATACCTATAGTAGTATAGTCTATGAATAATAAATTCAAATACTTTTTTATTCAAAAGTAAATTCACGTCAATCATCAACCCATCTTCTCCCTTCTTCTTCCTCATTTTCTGAAACTCAGCCTCATCATTGCCGGAAAAAAAATCCGACGATGGTGTTTTCCATTCATTCCATGCTTTAAACCATTTTGAGAGGTATGATTCTTCATGAATTCACTCATATTAACTATATTTTTAAAAAATTAAAAAAAATTTGGTGTCCCCCTTGGAGATGGTGTCCTGAGCGGTCGCTCACCCCGCACCTGCTCAGGGCCGGCCCTGTTCATTCTATCCAAGATTTAAGTCGTTGACATCTTTACCAAGAGTTTACCAAGAGTTTACCAAGACCACAATTTGAACACTCACTATTATGTGACAATCAGAGCGCCTTGTTCCTTACATAGAATGCCATCTCACACAAACGGGCCAAACATTCATGAGCTTGCATCTGTTGGCAAACTCCGCACTAAGTTCATTCCATCCAAGATTCAAGTCGTTAACATCTTTACCAAGAGTTTATCAAGACAACAATTTAAACACTTTCACTCTGTTCTTGGGTTATGTTCACCTCCGTTTCGCTTGAGGGGATGTTAGATTGTTAGACATAGTTAGCTCACTTAATATATTATCTCATAATTTAATTTGTGTATTCTTATATATAAATTATGTAAATTCCTCAGGTATATATTGTCACCCATCCCTGTCATTTAAAAGACAAACATTTATTTTTTCATTCACACATAAATAAACATCATAAACCAGTCAAACCAGTTCCCAGTGAACTTGGTTTCTTTGAACGGCTCCTAATAAACTTGGTGACACCTTTCTTTTCCACCTATTCATCTCTTTTAATGCATCACCAATAAAAAAAAATTCTAAAAACATAAAAAAAAACATACCAAATCATCATCCACAATATTAATTTTCCAAAAATATATCTCACCAAAAACACCAAAAACTCAACTCAGCCCACTAGCCGTTCACAAAAAAAACCGGTTCCGGAACCGACCCGGTGTACCCGAACCAGAACCAGTTGTACCTGAACCGTAGGGTACACATGGGTTTCGGTTCCTCCAATAAATTGGAACCGTACCCGAAACTGAACCGGAACTGGTTCCACCTCAACCCGGTCAAAACCCGGACCGACCCTACCCGGAACAGAAAAAACCCGGTTAAACCGGTCAAAACCTGGTTAAATACCCGATTATACCCGGAACCAGACCCGATCCTACCCGGTTCTTGACTTTGTTGACCAAATCCGAACCCTGTTCTGATGCAAGTGAAAGAGAATCGAGAGAGAAGAAGAGGGAATTTCAGTTATTCAATTGCATAACCTACTTTTGTTACAACTGTCTCTATATAACGACCCTCAACAGTTCAACAACCAACTAACAATTGAGTCCTTACACTATTACAATATTACAAACTAATCCCTGACTCACTAATCATTTACAATATTACCCTTACACTCTTTATTCATATCAATACCCCCTCGTTAAGCATCTTCTTGACCCCAAGAAGAAAAATCAGGGAAACGAAGCTTCATGTCATTCAAGAACTCCCAAGTGGCTGCAGCAGCATCTTGATTCAACCACTGCACCAATACCTGCAGTGCAGCCCTGTGATGACGCTGCACTACACGAGTGTCTAGTACAACAATTGGTTTCAAATGAAATCTTGAATCCACTGGAATATATAGGCACAATATGGGTCGAGGGTTCATGAGTTGCCTTAAGTAGAGACACATGAAATGTAGGATGAATGGTGTGACAACCCGTAATTCCAGACTAACACCGTCAACTATTCTTTAATTACCTCGTTAAGTTTTTATAAAAGTTAGGGTCCGTTTCGTAATTAATAAAGGTTAATATTATTAAGCATTGTAACTTTTAATTTGAAAATAAATAGAATTGCAAAGTATAAGGATCCAAAGTGTAAATTTCAAATTAATTACCCAACCCTAAACCCCCCATACCCGTCTCCTTCCCCGTCTTCGGCGCTTCATCAACACAACACACGACATTGTCACAACTTCATGTTCCTCGTCTTCATTTCTTGCAGGCGCCGATCAACCACCATCTTCACCGGATCGCAGTCAATACCGTCCCATCATTGTGTGTTGTTGCTGCTATTCGCCTATTCGGATATACCAAGCTGATCCGGCCGGCCTGCAACTCCGGCGTCCAGCATACCCCGCCCCCCATCGGCTCTTCCTTATCAACATCTGGCCAGTGACAGTTCCGAAACCGCAACACCGAGCCCCGTTTCTCTGATCATCTCCTTTGTGCTTTCCGGTGGGTTTTCGCGACCCGTAAATGTATTTACGTAAACCGATCGGACGTATGTGAGAATGTATGTAGATGTATATGCTGGAGCACCGTATGTATGTGTATATATGTGCACAACAATAGTTAATAACATATATATGAACCAGAGAATAGATGCGATGCGTATGCGACGTTTGTATATATATATATACCTATAGGTGTTACGATGTGTTGGTATTTGTATGCGATGACTTGTATGTGTGGTGGGTGTGCGCAATTTGTATGTATGTATGTATGAGATGAAGTACTTGTGCAGCATGAAGGTCGTATGATTAGGGATGTATGCATAGGTTGTTGAAGTGTATGTATATATATGCGTACAGTGTGCATGTATTGTATGTACGTAGTTGTGAAGTGAGTGAGCAAACAGTAGGTTAATATATGCATGGAATAACAGGACATAAATATATATGGGGGTTGTAATATACACGTGTGATTTTATATGTGGATGTATGTACTAGATTAGGAAGAAATAGACAGCAATAAATTATATAATCACATGCCCATGTATATACAAAGGTTATGAAACATAAAACCAGCACTTGACAAGCGTATGAATATACATATATACAGACTGTGTTTGTATGTACGTTGTATATGTATTCAGATGAATATAAAAGTTGCAGCCATAATATACGTGTGTAAATTGCAATGGTTAGAAGGCGATTGTTGTAAAATTCATACATAAGTAAAAATATATATATATATATATATATATATATCTATATCGCATGTATTATATGAATTGTATATACGTTCGGATACAAATCACTAACGGGTTGGGTATGATATATCATGTACGTGTATTAGATGAAAGGCATGTATGCTAATGTATAGAAATTAGTCGAGTTGAATTAGATGATGATGATGATGATGATGATGATGATGAAACTAGGATCACATGTATGTATGGCGAATTGTGTGTGTGTAATGATAGGCGACACATGCATGCTAATATTAATTAACTAATAGTTAAGGTTGTATGAAGTGTATAGATGTATGCTTGAAAATAAATGTGCACATTTGTTAACTTGAAATTTGTGTGAATATACGTTATTACATGTATGTATGAATATATATACATATTGTATCTAAAGCCACATGTACGTAGCTAATAACTTGAGATAATTATGGAACCAGGTCGTAGAGCGGTTTAGTTTCTTTTGGTTGCATTTTGCTGTTTATTCGATGTGCGCTTCAAAGGTGAGTTCACTGAACTGTACTTTTACTGTTTCACCCTTTTATGGGCTGGGAACGCGAACGATTACTTTTTACGGATTTACAAATTTTGTATGTCGCATGTCTGGATTAGAGCACCTTTTATTTTGTTCATGAAAGACCTCATGGATACCTAGTTGACCGTTAGTATTTGTGAAATAGCAGGGAAATTTTGAGTAGTACTACTGGGTTTGACAAACCCCACCCGGGCTAGTCGCGCTAGCACGACAGAAGGACCTGTCGAACGGGTGTTGAATGACCTAACATACTTACAGTGCATCCTGCTGGGATGTGCGAACAGACAAAATGCACTTAATGTGTACATACGTCAGCTTCGGTCAGATACATACGCCTCTAAGGACATGTGCTGTAGACTAGCTACCTACAATGACATACTTAATTTATATTTCTGCTTGCAACTGAACTTACTTGATTTTATACTTACTATGTGAACTCACCAACCGTCGTGTTGACACTTGTTAGCCTTTCACTTTTACAGGTCTTTGAAGTATCACGCACTTAGGACATGACATGGAGTCACAGCTTTTCATTTACACATTTTCTTGCATTAAAAATCATGTTTTGAGTTTAATGACTATTTAGACTGTGTATCTCGTGTTGGGCGCGTGTTCTGCGCATTTAGTTTACATTTAATATTTTGACATTACATTTCGATTACGCTTCCGCAAACTTTTAAACGTTAACTCTGTAATAAATTTTCTCATTTAATGAGACACGTATGTTTTAAATTCATATAGTGTCGTTTGGTGTAACTAATGACTGAGATCCTGGTTTGTCACACACTTAACGGTAAACCTCCGTTAGTGGATTTTGAGGGTGTGACAAATGGACACATCATTAGGCAAATCCAAGCGATAAGCTACTTGACCCACTTTCTCCAGAATCAAAAATGGACCAAAGTATTTAGGTGTTAACTTTGAGTGTTTATGCACACGAATTGAATTTTGCATATAAGGTTGCAGTTTAAGATAAACCCAGGTACCAACGTCGAAAACACGTTCAGTTCTATGCCTATCAGCTTGTTGCTTCATCCGGTTCTGAGCCAATAGTAAGGATTGTCGCAACACCTGAATTGTGGCTTCTCTATCTTGCAGATGACTATCAACAACAGGATCAGATGCATCCTTAGAAGCATATGAAAAGTGAAAAGGGGGATCATAACCATAAAGGGCTTTAAAAGGAGTGGTATGTATGGCAGAGTGAAAAGAAGTGTTATACCACCATTCTACAAGTGGTAACCATTTAGCCCAAGAGGTAGGCCTCTCCATCACCATGCATCGCAAATAATTTTCAATGCACCTATTCACCACTTCCGTCTGTCCATCAGTTTGAGGGTGAAAGGCTGTAGATAACTGAACTTGAACCCCCCAACAAAGACATAAACTCTTTCCAAAACTTGCTTAAAAATATAGGATCTCTGTCAGAAACTATAGCTGTAGGACATCCATGCAATTTATAAATGGAATCTAAGAATACTTTAGCCACAGTTGAAGCAGAATAAGGATGGTGCAGGGCCATTAAATGACAGTATTTGGTTAGCCTGTCAACTACCACAAATATAGTGTCTTTACCTCCACTCTTTGGTAAACCACCAATGAAATCCATTGAAAGCTCAGCAAATACTGCTGTTGGAATTGGTAAGGGCTGTAATAATCCAGGAGAAGGAACATTCTCTCCTTTGGCTCTTAAGCATGTGTCACATTGGCGAATGAAATTTTGAACCACTTTAGTGATACCCTTCCAATAAAAAACAGATTTTACCCTTTGAGTTGTGACATGTATCCCTGAATGACCACCAAACGAAGAAGCATGAAATAGAGATACAATTTGAGTCCTTAAATCATCATTTAAGCCCACAACAATCTTCGAATTTCTTCTTAATAAGGAACCATCCCAGGTATAGTGTGCAACTGTATGACCCTGAGACAAGTTCTGTATAAGAGTAGTGAGTTCATGATCAATCAAATAACTCTCTTGTATCTGCTGAATTAACAATGGTTGAAGAGTGGATAAATTCATAGTCAACACAGTTGGGCCTGAAACTCTTGATAAAACATCTACCACTAAGTTTTCCTTGCCTTGCTTATAGACTATTTCATAGTCATAATTCATCAGCTTAGCCAACCAAGTATGTTGTAAGGGAGTAGTAACCTTTTGACCCAATAAGTATTTAAGGCTTTGATGGTCAGTCCTGATAATGAAATGATTAGCAATGAGGTAATAATGCCAATGCTTGACAACCATAAGGATTGCTAACAACTCCTTTTCATACACAGATAAAGTTTGTTGTTTAGCAGATAGGGCTTTACTGATGAACGACAATGGGTGTTGATCTTGCATAAGGACTGCACCTAAGCCACCATTAGAAGCATCGGTCTCTAAAACAAAAACCTTTGAGAAGTTAGGTAGCGCCAATACAGGTGCAGTAATTAAAGCCTTCTTCAAATCTAAAAAAGCAGACTGAGTAGTTGGGGTCCAAGCAAAATTCTCTGTCTTTAGTAGATCATGTAGAGGCCTGGCTATTAAGCCAAAAGATTTGATGAACCTCCTGTAATAACCAGCTAGGCCCAAGAATCCCCTTAATTGTTTCAGATTAACAGGGACAGACCAATTATTAACTGCCTCCACCTTTTTAGGGTCAGTTTGAACTCCTTCACCAGTAATTATGTGGCCTAAATATTCAATAGCAGCCCCACCAAAAGAACATTTAGACTTTTTTGCATAAAGATTGTGAGATCTGAGCAATTCCAAAACCAGTTCCAAATCTTGAATATGCTGTTAAGCAGTTGGACTGTAAACCAAGATGTCATCAAAAAAATACTAAGACACTCTTTCTTAGTAATGGTTTGAAAACATGGTTCATGAGAGATTGGAAGGTAGCTGGAGCATTTGTTAAGCCAAAAGGCATTACCAAAAATTCATAATGGCCTTCATGAGTTCTAAAAGCAGTTTTGTGTAAGTCATCAGCCTTCATTCTAACTTGGTGATAGCCTGATCTTAAATCAAGCTTAGAAAATATGGTGGCATGCCCCAACTCATCTAACAATTCCTCAATCAAAGGAATAGAGAATTTATTCTTAATAGTTGCATCATTTAATCTTCTATAATCCATACACATTCTCCATTGACCATCTTTCTTTTTGACTAAAACCACTGGGGCAGCAAAATCACTATGGCTTTCTCGAATGACCCAGAATTCAATAATTCAATAGTCAATTGTTCAATTACATCCTTTTGACCCACTGGGTACCTATATGGTTTCTGATTGATTGGACTAGACCTAGGTTTCAACATAATTCCATGATCAAAAGGTCTACATGGGGGCAAACCAGTAGGTACTGCAAAAACATCTGAAAACTGATCCAATAAGATCTGTAACTTGGGTTTGCAAGATTTTCGATCCTAATGGTGACCAAACTGAAGTACTAGCCACACTAATACTACACAATTGTACTGATACATCATTGTGTTTTTGTAGGATTTTGGACAGTTTCTCAATGGAACACATAGAGAGTTTGTTATACACCATTCCTCTTAACTCATAAGGAGTATCATTCAACATAAATTTCATTGACATACTTTTAAAGTTCCATAAAATGTCATTTAGAGGTAGCAACCATTGAACCCCCCAAGATCATATCATAAGTATCTAAGGGAATGAGTAATACCTCTGCAGTAAACCATTGACCCTGCATGCTCCACTGGAAATCTGAACATTTTATAGTAAATGGAATCTATAGAATTGTGATCAATCAAATATTGCAAAGTCCCGGTATTTATTACCAGTCAGAATTAAACGATAACGGAATTTCCGTCTATACCGACACCATAATATCAGATTGGGGAGGAAGATTAGAATTAGAAATTGATAGAAAAGCAAGGATATGGGTTCGTGTGAGTAGGCAACAAAAACTATCTATTCTAGTTCTATTATCAGGGTGTTTCCCATCCGCTACACTGATAGTAATTGGCTTAATGTCATGCAACGAACATTGAAGTTTTCTTTCCAAATTAGCATTGATAAATATGTGTGTGGACCTGAGTCTATGAGTATATGCAACTGTTTATTACCAACAGACCCCTGTACCCTCATAGTTGCCAAAGATTGACATCTCATCAGTGCATTAACAGATAACGAGGGATCTATGTCACCCTTTGGAATGCCATATTCATCATCCTCTTCAACTTCAGTAACAAATAATTGCTTCTTAGGACACTTGTGAGTAGAAGAAAACTTCTCAGTACACCAGTAACATTCCCCTTTAGCTCTTTTTGTAGCCATTTCTTGTTTGGTAAGGGTCAAGTAATCTGAATTATTAGTTGGATTGACAGGTTTAGTGGTAGGAGTGGGTAATAATGGAGGTTTGGAGAAATTTGTTGGTAAGTATGGTTTAGATTGATTGGTGGTATAGGGTTTGTAAGTCTTTTCAGATTTCAATGTAAACTTAGCACATAATTTGAGATGGTTCAAATGTTGAACCCTAGCCAAACCCACAGTTTCATGTAAAGTTTTTGGTTGAAACATTTGTACCGGACCCTTAACTTCATCAGTTAAACCCTTCAAAAACAAACTAATTGCTTGTGAATCTGTAACACTCACCTTGTTGAGAAGAGAATCGAACTGCTTACAGTAATCATCAAAATCATCCCCACTTTGCTTCAATAAGGCTATCTCCTGCATTGGATCTTCAAACAATTTCTTTGCAAACCTATTAGTAATGGCTCTAACATACTCAATCCATTGCAATTCTGCAACAGTTGCCCCCCCGAGACTTCATGAATGCTTGATGCCATTCTAATGCATTATCTTGTAGGTGAATCACCGCATATCTCAATTTCATATTCTCAGGTGTTTCATCTACTCTGAAAAAATGTTCACAACGATACAACCAGCCATTCAAATCAGTGCCATTGAATTTTGGGAAATCAATCTTTCCCACACGTGTTGTGCAATCAGATCGATCGTCCTTTGGATCAGCTCTGGTTCTTCCATTGTTTGCAGGAGCTCTTTGATTATTTGGTGCTTCAACACGATCTTTCACCAATTTTTCAACCAAGGATCTTAAATCAGCTATGTTCTTGCTTGATTCAAGTGCCGAAGATTTCAATTCAGTGAACAATTTGTCATGATCTTTCAAAATCTTGTCAATGTCTGAACTTCTAGTGTTGGTCGCCATTGATGACCTGAAACGAGCTTCTTCGAGAATCGGATTTGCTCTGATACCATTGATGCAAGTGAAAGAGAATCGAGAGAGAAGAAGAGGGAATTTCAGTTATTCAATTGCATAACCTACTTCTGTTACAACTGTCTCTATATAACGACCCTCAACAGTTCAACAACCAACTAACAATTAAGTCCTTACACTATTACAATATTACAAACTAATCCCTAACTCACTAATCATTTACAATATTACCCTTCCACTTTTTATTAAGGACTTTTTGCATATATCCCCCTACAAACCAATGTATTTGCGTATTTACCCAACTCAGTTTTAATATTACGTATATACCCATCCTTTATGATAATTATTATTTTGACCAAATTACCCTTTCAAATACTAAAAACCCTACTACTAATCATCTAAAAAACACCATATAACCAAAGTCGAAGTCTCCTCCACCTCTATCGTCTTCTATGTATCACGCATACGTATCCATCCTTTAATTAGTATTAGTGTGTACTTGAGATTAATATTTTGGATGTTTTTGTTGTATGATGGTTTTCAATATGCAATTATGATTGAATATGCAATATTTTTATTAGCTAATTAAGTAAGGGTAAAATAGTCAATGTATAATTTACTTTTTTCTAAAATATATCAAAAATGATAAATATGCAATATTATTTCCTAATAAGAGAAAACTTGCAATAAAATTTTTCTATTTAGTAAATATGCAATTAATAAGATTTAGAGGGGTCACAACTCACATCAATGGCTCTTTTATTAATATCATGTTCATATTTTGCACCTGCCGTGTTTTATTCTTTCCAGACAAAATAGTACAACTAGGGGTCACATCAAAAACTCAACTAAGTCTAAAACCCAAAAACCAACCTCATCGGGGATTGTTACCGACGAAGTTATTTAAAGACTTTAAAATCAAGCATTTTTTTATCAGGATTGTTTTTCTCTTATCCAATTGCAGAAGCTTTAAGATTTTGTAGTTCTTGTATGTTTGTTTAAATCTTGAAGAATTGTTTAAATCTTGGTTCAAATCATGTCTGTATTTTCGTTCAAGAACTTTTACAAAAACCAAACAGTTCTCCCTGTTACCCATCCACGGCCCTCAAATACCCATCACCCCACAACATCAATACAAGATCGTGTAAGCTACATCTGGGCTCAGTATCACCAGCTAGTGGCATCTGTAGAAGAAATAATCACGCAACAACAATCCCAATCTGTACTCAGCTTTATCATCATGGTTTTACTTGCTTTTGTTGGTATTAAGTCGCAATGCCAACCCGGGTTCCCTTTTCAAACTCACACTCGTCTAGTTAGATTTTCGGTCAACAGTGGTGTGATCTGCAGCTTTTGTTTCGTAGCCCAACTTATTGCTTCGGGTGTTGATCGCACCGCCGTGTATGCCCCTATTGCTATATTGGGTAAAATATGTTCCTTTTGTATGTTTGTCACATCTTTGGTATGTTTGTTATATTTCTGATACCTCCTATAGACACTGCAATGTAACGTCGTTAGTCGTTACACAAGTTTTACGCGCTTATAGTTATCCCTGTATAGATACATGTCTTGATCAAGTTCCTTTGTTGTTATATAGATAAATAAAAGTGTACTTTTTCCCATTTGGCTATATTGTTTTTTTGTCATGAAACTGGCTAGAGTGTATGTTCTATGATGATTAAAGTGTATATGCTTTAGACATGCTCTGTTGTGCTCCCTAATTTGGGCTATTTTGTGTTTTGTTTGTGATTTTTACTTTCTTTGAGACAAATAACCAAAGAGGGTGTTCTCTTGTTCTCTGGTTTTTTGTGAATCTTTCATTTCGTAGTTATTAGATCTTTTTTGAGTTGTCGACTTTGTAACATCCCTCACTTACCTTCCACCATAGTTTTAGTTGTTTTGAGGTTATGTGGATCACTTTACTTTTTCAAGATTTGATGTTACGTGTTTAGTATATGAGGTTACATGAGTTTTGTACATTTTATGGTGGCTTTACCTGTCTATATTATGTCCGAGTTCTATATTTGTCGTTTTGAAAATATTCATCTAGTATATGAGGTTTCCACATACGCAACTTGATATACGCTCTCTTTTTATCTATGTGATCTGTCCACAAAAGTAATTAAGCTTACTACATTCTTTCGTTTCGTTATTTATATAGTTTTGTGTCTCTCTACAACACGATTAGGCATGTTCTTGTACAATAATTCTATCATCGTTTTCTGTTCTGTATGAATTTATACTCTTTTTCTATTGTTTTTCAGGAACGAGGGTGTGAAGGATTCAGAAACTTACAGTTTGATCCTAGCCTAACTTACGTACACAAACAACAGGAAGGGCTCCTTTCGTGTTTTATGTAGTTGTATTTGAGTGGCTTTTTATACATAAGGCCAGGATGAGATCGAATGCCTAAATGCTTATTTGTATTTGGTCTGTCTGCTGATGTTGTGTATGGTTAAAGAATGTGGTTTGACTTCCTAACTCGGAATGTAATAGTTATTAATCAACAGAGCGGTGGCGCTTAATCATTACAAATCATCAATATTGTTACTAATACTATAAATGAGCAGTTGCTTTACTCTTAGTTTTTAGTCAAATAACACTCGTCTTGTGCTAAGAACTTTTACTTCATTCTTCCATCATGATGGATGGCGGTCGAAGTTTTTAAAGGATTATTTGTCTGGATTTTGGAAATGCAGAACATAATATGAAGCCTTAAGCGTTATGCTGAGCTTTTGATAGTGTTCTATATCTCTACCACGTGATTATCAACGTTATTCTACAGTTATATCATTTGTGACTTAAACCATGGATTAATGTATCATCTATTTAGTATTTTTTTTTCTATTTTGTTTTTCAGAACCAGAGTGCCAAGGATTCAGAAATTGACAACATGACCGCGGCCTCATGTGCATGTGTCTGACAGCAACCCTTTACAAGTTCCTTTACCTACTGAAGCTTGCACCTAGCAGAGTCACCATTTCTGCTGCAACTCTGCAGCACACATTTCACTTATGCATGATTCGTTGCTAGGGAAAGATGATCTCAGGTATGTCTTAGTAAGATTTTTGGCAATTGTGTTCTCTTTATGATTTTTAACCTTTCATTTTTAAATATGCAGTTCTATTTTGCCTTTCAATATCTACTAAAAGTTGTGTGTCATCTGTAATTTTACAGTTCTACGTTCTTTATTGGTATACCTTAATTTAAAATAGAATGAATTAATGCTTACTAGTTTATATTCATTTTTTTTATAGATTTAGTCATACTAAAATGTCAATACTAGATTACTATTAGACTTTCCATAATCTTTGTATCTCTTATCATACTTCATCCTTGATTTCACCATCATAACACTCATACACAATTGCACAATGAATTAACAAACTAAGATTTCATTGATATTGAGAATACATAAACTGCTGTACATTGATACATATATATAGTAGACAACCGCTTCCATGAATCGGTGCCTTCTAATCTAAACGGTATGACAACCGTTAACTGACTCTAACTATCACAATCAAACCGTCACAACTGTTGATCGGTTATCTTGTGTTTGACCCAAATACTTAAGCCCTAATTTAGATATTGGGTCATACGACTTCAATATCTAACATCTATAAGTTTGGTACATTTACATAATTGACCCTTATAAATATAGACTTTGACATTATTATCCAATACTCCTCCCTAATGTCAAAGTTTCTTGAGCTTTGATCTGCATCTTTCTTTCATTCAGAATCAATGTAGACATAGTTTCCATAGTCTTCATTTTCTTCTTTATTCGAACGATCTTCCTCTGATTCTGACTTGGTCCCACTTCCTTCATCCAACGTGATGATTAGATTATTATCATCGCTGTATAGTGTTCGAACTTGTGTTGTGCTTTCTGCATCTGGGATGTCTTGGTTTTCTTCCACTGCATCATCCAATTCTTCGCGTGTTGTTCGGTCTTTGGTCTCCAATCTGGCCTCCTTCTCTAGGCCAATATTTTGAACAATTTTTTGACCCAGTTTGGTTCCAGCCTTCCTCGGCGAACCCGTGTTGCCTTTTGATCCAATGCTTGCAACGCCACTCATTCCTGTTGGCCTACAGTTGCCTCCTGCATGATCAGCATCTAACATGGTCTTTCCTTCTTCCTTTTGTTCCTTCCAAAGATTAATAACAACAGCCCTATAGTAAGCAATTGGTAAGCTTAAGAACTTCTCATATATCCCTTTCATTCGATTCTTTAAGCATGCTGGAAAACCAAATCTCTGCACTACTTCATCCCAACTATCTCTTCTTGTAACCATCTCATTTCCTCCCATGCTTTCGATTAACATATGTAGATCAAAGAGGCAAACTTCTAGATCTCCGATCTTGGGCGGTATGATTACTTCGAACATACTATTCATGTAACTCTTGTGAAACCATAGAATCATTTCCTTGAATTTTTCTTTGAACACTTCTCTGTGTTTATAAACCAGTGGGGTGTGCTTCAACATTTTCATAAAGTCAACAAATCCTTCAAATGATTTTATATCTATTAGCACTTCTTTTCCCTTCCATAACACATGTTGTTCATCCTTCATTTTTTGAGCCCTTTTTCCATCTTCATAGTACATATCCAACTGTTGCAAATTTTCTACATAGCAGGTTTCTATATCATTACCATAATCTGCTGGAAAACCATAGCCATAGCCACGTGGTCCCATTGGTTTCTTACCAAAACTTTTCCTGCTCCACCAAAACCTTTAATGATTCTCAATAAATCCATTAAACATACCCTTCTTCCTCCAATAGTAGGTGGTATAATCTTCTTGAGAGGACTTTTCAAGTAGTCGGTGTAGAACCATGCCACTAGGTCTTCGAAAGTCTTTGCATAGGCCTTCCTTCCTTCATAGTTTAGTTTGGTTGCCAATATCATGTCAACAAAACTAACTAAGTCCTTCAAGTTGTTAGGTACTGCAACTTTCTTTTCTAATTCCTCCAAATCCTCATTAACTTTGAGGTTTCTTTTGTCTTGTGTAACATTCAGGGTGCTTGTAAACATACTACTTATGTTGCATCTAGTGCCAAAGGTGTGTACTTCTAGTCCTTGCGACACTAGTTGCGTAAGACTAAGCACGTTCAGACCAATGCTTGGTACATGTGAGACATAGGGTATTATGAACTTGTGTTCATGAGTGTCTATCAATACTTCACCAATTCCCATACTATACAAACAATCTCTATTTATTTTTTCTATGTTAGGGTTGTTTTTATAATTGATAAAAACTTCCCTGTTGTATGATATATGCTTTGAAAGAGATTTGCTTACATACCAAATTTGGTCCCATCCTCCATGATCGGTACCCTCCGGTGTATAGTCGGTCTCAATTGGCTTCAAGTCATGACAGATAGATGTCTTTCCTTGATCATTTTTGTTACTATCATACAAGATTGCCTTCCCTTTGTCACTTTCTGATGATCTGTGGTTTTTATACATGGTTTTGGTTGAGGGACAATTCCAAAAAGCATGACCCCTTTCCTTGCAGTCATAGCATATTGCCCTTTTTAATTTGAGTGCCGAGAGTCTCCCTCTCTTCTTCACGCACCTATTTTCGATCTTTAAATCCCCAAATTTGTTGAAGACGTCGCGCCTATGTTCGATCCAGGGTCTCTGTTTGAAGATCATGTTCCTGCGTGTTCCCAACCATTTTCTCCAACATCCCATGTCTTCGGTGCCTTTCCACTTTCTGATCATCCCGGTCCCGTCATTCAACCTGTGGCTCTGATGCCAATTATTAGACTTTCCATAATCTTTGTATCTCTTATCATACTTCATCCTTGATTTCACCATCATAACACTCATACACAATTGCACAATGAATTAACAAACTAAGATTTCATTGATATTGAGAATACATAAACTGCTGTACATTGATACATATATATAGTAGACAACCGCTTCCATGAATCGGTGCCTTCTAATCTAAACGGTATGACAACCGTTAACTGACTCTAACTATCACAATCAAACCGTCACAACTGTTGATCGGTTATCTTGTGTTTGACCCAAATACTTAAGCCCTAATTTAGATATTGGGTCATACGACTTCAATATCTAATATCTATAAGTTTGGTACATTTACATAATTGACCCTTATAAATATAGACTTTGACATTATTATCCAATAGGTATGTTCAGTGGCGGATCTAGACAAAAATATCAAGGGTAGCGGGTCTAGACAAAAATCTCAGTCATAATAAAAAGTTACGCTTTGATGATAATATAACTCTACCATTGATCAAAGCGTAACTTTTTTTCTGCGCAAATAATTAATTTCACAAAGGGATTCTTAAATCTCTTACAAGTGTTAAACTTTAACAAGCCAACATTTGCCTCTCAGGTCCTATGCATGTTGCTCCTCACACCGTTGTATCATTTTAAGCTGACGTGCTTGCATACATGCAGAACAAGCAATATCCAAGGTTTGTCCGGATGTTCAACTCATTATAAAAGAGCTAGAAAATGCAACCGTTCTTTGGGATGAATTGTGGCTGATCACATGTTAGGAACAAGCGGTACGCGGAAGCGAAACAACACACACGCACAAACGAATATCACGCAGAAAGTTAGAGACACGAGAATTATAGTGGTTCGGTCCCAATTGACCTACGTCCACTTTGCAACTAGGGTTTATATTATTAAGTGCTCACAAGATACAATTACAATCATGGGTATATATAAGATATGATTAGGGTTAGTAAATAAGGCAACTAGTAAACCTAATTAGGGTTAACACAATGGGCCCCAGGCCCAAACCGGACCAAACCCAAAAACCCAAAAGCCTTCAACCCAACAATCTCCCACTTGAAGGCTTTATGCAGTCCATAAATCCTCTATCCAAGTGACCCAGATTCAGTAACTTCAGTATCTTCAGAATTCAAGTCTTCCAAGCCTCAATCTCCATAGATTAGCTAAGACTTCATGATCATCCCTAGTTGCCACCCCCTCTCATCAATTACATGAAAGGGCAGTTGAAACTCCACCGAGCTCCAACTCATTCTCTATCTCAACTGGTCCGCACAATCCCCCAGCTCCAGAGATAACCCGAGAATCACTCTCCTCATTTAGCAAGACTTCCATAGGAGAGATTTTCACAGTCCGATTAACGGTCTTCAAAACCCATCGTTGTTTTGTAACTGTACCCGGAACACGTCGCGCGCTCCCACTGTCACTAAACCCCCGACTCGGTCTAAACCTTCGAACCCACTCAGCTTGAATCACCTTTGCACAAGGTTCACCTCTTGCAAATTGAACCTTCTTTTGCCCCTTAGATTCAGCGAGTCTAACTTTGTTTTGAGGAACGGTCATACTTTCCTCAGCAGATACGTCCACCATGTATAACGATCCACGCCTGTTTCCACGAGCAATTACCAGATTACCTTTAGTTACCCTCCATTTACCTCCACCAAATTTTACTTCCACCCTGTTTATCCAGCTGACCGACAGAGATAAGTTTACTCTTCAAAGCCGGAATAACCCTGACGTCTTTCAAATTCCATGTGGTACCCAATGGAGTAACTAAATTAACATCACCCATGCCCGTAACATCAAGGACCTCACCATTAGCTATCCGTACCTTCCCAAAGTTACCAGTTTTTAAATTCCTCATCGTCTCCCCGCTGTGCGTAGCATGAAACGACGAACCAGAATCCATGACCCAAGAGTTTGTAGACTCTACACAGCAAACCAATGCATCATCTCCAGAATCATCATCTGAATGAACATTATTCACTGACCTTTCATCCTTTTTCATAGGACCAGGACACTCGTTTTTAACATGCCCTTTTTCACCACAGTTCCAGCACCTCACATTCTTCTGAGCTCTAGACGAACTTCTTCCACGACTCCCACTGTTCCTGTTATTTTCCCTTCCCCTGCCAACACTGAATATACCAGAAGATGATCCTCCACTAGAGTTTCTCCGGCGAACGTCTTCACCCAAAACACTATCGCGGATCCGATCAAACTTAAAGTTTCCGGTCCCCGTTGTTTCAGTGACCGTTGTCACAAACCCAGACCAACTTTCAGGCAACGAAGATAACAGAATCACAGCTTGAGTATCATCATCCAACTTCATGCCCACAGACGATAGTCTAGACAAAATTGAATTGATTTCGTTAATGTGATCAGTAACCGAACCGCTCTCACGCATTCTCATCGTGAATAATTCCCTCATCAAGAACACCCTATTCCCGGCAGACGGTTTCTCATACATATTTGACAAAGCTGTTATCATACCACGAGCAGTTTTCTCTTTCATGATATTAAAAGCTACGTTTCTTGTCAAAGCCAATGTAATCTTACCCCTTGCCTTTTTGTCCTTTGAGTTCCATACCGCTTCATCAGCCTTACTCATTCCCGCAGGTTTTTCCTCCAGTACCATCTCCAAGTCGCACTCACCAAGTAACGCCTCTATTTGCATTCGCCACCATGCAAAATCAGTACCGTTAAACTTGTCGACTCGAACCTTCCCGTCTTCAGACATCGCAAACGAGAACTAGAGAAAACCAAGAAAAATAAGTGCTTGAAGCTAAGCAACCTTCAATAATAAACAAACCCGAAGATTTCAAACCCGCATGCAATCTTGATTACAGTCAATCGAACAATCACCGATGAGAAAAGATTACTTGTTTCTTTCTTTACTAACGTGAACAAAAAAAAACAAGGTTATCTGCCCTTTGATTTTGTCATCCTCAACAGCAACAAAACAAAGAATTTACTCTTTTACCTTATCGAACAATCACAAATAAAATATGTTGACACGATTCCCAAAGCAAAATCCAAATTCCTCTTTTATTTTGTTTGTTGATCGGAATTTCAAAGCCACACAGCGACGACAATAAATCCTCAAACCCGGCAAACCAATCTACGAATCGTTCTCGTGCGAAACAACCGTGTGTTCAACGAGCCAAAGCTCTGATACCAGTTGTTAGGAACAAGCGGTACGCGGAAGCGAAACAACACACACGCACAAACGAATATCACGCAGAAAGTTAGAGACACGAGAATTATAGTGGTTCGGTCCCAATTGACCTACGTCCACTTTGCAACTAGGGTTTATATTATTAGGTGCTCACAAGATACAATTACAATCATGGGTATATATAAGATATGATTAGGGTTAGTAAATAAGGCAACTAGTAAACCTAATTAGGGTTAACACAATGGGCCCCAGGCCCAAACCGGACCAAACCCAAAAACCCAAAAGCCTTCAACCCAACATCACATTGCATATGTTGGCTCGCGACTCACTCTAACTGCAGATGCAACTACTGAATTTGAACAAATTATTGAAGAACATGTACTTCTCAATTGCTATATTTGGCACAGTAGTTTGGATATTGAGATGAACTATGTGTTCTGTTTATACCTTATTTATTGCATTAAGATTCTTTTTAGTAGTATAGATTGGTACCCAAATTTGATTTGATAAGAGATTAGGAAAATATTGGTTTATTTTTTTTAGTTTGTGTGTGTGGTCGTGCTCTTACTTAACTATAATTTCTTGCCCGGATTCTCGTCTTCCATCTTATCCTTCCTCATTCCCTTAGCCGTGTTAAGTGATACCTAATCTTTTCGAGTAATGTAGAATTTACCTTAAAAAGTTGCTCTAACCTGATGGCATAGTTGCAACCTAAAACTTACACAACTTGATCTTATTACATGATTTTAAAATTCAAACTTTGTTTTGTTGAATTATGTAACTTATTTTTAAGTTTTGTACCAATCAAGTCACTCAAACTTTCTTTTGTTTCAGTTAGATAACTCATTTTAAAGTTTTGTTCCAATTAAGTCACTCAAACTTTATTTTATTTCATTTATATAACTTAAGTTTTAATGTTTCAATCTTATATATATGAAATACTTTTTTTAAAAATTGTGAAACATTTTAAAAAATGAAAATTTTAGAAACTCCCAAAAAGTTTAAAAAATGACAAAAAAAATTAGTTTTTTTATTTATAATTTGAATATTATAAATCATTTTTTACATGTTCTACAACTTAATTATTTAGGATTAAAGCATATTTATAAAGTTAAGTTACCTTATTAACCAAAATAAAGTTTGAGTCACTTAATTAAAAAAAAATAAAAATCCTTATATAATATAGCAAAACGAAAAAAGTTTATATGTCACTTTTTTAAAGTGTCTACCTTATGTGGCATCATTTGAGAGTTTATCTCACAATAATTATTTTTTTATTTAAAATATGTATATAAAATATAATATAATAAAACTAACATTTTTGGTCCCCTAATATTTTGGAGAATTTTGAAAAATTTAAGAGTATTTATATGTTTAACCCTCTACTGCAAGCGGTGTATATGAGTCAGTATATATTTGATAGGGTTTAAAAATGAAACTTATGAATAAAGTTAATAATAACATACAATTAAAGACCTTAGTGTTTTATAAATATACATAACATTTTATATGATTTTAAAAAAAAAAAAATAAACTACACCATAAAACTAAGTACTTTATGGTGTAGTAAACTTGAGTATAATATTGCTATACTAAAAGTCAAATTTTTAAAAGTATATCTTGTGTTCTGGTTTACCACGGTTTTGTCTCAAAACTAATTGGAACATTCATGAATATCCTTAAAAGCATCATTTGAATGTTGTGTTCCTGAATGTAGCGCGAGCACTAAACTAGTATATTACATAGTTGGAAATAAAATTTAAAAATAAGATCAAATCTTTTTAATGCACATGTGTAACTGGATGAGGGTAGTGGTGCTACTACTTAACTCAAATAACTTTAAATACTTCGTTACTTTATTAAAAATAATACACCATGAAATAAAGAAGTTTTATTATCTCTAATTTGAATTACTATATAATTTTTTATAGAAAACCATAACTTTCTGGAAGAACTTTTGACTTTTTATGCTTAGGTAACGTGATTTGTAAAATGTTTTTATAGTGTGATTATGACATGGCTGATTTTAGTTTTAAAAAGGGCCAGTTATGAGGATTATGGAGCCTTAAACGAGTTTGAAAAGAAATGTCCCTCTATCTTTTTTCTTTTGAATTTTTTAAATAATTTTAAGGGAAAATGTCATAGAAACATAACCAACTTTCGATTTTGTTCCAATTAAGTCACTCAAACTTTGTTTTGTTTTAATTAGGTAACTTATCTTTAAGTTTTGTTCTAATTAAGTCACTTAAACTTTGTTTTGTTTCAATTTAGTAACTTATCTTTATGTTTTGTTTCAATTAAGTAACTTGACTTTAGAAATATGTTTTAATCATAAATAATTAACTTGTATAACATGTAAAATTTGATTTTTAACACACAAATTATAATTGAGAAAACATTTTTTTTGCCATTTTCTAAATTTTTTTGGAATTTGTATAAATTTTCGTTTATTAAAAATGTTTCATAATTTAAAAAAATTAATATTCGAATATATATGATTGGAATATAAAAGTAAATTTAAGTTATCTAATTAAAACAAAACAAAGTTTGAGTGACTTAATTGAAACAAAATTTAAAGATTAGTTACCTAATTGAAACAAAACAAAGTTTGAATGACTTAATTAGAACAAAACTTAAAGATAAGTTACCTAATTGGAACAAAACAAAGTTTGAATGACTTAATTGGAACAAAATCGAAACTTGGTTACGTTTCTATAAAATTACCCCTAATTTTAACCTATATGTTTTGTTAAAATGTTCTTAAATGCAATGGACAACTTGTTTTAACAATTAAGTTATTTGTTTTAAAAAAATGATTTTGTTATTTAAACAAAATTACTTGAATATCCAGCTCATGATTCCCTATTTTTAACATTAAATAAAATATATATAAAAGGTTAAAGTTTTTAAGCCCCTATGATCAACGGGTCTGGATGAATGTTCAGGCAACCAGAACCCAGGGTCCCCCATGGCCTTAAAAGCATGATTTGTAACATGTTAGACATTAGCTATAGTAGCACAACTGTAACATGAATATATGTTGTGTTGCACAAACCACGTGTGGTATCCTGGTGGTTCAAAAGCTTTGTTGTTACAAGTTGGCTCCACGTTAACATATAATTAACAACCATTACTTCACCATTTAATTTATGATTTGGAATTTAACTTAAGGATAAATACTTTGAGAAAAGACTATAATTATTCTATTTCAAAATAATTTGATAAGTAGAGTTGCTTATCTTCATTCAATCAGAAATAGTGCGCACTTTAAGCACTGAATAAGCAATAAAGTATTAACTAATATATATAATAGTCATAAACACTAAATCACCCCACCCACTAATTAAGCTAAGCCTAGGGATTAAACTATAAAAGGAAAGTGCTTGGGCATGCATTATACTGTAATTATTTATTGAGACCACCTTCAAGTGTTTTACCCTTTAACTTGTATCAAAGTAAACCACCTTCAAATGTTTCACGTATTTGATTGCTCTAATTAAAACGCATTTACAAAAGTCTTATCTTTTTTTCCAAAGCATATGTTACTTTAAGAAGAGTAATTAAATTATATGGATAGTCTTTGTGCTTTCATTAAACTTATGAATTTGATTCGTTATCTTTTAATTAATTAATTAATGAAAACAATGGTTATATAGGGGATGGCTAGAATGGAAACCCAAGTATATCAAGAAAACTCTAAAAACCTTAAGATCAATGGCTCTCATTAAATCTGACTTCTTATATAGTTTTTTAATATTAAAAAGTACCATATGGACATTATAATCATTTGACTTCATGTCACAAGTACACACTCTCTCCTACTTTTTAATTTTATATAATTTCTCTCCTACTTTTTTTATTTAATATAATTTCTCTCTCATACTTTTCAATTTAATATAATTTCTCTCACATACTTTATAATTTCTCTCTCCTACTTTTTTTATTTCAATGACATTAGCTGATACGTTTGTTACACATTGTTACACTAGTTAATAGGTTTGTTACATCTTGTTACATATTAACAAAAATGAATGGACATGTTATGTTTGTTACATCATGTTACATATGTTACAACGTGATACATATTTTATTAAAAACTGAAAGATTACATTTGTTACATCGTGTTACGTATATTTTAAAAAACAAAACTGTATAGATTACGTTTGTTACATTGTGTTACATAGTTTCAATCATGCTTCATACATGCTTCGTTTCTTGATAATCTCTTCATCTTTGATACAAAAGTTCCTTTACCTACAAAAAAAGACTAGATGGATTAAGTGACAATCCGACAAGTTACATATGTTACATCGTGTTACATATTTTATTACATCATGTTACATATTTGGATCTTTAAAAAAAATCAAATTTACATATGTTACATCATATACATATTTGAATAAAAAAAACAAAGTTACATATTGTTACATATTTAACTTAAATTAAAAAAAAATAAAGCAAAATCACATAGGTTACATATTGTTACATAAAAACCGTTACATATGCCCTTAATATATACATCACAATTTCAATTTATTACATAGTTCTAAATATCAAAACTATATGGATTAAAGTGTAAGTCCAGACATGTTACATCTTGTTACATCATTTCAATTTTTTCAAAACTATAGCAAAATCACAATTTCAATTTACATAATTTTTCAAAAAACAAAACTGAATTGATTACGTTTGTTATATCGTGTTACATATTATATAAAAATAAAACTCCATGGATTACGTTTGTTACATCGTGTTACATTTTTTTTAAAACAGAACTTAATGGATTACGTTTGTTACATCTTGTTACATATTTTTTTAAAAACAAAACTGAATGAATTAACGTTCACTCCAGACATGTCACACGTGTTACATGTTATATTAAAATTGATAAAAAAAAGTACATGTGAGTTCATACATAGTTTCAATCATGCTTCGGTTCTTGATAAAATCTGTAACACTACGTCTGAACTAACATGTAAATTTTTTCAGTTTTTAATAAAATATGCAACACAATGTAACATATATAACATTACGTTTGAACAAACGTAATTTTTTCCCAAATTTAATAGAATGTGTAACATGATGTAACACGTCTGAATTGACACTTAATCCATCCAGTTTTGTTTTTTGATAAAATATGTAACACAATGTAACATAACGTCTGTACTCACATGTAATTTTTTCAGTTTTTAATTAAATATGTAACATAATGTAACATATATATGTTATATTGTGTTACATATTTTCTTACATTCTGTTACATAAGTTAAATATAAAAGAGTAAGAATTAACGAAAGGAAATAACTAGTGCATTTGTTACATTGTGTTACACATATATTATTAAAAACAAAACTAGATGGTTCCGTTCATAAATGGTTCATTTTTTTACTGTTTTTTTATTGTTTCGGTTTGGTTTTGACCGGTTTCAATGGAAGTTACAGACCCATTTCAACATATGGTTGTTTCTAACCGGTTACCAAAACAGTTACTCTTTAGAACTTTATAAATTGAAAGTTGGTTCGATTTGTAAGTAGTTTTAGTTACATGTATGATGTCACTCCATGATGTCAAATTGTAAAGTATGAACTAGCTAAATGAATCAAGTCTTCAAAATATTAACAATGTTTCCATTAATAAGATCAAATAAAAATAATAGACTAATTCCGAACAGTAAATACAAAATTAGATGGTTAAAAAAACACTTGAAAAAATTATTAGTACATTTGTTACATTTAGTTACATATTTTATTAAAAAACAAAACTAGATATTTTATTAAAAAAAACCAATAAAACAAAGTTACACATGTTAAAGAAGAAAACGACAATCGGACGGTAATCCTGCTACAACACAACACAAATCACATGAGTGAATTAAATCTATTTCTAGTACCTGATATGTCATAAATCAAACTTAGATTACATATTTGGATCTACAACAATAAAAAACGTTGCGACATGTTACACATTTATTTAAAATTAAAAAAACCAAAAAAAAACAAAGTTACGTATATGTTACATAGTGTTACATATTTTATTAATAACTGAAAAACATTACATGTCGATTCAGACGTAATGTTAAAACAAGATAAATATTTTTTTGCCTTAAACAGCCAAGCTTTTAAAAACAGTATATTGTTGTAAAAAAATGACCAATATATAACTTGAGAAATAAACCAACGAGCATTCAAAACAATTACAACAAACAAATAATATTAATTAAGTATATGTAAATAATATTTAATAAGTAATGGCAAGCTAGTTAAGTGAAGACGTTACCGTGTTCTCCGGTGGATGTGATCTCAGATCCATATTCAAACAAATACGGTACTTCAGCAGCCAAATAAATCTCCGGTGGATAATCAGTGTTCTCCGGCGAAGATGTGACCGTCATGGCCAAATCAAAACAGATCTATAAGTGACGGTGGCAACGGTCTCTCCAACCTTCAGATCTCGATCAAAAAACCGTAGATCTGATCGTCATCGCCAAATCAAAACAGATCTATAAGTGACGGTGAAGAACAAAAACCCATCACCGAGATTCGGTGAAGAACAACGTTGTTCCGGTGAAGAACAACTGGATCCACGGGAACAAAACGGATCTGTGACAACTTTCCGGTGACTTTTCCGGTCACCATCACCGAGAGCCAGATCATGTTCTGTAACAACGGACATGTTCAATCGACGGATTTGTTCAATCGACTTTTCCGATCACCATCACCGATATCCAGATCCAGATGTCTATCGAAAAATGGTTGCTTCATTTTCATAGTAACACCGGCGACGGCTTCATTCTTGTCTTTGAACAATTCTGGGAAATTATGTAGATACCGGCAACGGTTTCATTCTCGTTTTTGAATAAATTTTGGGAAATTTTGTAGATAGTAATAGTTTGTAGAGATATTGAGAGCATTTGGGAAAATTTTGAATAACAAATATGGAGTTTGGAGTGTAGTACATGGTGCTGACAAATACATGTAGGTCAGATAATGAAAGATGGTATGTTGAATAAAAATGTCGATTATACCCTCAAACAGAAAAGACAAAAGAGTGAAAAGATGTGTATGTGGCTTAATCTATACCACAAATAAGGTTTCTAAAGTTTCCTCAATAAAACAAAGTTTCTAACCTATACATCTCCTAGAAAACCCATTTATAACCATTGATCTTGTAAGATCTATGGTTGTGATTGATTATAGCTTTTGATCAAATATTTTAATTATATAAAGTACAAAAAGGGTATTTAGGGAAATTGCTTTTCTTTTTTTCTCTCTCTCAAGTACCACATCAATTCATCACTTTTCATATTCTCTCTCCTACTTTATAATTTCTCTCTCCTACTTTTTTTATTTCAATGACATTAGCTGATACGTTTGTTACACATTGTTACACTGGTTGATAGGTTTGTTACATCTTGTTACATATTAATAAAAATGAATGGACTACGTGTCACTCAAGACATGTTACGTTTGTTACATCATGTTACACATGTTACAACGTGATACATATTATATAAAAACAAAACTCCATGGATTATGTTTGTTAGATCATGTAACATATGTTACAACGTGATACATATTTTATTAAAAACTGAAGGATTACATTTGTTACATCGTGTTACATACATTTTAAAAAAACAAAACTGTATGGATTGTGTTTGTTACATAGTGTTACATAGTTTCAATCATGATTCGTTTCTTGATAATCTCTTCATCTTTGATACAAAAGTTCCTTTACCTACAAAAAAGAACTAGATGGATTAAGTGTCAATCCGACAAGTTACATATGTTACATCGTGTTACATATTTTATTACATCGTGTTACATATTTGGATCTTTAAAAAAATCAAAGTTACATATGTTACATCATATAAATATTTGAATAAAAAAACAAAGTTACATATTGTTACATAGTTAACTTAAATTTAAAAAAACAATAAAGCAAAATCACATAAGTTACATATTGTTACACATTTAACTGAAATTTGAACAACTTGTTGAAAACTAACCCGCACGTATGTCAAGCACTCGAATCAGCAAAGACAAAACTAGATGGTTAAAAACACTTGTAGTACATTTGTTACATCGTGTTACATATTTTATTAAAAAAACTAGACGGTTAAGCTCCAGTCAGACATGTTACATCGTGTTACACATTTTATTAAAAAATACAAAACATTATATGTCAATTCTGACATAGTATGACATATGTTACATTGTGTTGCGTATTTTAATTGGAACTATATACTTATGGAAAGTTGTTATAAAATCCGATACATGAATAAAAAAAATCTAAGTTACATATTGTTACATATTTAAGTTAAATTTAAAAAAACAATAAAGCAAAATTACATAAGTTACATACTGTTACATATTTAACTGAAATTTGAACAACCTGTTGAAAACTAACCAGCACGTATGTCAAGCACTCGAACAGCAAAGACAAAACTAGATGGTTAAAAACACTTGAAAAATAGCTAGTACATTTGTTACATCGTGTTACATATATTATATTAAAAACAAAATTAGATTGTTAAGCGTCAGTTAGACATGTTACATCGTGTTACGTATTTTTAAAAACTAGAAAACATTACATGTCAATTCTGACATATTATTACATATATTAATTGGAATTATGTAAAAAATGTTACTACTGTTACATATTAAAAACCAATAAAACAAAGTTACACATGTTAAATCGTGTTACATATTTTATTAAAAACCTAAAAGATTACATGTCAGCTTACATTGTGTAACATTATTAAAAAACTATTACATTTAATAGAGACTGACTGAGACTTGTGTAACATTGTGTAACATTATTAAAAACCGGTTCATTTAACAAAAAAAATACAAATTATATAGATTCTTTTTAACACCAGTCCATCAATTTAATAATTTACGACACCTAAACTAGCTAAAAAATAAATTAAAACAAAGGTCAACTAAAATATATATTTAACGCACGTATGTATGTATAAAATAAAGTCACAATATGTATGTATAATCATACGTACCTAGCTACTTTTGAACAAGAGGAAAAGCCACAAGAGCAAAAACATGTTGAACAGGCTTGACATAAGCCTTGTGAACCACATAAGGGCAAGCAGCAGCAGCTAAAAACAAGACAGTAGCAAAACAACAAAGCTCCAAATGCTCCCTCAAGAAATCAGCAGCCCAAGTCCACTTAATAGCCTTTGCGAAACCAACAAACGCGAGCTGTAACTTCGTAAGCTTGTATTCACCTCCGATCTCTTTCCGTTCAACGATGGTGATGCGGTGGTAGTGGTGACGGAGGAACAACGGTTAGAGCCGGAGCTTCGGAAGTGAATCTCTCCCTGGAGAAGACGAACAAGTTGAAGATAGTTAGATCTGGAAATGTCCCGCCGTTGATCGATGTTTTTAGAGCCGGAGCTTCGGAAGCACAGGAACATGCTGCTGGTGCACTTTCCATTTTGACGGCGGCGACGGTGGTGGTGGAAACGCAGCGACAACGACATCTCTAAGATGCAATCGTTCTCTGTGGTTACCCTTTCCATTTAACTTGATTAATAGGTCAACACTGATTTTTATTGTTGAGATTTTTACATAGATCGCCTTATAAACTTAGTTATTTGCATATCTACCCAACCAAAAGATTATATTGCATATCCTTTATAATGATTTGTGAATCTGCAAATTTACCTTTTTGAATAATGGAAACCCTACTACCCTTAACAAGTCATTTAGAAGCAAATGGTCGAGACTCGAGAGTGCCAAACCGTTCATCTTCTCCCTTGTTCCAGGCTTGTGCTTTCTATGATTTGAGGGTCTCTTTGATTCTTCCTTCTAGTTCTTCATTGTTTTAACTTTGAGGGTCGTTCGATTATATCGTCTGAATGTAATCATGTATTTACTAATGTTTTGATGAGTTGTAACTTGTAAGTTGAAATATTAAACCCTTTTAGATACAGGGGCTATGACCTTGAGTTTTTTTCTTAAAGATAAAGCTATAATGCATTCATTTATAATTAGTTATAAATTTCTCATACCTATTGTAAATATATGTTAGAAACTTAGAATATTCTAATATGTTTGTAGTTATTTTTAGAAAGACAGCAAATGATTTTTACTTAACCAATCTTTACCCATTGTACAAGTCAATTTACTTAGGATTAAAACACTTTTTAAAGTTAAGTTATCAAATTGGAACAAAATAAACTTTAAGTGACTTAATTAGAACAAAATTAAAAGTTCATTATGTTTTCATGATATTTTCCCTTATTTTTTCTGTTCATAGTATAATGTTTTATAATATAATTTTTTATGTAATCAAAACTTTTACATGCTTATTTTTTTATCAACGGTGTGATGTGTTTATATTTATAAGCTTCCGCGGACGTGATCTTTTAACAACTTTTTATATATTTTACATAAAATCATTATAATATTATCAATGGCATCGCCACAATGCACGAGTTTACGAAAGTCACATTTTTTATATAAAGTTTTGAATGTTATCAATAACTTCTAAATTTTGTGTTTCTTATATAAAGCTACGTACCTATGCTATTTGATAGTCACTATGTATAGGTTGGACTCACCGGCTTGTCGGTGTTACTTTTGTATGTATTAGTATGATTTGTATTTGTAGATGTTCTAGCGAACCTACGGGCGAATCTATAGATTCGCCCGCAGTTCATGTTGTCTTTTGTATTAAGGTGTCGACTGGGCGAACCTATGTGCCCAGCGAACCTGTGTTGGTTCGCTAGATAGATTCGCTACAGCGAATCTATCAGCGAACCTAACACTGCTATATATTGTAACCTTATCCTCATTTGAATACAACTTTTGCACAACTTTTACCTAAACTCTTATCAACTGATTGTGTTGTGTAATCGTTCATTTGAGGTGCTAGGAGCATATTCTACTTATCTTTGTAGCTCTCGATGAAGAGATAGGCATTGATTTAGATGTGTTTGAAGGAGAAGAAGTGGTCGGTGGATCTGGTATGGATTACACTCTGATTGATGAACCGGAGATTGATATCAATGCTGATAGTGAGGAGGATCTAGAGGATGAGCCAGAAACGTATAAGGTAGAAGAAAAGGGGGTCAGCTATCAGTTTGAGCATGTAGAACTAGACAAATCTGAATGGTTCCGAAAGGAAGAAGAAGCTGTACCCGAAGTGCCGATATTTCAACACCTAAATGAACCCAACACCAAACAGCTAGATAGGCAGATCATAGCGTGGAAGTATAATTGTTTGGTGGAGGCTTACATGGTTAAAAGAAGGGGCGGTGACATTACGTATGTCAAGAACAGAAAGCACTTCGCCACCTTTCCTCGTTGGGACTTGCGTAGGCTGGCAGAGCTACCACTGTTGGGGAAAGAAGAAAGCGGAAGGGCTTGTGCGTTCGAAGCTACAATCCAGGAGGCTGCAAAGACTGATTTTGTTGAATTTGGGTACCAAAAGCCTAGGAGAATGAGGCAGAAGAGAGATAGGCATTGGATCTCATGGAAGGGCAAGATTGTGTTGAAGATTGCTGCACCAAAGGTAATGACAAGGGTTAGAGTTCCTGACACTCAGCCACCCAGGCTGCAGGATTTCTTTAAATGGTTCTACGATAACAGCACGGGTGAAGCTATTATCAGATTACAAGGAGAAGATCGTCCTGAAATCAGACTGTTTGACCCAATGGAGATTTTTTCTTTCTGTGATGAGGATCTGAAAGTGTTGTGCGAGAACAGAATAAAGCACGGGGCTGGAGATGATACTGCTACTGAAGCGAACCTGTTTGTGAAGGTCGCAAACAAAGCCCGGGGGATTCGTGCTGAACTAAAGGCGGTGAATGAGAGATTGAGGAGGTCGGATGATCAGCGTATGGATATGGACGACCTATCTAGACAGGTGGATCAATCAATTGAGCAAAGGTTCGAGAAACCGGTGGAGGTTATTGATTTGGATGTTACAGGCCAGGAGCATACTGTAGAGATTCAGGCGGAGACGACAGTTCAATATATGCCTGATACCGAGGTCGCAGGTACAGAGTTTGTGGATTCGATGCTGAATTTGAGTGAGGATGAGGCCGGATCAGAAGATGTTACAAATCCTTTGGCTGGAATTGAAGACAGGGCAGGAACGTACGTTGAATATCTCTGAAGCCAAGATCAAGACGGAGCTAAATTAGAAGACTTCCCCAGGTGAGGTCCAACCTAGGGGAGTATTGATAGTCACTATGTATAGGTTGGACTCACCGGCTTGCCGGTGTTACTTTTGTATGTATTAGTATGATTTGTATTTGTAGATGTTCTAGCGAACCTACGGGCGAATCTATAGATTCGCCCGCAGTTCATGTTGTCTTTTGTATTAAGGTGTCGACTGGGCGAACCTATGTGCCCAGCGAACCTGTGTTGGTTCGCTAGATATGTGACACCCCGCAATTTCAGGTTAACACCGTTACCTATTTTCTATCTATTCCGTTACGTTTCTATAAAAGTTTAGGGTTCGGTTTGCAATTAATTAAACTGGTTACTAACGTTAAAACCTAAACTAAATAAGTTGCAAATTATAGGGACCAAATATGTAATACTAATAACTTTTAAACAATTGGCCCAACCCTAATCGAAACCCAACCCCCACCCCTTAAACCGTCGATCTCTCTCTCGTCCACCTTGCGCACACACAACACACATATTAAACCTTAGTTAGCCGCATCATCACCACGGTGCACCATCATCATCATCATCAGGTCGCACCGGTCTCACCTTTTCACCATAGCCGATCAACCGTGTCTATCGTTACGCGTCGTTGCTAGTGCTCGGAGAATCAAGTGCTCCGGTGAACCTGGAACTCCGGCAAACTATAAGCTCCGACCCCCCGTTGTCATACCAGCAGCATCCTCGTAACCGCGCAATCATCGGTACGTGTTTAACGTGTACATTCGCTATTTATTCCGGTACGGTTTCGTATTCGAGCGTGTTACGGGTTCAACGGTTCACGCGTATGATCTGTTGCGTATGTGTGTGAGTATGTAAATGATGTGTGCGTGCGTTTGTATGTATGTATAGGAAGTATAACTGTTTATGTGTGGGAATAGGCATATAACAGTATGTATATATATATGTGTGTGGTGTGTATGTAGGTTAGATTAAACTGCCATATATATAGGACTGTATACATATGTGTGTGTGTGAATTCTGTACGTATGTATGTGTTCTGTGATGTGTGTATGATGAGTTAAAGCAACAACAATTATATGAAACATGATGAATGTATATTTGCAGTTGTATATGCGTAAGCATGTAGATGTACGTATTCTGATGTATGAATGTATGTATTCGGTTGAATGTATGTAGGCATAGTATGGAGGTAGGTGACCTGCTATATGTATATGCTTATTGTGTATTTTAGCTATTTATCGCGTTACGGTTTCGTTTCGTTTTCGATTTGGTTCAGTCCGTATGCTATGTTTATACGAATGTGTTGCGCAATCTAGTGTAAGGAAGTAATGAAAAATATATGTATGCGGCTATATGGGTGGCTAAATGTATGTATAGTTGTATGATAGTAAAGAGGGTGTGCGTGTATGTATGTAGGATTGTATATGGCAAGATATTGTAGCATATGTGTGTGTAAGAATGCTTATTATATGCGTATGTATGCAAGGAAATTGTATGAAATATATATATATATATATATATATATATGTATATATATGTATGTATGTATGTATGTCGTGTAATAGTATGTACTTATGTTCATGATGTCGTCGATGTGGTTATGTGTATGGGCCTGTGTATATACACAAATATGAAATTGGATGAATGAATGTAGGGAGGTGTAATAATAAACTATATATTCAAGTTTGTGTAGCATGAAAAGTGTGATGAAATGTAGTTATGTGTAGGTATATGATGTAATGTATGAATGAATATCATTGGACCAGAAATAGGAACAACGACTCATAATTTGTATATATATCTTGTTACTTGTAGTATTGGAGCTAGAGTGTATGTATGTGATGAGTAAATGTATGTGTAATAAATATGAGAACGTGTGTAAGTCTGGCATGTAGGTTCATTTCGTGTGTAAATGTGGTAGTTATGTGGCGTAAATAAAAGTATTAATAGTATTATGGTTTGTACAATGATAATGTGTGTCGGGTCGATTTAGTAATAAAACGCATGGGATACATTACACGGAAACTTATGTATATGAATATGTAAAACTATGAGATTTCATTGTGTAGCATACGTTTAGTCTGGTGTAGTGTGCTGCAATTATCATACGCCGAGCCGAATACTTGATACCCTAGCGAGTATATATATATTATTCATATATAAGATTTAGATCGTAGTTAATAATTAGTATTTAATTATTAAGCAGGTCGTTGGCATAAGATTGTAGCTTTTGCTTGCTGTTGTTTTTGCTGTGCATTCAAGGTGAGTCTCTTTGCCCGCTTTTAAATCCTTTCGGGGAGAAAACATACAAAACTATTTTTATACGGCCTCGAGCTGCATTTTTATACCTTCGGGTAGGGCCTTCGGGCAAGATTCTATACGGCCTTGGGCTGCGTTTTATGCCTTCGGGCAGGGCCTTCGGGCAACTTTTTGATAAACTAATTTCTATTGTCTAATGGCTTATTTTACTTAAGCATAAACGTTCCAACAAAAGTCCTTTCCTTTAGTTGAGATTATTAATATACAGTGGGTATAACGGGGAAATTTGAGTAGTACTACCGGGTTCGGCAGACCCCGCCATGCTGGATTGGTTTCCAGGTGGTGCAGATTGTCCTTGGAACTTTTGGTCATCTGGTTTGATGGCAGTAAGGCAGACAACACAACGTTCAGTTTAATCTCAACGTGCTCATGTAGTAAGCGAGGTGGTCTTGCAAACCAGCAATAGTAAATGAACTTTATCAGTTAAACTGTTTTGATATTTAAATACTTTTGTTAAATATCTCTTTGAGCTCACCAACCATGTGTTGACCGTTTTCAGTATGTTTTCTCAGGTGGCTAGGAGCTGTGCACGTAGGACATATCATGCATGAGTCGTTTAATTTGTTTTGAACTTTTATTCACTTTGTTGGTTTTATTGAAAACAATTACCGGTTTTGTGCTAGACTATTGAGCACAGGTCTTAATTCGGTATTGTGCTAGACTATTGAGCACATGTTTTATACGGGTGTCGTGCTAGACTATTGAGCACAAGTTTTATTGGTTTTGTGCTAAACTGTTGAGCACAAGTTTATTTAAATAATGAGTTTGTTTGAAAGCTTCCGCTAAACTTTGAAAACTTACATTTTTATACCCTAAGGTTTGGGTTAACGTTTAAGTTAAACTTTTGTTAAACCATTTGAGTCAGTGTTAACTGTAACTAATGGCTTGAGATCCTGGTATGTCACACGCCTAACGGATACCCCGTTTGTGGAAAATTAAGGGTGTGACAAGATAGATTCGCTACAGCGAATCTATCAGCGAACCTAACACTGCTATATATTGTAACCTTATCCTCATTTGAATACAACTTTTGCACAACTTTTACCTAAACTCTTATCAACTGATTGTGTTGTGTAATCGTTCATTTGAGGTGCTAGGAGCATATTCTACTTATCTTTGTAGCTTATATACCTCATTTGTGTTGTGTAATCTTGTTATTGGGTTTGTTTGAATATTATACACTTTGTTGTTCAAGTCTAGGTATTTTGTTGTTAAACAAGTCAACATAGCACTGAAATCACGATCTTTATGGACCAACACTATTAGTGCGCCTTTCAACTAATGTGTTAGCAATAAGAAGATACGTAACTTATTACAACTAGAGAAAAAAACTTTTTCATTCATGTACATGAATGCCCTATTTATACTATTTTTTTGGCGTGTGATCTTTTCAATCCGTTTCTTTAACCTATGTGACAACTTCAGTCTTTTTTTCATACCGCACCATATTTAGATCTTGCTACTTCAATTCCTACGACCACTTGAATATGTGAATTATTTTTGTTGCATCATGGTTTTTACACGCACCTCCTCTATAATTTTTAATCGTAACTGTTTTAGGTACCCTTAAGGCTGCATTATTTATGTTCATTAAGAAGCTAAATATATCTTAATGTTTTAAAGCCTTTTAATGGTTAATAAGTATCCTTAAGTCTTATTGGTTAAAAGGTAACATCCACGATCTTAACGATAACTCATCACAAGTTATATGACTTATTACCTCTTGAGTTTTAACGATTAGAACACTTTAAACCATTAAAAGTCAGTCTTTTCATACTTTTTCATACTTTTCAGACATAACGGCAAATTGCTAAAGAAAGCACCTTTAGAGTAATCTCAAGGAAATATACCATGAATCAAAAGTAGCTACTAGAAAAGTCCTAGCTAGCTATATAGCTAGATACTTATATATTAATAAAATACGTACCAAACCCTAAAAAATTAGATATAAAAAATCAAAAGTAATATATGCATATGGAGATAGAGGATCTTAGTGGAAATAAGTCAAATATCATTCACACGTAAGTTGCGGCAAATTAAAAGAAAATATTAGAAAATTCTTAGATGTTGGAGCTGACTGTATCTTTGCTGATAGTGATACCTAAAGACCTAAATGTTTTTTTTTCTTAATTTCTAATATGATTGATCACCCACCAAAGATCCTCATGCAAGACCACTATATATAAAGTTCAAATGAATCTCTACCAATCCAAAAGTACATCTGTTAAGATCAAACACAATGACGATTCCGTTCACAATAACAATCGATATGCCAATCGACGACCACCAGCCTGTGGAAACCAGACTTCCCACATTCTTCACGGTTGCTTACTTCGTTTTGTTTCAATGCCTCAACTACGTCTTTACTCCAATAGCAGGAGCAGTTCATAGCCATCTAGTGGCACCTATACGTCGTGTCTGGGTTCAGTGTAACCCTATAGTAATGTTCGTGGAAGAACGTGTTGTCATGCCTCCTTCTGCACTAGGCTTTATTGTTGGTGTTCTCATTGCTTTTGCGGAAATCAAAGCACAGGGCCAACCTGAGTTCCCTTTCGAAACTCACCCTCACCACGTCAGGCTCTCTGTTGCTAGCGTTATATTGTATGGCTTGGCTTGCCTAATCGAACTTGTTGTTTCGGCCTTTGGCCTTCATGGCACTTCCGTGTTTGCAGTTACTACGCGATTGGGAAAAATAGGTTCCTTGTGTCTTTTGGCGGCATCTTTGGCATGTTTATTCTTATTTTGATACCTAGCTAGCTAGCTCATGCATGCATGCATGGCCGATGCTTGCAAATTAACATGTTAACTAGGCCGTTCTTGTGTTTTTCTTTAAGTTAATTATCGTTTTAAAGGTAAAGTGATTTCCTAATTAAAACTAGAATAGAACGCTTGTTAATATGTTGTTCGATCTAGTTAATAAAAGTTCTATGTATAATTAATTTGGATGTGAACCATGAGAGTTATATATATGTATATATATATCATTTCACCCGTTCCGGTTGTACTTAAAAACATTGTATTTCTTTTCATAACATCCATTACGTTTCAAGACCCTACTATAACAACTTCAAACAATTAACAACTTCTAATATTAATTTTTTTAAGAATAATGAGTTAGTTGAAGACAAAACCATTTGTTTATGTCTTGATACAATTTGATAAGTATACATTTTCTTCCTAGGAGGTAAGAGGATATACATGTCTTAATATATATTTCTGAAACTGCTATGCATCTGTGTATATGTATGCTTGTGTATGTGTATTAAATTATTAATTATATAGAGATGACAATTGATAAACTGCATGTTTATAACACAATAGATCAATATGACAATTTATAAAATTTGGATATCTAAAGAACAAAGGTTCTCGAGAATTCAACAACGGTCTTCTTAAGTTTATAGAGATTGCAAAAAACCATGCTCCATTGATAAACTCCATTTTATGGTCAACTAGGTTTAACACCCATGTGTTACACACGGGTTGAATAAAAATATTTTTAAAAAGTTATAACTATTATATTTAAAAATTTATAAATTATTATTAATCATAAAATTTGTCTTTATTAACCCTCATAGTCAATTTTCTCTCTCAACATTCCTTTTATAAAATAAATTATGCTTTCCCCCCAAAAAATTACCCCCTAAAAACTCTAATTTATTAGATAGACTAGGTTTAATACACGTATAGACACACGAGTTGAATAAAACAAATAATCTAATGAATGAAAAAATTGCGACTGAAAATTGGATGCAACATTCTAAATTATTATAATAAAAATCAATATTTAAAACTATTAGGATTCAAAATATTCATTAAAGAGAAATTGATTTGTCGTTGTTTCTAAAATTACTTTTGTTTTTAAAATGATTGCCCCCAAAATATTCCCCCTCATTTTTCCCGCATAAATTTGCCCCCTAAAACCCTGATTTATTAAGTTGATTAGAGGAGATCATAGAGTTAAATTATTTAGATAGTTACTTGGTCGTGATATTTCGTTGTAAATGGTTCAAAACGTCGGTTAAAAGATTGATCCAGCAAAACAATTTGAATTTTATTAACGTCAGCGATGTATGCTATAAAGATGATCAACTTATTTTAGCCACTCAAGCAAAAAATATCCTTCTCGAACCAAGTATTAATGTTGTAGTGCAGATTGAATGTATGCATTTCTAGTAAATTAGTTTTGGTTAAATATTGTTTATTATATGTAAAAGTTGTGCTTAATTTTTTTTAAGGAATGGCGGATGTTGCTGGAAGTTATCACCGAGGTGACGATGGCGGTCGACCTCCCCACGAGAACACACGCGGTCTTGAGTCGGCTTGCGAGTCGTGTAAACTCTTTAATATTTGTTGAATTTAAATATAATTTCTATATTTGCAATATATTTTCAATTTCTAACTTTTAAATTTGTATGAATGAATGTAGCCAAAACTAACAAACGTGGGAAAGGAAGAGACCTCAACACAATAAATAGGAAAGCTGCTGAGGGTAAGCTATCAATTATGATTGACAAAAAGTTCCCAAGCGTTATAAAGAAGACATATATCCGGTCCTTTTTGTAAGTATACGATGTAAAGGTGTATTTTAAACATAATTTTTTAGTGTCACTACAGAAGTTTCTCTTTTGCAGGACTACTTTGATCTTGATTCTTGGAAAGACAAACCGGAGTGGGTTGATATAGCACATGAGATCAACGCCGAGTGCAAAGCAAAGTACTCGGGACGAAAATCTGAGCTTAAATGCCACTTTGATGATGTTGGCGGCTATTGATTGATTGTTGGATGGTATATTTACTACTTGTTAGTATTTTGTTGTTATCAATGTTGCTAGGTAGATGGATTACCTTAATATGGATGATAATAGTGAACAAGTTGGTTTCTTTATTTTACAGTTGTTATGCTGTCGAATTTTTACCCAATCATTCAATGTATTTGTATAATTTAGGAAAAGCTGAAAGATGAGGTTGCTCAGATGACAAACGAATCCGGTGTGGATGCTAATTCAATTGATAATGTTGAACTATGTGAGCGTGCCTTAGGAACAAGGCGTGGGCATGTTCGGGGCATAGGCCGTATTACAAGACAACCCACTTATGACATCTCTACTTCACATCCGCCCCCACCACAATGGCACCAACAAATGAATCAAACACAAGAAATACAACAAGAAGAAGAAGAAAGAATTAACCAATAACAACAAACAATCCAAGAATTACAACGTCAAATGCAAGAACAAATGGAGATGTTTTGTCGACTCCAGCAGCAACGCTCACCAGGTGGGTCATAGCCAATTTGTATTGAAACTTCAAATGTGTGGTTTTGTTGAAACTTTAGAAACATTATGTTAGAAACTTTGAACTTTATGTTGAAATATAAAAACCATGTAGTTTGTATGTGTGTTAAAACTATGTAGTTTGTTTAATATGTAAGTTGAAATTAGATGTTTTATGTTTTATATTAACTAATTTGTTATTAGTAAAAAGAAAATTAGAATTAATATTTAATAAATTGTGTAATTTTCTTTTTATAAAGACATGTGTCAAGGACATGTCCTTTTCCTTGTATAGCTAAAAAAGGACCGTATTTAAAATCAGGTCAAGTTATAATTCTTCAAGTTGACTCTGTCAAGGACATGTCCTTGTCCTTGGGAAAAAGGTTTAATTAATTTTTATTTTACTTTTTATAAAAGACCTATACCAAGAACAAGTTGTCAGGAAATGTCCCAGCTTAGCTATTTTTTCTTTTTTTTTTAAAATGACCAGTACTAACAACATGTCGTTGGTATAGGTGAAACTATCCCGACGACCCATTTACCTATAACGACCAGGCTATCTCGAAAATATATTATACTGACCAAATGTTGTTGGGATAGCCTACCAAGGACATGTCCTTGGCAAAAGTGACATATTTTCCTTGGCATAAGGTCAAATTCTTGTAGTGTTGGCCGGGTCACTTAATATCAATTTTAAATTAATCTAACGTGTCATTTACTAAAATCTTTTGCATGCTTTGGGTTTTTTTTAACTATAGATTAGTTTTTAAAAGTTAGTTTAATCAAATGTTATTATCTGGATTTAAACTTAGAATCTTTAGAAAGACATAACATATCTCATCCTTAACCACGTACTAGACTAAAAGATCATTTGCTTTTCATGTTTTAATGTGACATTGACCCGATTCAAACTGTAAACTCGAACCAGCCCGTTTTGAATATTCGTGTAATCATTCTATTTAGCATGAAATAATGTATTTATTTAGTAATTGTTTTTCATTTAAATTGTTGTATTTAAATCATATTATCATTAATTAATACACATATAAAATAGTTTTTATAAAGTTTATTCTCTAAAATATTTATCAAAGAAATCAATTATACCAATTTTATATGATTTTATATATAAAATTATAACAAACTACATTTCTCGTCCTATATGTTTTTCAATAATTACAAATCCCATCCTTAAACTTTACTATTTATAGTATTCGTTCTTACATGTTTCATCATATCGACTAACGACCGCCATTTATTCCGCCAAATCCACCCATGTGCCCCCACGTAAGGGCATGATGATCTTTTGTTGTAAAAAAATATACCCCACTAAAACCCACTCACTTTATTTTATATCTCTCTCTTCGTGTATAATCTCCGATGAGTATGGAATTTGGACTTCTACGGTGACCACCGCTGCCACCACAGAAAGGTAGGTCCTCTGTCTAAAATGGTCTTCCCATCAACGATCATTACCATCTTTGGGCTCCGGAACCCCCTTGCCTTACATGTCGCTACCGTTAGATCTGAAACAAACATTGGATCTGCGGACCATGACTATAACAAATGAATAAGATGATGGACCACCCTCAATATAGCCAATCACCTTGCCTTAAACCACCGACCCGTGAGTTCTTAGCAAATTCAGCGCATGTGAATTACTTAAAAATCCCGACCGTCCCAGTAAAATTTTGGAAGTAACCCCCCCCCCCCCCCCCCCTTAACTTTTGAAACCAAAGAAAATAACAAGATTGTCGCTTATACACATTGTAACTTATATGAGTATTGCTTTAAGCATCAAATATCACCACTTTTATGTAGAGGTGCATAAATCGGTTATTTTGAAGAACCGGTTCCGGTTCTTGTTGCCGATAAAGGAACCGGTTCTTACAAGAATCGGTTCGGTTCTAGAACCGGTTTTTGTTAAAAAAACTAGAACCTAGTAACCGGTTCCGGTACTCAAAGAACCGGTTCCGGTTCCTAAAAAACCGGTTCAGGTTCTTAAAAAACGGTTTTTTTTTCAATGACATGGGCCGAAACGTTAGGCTGCTGCAAATCTTCACTCTTTATTGGGCTTTCATTTAGAGTTTATCGTCATAAATTTGTTATATTATTTTTAACTAAATAAGTAGTAACATTAAAAACTTTAAATATTACAAGATATGTAGCTTTTAAAACATTAAATAAGTAACAAGACTAAAACATACCGGTTTTTTCAGGAACCGGTTCGTCAAGGAACCGGTTTTTCCAAGAACCGGTTTTTTTAGGAACCGGTTCCGGTTCTTTTGGAACCTATAATTTGTAAAAAATAGTAGAACCTATTCAGAACCTACGGTTCGGTTCTACAAGAACCGGTTCTTCTAAGAACCGGTTCTTCTAAGAACCGGTTTTCGGTTATTTGATCGGTTCCGGTTCCGGTTTTTTTGTGCACCTCTACTTTTATGAGTAAAATTTTGAAAGTGGGCTCTTTCAACTTTTGAGAACGGTTTTTACTATGTATTTTTTACAATGAACCGGACCCGATCCAGTTCAACTCGATTTGAACCGAATCGGGTCCCCAATGTAAAAAATTCTTGGAGCACCGTATATGGTGCAATATCCGACAAGTGTTTGCATTCACATTTAAAGATATACCGAAAGCACCGTACCAACTAATGGGTGGTGAAATTTTCGGAAAAACAGTCCATGTAATGTTTATGGCAGCAACATGGAGTATCTGAAAGCGTCAAAATGAAGCACAGTTGTCAACTATGTGATATGCGACACAAAGGCAACGATACACTATAGTTAACAACTAGAGTGAAGAAAGGGAACGCACATTCCACTGTACGTTTTCCATATTGATTCAGACTAAAGTGGTGTTTTGTTTTAAGTACTTAATTTGTTATATTTGTTTCTTGTTGTTTGTATATCTATTTTGTTGTCTTTGGCTTTTAAGGGGTTTTATTGTTTTAGCCATATGTTAATTAGTCCTTTTTCTTGTAGTGAAATATGAGTAAATTGCCAAAAAGGTCTCTGAGTTTGTACCGTTTCGATCACTTTGGTCCTTATGTTTTTTTTTCTTGTCATTTTGGTGTTTGGTTATGTAAAAAATTGTCATTTTGATCCTTCCGTCAACGTTTTCTGTTAGTTTTCTGTCAAATGACGGAAATACCCTTATTTATTAAACTGCCGTTTTGGTCCTTTTCCAAACTACTTTCTGCCATTTTGGTCCTTTTACCAAATTTTATCAGTTTAGTCATTTTTCCAACGTCGGCCATTTTAGTCATTTTTCAACTTTCATCTTTGAAATCATCTCCACCTCAAGCAATGTGATGACAACCGCCCCTACCATGACACTCTCTTCCACCGTAAAACATTATATAAACATAAACAAAATGCTAAACACCTAGAGAAACAAAAAAAATCGATGACTCAATTAAAAAAAACGGTTGATTTTTAAAATATGTAATAATCACAAAAGATATATATAATTTCAACTCTAAACATTATTGTTTATTAGCGTTAGTCTCAACCTCAGATAGAAGAGAAGAAAATTTTATAATAATAACATTTAAACAAGCTAAAAAATGACTCAACTTTTACTTTGTCTAAGGCCCCAAAAACGATTGAGTCGTCCCTGCTCCCCCAAAAAGGGGAAGAAAATAGGTTACTTGGTGGTGGTGGTGATCTGTTGGGAGGTGGACGAAGTGAAGTGATATTCGATAATATTTTATTTGGATGGGGTGTGTAGCGACCGAGAAGACGAAAAGAATGGTCAACGGAGGTGGCATCGGTGGTGTTATGGAGAAGGCTTGGTCAACGATGTTGTGTTTTATAAAAATAATAATAATAATAATATCAATAATCAAATTGTCATTTGGGTCCTTGAGATATAAAATAATTGTCATTTTAGTGTTTCGTATTGTAAAAATTTGTCATTTTGGTCCCTGAAATGTAAAATGATTATATTACCCTTGGATTTAACGGATAAATCTAATAGACGTTGACGGAAGGATCAGAATGACATTTTTTTACAAAAGCAAACACCAAAATGACAAGAAAAAAAACATAAGGACCAAAATGATCGAAACGATACAAGCTCATATACCTTTTTGGTAATTTACTCTATAAATATATTAATATTTACGGTTATAAAAGCCTGTAGTAGTTTTATGTACTATCTTCAGCTTTTTTTCTGCCAGTTTTTTACAAATAAAATTTATGAAAGTTAAAAAACAAAAAAAAATCGAAAGAAAGACATTTGATGGTGGTCAATTGGTCATATTAAATAATAGAGTACCTGAAATATACTTTCCTTCCTTCTAAAGTTCAGATACTTGGCTCAGGTCAATTGGTCATTATTTGAATAATTTATTTGCTTATTTAGTACCCCTAAACTCCATGTTTTAAATGTCCTTTTGTTTTAAATGTTCTATTTAGTACTCCTGAAACTCCATGTAAAAATTGTCCTTTTCATCATGTTCCTGAAACTCTATGTTTTAACTGTTCTATTTGTTAACGTTATGGACATTGGGCAGAGATTGTTGGAAAAATAATAATCGGGGTAATCAAGGTCCTGTTTGTTTCAATTGTGAAATGTCCTTTTGTTTTAAATGTTCTATTTAGTACTCCTGAAACTCCATGCAAAAATTGTCCTTTTCATCATGCTCCTGAAACTCTATGTTTTAACTGTTCTATTTGTCAACGTTATGGGCATTGGGCAAAAGATTGTTGGAAAAATAATAATCGGGGTAATCAAGTCCTGCTTGTTTCAATTGTGACGATCCAACTCATTTCCGCAACAATTGTCCTCAGCCCATCAATATCAACGTAAATACCAATGCTAATGCAAATCAAACTGGTCGTGCTAGAACTTTCTATATCAACACTAATCAAGCTCAAGCAAACAATGGCGTGGTGAACGGTATGGATCCTCAAGAGTAATCGTTACGTTCCAGTTTTACTTGATTCAGATGTTGATAAGAGTTTTGTTTCATTAGAGTTTGTTTCATCTTTTGCTATTATCCGTGTTAGACTTGATAATCTTTATGTAACGAACGAGAAAAAGAGTTTTCTATTAATTTTTATATGTATGGTGCGAACTTAAATTTCAAGGTCACGATTCCCTCATGTTTATTTCTTTCCTATGACTCTTGGTAACTTCGACATTTGAAACTCTTGTCTTACGATTAACTCTAAATATATGCATGAGTGTTATGAGCATCGATATCGCGAGTTTAAATTATATATATGATGATAATAATAATAATAATAAATGCAAATTAAATAAACAAACAAATAAATAACCTATTCTCCATATTTCAAATTTGAAGAAATGTTAATCTTATAAAAATCTCTTTGTGCCTCTCAACGAAATTTAATCAATGGCTATGAGAAATTATGGATCGTAAAGTTGAGCCGCTCAAGCAAAGTCGGATACCAATAATAAAAGTTCGTTCTAAAACAAAACGTATACCTGACTTACTTGAGAATGTAATGATCAAATGAAAGCTTAATCTCTGCATCTTTTTACTTCATTTTCTTCTGCTTCGGTTTGAGCAAATTTCGGGACGAAATTTCTATAAGGAGGGGAGACTGTGACATCTGCCTTGAACCCGAATCCGGATACCCGACTCGAACCCGAAATTGTGTATCTTTATTTGTAATCATAGTTATTTTCGTTAAACGTAACCTGTCGATATTAAAAATATATATATAAATATGAATGGACGCTACGTCATTTCTCGTCTTTAATATATAACGAGTAACGACCAAATTATTATCCAACGTATACTAATTAAATACTAAATACAATTTATTAAACCTCCAAAGAATATATATACATTATATTAAAATATATATATTTTACAAAGATATTATAAATAAATACTATTAACGTCTCAAAATAGCCATCTAACGTCAAGGACGAAATAAAAACATAAAAACGTCACTTGTATAAACGTTACGTCCCAACATAGTTAAGTTCGTTAGTTAATACAACTTATAAATTAACTTTGGGCCAAAATTGTAATTTTTGAAACTTGAATTAAAAGCTTTAAGCTTAAAATAAACCACTTGAAAGTGCAGGGGCTGTTTATGTAACTTATTAACCCAAACCCCCTGTTGGCAACCCGTTTTTCCGGCTGTTGTTGCCGGCACACTTCCGACCAGCGCACACCAACTCCGGCGAAGACCAAATTTCACGCGTTAATCATTTTCAATCACCAAAAACTTTCCTTATTCGCTTCCTTGCCGGTTTCGAACCCCATTACACATCAAAAACGCGTCTTAACAGCCCCATCAACGCGAATTAACTTCAAATCAAAATCAGAAATTTACATTCCGTATTTACACCCACAATCAACGACAAATCATTCCTTAACTATTTCCCTTAGCCGCTTATCACATTCCAAACTCCAAATCGTCCTGTCCCTTCACTTCAATTAACAATTCAATCGACAAAAACCCATTTTTCCGGTGACCTAGTCGTGTTTGACCTTCCGAGCATCGTTACAGGTAGCATTTACATTCGTTTTAATCCTCTTTACCATCTATAACCTGCCATTCCTTCAATTTCATCTTAATTCTGTTCCAGATCCGTAAGATCGCTCAAGAACAGTCTTGTTTGTGCATCTACTCGAATCCATATCAAACCAACATAATCAAGTAAGTTCTTTATGTCAAAATGATCGTGAGATCATGGGGATTAAAAGCCCTATGGTTGTTTGGGATTACATTAGCAGGTTTGGATTCAATTGGATTAATCTTGTTTCTAGGGTTCATGTGGAAATGGGTATGGTTCGTTAAAACATGTTAAAGTAATTAAAAATCTGAATAAAATCATAATATGGCTTCTGGTCCAGCGGTTAGATGTTGATGACTTGAACGAGGTGGTCAAGGGTTTGAAACCCCCTTGCTCAGTTTTCATGAAATATTATATTTTTTCACTTTAAACATTTAATTTTACATTTCAAACAACCTAAATAATTTATTCAAATTAAATATATTTAAAAACCTATAATTTCAAATACATACATATATAAATATTAATCATGTTTATAAGTATTACTAATTCAAGAAAACTAAAAACACGTTCGTATAAAATATATTTAATACGAAAATACTATAACGCTTCGTATAAATTCCCAAATTATACTCCAAAACCCTAATTACAAATTTTTACTTTAAAACCCTAATTCCTATTTTATATTTCAAAACCCTAATTTCAAATTTTTACTTTAAAACCCTAATTCCTATTTTATATTTCAAAACCCTAATTTCAAATTTTTACTTTAAAACCCTAATTCCTAAAATTGCAGTTTAAAACCCTATTTTTCAATATGTAATTTAAAACCCTAAAATCCCAAATCCGAAACCCTAGATTTTCTAGTTTTGATTCTTGTTGCTATGTTATTGTTTCGTTTCTAAGTTAGGGTTTTTTCCCAACTAATTAGGTGATACTAATATTTGGGCAACCCTCGGTTCGTTATAACTGCGTTTCTAGTTCGGTTATCTATTGCATTTTAAGGTGAGTAAAATCACTCCCCTTTTTACTTTTACATTTTGGGGCTGAAATATGTTCAATTACTGTACAATGTTTTCAATTTTCTATTTATTTTTCAAATGAGATCATTAAATATGTTAGTCTTGTTCCGGGCAAGATGCAATCCTTATGTGGTAGTTTAAAGTAGTATTGTTACTTAGTAATCCCACCGGTACAATGTTAGCGCTAATGGTTTGACAAACCCACCTGCATTTATTTCAAAACAGGTGATTTAAACCCGGCCATTCAATTTCAATGTTACAAGTTATTATGTTACAAGTTGCTATACGATGATACAAGTTGCTATGTCCCTAAGTTGCTAAACTAATTATTGATAACTTATATCGAGACGGTTACGTGACGGTTGCTAAAAAAGTTATCTTTAATTAATAACATGAGTTGGTTCCTCATGACAAATGATTACAAGTTGCTATACAATGATGGTGTCCAATGTGTGTTCAATGTGTTCAATGTGTTCAATGTGTATTCAAGGTGTCATGGTCGAGAATGATATGAAATAGCTATGCATATAAGATTGCGCAGCATATTATGATAATTTCGGATTTGTATATTATTATGTATCAATTGTGGTTTACTCACTAGCTTTAATTAGCTAACTTTATTTTTACATATTTCAGGTGATGTTTGAGCGTTTTATACTTTCAAGACATAGGATGCCTATCGGACTTAGAATAATTGAACAATAAATTACTTTGATTGCCGGTTTTTATTTCTGAATTTATGACTATTTATTCCTCATTTATGTCACAACAATTACTGCTTTAATGATATTAAAACATGCATTTTAGTGTGCCATGTGCTTTGTACTATTGATATCCAATTCCAATGACAACCCGGTGTTTCCGCCGCCGGACGGGGTGTCACATTGGGGGCTTGTTAAGTCAACTAGTCAACTAGTTATTTTGGTCTTTTAACTTAATTGTTAAATTGACAAATGGGCATTTTTCCGTCAACCAATTTCTATGAATCCACTACTTCTAACTAACTATTTATTAATGTTAAAATGACAAATGGCATTTTTTTCGTCAACCAATCTTCATGAAAAAAAAGGGTAATTGCATGGTACCTTCGACCGCGAGAGGGTTCTCTCTCCCCAAAATAGCTTAGCCTCATAAGCTATCTGGCGGTTAGTACCCAACATATTTTTTGGGCCGACCAGGACTCGAACCCACGTCCTCCCGTTAGGAATGGGTGAGGCTGGCCACTGGACTGACACTCCGCGGTTACCATTCTCCATGGATCCACCACTTCTAACTTGCTTTTTATTTAGCAATTATTGTGTGTAACATAAAAATATATTTTAAAAAGGGGACATTTGTGTATATCTACCTCTAAACTTGAAAAATTACATATTTACCCAAATTATTTTTAAAGAGGTATTATACATTTTGCATTGAAAACTTATATTTTGAATAAATATGTAATTTTACAAGTTTAGAAATGAATATATGAAATTTTCCATTAAAAAAATCGTGTCCCTTGAGTGAGGGTGTCCTGGGCGATCTGCCACTCCACGTCTCCGCCTCTACCTATGGCCAACCATGGTGGAGAGATCACCCCCAAAACTAAGCTCTTGAATTTTTCACCACTAAAATAATTAGGGAGTTAGACATACAAACTAAAACTTCATTTTGGAATTCTTCTACCTCGTGACGACACAAACGAGCTCACCACCTCTTTCAGCTTCTCGTGGCCGGGACACCTTGTGAGCTCGTTGGCCAGATAAATTAATGAGACGGTGTGTCATATATGCATGTATGTATAACCTAGATGTATGTAAAGTACGTAATTAATAATATATAAATTCAAATACGGAGTAGGCCGGTAGGCAATTAAGTCTTGTTTATATTGCTGCTAAAGCGTACCAATGTCTTCATGCTATAAGAAGCATCCGGTAGACTTGGTGTCGGTACGTTTTTTTATTCTTATACCGGCAAAACAACCATGATGACCGAATATATATGTATATGTTAACATAATGTCAAAAGGTAAACTAAGCGGAAAACGAGCTAGCTAGCGCATAAAAACAAATTAACACCCATGAAGATCCCATGATGACCAAGTACGTAGCTACTGTATATACGTTTTTTTAAACAACTTTGCTGCATGCTACTAGCTGCATGTGATCCAAAAAGTTTGATTCCTTTTGTATATTGTTTTTGCTTAATGGATGTGGTAACATGATTATGATTTATGAAAGAGAGAATTAAGTATGAAGGAATATTCAAACTAATAAATGATTGTTCGTCTTGCCAATTTGCTGACCAGCTGTGACCACTTTACCTAATTTGTCTTTAATCCATATGAGTTAATTACATTCTTTGACGTACAATTAACTTAATTAACTTGATCCGGCCTTTGTCCACTAGCTTGGTGTGCCACTCTCTTTTTAAACTGGACAATTTGTCCGCTAGCTTGGTGTGGCACATATATACACTAGTACAAAAAGAGGTATAAGATGCTGGTAAAATGGCTATAAAGCACGGTTTTTGGACCGCGTCTTATGGCTTAGCACCTTAAAGCGTTGTACCAAAAGGCGCTGTGGCCATAAGGTGCCGGTCTCAACAGCCACTTATAACTTTATACGTTTTTTTAATGTTTTCATAAGCTGCGTGTAATTACCAGCACCTTTTTTTTATTTTTAGAAAAAAAATATTTTTGTTTTTCTAGGTGCTAGGAATTTTATATATTAATTCCAACAACCAAAACTTGTTATGTTCAAAAATTTCGTATATATTAATAACCAAAACATCTTATAGATATCCAAACTTTCCATACACATCAAAATTCTTAATACCTCAAAGGCTCAAAACCTTCTTCACAAAAAATATACTCTATACATTAAAAATCTCAAATAACATAACTAAGTTTAACAATACATACAACTCTTAAACATAAAACATCAACCGTCCAACCGAGCGTCTTCAGTATTGGCATCATCTGTGACACCTTGACTTCAAATACATCTATCAACTATTTCTCGTGTAAGGATCTCAGGCCCCAAAAAAGGTAGGATATTTACCCTACTAATCATGTTCAACAACTAACATTCCTCTAACATTACCTTGAAGAGTTTATGTACAACATTTTGATGAACATACCTACAGTTCAAATACAACTATTTAGTTACAGAACTTCAGATCTAATAATCAGCAATCGCATCATGCAAATGCCTAACACTTATATAAGACTTCAAATATAAGCAAAATATAAGACTTCAAATATAAGCAAAACATCACCTGTTGTAAACGACGAGCAATGGGGTGTTTAAACGACGACAAGCAATTGGGTCTTGAAAGCTTCCAATATTTGATGACGACGGGCATTAGATCTTGAAAGCTTCCAATGTTTGATGACGATGAGCAATAGGGTCTTGAAAGAGACGATGGCAAGATGTTTTATGCTAGGGTTAAGTTTTGAGGGAGAAGATAGCAATGGCTCCAATTGAGGATAAGATTGAAGATTTGGGGGGAAATGAGATTTTGATAAGAAATGAAAGGGTTTTGAAGAGTTTCACGGTAGTCAAAAGGTGCTGGTAGGCATTGAAGGGTTCTAAGAGGATAAGGTGCTGGTGTAAGGAAAGCGCCTTATGCCGGGTTATATACATCAAAAGGTGCTAGTGTGTGGACATGCGCCTTTTGACAACTTTAAGGTTCGAGTCCACCCAATGCTGCTCGATGTAAATTCGTTTAAGGTTATAAGATGCTGTTTTCTAACCCACTAGCGTCTTATGTCAAATTCAAAAGCATCTTTTACTCCTTTTTGTACTAGTGATATATTTCTTAATCCTAATTAAGGATATATTATATTATATATTGAACTTTTGGTAGAATAAAATTAAATATTAATTGCCTCCTAGACTTTTAATTATCTCTTTTGGTCAAACCGGTGGATTGGGAAGAAAGCAACTTATATATATATAATATGTACGTACGGAGTATATATATATAGTTACATGCACAACAAAAATAATCAAAAGTAACTAATCAAAAGTAACTATTAGAAAATTCATAGATACTCTCTGAGTTATAACCAGCCAGCAAGCCAGCCACACCTTAACTTTTTGTTTTTTAATTAATTATATATATATATATATATGCATGCATGCATGCATGCATGACCATATATCACTATAAAAACCGATCTATATATTGAATCTCCACCTCTCCAATATTAACAATTAATCTTCCCTAGACAATTAAGTATACACGAACAAGCTAGGCAACGATATAATGATCCCATCCACCGTAACAATTGATATCCCTATGGAGGAACAACATCCCGCGGCTGAAAACCAACTTCCCACTTTCTTTAGAGTCGCTTATTTAGTTTCGAACTACATCTTTACTCTAGCAGCTGGAACATTTCATGGCGGTCTAGTAGCACCTAGCCGTCATGTCTTGGTTCGCTGTTACCCTATAGTAGCGTTTGTGGAAGCACACGTTGCCATGCCTCCTTCAGCACTAGGCTTTATCATTAACGTCCTTATCGCTTTTGCAGAAATCAAAGCGCAAGGCCAACCTGAGTTCCCTTTTAAAACCCACCCTCGCCACATCAGGCTCTCCGTTGCAAGTGTCATAATGTATGGCTTGGCTTGCGCAATCCAACTTTTTGTTTCTGCCTTTGGTCTTCATGGCACTTCAGTGTTTGCATTTACTGCGCGATTGGGGAAAATAGGTTCCTTGTGTCTTTTGGCGGCATCTTTGGCATGTTTATTCTTATTTTGACGTACTGCATGCATGCCCGCTATTAATACTTGCAAACATATATGTTCTTCGACGTTCGTGTTCTTTTATCCACCTTTTCTAAGAAAAGGATATGTTTAAGGTATAGTAATTTCCTAAAGCTGGAATAGGTTCAGCTAGGTTCAATATATATATGCTTGTAAATATATATTATTGTTCTAAATAATAAAAGTGGGTTTATATATAATATATGTTGTATCCGATATCATATCAATTCGGATGCATGCATGTGAGCCATTCAGACGAGAGCTCTATATATTAATCATTAGTTTGACATGCTCGATCCGCTATAAAAACGCGCGTTGTATGTTTCCATAATTAATTAACCGATTATATATGGCCTTGTCTATTCACACACCCTAAAATTCTATCTACACACCTGTTTTAAAACCAAGCATCACGGATAGGCCTTGATGCGGTGCCTGAGTCACCTTTCTGTCAATGTCAACCGAGGAATGTCGTAAACGAAGTGGAATTCGGTCAAACCTGGACATATGCGCCGCATATATGACCTAGGCGCCGATGATGTTGTTGGCCGCATATATGACCCAGGCGCTACGCCGAGGGCCATGCGCGGCGCATAAGGGTGTTGAAGCGTGATTGACTACGTTCGAGGATGTGTCTGGGATAAGAAGTAACCCATGCGCGACGCCGAGCTTTATGTGCAGCGCCTGAGGGTGTGGGAAATAAAAGCATAGGGTGTGTGAATAGGATATGGGGTGTGTGAATAGGATGACCCTTATATATATATGTAAAAAATAATATTAGACATGGGTTTGTGAAAAGCTAGTTCCGTTCCATTAGACCATCCCCAATTAACTTGCACCAATGGGCTGCACTTGCGTTCATGTATTAAGCCGCATGCATGCATGGCATGTCTCATTATGGTGGAGTTATTGTATTTGCCGTTCCACACTTTTTACAAATAATGGCACCCACACTTTATTGTTTACTTGTTTTTTTTATAACTTAATTACAAATAAATGGGTGTACCAAGTTTTTGTTAAGGCAAAAGGTTTTACTAACTTAATTAATAAGTATCGCAATTGGTCTAGCTTCTAGTCCAATGACATGTGTGTGATGATAAAGGTTTGAGGTTTTAATTCTAAATCAAGAGATTTCTGCATCGATCAATGAGTTTTTTCATTAAGACTGAAACGTTAAAATCAATATGACGTTGAAATCCCATCTTATAAAGGTCCACTTAGTTATTAGGCTAGTTTCAAACAAAGTTAAAAAATTAGATAAATAAGCGTCCTATATTAATAGGATATAAACCTTAAAAAGGAAGGTAATATCCTTGTTATTGACAACCAAACCGAAATGAACACTGTACTGCTACATTGTACTATACTTTCAAGCATGTGATACAATGAACTTTATATTATGGATTTGTGGGTTCATCATCATTAGGATTGTTCATGAGCTGAGCCGAACCGAGGGCTAGCTCGTTTACAATTCGAACCGATCGGCTCATTTACATATTAAGCCAAAGTCGAACCGAACGTAAAGGAGCCAAATCGAATCAAGTATTTTTCGAGCGAGCGTCAAGCGAATTTATGATAATTACTTTTTTTTCGTTTTTTTTCTTTTTAAATTGTTTTATAAGAAACAAGTTTAAAGTTGAATATAATGTACATAAATAAAAATTAATAGCTTTTAAAAAACTAATAGTAACTTACAATTTCTTTAGAATTTAAGGTTGATATTGATATAATGTATATAAAACAACTAACAACTAAAAAAATAATTATATATGCACAAACGTATAAAACATCCGTGCAATTTACTCTTTTTACTACTTATTTTGTATGTTTTTTTCCTTTTAAAGCTATATAGACTTTATACCTTAACGTATAAAACATAAAACTTTTTAACGACGTCAATGTCATGTTCTGGCCGAGACAATACTATTTTTTACAAGTGTAACAACATGACTATGACACCGTAACACGTGATTTCAAAAACCTAATGTCACATTCGTAAAACATGTAACAAAGTCACAAACGAACGTCAACTAAGACTCGGACACCGCATCACTCGACCTGATCTTAAATCTATTACAAATCAATTATGGAAGGATCTAAATGTGTGGTAATTAATCGGGCCTCAAAAAAAGCAAAAAGATGCACGTACATGAGTTGGTATATAAATCATTAGTAAGAAGTTGGTATTGGTATCCCTAATGGTGCCTAAATAGGAAAATGCCACTACAAGCTATTAAAAGAAATATAAAAGCTAAAAAGATGCACGTACGTGAGTTGGGTGGTGCACTTCAATGCCATTGTAACTGCTTTTTTTTTTGGATCTCTTTGCCTCACGAAGCTCAATTTGATTAGCTTTTTAATTTCCGTTGTTTTTTATTGATAGCTTAAATTGATACTAACGGTTTAAGGTTTTTTGACGTGAAAACGCTAGCTTGCGCGCACGTATAACTAGTATATATAAATAAGCATTAATCTAAACACTCCCTAGAAAACCCTAGGATTTGAAGTTTAAAAAGGAAAGGACTTTGAATTTCACGCGGAATTTAGTATTTTAACGATAGAAATGATGGAGGGACCATGTAGTTTCACTAGTTTGTTATTAGCTAATCAAAAACTGCCAAACACAAGTGCATCATCTTATCCTCTTTAACTATAAGTAGTAGGGGTGGAGGTTTCATATAATGCGCTTTTAAATAAATAAACATTTAATGTTCTAATATTTAGAATATAAAATTGTGTTCGGCAACTAATTAAATGTTGTGTTCAAGAAAGTTTCAATTTTACCGAGTTAATGAGGCCGTAATTAAAGAAGAAGTTTCAATTTTACTAAGTTAACGAGACCGTAAAGAAGAAGTTTCAAGTACCCCTTCCACCCTAAACTCCCTTCAAATGCCTTTATTTTGTAACCCCTATATTTTAAACTAGGTTAGTGACCCGCGTCTTACACGGGACTGTGTTATAATTAATTGTTAATTCAAAAAAACAAATGCTTATAACTACATAATAAAACTACAAATAAATAAACTTAGAAAAAATGTCAAAAACATTTGTATACATGTTAATACAACTAATTATTTTTCCTTTGCAATTAAAAGAACATCATTTACCAATTAAAAGCAACTAATTCGTGGAGACAGATTATGAAAACAAGTAAGCTATAACAGAAATAAACAGGTCCAAATAATGTATATAGTAAGTAAATTAGTATCACAACTTAATATTACTACCACTTGACCCATATTAGCCCCACATAAAACAACTAACAGTTTCATAAATTCGAGTAGAACATTAACATGAAAACCATATACTTAAGAGCTCCAAACACTCAACTATTTAGCAATTTAAACAACTGAGATGAAACTGAGATATACACATAATGACACCATATATAAACAATCAAACTTTCATTATTCCTTTAGGAGAGCATACACACAAGTTATATGGTAGTCAATGTACACATAATGAAAAAGTCCAAGACTTACACATATTATTAAGGTATACCTTTGCGCAAATCAACGGCAGCAACGCCAATTGCAATCATCAGCTTATTGGTATACCTTGCTATGTCGATTGCCTCAATTAAAAAAATCTAGTCCATTAAATCCTTCATTGATCAAGTCATCAATTGAGCAAATAATGATTCATTATGCCCAATTGAAGATTTAAAGAGTTTGTATGTAATCAAAACAAAACATCTAAATCATTGAAGAACTCATCGTGTAATGTGTGTTTAAATTGATATCTTTTTTTTAGATCAAATTTGATTATGTAAACATCAAAGAATTGATATCCACATTATATATATACCCAGCATAGCATCAAAATCTGTAAAATATTAAGATGAGGAACATATTTCTCTAACGATGACTGGAGCAAAAAACTGAAGCCCCAAATCGATCTGCGAATGCTTGTTACGATCAAAATGAAACTGAAGCCCTAAATCACTTGAACTATGAACCATGAATCAAAACTCTTATTCCCACAATTTTAAAACTTTAAATGACAATAAACTTTGATTTTGTTTAGACCTAATTGGAGAAATCAACTTCAATCTTCAAGAACCCATATGTGATCCGATCGAGAAGAGGAAAGCAAAACGGAACCCTAATTTCTTATGTCTTTAATCGACTAACCTGAGCAAGTATTCAAAACATTAAATTAGCACACACAATCAAATTTTAAAAATCAAAACCGAAGCATACATGGACGATATCGAAATCCATCTATTGTATCTCCAAGTTGATTTTCTTCAAGCTAAAACAAACCTGATTACGTTTAATTCTAATGAGAGAAAAGATGAGATTTGAATTTAACTGCGAGAATGAGACTTGAGTGAGGAGCGGGAGGTTATAGGAAGAAGAAGAAGCACAATATAATTTGGACTTTGAAATCATATTTTCTTGGTGAAGTTTCTCTGGAAGAAAAGGGAGGAGGGAAGTTGGCGTGTGAATAACCTTGTGTATGGAAATGACATGTGTACAATTTTAGGTTCAGATGCTTTTTGCTATTGACACGTGTAATAACATAAGGGAGACTTAACATGGTATTGACACATGGTTAGAATATGTTTGGTTTATTATATTTTATAGATTTTAAGGAGCATTTTCTAGCTAGATTTTATAGAGCACATTTACAATAATCTACACAATTTGAACTTCTTTTCAGTAATGTGATATCACTACAAGAAAAAGGGTTTTAGTGACTAATGTTATAGCAACAAGAAGTTTGGTCTCTATAAGTAACCATATCGCGACAGAATATCGTCCCGTCCCTATAGGATTTTCTAAAATTTTGACTATTTCAACCCTATATATAGCAACGAAATTTCGCCCCTATAGGATAAGCGGGAATCATAGCACCAACCTAAAAAAAACCTTGCCATATGAAATACATATCGCAACAAAATTTCGTTGATATAGGTCAAATTTAAATTAATTTTGACTTTCTTTTAATATGTGTTTTAAAACTCTAAACTAAAAATTGTATCCTATCGAGACAAAATTTCGTCACTATAGGGTTTATACCCAACAAAAGCTACTCTTCAACTCACTTTCCCCCAAAATTACACCAAAATTCTATCTCCATCTCATGCTTCTCATCGTCTCCCACCTCACATTATCTTCTTACAACCCGTCGAAGCACTGCAACTCGCGGGTCTTCAACTTGTTTTGGCCGTTGTTTCAGTTTGTACCATCAAATCGTTGCTATAGTCTATATATATAGCAACTAACTCTATAGCAACAGATTTGTTTAGCTATTGCTACGAGGCTATGAATATGACTTTATAGCAACGAAAATTAGTCGCAATAGTCTATAGCGAAGAAACGAACACTACTAGAAAATTTGGCAATAGCGACGGTCATTTCGGTCGCAAAACGGTCTCAAAAGGCCATCTGAGACCGCTTTGCAACTAGAAAGTCAGTTGGAAAAACACCCGTCTCTAATGCCCTGTAGCAACCATTTTGCGACCGATTTTATACTTGCGACCACATTTTCCGTTGCAAATCTTGCGACTGTTGTTGTCGTCGCTATTTTTGCGACCGCCATTGTTTGCGACGATTTTGCGACCGAAAATATTTTGTGACGATTTTGCGACCGAAAATATTTTGTGACGATTTTACCACTAACCACTAGATTTTGTAACTCTTTTAGCAACCAGAAGATTCCTACCGGTTGCACAGCTACAAGCTTTTACAACCCTTTATTAAGCACTAAAATACACTAATAAAGCTCATACTTGTAAAATTTACCATTTATCAAATATTCAAAACTACATTAAACAATCCAAAAGTTAAACGACCAAACATACGTTCAAAGTTTTTGATAACAACTCATATACATGTTTTCCATAACAACCGATAAACAAGTTTTTAGCCTAACTTGATGATTGCCCTCCTCGAGCCATAACTTTTAGCATCCTTTCAAAGTTTTCCATCCTGTTGCGCATAGTTTCGTTTTTCGCCGCCAACCGCTCAATAACTCCATTCATCCTTTCTTTCTCTTCATCTTTTTCTTTAACAAGCTCGTCTATAACTTTGTTCAACCTTTCTATCTACATAACAACCCATAAACAAGATTTGGATGAATATAGATGATATCCCTAACAAACACTACTTTAACTATTCGCTTTAACTGAATACAAGCTCGGCTACATATCAAGCCACACTACACATTTCAGCAATTTTAACCCTATAGCTCAAGTCACCATCTCCTTAACCCCATTCATAATCAGTTAAACCAACTAAATATATATATATATATATATATATTCAAGAACAAAGTGTATAAAGGAGTTGTACCTGAAGTTTCTTAGATTTTGGCTGCAAAGAAGACATGAAAATATTAGATTGTAATCACCAAATGTTATATCGAAGCTAAAAAGAAAACAAACGGGAGAGGGTAGTTACTGAGTTATCTGTCACAACAAATGTTCCACCCAGTTGAAGCAGCCGAAATGCCTGTTTTGTCAAATTTATTGTAGCTCTTGCTGGGCATTCATGAAGCTGCAAAGTGTCAAAACGCGTGAGGAGTTTAATGAATACAATCTCTTAAATCATAGGTTGTGTATTGTTTAATAAAGTGTATTATCAACTGGAAACTAAATGAGCCATACCACATAGGAGGTTGAAACAATGTCAAATGATTGTGAATCCAAGCTGGTATCTTCACCATTTGCATGTATCCACTGGAATGAGTTTGAACTCTTAGGTCTTCTCTTTTCTTTATATTTAGCAACAGCTAGGAAGTATGATGATAGATCCAAACCCTGTAGCATAAAATGACTGAAAAATAAATACCCAAATCGTAAGAACTTGCTATCATAAGTTTTACAAAATCAGACTAGAAACCAAATGCCAGAAATGGCATCCAGTAATAATAAAGCAAGCAACCATTGCAAACTATAACCAATGATGTTAATCAGTAACAATGAATAAGAGCAATTAGGTAACTTAACTTAAGATAACCCCCAACAAAGAGATATTATAAAATAATCATAGTTGGATATAAAATTTCATACTAGTTGCAACAAGGGATAAAACGAAGGTTTATATGATTATATCACAATTATATACAAAGTGCACATTCAAATACCCCGTAGGCCATAACTCCAATCGTTTGGCCTTGATTCAAATTCTTTGTGTTAATATCTTCTTAAGGGTCATGTCCCCTGGTATAAAGGCCTAATGTTTTAACTCATGCATACAAAATAAGGCGTTATGTGGACCTCATGTAGTAGTTAGGTCAAAGGTTCTAGTGTTCTAGATACAATGGTTAATCAAAATAAAAAAAGGAATATTTTCAAGCTATACATACTTACAGTTAGTTTAGCAGAAGGAAATTTATCAGCAAGAAATTTTGTGCAAATAACCTATAGAGCACCCAATATCAAGAATGTCTCTGACTTTCAAGTTTCCTGAATATTGTTGATGATGTTGCTCAATAGCATTGAGCCAGTTTCCGCGAACTATTTCATTTGCTTCCTCGAGTGAAGAAGCATCAGGTATAGCCCATCTCACCATTGACATAGTTGCAGCCTCAGCTTCTGCAGCAGCCTAAAATAAACACAGTGGGCTATTCATTAACAAGAATGCTAAAAAAGAGCTGTTAGAAACAACATAATGTCCTATGTGGATACTTGCAACCCTCAAGTTTTGAGTTCAGGTTTCTTTTCAGACATTGGTGTATCAGGTTATAAAAATTTTTATGAAAAGATAAAACCGACCATGACCCGGTTAAGGACCTTCTTGACCCACCCGTGTCTGCCACATGTTTATCACTAAAAATAAAAGATGAACATGATATGCAATTTCTTTACTGCTAATATATTTGCATACATTATGAGCAAGTAAACCTTCAAAGGTGCATGTAAACAAGTAAAACACACCCTATATCAACAAGATTTGTACATAGTTATGTAAATTGAACATAGATCTATAGTAAGCAACCAATAAAAGTAGCAAAATATTTAGTACATATAATCATGAACAGTGAGTGATTTTTTTATTCGTTATCTTTTACCCTAACACGAAAATAAACAAAGATGTTTTGATTGTAAGGTAGAGAGCAAACTTGTTGAGTGTTGAAAGTAAACAAAGATGTTTTGATTATAACTGGTGATTGTTGCTTTAGTAGGGGATATATGCTCCCATTGTATCTAACTTGTTTAGTATATTTAAATTGACCTCTTATAAAGAAAAAAATGATGCACGAATGAGTTTCGGGTCGAATTTGTGAAGATGAGTAAAGCTGAATGGTAGTAATTTTTGTTGCTGTCATGTTTTCAAGAATTCATATAAAATCACAGACATGTCTGGTGTTTACAAACCTTATATGCTTGGAAAGCCCTTTGAACATACTTTGTTTCATATTTAAACATGAAAAGTTGATTTAAATTGTAAGAGGGTCAAAATAGTAGGATGATGTGGCTTCCTAAAAAGAACAATAAAAATTCTACGAATCAAACACAATCACTAATTTCTTCATTAACACAGTCATGATCAACCAAAATCTAAATCCAAAATTCGAAACCATAAGCATATGCACAATCTGATCTCACTTAAACACGTATCAATGACAACTAATTTTATTATTTTTAAACTGGAGTTGGATGAAGGGTTTTTAATGTGCATACATCCTTAAATCTCATGTATGTAATATGCTTCTTATGCTAAACAAGTAAACATGTCGATAGTTGTAATGGTTTTGAAACAATATATGAAGATGGAGTATAACAGTGAAACTAAGCAGACAACAAACATGAAATGTATAATGAAGAGACAAACACTAAGCAGACAACAAACCATATCGACGGCAAAGAGTATTAGGTAAACGCCTCTTTGTGTAATAAAAGTAAAAACACCAAACTACAATTAAACAGTACAAACTAAGCTACAACTAAACATCACAAAATAAAAGAGCAAAAAACTGCAAAGGATTGACTTACCAAGTTGCATTAGATTTCCATAACACAAATAGCTAAAGATAATGGCACCATGAATCAAACACCACCCGCACCTCTACCAGCAGAACTTTGGCAACAGATTTCCAAAACGCAAACACCTACATCCCACACCTCTACCGGTAGAACTTCAAAACACATACACAATCTAAAACACAATCTAAAACGCAAACACCTACATCCCACACCTCTACCGTGTATATCCCTTATTGTTGTGCCGTAGTCAAAATGCCCATAAGTCAATGATCCAAGTAACAAAGATTTTATTTTTTTATGTTATCTTTTAACCTACTCAATACGCTAATGAATACCATTAACAAAACAAACCATCATTATCATTATAAGTATAATAAACTCTAATCATACAGAAGCACAACAAACGTCACAACACATAGCACAAGAACTCACCACTTATTAGCAAAAGCAAGAAACCAGCAACACAAACTCAACACCACCTAAACCACGAAAAACAGATAAGTAAAAACGAAGTCACTCTATAAAACTTGAATACCAAAAGAAACATTACAAGAACACATGCAACCACAACACAAAATAAAGATTTATAACCAAAAGTTTGAAACCCAAAGTCTATTTGCAAATAATTAAAACTAAAAAATAATAAAACTCAACCAACCAAAAGCACAACAATACCTAAACAAAAGGAACTTAAGACAAAGAAACAACTCTGCCTTGTCAATAAAAACTCTAGTAATGTCAATAAAAACTCATCATTTCACGCACATCGCTTTTTTTCATTCTCCCAATCAAGGTTGGATCATTTTCTTGGTTCAATAAAACATGATTCTTCATTGATTGTAACTAAATACATAGAGAAACTAAGTAAGACTCGTTAAGTGACCCACATTCTACATCATCACATCAGTAAAGTTATGTTCCAACAAACCATTACACCATCTAGTGCACTTACCCTTTCAAGCCGCTGAAGCAGGGCAGTTTTGAACCGACGAACACCATGCCCAATAGAAGTGGGGTCAAGCCTATGGGCTTTCTCAAATGCATAAAACCGACCTGCAGTGAAACCATCATTTAAAATAGAGGTCAAGAATAACTAAAAGGTGTACCTGTTAGCTCAGCTTTAAGATGATGAGCAGGTTAGTTGGCCAGCATATTTAGAAGATAAAGGATTAATTGTGAAATAAAAAACACACACTTTGCAGCACTGGTACCGTACGTAAGAAAATAGGTACTGGCCATTTTTGGTCTGATTGACAACCTTCTTGTAAGGCTGATATGCCAAAGTACTTTGTTCCAAGTCATTTGTAAGTTAGAGATTCACATTTTCAACACTTTGTAATGGCTATGTACTTATGTAGTGCTAATGTAAAATATAGTACTAAATTATAAATCCATGGTTTTAATTTTCTATAATATATGTTTCCTTGAACTGTTGAAAACATATCACAGTCCCACCATTAAGAACGTCACCAAAAGTCAAAAGTAACTGAGATACATTATGCACGACGAACGGATTGGTAGAGACCTACAAGGCTACAAAAAACTATCTACATGGGATCTCCAAAAACACCATTCAACCTCTTTTCAAATACATGCAGCATATAAACCAGTCAACACTAAAGTATCAATAACAATAGTATCCGTCTAAAATGGCACAATGAACAGCTTTCTAACTAGTCTACCCTACCAAATGCTCAAACACCATTAAAAATAAGCATAAAACTATCAAGATATACAAAAAACTTAAATGATGCAAGTCAAATTAACCAGTAGAAACCTACAAACCTACAATAACTTGCAGCATTGCTACTCTTACACAAAACAGAACAAGATCAAATACAACAGGGATAAATTAATGTTCAACCGAATGATCAAATACAGCAGGGATAAATTACTTTTTTGGAACTTCAACATCATCTCTGGCCTATAAATTAACTTCAACAAATAGATCTTATATATATAGCCTTAATGTTCAACCAAACAATCTTATAGATAAAAACTAACAAAATGAAACGAGAGAAGACCTGGAAAACGTAAGGCCTTTGATGAAGCTTCAAAGATCCTTAGTGATGCCGAACGTCTCAAGCTTCAACTCCGTCGGTGAATCAAAAGGAGAGAGGAGGAATTTGATCGGCGAGTGGCTTCAACTCCGTCGGTGAATCATAAGGAGAGAGGAGGAATTTGATCGACGAGTGAGAGGATCGCAACGGCGATGTCTACTGATCGGCGATTTTGACCGGAGCAGAAGAAGAATGAAGGTGATTGCTTTGTTATGGTGGAGGGGAGTCGAATAACAAAAGTTAGGGTTTATATTTCATCTTTGATGCACACTAATAACAAAAGCTGAACCACCAAACCACCAACGGCAATTTTGTCTCATTAAAATATTGATTTAGATTGCGACGTATGGACGGTTGAAAAGAATAAGTTTCTAATTATTTTATCAAATTTTAACTATTATTTATAAATTAATCAATTATATTCTTTAATAAATATTATTTTGCGACCGTTTTGAGACCGTTTGGTTAAAGTTGCTACCATTAAAGTTTTGGTCTGAAATCGGTCTATAATTTTGAGACCGATTTTTTCGGTTGCAAAATTTGGTAGCAATTGCCTAATTTTCTAGTAGTGTTCGGGCTATAGCAACGAAAAAAATCGTTGCTAAAGACTGTTTTTCTTGTAGTGACATTGGTTAATCATCGGAATATAATGTCTCCTTCGAACTTTAACATGTAAATTAATATTGCAATGTTAAAACTGACACCTATATTTAAATTTTTTTACCGGCCAACTCACAGTTCACTAAACCTTCCCTTAAATGCTCGTTTTAAGATCACATTAAACACGTTGCTACCAAATATCTAAAATACGATTCCAAAAACTGAAAAAAAAATTCAAAAGAGATATTACTTAAACTTAAATTTCAGAGTCATTTACTAGTTAATTAACGTATCAATATCTCAATTTATTTTAACTTCCGTTATGTGTGTCGTTGCAAAAGTTTCAACAAGCTCATAAAAAAGAACTCATAAGTTATCAATTATATATTTAATATAAGTATTCGTATCAAATGTCATAAAAAAGAATATGCTTCGGGACACAAATTTGCTTCTTACTAATTCTTTTTTAATTATATATATATAGTTCAGGACCATAATATAATAACACATTACGTTTCTAGTAATTAACCCAACAATCCCACATGCATTTCTATTTCTTTATTATCAATATACTTCTCTTTTTGTCAACGACCATACATTATATATAGTTATTAATTATAACGTTCGGTATTATATTTAAGTTGGGAGCTGATGATCACTTTATGTCCTTGGATACCAACACCTAAATGTTTTTTAGTAATAAAACACAAAAAGGAAAAGAAAAGTAGTATGATCGACTATATATTGGAGAATATTTTTAACTGTATCCCAACTTGAGTATCCCTTGCCAAAAGTTGTTTGCCAGTTGGCTCATTACTTTGCCCAATATGTAACAATTTTGAACAAGACATCTAACTTAACATATCTTCGCATTTTGCCCATTTGCTAATTATATATAAAACATTATGCATGGTCTCAACTGGATATTTGGATGAAGCTACCTTCATCCGTTCGCGCAATCACATGATGTGCTGATGGATTTACGTTACCTAGCTAGCTTGTTAGTCAATTTGGTTTCAAGAATGGATCACATATATAAACAAAAATTGGTGGAGTTGTTATTCAAAGTCGCGTTTACATGATGTATATGGAAGAATAGAAATGAAATTTGTTTCAAAGGCACATACTCATGCCCACCGCAAACAATAGAGGAAGTTAAATTAACCGAGCTTTTTGTGGATCAAGAATAAAGTGAAAATATATTAGTTAGTTTGGGATACTTGGAAAAGTTTAACTATATATATGCATTATTTATAATTTAAATGTTATTGTATTCCAGCTTCTTGCTAGCTTTATCTTATTTAATAATATTGCTTCCTTCATTTAGAAAAATCATCTATCAGCTACCCGTTCATCAATCTAGTTAAGATTGTAGAATGAAGGTGGCATGTCATAAACATTTTCAAGAAACCCAAGAAACCTGTTAGTAATTCCTATGATATATATAAATTTAAATTTAAACGGGTCATAACATTTAGCTCGCTTAAGCTCTTTAGACAGAATTAAGCTCTTTAGTCAAATCATGCAAAAAAAAGTTAAATCAACTAGGGTAAGTAAGTATCATATGCGTGCGAAACGTTTAGTATTATTTAAATTATTTAAGTATAATAGATTGTGTAAAAAGTTGATTGAAGATTTGATGTAGCTAAGCCAAACTAAACCGCTTTGGAAGTTAAAAGATATATTGGTTTTAAATATTCTTAACTTTCACCTTATAGTTTTACCGGTTCCAACTATCAAATTGGCTGGTAACGATCCTAATTTTTATTAATTTGGCAACCAATAGACCGTCGTTAAAAAAATAACGTCGTTAATAATTTTTAATTAAAGTCCAATATTTTAGGGCTTTTGATCGGAAAGAGAATACGAGTCGATTGAAGTAAAAGTTACCTCGTAACATCGCTCTGAATGATGAAACGTTGCTTCAATCGCCTCGTATTCAGAAGCTTTGTTTTAAGATAACTTTTACATCAATCAATTCTTATTCTCCTTCCGATCAAAAGCCCTAAAACATCGGTCGTGAATTTGGAAAAAAATTAACGACGTTAAAAAAGCTAACGACGGCATGTTAATTGCCAAAGCGACAGAATTAAGTTGGGATCTTTACCAATCAATTCGATATTTACCAATCATAATATAACTCTACCATTGATCAAAGAGTAACTTTTTTCTGTGCAAATAATTAATTTCACAAAGGGATTCATAAATCTGTTACAAGTGTTAAACTTTAACAAGCCAACATTTGCCTCACAGGTCCTATGCATGTTGGTCCTCACACTGTTGTATCATTTTAAGCTGACGTGCTTGCATACATGCAGAACAAGCAATATCCAAGGTTTGTCCGGATGTTCAACTCATTATAAAAGAGCTAGAAAATGCAACCGTTCTTTGGGATGAATTGTGGCTGATCACATTGCATATGTTGGCTCGCAACTCACTCTAACTGCAGATGCAACTACCGAATTTGAACAAATTATTGAAGAACATGTACTTCTCAATTGCTATATTTGGCACAGTAGTTTGGATATTGAGATGAACTATGTGTTCTGTTTACCTTATTTATTGCATTAAGATTCTTTTTAGTAGTATAGCTAGATTGGTACCCAAGTTTGATTTGATAAGAGATTAGGAAAATATTGGTTTATTTTTTTTAGTTTGTGTGTGTGGTCGTGCTCTTACTTAACTACAATTTCTATCCATCCCTTGTTAATGTCAAGATTTGAACTCTGGTCTTTTCCCCTAAAGGCAAGGGCCTCTACGTACCACTCAGACAAGGCTAAAAGTGTAAAATGATTGTCACCCGGTAAATAATTTTCGAATCGTTATTCTCTTTTGAAACTATAAAAATGAAAATCCCAATAGCAAGACGCTAGAGCCATAATGAACCAATAAACAAGTTACATTGATAAGTATTGAAAACTAAAATTACACAAAGGCTCTCCATCAATCAACATTTTAAGCTCTAGCCCTATGCTTTATCCACCAAAATGAATTTACCTTGATGTCTTTCACCACCTTTGAAATAAATGCAATCTTGTTTTTAGTCACCACATATATCTATCATCTTAATTAAAAGTGTAACGCACCACCTTAATTTTAACATTTTTGTATTCGAGCGTTGAATTTGAAGTCAAGAAGCTAGGCTTTCCGAACTAATATAAAAGATGATAGGGTTAGAAACCTTGTAACGTGAATGGATCATATACATAATGGGCTGGTTTAGATCGATCCTAACCGGATGATTATGAATTATTTTTATTTACCGGATGATTATGAATTACTTTTATTCAATAGAATAAAGAATAATAAAAAAAAGTCATAAAAAAAAAGTCATAGAATATTAAAGGTTAATTTCAGAATTGACGTGAAATCCAGGCTATTGTCATTCAACCGCTACAAGATCAACAATTCCATAAGCTTGGGCCTCTGTTGCTGACATAAAAATATCTCTTTCCATGTCTTCGGATACAACCCATAAGGGTGGAAGAGAGAAGAATGTAAATTGAAGAATAAGCTAAAGAATAGTAATTGAGAATATTAACGCAAATCTCTTGTTCCTTCATTATAATATGTAACCAAATATAAAAAGACCACAAAGTTACAAGGGACTACTCTTGACTAATAAGAAAAGACATAAATAATACCATACTTTAAAAGAAATACTAAAAACAATAATAACCGGAACAAAAGATAGGACTGGTAGTCTGGTACGTTGACACCATGAAGCAATGTCGTCCCAAACCTCCATAGTTGACTAGGAAATGATCAGTCATTTCTTCATATAGATGTGTTGTGTAGATTACAAGCTGAAACAAATTACTTTAATATCTTAAATCATAATATTTCCATTTTTATTTACATCGAAGCAGAAGACAATAAAACGGCTAACAAGTTATGCCGTTAACCCATTTTGAAAAACAAAACCAAGTAGTTTAACACTCATTCATAGATATTGGGGTCATAACAAAGTTACGCATAATCTGTTGGCCTCAATTAAGTGGCTTCACGGCGTTAGAGTTTAAAAATTTAAAGATATCAAATACAAATGGAACAATACATTGGTAAAAAGTTACTTTTAGAGTCACTCATGGGAACCATGAGTAAGGGCTAAAGTCCATCTATAACCAGGACGTTTTAAGAATTTTCCAAAGAGACTTGGCCGAGAAATCCAACGAGAGACACCGGCCCCCAACCAGCACCAAGTGTCACAACAAAAGCCTAGTCGCAACTTTTGAAATCGTTTATTTTGATAAACAACATTTCCACCAATATCCTTTTAAAAAAGAATCTTCGTTCAATTTCGAGTAGTTTTCCTTCAACTTTTAAGGTTTATAAATTAATCAGGCAAAGTGGTCAATGTTGAGCCGCAAAGCAGCTTTTGTGTTTGTTTAATGGATGTGGTAACATGATTAATGATGATACTGACATAAACAAGAATATATAAAGGAAACTATCTTTTGGGAAAACATAAGGAAACTTAACTTGTTAATTGTTATCTTATGCATGCCACTTAATTATGTCTAATGGTGTATTTTTAAAACATGGTTAAATATCGTGGGCACGTTCGTTGCCATTAGTTATGGGATGGATAAAAGATTAAGTGATGCATGCCTGATCTTATTTCTCAACTTGCACCAAACAAAATTCGGGTATAAGGGATTATTAATTTAAGTTCAAGGAGCAAGTTTTTGATTGCAAGTATGCTTACTCGAAACCATGCACCCAAATCTCCCATTTAATTAGATCCCCTAAGATCATCACCAAGTACGGGTCTCCATTATTTTCAGTCTGTACTTCTTTCTACCCCTGAGCTCGAAAACCTGGTAGAGGACTCATATAAACATATTCATGGAGGTCTCCATGAAGAAAATTAAAGCCTTTTTGACAACGAACTGATGTAGTGACCAAGATATGTTAGTTGTAACTGACAGATTGAATCGTATGGAATTAGTTTCGTTTGGCTCTAGACTACAATTCGATAGAGAACGATTTGGCATGCACTCTACGATTTCCTGGAATGAAAGTAAAGCCGTTAGGCTTGGTTTTCTTTGAGTTCAAGATATTCGACAAAAGCCGTCTTTGCCTTTTCTCTTATCGATGTAATCCCTGTCTTTAACTTGGCACTAGGGCGGCTTGCTTACCTACCTAATGACTTTATTCACCGAATAGTAACCACTAGAAGATGGAGTCTTTAACAACCTCTATGAACTACCTATACTCCTACAACTTGCCTTTTTAAAGCAATTGCTTGCCCGGATTCTCGTCTTTCGTTTTATCCTTCCTCATTCCCTTAGCCGTGTTAAGTGATACCTAATATTTTCGAGTAATGTAGAATTTACCTCAAAAAGTTGCTCTAACCTGATGGCATAGTTGCAACCTAAAACTTACACAAGTTGTTCTTATTACATGATTTTAAAATTCAAACTTTGTTTTGTTGAATTATGTAACTTATTTTAAGTTTTGTACCAATCAAGTCACTCAAACTTTTCTTTGTCTCAGTTAGATAACTCATCTTAAAGTTTTGTTCAAATTAAGTCACTCAAACTTTATTTTATTTCATTTATATAACTTAAGTTTACTTTAATATTTCAATCTTATATATATGAAATATTTTTTAAAAAAATTGTGAAACATTTAAAAAAATGAAAATTTTAGAAACTCCCAAAAAGTTTAAAAAAATGACAAAAAAGTTAGTTTTTTATTTATAATTTGAATATTATAAATCATTTTTTACATGTTCTACAACTTAATTATTTAGGATTAAAACATATTTGTAAAGTTAAGTTACCTTATTAACTAAAATAAAGTTTAAGTGACTTAATTAAAATAAAAATTAAAAGTAACTTACATAGTTAGCAATTTAAAAATAAGATCAAATCTTTTTAATGCAAATGTGTAACTGGATGAGGGTAGTGGTGCTACCACTTAACTCGAATAACTTTAAATACTTCGTTACTTTATTAAAAATAATACACCATGAAATAAAGAAGTTTTATTATCTCTAATTTGAATTACTATATAATTTTTATAGAAAACCATAACTTTCTGGAAGAACTTTTGACTTTTTATGCTTAGGTAACGTGATTTGTAAAATGTTTTTATAGTGTGATTATGACATGGCTGATTTTAGTTTTAGGGATTTTTACATATTTCCCCTTCCTAAGCATCTTAATTACATATATCCCCAATGCTTAATTTTTATTACATATTTCCCCTTCCATTAAAAGTTGACATAATTACCCTTTCTATTAACTCACACAAATAAATATATATGTGTAAATGAGATTTAGACAAAAAATTATTATTGTTATATCAAATAACAAAGCTAGATCCTTGACGAGCGCTTTAAGAAACAAGTTAATTGTAACGTCTTTTAAAAAATAAAATAACCTAAACAACTTGTAAACATAATGGCCTAATGGATTTGATATGGATTGAAATTAAGAGAAACATGTAAATAATTATTTTATTAGTTCATTAAGGGTAAAATAGTAATTTAATTAATTAATTTTAATGAAATGGGTAGATGTGTAATATATGTGCCTAAGGAAGGAGAAATATGTAATTAATTTTTAGGGTCGGGTAAATATGTAATAAAAAAACTTAGGAAGGGGATATATGTAAATGCCCCTTAGTTTTAAATAGGGCCAGTTATGAGGATTATAAAGCCTTAAACAAATTTGAAAAAAATGTCCCTCTATCTTTTTTCTTTTGAATTTTTTAAATAATTTTAACTATGTGTTTGTTAAAATGATTTTAAATACAATGGACTACTTGTTTTAACAATTAAGTTATTTGTTTTACAAAATAGTTTTGTTATTTAAACAAAATTACTTGAATATACAGCTCATGATTCTTTATTTTTAAAATTAAATAAAATATATACAAAAGGTTAAAGTTTTTGGGCCCCTCAACGGGTCTGGATGAATGTCCAGGCCGCCCGAACCTAGGGTCCCCCATGGCCTTAAAAGCATGATTTGTAAAACGTTAGACATTAGCTAGTAGCACGATTGTAACATGAATATATGTTGTGTTGCCCAAACCCGGCCTGTGTGATACGTACACTGGTGGTTCAAAAGCTTTGTTAATTATTACAAGTTGGCTCCACGTTAACATATAATTAACAACCATTACTTCAAAATAATTTATGATTTGGAATTTAACTTAAGGATAAATACTTTGAGAAAAGACTAATTATTCTATTTCAAAATAATTTGATAAGTAGAGTTGCTTATCTTCATTCAATCAGAAATAGTGCGCACTTTAAGCACTGAATAAGCAATAAAGTATTAACTAATATATATAATCGTCATAAACACTAAATCACCCCACCCACTAATTAAGCTAAGCCTAAGGATTAAACTATAAAAGGAAAGTGCTTGGGCATGCATTATACTGTAATTATTTATTGAGACCACCTTCAAGTGTTTTACCCTTTAACTTGTATCAAAGTAACCACCTTCAAATGTTTCACGTATTTGATTGCTCTAATTTAAACGCATTTACAAAAGTCATCTTTTTTTCCAAAGCTAGAGATATATATATATATATTACTTAAGAGTAATTAAAATACATGGATGGTTGTTGTTCTTTCCTTAAACTTATGAATTTGATCCGTAATCTTTTAATTAATTAAAACTATGGTTATATATATCATTCTCAATCTTTATTTTAATTTCTCATTCTTATATGGTCCAAATTAAACTTAACCTTTGTAGTTAAATAAGAGGGTCAAAAGTAAGAACGCATACCCTTATCTAGCTATGGCAGGGTTAAAACTTTGAAATTAAGCTAGGTCGGGGCTTCATATATGCACCGACCTATGTATTTTTGTTGTATCGTAGGGCAATCTATTCTTCATAGTGCATCAAGGTTTTTTGTTTTTTAAAAGTATTGCATGTTAAACCATTCACGTACTTTTAGGGATTAAAAAGAGATCGAATCATTATCATTAATTAAACAAACTGAATATATTTCTAACTAAATGACATCTATCTAATAAATTAGAGTTTTTAGGAGGCAAATTTTGAGGGGAATACACAATTTATTTTATAAAAGGAAGGTTGAGAGGGAAAATTGAGTAAGAAAGTTAATAAAGACAAAATTTTGTGATTAATAATAATTTATAAAATTATTTATAAATTTTTAAAAATAATAGTTATAATGTTTTAAAAATATTTTTATTCAACCCGTGTGTAATACACGAGTGTTAAACTTAGTCTATCTAATAAATTAAACTTTTAGGGGGCAATTTTTGGAGGGATTTTTTTTTCTATAATAGGAAGTTTGGGAGGTAAAATTTAGCTAAATTTTTCACCATGCAAGTTGATGGAGCCAACTCCTTAAATGTTATATATTTACAAATTGTTAAATATAATGGTTATAATTTCTTTATAAATATTACTATTTAACCCGTGTGTAACACACGGGTATTAAACCTAGTCTATCTAATAAATCAAGATTTTATGGAAGGCAATTTTTAGGGGGGAAAAATTATTTGTTTTATAATAGGTAGTTTAGGAGGGAAATTAAAAAAAAAAAAATTTGACCACCATGCATAAGTTGATGGAACTAAATCTTTAAATACTAAATATTCACAAATCATTAAGCATAATGGTTATAATTTCTTTATAAATGTTGTTATTTAACCCATGTGTAACACATGGGTATTAAACCTAGTATATATATAGTAAACTTTTGGTGTCCTACGTACTTACATGCATCAGTTACCATAGGTTAAGTTTTGGACCATATATATAAGAAGAGAATAAAGATGATATCCGTAGTTTTAAAAAATTAGGGATCAAATATATAGGTTTTGTATAACTATACATGGAAACGTACAGATAGATTTAAAACTTGTATAAACAACAATATTGTTTCATTTGTCAGGTGAAGAGCATTAATTACCATTTCATAATTCTATGTGAAACAAGTTTTAACCTTTTTGTTAATCTTCTATCAGTTTGCGTATATTAACCTAGCTTACTAATTATTAGCAATATACTAGATTAGTATATAAAAATGCAGAGTTTTTTACTAAAATGGTGTTGGTGAAAAAATTATTTATCAAAATAGTGTTAGTGGGAAACTATTTCCTAAATTGGTGTTTTTTAAAAACCTTTTGTTTCTCACTCCTAACTTTATTGGATATAGATTTTTGCATTAAAAAAATGTTGATATGAAAACTGTTGAAAAAAAGTTTTACAAAAGAATTAAAAAAAAATTTGTTCAACGTTTTTTAAACCTCTTTAAATATGACCGTTAATTTAGTTTTTTTAAGTAAATGTTTGATTTACAAATACTTGTGTTAATTTCAAATTCTGTAAGAATTGTCTTCATCGAACTTATTTAATATGCTTTCTTAAAAAATATTTTGAGTTATCCAGTTTTTTTTTTATTTTTTTAAAATCATTTTTCAAAAACGATTAATTTATAATATAATAATAATAATAATAAGCTTTTAAAAACAAAAACTCTCATAAAATTTATTGTTAATGAAAAAAGTAAAATAAAATTTGATCGACTAAAACATTCGTTACTAAAAAAACGTTCAGAAAAAGTAAGCTTTTAAAACATGTAATTAAAAACAAAATTAATTCACTTTCAAAATTCAAAGTAATCAAAATTAAAAGAAACGGTGAATGCTTATAAATGAATATATAGAGAGAAAAAAAAACTTAAAAAACACTATTTTAATAAATAGTTTTTCACCAACACCATTTTGGTAAATAATTTTTCCACCAACACTATTTTGGCTAAAAACTCTAAAAATGCATATGATTATTAGAGTATATGTGTTAAAGTTAAGAGCTTGCAATTGCATCTCTTTTATTTTTTTATAATCAATATGCTCTCCTTTATTCGATTTGTCCTAATCATACATTGACTATATGTTATAATTGCGTATTTGTCATCATTGCCTACGTCATCGCCTTTGTCATCAATACAAAAGTTTCATTATAAGCCTGAAATATTACTTTTAAGGGTAATTATATATATATCCTTATAAAGTTGCATAATATCATATTTACCCTTTGCATGCTTAAAAAGTGTTGTACATTATGCATTAAAACTTATACAAAGGGTAAATATGATATTATGTAACTTTGTAGGGGTATATATGAAATTAAACCTACTTTTAACCCCTCAAATTTAGCCATGTGTACACTTCATTCCTTATACTTAACTATATGTTTTTTAGCCACTCACCATCTCCTTTTCTCATATTACTTTACAAATTTTTACGATGTGCTTGTTTTTATCTACGTTTCCGCGTAAATGTCATTCAAAATGAAGTTGTGCATCATAATGTACAAGTTATTGAAGAAAAAACATACAAACCATCGAAGCCAATTAAACGTTCCAAGTTTTATAGTTATTTTTTCTATTCTTAGTATAATTTTTTATAGGGAAAATATCATAAAAATGTAACCAAGTTTACTCACTGTTCCAATTAAATACCTCTAACTTTTTTTTGTCTCTCTAAAATAACTGAAGTTTCATAAGTGTTCCAATCATATGTAATATTTTTACAAATGTTTGAATATTATAAAATTGAGTTGGGCATATAAAACATATATGAATTATGATTATAAAAAAGTGAAAGTTTTTTTTCCAATCAATTTGATTCGGGATCAAAAAATGAAGACTAAGAATTTACAACTTAAAAACAAAGTTCTAAATTTTTTAAGTTTAAGTCAAATTAAATAAAAATAATCATAAAATAGTAGCCAAAGTTTATACATATTTCATTTGCCCAACTCAATTTTTAAAAATTCAAATAATCGTAAAATTAGTACATAGGATTGGAACACTTAATGAAACTTCAATGACATTAGAAAGACAAATAAAGTTTCAGATATTTAAATGGAACAGTTAGCAAACTTGATTACATTTTTACAGAGTTACCCCTTTTTATAATATAATTGTTTATATAATCAAAACTTTTACACGTTTATTTTTTTATCAACGGTGTGATATGTTTATATTTATAAGCTTCCGCGGACGTGATCTTTTAACAACTTTATGTTTACATAAAATTGTTAATATTATCAACAACATCGCCACAATGCACGAGTTTGCGAAGGTCAAATTTTTTATATAAAGTTTTGAATTTTATCAATGACTTCTAAATTTTTTCTTATATATATAAAGCTACCTATGCTATCAGCATGCCTAGCTTTCAACTCATGTGTTAGCACTTAGCAATAAGAAGATACGTCTTATTACAAATAGAGAAAAAAAAAACTTTTTCGTACACATTTACATGAATGCCCTATACATACTAATTTTTGATGGAGACCAACCTATTTTAATGCTGGCGTGTGATCCTTTCAATCCATTGCTTTAACCTGTGTAACAACTTCAACCTTTTTTTTTTCATATCGCACCACTCTTACATCTTGCTACTTCCTACGGCCACTTGAATCTGTGAATTATTTTTGTTGTATCATGGTTTTTACACGCACCGGCCTCCTCTATAATTTTAATCGTAACTGTTTTAGGTACCCTGCTTAAGGCTGCATTATTTATGTTCATTAAGAAGCTACATCTTACTGGTTTAAAGTCTTTTAACGGTTAATAAATACCCTCAAGTCTTATTAGTTAAAAGGTAACATCGACGATCTTACGATAACTCATCACAAGTTATATGACTTATTACCTCTTGAGTTTTAACAATTAGAACACTTTAAACCATTAAAAGTCAGTTTTTTCATACTTTTTCATACTTTTCAGACATAACGGCAAATTGCTAAGTAAAGCACCTTTAGAGTAATCTCAAGGAAATATACCATGAATCAAAAGTAGCTACTAGAAAAGTCCTAGCTAGCTATAGCTAGATACTTAATTACTTATATAATAAAATACGTACCAAACCCTAAAAAATTAGATATAAAAAATCAAAAGTAATATATGCATATGGAGATAGAGGATCTTAGTGGAAATAAGTCAAATATCATTCACACGTAAGTTGCGGCAAATTAAAAGAAAATATTAGAAAATTCTTAGATGTTGGAGCTGACTGTATCTTTGCTGATAGTGATACCTAAAGACCTAAATGTTTTTTTTTTTCTTAATTTCTAATATGATTGATCACCCACCAAAGATCCTCATGCAAGACCACTATATATAAAGTTCAAATGAATCTCTACCAATCCAAAAGTACATCTGTTAAGATCAAACACAATGACGATTCCGTTCACAATAACAATCGATATGCCAATCGACGACCACCAGCATGTGGAAACCAGACTTCCCACATTCTTCACGGTTGCTTACTTCGTTTTGTTTCAATGCCTCAACTACGTCTTTACTCCAATAGCAGGAGCAGTTCATAGCCATCTAGTGGCACCTATACGTCGTGTCTGGGTTCAGTGTTACCCTATAGTAACGTTCGTGGAAGAACGTGTTGTCATGCCTCCTTCTGCACTAGGCTTTATTGTTGGTGTTCTCATTGCTTTTGCAGAAATCAAAGCACAAGGCCAACCTGAGTTCCCTTTCGAAACTCACCCTCGCCACATCAGGCTCTCTGTTGCGAGCGTCATATTGTATGGCTTGGCTTGCCTAATTGAACTTGTTGTTTCGGCCTTTGGCCTTCATGGCACGTCCGCGTTTGCAATTACTACGCGATTGGGAAAAATAGGTTCCTTGTGTCTTTTGGCGGCATCTTTGGCATGTTTATTCTTATTTTGATTTTGATAACTCATGCATGCATGCATGGCCGATGCTTGCAAATTAACATGTTAATTAGGCCGTTCTTGTGTTTTTCTTTAAGTTAATTATCGTTTTAAAGGTAAAGTGATTTCCTAATTAAAACTAGAATAGAACGCTTGTTAATATGTTGTTCTAGTTAATAAAAGTTCTATGTATAATTTCGATGTGAACCATGAGAGTTATCTATCTAATAAATCAAGGTTTTAGGGGGTAATTTTTAGGGAGAAAACATACTTTGACTTATAAAAGGAATCTTTAGAGGGAAAATTTAGTAGGAGAATTGATGAAAAATTTAGTAGGAGAGTTAATGTAGACAAAATTTTGTGATTAATGTGAATTTACAAAAATATTTACAAATTTTTAAATATAATAATTATAATTTTTAATTTTTTTTATACAACCCGTGTGTAACGCACGGGTGTTAAACCTAGTATGTATATATATATATCATTTCACCCGTTCCGGTTGTACTTAAAACTTTGTATTTTTTTCGTAACATCCATTACGTTTCAAGACCCTACTCTAACAACTTCAAACAAACAACTTCTAATATTAAATATTTTAAGAATAATGAGTTAGTTGAAGACAAAACCATTTGTTTATGTCTTGAAACACTTTGATAAGTATACATTTTCTTTGTTAAAAATAAAAGTGTTTTAATTGTTAAAGAAATATGCAAATCAAGTATTTAGTAAATTAATTATTTCTTTTATTATATACAACAAATTACATAATTGGGTCACTTAATATCAATATTAATACATTAATATAACGTGTCATTTAGTACTAGAAGCTTTTGCATGCTTTGAGTTTTTTTAACATAAATAAATTAGCTGTTAAAAGTTAGCTGCACCAAATGTTATTATCAGGCCGGATTCAAATCCAAAACACTTTTTATAGATGAAGGAAATCTACTATCAAAAGCTTCTATGACCTTGGACCATATTTGGTATCAATACTATATTAACTGCGAAAAGTACACTTGTCCACATATGTTGTATTTGTAGAAGAAGGAAATTGTTTTTATAAATTTATAGCTTGTGGGTTCTAAAGTATTTTTATGAAAGAAAATATATACGAACACTACACACTAAACACCTTGACTGGTCAACAACCAAAGTCAACAAAAGTCCGTTTAGATCAAGTCATGAAAATTCCAGCAAAGACGATCGAGTGAGCAACAATTCAAACTAATCTTCTCAAATGATTTTGTCAGAGCACTTGGTGAATGTCCAGCACAACATAACACTTGTCTCAAAGTATTTATAACAGTCTAGACATTATACGATATCATATTAGCTAGCTTCAGATATATCATATGAAATTGGAACAATTAATTAACTGGCTAACGAGGTAATTAACCTATAATATGCTTGATAGATGATCAAGTCTCACAGAATAATTGAAGTATAACACGTACTGGGTCCATAAATAAAATAAAGGACTTAAAACTTTATAAAATGACCGGGTGGGATCTATACATGATAACCAACGGTTAATATTTCTCAACTGTCTATAGACATCGGATCGAGATGAATAAAGTTCGCAAACAAAAGGCCAAGTAGAGATGAAGAATTCTCAGAACATTCGTACACGTCTACGTACATCCGTACGGACAAGATTTCCACATAAATTGTACAAACAATAGACTTGAAATGTTGGTATGTGTTGGTTTTCTTAACAGGTGTACGTACTGATGATGTCAAATTCATGACAATGTTGATAAGACAATGTTGGTATATATGTGTTGGACGGATTTTGGTGCACCCCTTCCCTTTTTTCACCTTTTTAACTCGTTCCAACTAAACGGGTTTGATCAACTTGTAAGTACTAGGCTATGATTAACTACAGATCGGTTACAAATCCGTAGCACATTAAAAATCAAACGGTTGATTTCTTCAAGATGCGTTTTGATAAACAAACCAACACCATGCCTAACTTTCTTATTCCAGGAACATGATTAATATGGCATTGGAGATGGAACAAGTTGGAACTCACAGATCAAGAAAAGGATGCCATAGATGCCCTCAATAACATGATGCTCACAACGGAACCGAATGCTTCACAAAACTCTTGGCTTTGGGGAACCAATACTAATTATGCTTTCAAGTAGGAAGTGTTAAGCAACTAATTCAAGCAAAGATCCTTGGTCAAAAAGGGTTCAAGTTCGTGTGGAATAACCGGACAACAAAGACATCAAACATTTTCAATTGGCAGGATGCGCTTGATCGAATACCGACCTGTGGTTCTTAACTAGCAAAAAGAAACATCTATATGGCGTGTGTGAACTATCAACACAAGTTTGGACAAAGATCTGTTCATGGTGAACAGGGGCGTACCCATGTATGTTGAATAGAGGGCAACTGCTCCCTGTATTTTTTATTTTATTTTAATGTTACATGAAAATCCCGTTGTCCCGTGTAAAATTTTAAAAGTCCCCCCCCCCTCAACTTTTCAAATCAAAGAAAATAACAAGATTGTCTTAAGTTTTTTTAGACAAAAAGCGTCTGTAGTCTGATTTCATCTGATTTAATGTCTGCAGTTGAAGATGTGGTCTAAAGATCTGCAAGCTGAAAATATAATACTATTTGTTATTATAAACTAGATATCGTCTGCATAAACTGAAAATATATAACTGTCAACTGGTGGCCGGCGGTGGTGACTGGTGAGCGGTGATGCTGGTCGACAGTAGTGATGGAGCCGACGGTGGTGGCGGTGGACGGTGGTGGTGCCTAGTGAGTGGTGGTGGTGACCAAGTGGTAATGTAGGTGGTGGTGGTGGACGACGGTAGTGGTGGACAGCAGTGGTGGTGGCCGACGATAGTGGTGGACGAGTAGTGGTGGTGGTGGCTAGCGATGGTGGTGGCCAGTGGCGGTGGTGAGCAAGCGGTAATGTGGGTGGTGGTGGTGGTCAACAATAGAGGTGGACAAGTAGTGGTGGTGGAAGGCGGTGGTGGTGGCTAGCGATGTTGGTGGCCGGCAACGGTGGTTGCCGACGGGGGTGGTGGTTGGTGATGGTGGCAGCTGGTGAGTGGTGCTAGTGATGATAGGGAAAGTGAAAATGGTTTTGTGAAGATGTTTTAAATAAAGGATCCATAGTTTTTTTTATAATAAAATAAGCTGAATTCAAATCTATTTAATAAAAAACAAACAGTCTTCAAGGGTAATATCTGCGCGTCTGCAAACATTAAGCCCCTTAAAGATGTTTGAAGAAAAAACAAACACCCTCCTATACACATCGTCACTTATATGAGTATTGCTCTAAGCATAAAATATCACCACTTTTATGAGTATAATTGCATCAAATATCACCACTTTTATGAGTAAAATTTTGAAAGTGTGCCCCTTCAACTTTTGAGAACGGTTTTCACTATGTGTTTTTTTACAACGAACCGAACCCGATCCGGTTCAACCCGATTTGAACCGAATCGGGTCGATAAGTTATTATATAACGATAGCCGAATGAATCATTAAAAAACTTCATCCCCGATGTAAAAATATTCTAGGACCACCACATATGGTGCAATATCTTACAAGTGTTTGCATTCTCATTTAAGATATAACGAAATCACCGTACCAACTAATGGGTAGTGTACTTTTCAGAAAGACAATCCATGAAATTTTTATGACAACATCATGAAGTATTTGAAAGCAACAAAATGCAGTACAGTTAACAACTAGGTGATATGGGACACCAGGGTGATGACGCCTCTATAGTTAACAACTAGATTGAAGAATGGAACGCACATGCCGCTCCCAATTTTCTTAAAGAGGAAATTATTTATAATATATTTTGCAATCTCGTAGTCATTTTCTTTTCCTTCTAATCACGTATTTTCTATTTTAACTCCATACTATATATCTTTGTTCTATGATATGTATCAATGTGATTGAATCAAATAAATTGAAAGTTTTATCATATCAAAATTTATTATGGTATCAGAGCGGGTTTAGTGCCGCTCGATCAATCGTCGTAAAAAAAAACAACCATGAGCCTTATCGCAGCCATCAATATGTTCATTGAAACTCCGACCAGCGGAATCGACGGGAATGGTAAAGATATTTTCTTTCAAGATGAAGAAAGTCCTATACCCGGCTTAAGCAGTGAGCAATACCAACAATTTTTGAGTATGTTTGGAGCAAAGAATAACCAAAACAGTGATGACGCTTCGCCAATCGCTAACATGGCAGGAAAACACGACCAAGGCAACAAGTGGATTGTGGATTCCGGCGCAACAGATCACATAACACACAAACCAGATTTGCTCAAAAATAGAATAATGGTAACACATGAGTTGCCTGTGACAATACCGAATGGAGCTTCTATACCTGTTGAAGGAAAAGGGGCATGTGTCTTACCTAATGGGGTGGAGATCAATGATGTCTTATATATTCCGAAGTTCACATGCAATCTTTTGTCTGTTAGTCGATTAGCAAAAGATTTGCGGTGTGCTGTAACGTTTTTTCCTGATTTTTGTGTTATGCAAACTTTGGGCTCGAGAAAATTAATTGGAGTGGGTAAATGTAAACAAGGGCTTTATCAGATGGATATGGTGGGAATAGAAAGGAGGACAATGATGGTGACTTTTGATGTATGGCACAAGCGGTTAGGACATGCTTCACACGACAAGTTGTCTCGCCTTGATTTTATTAAGAATGCTTCTTCAAAGACAAGTAATTTGTGTTGTGATTCTTGTTCTAAAGCTAAACACACCAGGTTACCCTTTCCTACTGGTTCTATTAAAACCAAAGAATGTTTTGAACTCATACACTGTGATATTTGGGGGAAGTACCGAACACCTTCACTCACACGAGCAAATTATTTTCTCACTATTGTTGATGATTATAGTCGTTCAGTTTGGGTGTTTCTCTTAAAACACAAACATGAAGCAAGTGAACGTCTAATTGGTTTCCACAAATTGATTAAAACTCAATTTGAAAAAAATATTAAACGAATCCGGTGTGACAATGGGGGTGAGTTTACCTCAAACCACATGAAAAGATTCTACAATGAACATGGGATACTACTAGAGACCACGTGTCCACACACACCGCAACAAAACGGTGTGGTGGAGCGGAAGCACCGTCACTTTCTTGAGACGGCAAGGGCTCTAAAATTTGAAGCAAAGTTACCTTCTACATTTTGGGGTGAGTGTGTCTTGACAGCCGCATATATCATCAACCGATTGCCATCGAAAGCAATAGAAAATAAAACACCATTTGAAATTGTTTTTAGTCGAAAACCCGATTATGAAGACATGAAAGTCTTCGGTTGTCTTGCATATTACCGAAGCACTGAAACCAATGGAGACAAGTTCGAAGAAAGGGGGAAACCGGGGATATTCTTAGGTTATCCCCAAGGAACAAAAGGCTTTAAAATTTTCGATGCAAATAAAAACAAAATTGTTGTGTCAAGGGATGTTAAGTTTGTTGAACATATTTTTCCACATGGGTCACTTGAAGTCTTTGAAAAGAATGAAGAAAAGGAAATTTTTTATTTTCCACCTTGGTACTATGAAGATAATGGAACTGCAGACCATAATCATAAAATCACAAAATTTGATTTTGGGGGTAATAAATTGCATGAAGAAAATAACTCCATGGAGGAGTCCTTGAGGGAAGAAAATCAAACGGAAGGTTGTGGGTCTAACACGCAAACCCAAGGTGAAAGTCATGAGTCCATTATGCAAACACAAAATGAGGTTGGTTCTTCCACACAAAACGATATTCCTACTGAAACAGAAAACAATATGACAACAAAAGAAAAAAGAGAAAGGGTTCGATCCAAGCGCCTAGATGGTTATGATGTAACGCTTCCTCCCTCCATCGACCACGCATTACACACCTCCAATCAAGAATCTTCGACGGTACATCCTTTGGCTAATTACATATCTTATAAAAAATTCTCTAAATGTCATAAAGCTTTTCTAACAGCTATTAGTACCAATGATGTGCCTAAAACCTTTAACCAAGCCGTGCAGAATAGAAATTGGATAGAAGCTATGAAAAAAGAAATAAAAGCTCTTGAGATGAATGGTACATGGACTCTTGAAGAACTTCCTCATGGTAAACGAGCCATTGACTCAAAATGGGTCTATAAAGTGAAGTACAAACCGAATGGGGAGATTGAAAGATACAAGGCAAGGTTGGTGGCAAAGGGGTTTACTCAAATGGAAGGTGTTGACTTTCATGACACGTTTGCACCTGTGGCAAAACTGGTGACTGTTCGAACAATATTAGCAGTCGCAGTAAAGAAAAACTGGTTAATTCATCAACTTGATGTCGGCAATGCCTTCTTACATGGAGACCTTGATGAGGAGGTTTATATGAAGATTCCTCAGGGGTTTGGGAAGGAAAAGGGAACAAAGGTTTGTAGACTCAAAAAATCACTCTACGGACTTAAGCAAGCTTCAAGAAATTGGTACCAAAAATTTACTTCATCTTTACTTGAGGTTGGTTTTAGACAATCCAAAGCAGATCATTCTCTTTTTATTTTGAAAAATAAAGATGCGTTTACAGCTGCCCTCATATATGTTGACGATGTTATCATAGTAGGGAATGATACTGCAAAAATCAAAGAAACAAAGGAGTTCCTCAACGACCGATTTGGCATAAAAGATCTTGGAGCCTTGAAATATTTCTTAGGCATTGAAGTGGCAAGAACTCAAGAAGGGTTAGTTTTGAGTCAAAGAAAGTATACTTTAGATATTCTGAGAGATAGTGGGATGCAGGGCTGTCGACCTAGTGCATTCCCAATGGAGCAAAATTTAAAACTTGACAAGGGAAACGAAGAACAAAGTGTGGATGCTAGTCATTACCGTCGGCTGATAGGAAGATTGCTTTACCTTCAAGCAACTAGACCGGATATCACGCATTCTGTTAATATTTTAAGTCAGTTTGTGGTTGATCCCCGACAAAACCACATGGATGCGGCCACTAGGGTCTTACGATACTTGAAAGCGACCCCAGGTCAGGGAATTTTGCTTCCAAAGGCGGGAGGTACAAACCTAACAGCATATTCTGATTCTGACTGGCTCGGATGTCTAGATACTAGAAGGTCTAGAACTGGTTATTTATTATTAGTTGGAGGGGCACCTATTTCTTGGAAATCAAAGAAGCAATCTGTCGTCTCACGGTCGTCTGCAGAAGCTGAATATAGAGCCATGGCCACCACGGTTAGTGAGATATTATGGCTACGATGGCTTCTAAAGGATCTAGGAGCAGAACAAAATGACCCAACCCCTCTATTTTGTGACAACTTAGCGGTCAAACACATTGCTAACAATCCGGTATTTCACGAACGTATGAAACATGTGGAAATGGATTGCTATTTTGTTAGAGAACGAGTCGAGTCAAACGAGATAAATCCGGTGCACATCAACACGAAACTACAAGTGGCCGACCTTTTCACAAAAGCCTTGGGATCACAACAATTACGATTTTTACTTGGCAAGTTGGGCATTTGTGACCTTCATGCTCCAACTTGAGGGGGAATAAAGGAGGAAATTATTTATAATATATTTTGCAATCTCGTAGTCATTTTCTTTTCCTTCTAATCACGTATTTTCTATTTTAACCCCATACTATATATCTTTGTTCTATGATATGTATCAATGTGATTGAATCAAATAATAAATTGAAAGTTTTATCATATCAAAATTTATTATTTTCCATATGATCGATACGGGCTAAGTGGTGTTTTGTTTTAAGTACTTAATTTGTTATATTTGTTTCTTGTTGTTTGTATATTTATTTTGTTGTCTTGGGCTTTTAAGGGGTTTTAGCTACGTGTTAGTCCTTTTGTTATATTATAAGGGGTTGTTTGACAGCATCTGAATAACATCTAAATAACCAATAAAAATCTATCTCTTAATGATTTAAAAATTCATTATAAAGTAAATTTTAAAAATATAATGAATTGGGTGAGGTTTACCATTCAGATGTTACCTCTTAACTATTCAATATCTTTTTATTACTTAATAATTCAGAGGTTTTAAACTATTAAGAGGCTACCAAATACCCGCTAATTAAATATATTAGTATCTTCGCCTTTCTACTAGCTTTTTACAAATAAAATTTATTAAATTTAAAAAAAATTCAAAAGAAAGACTTTTGAAGGTGGTCAATTGGTCATATTAAATAATAGAGTCGGCGTGAAAAACTGAAAATAAGAATATACTTTCCTTTTAAAGTTCAGATACTTGCTAGGGTTCCTTGGCTCGGGGAATCGAATGGTTATTAAAATATGTACCTTTATTTTAAAGTTAATTAATTTTATATTTATAAATTCGGATTATTTGAATAATTTATTTGCTTATTTAGGTAACAAAACATTTTTATTTGAATGAAGCAAATAATACTTATCAAGTTGTTAAAATATATAAACAAATGCTTTTTTTTCGCAACTAGTTATTAATTGTGAGTTATTAAAAGACGCTTTATCATACATGCATTACCCGATCGTGCTTAGTGCAAGTTAAGGATCGTGCTTAGTTTACTTTAAGGATCGTGCTCAGACCTTTGTTATGTAAATATATAGGTTAAGGGTAAAGTTGAACTAGGATACATCTATGTCGACAATTAAACATTATATATAATCATAAAATAAGTCTTGCAACTTGCAACTTGCAGTTACATAACCAAATCATAGGACTTAGTGGCCTATTGGTAACACGTTTGTGTTAGGAGAATTAAGACAGAGGTTTTAGTCATGTTGTTAGCAGATTGTGGTGTTTTCTCCTTGAAATACAAGGTGTTGTTGTTTAAAAAAATGTAATCAAATCCTATCACTTGTTTCTTATTTTTTTGGCAAATTGGCCTAAAATAATCTCAATTAACACCTATTGGTTGAGAATATTCCCTTCAGTGGTCCAAAATCCAACTTTTTTGGACTCCAGTAGTCCGTTCTTAAGTGTACTTAACGACCGTTAATTTTTTTTTATAATTTTTTTTAATTTTAAACCGATGTTTTATGGATATTGATCGGGAAGAGGATAAGAGTTAACTGATGTAAACCTTACCTCGAACCGGTATTCTAAACGAAAAAACGGTCTTCAATCGGGCGTTTAAACCCTAACGATGCTTCAATCAGATGTCAAAATTAAATCATTTGAATCAACAATTGAAGGTAAGGTATACATCAATTGACTCATGTCCACCTCCTGATCAAAAACACAAAAACATCGGTTTGAAATTCAAAAATAAAATAAAAAACAATTAACGGCCGTTAAGTGTACTTAATGATGGACTAGACCAAAAAGTTTGATTTGAAACGACTGAAGGGAATAAACTGAGTTTGGATTATTTTCAACCAATATGTGTTAGTTGAGATTATTTTAAGCCAATTTATCTTATTTTTTAAATCGTTCTCTAGTTTTCTATGTCTTTTGCTTGCGGTTTAGTTTAGCTTAGTTACATCAAATCTTAAATCAACTTTTACAATTTCTTTTAGAATTAAATATTTATATAATACTAAATAGTTCTCGCGCAAAAGGTACTTACTTGATGTAGCTGATTTTTTATTTTATTTTTGCATGATTTGACTAAAGAGCTTAATTATTTGTCTAAAGAGCTCCGTTTAAATTTGAATTTATATACCAATATACCATAGGAATTATAAACAGGTTCTTTAGAATGTTATAACATGCCACCTTCTACAATCTTAATTAGATTGATGAATGATGACTTGGTGGCTAAGAGATAAATTTTTAAACGATGGAGTAATTATATTATTAAATACGAGAAAGTTAGTAAGAACCTAGAATATAAATGATGCCCAAATTACTAACGATGAATATAATAAAGCTAAAAAATTTTCAATTATCCCGATCTAACCAACCTACTTTTGTTCTATTCCTGATCTACAAGAAGCTCATCACTTTAATTTCCTCTACTGATTACAGTGGGCATGGGTATGTGTCTTTGAAACTTTTTTTCTTTCTAGTCGATCTTCCATATACACCATAACGCGACTTTGAATAATAACTCCACCAATTTTTTGTTTATGTGATCCATTCTTGAAACCAAATTGATCCATCAACACATCAAGTGGCTGCAAAGGCATGATATGTAACTTAATTCATCCAATAACCTGATTAAGACCGGCCATAATGTTTTAGCAAATGGACAAAAAGGAAAGAAATATTGAACGTCATCTTTAAAGTTGTTGTATACTGGGTAAAGTAAAGAGCCAATTAATTGTCACACCTCTTTTGACAAGGCATAGTGCTCGAGTTTGAATACATATAAAAATATTCTCCAATATAATTAGTCTAGTGTTGCATTGGATAATACCGAAAGTTATAATTAATAATTATAATGTACGGTCATTGACAAAAAGAGAACTGAACCATATTGATAATAAAAAAATAAAAATACATGTGGGATTGTTGGGTTAACTAGAAACCTAATGTGATATTTCAGACTCTATATATATATGTGGTCCTGAACTATATATATAAAAAAGAGAATTAGTAAGAAGCAAATTGTGTAGATTATTGTAAATGTGTTCTATTGTAAATTGAAAGTTCAAATTGTGTAGATTATTGTAAATGTGTTCTATAAAATCTAGGAAATGCTCCTTAATTGAAATTTAAAAATATATCTAGTGGTTACAAAAGCTACATTTGAAAGCTACATTTGAAGGTAATTTAGAACACTAAATTCCGCGTGAAATCTAAGTCCTTTCCTTTTTAAAGATGAGATCCTAGGGATATGGAGTGTTTAGAATGCTTATTTTAATATATATATATATATATATGTAAAATATATATATATATATATATATATATATATAATATAATATAATATATATATATATATTTCTTTTTAAGTTTGTTTTCTATTAATATAGGATGCTTATTCATTTTTTTTAATGGCGTTTATTCGAAATTAACCTTAATATTTAAGTGAGTATTCGTAAAATGGGATGTCAACCATTCATATTAATTTTGATGCTCTAGTCTTAAAGGAGAAACTCACTATTGTAAACAATCATCTTGAGTTATGACTAAAACCTCGGACCTCAAAATTATCAAGCTCGTTTTATTACCAATATGTCCTTGGGCTAGAAGCTAGGCCAATCGCGACACTTATTAAGTTTATTAAGTTATTAAGGGTTGTTTGGCAACTGCTGAATGATTAAGTGCTGAATGGTTAAGAGGTCTGAATGATTAAGAGGCTCTATCAATGAGAGGGATATTGAGGTAGAACTTTAGGTGATGGTAAGTTGGGTATATGCTTCATTCAGTTTCATTCAGCATCTTTCAATCTCTTAACCATTCAGCACTTAACTGAACCATTCAGAGGTCATTTTTTATGAAATAAACGCTCTGAATGCTGAATCTGAATGATTAAGCACTGAACTGAACCATTAAGAGGTGAACCAAACAGCCCATAAGTTAGTAAAACCTTTTGCCTTAAAAAAAATTAGTACATGAACCCTTTTATTTGAATGAAGAAAATGTAAACTTATTATCAATTTTATTTAAGAAAGAACTAAATATTTATTTTTTAAAAACTAGTTAATAAACTTGAAATTATAAATCAACTGTTAGAAGTAGGGGTGTGCATGGGTCGGTTTGGATCGGTTTTTGACTTAATCCGAACCCAAATCCAAAAATTCGGTTTTTGTGTTTTTAAAACCCATGGGTTTTGGGTTTTTCAGTTTTGGGTTTTGGGTTTGCGGACTGGATTTGGGTTTGGGTTCAGTTTTTTCGGTTTTTTCAACTTGGCTTTAAATTTATTGTTTTATAGTACTAAATACAAGTTATAATTAAACACAACTCTAATGACTCAAGAAAACATGTTATAATACTAAAGTTTAAATTTATGTTTCCATAAGTTTAAACATTAAAAATCAACCACATTTCAAAAGAAAATTTACTCAGAAAACAATAACCATAAACAAAATTTTGAATGTTCTCTTACTTCGACAAAAAACCACCAATAAATCATAGATAAAATGTAATATGATCATATAATAATGTATTACAATATAGGCTTTTACATAACATAGGTCATGGGCCTTACATATATGAAATTTAGCATATACATAAACATTATTGGGTCGATTCGGTTTTTACGGATCGGTTTTTTAACAAAACCCAACCCAAAAGTTCGGTTTTTTTATAAATTAAACCCAAAACCCACGGTTTCTATTTGGGTTTGGTTTTTCGGTTTTTTTTTGTTTCGAATCGGTTTTTTCGGTTTCATGCTGACCCCTAGTTAGAAGTTATTAAAGTAGAGTTAATTTGAAGCGTATAACTATCACAACGTTAACAACACCTATCATTCGATCTCACGTGCAAGCCTAATTAATCAACGTGTAATATTTTCACTCATTTTTCACAAATCATGCATATTAACAATACCATTATTTTAATATTTTTTTAATTAAAGTGTAGGTGACATTATTTGTGAAGTGTCCGTGGATCGGCAAATACAAACTCCACCACAATGGGACATGCGCGCCATGAGTGCGCCTTAATACAACCCAAGTGCAGCTAGCCCTTGCTCATGGGCGCAAGTTGGGGTAAGTAGGGTTGTTTTTAGGCTTTTGTTGACAATGTCTCAGAACCCCCTTGAATTTTTGGTCTAACGCGCTTACCGATGTCTCAGAACCCGCCCATGGTAGGGGCGGGTGTAGTTGTCATTTCCGTGTGAGACTTACCCCTCATGTCAACAAATACCTAAAAACAACCCTACTTATAAAAAAGTCATGGTCTAATGGAACACATGCAGGAACGGAGCTAGCTTTTCGTAAACCCGGCCCAGATCTAAATTTACACAAGTACATATATATAATCGGTTATGAAACTATAGAAGCATACACTGTTTTTATATATAGCGGAGTATGTCAAATGATATATAGAGCTAGTTAGCTCTCATCTGAATGTTTCACATCCAAATTGATATGATTGATACTGGATACACACTACATGAAATATGACTTTTAGCGACGACAAATGTCGTCGCCAAAAGCCTTATATATCGTCGCTAAAACCTTTGGCGACGACATTTGGCGACGACAGTGCTAGCCGCCAAAACCTGGCATCCGAAAGTTTTTTGCGACGACAAAAATGGGACCCACCTTCCGGGGAAAAAAAGGGAAAAGAAATTCAGAATTTTTTTGGTGACGTCATTTAGCGACGACATGTCGTCGCGAAAAATTTTTATTTTTTTTATTTAAAAAATTATTTTCTATTAAAATAATAATATTTTAATCACTTTTAGCGACGACATGTCGTCGCTAAATGAGGTCACATATGTATATTAGCGACGACAAACTGCAGTAAAAAATTGCAGCATTTGGCTTTTGGCGACGACATGTCGTCGCTAATGTCGTCGCTAAAAGTGTCTGATGCAGCATTTAGCTGCTGCATTTTGCAGTTTCCGCCCGGTTTTTTCGGGTAATTTTTCAGTAACCAAACCTGTGTTTAAAACTTGTTTTATATATCCTAATAAACAAACAACCACAACACATCATTAACATCTAGCTAACATCATCATCATAACAAAATAAACACCAAAGTTTTACAAAGTAATTAAGTTAGCGAAACTATTTTTACATACTAAAAAGTGTTTGTGGAAACCTAGCTAGTTTATTACAACAATTAACATATTTACAAGCAGCATTGAACCTTCAGTAATTGTGGAAACCTAGCTATTACATGCGCGTATGCATGAGCTAGCTAGGTATCAAAATAAGAATAAACATGCCAAAGATGCCGCCAAAAGACACAAGGAACTTATTTTTCCCAATCGCGCAGTAACTACAAACACTGAAGTAGTGCCATGAAGACCAAAGGCAGAAACAACAAGTTGGATTGCGCAAGCCAAGCCATACATTATGACACTCGCAACAGACAGCCTGATGTGGCGAGGGTGAGTTTCGAAAGGGAACTCAGGTTGGCCTTGTGCTTTGATTTCTGCAAAAGCGATGAGAATGTTAATGATAAAGCCTAGTGCAGAAGGAGGCATGACAACACGTTCTTCCATGAACGCTACTATAGGGTAACAATGAACCCATAAATGACGACTAGGCGCTACTAGACCGCCATGAAATGCTGCAGCTGCTAGAGTAAAGATGTAGTTCGAAACAAAATTATAAGCAACTCTGAAGAATGTGGGAAGTTGGTTTTCATGATCAGCGGGCTGATGCATAGGGATATCAATTATTATGGTGGATGGGATCATTGTTTAGGGATCGAATTAAGATCGATGGTTAATGGAGTGGTACAGTACGTGGAGGAGATTCAGTAGATCTTTATAGTGATATATGATCATGTAATTACAAAACAAAAAAAGTTAAGGCGGCTACAGGTTAATTTCTTTCTGCCCAAGTCACCCCCTTATTATGTGTTTAGTTTTAATCTCCTCTTCTAATAAATCGCTAACTCATCTCACCACACTGCGTCACATGTCACCATCATATTCATCCTCATTTTAATGGCTAAAGATTTGATATCCATCCAAAATTACTAAACAATAACAAACATTATTTTCATGCATGCAAATGAGTGTTAACCAAGAATATTAATATATAATTATATATATGTGAACACACGGGTGTTAACCTAGTTTTTTTAATAAAGTAGCTAGCGATTTCTATGTGTGCGTATATATAAAGCTAGCGTTAGCTGTTAATTACACAGGTAATATTGAGATCTAGTATTTTTGTTACGATTTCTAGTTGAAATTCGAATTGTGATTTGGGTTTTTGAGTCGATTTTTAATATTATACATTGTTTCACTTTGATTCGGTTCAATTTATGGACTCTTTCTAACTGGTTTTTACGTTTTAAAACAAAATAAACAAAGTTAATTTTGAAACACAAACATTTTTGCTAAGATAACGTTTAGAAAAAAAATAAAAGAATTATAGAACATTTAAAAAATACTCACTATTCTTATATAATATACCAAAAAATAAACCTATTGCAACCTTTTTATAACTTTTTTGCAACATTTTTTTCAAAATAGTTGCATTAGAAGAAGTTGCATTAGATCTAATGCAACTTTTTTGTTGCCTATTGCAACTCTTTTTTAAAGAGTTGCATTAAAAAAATGTTTCATTTGAAAAAAAAGTTGTATTATGTAAAAAAACAGTTGCATTGTATAAAAAACAGTTGCATTAATTAATAAAAAAGTTGCAATAGATCTAATGCAACTTCACTTAGTGCAATCTTTTTTTACCAAAAAAAGTTGCAATAGGCTTATTTTTATGTAGTATAGCAAAACAAAAAAAGCTTATGTGACATATTTTCAAAGCTTTTAGCTTATATATGTGGCATTATTTGAGAGTTTATCTCACAATAATGATTTTTTTATTTAAAATATGTATTTAAAATATATTATAATTAATTACATTTTTAGTCCCTTAATATTTTGGAAAATTCTGAAGTATTTAAGAGTATTTATATTTTTAACCCTTTACCACAATGGGTGTACATGAGTCGGTTTATATTTAATAGGGTTTAAAAATAAAACTTATGGATAAAGTTAATAATAACATACAATTAAAAACCTCAATGTTTTATAAATATACATAACATTTTTATACGATTTTATTTAAAAATAAACTACACCATAAAATTGAGCATTTTATTCTCTTTAATTTGAGTATAATATTTCTATACTAAAAATCTAATTTTTAAAAATATAACCTGTGATCCGGGTTACCACGGTTTTGTTTTAAAACTGAATGGAACGTTCATGAACATCCTTAAAAGCATCACTTGAATGTTGTGTTTCCAAACGTAGCACGGACACTAAACTAGTTAAGCAAATATTACAAAGATATTTTTAAGCAAATATTGATTGTTATTAAAAAAACATATTTTACTAACAGATACGTCTTTTTGCCAAAATAGTAAACCACTCTAAAGCCCTACAAACCTACGTACACACATTCTTTATTCGGCTAATGCAAAAAGCATAAAATAAGTCTAAAACCCTACACACATTCTTTATTCGGCTAATGCAAAAAGCATAAAATAAGTCTAAAACCCTACAAAGTCATGTTGTCATGCATGTTATTTTTTAAAGTAAACAATTAAATTACTAAAACGGTTATTAATATATTTAATTGGGCAGGCGAATTAATCACAGTAGGCTTCTACATATGATTTGTTGGTCTAACACAATGTCTCTGTTCACTCTAGTTTATGTGTTTTTGTGGGGCGTGTGAGGAAACTGCTGATCAAAATTTCACCGCGTGCGGTTTGGTCATATTAGTTTTGACAAGACTTGTGTCTTGGTGTAACATCCAACGGTGTACGCGTTCTCGTTCAAAGATTTTATGAAACACCATATATATGTAATGAGGGGGGATGAAGGTTTCAAAAATACGGTATGCATGGCGACAACATGGTTTTTATGGAAGCATAACAGGGCACACCCATCTTCTATATATGAAGGCCATTTGGTTTTTATGGTTTTAGCTATTTGTTAACCCTTGTATTTAATTTATTTACTGTTAAAAAAATATTAAAAGTAACAAAACATATAGATTATATTTATATACTTTTTGGTTCATTAAGAACTAGAATTATACAGGCTCGTGCGTTGCCCGAGCCATTTGTATACCGTTAAATGTTCGTCATCACATCAATTAAAACCATACACGGGCTAAAATCAACGAAAAAACAAATGTCATTCTACTTTAAATAAACATAATGAAACAATTGTATGCAACACCATCACAATGAAACACATCTAAGCTGGTGTTGGCAATGACGGATCAACGTCTCTCTTTTTAGAATCCCATAACAAAGGAAATCACCATACGATATTGACCATAATCGGCTATCCACCGGCACCATTCGTCATCGATTGAAAAAACAAAGAAGATGACGGAGGCGAGCGGTAGCAACATAACGACAATAATCAAATGAGTCAGCAAGAGAGATAAACAAAAATGAACATGATCAGTTGTTCCAAGAATCCAAGGACAAGTAACCACAATACTATTTGTCCCTCAAACTCAACTTACTTACAAAAGAGTCATTCTACTTTGATGGTCCAAATACAAAACCTATAAAAACTATAGTGGCCAAAATGCAAAACATATTACAACACTACCTCAAACTCAACTAATCTACAAAAAAGTTACTTACTTTGGTGGCCAAAATGCAAAACCTACAAACCTTTATAGTGGCCAAAAAATGCTAAACAAAAAGTAAACTATTCATGAAGTTTTCTTTTCAATATATAGTAATATACTTATGAAAACATATAAGTTACATTAGTATAGATCCCAATAAGGAACAAGACAATTAAAGATCGATGCATGTCATGTTAATTACTCCACGTACACTATGGTCCAAAGTTCATGACTAGACTGACATCTTTATCTTTTTAAGTTGAAAATCCAAATATATTGTCTCACTTTTGCACATGCATATGTATCATCATACGTATATCATCGTGCGTACACACACATATACATATACCTTTAAAACGACAACTAAACTTTTTAAAAAACCAATCACAACCACATAAGCCGTGTATGTATTGTTTTAATAACAATATTAAAGTAAAAGAAAATGATTTATTTCTATATATTGTGTCATTGTTTATTGAATTTTATCACTGCTCTCGTTTTGAAAAAACAAAAGATGTGCATATATATGAATAAATAATGTAGGTGCATACATAAATTTTCAGAAAAAAAATAAGAAAACGTGTCTTTTACAAATAATCTTCAAACTAATACAATTATAAGCATTTTGTTTAATTTATTTATTAAAATTATAACAGTTAATGCGGTTCTCAAGCCGTTCTTTTTAAAATATTATTTTCTAAATTAACAAAGATATCTCTCTATATATATATATATAATATTGCTGATGGTTTTTATTCTTCTTGATAAATGAGATACCGATCTTAATTAAGTTGGATTAAGTTAGTGAGTTTTATATAAATTTGAGAGAAGAAATGATGTTAAAGGTTCTTCTACATAAAAGAGTGATCAAATTTAAAAATACATAAGGGTCGGTCGTATGTCTCATGGTTTTAGCGACTATTTTTCATCGGCAAAACGTTATTTCACCTGTAGCGACAGATTTTGGTCGGCAAAGATGATAAAAAAACTCGTCGCTAAAAGTCTTTGTTCTTGTAGTGCTTAGAGTTTAAAATAAAAACTTGTAACAAAATATAATAACCAACAAAAATATATATAAGCCGGCGATAATTATATAACAATAAATAAAGCAAAAATATTGTAGTCGAATGTTTTATTTTACTTACCTAACTGATTTGGACAAAAAAACTCATCAACTATTGCTTGTTCGTTGTTGCGTGTTGTCTTGGTGAGATGTTAACGCATGTTGCATGCTAATCTATTGTTGTTTTTTCTATTTGTAAATCCAAGATAAAAACCTTATTTATTTTATTTGAAGTGCATTGTTCATCAATTAAGGTGGATGGGGTTCAAGGGTTAATTGCGTGCTTTGAGTGCTTCTTTATTTTATGAAACTTTGGTTTTTTAAATGCAAGTTGAGTAATGAAAGTATTTTAGAGTTTTATTTTAGTTTTTTAAATGAGGTGTATTAATGAATTGTAAAATATATGGACTCTTTTAAAAATATTTATTTTGACTATAATATCATTGTTAAATGATTATTGGTTAATTTAAAAAAATAATTTTTTTTTTAAATTGCGGCTCCTCAAGAGACCGGGTACTGTGTGTTCGCCCGCCTCTCCCCATAAAAGGGCCGGACTTGAGTATACATACCCACATGATAGGTCTAGATCTTTAGTACGCATGCATATGAGACCAATTAAAGCTTGATTCGGAAGATCTGAACATTTACATGATGGCCTATAATATATAGTCTTAGTTATTAAGATAAATAATAATAACTTTTTGGGAAAAAAAATGACTTTGTTTAACGCGTTTTAGACTTTAGAGTAATGAATTACGTATTGTCGTTACAAAGGTATAAAACATTTGAAGGTGGTTTCATTAAATTATAGTGCAAGTGCATACGTTAAAGCGAATCACTTTTCTTTTAAAGTTTATTCCCTAGTCTTAGGGGGTGGGATGATTTTATGACGATTATTTATATATCCAAATAAACTGTTTTCTCAAATTAACTGATTATCCTTAATTAATATAAATTCAAAGTGAAATCTATCTAATAAATCAATTTTTTAGGGGGCAATTTTTGGAGGGATTTTTTTTCTATAATAGGAAGCTTGGGAGGTAAAATTTAGCTAAATTTTTCACCATGTAAGTTGATGGAGCCAACTCCTTAAATGTTATATATTTACAAATTGTTAAATATAATGGTTATAATTTCTTTATAAATATTACTATTTAACCCGTGTGTAACACACGGGTATTAAACCTAGTCTATCTAATAATTCTAACTTTTAGGGGGTTACTTTTGGAGGGATTTTTTTATATTAGGAAATTTGGGTGGGAAATTGAATGGAATTTTAACCATGCATGCATAAAGTTGATAGAGTAAAATTTCTTAAATATAAAATATTTATAAATTGTTAAACATAATAATTATAATTTCTTTACAAATATTATTATTTAACCCGTGTGTAACACACGGGTATTAAACCTACTCTATCTAATAAATCAATCTTTTAGGGGGCAATTTTTGGAGGGATTTTTTTTTCTATAATAGGAAGTTTGCGAGGTAAATTTTAGCTAAATTTTTCACCATGTAAGTTGATGGAGCCAACTCCTTAAATGTTATATATTTACAAATTGTTAAATATAATGGTTATAATTTCTTTATAAATATTACTATTTAACCCGTGTGTAACACACGGGTATTAAACCTAGTTAAACTTATAATTACAAGGAAGTCACAATACGACAGGCTTTTGGCTCATTGATGTGACGGCTGTGAGGGACGAGGTGGAAGGGAAATGAGGTGGGTGGCGAGGTGGTGTTCAGACTGCAATGAGGTGGTGGCGAGATGAGATCTTGTGAGAATCTCGTTGAGTCACTTCCTCCTCCCTAACCATGTTACTCATGCCTAAAGTGTTAAAATTCACGTAGTAACGCTACAATCACAATCATGTTATAATCACACATTCACACTATTAAAAATATACTACTACAAATCACGTACAACACACTATGATCATATCTAATTTTACCAAAAGTTATTTCGTTCACTACATAAGTTATATATTAATATTAAACTCAAAAGATAATAAAACTTCTAATTTTTTGACGTATGTAGTTATTATTATTAAAAATATAACAAAGTATTTTTAAAGATTTATTGATGATGAAAACAAAATAAAAGTTAGCAACGTGGTACGATAGTTTTTCATATTGTACCCATATCATTTAAATTCTATGCCACTTATGCACTTGTTATTTTCCTAACATTTCAAACATTAACAAGAAATAGTGAAGAAAAAAAAGACATGTTTCAAACCTAACATAGCAAATCATTTAGTGTGTATAACATAGCCGGTCCCAATGAATTTGATGTCTTGTGTAAGCTGAAAAAATAACCTATAGTGTCATGACGGGGGCTTAAGGGCAACGCCCTCAAAAAACTTTATTTACGTGATTTTTTTATAGAAAAAATCAATTTAAAATGGATTTTTGAAAATTAAATAGGTTTATACTCTTTTAGGCTCTCAAATGTTATTAGCTATTTTTTATCTTTTATTAAATACTAGATTATGTCCCGTGTGTTACACGGGGTGTGTAACTAAAAACATAACATTAAGCATAGTTAACAAATAATCATATGACAAGTAAGCACTACACTATAGATCATTACCATCTTTAAACACTAACAAAGACCGAAAACTCACATAAGAAAAATTAGAAGTATGCTACATTTATAGTTGTTATCTATAACTTTATTTTATTGACATTGATTTGTTGTTCTATTGCCTTCTCAATAAAAGTTAGCTTAGAAAAACAAACATGACAAAAAAACTCAGCCTAAAATATGCTAATAAATATTCTTTTAATAAATTTATGCGATTAATTTGCTGAAAAACCTAATCCAAATAAGTTATTAAAATTTATCAGCTTTTAAATCACCTAATTGACATATTATTTGACCAAAATATATCGATATATATTTTATTAAATGATACGTTTACTAAGAATATGATAACTACTTTTAGGATATATATTTTAGTTACTAAAAATATGGTGATTATTTTTGTAATTGATAGAGAAATATATTAGTTTGATGATTGTATGTTGTGCCATTGTATGAGGATTAAATATGTAATATTAATGAGCGGGAAAATAATGTCAACAATAGCTTCATTGCATGTCATGTGGCATCAAAAACCCTTTTTTATTAGAAGGTATAGATTTTTATAGGTATATTTTTTTCCCTATTTTGGTACCTCCCTCCTGTATTACAAATCTATAAATGTTTTCTTCTGCCCTATGACTTGTACCTTTGTGAGCTTGTCTTAGTCAACTAATTTTCAATATAAAATGAGCTTTTATAGTTTAATTGGTTTTGCTTGTTTCGGTCTATTGATCGAATTGTTAAAATAACAAATTTGAACATTTTTTTCTGTCACCAATCTTCATAAATCCACTACTTCAAACTAACTTTTTATTAAAAAAAATTATGTGTATAACATAAAAAATTAAATAAATATTTCATGTCCCTAAGCGATGGCGTTCTATGCGGTCGCCCACCCCGTTCTTACCCAGGGTCAGTCATGGTAGAGAGAATAAACTCTTTACCTTTAACCAATAAAGTATTGTTATGTCTACATACTGACCTTTGTAAAATACATTTATTTTTTTATTTTTTTTAATTTAAATTCTTTCCATTAACATCTTTCAAAGGATTTACAATAAAGTGGCAGGTAAACGGGCAACAAGTTGCGCCGCCACCCCTTTTGAATAGCAAAACCTAGCCTACTGAAGACGTAGGCTAAAATAATTGGTGTGTGAGACCAAAAACTTGCACACGATCAAATAATATTTTTTTTATAAACTTAAGATTTTCATATTTTTTATTACTATATACGTGTGTGACACACAGAATTTAAACTAGTTATTAATATAAATACGGAGTAGGTAGGCAAATCTTGTTTACGTTGCTGCAAAAACTAATGTACTTCATGCTATAAAAAGCATCCGGTACGTACGTTTTTTGTTACCGGCAAAACAAAAACAAGCATGAATAATATATATATTAATATATTATTAATATAATAATGAGAAAAAGGTAAACTAAGCGGAAACTACTACTAGCGTATAAAGACAAACACCCATGATGACCAGTTAACTATATATGTTTTTTTAAACAACTTTGGTGCTACTGTTTTCCGAAAAGATAGTTTCCTTTATACTTGATTCTCTAATCATCCCATATCATTAAGGCATCATGCTACTACATCCATTAAACAAAAACAATATAATATTTTTTTATCAACTTAAAAAGAACACAAGTTTTATTGGCGGCTCAATGTTGACCAGATTGACGGCACCCGGAGTATATATTGGTATATATAATATATTAGTTTAGTGCCCGCGTTATGCTCGGGAACATAATAATCAGATGATTTTAACGTATTTTATGGAGCGTGGAAGGTTCCAATCAATTTTTAGACAAAACCGTTATAAAACCGAAACCCAAGATTTATTTAAAAACTGTTTTTTTAATATAACAATATTATACTCAATTAAAGAGAACTAAACCAATCTCATAGAAGAGGTACACCGTAGCCACTACTTCTCCTCCTTTTATGCAATGAATTATGATGTTCAGTTTTATGATATAATTTAAAAAATAATAATAATAATAATAATAATATCGTATAAAAAGTTATGGATGATTTAAAGATAGTAAGTTGTTCAATTATAATATATTACTAATTTATTCTTAGTTTCATTTATATACCTTATTAAATATAAACCGACCCATGCACACCCTAGTAAATAGGGTTTAAAATTTAACTATTCGTAAGTTTATCTAATTTCTCCTAAATATTAGGGGTTTAAATTGTAATTAGTATTATTAGAATGCATTATTATATATTATGTATACATATTTTAATTATAAAATTATTATTATGAGAGAAAGTCTCAAACAATGTCAAGTAAGCAAAACAATCTTAAATGGTTGACACATAAGCAAAACTTATTTTCCTATATTATATAGAAGATAATTGGCAAATTGAACTAAAATAATATCATAGAATAATCATTATTCCATCAAGTGTTCTTAAATCTAACTTTTTTGACATACCGTAATTTGCCGTTAAGTGCATTTAATGACCGTTAATTTTTTTTGTTTTTTTTTCGATATTCAAAACAATGTTTTATGGATATTGATTGATAGAACTATACGAGTCATTTGATGGAAACCTTACCTCGAACTGGTGTTCGAAACAACAAAACGGTCTTCAATCGAGTGTTTAAACCCTAACAGTGCTTCAATCAGATGTTAAAATGAAATCAATTGGAGCAATAATTGGAGGTAAGGTTTACATTAATTGACTCATATCCTTCTCCCGGTCAAAATCCCAAAAAAAATCGGTTTGAAATTCGAAAATAATAGAAAAAAAAAGTTAACAACCGTTAAGTGCACTTTACGACGGAACACACTAGGTCAAAAAAAGTTGGATTTGGGGCCATTAGAGGAAATAAACCGAGTTAAGATTATTTTCGACCAATAGATGTTAGTTGAGATTATTTTTAACCAACTAGCCTATATAATTATATATACTTCGTATAAAAAAACTAATTAGAACAATTTTTACTTACTATAAATGCAATCAAAGTATAGTATGAGGATTCAAGGGCTCATAGTGACACACTTTTCCTCCCTAATTAAAGAAAAAATTCAAAACTTGTGACGTGTCTATGCTTGTGACACTTCGTGCTAGTCAATGGCGAAGCATAATATATAGGGACTAATAAGGAGGGTCACGGCCTCTTACTTTTTTCCGTCCGAAATATTGTTTTGCTGGTCAGTTGTTGATTTATATATATATATATATATATATATATATATATATTGGGTTTGGCCCCCCGAAACAAAGTATTATAAAAAAATTTATGAGTTTTTTAACTTTGGCCCCTGAGCTAGTTAAAAAAAATTATGGGTTTCATGGTGTTGATGTAAAGTATGTAGGGCTCACGGCTCACCAGTACAAAAATTAGATTTAGAGAAAAAAAAAACAGTTGGCTAAACTTTTTAAACCGGTATAAAGGTCAATTTGTAATTTTCGAATATATAGCCACTCATAAACAGTTGGATCATGTTTAATTTGTTACATATGGAACATAAATATTTCTTTTTCTTACTAAGTTGCATGATTTTTTTCTTAAAATATGAAGGATAGGACATAACAGAGATTGATTTTTACCTCAGATTGAATTTCGCAAGTGTTGCCGCCAAGATATGTCATCCATTAATGATCGAGTTCATCTCCTTAATTTTATCCGGCCTTAGTTGTTTTCTTAAAATTCATGTTGTATTAATTACCATTGACATGAAACTACACGTACCATATATATATTAGCTAAATAGTATCTTACCATATTGATTCATTGAGATAACAGATGATCATGCATGCATTATATGTTTGTAGGTTTGTAAGGGCTGTACAGCACATTTAGCAGCAAGTATAAGATTCAGTACATATGATGATCTGATGTGATTGGTTTTTGATGTTTTAGATATGAAAAAACTACAAATTACGTCCTTTATGTTTTTAGGTACCTACAAGTTGGGTCCTTTAGTTAAAATATCTACAAATAACATCCTTATTTTTTTTTCACTTTTTAATAAATATATAATGAATATATTTATTATATATAACTTCATCATGTCGAATCATCAACGATACTCACAAAACCCAGCAACAAAGATTAATACCAAATCCCCAAACCCTCTCTGATTCTCTTCGAAACCAACAATCATCTTCATCTGGGTTTGGTCTTGGTAGATAATAACACGTTTCGATCGGTGCTCGCAATGACGATGTTGATGATGCAGAGTTTGATTCTTTGATAACTTAAGGAAATTTGTGCCGTCGCACCACCACCGACTGTCGTCATAACCACTGCTACAATCGTCAGGATCTCGGTGGCTGTAACCCTCCCTCACGCCGTCTCCACCACCTTCACTTCTCGGTAATACCGATTATTTAATTCAAATTCTAGTTATTTGTTTGTGATATGTGATTTACAGTGAAATTTGATTGTAAATTCATCATTTGTGTATGAACAGTATCGATTTTAGGTAGGATCTGTTAATCTGGTTAAGTTTTGCTCGTCTAGGAACATGATCGATTTTAGGTAGAATTTGTTAATCTGAAAAAATATATTCATTATATATTTATTAAAAAGTGAAACAAAAAAATTACATAAATAGTCATTTATATGTGAAAAGACTATTTTACCCTTGTATAAGTGACACATTGTTAGATTTAACTGACTTTTCTAACGACAGTTAGTTTAAAGGACGAGATTGGTAAAAAACTACAAAAATAAGGACGTTATTTGTAGATATTTTAACTAAAGGACCCAACTTGCAGGTACCTAGAAACATAAATGACGTAATTTATAGTTTTCTCTTTTGATATATATAACAGTCTTTGATTTGTCAATTTGTTTTCAAATACCACAAACTCTAAGGTACGTATACTTCGAAATTGTTTTTGAATGACAGTTTTCTAATAGATGAAGAAAATGCTAACATGCATTTTGTAGATCGATATCTCTTGAGTCTTGACCATATCGTCTACATATATATTAATTAGAATTGAAGATCATTTTTAAATACTAGCTAGGGTGTGATAGCATGCAACTATCTTATATATGTAACACCTAAATTAAGTTTTCAAATCACTATAATACTATAAATGGCAATAACTCTAAGGATTCAATCTAATTGATATCACACCATAAGGTCATGTATGGTGGTTCTTTATTATTAATAGATGTTCACCATAATTTTTACGAGGATTTATAAGAAAATATCATCATGATTTGTAACACGTTAGATATTAGCTAGTAGCACGAACCCAGGGCCCTGCATGGCCTTAAAAACATGATTTGTAACACGTTAGATATTAGCTAGTAGCACGATTGTAACATGAATATATGTTGTGTTGCCCAAACCACGTGTGGTGTCCTGATGGCCGGTTCAAAAGCTTTGTTGTTACAAGTTGGCTCTACGTTAACATATAATTAACAACCATTACTTAAACATTTAATGTCCAATGTAACTCAAGTTCTAGTCTCACTTGAGACATAAAGGCGGAAAAACTAGGTTATCTTGTGATGGTCACTCACCAGCAATGAATTGAGAGATCACACCAGAGTTTGAGTGTTATGCGAACGGCAGGTTAATTCTCGCTCCCTTGGTTGTGGGTTATCTATGAGTTGATTGATTCCTGTGTCTTGCTCTTTTGATCGACGTGGGTGTCACATGCCGGTTAGCGAGTCCAGTATACTCGTTTTTTTATTACTTAAACATTTAATTTATGATTTGAATTTTAACTTAAGGATAAATAGTTTGTGAAAACAATATAATTATTCTATTTCAAAATAATTTGATAAGTGGAGTTGCTTATCTTCATGCAATCAGAAACATTGCGCACTTTAAGCACTGAATAAGCATCAATAAAGTATTAATATATATATTTTTTTTTTACAGCGAAACGAGTAAAGCTCGGTTACTCGGGGTAACCTAGTGGCGAAAGGCAACCCCAAATACTCTGCGAACACAGACAGTGCTGGGTAGCCGAAACCCACCTATTAACACGTACAACACCAATTCGGGGGAAACCCACTAACCTGTCCGCCTGTAGGCACGACAACAAGCTAGTGGTAAAACCAGTTTGGCTCAGAGATCGAACTTGTGTTGCCACAAGTACTCTCCCTTCGTTGCCTCCATTTGCCCCTTCCAAAGTGATGACAGTGGAAATAGAACTTGGGTCTCTTTTGAATAATCTAAGCCTCTTATCACTACACCACATTAAAAGTTGCAAGTATTAATTAATACTAGCAGAGTACCCGCGCGATGCGGCGGCGTATACGCGACATGAAAGACAATCTACAATGTGACACTCGTTCCTTGTTTGTTATATAATACCGTCGTGACTTATAGTATACTTTAATTAACTTTCTTATTCGTATATCGGTAATCTATCTATGCCATGAGCGTAACATATCCCAAATAAAAAATAACAAACATACGAATAAGAAAGAAATTAGACATAAACATAGTACACTAAAAAAATATCCGAACACACAAATAAAAAAATAAGACATAAATAAATTACACTAAGAATAAATATCCAAACACACAAAAAAGTATATATAAGTCAAAGACATGGTAATATAAGAATAAATATCTGTATATCAACTACTTACATTGTGATGAGTTTATTCTTTGCAAAAGACATGTTCACCCTTCTTGGACCATCATTCCTCATCAATATAAAAGGATAAATCTAATAGAATAAAAGGACAAATAATATAAATTTTACTATAATAACATAAGTTTTACCATTTTAAACCATAGAATATATGTTGTCAACTCAAAGTGACTTATTTTGTTATAGATACTTGACCATTTATGTGGAAACGTTTGGATCACAATCTAAAGTTCTTTGTGGATCCTTGTTATAATTCGTAATACAGAAACAGAAAGTATCTAACGATCAATTGATTCTGATGATTTCATGAAAAAAATGATGTTTGAACAAGGATTCAAATTAAATTTTGTAGGTTTATTAAAATATTGATAGAAAGTTACACAAAAGATGTAAAATGAAAATGGACTTTTGTAAAATATCTAAGTGTGTTGATATTTATAGTGATACCAACACCCTGTAAAATTCTCCTAAAAAGCCATACATGTTTAAGCACATATACAATTACACAAACTCAAGACAAAGTAAAACATAAAAAAAAGTCTGGTGTTTCGTCTTTTGTCTTCACACAAACTTGCTCAACTTCATTCATGGCTTGATTTCGTCTCAACTTCATTGACCAGATGTTGTTCTAAAGTAATGTCTAAATAAGCTTTATGTTCAATCTCCCAATGCATGATCTGCTCATGTATAATAGGTGCACCTCAGCTACGCTTATCATCTCACACCACCTTCCATCGCCCAAGTACGCCTCATGCCTAGGCACGCCTTAAGTACTCTTTGTTGCTAATTTAACATGAAAAACGGAATAAACCTCTATTCATTTCGTAAAGTAGGCTACAAGAAAATACTCTTAAATCTAATGCATCGTCTCAATACTGTTGTGACAAGGATGAATCCCATAGCCTTATTGACATGTTTGTCAAACTGCACACTAAACTAAAGCTAGCAACATTAATGATATGTTGAGCACATAACAAATGAAGTAAAAAAAGTTCGAAATATGAGCAAAAAGTGTAAAGGTGTAGAGTTAACGACAATTTGTAGATTATTTCTTCATCACCACCAATTTCATCATCTTCTTTTAGATGTTTCTCCTTTCTTATAATCGCTTTCTCATTTGTTTGATACATCAGTTTAAAACTTCATAAATCGTGCATATCTTACATACATACAAGTTAGTTTGTTACGCAAGATTTGGAACTTTGAGAAGAATTAGTGGTAGGATCAAGTAATCTTTTGTTTGAATTGAAGCAAAAACACCGCTAAAAAATGTCACTATTGCTGTAAAAAGAATTGCAAATGACACTCTTGAAATAGACCAAATCATAATCTCATCAAACTTTATTACCCAAACACCCACTAAAATTTGGTAGAAACCCACAGAATCAAAAGAACAAACACCGTACTGAGATAATCAAAACAAACCTAAACACTTTAGACTCGGTTTCTGGTCCTCAGAATCTTCTAAAAGCAACTGCAACAATAGTAATAAAACAGCCCATGATGCAGCTTAGTATTGCATTAAAGTGTACCTAAAATGCAGTTAATGCAAATATAGACATGAACGTTCCAATTTACACACTGAACATCAGTCTTTATCAAGCTGAAAAACAGCAAAAATAACAAATAAATGCATAATATTGCTGAAAAATCTGATATAGAAACACCATTCACCATCCATCTAAAAGAAGTGTTGTTTGATGCTTGGGGTCACTTGTACATTAAGACAAACTGCCACGATATTACTAAAATGGGTCAAACGGGTGAACAATTTTCTTAACCACTAAATTTTCTGCAATATATACAAAGAAGATGAACATTTAATTAATTTGAGAACCCAAGTAGGTGTAGGTAACATGTAAAACTTCACAAAAAAAGTTGCCTAATGTTCATAATATTTTGAACCACTATTTTTTTAAATTCGACCACTTTGGCAACAGTGAGATGCGTTTATAAATCTAGTAATGAAGTAACCCGGAGAAAGCATACAAATGTATATCTTAGACGTTTTCAGAGTGCATCATTCAACCAAAATATAAAAACAAAGTCACTACTACTAAGGATAATATTTCAAATCTAATTAAGAGATTAGTAGATGGCGGGCCTAAAAAATGTCTCAACAAAAATTCAAGAGATACATTTAATCAAGGAGCTAGATTAACATACATCGTACACTATTTTGATATTTTCCTAGAAACATAAATAGTTGAACTAATGTTCATAATATCCAACCACCCATGACATATCAATATGACAAAATATGCTCATAAGTTATTTATATCGCAAGATATTAGCTTAAGGATCAAGAGACTTACACGTTTAGTTGGTAACCAAGAATGGTGTTGATTCTGTTACATGGCCAATAGCTTGCTAGTCGCTCTAAATCAGAATAATAAGCTGCAATCAGAATAACAGATTCAATGAAACCAAAATAACATGATGACTTACATCCAATGAAACAAGAATCACAGATTCAAATAGGTCTAAAGGTAGCAGTTTGAAGGTAATTTGATTTTGCAGCTCTCTTGGCAGCAACCAACTGTTGTCTATGCTCTTCCACCTCCTTTTTGCATGTATAAAATTTAAAGACAAATAAACACAAGTGGTCAAATAGGACATAATTCTTGTTGACTTTAAAAGTAAAAAGTAACATACATTGTACAGATTGTAAAGAAGCTTGTAATGCAAGACTTTCTTGCTTCTTGATAGATGCTTCCATCTCTTTAATCTTGAAAATATACAACAAACAAGCATTAGATCATTATGATTAACCATACAAAGATGAGAGTGATTATTTTCAAAATGTACCTTCATTTCAATTTTCAAGTTCGATGGAGGCCTTGAACTTTTCAGCAATCGGTAAGCAGTAGCTTGAGTGGAAAGATTCTGTAAAACCCAAACCTAAACCCATAATGGATATAATGAAGATTCCGCATTACATCCTCAGAATGACGATTCCGCATTGCATCAAAAAGCCAACTGCAGTGACCTGGTCTGTTGCGTGCCATCTAAAACTATTAGAACTTAGGTTGGGTAAACTTTTTCTAGAGCTTGCAAAAACTAATAACTTTACCAAAAATGTGCAGTTGCTGTTATCATTTGGTGGCTACGGTTTTATAATATATTGTTGTTGACTTGTTGTGTGTGTGTATGAAGGTGTTTTATGAATGTGTGTGTTGTATGTTATTATAAATGTGTTTGAAACTGAATGTGTTGTGTTGTGTGTTGTGTTGTGTGTTGTGCTGTGAAAACTGAAAAATGGTTCAAAAATCTCATTTTTGTGCATGAATGTATTGTATGAAGGTGTGTGTTATATGTTATTATCATAAAGACTTCAAAAAGAACACACCTTCATACAATAAACAGCAGCTTTTTTGCATATAAAACTGTGTTTTTGAAACAGCAGCTTAACTGTGTGTATGTTGATGTTGTTTAAAGAACAGTTAAAACAGAATGTGTGTATGAATTTGTTTTGTGTGTGTGCGGGGGCGGGGGTTAATATTTGTATGTGTGTTTTGTGACTCATAAATGTGTGTGTTGAGTTGTTTTGTGTATGAATGGGGTGTGTTATGCTACAGGGTGTGTGTGAAAAAACCTGCTGTTGTTTGAATCTGAATTTGTGTCTTGGGCGGGTTTCAAAACTTGCTGCTGCATTTTGAAACTGAATGTGTTGTATGATGTTGCTGTTTTTAAAAATTTTAAAAACATTTGATGTTATTGCTGTTGTGTGTGTGTATGAAGGTGTTTTATGAATGTGTGTGTGTTGTATGTTATTATAAATGTGTTTGAAACTGAATGTGTTGTGTGGTGTTTGTGCTGTGAAAACTGAAAAATGGTTCAAAAATGTCATTTTTGTTCAATTTTTGTGCATGAATGTGTTGTATGAAGGTGTGTTTTGTATGTTATGATAAATACTTCAAAAAAAACACACCTTCATACAATAAACAGTAGCTTTTTTGCATATAAAACTGTGTTTTTTAAACAGCAGCTTAACTGTGTGTATGTTGATGTTGTTTAAAAAACAGTTAAAACAGAATGTGTGTATGAATTTGTTTTATGTGTGTGTGGGGGGGTTAATATTTGTATGTGTGTTTTGTGACTCATAAATGTGTGTGTTGAGCTGTTTTGTGTATGAATGGGGTGTGTGTTATGCTACAGGGTGTGTGTGAAAAAACCTGCTGCTGTTTGAATCTGAATTTGTGTGTTGGGGGGGGGGGGGGGGGTTTAAAAACTTGCTGCTGCATTTTGAAACTGAATGTGTTATATGATGTTGTTGTTTTTAAAAATTTTAAAAACATTTGATGTTATTGCTGTTGTGTGTGTGTATGAAGGTGTTTGATGAATGTGTGTGTGTGTTGTATGTTATTATAAATGTGTTTGAAACTGATGTGTTGTGTGGTGTTTGTGCTGTGAAAACTGAAAAATGGTTCAAAAATGTCATTTTTGTTCAATTTTTGTGCATGAAGGTGTTGTATGAAGGTGTGTGTTGTATGTTATGATAAAGACTTCAAAAACACACACACCTTCATACAATAAACAGCAGCTTCACCTGTGTGTATGTGTATGAATTTTTTGCTGTTTTTGTTGTTTGTTGCTGTTTATGTTGTTGTTGCTATATGAATGTATGAATATGGGGGTGGGGGGTAATCTGAATGTGGTGTTGGGGGAGGGGGTAATTTTTTGTTTGTTCTGTGAATGATAATGACTTCCAGAAAACTGAATATGTTGTGTTGTATGAATGTGTTTGTTTATGCTGTGAAAAGTGAAAAATGGTTCAAACATGTCAAACAGCAGCAACACACTTAAAAACTTCAAAAAAATCTAAAAAACAGTTGATGTTGTTGCTGTTGATATTGTTTATAAACAGTTGAAACTTATTTGGTAAAAATATGTTAATTTTCCATGGTAAAAATATGAACCCAAAACTTATTTGGTGAGACTTTCATTCTCACATAACAAATTCTTTGCAAATTAACAAATTGTAAAATTTATAAATCAGATAATTTGATCCTGACCTTAGTCTAACAACCTCCTCTTAATGAGATCCCGCAGCAGCTAATGCAAACCTCCTCTATCCATCGAGAGTTGTTAACCTCTGAAAATTATGAAAAAAGCTGATAAATGGTCTATATGCCATTTTTGGAACACAGGACTAAATTTTAATATGGTGTGCGACATTGAACCCCTACCTCAAAGGTGTTGATGAGCTCTTTGTCATCACTTTAAGAATCATATGTTGCAGTAGCTTCCACAGAAATTGATAGCATCCCCTCTGAATCCTATGAGTGATTGACCATTTAAGATGCAACCTTCAATGTGGTGTTTAAGTTATTATGTGCGTTGTTAAGAAGCTTAATCTTAATATAATCCTCGATTAACGTTTGGAACATTGCATGCATTATAATTAATCTTAAAAGTCTTGAAATGAAAGACTTACAAAAGTGACACATATATCATCAAATGTACCTCTCAATAGTAACAAAGTTCTCACAGAGATGATTTGCAATCTCCTCAGGCAAACCAAGTGGCTACAAAATGTTGATGAATCATGTTCCTTGAAAGCTTCCATCCATGATTACATACCTAAAACATGAAGGAAATCAAAACAATCTAACAAAACATCAAAATCTCAAACATATTAAATTCCTAGGAGCACCTTATTACAATAACTCAAGCAATGACACATATGATTCGAGTAATTACGGTTAAGTGACCACCTCGCAACAGGTAAAGGAAACTAACACATAATGATACACACATGAGAAGTGAATTAGAGTAACAACATAAAAATGAATACCAGTGTAGTCTTCTGCTTGCTCCTGTCAAGATAACGCAGAGAGAGTGGAGCAAAGAGTACGAAAGAAACCAGGTGAGGCTAAGCTTTAGATGTGTAGATGATGATCGAAAGGTTAGAAGTTGCCTGGAATCACGAAATTTGTCGACAACTTGATTTGGGAATAGAGATTGAGATCTAGGGTTAGGGTTATTTGAATCTTGAAACCGGTTAGGGATATCAGAAGGTGAAGAATAATAACGCAGACGTATCAATGGCGGATGTTGTGATGATGGAGATGATGGACGTAAAAACGCAGAGATGGTGGCGATGAGGCGGTGTTTTGTATGCAGTAGAGAGAGGCGGATGTTGTGTTGGTGCCGATGATGCTTTGTGTTGTATGCAGCTTAGAGAGGCGCTACTTTTTATTTTTTTGAAAGCATTGATGTTAAAATGTTTAGTTAGGAAAGTGCTTGGGCATGCATTATAATTATTTATTGAGACCACCTTCAAATGTTTAACCCCTTTAACTTGTATCAAAGGTAACCACCTTCAAATGTTTCACGCATTTGATTGCTCTAATTAAAACGCATTTACAAAAGTCATCTTTTTTTCCAAAGCTAGAGAGTAGAGACATATATATTACTTAAGTGTAAATAAATTACATGGATGGTGTTTGTGTTTTTATTAAACTAATGAATTTGATCCATAATTTTTTAATTAAATAAAATTATATATGGCTATATCATTCTCAATTTTTATTTTAATTTCTCATTCTAGCTTGTATGGTCCAAATTAAACTTAACCTTTGTAGTTAAATAAGAGGGTCAAAAGTAATAACGCGTACCCTAATTAATCTAGCTAGCTATGGCAGGGTTAAAACTTTGAAAGGTCGGGGCTTCGTATATGCACCGGCCTATGTATTTTTGCTGTATCGTAGGACAATCTATTCTTCATAGTGCATCAAGGTTTTTTGTTTTTTAAAAGTATTGCATGTTAAACCATTCACGTAATTTTAGGGATTCAAAAAGAGATCGAATCATTATTATTAATTAAACAAACTGAATATATTTCTAATTAAATGACATATATATATATAGTTACCTTTTGGTGTCCTACTAATTACATGCATCAGTTAACATAGGTTAAGCTTTGGACCATATATATAAGAAGAGAAGAAGGAAATAAATTATATTAAAGATGATATCCGTAGTTTTAAAAGATTAGGGATCAAATCCATAGGTTTTGTAATAACTATTCATGGAAACATTAAAACTTGCTATAAACAACAGTATTAATGTTTCTTTTGCATGTCTGACCAAGAGCATTAATTACCATTTCATTAATTAACCTTACTAACTTAATTAGAAACTGATATCTTATTCATCGTACGTAACTTCTTTTAACATATTATAATTGCTTTTTGCATAACTCTAACTAGAAGATTAAAAACCCACAAATACATATATAACTAACTGATTATATATAAATTAATATGATTATTAGAGTATATGCGCGCGTTAAAGTAAAGAGCTTGCAATTGCATCTCTTTTATTTTTTTATATAATCAACTAGTTTAGTGCCCGCGCTACGTTCGGGAACACAACATCAAGTGATGCTTTTAAGGATATTCATGAACGTTCCAATAAGTTTCGAAACAAAACCGTGGTAAACCGGAACACGAAATATATTTTTAAAAATTAAATTTTTAGTATAGCAATATTATACTCAAATTAAAGAGAATAAAATGCTCAGTTTTATGGTGTAGTTTATTTTTAAAAAAAAATCCATATAAAAAAGTTACGTATATTTATAAAACACTGAGATCTTTAATTGTATATTATTATTAATTTTATCCATAAGTTTCATTTTCACACCCTATCAAATATAAAACGACTCACGTACACCCCTTGTAGTAAAGGGTTAAAAATACACATACTATTAATTTTTCAGAATTCTCCAAAATATTAGGGGACAAAAAATATAATTAGTTTTATTATAATAAATTTTATATACATATTTTAAATAAAAAATCATTATTGTGAGATAATCTCTCAAATAATGTCACCTAAGCTAAAAGTTATAAAAAGATGCCACATAGGATTTTTTTGTTTTGTTATATTATATAAGGATATGCTCTCCTTTATTCGATTTGTCCTAATCATACATTGACTATATGCTATAATTGCGTATTTGTCATTGCCTACGTCATCGTCTTTGTCATCAATACAAAAGTTTCATTATAAGCCTCAGAGCTTACTTTTTAACCCCTCAAATTTAGCCATATGTACACTTTATTCCTTATATTTAACTATTTGTTTTTAGCCATTCACCATCCTCTTTTCTCATATTACTTTTCAAATTTTTACGATTTAAGATTTACTTGTTTTTATCTATGTTTCGGCGTTTCCCTGTAAATGTCATTCAAATGAAGTTGTGCATCATATGTACAAGTCATTGAAGAAAAAGCATACAAACCATCCAAGCCAATTAAACGTTCCAATTTTTATAGTTATTTTTCTATTCCTAGTACAATTTTTTATAATATAATGTTCTATATAATCAAAACTTTTACATGCTTATTTTTTTTTATCAACGGTGTAATGTATTTATATTTATAAGCTTCCGCGGTCGTGATCTTTTAACAACTTTATGTTTTACATAAAACTGTTAATATTATCAATGGCATTGCCACAATGCTTTAGTTTGCGAAGGTCACATTTTTTATATAAAGTTTTAAATGTTATTAATGACTTTCAAATTTTGTTTCTTATATAAATTAAGCTACCTATGCTATTATTTAGCGCGCCTTTCAACTCATGTGTTAGCAATAAGAAGATACGTAACTTATTAAAACTATATGGAGAAAAAAAAACTTTTTCATTCATGCCCTATTTATACTAATGTTTTTGGCGTGTGATCCTTTCAATCCATTTCTTTAACCTATGTGACAACTTCAGTCTCTTTTTCATACCGCTCCAGTACTTTTACATCTTGCAGCTAGCTTCCTACGGCCCCTTGAATCTGTGAATTATTTTTGTTGTATCACGGTTTGTACACGCACCGGCCTCCTCTATAATTTTTATCGTAACTATTTTAGGTACCCTTAAGGCTGCATTATTTATGTTCATTAATAAGCTACATTTTAATGGTTCAAAGCCTTTTAATAGTTAATGATAACTCACCACAAGTTATATGGCTCATTACCTCTTAAATCTTAATAACTAGAAGACTTTAACTATTAAAAGACAGTTTTTTCATACTTTTCAAACATAACGGCAAATTGCTGAGAAAACAACTTTAGAGTAATCTCAAGGAAAAATACAATGAATCAAAAGTAGCTATTAGAAAAGTCCTAGGTACTCGGGTTATATAATAAAATACCTTCCAAACCTTAAAAAATTAGATATAAAAAATCAAAAGTAATATATGCATATGGAGATAGAGGATCTTAGTACTGGAAAGAAGTCAAATATCATTCACACGTAAGTTGCGGCAAATTAAAAGAAAATATTACAAAATTCTTAGATGTTGGAGCTGTATCTTTGCTGATACCTAAAGACCTAAATGTTTTTCTTTTCTTAATTTCTAATATGATTGATCACCCACACCAAAGATCCTCATGCAAGGCCACTATATATAAATTAGTACGTTCAAATGAATCTCTAGCACTCCATTAACAACTTCCCTATATATTAAGAACAAACACAATGACGATTCCGTTCACAATAACAATCGATATGCCAGTCGACGACCACCAGCCTGCAGTGGAAACCAGACTTCCCACATTCTTCACGGTTGCTTACTTCGTTTTGTTTCAATGCCTCAACCACATCTTTACTCTAATAGCAGGAGCAGTTCATAGCCATCTAGTGGCACCTATCCGTCGTGTCTGGGTTCAGTGTTACCCTATAGTAACGTTCGTGGAAGAACGTGTTGTCATGCCTCCTTCTTCACTAGGCTTTATTGTTGGTGTTCTCATTGCTTTTGCGGAAATCAAAGCACAAGGCCAACCTGAGTTCCCTTTCGAAACTCACCCTCGCCACATCAGGCTCTCTGTTGCGAGCGTCATATTGTATGGCTTGGCTTGCCTAATCGAACTTGTTGTTTCTGCCTTTGGCCTTCATGGGACTTCCGTGTTTGCAATTACTACGCGATTGGGAAAAATAGGTTCCTTGTGTCTTTTGGCGGCATCTTTGGCATGTTTATTCTTATTTTGATACCTAGCTCATGCATGCATGCATGACCGGTATTAATTAATGCTTGCAAACATGTTAGGACGTTCGTTGTTGTGTACGTTTTTCCTTAATTTCTCATTTTAAATGTATATATAGTGCTTTCCTAAAACTAGAATAGAACGTACGCTAGCTTGTTAATATATATATGTTGTTCTAGTTAATAAAAGTGGCTTCATAATTTCATATTGACATTGTATCCGATATCATATAATTTGGATGTGAAGCATGCATGAAAGTTCTATGTATTCATTTCACTTGTTCCGGTTGTAAAAACTTTAATTGTACTTTTTAATAACATCGATCCATTACGTTTCAAGACCCTACTCTAACAACTTCAAACAAATAACTTTTAATATTAAATTTTTTTAAGAATAACTAGTTGAAGAAAAAAACATTAATTTGTTTATGTCGTCTTGAAACAATTTGATAAGTATATACAGTTTCTTCGTTCAAAATAAAAATGTTTTGTTAAAGAAATATGCACATAAAGTATTGAGTAAATTAATTACTTCTTTTATTCACTAGTACGTACAAAAGGAAGGAAAAAGTACTGGTAACTTTGATATAAGGTATGGGTGGGTTAAAAAACAGCACAGTATAACCTTAAAGAGTTCAAAAACAATTCAAAAGATACTTATGATGCAATGCTTTATGAGATGCAGTCTAGAAACAACACCTTAATTATAGCCATTTTACACGCGTCTTATACCCCCTTTTGTACTAGTGATTATATACAACAAATTACATATTGGGTCACTTAGTATCGCACGGCTGATTTCTTCAAGATGCGTTTTGATAAAAGAACCAACACCATGACTAACTTTCTTACTCCAGGAACATGGATTAATATGGCATTGGAGATGGAACAAGTTGGAACTCAGCCAACTCACAAATCAAGAAAAGGATGCCATGGATGCCCTCAATAACATGATGCTCAGCTCACAACGGAACCGAATGCTTCCCAAGACTCTTGGCATTGGGGAACCAATAATGATTGTACTTTCAAGTAGGAAGTGTACGTTAAGCAACTAATTCAAGCAAAGATCCTTGGTGAAAATGGGTTCAAGTTCATGTGGAATACTTGACGACGAAGACATCAAACATCTTCAATTGGTAGGCTGAGCTTAATCGAATACTGACATATATATGATTCCTTAGCAAAAAGAACATCTATTCAGCTAGCGCGTTTACGTGAATTATCAACACAAGCTTGGACAAAGATTTGCTCATGGTGCACGAGGCGTTCCCATGTATGTTGAATTTGGGGCAACTACTCCCCTCAGTTTTTTTTATTTTTGTGTTAATTATACATACGTGAAAATCCTGATCGTCCCCGTAAATTTTAAAAGTGTCCCATTCAACTTGTAAAACCAAAGAAAATAGCAAAATTGTGTTATACACATTGTCACTTATATGTATTATTGCTTTAAGCATCAAATATCATCACTTTATGACCATAATTACATCAAATATCATCCCTGTTATGAGTAAAATTTGAAAATGGGCCCCTTCAACTTTTGATAACGGTTTTTACTATGTTTTTTTTATAATAACCGGACCCAACAAGTTCGACCTGATTTGAACCGAAGGGGGGGTCGATAAGTAATCATATAACGATAGCTAAATGACTCATATATGTAAAATATTCTATAACCGCCACAGATGGTGCTATATCCGATAGGTGTTTAAATTCTCATTCAAATATATAACGAAAGACCCGTACCAACTAAGGGGCCGGTGGTGAAATTTTCAGTAAGATAATTCATGCAATTTTTATGCATGACAACAACATAAAGTACTTGAAAGCACTAAAATTAAATGAAGTACGGTTAACAACTAGGTGATATATGACAAAGGGCGATGACACCATTATAGTTAACAACTAGAGTGAAGAAGGGAACGTACATTCCACTCCTAATTTTTTATATGATCCGGGCTAAAGTGATGTTTTATTTTAAGTACTAAATTTGTTTCTTGTTGTTTGTATCTCTATTTCGTTGTCTTGAGCTTTTAAGGGGTTTTATCTACCTTTAGCCCTCTCATTTTATTATAAATATATTAGTATTTGCGGTTATAAAAAACTATGGTAATTTTATGTACTATCTCCTGCAGCTTTCTGATAGTTTTTTACAAATAAACTTATTAAAATTAAAAACAAAAAAAAAAATCAAAAGAAAGACTTTTGAAGGTGGTCAATTGGTCATATTAAATAATAGAGTCGGCGTGAAAAACTGAAAATAAGAATATATATACTTTCCTTCTAAAGTTCAGATACTTGCTAGGGTTCCTTGGCTCGGGGAATCGAATGCTTATTAAAATATGTACCTTTATTTTAAACTTTTCTATTAATAATTCGAATATATTATTTAAATTATCTGCTTATTTAGTTAACAAAACATTTTTATTTGAATGAAGAAAATGAATACTTATCAAGTTTTTCAAATATATTTCAAACTAGTTATTCTTGAGTATATATATGTGAGTTATTAAAAGACACTTTAACATACAACCATTATCCGATCGTGCTTACTACACGTTAAGGATCGTGTTTAGTACACTTTAAGGATCAGACCTTTGTTACGAAAATATATAGGCCGCCAGGCCGGTATATATATATAGAACTTTTAAATCAAAATATAGCAGCACGAGCTTGATGTGGTGAGGGTGAGTTGTAAAAGGGAACTTAGGTTGGCCTTTGATGTGTGAGTTTGATGTAAGCATAATTAGTGTGTTATATTACATTTTAAGCACATAATACATTGTAGAGCATATTACTTTGTGTTAATTTCATGTGCAGAAAGCTTTGGAGTCAAAACACCTAGTTATGGAATGTTGCATAGCAAATCGAGACTGTATATATGCACGAGGCGGAGAATTAAAGCTGGAAATCAACAAAACAAGTTACAGCCACCGTAGTCTACGGTCACTGGCGGTAGTCTACGGTCACAACCACTTTATTTGGACAACATTTTCAACACCGTAGAACAGAGAGCTTTCACCGTATTTGATGTTGTTCACCATTGTCTACAGCCAACCACTGTAGTCTATAGCTAACGACAGTAGTCTACGGCCGTTTGACGGTTCTATGACGGTTTTAAGCATATTTGTCCTAGTTATTATGGAGATTTTGAAGAAAAGAGGAGGAAAAAAAGTCTGAGAATGGAGGAGAACAAAGAAATACAAGTGACAAGTGTATCTTTGATTATCAATTCCACTATTGCTTCCCGAATTCGTCATCCATCATCATCAACCATGAGCATGTGTGGCTAGTTCATCCGTGATCACTTCCGGGTGTTGGATTTATGTTAGTGAGTGTATTCAATCTGAGTTTTACTTTTGTTAGTCATGAATTGTGCTTTACAAAGTTGAATTATTTAATGGCTAAGTAAAATTATGTGTTTAATGTTGGTGTTTGGAGAACAACTTAGAGTTTTTGGATTCCATATAACAATCTGTCATTTATTGGTCTTGAATCATTAAAAAAGCATGATGTTATGTTGGTATTTGTGATGTTGAGTGGTGATTATGTTGATAACATCCTAACTTGTGCCCTTCATTGGTCTATAATCGTTAAGTAGCATGAGTCGGATTCCTTAGTCATATAATTGGCCTTCTTTTTCATCTCATTGAACTAAATTATGTCTATGTAGTTTACTAACTTTGGTAACTAATTCAGATTATACATTATGCTTCTAAATCCAATCCGAGTGTGACCACCTTTTATTTTATTGTAATCAATATAATACTTTAAACTGTTTAATCAATTAACAAATAAAAAACTCAAAGCATTTTCATTATGTTAATCGTAGTAAATTAGTTAAGCTCAACACCATCCACTAACTCCTTGTGGAATCGACACTCTATTTACCCTAGCTAATTTAAGGTAAATAGAACACTTAACTCTTTATCTTTGATCGGTACTTCGACGCCGATCAGCCTTGCGCTTTGATTTCCGCAAAAGCGATGAGAATTTTAATGATAAATCCTAATGCTGAAGAAGGCATGACAACACGTTCTTCCACAAACACTAACTACTATATAGGGTAACAGTGAACCCAGACATGACGGCTAGGTGCTACTAGACCACCATGAAATGCTCTAGATGCTAGAGTAAAGATGTAGTTCAAAATAAAATAAGCGACTCTAAAAAATGTGGGAAGTTGGTTTTCAGCTAGGTGTTGTTCGTCCATAGGGATATCGATCAATTGCTATGGTGGATGGGATCATTAATTATATTATATATCGTTGCCTTGTTCGTGTATACTTAGTTGTCTAGGGAAGATTGTTAATATTGGAGATCGAGGTGGAGATTCAATATATAGATCTTTGTAGTGATATATGATCATGCATGCATGCATATAATTAAAAACCAAAAAGTTAAGGTGGCTAGCGCCTAGCTGGTTATAACTCGATTTGAGAGCATCTATCAATTTTCTAATAGTTACTTTTTGATTATTTTTGTTTTCTTGAGATCGTGCATATATATATATATAGAGGAGAGTTATCCTACATAGGGTTGAAAATCTAAGAAGGCTAATAAGGATTTGTGACCTTTAGATCTCTCTTTTAATGGTTGAGATCAATTTGTAGGAAAACAATTTGGAGGAAGGGTACATTAGTCATAGCCACTTTTGTTGACTTTCTCTCTCCACATGCAAGGCACATGTCAATTCCCCCACTTTTTTTAAAACGTTCATAACTTTTGGATACGATATTATTTTTTTAAAAAAATTACACCAAAAAAACAAGTGTTTTGTTATCTTTAAAACGCGTATAATATTGATATATAAATAACAAAAAAAAATTTCGGCACTTGTCTAGTCCTTGTGTAATATCATGTGATTGTGTTATATTATAACTAGTGATATATCACTTTTATCGGTTCATTCTTAAGTCATTATGTAATATCATCTTATTTTAAATATTTGTTGTGTCATCTTATGTGTTTAGAAATTATCACCGTGTCACAAATTGTTAATATGTGTTTGAGAAATGTTCAAAGACAAAGTCATTTTTTGTTACAAAATGTGAGAATGACACAATGGTAAACAAAGACACAATGACACTTTAAAAAAAATTCTAACTCACAATATAAATCAAATTTTAAAAAAGTGTTTCGGAGACCTTGTTCCTCATGTATTCCTCTTTCAAAAAATAAATAAACAAAAAATTAAAAAAAATTAAAAAAATTACCGTTTTTTTTTTATTTTTAAATTAGACACAATGAAAAAAGACACAATGAGAAAATAGTAGTTTTTTTAAGTTTTGTTTATTTATTTTGGAAGGAGGATGTTGTGGGAGCAAGATCTTTGAAATACTTTTTGTGTTATTGTGTAATTATTATTAGATCATTGTGTAATACTTGTCAAATAAGATTACACAATGACCCGATGAACGACACAACAACCCTACGGATGACACAATCACACAATGAACAGACGAAAGACACAATGACCTGACGGAAGACACAATGACCTGACGTTAGACACAATGACCTGACGTTAGACGCAATGAGCTGAAAAAATGTGAAAAAAAGTTCGTTTTTTATATATCAATATTATACGCGTTTTAAAGAGAGAAAAATGCTCGTTTTTATGGTGTAATTTGTTTAAAAAAATAATGTCGTATGTGAAAGTTATAAACGTTTAAAAAAAGTGGGGGAATTGACATGTGACTTGCATGTGGAGGGAGAATATTTAAAAAAGTAGGCATGACTAAAATACCCCCTCTACTAATTTTCCTAGATGCCACATGTCAATATCTTATTGCTTCTTAGCCTTCTTAGATTTCTAATACTATGTAGGTGAACCTCCCTATATATATATACTAGGTTATAGACCCGTGTTTAACACGGGATTGAGTTAGGATAAAGTTTAAATAGTTATTTACCTTTGAATAAAGTCTAAATGAAAGTTTTAAAAATCTATATAAATGTGAAACATTAAGGAGAGCAAGACACCTCATCATTAGATTTATGATATTATGCCAAGTAAGCATGGCATGCTAAGAGATTAACACTTGGCAAAAGTAGGTTTGTTTTATTATATTTTATAGATATATAGATATATATATATATATATATATATATATATATATATATGGTGATGATCATTACAGAACCACTTTTTATTGTGAAAACAAACAAAACAACTAATTTAAACTGATTTACATAAATGTAAATCAATTGAGGTAATGAAATGAACGAAGGAAATGAATGGACAAATGAATGAAAAAGATCATTTCATTCCATTACCTTGTTTGGTTGCTTTACAGAAATGAAATGAATTATTATATTGTTTTGTTTGGTACAAAAGAAAAGACAAATTAATAAAATATTGTTCACTAAAAATTACAAAAGTGTATTTTCATGGCTACGTGTCGAGTCTTGGTTCGGGCCATGTGTCGGGTCATGGTTCGAAACATGGTCAATACACGAGTGAGGTCATAAATCATATCATGCTTCGGGTTATGGGTCAAGACATGAGGTGAGTCATGGTTCGAGGAACGGGTCGAGTCACGGGTTGGTTCAAGGCTCGGGTCATTAGTTCATGGTCATTGGTCAAATTATAGATCGGGTCATTAGTCGGTTCAAATATTTTTTCATGGGTTGGGTCATGGTCCTTTTCATGAGTGAAGTTATGGTTCGGTTCATGAGTCATGGTTCTAGTCATAAATTTAAAAAGTTATTTAATTCCTTGAAGGAATGAGAAAAAAACATGGGGTGAGAATAGAATGAAAATAAGGTATTTTTCATTCCTTTGTAATGATTCATTCCATTACACTCACCAACTAAACACACTCTTTTTCATTCCATCATAATGACCCATTTCATTCCGTCCTTTATTCCTGCATACCAAATACTACCTAACTGTTTTCTCAATCTGATTATCCTTAGTTAATGTAAATTCAAAATCATACATGTATATATAAGCGTTATTATATATACAAAGTGAAATTAAAGTGATAATTAATTGCAACGGAGTCACAAGATTAATATATACGACACGTGTGTGGCTTGGGCGCAACATAAATTCACGTTATAATCATACTATACTAACGCCTAAAGTGGTAAAAATCACGTTTACGCTACTAACGGCGTTAGTCTAACGCTACAATCACAATCATATTATAATCACACTAATTATTTTCCTAAAATCAGAATGAAATTATTTTTAACAAAGTGAAGCCGTCAGAAAACAAGGTTCCCAGTAAAGTTATGGTGATGGGATCCCTTTGGCTCAAGACTAGAACTTGAAGGAGAACTTACATCGTCATAACAAATTTTCCTTCTGATCTGCACGGGTTAAGATGTTTTTTGTTATTGGTGTTTTCTTTTAGTTTATTGTGTTTTTTTCTTATACTTCTTTAGGGTTTTTGCTATTTGTTAGTTTTTTATATAATATATATGTGATTGCCGTAAAAAAATTACTTTCCTAACATTTCAAACGTTAACAAGAAATAGAAATTAAAAATTGTAATTTTTCCAATAGTACCCATATCATTTAAATTCTCCTGACTTATACAATTGTTACTTTCCTAAACATTTCAAATATTAACAAGAAATAGGAAAAAACATATATAAAATTCAATTCTAGCATATCATATCATTTACTAAGCATAGAAAGTATGCTGATGAATTTGTCCTAAGAATTTGATATCATGTGCGAACCGTTAAAAATTCTAATGTGTTTTGGCTGGGGGCCGCAAGTATGTTGAAACTAAATAATTTTAATTTGATATCATGTGCGTTAAAAATTCTAATGTGTTTTGGCTGGGGCCCGCAAGTATGTTAAAATTAAATAATTTTAATTTGATATCATGTGCGAACCGTTAAAAATTCTAATGTCTTTAACCAAAAATAATTTTAATTTTGATTTTTAGAAATTAAATAGCCTTGTACACTTGTAGGTTCTCAAAATGCTATTAGCTACTTTTTAAATTTTTTCTAAATATATTTATAAATATAATTTTTTCTATTTTGGTGCTCTTTCTGGCCTACGACTTGTAACTCTTTTGTGGGCTTTTTAAGTCAACTGTTTTTAATATAAAATGAGTTTTTAAAGTTTAATTGGTTTTGGTTATTTTGGTCTTTTAACTAAATTGTTAAAATAACAAATGGGCATTTTTTTTCCATCAATCAATTTCTATGAATCCATTACTTCTAACTTTTTGTTAACATTAAAATGACAAATGGGCATTTTTTCATTAACCAATCTCCATGAATCCACCACTTCTAATTAACTTTTTATTTAAAAATATTGTGTATAACATAAATAGAATTTTTTTTAAAAGGGACAGTTGCGTATATATCTCTCTAAACTTGAAAAATTACATATTTAGCCAAATTATTCTTAAAGAGTATTGTACATTTTGCATTGAAAGCTTGCATTTTGAGTAAATATGAAATTTTGCAAGTTTTGAGAGTGATATATGCAATTTCCCATTAAAAAATCAGTGCCCCCTGAGCGATGGTGTCCTGGGTGATCGGTCACCCCGCCCCTGCATATGGCCATCAAGGACTAAAAAATCAGTTCTTGATTCTTAGAAGTCAGTCCCGAATGGTTATTGGAGACTAATTTTTCCAGTCACGAGCCAGTCACCTATTCCTAGACACAGATAGTGTATACTGTAACTAAAAATTAGTGCTGATCGTTTGGCTCCAATTGGGAATTGGGATTAACATTCAGCCCCCATAACATAATAATATAGTCCTTAATCTATCTATCTGTACCAGATTATTTTAACCTCGAATACACTTTTCCCGATACTGAAAATCAATCATTGATATATACCACGTTCTTTAAGGACTGTAAATCATTTTTCAAAACGAATAAATTTAATTCTTAATGTATATATCCTTCATTACAATGTCATTTCAATCTTAAATACCTTATGTAACTAAAAATATGTATTTGATATCATTATATCAAGGACTTAAAGTTAGCCTTTGATACTATGTTTTAGGCACTAAAAGTCAGTCTCTAATATTATGATGTTAGTGACTAAAAGTTAGTCTTTGATACTATGTTTTAAACAATAAAACCAATCTTTAATGCTATATAAAGCATCCGGTCGACTTGATGTCGGTACATATGTTAATATAATATATGGCAAAAGGTAAACTAAGCGGAAAACTAGCGCATAAGGGTGAGGGGGGTGGTCCATTCCATCCCCTTCATCCCCTAACACTCTACCAATCACAAGTTGACACCTAGCACCTAATTTCTCAACCATTTCATCCCCTAAAGCTTCAACCATTAAAGGCGCCACAACCATTCTATCCCCTAAACCATTCTAGTTTTTATTAAAAAAAAACTAAATTTTTTTAAAATAAAAAATTAGTTTTTAACAAGCAATATTAATTAAAACCTACTACTACTTTATTGTAAAATTGTTAAACTACAAATTAAGGCTAATTGATAAAAATTTTAAACGTCAATTCCAAGATAAAAAATGACCACACATTATTTTTATATTAAAAATAATATAAAACCTTTTATTTTTTCTTCTTCATTTGCCTTTCTTCTTCATTTGCCTACTCTAGTCTACCAAGTACCAACCACCATCGCCGGCAGAAGAAACCAAACCCAACCCACCTAAAATCCAGCCATTTTCTGCTTCTTCTTCGTTTATACGCACATCAAAACACATTCAACGTTCAAAAAAGTGGGCCCCAACTTCTTCCCCGCAGCGGTGATCCAACCCCCCCTTCCCCGTCCCCGCAACCCCGTTCAGCCACGGCGGCGGTGTGCCCGCTCGTGGTTGGACCCCGACCATGCCATCCCCACTCCCACCCCCATCACCCTAAAAACAAACACCAATGAAGATCCTATGATGACCAACTACAACTACAACTACTATACATTTTTTTAAACAACTTTGGTGCTATTGTGTGACAAAAAGTTAGATTCCTTTATACTTGATTCTCTCTCATAAATCATAATCATGTTACCACATCCATTAAACAAAAACAATATATAGTTTTTATCAACTTAAAAATAACAAAACTTTTATTTGGCGGGCCAGATTGACACCACCCGGAGTATTGTTATATATTAAAAAACTAATTAGAACAATTTTTACTAACTATAAATAAATGCAATCAAGGTATAGTATGAATCGTTTTCTACACCACAAATTCTTATTATTTCTCCTACGAGTAATTTTATCTTCTCATGCATATTTCAATAGTTTTTACGCCAAATGGACATGGGAAAAAGCAAGTTGCAAACCTAAAACAAACCAAATCAAAACCTGCAGCTTCTAGCAATCGTACACACTAAGGGTGTTTATGGACCGGTTTTTATGGTTTTTAGGTCAAACATTGAACCAAACCGTTCATAACGGTTTTTGGATAATGAAAACCGAAGCCGAACCGTTGAATTTTGAAGCTGAACCAGACCAAACCAAACCATTAATTAGTAACGGTTTCACTTCGGTTTGGTTTCATGTTTTGGGCTTTCGGGCATATTTGGGCTTTTCGAACACATTTCCATAATTTAACCCATTAATCGCATATTTCCCTTCCAAACCTTCATAATTTACAAAGTTACTCATTTTAAGTTATTTTATTAAAAATAATTTATATAATGACTAACCCTTACTATTACTAAATATTCAATTTGAAAATTTACTATTTTGAACTTTTTTGGTTGAGTAAATATATAATTAAGGAGAGTTTTAAATGAAAAATATGTAATTGAATATTTGGGTTGAGTATATATGTATTTAAAGAGAGCTTTAAAGTGGAAATATTCAATTGAATTATTTTATTGAATAAACTAGATTAGTTACCGTGTATTATACGGATTTTAGTTTTATTGGTTTTAACTCAATTTACATATCAAATTTATTTTTAACATATCTCTTATTAAATCGATTTGGATATTTACAAATATATTCATATAAAAAATCATATGTTACAATGAATGATATGATTTATAATAGTTGGTAAATTTTTATTGGAACATATCGGGTTAGAAGATAATTCATGATAATTGTTAATTTTTTTATTTGAACATATCGAGTTATGAAATAATTAATGATAATTGGTAAAACTTTAATTTGAACATATCGGGTTAGGATAAATCATAATAATTGATAAGTTTTTTATTTGAACATATCAGGTTAGTAGATAATTCATGATACTTGGTACATATCGGGTTAAGATATAGATCATGATAATTGATACATTTTGTATTTGAACATATCGGGTTAGGAGATAATTGATGATAATTTGTAAATTTTTAATTTAAACATATCGAGTTATTTCGAATATGGAGCATACCATGACCCGTCTAAAAATTCTCCATCAAATTAATTAAGAACATGACACCTAAGCAAAATCCTATATGGAGTAGTTAAAATGATGACACGTGGATGTGTTACTTAATTATTAGAATATGTAGATATGTAATTAAATAAGTTTGAAGAGAAAAATATGTCATTGTTCATTAATTTTATTTAGAAGGGGTCCAACGGTTAAAAAATGTAGTGCCCCTTTTTTTAGGGTAGTTTGTGGGTAAATCTACCTATTCTAATAATTGAGTAACACATCCACATGTCATCATTTTAACTACTCCACATATGATTTTGCTTAGTTGTCATGTTCTACATAATTTGATGGAGAATTTTTAGACGGGTCATGGTATGCTCCATATTTGAAATAACCCGATATGTTTAAATTAAAAATTCTCAAATTATCATCAATTATCTCCTAACCCGATATGTTCAAATACAAAATTTACCAATTATCATGATCTATATCTTAACCTGATATGTACCACTTATCATGAATTATCTCCAAACATGATATGTTCAAATAAAAACTTATCAATTATTATGATTTATCCTAACCCGATATGTTCAAATTAAAGTTTTACCAATTATCATTAATTATCTCCTAACTCGATATGTTCAAATAAAAAAATAAAAATTATCATGAATTATCTCATAACCCGATATGTTCAAATAAAAATTTACCAAGTATTATAAATCTTATCCTTTATTGTAACATATGATTTTTGATATGAATATATCTGTAAATATCCAAATCGATTTAATAAGAGATATATGTTAAAAATAAAATTGATTTCTAAATTGAGTTAAAACCTATAAAACTAAAATCCGTGTAGTACACGGGCACTAATCTAGTGAGTTGATAAGATGTTACCGTGTGAATTGTTGGGGTTTAACAGCATTAACATTTCATTCCTTTATTTTTTTCATTTTATAATTAAACTAAACTAATTACATTTCTTTCTTTTTATCCTTATATAATATAGCAAAATTAAAAAAGCTTATGTGGCATCTTATCAAAGCTTTTGGCTTATGTGGCATCATTTGAGAGTTTATCTCACAATAATGACTTTTTTATTTATATGTTATATAAAATATTTTATAATAAAACTAATTACATTTTTAGTCCCATAATATTTTGGAGAATTCGGAAAAATTTAAGAGTATTTATATTTTTAACCCTATACTACAAAGGGTGTACATGAGTCGGTTTATATTTGATAAGGTTTAAAAATGAAACTTATGGATAAAGTTAATAATAAAATACAATTAAAGACCTTAGTGTTTTATAAATATATACATATATTTTTATATGATTTTTAAAAAAAATAAATTACACCATAAAACTGAGCACTTTATTCTTTTTAATTTGAATATAATATTGTTATACTAAAAATCTAATTTTTAAAGATATATATCATGTGTTTCAGTTTACCACGGTTTTGTCTCAAAAAGAATTCTGAAAAATTTAAGAATATTTATATGTTTAACACTATACTACAAGGGTGTACATGAGTCGGTTTATATTTGACAGGGTTTAAAAATGAAACTTATGGATAAAGTTAATAATAACATACAATTAAAGACCTTAGTGTTTTATAAATATACATACATTTTTATACGATTTTAAAAAAAAGAAACTACACCATAAAACCGAGCACTTTATTCTCTTTAAGTTGAGTATAATATTGCTATACTAAATATATAATTTTTAAAAATATATCATGTGTTTCGGTTTACCACGGTTTTGTCTCAAAACTGATTGGAAAATTCACGAATATCCTTAAAAGCATCACCTAAATGTTGTGTTCCCGAGCATAACACGGGCACTAACCTAGTTAATTATATAACTAGATTAGTACTCGTGTACTACACGGATTTTAATTTTATAGGTTTTAACTCAATTTACACATCAAATTTATTTTTAACATATATCTTATTAAATTGATTTGGATATTTACAAATATATTCATATAAAAAATCATATATTACAATAAAGGATATGACTTATAATAGTTGGTAAATTTTTATTGGAACATATCGGGTTAGGAGATAATTATGATAATTGTTAATTTTTTTATTTGAACATATCGAGTAATGAAATAATTAATGATAATTGGTAAAACTTTAATTTGAACATATCGGGTTAGGATAAATTATAATAATTGATAAGTTTTTTATTTGAACGTATCAGGTTATGAGATAATTCATAATACTTGGTACATATCGGGTTAAGATATGGATCATGATAATTGATAAATTTTGTATTTAAACATATCGGGTTAGGAGATAATTGATGATAATTTGTGAATTTTTAATTTAAACATATCGGGTTATTTCGAATATGGAGCATACCATGACCCGTCTAAAAATTCTCCATCAAATTAATTAAGAACATGACACCTAAGCAAAATCCTATGTGGAATAGTAAAATAGTGACATGTGGATGTGTTACTCAATTATTAGAATAGGTAGATTTTTATATATTTATCATTATGTTTTCTTTCTTCTTCACTCATATCCACTTAAAAAATATTAAAAGAATTATGAAATAAAGAGAAAATTCTCTAAATATATCAAAATATATTGATGAATAGTATATCCTTTAAATAGTTTCTCCCTACTCAACTTAAGATCACTTACAACCATTCTTTAAATTATAAAGAATTCATTTACGTATAATATAGGAAACAGAATGCGAATTCTCTAAGGATTCAAGGGTTGAAAGTGAAACACTTTCCTCTTAATTAAAAGAAAACTTCTCAGAAATTGAGGATTTTTTTTAAAAAAAAACACTTTCCTACAAAAAGATTTTAAAACAACGTACAGTTGGCAAAACTTTTTAAACCGGTATAAAGGTCAATTTGTAATTTTCGAATAGCCACTCATAAGCAGCTAGTTACAAATGAAACATATATAAATAGTTTTTTTCTTACTAACTTTCATGTTTTTTTCTTAAATTAATATCAAGGATTGGACATTCTTATATAATATAGCAAAACAAAAAAATCATATGTGGCATCTTTTCATAGCTTTTAGCTTATGTGGCATTATTTGAGATATTATCTCACAATATATAATGATTTTTTTATTTAAAATATGTATATAAAATTTATTATAATAAAACTAATTACATTTTTGGTCCCCTAATATTTTGGGAAATTCTTAAAAATTTAAAAGTATTTATATTTTTAACCCTTTATTACAAGGGGTGTACGTGAGTCGGTTTATATTTGATAGGGTTTAAAAATGAAATTTATGGATAAAGTTAATAATAGCATACAATTAAATACCTCATTGTTTTATAAATATACATACATTTTTATATGATTTAAAAAAAAAATAAACTACACCATAAAACTAAGCACTTTTTTCTCTTTAATTTCAATATAATATTGATATACTAAAAATCTAATTTTTAAAATTTATCATGTGTTCCGTTTTACCACGGTTTTGTCTCAAAACTGAATGGAACATTCATGAACATCCTTAAAAGTATCACTTGAATTGTGTTCCCGAGCGTTGCGCGGGCACTAAACTAGTATATATATATATATAGCAGAGATAGATTTTTACCTCAGGTTGAATTTCACGAGTGTTGCCTCCAAGATATATATGTCATCCAATGAATTCATCTCCTTAATTTTATCTCCATAGTTGTTTTCATGTTGTATTGCCATGAATTGACGTACATGAAACTACACCATACAGTGGTGGAGCCAGAACCAAATATCAAGGATATTTTATGAGAAAATTTTTGCTTAAATGTATCATAAATATTTTTCAGGGGTATCCTGATACTTAAAACCGTGAGAAAAAATGGTATCCTGATACTTAAACCGGTAAAAATTATACTTCGTAACGAAAGTTGAAGGGTAGCCTGAGATACCTCTGGGCTCTTCATAATTCCATCTCTGACACCATATATTAGCTAAATAGTATCTTACCATGATTTTAGTGAAATCAATATGTTTTTAAGAAATGATGATCGATCTGATGTGGTTGGTTTTTGATATTTTAGATATATCATATCTTTGATTTATCAATATGTTTTTATATACCACAAACTCTAAGATATACTTAAAATTGTTAATTTTTAAATGACAATTTTCTAATAGATGAAGAAAATGCTAATTAATGAGCATAGGCCGGGATGCTAAATTTTGTAAATCGACATCTCTTGACCATATCGTCTAGATATTTGAAGATCATTTCTTAAATACCAAATCGAGTGATAGCAACTGTCATATGCATGTGTAACTTAATTACATATACAATGTTTTCAAATCAGTACTGTTACGAGCTATAAATGGCAATAACTCTAAGGATTCAATCTAGCTAATTGATATCACACGTACCGGCCATAAGGTCAATATATACGTACTGGTGGTTAATTCTTTATTAATGGAAAATAATTGCATATATTTGTTGTGGAAAATAAATAAATGATATAGATAGGCCGGGTTTGTTGTTCAACTAGATAAGATAAATGAGTAGCGTTTGTAGTTCAAAAGAAATAAATGATACAACGTTGCTAAATGTAATGATAGTGATTGGCGGTCTTGACTCTTGACTCTTAGTGTATTAATAACGAAATATATGATAGCTTATCCATAAAACTGTTTACCAAATGAAAGTGATTGGAGCTCGATGCAAACTATTACACATTTACATGATATTCCTGGCACTTTCCTTACAACAAAATTCAATATGCATGATTTCGTGAATACCCGACAAATAGACATTTACATAAATTAGCTTATCGACTCCATGAACAGTACGATTATTATTTATTGTGCGTGCTTATAAATATAGCAAAGTTGATTTCTTAAATTATAGTATGTAAAGAAATTAACATGGGTTTGGGAATCTCTCGTCTTTCGTCAACCGCTTCTCCCCTACAACATCAAACCATGACAGTCGAGTCCACCACAAAAATTGATATTCCGGTAGTCGACCCACACCCCACAAAAACAAAACTTCTTACTTTCTTTGGTGTTGCCTATATGATTTTACTCAAATGCGTCGGTCACATCCTTACTCTAGTGGCAAGAAAAATACATGATGGTCTAGTGGCGCCTATCTGCCACCTCTGGGCTCGCTATTATGGTCTAGTAGCATTAGTGGAAGAAGGTGTCATCATGCCTCAGTCTACACTATGCTTTATCATAGGTGTTTTTCTTGCTTTTGCACAAATCAAATCACAAAACCAATCCGGGTTTCCATTCACAACTCACCTTCACCTCGTCAGGGTCTCGATTACCAGTGCTCTGATGTATGGATTGGCTTGCGCAATTGAACTTGTTGTTTCCGCTGTAGGTCTTGGTCGCAATTCCGCTTTGGCCATTAGTGCTCGATGGGGGAAAATAGGGTGCTTGTGCATTTTGGTGAAATCTTTGTTATGTTTATTATATCTTTAATACTAATTAACATATACTTGGAAAATGTTAGGTTCCTGTCTAATAACACAAAATGGTGTTTTCTTTTACTTGGGGTTTAGTGATTTTCTCATGAAAACCAGAGAATATGTTACAAAATTCCCTCCCACGTGTCAAATTGCCTGAAAATATATGGATTTCAAGTATATCTTAGTAGGATCTTTGACAACTATATGTGTATGCATGTTCTATTTATTATTTTTATCCTGACATTACTTACCATATATGGTCCTTTTTCTCCTTATATGACTTCATATCTGTTTACTTCGTTTTAGTCAATTAAAACATTTTGTTAACACTTGGACATTTTAAAAAAAACGTGTGAAAATAATAATAAATAAGTAAATGTAATAATAAATAAGTAAATGAATTTTGCGTAAAAGAATTTTGTCTTGACAATGTCAAAACCCACTTCTCTTCTCTTACTACTAAATCTCAACCCTCCACCCACGTTATTGCTGCAACAAACTAGTGGGAGGAATGGGATGTAGAATGTCACACCCCGGTGGCGGAAACATCGGGGCGTGGCGATCGTATCTCACGACCCTTGGTATTAAAGAGAATACTAAAATGAATTTCATTAAAAAGAGTCGTGACATACGTTCGACACGGATATGTCTCACGAGTCCGATCTATAGCGTCAAAGATTCAACCTTGAAACAAATAAAATTCAAACCAAAGGACAAACAAAACGACAATCAAGTCTTCCCAATAAATAAATAAGTATAATGCAAATAAAGTCTAAATACGGTCCATGATCTTCACTAATGCATTCAAGCCAAAGATTCCAAGCTTACTTAGTTATTGCCACCTGAGAAACATGCTAAAAACGGTCAACTATAAAGTTGGTGAGATTCACAGGTTTTTGACTCAGTAATAAGGTATATATATATATGTGTAAAGCAAAATATATAAAGAGCAAGTATAGCAAATATGATGTAATTAACATGAGTCCACAACTAAACCTACTGACAAGAATCATTTGCCCCAACGAATACCCCGTCTCAAGGGCATTCTAAGTTTATCATTGACTTTGAATATTTTCACCCAGTTAGTCGCATCGTGACTGTGGTTGGCGCGACCAACCCTGAATGGGGGTGTCAACCCGAATAGTACTATCCAACATATCCACCGGCTTAAATCTAAAGTTAACTAGTTGTGTAGTTTAAAAGGGGACTTAAGAGTATGAGACAAGTATAGTTTAAAACCCATGAGAATAACAACAAATCGACTACAAGCATCACAAACAAAAGTGCGTATAAATTCCAAGAATAAATAAAGTATAAGTTTACGTGTAAGCATGTTTCTCACCCCAAAGATTAAAAAGTAAAAATAGGGGCTATGAACTCACCTCGGGTGTAGGTTCCTAGCAACAAGATATTTCACAACAAGCCTACAATACATACGCGTGAGCCGTAAGTTCAACTAACACAACCACCTAAATTTTTATTTTATAATTTGTTTATAAGTATATCTCATGGCATCGCTTTTAGTACATGGCTATTGTTTTGAAATTCAAGGTTGTATTTCTTTTAAATGTTTAGGCTCAAAATAATTCAATTTAAATGCTCTCTGTGACTTAATGCGTACTCGTTTTAGATAATTTACTATTATTACACTTTTTGGTTTGAATAACTTTCTCAGCCTGTTATGTACTGTCATATTCACTCATCCACCTCTTGAACATTCTTTCATTCCCTAGTTCATTTAGATATATTATAAAAGCTTAAAAACCTTTCTATTCTGTTTCATCAAGAGTTAATAAAATGCATGGAATACGAAACTTTAGAAAATCACTAATTATAGTTTTTATTTTCCACACAGTACAACCGCAACCAGACTTTAAGAAGATGCGAAACGGTATTTTTTTCTTTTCCTTTAGTTAGATTCGTTTCGGATTTTAACGTGTTTTTACGATTCAACCGTGTGGTTATACCGCAACTCCGATTAACGAGTTTCAGTTTGCGACTTCATGATCTTTCTTATATTACTGTTTTAAAACATGATTATTATCACTTTAATTTGATTCTTATAATTTGCATGCAACGTAAGCTAAATACATAAATATAGTATGTCTTTGTTTGATGTAGTAGGTTTGAAAAATATTAATTCCATGAACATTGTGAATACATATGTGCAACTTCACATTGGATTTTAAAATTCTAATATATCAATCGATTCTTTTAATTAAAAACTTCAGAATTAATTATAATTCGTGTTAGGTTATATGTATATTTATAATATAATGAATGTATGATACCGTGTGTGTCTACAACGTGTGAAAGAAAATCAAGGCATTAAGTACATTAACCGCAAGAACGGGTTAAGGACCGATAGTTACCTCTTGGGACGGATTCCAGACGATGGTTATGGGACTTCCAAAGGTTCAACGCTGCTGTGAAGGGACGCGTGCACGGTAAACTCAAGGATTTAGGATGATTACTTATGATGGTTGGAATCAAGAATAAGAAAAACAAGGTGGAAGTTAATAATGGTTACCTTTTCAAATCTGAATAGTAGAGGAAGACAACTTGTGAGTTCTTTGATGTGAGCAGACTTACGAATAGAAGATGGTTTTTATTATTAAATAACAAAACTTGGATAGGAAGTTTAGAATAGTTAGTTGAGTTATTTGATGATGATATATCTTCTTAGTATTTAAAAATATTTGATATTTACATTATTTTGTCGACGGAAGTATAAAAGGAATAGGAAATTTAGTTGGAAATTTATTTGTCATCATGAGATAATTTTACGGGAATTAAATGGGATGTTTATTAATTTTAAAGTTGTTGGCAATTTGATTTATTATTATTGGGTAAACATGCACCCATGATGAATAACGGAAAGGAAGGATGAGTTGGATAGTTTTGATTTCTATAAATCTTCATTCTTGTATCTTGTATATTTGTTTGTTTATTTTCATATGTATTAGTTAATCCACTTAAATAGATCTTGTAAATTGGTTCTAGCCCAAAGTGTGTTATTTATTTATTTATTTATTTATTTTATTATATATATGTATATTTTTTTAAAACAAAATGGGTTTCAAGTCTAATGTGTGAGGATAATTCGAGTCTAATAGCCTAACCCGACACTTATTCTAGTATATTAGTGGTCTTATCCTGTAGGACATGAGTCTAAAAACGGGGTTCTCCTTATAAAAATTTCGTCCTCGAAATTTTTGTGTTACAAGTATCTAAGACTAAATTTTCAGTGTAAAGCCATGCATCACGTCAAAGTTTCCTAGTTCGAATGGTACAAGGTCTATACTAAATAGGTGGTCATTCTAGTGTAGCGTACAACCCTTAACTATGCTATGAGCCTCAAGCACTTTACCATTTGCTAGTTCGACAGTGTATTTATCTTTTAAACAAGTAGGGGATATATCAATTAATGGTGCAAATCTAGTTGAAACAAAACAGGTATCGGCTCCTGAGTCAAATAATACCGTCAAGAAGTGATGATTTAAAAGAAACGTACCCGTAACGACCGTTGGATCTTGACGAGCATCATTAGTCCCCAAAACAAATGCCCTCCCACGAGCATTATTTTCCTGACCTTGATTCCCTTGAGCTTGGTTTCCTCTCCCATTGTTTCCCTCGTTCGCCCTTCCCGGGTTCGCATTGTCACCCTGGGCGTTGTTCAGGCGCGGACATGTGTTACGAAGGTGCGCGGTACTACCACATTCATAGCAGGCTCTCTGATTAGGTTGTTGATTCGGTGCATTCCTTGGTCCCTGATTGTTGTTCTGACGACAATACTTAGCAATATGACCAACTCGGTTGCAATTTGTACAAGTAGCACATGCACCTCGGTGGTGGTAGTTACACCTATTGCACTTTGGGTGTGGTCCACTGTATTGAGTTCTCTCCTGAGTTGTAGCAGCATAATGCCTCACAAACTTTGCCTTCTTACCCGACCTGTCATCATCTTTCGTTTCTGAGCTCTCAGCATTCTTCCTCTTCTCATCTGAACCAGCTTTCACTAATTCCCCAGTCCTAACTTTCTCATCAGTCATCGTCCCAGCTGCCAGTATAGCTGCCTGCATGGTTGTAGGATTACTAGAACGAACGTTTCCCCTAATCTCTGGAACCAAACCCCAGATGTAGCGGTCAATCCTCTTCGACTCTGGAGTGACAAGATGTGGCACTAGCTTTGACAGATCATGGAATCGATCAGTATAAGCAGCATGATCAGCTCCAACCATTGAGTGATTCCAGAATTCATTCTCCAACTTTTGCATTTCGTTCTTTGGGCAATACTCCGTTGTCATTAGCGTCTTGAAGGCCTCCCAAGTCATTCGTGTAGCCGCCTCTCGTCCTCTTGCTCGAACCTCACCATTCCACCATGTTAGCGCTTTATCCTTAAACGTACCAGCGGCAAACTTCACTCTTGAGTTGTTGGGACAGTCACTAAGGTCAAATATCGACTCCATTTTCTCAATCCACCTCATGGCTCCAACCGCCCCTTCAATCCCCAGAAATTCTGGTGGCTTACATGACAAGAAGTCTTTGTGGGCGCGCCTATTCCCACCAGTAGTTCCTCCTGAACCACCTGGGTTGTTACGGATGGTTTCACTGACTTGGGTCACGATTTGTGGAATAACGGTTGCAAGTTGTTGGGCAATTAAAGCAGCAATATCGGGGTCGGTGGGGTCTCTTCGAGGAGGCATATTCTAGACATAAAATAGGTGTTATGAGTACTACTGAATTTTTGAAGCAACCAGTGTTTAGTATAGGAATCATATTACTAGAAAATAGTATACACACCGTAATGAATCAAAACTACAATCTCATTCAATCACTTAAACCAAATATCCCAAAACAGCGAAACAAAAGAAAATAGAAATCCAAACCCAACAATAATAAACAGTCTACGCAGTAAAAAAAAAAATTCACCTCGTGTCAAAGAAATAAAAATAGTAAAATAGAATAAAATAGTACGAATATAAGACTTCAATATGGGGGATAACGACGCGTTGCTGGTGTAACTCCTCCGATCGCCGCCATAAAGCTCTCACATATCATCCTTAAATCTTGAAGTTGAGCTCGAGCTTCATCTCTCTCAGCCACCACCTTATTATAGTTTTCGTAGAGAAGCCATTCTCTGTTTATATACGGATCATGCAGAGGAAGACTTGTTGGTTTACTTGATGATCGAGGGTCACGTATAAGAGAAGGTCCTGAAATATGTTGTCGCCTTCCAGGTAGGTTATAATGCGTAACACGATTCGGTTGGCTATATGGATGATAAGGCGTATAATATCCTTGAGGCACGCGATGATGCACTCTTGGACATTCTTCTCGAACTCTTGATGCGGTTCCTTGAGTCGGTGATGACATCGGCCTTGAAGGGCCTGCTTCATCTCGAGGAGTAAAAGTTTTCCATCCTTCGGGAAACAAGGCGGTCGGTCGCACTGACATGCGAGTAGCTTGTCTTTTTGGAGTAGTTTCGGCCTCCATAATTCCTTTCCCGTGAGGCTTGACACGCCTCGGTTCAGATGAGGTTTTATTAGTCGAGGATGAGTCACTTTCATCCATGGTCGGTTCTGTCTCTTCGGAACTCCCTTTTTCAGCTAAAGGTACAAATCGGCTTGCGCCAAACTCCGACGCGTTAGAGGGAGAAACCGGAGTAGAGGGGGGTAGCTCTCCCCTCGTAGGTGATTCGTCGATCGGAATAGCATCTTGTTTGCTTTGTCCTCTAGCCATGTCTATATAGCAAGCCGACAATAAGACTAAAAATGAATATAAAAGGCTGAAATTAACACTTAGTCCTATCATGCCTATATGAGGGGTACTAGGTTATAGTCTAGGTCGGTGATCTCCTAGTTCTCTATAACCGTTGGGCTCTGATACCAATCTGTCACACCCCGATGGCGGAAACACCGGGGCGCGGCGATCGTATCTCACGACCCTTGGTATTAAAGAGAATACTAAAATGAATTTCATTAAAAAGAGTCGTGACATACGTTCGACACGGATATGTCTCACGAGTCCGATCTATAGCGTCAAAGATTCAACCTTGAAACAAATAAAATTCAAACCAAAGGACAAACAAAACGACAATCAAGTCTTCCCAATAAATAAATAAGTATAATGCAAATAAAGTCTAAATACGGTCCATGATCTTCACTAATGCATTCAAGCCAAAGATTCCAAGCTTACTTAGTTATTGCCACCTGAGAAACATGCTAAAAACGGTCAACTATAAAGTTGGTGAGATTCACAGGTTTTTGACTCAGTAATAAGGTATATATATATATGTGTAAAGCAAAATATATAAAGAGCAAGTATAGCAAATATGATGTAATTAACATGAGTCCACAACTAAACCTACTGACAAGAATCATTTGCCCCAACGAATACCCCGTCTCAAGGGCATTCTAAGTTTATCATTGACTTTGAATATTTTCACCCAGTTAGTCGCATCGTGACTGTGGTTGGCGCGACCAACCCTGAATGGGGGTGTCAACCCGAATAGTACTATCCAACATATCCACCGGCTTAAATCTAAAGTTAACTAGTTGTGTAGTTTAAAAGGGGACTTAAGAGTATGAGACAAGTATAGTTTAAAACCCATGAGAATAACAACAAATCGACTACAAGCATCACAAACAAAAGTGCGTATAAATTCCAAGAATAAATAAAGTATAAGTTTACGTGTAAGCATGTTTCTCACCCCAAAGATTAAAAAGTAAAAATAGGGGCTATGAACTCACCTCGGGTGTAGGTTCCTAGCAACAAGATATTTCACAACAAGCCTACAATACATACGCGTGAGCCGTAAGTTCAACTAACACAACCACCTAAATTTTTATTTTATAATTTGTTTATAAGTATATCTCATGGCATCGCTTTTAGTACATGGCTATTGTTTTGAAATTCAAGGTTGTATTTCTTTTAAATGTTTAGGCTCAAAATAATTCAATTTAAATGCTCTCTGTGACTTAATGCGTACTCGTTTTAGATAATTTACTATTATTACACTTTTTGGTTTGAATAACTTTCTCAGCCTGTTATGTACTGTCATATTCACTCATCCACCTCTTGAACATTCTTTCATTCCCTAGTTCATTTAGATATATTATAAAAGCTTAAAAACCTTTCTATTCTGTTTCATCAAGAGTTAATAAAATGCATGGAATACGAAACTTTAGAAAATCACTAATTATAGTTTTTATTTTCCACACAGTACAACCGCAACCAGACTTTAAGAAGATGCGAAACGGTATTTTTTTCTTTTCCTTTAGTTAGATTCGTTTCGGATTTTAACGTGTTTTTACGATTCAACCGTGTGGTTATACCGCAACTCCGATTAACGAGTTTCAGTTTGCGACTTCATGATCTTTCTTATATTACTGTTTTAAAACATGATTATTATCACTTTAATTTGATTCTTATAATTTGCATGCAACGTAAGCTAAATACATAAATATAGTATGTCTTTGTTTGATGTAGTAGGTTTGAAAAATATTAATTCCATGAACATTGTGAATACATATGTGCAACTTCACATTGGATTTTAAAATTCTAATATATCAATCGATTCTTTTAATTAAAAACTTCAGAATTAATTATAATTCGTGTTAGGTTATATGTATATTTATAATATAATGAATGTATGATACCGTGTGTGTCTACAACGTGTGAAAGAAAATCAAGGCATTAAGTACATTAACCGCAAGAACGGGTTAAGGACCGATAGTTACCTCTTGGGACGGATTCCAGACGATGGTTATGGGACTTCCAAAGGTTCAACGCTGCTGTGAAGGGACGCGTGCACGGTAAACTCAAGGATTTAGGATGATTACTTATGATGGTTGGAATCAAGAATAAGAAAAACAAGGTGGAAGTTAATAATGGTTACCTTTTCAAATCTGAATAGTAGAGGAAGACAACTTGTGAGTTCTTTGATGTGAGCAGACTTACGAATAGAAGATGGTTTTTATTATTAAATAACAAAACTTGGATAGGAAGTTTAGAATAGTTAGTTGAGTTATTTGATGATGATATATCTTCTTAGTATTTAAAAATATTTGATATTTACATTATTTTGTCGACGGAAGTATAAAAGGAATAGGAAATTTAGTTGGAAATTTATTTGTCATCATGAGATAATTTTACGGGAATTAAATGGGATGTTTATTAATTTTAAAGTTGTTGGCAATTTGATTTATTATTATTGGGTAAACATGCACCCATGATGAATAACGGAAAGGAATGATGAGTTGGATAGTTTTGATTTCTATAAATCTTCATTCTTGTATCTTATATATTTGTTTGTTTATTTTCATATGTATTAGTTAATCCACTTAAATAGATCTTGTAAATTGGTTCTAGCCCAAAGTGTGTTATTTATTTATTTATTTATTTATTTTATTATATATATGTATATTTTTTTAAAACAAAATGGGTTTCAAGTCTAATGTGTGAGGATAATTCGAGTCTAATAGCCTAACCCGACACTTATTCTAGTATATTAGTGGTCTTATCCTGTAGGACATGAGTCTAAAAACGGGGTTGTCACATAGAATCCCTTATCAATCTCACTTCAATCAGTTGTTTAGTGTTACGACAAAATGGAAGACTAAGAGCTTCTTTGGGCTTGCTTATTTAACTCGATCAAAAAATATTTTTCGTCCAAAGTGTTTATTTACTTGTGCATTTTTTCAAAATGAGTACGTATTTAGAAAAGTGTTTGATTAACTTTTGTGGTGTAAAAGTCAATAAGTTGTTTTTAAATAGTGTTTGGCTTAGCTAATTTATTTAAAAATGTATTTTAAAGGTAAATTAGTAAATCTATGAGAGAAAGTTTCATTCGTTTCTTGAAGCTCAATTACGACTACCTACCGTTATAACAACTAACCACTTTGTTAGTTGAAAGATTAACAGAAAACGACATTTAAGATCATCTATTTACAATTTGACAACTATATATAGTCCCTTCGTTCATATTTTTCATTCATATCTTTTAACACCTAACATACTTGACTATTTATAGCCTTACAAGAAAAACAAATAAGTGCCCACTAATCTAACAATTACTCACTAATACTAATTTTAAAGAAAATAAAGAGTGCGTGAAAATAAACATTACATATGCAGGTAGTGAAAACATGAGGTTTGACTTAGCACATAACATAGACCATCTGTCACGAAACCCCTATTGTCTTAATGAAACTAGTAGTGGAAACTATTTCTTATGTTATGAAATTTGCTACTCCTACTCTCAACCAGGGTAGGTATTTACTGATTTTTCCTAAAAAGATAAACCAAAGGCAGGATATCGAGAATTGTCTCTATATACCAAGATTAGACATTCAATTTAAATACAAACTTGTACAACAATATGGGAGACTAGGGTTTGTAACCCGTGTATTCACGAGGTTGTATTTACAATAATTTGAAACAAAATAATAAAAAACTTTCAAACAAAACTAAGTTTTATTCGATTAAAACTTAAAGAATGTTCCTTATTCAAATAAAAACATGTAGCAAAGTGGAAATTTTCTTATCTTTGAATCTATAAGTAATGTTTTTATCATAGGATTTTAAGCTCATCCTTGAAATAAAGATACGATCTCGACGGTTATTCCCTTATATAATCGCCCCTTCAACCATACATTTGAACATAGCGACAATCTTTAACCTAGTACCGTCATAGAAACCTTATATAAAAGATCAGGTCACCTTTTCCTACGAACCTCATAATGGTTATAAGGGCTTCAATGCAACACAAGGAGGATGTGTCAACGTGGCTACAAGCGTTTTGGATGGGTCAAAGAGATGGTTTAGCAGAGATAGACGCATTCACCAGTCATGTTTTAGAGGTGTTCGAGTTTAATCAACGTTAAGATCACAAGGACAAGGCAGATCGAATGTTGCATGTGTGTGTTTGCATTACATGTAATAATCAATTAACTTTGGTAAAATGTGGAAACTTTAATATTGTTATCATTTTGACCTCTAACTTATGATATTTTATCATTTAATATGTGACATATTACGATTTTGTACTGTCACATACGCAAGACCCAACTGCTTAACGCATTCATTACAACGGTGACCCAATCTTAAATCAAGTTAAAATCATGGTAGAAACAATATAAAGCCTTGTTAATTTTTTGAAGGTATATTGGTTTTCATTGGTTCCAATTATCACATTTTGTCTTTTACCGGTCCCAACTATTGAATTGGCTGTCAACGGTCCCAACTTTTATCACTTTGGTAACCACTGGTCACGTCGTTAAATTTTTTTAACGCCGTTAGGTTTTTTCCAAATTCAATACCGATGTTATAAGCCTTTTGATCGGGACGATAATATAAGTCGATTGATGGAAAAATTACCTCAAAACGACGCTCCGAACAACGAAATAGTGCTTCAATCGGGTGTTTAAATCTAATGGTGCTTCAATCGGATGTAAAACTTTTATCGTTTAGAGAGCTTTTCGAGAAAACCTTTACATCAATCGACATGCATTATCCTTCCGAACAAAAGGTCTAAAACATCGGTCTTGAATTTGGAAAAAACTTAACGGCGTTAAAAAAAATTAACGACGGGACCAGTGGTTACCAAGTGATAAAAGTTGGGACCGTTGACAACCAATTTAAAAGTTGAGACCAATAGAAAACAAAAAATGATAGTTGGGACCAGTGAAAACCAATATACCTTTTTTGAAATGTAACTCATTTGAGGAAGGAGGTGAATTGAGACGCCAAGAGGGCGCGTAGGGTGAAACAAACTAGCAACTAACTAACTCACACGCTACTGCATTTACTCCAATACGCCGTCGTACGCCACCCTCTAACCACCGTGCATTCATCCCCATTCTCACCCTAGCTACTACTTATTAAACAAACAAACAAACAGCATCAAAATACTCCTAATTTCATCACCAACAGAATTAATGGGAGGAACAACAACAATCTCAGTTGGATCCGATGGAGTTGCTGTCATCACCATCATCAATCCACCTGTTAATTCCCTTTCTTTTGATGGTACTATACATCTCACCTCTTCAATTTCACTTTTTTCATTTTCATTAATTCTAACATATATCATAATCATCTCTGATCTTGCTGTTGATTTTTTTTTACTAAAACAGTTTCGGTTCTTTTGATCATGAATTGGAGTAAATTTTGAATAATAAACAAGTCTGATAATTGATGTACAAAAGTAGCACGTATGAAATTAATGCTAGTAGTATAATACTCTTCCATCATTGTATGCCTATTTTCGTGTAATTAAGTTGCTATTGTTATTAGGGTTGAATTGGGGAAATTTTTTGGGTTATCATTATATTTTTTTGATTGCTGTTGATACTTTCATTGATCATCTTAGCTGCTAAACTATTTTAGCGTACGATAGTTTGTGAAAACTAGACGGATCTAGATTATATTCAAGTTTCTAAAACCATGTTAACTAGACGGATAGTTTGACAAAACGTCGAGTGTAGCCCCAACTGTGACAGTTTTTATTAGAAACTGTAATGTTGAGCCCTATACGTGACGGGTAGGTGGGATGTACCACAAATATCTCACGGCGTCCCTAACATGACCCTTTTTTGAAACTCAAGACCAGTGTTAATATCAATAAATGTTCCAATGAAACTCATATGGATTTTGGTCTGAAAATATTGATAACCATTTGGAAGGGGTAGAAGTTACATATTTAATATAGCTCTTTGAATTTATGTATGCAATTGGTAGAAACTAGTGGTGACAAGATCAGATGATGGGTGTTTGGTTGAACCATAAAATTAGCATGTCAGCTTTTAGACTTTTAGTTTTGCCACATTGGTAAAACGAGTACAATGTTCAACGCATAAAAAAACATATAGTTTAGAATGAAAAATGATTTGTTGACCTGAAGCATGGTTTTTTATTTCTCTTTTTGTTTCTTTCTTTATAATGTTCAACTACAACATAAATTCATGAATCATCTAATTGGCTCGTATAGATAATAATTTTGAACCACTGGGAAAAAATATTTGCTAATGTTATTGAAACTATCCATCCCTTGTTATCGCCAGTACTAAATAGCTTAAAAGAAAGTTTTGATCAAGCCTTACAAAGGGAAGACGTGAAGGCGATAGTTGTTACAGGTAATTTCAATGGTTACTTGATTACTTTTTATCTTTAGTTGTAACTATAAAGTTAATACTTTAAATGATTGGAGCAGGTGCAAAAGGCAAATTTTCTGGTGGTTTTGATATTAGTGCATTTGGTACACTGCAGGAAGGGAAAGGTAGTATACGTTGCATTCTTTCAGTATGCCTAACTAGAGGTTGAAGTGTTGAACCTTAAGTCTGAAACCTCTTTTGTCTTATATTTAGAGTAGCTATTGTATCAGATACGTTTACAAAAGTTTCTAATTAGGATTTTTTACTTGACGTGAATTTTTACTTGTTTGACCCATCTAAAACTTTTTCATGATCTCCTTTTTAGCCGAAATTTCTATTTTATCATTTTGATCCTTTGGAGATAAACGTGACCCGAGCTAATCCCCTTGTAAATAGATATGTTGAAATTGTTACCTCTAGTTTACCCATTAAAGTTTGCTAATATTCTATTATATTTCCATGTTGGCTTTTTGTTTACAGCAACAACAACTGGATTGGCGTCAAAACCTGGTTATGTGTCAATTGATATTCTGTCTGATACCGTGGACGGTATGTGTTTATTACTGTTCTGTTTTTATCTTTTTGTTGATTTTTTTTTATCTCAAACTATTCACTATTTGAATTTCATTTAAAAAAATATTGGCTATGTTGGTTCAGCTGCAAAAAAACCGTCTGTTGCTGCTATTGACGGGCTTGCTTTAGGTGGGGGATTAGAGGTTGCATTGGTATGTGCTATTTTCTCCTTTTGTTTTTATCGGCTAATTTGATGTTTCTTTATAAAATTTGTGCTAAATAATGTTGGTTTTGTTTTCAGGCTTGCCATTCTAGAATAGCTACTTCTACTGCTCAGTTAGGCTTGCCTGAACTGCAGCTTGGAATTATTCCTGGTTTTGGAGGTATGGCCCTGTATATCATTCTTGTGAGATAAATGGATAAGATACATCCTGAACTATCCATTTGTTATAGGAAAATGACAAAATAGTCTTACGATCTTGCATTATTTCAGGAACTCAACGCCTTCCACGGCTTGTTGGACTAGCAAAGGCCCTTGAAATGATGTTGGTAGGCTGTTTATTTGTTTATGTCATCCAGATATTGTTACTCTAGCATCAATGAAAGTTGCATAGTTTTTTTAATTTTTGGGCATCTCATTCAACCCCTAACATTTATAATATTAGAGCTTTCAAGCTAAAATATATTAATATCTGCATTGCCATAGAAGAGGATATTGACTTGGGTCAACTAAATTGAAAATTCATTTATTCTATCTGAAAATAGAGGAGGCAATTTCGTTCCATTTACTTATGTTTTGAATGGCAGAATTTGACATGTTTACTTGTTGACGGGTCTGGTTTTTTCTCTATTGGGTAAGAATAGTACAAGACCTTACACGGAAACAGTTCAAATGGGCCGAACGGGTAAAAATGTGCAAAGTTTTTTTCTTGCATCAAGCCTCCGATATCATTTTGTTCATATTATTGAACTGATCCTAACCGACACTTTATCTATTGAGTAAACTTTGTTTTGCCTCCCCGAGGTTTGCCTAAAATAACCGTTTGCCGACAATAGTTTCAAAATTGTGTTTTGCTTCCCTAAACTTACCAATTTATCACCATTTGCTACATCCGAATTAAGTCTCTCAAAAGCAAACGTTAGTCGGTCACATATCTCTACCACATCTCTACCATTGATTAGGAAAAGACTTAAAAATGACTAGCCCCTCACGTGAGGGGCACATGTGACTGACTAACGTTTGCTTTTGACGGAATTAATTTGGATGTAGCAAACGGTGACAAATTGGTAAGTTTAGGGAGGCAAAACACAATTTGAAACTATTGTATGCAAACTGTTATTTTATGCGAAGCTCAAGACAAAACGAAGTTTACTCTTATCTATTTATAACAAGATTATAAAAGTTGGTCAAAAAGTGTGTCAATTTGACCAACGCGTCTCCAAAAATCTGTTGATGTGATCAAAACCTATGTTGGCCCGTTACCAGTCCACCCCTTTTGACACTTGAGCACACATTTTGTTTTGGTTTTTTTAGCAGGGCCAATACATGATATTATGTTCTTGTTTACTTATTGACCCCTCTTTCTCTTTCTTTCACACACACTAGACATCAAAGCCGGTTCGTGGAGAGGAAGCTCATGATTTAGGTCTTGTGGATGCCATTGTATCAGGAGATGAATTACTAGAAAGCGCTCGCCAAAGGGCCTTAGATATATTGGCTGGCAGAAAACCATGGGTTTCAAGTCTTTACAAAACAGATAAAATCGAGCCACTTGGTGAGGCCCGTGAAATTTTGAATTTCGCTAGAGCTCAAGCCCGTAGACAAGCACCCAATTTACAACACCCACAAGTTTGCATTGATGTTATTGAAGAGGGCATTGTCTCAGGCCCACGTGCTGGATTATTGAAGGTTTGTATTTGTTGTAATAACTGAGTTCCCTATTTTTCTTTACATTACTTGACGAAATATAATGTGATCTTTTATACAACTTGTAGGAATCAGAAGCATTCCAAGTTCTTCTAAAGTCGGATACTTGCAAGAGCTTGATTCATGTCTTCTTTTCCATACGTGGTACTACGAAGGTACAACCGTTATTTCTAGAATCTTATTACTTCTTGCTATGAATTTACAAGACGTGTGATTTTTCAAGGGCATGTTGCGGGATTTTTCTTTCTTTGCTTTGACCAACTTCTCACGCCATACTCACTTTACCAATTGCGTTATATTAAAATTTGTTTAGCTCTTTTTTACCTTCATCTTATAATCATTATTATTACTATTACCATTACGATTATTATTTTTATTATTATTATTTTTAATACCATTATACTAGTGTTATTATTATTATTATTATTATTATTATTATTATTATTATAATTATTATTGTCATCATCATCAAAATATTATTACAGTTTCTATTGTTATAGCTATTATAATATTTTTGTTAGTAGAGTTATTGTTTTTATTTTTATGATCAATATTATCATTATTATTGTATTAGTCCAAGTATTTTATATTTATCATTCTAGAGGGTCCTAAATGTAATTTATTTGTTATTATATTGTATTGTAATTAGAGCTTTAATCAGTCACTAAAACATAAACAACACCTATCGTGTTCTCTTATTGTGTGTTATTATTATTATTACTAAAATAACTAATATTATTACTCCATATATTATAACTAAGGGTAAATTACTATTTTGGTCCCTAAGGTTTGTCCAAAATCACAGTTTCAGTCCAATAGTTCGTTTTCTACCTTTTTAGTCCAATAGTTTCACACATACTTGCTATTTCAGTTCACATGTTTTAACACCGTTAAAAATTACTGTTAAATTTAAATAAAATGACATTATTATCCCTGGACTAAAACGGTAACTATAATAAAACTTTCAATAAAATTACTACTCCGTATTAGTTTGTATAATAATACACATTACACAACCTCTCTTATATCCGCTCTATTCTCCACCAATCTCCTCCGGCAACAACCTCCATTGCATACGAACAATTGAAACCACTTCCACCTTCACCCCACCCACCTATCTCCTGTGAATAAAACCCCCTTACAACCACAGCCACCAACATATTCACCCACCACCATCGGTCCACCGTTGCTCATCACATCCCATCACCATTTGTTTGAATTAGGGGTTTATAATCTACGAAACCAACACACTTTTACCATCAAACCCAGATTCATCCCGTCATCATCGAAGCTACCACGACCAGATTTGTTCAACGTTTTCCACACTATTCAATCACCATTGAACCCACTTTTCTGTCATCACCATCGAACCTACAAAAAGCCTTGGAAACCAAAAACAATTAATCACCTACAAAATCGATCCTCCTTGGCTACATGCATCTGTTGTGAGGAAGAAGAGAATAAGACTCATCTGTAATTTAACAAAACCTTGGCTACACCTTCATCCACAACTTTATTTCCCCAATCTTGGTCAACATTTATTTTCAAAATTTGTCCATATTACAAAGAGATGGAGAGTAGAGAATGAGTGCGTTGGTTGTGCGGCGTGATGATGGGTGGTGGCGTGACAGGTGTGGTGTTGCCTGAGCTGTGGGGCGGAGGAGCCATGGTGGCGTTTTGGTTTGTTGGTGAAATGAAAAGATAGTGAGTTATGTTAGAATTGTTTTTAAGGTATATGAGAATTAATTTGACTTTGTATAAGAAAGGATTAATTTTATATTGACAATATATATTTTTATTACTTTGTATATAACTATAAGGGCAATATTGTCGATTCATTCTATTTAACGGAGCTACACTAACGATGTTAGTGGTGTGGACTGAAATTGATAGAAAACATGAACTAGTGGACTAAAATAGTAAAAAACGAACTATTGGACTGAAAACGTGATTTTGACCAAACCTCAGGGACCAAAATAGTAATTTACCCTATAACTAAAGTATGAGTTTTACAAGATACATTTTCAACTTTTCATGATTTACAAATGTGTTGTGTGATTGATGTGGTGATCTGAATTTCAACCCAGAGTGACTAGAACACTTGTAATCATAATTTAAAGTTGACTAGAAAATAGGTACTCCCTCTATCTGATGAAATTACAACGGCTTTTGTTTTGGGAAGTTCGTTGGGTAACCAAATAGACCAAAAAAACATCCAAAGTTAAAAAATAAAAAAGATTTAAGGTAACTGGCATTCAAGTGCCACATCAGAAAAAGTCAACATTGTCAAATGAGTACGATTAAGTCTTTTTTTTGTGTGTTAACAGGTTCCTGGGGTCACTGATCTTGGTTTAAAACCAAGACAAATAAAAAAGGTTGCTGTTCTTGGTGGAGGTTTAATGGGATCGGGAATAGCAACGGCTTTAATTCTAAATGGATATCAAGTTGTCTTGAAAGAAGTCAATCAGAAGTTCTTAGAGGCTGGATTAAGCAGAGTCAAAGGTTTGACTTTTTACTCTTGAAGTATTTGTAAATAGCTTTTGTATTAAATGTTAACATATGTATCTTCCAGCCAATTTGACAAGCAGTGTTAAGAAAGGTAAGCTGACCCAAGAAAAGTTTGAGAAAACAATCTCTCGTCTCAAAGGTGTTATTGACTATGAAAGCTTTAAGGATGTGGACATGGTGATTGAGGTATTTAACATTTCCCATTTTTAGCTATGGGTGCCATTTCATTTTGAGAATTGAGAAAAAAGAATGTTATTAACAAATGGAATATCATGATACCTATCAATCTTTGAACAAACAGGCTGTTATTGAGAACGTCTCATTGAAACAACAAATATTCGCGGATTTGGAGAAGTACTGCTCTCCAAATTGCATACTTGCAAGTAACACCTCAACAATTGACTTGAATCTAATTGGTGAGAAGACAAAGTCTCATGATAGGATAATTGGCGCTCACTTTTTTAGGTAATAGTTTGTTATATGTACTTTTTACTGAGTTGATTGCACAAAATAGCAACAGCAACATATTTTTACACTTATGACAAGAAAACATACTTTGAAATTTCTGCTATTATAAAATATAGTGGCACAATTTTTATAATCGTACTTACTTTCATATGATTTTCCACTAACAGCAATATAATTACATCATGGATGCAAATGAAAGTAAGTTGTTGTTTCTGATAGTCTGGGGTGCTTGAATTTCTTTTTACCAATTAATAAATTATGACAACATACCTACATTTTCCCTCAATAAATTTATTTTTCTCATGCATGCGGTGATAGTTAAACAAATGAAAGCATATTACTATTGCTATTTATGATGAATTTCGAAGTACTACAGTTTTTTTACCAATCATAACAAGATACTCTCAGATCTTTTTCCCAATAACTCAACAAGGGACTGAAAAACGGATGCCGATGGCAACATAGCACCACTCGGTCTCTCTTGCCCATATGTCCTCTCATAACTGTCATGCATACATACCCAAGAACTTCAACACCCTCTCTCTCCTCCACCTCATCCCTCTCTCCTTCCCCCACTCTCAAACACCGTTTGATACCCAAGAACTTCAACACCCTCAACAGTGGTTGACTTACTCAGTTATCCTTTTATTTATTAAGAGATTTAGTAAAAGTTACAACTTAGCTTTTATTGTTTTTTTTCAGCCCGGCTCACGTGATGCCGCTTTTGGAAATCGTCCGTACGTCGAAAACATCACCTCAAACAGTGGTTGACTTGTTGGATGTTGGGAAAAAGATTAGAAAAACACCAGTTGTGGTTGGGAACTGCACGGGTTTTGCTGTCAACAGGATGTTTTTCCCATATACTCAGTCGGCTCTTCTGCTAGTAGAACGCGGGGCTGACATATACAAAATTGATCGTGTGATAACAAAATTTGGAATGCCAATGGGCCCGTTCAGATTGTGTGATCTTGTTGGTTTTGGTGTTGCAGTGGCAACCGGGTCACAGTTTGTTTTCAATTTTTCTGAAAGAACATATAAATCTATGCTTATCCCACTCATGCAGGAGGATAAAAGAGCTGGTATTCACTCTTGTAATGAAAAACGTATAACGCTTTTAGCTTGTAAGAATTCTTTTCATTTATTAAACTTGCGATTCTTGTTTAGGTGAAACTACGCGCAAAGGTTTTTATCTCTATGATGATAAACGCAAAGCGAGTCCAGATCCTGAAATAAAAAAGTACATCGAGAAATCAAGGGAAATATCTGGCATCTCAGCTGAAGCTAAGGTCTCTCTCTTTTTCTTTTTCACGCACACACACATTTCGTTGATTGTATGACATATTCATATGTAAGGGGCTCCACAACAATATGCATTGTCTTTTAAGTGTTAGAAAAACATGTAATCTTTATGCAACTTCACACCTATAAACGATTAACTTCTTTTTTTGCATTTATAGTTTTGAATTTATATGGATAACGTAGGTGGTTTCAGCGTTTCATTTACTTCAAATCTGTATAAAAAACCATGTGGATAGCAAATCTAACCTTACAACAATTACAAAATAAGAAAAACCTCTGGTTACGTTTTCTGTCCTTAAAAGTAAAATGTTTTTTTGACAGTAAAAAAATAAAAGGGAATTATTGTCATTAAATTTTTTTTTGGCTAGGTTTGGTAAAAAGGAATACATACTTGGGTTACCTTAAAGATAAAAAAGGTTGAATAGTTGAATGGCTTTCATATACATTGTCCCATAACTGTATGAACTATGAAGTGTGATAAGAAAATTGATCAATAAAAATCTCAACTTATAATGGTAAATATGAATGTACTCAAGAGGTCAGTTTGTGACAAAACAATTTCTTCCCACAATATAAGTGTGAAGTTGATAGATAATCCTGCATTTTTTCAAGTGAGTGAAAATGTGTAAATTTAAATTATTTGTTATAACCGAGTTTAATTTATGTTTCAGTTTGAGAAGTTATCAGATAAGGACATAATAGAGATGGTATTCTTTCCTGTTGTAAATGAGGCTTGTAGAGTATATGCCGAGGGCATTGCAGTAAAAGCAGCTGATTTGGATATCGCCGGTGTTATGGGAATGGGATTTCCACCTTACAGGTTTCATGTTCTTATAATTTAATCAACAACATTTTTATAAAGTTTTTTTAACATAGGTTTGTGTACAGGGGAGGGATTATGTTCTGGGGAGATTCGATCGGATCTAAGTACATATATGAGAGATTGAATGAGTGGTCAAAGATGTATGGGGAGTTCTTTAAGCCATGTGAATACTTGGCTCAGAGAGCTGCACTTGGGGCTCCTTTGGTTAGATTCTCTTTAATCATTTTCTTTTTACATTTTGATGGATTTCAGAATATCAAATATACGATATGATGTTTTGCAGAGTTCGCCATTGGATCAAGCAAAATCGAGGTTATGAGATGAAATGGTCATCATCTACTGGTTTCATGAATGATGAACTAATTAATGTGGAGTGTAAGTTACTTTATAATGGTAATAATGACGATAGGTTGAAAAATAGCACCCTGCTTATGTTTATGATGTTGTTCACAATGATGTAATATTATTATTTTCTGGACTTATTAAAGAAACAATATTAATGCATCCAAAACATTCCATATGCACTATAATCACATCTCATATATATAGAGTCACACATTTGTATTGCAAGTCTCCAAGGTGTCAACTTTTTAGGGAGCTTTGAATATTAACAAGAGTTAATTAACCCCAAACGAAAGATTTATAGCTTTTCAAGACTTGAGCTTTGCTTTGAAACGATCCACCACCGTAGTCCAGTTCATGGAGGATAGTGGCTCCATTCGAAAGCTTGAAATAGGTGCAAAGAAATGAACGAGCCTTGCAATTTAGGCTATCTAATTCACTATCTCCAACTCCTATAACATATACTTTGCTTTTGTGGAATTGACTTTAAACTGAAAAAAGATATCTCAAAATTTTAGAAAGATAAGACCAAACTTCGACAAAAATAACATCATCTGCAAACATCACATAGGAAAATGATGCACCATTATATGGAACGTTCAACGCGTTGAACACATGTTTGGCACTCGTTTGTTCATGATCATGTTCAAGCCTTCCATAACAATAATAAACATAAATAAAGACACCATCTTGCCTAATACCTTTTAATAACCACTCTATTAAAAAAAGAAATATTCACCAAGACTAAGGTCATCCATGTTTAGTTGAGAAAACACAAGTTGGATTAAATGGTTCATCAAATCAACTTTTAGAAAGACAAAAAAAGGTAAATGGGACCCAACCGGCCTGTCTCGTACCCAAGACATTGTAGGCAACGCATGTGCGTCGGAGACAAACTTGCCGGATTCGCTGGAATTTGATCAGGAGGTGCACGCAGTGAGGATTGAACCCGGGTTCTTCCCCACTTTTGCCACTATTGTGAGATGTTCTTGTTGATGATACCATAAAAGAACCTTCATTTATTTTTATCTATCCAACTCTGACTCTTCTTTTTGTGGGTCCTCAAATCAAAACCACAACTGGGTTTTGTTGATCCAGTCTACATTTTTGGTTTCTTGTCAATTCTTGATGTCACACAATGCAACATTAAAAAAAATGAAGCATCTTGCTTTTGACTTAAGTATAAACCTGCCCCAAGTTTAATGTTGCATGTTTTCTTATTTCTGACACCACATGGCAGTCCCATATTCAACAACAACTGTACGTCTGCACCAAATGATAAATGTCCTCATAAACCCCATCAAAATTATAAAAAAACTTGTTAGGAATTTGTAAACAGAGTTGAATGGGAGGAAGAACAACAATCTCAGTTGGGTCAGATGGAGTTGCTATCATCACCATTATTAATCCACCTGTTAATTCACTTTCTTTTGATGGTAATTAATATCTTATACTTCTTAAATTTCAAGTACTGTGTAATTATATTGAAACTAGTTATCTGTTATTCCCAGTACTAAATAGCTTTAAACAAAGTTTTGATCAAGCCTTACAAAGGAAAGATGTGAAGGCAATAGTTGTTACAGGTAACTTCATTGATTACTTACTTGATTACATGTTAAACATTAGTCCTTGTAATTTCAACAGACGCAACCTCTCTATCCCGAGGGATAGAGCCAATAGCTCTCTTGTGGCGGGATTTACTGGGTATGACTGTTGTTGTTCTAGTCCTTGTAATGTTGTAACTTAACATGATTGGAGCAGGTGCGAAAGGAAAATTTTGTGGCGGTTTTGATCTCAATGCTATAAGCGGACTGCAGGAAAGCAAAGGTCCGTATGGGTATTGAACTATTGATTACATTACATTACATTTAGTCTGTGTGTCAAAAAGGGTGTTTTTTTTATGTATCAGGTTGGCCTGTAAGACCGAAACACCTTTCGTTCCACTTTTCATAGTAGTTACTGTGTCATATATGTTTACCAATACTAATAATCTAGCTTTTGAATTCAAAGAATTGAAACAATATTGATGAATAATAGTTACCGTCTACATTGAATAATGACAAGCAGATCTCTTTATATAGAGAGATAACAATGACAAGTATAATGATAAAATTAATATGTATTATGATATGCAAACTAGAAATAGACTAATTACTAACTAAGAAACAAACTTAAGGATAAATGAAAAATAAAATAGCAGTGACTCGTTCAACATGAATAAATGATATAGGAGGTTTTGCTATTTTATGTATTAAAATAGGCTTTATGCGACTTTTGACTCTGTTAACTCGTTCAACGCATTTGATTGATTTCGTCATAAGCCAAAACTTACATTTTACATGTTAATTTGACCCGTTGGAGATAATGCATAACTTGAACCGACCCCATGTAGATAAATATGTCGAAATTGTTACCTCAAGTTAACCCATTAAATTTGCGAAAATTTTATTATTTTCAATGTTGGTTTCATGTTTACAGCAAAGGTAACTGGACTGGCATCAAAACCTGGTTATGCATCAATTCGTGCTCTGTCTGATACCATGGAAAGTATGTGTTTCTAGTGTTTAGTCTCCTTTATTTATATTTTCGTGGTTCTAATACTAACGACTCATTATTAGTTTCTTCAATAAAATGTTGGCTTCAGCTTCAAGAAAACCGTCTGTTGCTGCTATTGACGGACCTGCGATAGGTGGAGGATTAGAGGTTGCAATGGTGTGTGCTATATTTCCATTTCATTTTTTCGGCATGTTTAACATTTGTGGATACATGCGTAATATAATAATGCTGATTTTGTTTTCAGGTTTGCAATGCTAGAATAGCTACTTCTAGTGCTCAGTTAGGCTTGCCTGAATTGCAGCTTGGTATTATTCCTGGAGTTGGAGGTATGTCATTCTTCTGAAATAAATAATGAAAATGATGTATCATGCACGATACGATCTTTGTAGAAAAATTGATAAAAAAAACAATTTATAACATACGATTTTGCATTATTTCAGGAACGCAACGGCTTCCACAGCTTGTAGGTCTAGCAAAGGCCCTTGAAATGTTGTTGGTATGCTGTTTATTTGGTGAAAGTTTCAATTATTGGGCCTCACTTTTTTTTAACTATTTTAGAGATGTTCAAGTTTTAATGTATTAATTTTCACATGACCCATTTGCTTATCGAACGGGTCGATTCGGAGTACGCTTTTTTTCTTATTGGGTAAATCTGATAAGACCTTAAAAGGAAATGGTTTGAACCAGTCAAATGGGTCAAAACTCGCAAAGTTTTTTTTCGTTGCATAAAGCCTCCTAAATCATTATTCATATCATTGAAGTATCAAACTGCTTTTCTTGTATCATAAGTTCATAACTATTAACTAACACTTTCACTTTTTATAACAAGATTAAATAAATTAGACAAAAACATCTGTCATTTTTATCAGAACCCTTTTCGACACGTTACTAATCTACCCAGTTTGACACGTAAAACATTGATTGGTCAAACATTGCAATGTCCTTGGAGCAGATACAGGATATATATTATGTTCTTGTTAACTGATTGACCTCTCTTTCGCTTTCTCACACGCTCACTAGACATCAAAGCCAGTTCATGGAGAAGAAGCTCATAAGTTAGGTCTTGTGGATGACATTGTATCAGGAGACGAATTACTAGAAAAGGCACGCCAAAGGGCCTTGGATATATTGGCCCATAGAAAGCCATGGGTTTCAAGTCTTTATAGAACAGATAAAATCAAGCCACTTGGCGAGGCCCTTGCAATATTGAGTTTTGCTAGAGCTCAAGCCCGCAGACAAACACCCAATTTACAACATCCACAAGTTTGCATTGATGTTATTGAAGAGGGCGTTATCTTGGGCCCACGCGCTGGATTATTGAAGGTTTGTAACTGTTGTAATCTCTGTTGTCAAAAGCCTGCATGTTGCGCGCCTAGACGCCCAACGTAGCCTTGTTGCCTCGCTTCATATGCCCCGTTTTCAGGCGCTCATGCGCATTTTCTAGCCAATTTACAGGCAAAATCCAGTAAAAAATTGTGTAAGCATGTATGAAACAGTTACACTAGCCCTAACACGCCTTGATCGACTCAACTTAAAACAACTTAAAGTAGCCCAAAACAAGCGTAAAACGTGTCTAAAACCCCTAAAGGTTGTATTTTTTATACCATGCACCATTGCACCTCACTTACGAAAGCCCTCGCTTTATAAGCGCCTTGTACCTAGGCCCTTTACGCCTTTATATAATTGGCAGGAATATGAGGCATTTCAAGTTCTTCTAAAGTCAGATACTTGCAAGAGCTTACTTCATGTCTACTTTGCCCAATGTGCTACTACAAAGGTACAAATGTTCTTTTTTGAATCTTGTTACACCTAAGATGCCCAACATCAGAAAAAAAAGGTCATATGAGTATAAAAAATACAACAAGTCTTGTTTTTTGTGTGATAACAGGTACCCGGGGTCACTGATCTTGGTTTAAAACCAAGACAAATAAAAAAGGTTGCTATTATTGGTGGAGGTCTAACGGGTTCGAGAATAGCAATGGCTTTAATTCTAAATGGGTATCAAGTTGTATTGAAAGAAGTCAATCAGAAGTTCTTAGATGCTGGATTTAGCAGAGTTAATGGTTTGACTTTTTGTTCTTTAAGTATTTGTAAATTGCTTTTGTATTAAATATTAACATGCCTATCTTCCAGCCATTTTGACAAGTAGAGTTAAGAAAGGTAACTTGACTCGAGAAAAGTTCGAGAAAACAATCTCTCGTCTCAAGGGTGTTCTTGACTATGAAAGCTTTAAGGATGTGGACTTGGTGATTGAGGTATTTAACATTTTCCATTTTAACTTTTTATGTGTCATTTAAGAGCGAACCTTACAGGTTTGATTCGTGCAAACATCTTCTTGCAAAAATACAAGGTAAGGCTGCGCACATCAGGCCCAAGTTAGCTTGACACCCTCTCAAACCCCACGCATTAGGGAGCTTTGCAGCACCGGGTTTTCCGTTCAATATTGATAATCTTGAAAAAAATGTTTTAAACAAATGAAATTTCATGATTCGCTATCAATCTTTGAACAAACAGGCTGTTATTGAGAACGTCTCATTGAAACAACAAATATTCGCGGATTTGGAGAAGTATTGCTCTCCAAATTGCATATTTGCAAGTAACACCTCAACAATTGACTTGAATCTAATTGGTGAGAAGACAAAGTCGCACGATAGGATAATTGGCACACATTTTTTCAGGTAAGGTGGTGGGATTTACTGGGTACGGTTGTTGTTGTAGTTTGTGACTTCTTACCAAGGTTGATTGCGTAAAGTTAATTTGTTAACTTCTTTGTAGTGCGGCTCACGTGATGCCACTTTTGGAAATCGTCCGTACGTCAAAAACATCACCTCAAACAGTGGTTGATTTGTTGGATGTGGGGAAAAAGATTAGAACTATACCAGTTGTAGTTAAGAACTGCACAGGTTTTGCTGTTAACAGGATGTTTTTCCCATATACTCAATCGGCGCTTTTGCTAGTAGAACGTGGGGCCAACATATACAAAATTGATCGAGCAATTACAAAGTTCGGAATGCCAATGGGCCCGTTCAGATTGTGTGATCTTGTTGGTTTTGGCGTTGCAGTAGCAATCGGGTCACAGTTTGTGCTCAATTTTCCTGAAAGAACATATAAATCTATGCTTATTCCTATCATGCAGGAGGATAAAAGAGCTGGTATTTATTCTTGCTATCAGAAACATGAAATGTAGTTTATAAGGATTTATTTTTGCTTGTTAAACTTGTAATTGTTGTTCAGGTGAAACAACTCAAAAAGGTTTTTATCTCTACAATGATAAATGCAAAGCGAGTCCAGATCGTGAAATAAAAAAGTACATCGAGAAAGCAAGGGAAATTTCCGGCATCTCAGTTGAACCTAAGGTCTCTCTTTCACTCTTGAGTCTTCCTTATTTATGTTAGTTTTTAGTAGAAAAAATCGGTTCTGTTTTGGTGTCATTGAATTTGATAATCCTATATTTTTGAAGTGTGCGAAAATGTGTAACCTTAACCTATGTATTATAACTGAGTTTGATTTTGTTTCAGTTTGGGAAGTTGTCAGATAAGGACATAATAGAGATGGTGTTCTTTCCTGTCGTAGACGAGGCTTGTAGAGTATATGCCGAGGGCGTTGCAGTAAAAGCAGCTGATTTAGATATCGCCGGTGTTATGGGAATGGGGTTTCCACCTTACAGGTTTCATGTTTTTTTTATAACTTTACAAACAATTTTACTCAAAATTATATAAAAAAGCTTATTGTTTAAAGTTTCTAACATATGTTTGTATGCAGGGGAGGGATTATGTTCTGGGGCGATTCGGTTGGATCGAAGTACATATATGAGAGGTTGAGTGAGTGGTCAAAGATGTATGGGAAGTTCTTTAAGCCATGTGACTACTTGGCTCAAAGAGCTGCACTCGGGGCTCCTTTGGTTAGCTTCTCTCTAATCGTTTTCTTTATATATATCGACGGGTTTAAGAATGTTAAATATACGATATGATGGTTTGCAGAGTTCCCCATTGGATGAAGCAAAATCGCGCTTATGAGATGAAATGGTCATCCTGTATGATTTCATGTATGTTTAACTAATTCAATGTGGAGATGTAAGCTAGCTGCTTTGTAAGTGTGTTATATAACATGTTGAAAAGTAGCTACTTGTAAGTGTGTTATATATTATGTATATGTTAAAGAAACAGCATTAAAGAACATATATCATATAGTTTGTTGGACCTTTGAATTTTGAATAATGTACTCACTTGTCTTATGTTCCCTTTATTTTCATACAACTTTGCGGTTTTGTCAAATAGAATGTGCAAAATATGTATATGGGTCAACCTGGTCTAAAAAGGGCTGTACAACAAATGGAGGCGATATTTTTCAGTTGTTTTTATTGGTTCGTTTAAAAGCGGGTTCGTTGTATGACGCCTTAACTTGCAACTAAATTGGCTAATATTAGCGGTTATCGGTTTAATTGGTTTATAAACATTGTATGAGTTAGGAGGTGCATTGAGGTGTAGCCTTGAAGGAGACCAACTATTAAGGCAGCATAAAGATTTTAGGGTAGACTAGTAAAACTTGTTAAAAATGTAGCATATAAAGTTTGTTAAATAGATTGTTTGCGGAAGTTAATAAGACTATAGGGGTGTTTGTTTTTTCTTCAAACATCTTCAAGGGGGTGTTTGTTTGCAGGCGTGCAGACATTGCCCTTGAAGAGTGTTTGTTTGTTTGTTTTTTTTTTTTCTAAAACAGACTTTAATATGTCTTTTTTTATCTTAAAAAGCAAGGGGATGAGTGCTTAAAACATATTCATGTGCCCTAATCCCTCAAAAAACATCTCCAGCCTCCATCTTCCTAGATCGACCCTGCTCCGCACTTGCTCCGCCGCACCTCCGACCTCCGCACCGCCGCTGCTCCGCCTTCTCTCCTGCTCGTCGTCGCCGCTGCTCCGCTGCTCTGCCATGGTGTGGTGACTAGATATGTGTAATGGTTAATGCCCTTAAGGGGCATTATCCGTCATGTGTATGGTGACTAGAGTCTAGATATAGGGCATTATGCAAAAACTTGGTGTAATGGTTAATGCCCCTATAATGCCTCATAATCATTAGGTAGTTATTAATCACTTAACAAAATCAATTTAATCATTGGACAACAACTTGGGGCACCGACGTTATATTAAGAACGCCCAATGGGGCATAATGCCTATAACACCCACACGTAGTGGTGTGCGGGGCGTTTTTGGGCATTATGAGTGGGGCTTAACGCTCATTACACAGAGTCTAATTACCATTGCTAATCGCTTATTAGTGTAAAACCTTAAAATTGTCAAATGTAAAAAAGTTAAAATATATTAATATGATTAGCCATAAACATTTTAGACAAATGTTTACTTTATGGTTATAAAAGTCATGAAATTCTTTTATTAATCCATTTAACCTTTTAAATTGATAGACTGTTTGTAATTGGACAGGCTTCGACTCATACTATTCTTTCAAGATTGCATTTGCACACTTTGGCCGTCTCTATGGGCGGAATAGTATGGTATAAAAATCTAAGCAAGACACAAAAATTGAGTGTGGATGAACATGAAACAAGTATTTGTGTGACCACAAACAATAAAAGATGGTTGTAATTGTTTGTATGAGTGAAGGACCACAACACAACACAACACAAGACAACTCATCAACAGCTTGAAAAGGAGCAAATAGTCAAAGCAATAACACGTGTGGAGATTCTTTTATATATGTGTTGGGTCTCAACGATGGGAACAACGTTTTAATGTCACACATTTATACGGAACAACTAATGCATTCCCAACTATTTATTATATTCACAAAAACTATATACTTCACAAAATTATAATTTTATTTTATAGGATATACACGTACACCTTTATTTATGTCATCTCCATTTTAAATAACAACTTTATCTAATATTCATCGCCAAAAGTTATAGCTTTATAAACTTAAGGGTTATTGGATTTTAATAATCCGAACTTTTGTATATTGGCCGATATTAATCCCAACTTTAAAAATTGCCTGTGTTAATCCCAACTTGTAACTTATTTTCCAACAATGATCCTCCGTTAAGATTAACTTAACACCGTTAAATTTTTTTCGAATTTTTGACCGAGGCTTTAGGGATATTGATCGGGATGACGATAGGAGTCTATTCATGTAAAAATTACCTTGAGTCGACCCTCCACTTAACCAAACGACCTTCAATCGGGTCTATAAACCTAACGGTGATTAAATTGCATGTTAAAATTTCTTCGTTTGGAGCATTGACTCAAGTTAAGTTTTACATGATTAGACTCGTATCGTCCTCCCGATCAAAAGCCCTAAAGCCTCGGTCAAAAATTCGAAAAAAGTTTAACGGTGTTAAGTTAACTTTAACGGAGGATTATTGTAGGAAAATAAGTTACAAGTTGGGATTGACACAGGCAATTTTTGAAGTTGGGATTAATATCGGCCAATATACAAAAGTTCGGATTATTAAAATCCAATAACCCTAAACTTAAATGATAAAAAAAAATTTCTCTTTAGGTATAGTCCCACTTTTTACACGAAGCCGGGTTTATTATTATCATCGAATCGAATCGAATTTAAATTAATCGAATCAAATAAATAATCTAATTATATTTTCACAATATAAGGTTGTATATCGTTAAATAATATCCTATCCGTCTCATTTTAAATGTCCATCTTTCATTTTTTTATTCTTCTATTTTTTGGTAGTGCAGGAGACTAAGTTGGGGCCTAAGAAGATGGCATATCCCCCGTGGACCAACGACCATCTGGGCAACTGACCGATCATTATTAGAGAAGACATTGATGGGGGTGTCCCCTTGCCAATGAACTCGTGTAAAGGCTTAAAGATTGGTGCTACATTTATGACTAATGAGTAGACCATGTTATAGGGTGTCCTTTTAAGTATTGAAGAATTTTTTAACAGAAGACCAATGATTCTCTAACAAAGATGCATGTATTAATAGACTTTGTTGACAGCAAAGATAATATCCGGTCATGAAAGACTTGACTTACATATCGAAGTGAACCAACAATTTCTCAGTAGTGATCTGACTAAGGAAAATGTGTATTATCTTTAAGAGAGGGAACTTGTTTGGTACTCATAGGTGTGAATACAGGCTTTGCACCCGAGAGTCTTGCACGTTGTAAGACTTCAATGACATATTTAATTTATGACAGGATAACGTCATGACCTTGACGAACAAGCTCAATCCTCAAGAAGTAATTCAAATTGCCAAGATCATTAATGGCAAATGCATACTTAGTTGTGTGATGAGAGTGTTAAATACTTTTGGGTTATTACTAGTATAACACAGACATAAGATGGTGTTAAATTGTAGAGTTGATGATCATTTGAACATGGACATCATTTTGAATACATGTGGTGTAGTTGTGGTTAAATGTAACATCATATACTGTCTCTTGATACTAGTAGTGATGTAGTGGTTATAGTAGGAGCGGGAAATGGAATAGATCCATCAACATAACTAAAAAAGATTGTTTGTGATGAGAAGATGTTCAAGCATCTTTTCTCAATAGCCATGGTTGCCTGGTGATAAAGTAAAGGCTGAGAGTTGTGATAGGCTTTTTGTTAAAGAGATATATATAAGTTCAAGGGTAGACAATAGCGATGCACGAGGTGACGACAGAGGTAATTAGAGGTATCTTGGCTCTGATACAAAATGAAACACCGTAATATGTATGTAATTGTATTGAACAATATTGATTGTGTGTCAGGATTTAGAAAGAGGTCATTATATATTAACCTCATGTTTACATAATATATCAACTACATTAACTAATTACAATATGATCTAACATCCCCACATTGAAAAATAAAAGAATTGTAAGTATCAAATGAGTTAGAATAAAACTAAATCAGGTTGTGCAACATCCTTTATCCATCACTAGCTATTGAACTTTGTTACATGTAATTAAATATCTAAACAATTCCCCCAAATATAAGTAAGTTGATGCGGGCATGATGTAGTGTTGAATAAATATTACTTGTTGGATTGACTAATTTTGTAGTACAATTGGATGATGATGATGATATATATGATAGCTTCACAACAAAATGAGGTGGGACATCTTCTCCATATTCAGGCGAATTAGTGCAGATCTTTCAATATAGATGCAGACTATTTTTTTTTCATTCACGGGTATACGATCCCTTTGTTTTATGCATCATTCTATTATAACTTGTTTTTATATATATACCTTAATTTGGTTTTCTTTGTTAGTCTTTATTATATTTTTATGTTAGCAACTTTTGTTTTCAAGTCTAGTGTATTTTTAATATGGCTGCTTCATGTGATCTATGTATAGGACACTAGCTTTTACATGAAACAAATTTTAATAACTAGACTTTACGGCTTGGTCATGATTGCATATGTATGTGTAGAAATAATATGACTAAACTAACACTAAAAATCTAAAATCTAACCTTTAGATTTTGTATGAATAACATTAAGTTATTTAAAAATGATTAATAGGCTTTAAAAAGAGATATGGCACGAACACCGATTAGACTTACTACCTACTGTTTACTTAAGCATCTTGTAGTGGATACTTTTGTGGGCGTTATTGCTAGGGGTGTAAACGAGCCGAGCTATTCGCGAGCTACTCGAGATTGGATTGATAAAAAGCTCGAACGAGTCGAGCTTTTTCGAGCTCGAGCCCGAGCCTAAGAAAAAAGCTCATTAAGCTATCGAGCCCGAGCTCGAGCTTTACACATCGAGCTCGAGCCGGCTCGCGAGCCTTATCGACCTTTTCATTTATATGTTTTTTTTATTTATTTTATAAATATATATTATTATTATTAGTTAAAATATGTATAAATTATGATTAAAAATATATAATATGTATTTTGTTATGTATAAAATACATATAATTAAAAGTTTATATAAAATTAAATATAAATATTTAAAATTAAAATAATAAATCATCAAACGAGTCGAGCCCGAGCCGAGCTCGAGCTTGAGAAGTTTGTGACGAGCTCGAGCTCGAACTTTGAAATTAAAACTTGAATCGAGCCGAGCTCGAGCTCGAGCCTCGTTAAACTTAAACGAGCCGAGCTCGAGCCTATACGAGCTCGGGCTCGGCTCGGCTCGTTTACACCCCTAGTTATTGCCCTCTTTCACACCCTAGCTATTACCTGAGCACACCACCCCTCACCTTGTTTTTGTGGGCGTTATTGCCAATCTCCTGATCACTATCACACATTCACGTGTGATTACACATGATGTGTATTTTTGTATTTCTAACATATCATATTTAATTATTTATACACCTTATCAATTATAATAAGTGCAAACTTTATTACTATTACACATCCACACCACTATTTTTTACTATCACTCACCGTTTACAGCATTACATGGCATCCTATGTGAAAACATATTTCTCTATCACACTCTCTACCATTACTTATGGCCTATTTGGTCTTATGTCCTTTAAGGCTTTAACTACACATGACACCATGGATCTTTTACTTAATTTCACTTCATTTCATTCAATAAATTGACTTAACATCCCTTAATTTAATTTTAAGAAAACATTAAGTATGTGTGTGTAGTGGAGTTTTACCTGTTCACGCATCGAGCTCTTAATGCCCCCATACCGAGGTGGGGAGGAGTGCTTCGGTCGTTAAAACAAGCCAAACAATCTTAGCCTCTCAGGGGTATTTGGCTTTAGGTTTAGGACACACTGTATAGCCTTAGTTTGTTAGTATTGATTAGTTTTTTAGTAGTAATACAATATTATAAAATATATTTAATTGTATTATTTGTAAGAATCATTTTTTTTTCTACAAACATAATGATAGCCTTTCCATTTAGTTACTTTAATAATACGTGAAAAGGCACGTTATTTAATTAGATTTTCAATTACTTAAACTTATGATATTGATCAAACAAATAATGTAATAAGATGATAAGACTAATATTCATAAGGGCAAATACCATAAAAAACCAACATACTTTCTGTTTTTTCTCATAAAAGTCTCTATATATTTTTTTGTACGTAAAAAACCAACATACTTTCTATTTTGTCTTACAAAAGTCCCTCCACAATTTTTTAAACATTAAAGTCCCTTAACATGTCAGATTTGAATAAAATTGTAAAATATATTTTTTTAAAACAACTTGAAAACGACACATTCGACTGTTTTATTACATATATTTTTTTTCAAATGAACCAATTCTCTTTTTTTCAATACAAACTTTGTTATAAGAATGAAATCCATAATAAATTTCTAAGTTGGTTTTTTTAAAATACTTAATTTTGTTCAAATCTGACATGTTAAGGGACTTTAATGTTTAAAAAATTGTTGAGGGACTTTTGTAAGACAAAATAAAAAGTATGTTGGTTTTTTACGTGCAAAAAAATATATAGGGACTTTTGTGAGAGAAAATAGAAAGTATATTGGTTTTTATGGTATTTGCCCTATTCATAAATAACTCACCTCACTATGTATCTTTTTGAGGAAAATTAGGTTTTATTAATTCGAATTTTAGTTAATTTGTTAATAAAAATTTTAACATAGAAAATTATCCATCTTAGTTTTAAGTTGTAGCATTTTTCTTACAATAGTATGACATTAAAGTTAACCTAACGCTGTTAAATTTTTTTCGAATTTCAAACTGATGTTTTTGGCATTTTGATCGAGAGGATGATACGAGTCAATTGATGTAAAACTTACATTGAACTTGTGCTTTGAATGACAAAGTTTGTACATCCGATTGAAATACCGTTAGGTTTAAACACCTTAAAGAACTTTCGTCATTTGGAGCGCCAGTGAAATGTAATTTACATTAACTGACTGGTATTTTCTTCCCAATCAAAAGCTCTAAACATTAGCTTAAAATAAAATAAAAACTTAACGCCTCAACAGTGGACCATTACAAAAAAAAAATATAGTTACAACTAAGCCGAAATTAGTAGTAACAATAAATTAAAGTTCAAGTTATTAAAATCTAATAAATCTATTTCTTAAAACCATTCACAAAAAAAATAGTTAAACACCTGATTAGTAATTACCTAAACCATCAATGGTATACGTTTGTCAGGTGGAAAGAAATAAAGTTAGCAACGGCAAACACTAGAAATATTAGATTAGAGTAAAGAGAAGTTACAATGACAAAAGACATGATCTTATTATTAAACAACTTATTATTACTACATTGAAAAAAGTAATTAAAGGAGAGAGAGAGATGTGTTTCTTGTTTAGAATATTGTTTGCAGGGTTATTAGATTCTTTTTCTGATTAGAAAATATAAACTAAAATCTCCCTCCACCATCACTGCATGCATACTTTGTCCTTATATTCCGGTAGGGTTTCATTATCTTTTTAAATAATCCAACTTAGTCAGTCATCCACATGCTCCCCTGACTACCCCCACCCCACCCCCACCCTACCCACCCCCTACTTCTTTTCCATACCCACCACATTCATTAACCCTTTGACCCTCTTCACTCTCCCCATCTCACAACACACACACACACAAACAAGATCAAGAAAAGTAGCAACAACAAACCTAGATTCAAAAAGCTAACATCTTTGTGGGTTAATCTTGAAATCAAAGTTATCAGTTTAAGGTATATGGATGCCTTACAAGAAGATACTGGTGATGGCAGCATGCAGTGCACTGAACATCCATTCAAGAACAACACTCCTGCAGGTGGCATTTGCCCACTTTGTCTTCAAGAAAAACTTGGCAAATTAGTTTCATCTTCTTTCCCCATTGCTGTTTTCCCTTCTTCTTCTCCATCTTCACCCAGATCTGACACCACCACCACCACCACCACCACAACTGTATCATCCACTATACAACAACAACCACCACCACTGTTAACAACAAACTCAACCTCATTGTTACCTTCAAATCCTCAAAACAACCCAACTAATAACACCTCTACAAACTGCCACCATCGTCAGTATTATTCCAACAGGTCTAGGATACTGTACTTGCTCAGTCACAAGAAGAAGAAAAAGAAAGATCACAACATTATCATCAACGGCGCCGCCGCCGGAGATCGGAGCAAAAATCTTGTTTTCAAAAGAAGCAAGTCGACGGCGGCGACTACTCGCCGTGGTGGCGATGGTTTGCATTACATGGATGCTGATGGTGGTGGTTTCAACAGTCCTCATAAACGAGGGTTTTGGTCATTTATGCACTTACAAAAACACACACATTCATCCTCATCAGTTGCAAAAACTCACAGAGGCATTTCGTCGAACAGTTTATATGCATCAACAGGCAACACTTTTTCGCAAAGATCTAGAAACGAAAGAGAGATAATCGTGGTGGAGGAAAACGAAAGCCCTAATTCACAACCTTCGTTTGATCGGAAAGTATCCAGATCCAGATCCGTCGGGTGCGGCAGCCGGAGCTTCTCCGGCGACTTTTTTGAACGTATTTCAACAGGGTTTGGTGACTGTACGTTACGGCGCGTGGAATCACACCGCGAAGGGAAAACAAAAGTCGCCGGAATTAGAAACAGTGGGCAGGATTGTATCAAGGAAAGAGTCAGGTGCGGTGGTTTGTTCAGTGGGTTTATGATTACGTCATCATCTTCATCTTCATCTTCTTCATCATACTTGGTAGCTTCAAATGTTAAAGAAAACACCGGGAAAATGACGTCAACGGTGGCCGGAACTGAACAACATTCACGGAACAAGAGCTGGGGATGGGCGTTAGCAAGTCCGATGAGAGCATTTAGCAAACCATCATCAAGTAAAAGAGAAGGTCCAAACAAAAATCAAAGCCCTAATTTGTCTGCAATTCCTTCGTTGTTGTCTGTGAGAAGCTAAAGATATTGTGATGTTTTTTGTTTCTTTTTTTTTTGTTCATTTAAATATGTTTTTGTTTTATTGTTTTTATTATAAACTAGTTGGGGTTTGAAATCCATCTATTTTATGAAAAGAAATCAAGAAAATGAAGTAAATGGAGGATGAAGATGTTGTGAAATGTGAAGAAATAAAATGTTGTAAGCTAGTGAATTACATTTATGATTTATATATACTCTTTTAAGTACATTTTTATTTAGTAAATTTTTTTCTCTTGAGTATTTGTTACTAGATGTTAAGTTATTAGTGTTTTGTGTGTATTATGATAAGAAAAAAAAAGGAGCTTTGAAACTAGATCGACATAATTCGATTCGGGTCAACTCAAGTAACCCGACCTAAAAACTCAAGACTGATTGACCTAACCTATTCTACGTACATCGGTACATGTGGTTTGGTTCTTGATCCAAGCTAGGTTTGGCCTTTTGTAGACCCTTAGTTGAAGTGATTTGTGATGGTGTTAATATAACATGCTACATCCATCTTAAACCGTCTCCAGCATTGCGTCTACTAGGGTGGGATGGTTGTTCGTCTTCATGTTAGTTGTCCCGCCATCTCTTAACATGTCACTATCTTTATCTCTTATCAGGTCACTATCTTTATGGGCGGGGCGAGATGTCCTCTCTTTTCTTTTCACATTCCCCACCTTTGTTTGTTAGAATGTCCTCTCTTTTCTTCTCCTCTCAAGAGCCCCGTCCTGTCTTGTCTTTTTATATCAGACCTGTCTATTGTTCTTCCCTTGGTATCAAGACGGGTAGAATGGTCGTTTATACTTCAAGAAACCTCACTTGTATTTTCTTAGGTATTTTTTTTGTTTTGATGGTTATGAGTTACTAGTTATGTTTCGAATCTTCTTATGAATAAAAAATTAAATATAATAAACTCATCTTATTGAATATAGAGTAAAGTAGAAACAAAGTCCTTTATGTATACATGAACTTATAGATTTAGTCCTTTTAACTTTATTAATTATATTGGATGTCTTTTATCTAATGTGTTTGTAATAAATTGGGTCTTTTAACCTAACTAACGTTATCTTGTTCAGTTAATTTATCAAAGTGCCCAAATTGCCCTTTAAACTAGAAAAAATGTTAAAACCCTCTAACACCTCACGTCCTCACCCACTTCATCATCTTTGTTTCTAGCCCTAGATTCAAATCTCCACCCCGAAACGCTTTATGCACAACCACACACGATCCTTAGGTTTTATAATTGTCTAGAAGTGTAGTTAATTTAATCAAGAATCAAGTGCATTAAGTCAAGAAACATAACTGAAAATTTTACCAAATTCACATGGGTATGATTAATTTTTTTACCAAATTGACCTGGGAAATTAAAATTTGATAATTTGCAGAGGTTCTTTTTCTAATAATACCACCAATGTGGTTCGTCTTATAACAATTTTGCAAGGGAAGAATTACTTAAATTATCTAAACACCAATTCCTAATCGAGGAGTAATTTCAAGTACTGTTTTTGAGTTCTTTACACCGAAAAGTGTTTGCTTGATTGTTTATTTCAAATTTCATGGAGGACACATTCGATCCTTGAAAGGCTTTGAAACCCAAACAACCCCAAAGAAAATATTTTATTAGATTTGTGGAATGCTGAGAAGGGTTGTTTTTTTAAAAAAAAGGGGGACTTGGTTTATTTTAATATTAAAAGAAGGGTAGTTTCGTCATTTAAAAACGTATTTAAAGGAAAATTAATGTTTGCTATGTTAAAGGATCTAACTTGTTACAAACCTGTTAGATAAAGGATGTCTAATGTAATTATTGAAGTTAAACGACTAAATTTGTAATTTCATGTGCACGTAAAGGACATTCTTTGTAATTTACTCTTGAATATATTTACATGTTAATTCCAGGATTTTCTTAATAGTAATTTTACACCGTACAATACGAGACTTGGATCTCACTATATTATTAATTAGTCTAGTGTCAGCACTACGCTTAAGAACACAACACCCAAGTGGTGATTTTAAGGATATTCATGAGGGCACGGACGATTCATATCAGTTTCGAGACAAAACCGTGGTAAAACCGGAACACAATATTTTTAATTTTTTTAAGTATAACAGTATTATACTCAAATTAAAGAGAATTAAATGTTCGGTTTTATGTTATAGTTTTATTTAAATGATGTTGTATAAAAAAGTTATATATGTTGAAAACAGTGAGATCTTTAATTGTTTGTTATTACCAGCTTTATTTTTAAGTTTCATTTTAATATCCTATCAAATAAAAACCAACCATGTACTATCTTAGTAGGAGGGGTTAAAAATGTAACTACTCATATTTTTTTTCAAAATTTTCCTAAATATTAAAGAACTAAAATGTAATTAGTGTTATTATAATATAATTTATATACATATTTTAAACAAAAATTTATTATTGTGAGAAACTATCAAAGAATGCCACATAATAAAAAGACCATCAAAGAATGTCACATAAGTTATTTGATTTTGCTTTATTGTATTAAATATTATTATATTAGATTTTTTTCGGTACATGTATAAATATCATGAAAAAGATTCAATAATTTATTTCAATTAGGTTCAAGACTTGGGTCACACGATGCAACTACCACGTCTTAATTGACACCATTTTAACTTCAACATATGTCGTGTATTGTAGTGTCAAAGTCGTTTTTCAACCTCGTCACACGTTTGTGACTAACCCACACACCTTTTTAGTTAAGTCAAAATCAGGGGTGACGGTTATGAATATGTGAAGTGGAGGGAGTAAAGATGTAATGTTGCATTACAAGACAGATTTATTAGAGGACAAAAAAATCATTTATATTTGGAATATGTAGAAACTAACATGTATAAAAAGTACTATTAAAGTGAAGCCTATATATTTAGTTTTTTATTTAAACGGCGGCTGACGTAACAATAAGACCGTTGCATTCAAGATGTGTAATGTAATGACCGAGTTTGAAACCAATGCTGCAATCGCATCCTAATGAGACTCTCCTAATGCAACAATTTAAACGAAGACTCACCTTTAAACAAAGCTGTAATCTATTTAGTTAATGAGATAAAAAAAATACACTGAAAAATTGTTTTAAAATTTTTGTTGCATAAAAAAGTTATACAATATAGATAGAAACGATATTGTCCATTACATAAATAAACATAATGTGTTTGATGTTAGGAAACCAAATGATAAACTTTTAGAAGATTTGATGGGTTTTTTTTAAAGGGTCGCAAGTGTCCATTTCACCTTTATATAAAGCTACTAGATTGCATGTAAAATGTGATTACTGCTCTGGAGTACTGTTGACGTATAAATAAGGCACCTTTGTACAACCCCGTTGACTTATATTATTCTTTTTAAACGAATGATGAAATTTCATTATAACCATCTTGCAAGTAGCTAGGAATCGTTATACATACGTAGCATCAGTAAAACAAATTACAATGTCAAAGAAAACGAACACCACATTTCCCAATCCATTGTGTTCTTTGTAGTCCGATTGCTAATCTAAAGAAATGATAGTACCTTCACCTCGTTGGCAATTCTTGTTGCATTAACTGGACTATTGTTATGGATCCGATCATTTCTTGCACGCCAAAAACACCAACATGTGATTAGAACAATTGCATTGATAATCTTTTTCCATTCCTTGGATCCTGATTAATTTGTGTATTTGAAGCCAGTGTAGATCAAGCGTAGAGAAGGCAAAAATGGGTCCAGTTTTCCACTTATATTATCTAAGCACCATTGTAACGCGTCGTTGAGTATTTAGCGACCGTTAAAATATAAAAATTGTAGAAATGCCACTATTTAGATGTTAATGGCCGTCAAAAACTTAATGGCCAACGACCGTTAAAAGTGTATTAATAACGATCGTTAAATACTTAATGGGCGTTAGTTTTTCATTCTAACGAGTTGTTAAGTGTTTAACGGCCATTAAAATGGATGGTAAAAATTAAAAACAAGTCTTCGTTTTTTTACTCCGATTATTTTGGGTTTATTATAAAATTTAAAAAATGTTTAATTGTGTCTTTTATAAAATTTTGACACGATGTAAAAAAAGACACAATGAAAACATTGATTATTATTATTATTATTATTATTATTATTATTATTATTATTATTTCGTTTAATTCTTCTTGAGCAAGAACTTTGGATAAACAAGGTCTACAGAATATTTTTTTAAAAATCGATTTATATTGTGAGTTATAGTTTTTTAATTTGTCATTTTGTTTTCTTTTACTATTGCGTCATTCTCACCTTTTTACTAAAAACATATGTGAACCTTTCTCTTTCTTTAATCTAAAAAAACCTAATTTTTTGTATTTGTTATATTAGTAACATGTTTAACTATTTAACTATTTTTTTATTGTGAATTTATTGTACATAGTGTATTTTCGGTACAAAGTCGTGATAAAGCGCACACATGAACTTTGATTTAACTTATTATTGCGGCGTTAGAACCAGCTTTTTAAACCATTCCCTCAAACTTCTCACCCCCACCCCTAAAAAGCTAAACAGCTAAAACCCCGCCCCTAAAAGCCTAAAACCATCATCCCTACCCCCAAAAAGCTAAATGGCTAAAACCCTGTCCTAAAAGCCTAAAACCATCACTCTACCCTTAAAAACCTACCCCCCCCCCTCTCCAAAAAAACCTAAATATTAAAAGCTAAACCCAAAAAATGTAAGGCTAAGCAATATGGTAAAACTAAACCCTAAAAGCTAAGATCATAAAATTTGATAATACAATTCCGTCGCTAGAATAAGGTCAATCGAAGTTCTTTTGACTGTCTTATTGAAAATATACTCTGTATTTGAATATTTCATTATTCTTTGTAACAATTAAAACAATTGGTTATATCTTTTAAAAGATTAGTTGTTTAAAATTTAAATACTTCACTTATACTTAAAAGTTATAAATATTTAAATATAGTATTCAAGTAGTGAATATCTTGAAAAGAAAATGATGGAACTTGAATTGAATTGAAGTATGCAACTTGAATTGAATTGAAGAATGTTGCAGGTATGAAGTAATTATGTTGGCAAATTGAATAGTCCACGTGGACACACTAGTTATCACTCACCATTTTTCGAATGGTTGTTAATGAACATCATATATGTCAAAGATCAGCTCGAGCTCAACTTTCTAATAACTAATAAGTGTGTTACATGATGACCCAACATCTATAATATGATAAATATTAGATCAACTAACAAGAAACAATTATTACGATAAATAAAGTTATCATAATTTACATCATCAAACAATTATTAAGCTAAAAAAACAAAAGCATTACAAATTAAAATACCACCGGTCTATCTAAATCTTATAACATCTTTCGCCCTATTTTGACACAAGGAAACGATAAATCTTTTGTCTAACTAAAAATATCACCCGATGAGCTATTTTTCCCTTTAAACACTTGCTCCTTAATTCCTTGCTTTTAAAAGACACCAAAGTGTGATAATCAAGATGACACGTAACAAATCTTTCCTTTTTCAATTGAAAAGCCAACCCTCATGGTATAGAAATAGCTTCCAAAACGAAAGAAAAAAAGATGTCTCTTGCAACCTTCCGCCACCCAAGCACCTTCTCCCACACCCCATTGGCCAAACGACACCTCAAAAGAACATGGTTCACCGACTTGATTAAGGAATTACAAACATCACATGAGAGGGTAATATGCATTCCATGCGCCTTTAACAAGATATTCATTCGAAGTGATCCGACTTTCCTTTTAGTTATATTTACAAAACTATAAAAAATTCACTCTGATAAACATGTTGTATTAGTGTCGACTTATAAGCTAACTAATATGATAAGTTAAACGTGTTATACATGCCACAATTAAATTGTGTTATTACTTTGTTTATATTAGGAGAGCTCGTTTATCTTAACCATTGACTCATTTAACTCTACGTTGATCATATCGTGCAATGTTTGACGGTTTAGAAGTGAGTTGCAGAGCATAGGTGATGTTTTAACACATTTAGTAAAGTAATTTATTTATAACAATTTATTTCTTTTGTAATAAAACATATTATTCGTTAATTCGTTTCTATCAAATTTTGTGCTGAGAAAAGGTAAAGAAAAGAAAAGGAGTGACTTTTATACAAATGGTCCTTATAGAGTGAGACATGTGCATGTTGAGTCCTGTTAAAAATAATTGAGTATGTCAGTGGCTCATGATAAAATTATAAATGAAAGTGGTCCAAGGGTATGATAAGAAGTACGTGGACAGGGTTACTCTTATACGTCACATGCAGATATTTTAATTTTTAAAGTTTTATATTTATTTATTTATTTATTTATTTATTATAGTGTAAATTTAAGATTCATACGTGCGTTCTGAGACGAGTAAATGCCCATAAATAAAAGGAATTAACGTTGAAATGTCTTTGCAGACGGGGTTTAAAGTAAGAGAAAAACGGAACCTAATGTTGCTTGATATACATGTAGTAAATCAAGAAAAAGAAAGAATTATAAACATTAAAAAGACAAATTATTGTCTATGTTTAAATGACTTGTATATTATCACACACACTTTCATTTAGAGGGAAAATTATAAAAAGAAAATAGATAAAAATAAATCCGTTGTAAAATTTAATTTTATGAAATCTTCATTTGAAAGATAAGCAAATAAATCCTGTAAGTGGACACTTGTCACAATATGATTGGGTTAAAAAGAATATAAAAATATCAAAAAGCATAGGGTTCAACTACTAAGTATGGTAAAATTGAATAAGTGTGGTAAAATTGAAGGGGTCCTATTATAATAGGTGATCCTATTCACACACTTTCCTTTTTTATTTTCGCACCCCCAGGCGCCGCACATAGCCCTATCCGCGGCGCCTGGGTCACATCTCATCGAAACTCATCATCGTACGGTGACAGGTGACAGTTAACAGACACCAGGCGCCGCACATAGGCCTCGGCGCGGCGCCTGGGTCATATATTCACCCAAAAATCTCGCAGACAGCATTATTAGGTGGTTAAACACCCCTCATGCGCCGCACTTAGCCCTATGTGCGGCGCCTGGGTTCATTTGACCTGTAAATGAAAACAGATGGTATTTATTGAAACCTTTATTTTCTGTAAATGAAAAAACACATCAATAGTAATTACTACCTTTATTTTCTAGCTCTTCTAAACGACAAGCACATGGCAAGCCACAACTGGTAAAAAGTTGACAACCACACGTAGAACCGTACTTTTTTAGCTTCAGATCTTTTCGCTTGAGCTCGATAGACAAAAGGTCGATGGCATATATTGACATCTTCCGAAGTACTCCCGCAAACATTGGGACATTCCTGTGGTGGTTCATCACCTTCCTTATGCTTATTTACACGCGCTCATTAGCGCTAATTCTCTGTCTGTTACAATTACACGCGGCTGCATGTTTTTTTCCAACATATCACTGAGCCTGCGTAATACCCATGCGTAGTTTTCCGTTTTTTCGTTAGAAATAAACGCATGAGCAACAGCAAACGACTGGTTGGTCGACGTCATACCTACAACCTGAACAAACGGAAGACCGTAAATGTTTGTTTGGTAGGTGGCGTCAATCAACAGCACGTGTGGAAAAGCACACCACATAGTATATGAATGTTTGTGCATAAAAAAAATATCTTCAACGGCTTTTGTGGTGTTATTCACGTTTGTGAAATAAACGTAATCTTTTCCTTTGAAGTAGTTTTCCATTTGTTCCATTGGAGACTCCCCGACTTTATTTTCTTTGTTTATCTTTTGAACAACGTTCTGAATGTCTTTCTTAATAACCTATTCAATTTTTATTAAAAAAAAGTTAAATATTGCATGAATATAAAATTTTGTTGTTATATTTTAAATACGCTAACCTTTTTTTCTGGGTTATTTTTCGTCAACGCTGCCCAGATGTTACGAGCAGGAATATCTAGTTCTGCGAGCTCACCAACCAGTCTTTTCTCCTCCACGGAAAGCCTCCTAGCATACGCGTGACCCTCAAGATTTTCAATAGGCGAGTGGTTGTGCATCGGGTTCTTCACCTCTAATTTCCAGTAACTATTCTTTGATACAAATGATCCCTTCAACTCAAATGGGCAACCGATTTTCTTGCTACCGGTTTTTCTAACCGTAGCTACAGACTTATATTGCCCACCAAGACTGCACTGTAACCAGATAGCCTTTTCTTTAGATCTTTTGGTAGTAATGACATAACCATGTTCGATTCCTCTATTTTGGACCCAATTGACTAATTCCTGACGTGACTGAAAAACCAAGTCAGTTTCAAAAGAAACTATAATCGGGTAAGAGTCTTCAGGATCAATTTCGTCAGCATCATCTTCGTCTTTTTGGTCAGCATTGTCACCACCATAGTTATTCTGTTGCTGACCCGCATTGTCACCACCATAGTTATTCTGTTGCTGACCGGCATTGTAACCGTACGGGTATTCGAATGGAATATTCAAGTCAAACTGACCCGCATTGTCACCACCATAGTTAGTCTGTTGCTGATCACCACAGTCACCGAAAACATAATCGTAACTGTTATCCACTGGATTATTTAAGTCGAACTTTCCAGCATTGACACCATAATTATTTTGTTGAACGAATTGCTCGCCACCGTCACCGTAAACATAACCGTAACTGTCATTCGGTGGAATATTTAAGTCAAATTGTACCGAATTATCAGGAAATTGAAAACCCGATACAACCTCGTCCTCCTGCTGACTTTGGTTGGAGGCAGCTTGATTCCAAGTGTTAGAGACTACAGTCTCGTATGAATCAGGAACACTAGTGTTAGAGTATTCACCGAATATATAACTATTAATCCACGACATTATAATGTTATATCGTGATGATAATGAAAGTTGAGAAAAAAAACGTGTATATTTTGGTAAAGATTGTTGAGAAAAAACGTGTATAGTATGAATTTTGAGAAAAAAATGAAATGTATTAAGTAGTGGTCCAGGAAAGGAGGCAGGCACCGCGCCAAGCCCCATCTGCGGCGCATAGCGACCTCGTTTGACCAAATTCCTCCTCGTTAACGACATTCTCCCTCGAAAAGAACCCAGGCGCCGCGCCAAGCCCTTTTCGCGACGCATAACATTGCATCGTTTGACCAGCTTCCTCCTCGTTAACGACATTCCCCTCGGAAAAGAAAAATCTCGACTGAAAACAACCCAGGCGCCGCGGATAGGGCTATGTGCGGCGCCTGGTACCTGAAAAAGTGACCCAGGCGCTGCACATAGCCCTATCCGCGGCGCCTGGGTTTAAATAAAGTGTGTGGATAGATCTGGTAAGTGTGTGAATAGACAATGCCATTATAATTTATGAGGTCATGCCTTAAAAGCTTATACTTTATGCATAAGTCATAACCTACTTCACATTTAGTATTTTTTTTAAATGGCAACATCTAAAGCTCACGACCTCAAGGCAAAAAGTCAAAAAACACAGTATACCACACCCAAATATTATTGGACTAAAATACTTAAAATATCTTATTGTTTCAAGTTTGGTAATTGGTATAGTTTAATTACAATAGCTATTTAGGGTGTATTTATTTATATTTGAATGGGTTAATTTAGATGTGTATGTTTTAATCAGTCAGACATAAAAATTTTGGTTTGTGGCATCTGAACGAGCTAAGGTCTGAGTGAACCAGACTCAAGCATTTAAGCGATTCAGATGTAGGAGCATGTCTGAATGACGTCTGAAGCACATAAACGACAACAATGGTGGTGTGCGACGAGGGCGATGAAGGCTGGTGATGAAGTGAAGCAGCGAATAGCGATGTTGGGCGGTGATATACAACGCGCGATGAAGTGAAACATGAGGCGGCGATGAAGATCCAGTGAAAATAAGGTTTAACTCCATCGCCGCCCCATGTTTCACTTCACGAGTTAAAAAAACAAATATATTAGTTAAAAAAAAGGGAACGAAATTTTTTTTGTAACAATTTCATTTAGATTTCTAACCAAACAGGTTATCTTAAGCATTCAACACTTAATCAATCAAACTTCTTAATTATCATTCAGACATCTTAAACATTCAACACTACCAAACAACACCTTAGTATCCTTTTTTATGTTGCAACTTTATTTGATTTTCATAAAGAAATTACATATTAATTACATGGTCTTGATTTTTCACTCATGTGTAACATATATGCTCTGGTTTTTCACTTTGACACTATCAAACACGTTAAAGTATGATAAATTAATGTAAAAGAACCATTAATTATTAGCTTCACCTTACTTGTGATCAGAAGCTTGTCAATAGGAAGATCTGTTTCAGGATACACCATTATTAGCTGGTTCTATATCCTATCACTCTACCTCTCATAATTAGTTTAAAAACGTAACATGTATAAAGTAGAAGCTATTTGTTTAACCACCTAATGATTCGGTTTAGAGCATTAATTGTTGAATCGTTTAACATTCAGCATTTAAAGTTTTATTTATAAAAAAAAAACTCTTAATGGTTCAGTTAAGTGCTAAATAATTAAGAGAAAAAGAGTGAAACTGAATATAATATATACAACCTTTACACTCATCTACAAATCTACCCCAAAATCCCCCCATCGATAGAGTCTCTAGATAGTTCAGACCTTATAACCGTTCAGCAGTTAGTGATTCAGATTTTGCCAAACAATCCCTTAGTCTCACCTTGTGATTAGGTCAGATCTTTTTTTAATCACAATATGAATGTAATTTAATTAGGTTGTGTCACGACTAGCTACTAATAGTTTGGCTGTGTCAAGAGTCGGTGTCTGGCGGGTGGTGTGCTTACTGCTTAAGGATGTCGTAAGTCGGTGTCAACGGAGTCAAGCAGGTGGCGCCCAGCGGTTTGTGAAGTCGGCGTTAGGCGGGCAACGCGCCTTAGTGTTTAGAGTCAATATCGACGAGCGGTGTTGGGAGTTGGCTAATGGCGGTGTTTAGAGTTGGTGTCAAGCTCTCAAGTCTTAACATATGCATGTGTATGTTTAACACAAATAGAAGATCATCCATGTCCATACATGTTCTGAGTTTAAAATATTACCTATTCTAACCCAAAAGTTAATTTTTTTTAATAATCAAAACTTATCGTGCCTCAAATGATAAGTTCTTGTCTTGTTTCATTTTAACTTTTAAAACCCAATTTCTAACCTGATTAACCTCTCTTTCAAACCTGAATTAGTTTGACAAAAAAACTGATTTTGATTTTTGTTGACCAACGTACCCTGATCGACATTGTACTTTTTTATCTATGCCTCGGTGCCTCTACCACACTGCGTATAACAAATTCACAAACTGATATTATATATGCTACAACAAGCTACATATATCAAATTCCTAATTGTATTGTATATAATAATTAACCTTCTAAAAGGCAAGGTCGGTGATGAAATCCGGCCTTGCCTTTTGATATATATTATTTTGGTTGAAACATAACACAAAAGCATAGTTGGTTGGGTGGTCACATAAGGGGTGTAGCTTTGTTATTGTTACTTAAGGCCTAGGGTTCGATTAAGCCATTGAACAAGTTTTTGTTTTCTTTTAACTTTTACATGTTTATCTACATGTTTGCCATTTATGATTTCAACATTTTTTTTAACTTTGACATTTTTATGATTTTCATCACTGACTTTAACTAATTATCATTTTGACCCCTGATAACTTAGCTAGCTTTCGACGTGGTTATCGTTTTGACCTCTAACTTTGGATATTTATTCGTCTTTTATTTATACTAATTTCTAAAGTCGGTGGAGACCACTTTGGAATTTTCTTGTCATTTTCTTACATATTTTAGTATTATATCTATTGTATTCAAATATTTGTTAGCTTTGACATATTTAAGACTTTAACCTCCAATTTTAATTTATAATCATTTTATCTTAAATTGACTCTCTACTCTCCTTTGACCCCATGATTTTGACTTAGTTATCATTTTAGCATCTAAGTTTTATTTGTTATGGACTTATGTCTTTTAATATGTGACATCTTACGACTTTGTACTTTAACGTGCGAGACAAAAACTTTTTTTATCAACGTGTGCGACGAAAGATCAAATGACGAGACCCGGCCGCCGCATCGCGCGGCCCGGGTCTCATACCTAGTTGAAATCAATCTATAAGTTACAATATATAAAGTTACTATTAAAACACAAATACTATTACAAACATGTAAAATGGAAAAGATATGAGCATAATCAACATCTCCCTTTATTCATACATCATATATATATAGGCCATAATATATTATCTGAAGTCATCAAATTCCAACAAGTTGGAATGTGCCCGGAATCAGATTCACAATGTTCAAAATGCCACGAAGCACAGTCCCCGCTAGCTGCAACGGTGCTTGTAGAATACCTGTTGATGGTAGGCTTGCGTTACAGCTCGAGAGTGGCGAAGCAACGACTACGTTGCAGGATGACAAAAGGTTAGTGAGAAGAAACTGAAGCGGGTTCAAAACAATACTAAATACTCCCGAACCATTCGTTAAAGCTGAGGATATCACATTTCCGCCACACGATAATTGGACTAGAGCATCTGTAAACAAACAAATATACATAGTTCATATCACGTGTTTTATTTGTTATGCTACTTGTTATTATTTCGTATATTTCATGTGTTATTATTAAATGGGATGATTTTTTTAACACGAATCTTAGTTTAAAATTTTCAAACTTTTTTAATTCGATTTGATGAACACGTCTATTCGTTATCTAATGGGATAGATCGAGGTAGGATTTGTTCTAACCTTACTCCTTAGGCTCTATTGTTTAACTGATATTTTTACTGAGTTTGTTTATTAGTTACATGTATGCAGTTCACACGCAAAGACGAAGGAAAACAATATATATTACTTGCAAATGGAGGGGTTGGAGTTGTAGCGTTCGTGATGGCATTGCCATTCACCGAGCAAAACACCGTTCCACCAATGTTTAGCAAACTAAGTAGACCTGTACCTAGTTGAGCTTCAGCTTGTGATGCCACTAAAACAATGACCAAAAGAGAGATTAACAAGGGAGATTTCATTGCCATTGATGTGAAATTGCTAGCTTGTTTGGATACAATCAAGGGCTTATGAAAGAATAGTATGAAAATTGCCTATTTATAAGGGAAGTTAAGGTACAATGTCACTTTCATATGTTTGAAAACTAAGAATTGGGTTTTAGCAGTTAGTAAAGAAATGAAGATTTGTTTTATGCATCAAATCCTCAAGTGAGACTTTTGCATCGTCTCATGCAAGTTGTAGCATGAACTAATGCACGCTATATATACACTTGTTATAACCGTTTGTAATTATACATATGAAGATTTTGTAGTAAAGGGTGGTTGCCGCAACGGCATATAGTATTATCCCTCTGCTAAACAGCGGTGGTTCAAGCCATACTTGACGGTTAACGCGGCAATGCTAAAGACTATATAATGGATTTAGGGCTGTTTAGAAACAAATATGAAGATTTTTTCATGTTCTATTTGTTTTGTTTTGGTAATTTTTCTTTGTAAAACCTTATATTTTCGTTGTAAAATCTAATAATCCACGAATCACCACCACCCATTAATCAAAGCATAACCAAAATAACTTAAATCAATCAAGAATCATGTAGTTTGGTTATGCATTTCATATATATGTTTTTATTGTTTAATTGTTTGAGGTTATAGAGTGAGTTTCATCATAAAATGCTAAATTATTAAAAATTCAAAGAAACAATCTTAGATATTGCTTATGAAATTTTCATATTCCTTAATATTTCTTTTTTTTTCATATACAAATAGTTGTGTTTAATTTTTTTTAACGGCAGTTGGCAGAACATGTTTTAATCAAAGTTGTGTCTTCCTGTCTTCTAACCCTAAATCGTTTATAAACACACACAAACATCGATCTCCCCTCTCTATACTAAAGAACTTGTCATTTGACATTTAACTAGGTTATCCACCTACACATCATAAATTATGAAAAATATTTTTGTGTATTTTTTGAACGACGAGTTTTTTTTTGTATAATAAATCATAATCATAATAATGTTTTTTAAGATTTCAAATATAATCACGCAAATTGAATTGGATATTTATATTTTTTTTTTCCTTTTTTATGTTTTCTTTCTTTTTTTTTTCCTTTTTGTTATGTTTCTTTCTGAATGATTCATATTATAATTGTTTAATTGACTTTTAACAATTATTTTATAATATTTTTCAATGTGTTTGAAAACACATTGATCAAATTTTAAAAAGCAAATTAAATATAGTCAAAGTATCATATTGTTATATTTTTATTACATATCATGTTAAGTTTTAAGTCTATGTGATACATAGGTAACTAACCTAATTTATTATATGTTGGTAATATAAATGTTTAGGTTATATACATAAACAAACTTTATTTATATTTTTCTTAATTTTAAGGGATGAATAAAAATTATATTTTTATTTCTTTTGTGTAAATTTTTTTTGGAACGACGACTTTCTTGATACTAGGTCACCGCACTCTCCAAATTTGAGAGCCTCGTTGCCCTCAATCTGGCTAGACTATATTGTTTTAACTAGACCCATACTGGCTTCAAAGTTTGGCTTGAGAATTCCCTCGAGAAACCATGCTAGTGGATGCCACATGACAGTCGTTGTGCTATCACAAGAGAATACTCTTTGGCGTAACACACAATGGGACGAAAACCCTAGTGGGCTCGGAATTCGAACCGACAACCTCGTACAAGGTCTAGCTCACACATTCATTAATTGTCTAAATTCACCAAAAGTATCACAAATGAGAATTAAACTTGGGTCTCCTATGTTAACCAAGCCCCCTACCGGCTATAAGTCGAGATTTTTTTATTAATCTATTAATATTGAAAAATGTGAATAGTCTATTTTATTCCATGTTTTACGTTGATATTTTAGGAAGATAGTTTCCCACTATATGCCTAGAGGTGCACAAAAAAACCGGAATCGGAACCGAAACCGATCAAATAACCGAAAACCGGTTCTTAGAAGAACCGGTTCTTGTAGAACCGAACCGTAGGTTCTGAATAGGTTCTACTATTTTTTACAAATTATAGGTTCCAAAAGAACCGGAACCGGTTCCTAAAAATACCGGTTCTTGGAAAAACCGGTTCCTGGAAGAACCGGTTCCTGAAAAAACCGGTATGTTTTAGTGTTGTTACTTATTTAATGTTTTAAAGTTATATATCTTATAATACTTAAAGTTTTTTAATGTTACTACTTATTTAGTTAAAAATAATATAACAAATTTATGACGATAAACTCTAAATGAAAGCCCAATGAAGAGTGAAGATTTGCAGCAACCTAACGTTTCGGCCCATGTCATTGAAAGAAACCGCTTTTTTTAAGAACCTGAACCGGTTTTTTAGGAACCGGAACCGGTTCTTTGAGAACCGGAACCGGTTCTTTAGGAACCGGAACCGGTCACTAGGTTCTAGTTTTTTCACCAAAAACCGGTTCTTGTAAGAACCGGTTCCTTTATCGTCAACAAGAACCGGAACCGGTTCTAAAACCGGAACCGATTCTTCAAAAAAACCGATTTGTGCACCTCTATATATGCCTATGCATGCGTATACATAACATGTAAAGTTCATTAGTTTTGGGCTTAATTTTCTAACACCTTTTTATAAAAGTTTGTGTCACAAAAGATGAAAATCTATCCCCACATTATTTCGGTGTCACTACTATAAAAGGTTATCAATGACTTTTAAGCAACGTTCTTTTATAGGTTACATGGAGTGCATGACAACGTTTTTTTATAGGTTATCAATGATCACCTTTTTATAAAGTTTGTGTCATGCACAAAAGATGAAAACTAAACTGAAGCAAGCCCACGTACCGGTTCTAGCCAATCCTACCCGCAATCATCATGCCCGGGGTCAATTTTTTTCTATATATATACCGATCTCAGTAGTAACAGCCGGTGTCTATATAGAAAAACACGCAATAGAATGTAAAAATGAATATCGCGATCAAAGAATAATTTTTTTCCTTCTAAAAAATAAAAAATGAATGCAAAGTCAAGAGAAGACAAGTTGAAGGGGGCGATAGCATGCACGTCCTGGATCTTGTGGGCATGGATCTAAGTAGCTCGTTTTTTTCTATCTGGTCCAAACAGATCATTTGTCCAAGTCAAATTTATTTATCAGTAAATTCATATTAATATAAATAAAATGCCCTGTAAATTCAGCAATTTATATTTTAGTACGTATACATCACTAAAAGCATGTATAAATCTAAATCTAACCGTTTTTCAAGCTACTCGAGAGTCCAACCAACTAAAAAAACATATTTAACCAGTAAGATCGTTACACTCAAGAGGTGCACTGTAATGCTTGAGTTCGAAGTCCCGGTCTGCTGTAACTTAAAATTAAATACATAAAAGGCATAAGAGATCTGTTGTATTCAGTGAGTGACGAAACCAGAAATTTTATATAAGGTGGGCCAAAAGTGGGCTTTTAGGGCACTCCTTACCTATAAGGCTATAATGACAGAGCAATTGAGACAAGCCATTGGCGACGACTTTTCGGAAATACCTATGGTGAGGACAAATTGGGCTTTTAGAGACGACAATAGTCGTCGCAATTGGGCTCTTTTGGTGTACTGATTACTAGTGAACGCTCTGTTTCGGATTATATGTTCGGGTCGGTGGTTCGGATCGAGTCAAATAATAAAAGTCGTACATATCTTAATTTTCTTCATGCATTCCAAAGACTGCTCTTATACATAAATAAATTTAGATAATTCTTTTTTCAACGGTTAAACCTCTTTGCTGTTATGGATGTTTAAATATTGGAGTTCATTTGGTTGTTTTTGTACTATTTCAAATTGTTTTGCAACAATTGTAGCTTGGTTTTCTCAATCGACAATTAAACCCTGAACCCTATATCCCTAATTGAACTCAAAAAACTAATTGAGTAAAATTGTTAAACAAAACTAGGGGGTCGTGTCAAATTCAAAAAAAATGTGCCGCATCGCTCACGAGTTGTGTATACAAAGCCATACACGTGACACTGTCGTCACACCGCATGCACGGCACATATCGAGATAAAAATGCGCTAAGTAAGACCTTGTCGGTGTGCAAGCCGGGTCGGAATGCTTGTTATTTTGATACCATTGGGTGAGTTATAATTAGTCAAACCACATACGTACTATCATAACGCACCAATTGTAAATTCAACTACACATATTAAAAGACTAAGAATATTATATACAATAATAACTAAAAATAATATTAGTATCTAACGATCATGATAACCAAATACAATCGATCATTGACTCATTTCTCCAAGTTTCTTATTGTGTGAAAAAAGTTAGGCAAATGGAGATGAATTAATGTGTTGAGGTATACAGTATGCACCTCAAGTAGATATTTACCGCATAATATGTACTAATCATTAGTTTGACAAAATAAAAAAATAAATTTATAATAAGGTGGCAGGTAAACGGTTAGCAAGTTGCGACACATACCAATCCGGCTTAATCCAAGAATTAGAGCGGGATCCAACCCTGTCAATCATGGAAATAAGGAATGTAAGAACACGCTTAATTTAAGGTATATTGGTTTTCAACGTTCCCAACTATCACTTTTCGGCTTTAAACGGTCCTAACTATTCACATTTTATTGCACTTTTTTACTATGTAATACAATATACTTATCCTTTTGATTTACCTGAAGTACAACAAATGGTATATTTTGATATGAAAAAATAAGGAGTAAGTTGCAATTTTCTTCTTTGGGTTTTTAGTGTATTAACAGTTTCAGTACAAGGTTAACAGTGTACGTCAATAGACCATCCAAAATTGTCGTTATTTACCCCCGTAAGGGGTAAAATCGTCTTTTCTGCTCTTCTTTTACCCTCTAGTGATATAAATCAATGAAAGCACCAACACCCGTTTTCACCTTTAGTGGAATTTGTCACAGATTTACATCGCTGGAGGGTATAAGAAAAGAAGATTTTACCCATCAAGTGGGAAGCACGTATAGGTAAGTAACAGCATTTGGACAGTCAATGGTACGTCTACTTTTTACGCATTATGTCCGTAAATAAACAAACCTTACCTTGATTAATCCGGATTCAGTACCACATATAATCATGTCATTTGCTGTGAGCATGCTTGTTATTTTGTTGCCTGCTGATAATCTTCCAACTTTATGTTGTGTCCCTCTTAACCAAATCTGCCATTTATATATGCATTATATACATATAAAGTTTCTATCACCTATAAGCAATCTTTGTTTATGTACAAGTGATAAAAAGGTATTTGAATTTGACAACTGAATATAAAAGGTTACCATAACTATTAAAAAAAGGTAACGCGTCGCACCTCTAGGTGGCTTGATGAACTAGTGGTGTATAAGTATATAAAGTCTTCTACTATGCTCATTGCTAAAACATTTGCTCCTTTTTCTGGTGTTATAGACACTAGAGCCTTGCTTTGTCTTCTCCAATCCTGCATTAATGACTTAATTAGTAACATGTTTATGATAATTTATATACTCATTAGTTGCTAGTCATATTATCATTATCCAAACCTTAATTCTTGATCCAACTATACATGTACTTGCACTATATAACCAGTCTTTATAGAGTGATATCGAATTGATAGGCTTGTTTTGCATTCTCCAACTCTTAGACGGAGCTTTAATTTCTTGTTGTCGATTGTTTCCAACAACTAACTCCTGTAACATATATTAGTAAACTTAATTATTCTTTTGAGTATGATCATTTCTCGGAATTTAAAAGAAAATTAAGACCTGTATGCTTGAGTCCATGCACCCTATGTAAACTTTTCCTTGGCTAGACCTTATGCATTTTACATGCTTGTTCTTGATAACATCCTTTACCTTTCTACATGAATCAAAGACCTGCATAAAATTACCTAATTACCCTTTCTTTCTAGAAATTAACAAAACTACACTTTTTTTTTGAACAGCAACATCGGAAAACCGCCTGGTTAGACCACCCGAAGGCAACCACCTCATTACGAGCTACCCCACAAGGCCACAGAGGCCCCCCGTTGCACCCCCTTAGTTACCTTCAGTTTATGGCTATGTGTGAGTGCAAAAATCATTTCACCGCAAGTCTCCAGGCTTCGAATGGAGTCTTTGGTAGTTATTACTTCAATGCAATGTATTTTCTTTTCAAACATCTGCCAAATCTGCAATAGCGAAAACATATAAAAAACATACCCATGATTCAACCAAAACAATGACACAAAATCTTGATTAATTACCCGAATCGTTTTATCTGCAGATCCACTCAAAAGACAATTTCCTGGTTCCAAAAGTGCAAAACATGTTATTGCCTTCTTATGTTCCTTAATATCTGCTATAAGAGTCATTGTCTGCCCTTTGATGTCCCAAACCTGCCATAACATAAGCATACTTTATAGTTAATATTTTTTTTTCGTGGAAGCTAATCAAGAAAGACTTTTTTGTTGACTTTTGTTTAATACACATCTAACCTTAATTGACCCATTTGAGTATCCACTAAAAAGATGGCCCCTATAAAATATGAGAGAATTTACAGCTCCATTGCCATTGTAATTTGCCTCCAAAATTTGAGTATGGACACAGGATATTCGCTGTTAATGAAATGACCAGATCGGTTAACTAGAAACAATGTGCAACTTACCTATACAAATTATCACCAATTTTAGCAACCAACTTTGTATTAACTGATATCAATAAGTTCTTGATGTGACACTAATTGATGACATGCCGGCCGCCACATCAAACGCGACGTATGCAATAATGCTTGTGTGAAGTAAAATCAAAAGAATAAAGTTTTTTTACAAGTTTTAGAAAAATGTTTTTTTCTATAACTATATATATATGAGAGTTATTAAATGTTAGTTCAAAGTCAAGGTTACATACATATATGTGCATAGCTACACACTAAAATAAGAGGTTGTCACAACTTTTTTTCAAGAACTAGCAAAAAAAATTGGATGCTAATAGAATTTCAATTTGGTTGCTAAAATCTGTTATAAAATGTAAGTGGATTTATGTCCTGCAACTAATTTAAAGATGGCTGCCAAAGTCATTAGTTTGTGTTTATGTAATAGAGTTAACTTACCCATTTATTAGGCATATAATAATCGGCAACTTTCAATAATTCCTCTGCCATCCATGTTATACTCGAAAGGCGTCTGAGTGACTCTCTTACACCATCTGAAAGTTGAGTTAGTTTCTGCATGCCTACACATCAAAATACATCACCAAATCAGTATATGATAAAAAAATAAAAAAAAATAAAAAAAGTGGTTAAATTAGAGTAAAAAAGAGATTTGAAGGGTATTAACTACCTCTACCAAAAGTGTAGTTATATATGCACAAACATGCTAAAAGTCTTTCTTCAAGTTCTATTCCAGGATGCACATACTGCTCGATTGCATTTAACAAAATGTCACAAGCTGAACATCTCAAATCATCAGGACCCTTAACAATTTCACATCCAATCCATGCAACTGTTGTGAGGCAATCTCTTGAAGTTCTTTTGTTTTTGCTTTTTAATCCTTTTTTCAAAGCGTAGAAAACAGGATCACCAAGTTTTATTAAGTGTCGTGCAACCTTTCTGGACCAGACTTCTGTCCCGTGTTCCTGCATTTTCATAAGGACGTTCATTAAATACACGATAACCATGAAAAGGTAACCGACTTTGGTTAAATTTCTATTTTGGGTAACCAGATTTTTACCCCAGGAAACCCATGAAAAGTTAATGAAGTATATATTCTTCAAGGCAATTTGCAAGGTCAAAATGACAATGTGGCAGCAGTGGTGTCGGTAAGACGGTAACTTTGACCATGTTGACTTATTGTAGCTACTTGCCTCAAAACCAGTTGATTTAAAAGATTATGTTAAATAGGAAATTTTAACACTTTGATATTTTTCTGGGTAAAATAATGCTTGGTTATCTTATTAAACACGTACTATGCCCTTTTGAATAAAACTTTAAGTTGACTTTTACAGTCAAACAAAATACTTTTCGACTCAAAAGCAATATTGATATTATTAAGTGTATATAACCACTACTCTTCTTCCTGTGTTATTTTAAAGGTTTTTGACATTGCCTCTAAACCAGTTTCAATTACTTGAAATATAAAAAATGATGTTGAAAAGTAGTATGTTTGACCACAAAAGTCAATATTTACATTTTGAAGTTATAATGAGGGACTTCAGTATACTACCTGGAGTGTATCATCTGACCAATCAATGTTTTTGATAATATTCTTGTGTAGCATTGAATTTAATCCAGCCTTTTTTACCAACCAAGCTATAGTGTATGGTTCTCCTGTCCATGCATAAGTTCCACCAATATTTGATAATATGAATGCTGCTAATTGCTGTGAATCGGAATTTTCTTCGCATATTAGTGACTCTAGAAGTGTCTCAATCGCAACTTCTCGGTTCAAAACGGTGTCAGCTGGTTCTTCCTGAATTTTGTTAATGACATAACTACATCATTTGACAACTAACAGTTATAACTTTTGATCCCTTAACTTACAAAACATAATGAAACTGGCTTTTTTTCAACCCTGTCTTTGTTGAGTATTTGTGAGTTAAGGGATTTAAATATTGAAAAATAAAGTCCAGGGACTTGAATGTGGTTCCGCCATTTCCCCTCGAACTAAAAAATATTTCAGTTGTTTAAATTTGAAATATAAAATGTATATAGATAGTACCACAAAATTCTTACCAGAACATCCAACTGAAGTAACAAACTGCCTGCTAAAAGCTTATATTCTTGTTGTGTTTGTTGAATGGCAAGCGATAAAACACACATAATGTCGATTCCACCTTTTTCTCGTAGTTGTTGTAGTAGACTTATTGACGATGATCTGATAATTTTAAAGATTAATTTTTGTAAAGTAACAAAAACTTTTTGTTTTGAGATTGCAAAAATGGTTCAAGTTTTGTGGGTGTTTATGACTGCTTATATAAACAGCACAAGCAGATAATATTCTTGTACTTATTGAAAACCGAATATGTTACTTAGGTGCTGTTTGTTTTTTCTGCAGGAAATTGTCAGCTGTAGTCTGCGGACCACATCTGCAGACATCTGCAGAAGAAGATGTGGACTAAACATTTACGCAGACCTTTTCTGAAAAAACAAACAGCACCTTAAGCTGTTTAAATAAGCAATCCTAAACACCCACTTAAAAACGCTAAAAGCCCATATTCGTTTAGTTTAGTACGTACCGTGGCATTCTTAGTAGTTCATGGTAGAATTCAAGTCCTGCAAGTATGGCATCCTTGTGGTTGCTTAATATGAGAGAAATGAATGGAGAAATGGGAGTAAACTGTGAAATATGGTATCTACATTGTCCGTCAAATCTCATACACTTGACGAGAATTGCAGCCAAAGATATAAGTTCTTCTAAATTACCATTTCTTGGAACATTTACAAGACACGAGATCACTTTTGGTGAAGTTATTGCAGCCAAATGAGTGGTGTTTGTAGAGTAATCAAAAGCAGTCACCAACACTTGAATAATCATTAGTGATGCCGAATGGGGCGTCACAAAAAGTGATTTTAAGCTACTCTTGAAACAGCTTGAAGAACAAATTATCTTAACTAACGTTGGCATAAGTTCAAGAGACTTGATCTCATTTGGAGATGGGTTGATTAAATAAATCAAAACAGCTGCTTCGTAAACATCTTTTTTCAAAGCATTTGCAAGATCATGAAGACTTAATCCTTTTTTCTTAACTTCATTGATCACTGACCGATTTGATGAAACTAGGCTTGCAAGTATAGAAACTGATGCTCTTGTTACCCCTTGTTCCTTTGAAGTTGATAGAGCCATTAGTAACTGATCCAAAATTACGTCTTTTAATAGAGAGTATTTTAATCCTGGTTTATTTGCTAACATTTCATAAACAGTTGTGATTTCAGCTGTCGTTGAATCATCATATTCATCGTCATCATCATCATCAAGATAATCGTTTGCAGGCCGTCCCAGATTTTCCGAGAAACACAATTTTGAAATTATTTTCTCAACAATCTCAGCTTGTTCAACCCGGTAACTATTTTCACCACTAAATAAAATCTCATCACTCATGCTTAAACTACCTTTGGCATACTCCATTTTGGAGATTTGAAAATTTTCCCATATGGATTTTTCATCATCTAAACAGTTCCAAAACTCTGATGATTTTGACGTTGAGATTGCCGCTTCTGGTTGTTGTTCTGCAACTATATGCAAGGTTCTTAAAGACTTATCGAATTCATCTGCATATTCCTGGCCGGTGTTAATAAACAGCAGTGAGAAACTGGAGAAAAAAATAAAGAACTGAAGATATATTGCACCAAACTTTTTGTGCAGCTAGATACGAAAAATGTTACCTCAAAATCTTCGTCGCCAATATCAGTGGTTCCTGAATATAAAGAATGTGAATCTGATTGTTCTTCTATGAGAAGATCTTGAAGACGTTTGACACTCGAGGTCTCATAAACATTCTTTGAAACAGAACTTTGTACAATGGCAGCATTTGTATTATGTTGAAGATCAATAGGCTGCACCTTTACAAACTACATTGACATATGCATTTTAGTACCATTTTAGTTATGTTATCTTTATAAGTTCAGAACTACATTAGAAGGGACTTAAGGACCAAATACTGATATATGCACTCACATTCTGATGATGATGATGATATTGATGATATGAATTTGAATATGACGTGCTGCAGGCCTTCGTGTTTCTGCAAGAAACTAACAAAACTATTAACTATATGTGATATCATCATTTCTTATTGTATAAATGGTGCCATAAGCAAACAAAATTGGGAAAATGTTGTTTTATACATGGGACTTGATCGATCACTTGATTTTTAGATCAAACATGCATGTAACCCATTTATCTGAACGAGTCAACAAAAGGGTTGTCTATGGGTTCTAATCAAGTTGTAAACATGTTAAACATGTTCGTGGCATGTAATAAACTGGTTAAACAGGTTGGTGACCGGATCGACATGTTTAGTAAATGGGTTAACAAGTTGACATGTTTAGTAAATGGGCCCGAAACACAGCTTTTTTAATTAAACCGGTTAAATGTGTTAACCCAAACATAATTTGTTTATTAAATGGGTCATATATGACAATCCAAAACCAACTTATTTTTGTGCATGTCATGTTCCATTTGTGCTAGGAATTGACACCCACATGATTTTACAAGTGAGAAGTTTATGCAATTCATGCTAATTATGAACCCAAGATTGGTCTGTTTGACCTTATAATGTTTCTCACGACTCTTTCTTAACCTAAGTTAATATTACTCTTACTAGGTTTATAACAAGTACATGTATTACATGGACGGATTAAACATGTAAACGATATGTAATAAAAAGATAATATATATGAAAAGAAACTAAATTAAAGTAACAAATAAATAATAAATAAAGGGTTATTAGATTTTAATAATCCGAACTTTTGTATATTGTCCGATATTAATCCCAACTTAAAAAATTCTCTGTGGCAATCCCAACTTTTAACTTATTTTCCTACAGTGATCCTCCGTTAAAGTTAACTTAACACCGTTAACTTTTTTTTCGAATTTCTAACCGATGTTTAGGGATTTTGATCGAGAGTACGATACGAATCTATTGATGTAAAAATTACCTTGAGTCGGTGCTCCAAACGACCAAACGGTCTTCAATCGGGTTTTTAAACCTAACGATGCTTAAATCGGATGTTAAAATTTCTTCGTTTAGAGCATCGGCTCAAGATAAATTTTATATCAATAGATTCGTATCGTCCTCCCGATCAAAAGCCCTAAAACATCGGTTAAAATTTCAAAAAAAATTTAACGGCATTAAGTTAATTTTAACAAAGGATTATTGTAGGAAAATAAGTTACAAGTTGGGATTGCCACGGGAAATTTTTTAAGTTAGGATTAATATCGGCCAATATACAAAAGTTCGGATTATTAAAATCCAATAACCCATAAATAAAAGAAGCAAATGTATGAATATATATTATTGGTTTTGAATAATTAACAAAATAAGGTTAGATCTAGTGGTTAAAACTTGCACATGTAACATGAAGATTGTGAGTTTAAATCTTAAATAGTGTATGGTTTTCTTTTTTAGTAATAAGAGGTTAATATTTTAACAGGAAAATGATAAGATTATTAATTGAATGTGAGATTAACATCTAAGTAGATATTTGTAATAATGTGTCATGCTTGAGAAATAACTTGCGACAACAATTTACCATTATATTTTGTAAAGTTAACACGTATAATACAAGAATCTCTAGCCTGGTTATTAATTAATATAAAATTAACAACTTTATTTAATACAATAATTACTAACTTGGACATATAAATACTATTATATATACAATTATTTATAATCATATATATGTATACAAATAAAATATTTACTTCTAGTTAAAAATTAAAATATATATATATTAATTCCAAAACTAAGCTTTGTATGTAAAGCTAGACACAAGTAAAGCTCAAAAGCTCTCTCAACCTAAAAAAAAATAAAAGCTCAAACTCAACTCGACCATAATTTTTTTACTAGAAGGGTTAAAGATAGAAAGATAAAATTTTATTTTTTTTACCTAATATTTTCATGAGACGTGTGTTTTATCAACAACGGAGACTGTCCATAACACATAACTTGGTGATACATCAACCACGCCTTATACCTCATCGCACCCCGCCTCACACCCTCAAACCCATCTCCAAAACCATCTCCCAACGGCACAATGCACGACTCGACCACAATCCGATACAGCTCGGGCACAAGGTCACACCTTACCACCCACGGTGCCACCACCAACGCTTGCAAAAAATGAACCGCAACTTGCATATCATCCCCTTGAACCTTACTAACCAAACACAAATAAAAATACGAACAACAAACCAAAAAACCGTTCGATATCCCCGCGGTTAATCCATTCTCATTCAACGACGCAGGCGCCTGAAGCATGTTCACTGATTCTTGAATCTTTTCAACACATTTTGATTCGATAGCGTCGTTTACGTTATGAATCCCATAGTAAAAGTTTGAGAGGATTGATTGTTCTGAGAAGTCGAATAAAATCGACGAATGATGTTGTGTTAGAGTGTTGAGTTTTGAGGTGCATTTTGTTTGTAGGAGTTTGAGGGATTTGGGAGTGGATATTAGTGAGTTTATGTGATGGTTTATTGAAGTGAGTAGGAGGTTTAAGAGGTTATGGTTTATGGGTTGATGATTGTGGGTTGATGATGATGGTGATGAAGATGATGAAGCCATTGAAGTTGAGGTGTTGTGGAGAAAAAAAAGAAGAAGGTGAGAGAGCATGTGTTATTTGTATGCCAAATTACAAAAGTAATTTATTGGCAGCCTGCAACTTCCAAAGAGGAAATGAAACAAGACAAATACAAATACAGATATAAATATGATAATAGGATCGTGCATATAGTTAAGTTCCCGCACAATTTTTGTTAACAAAATACACAAATGGTCCTTCACCTTGGGAGAAGTTAATAGATTTGGGTAAGGCTTGTGTTTATAGTTTTGTAGCATGTTTGGGTTTTTTACTTTTAAGTTTTATAACTTCGGTTAGTTTTTCAATTAAATTTGAGAGAAATAATCAAAATACACATGAATTTGAAAACAATATTAGGAGTTAGGACCATTTATGCCGGTTTTTCATTAACTCTTAAAAGATGAGTCGGTGCCTCTTTTTTCGTTTCTATCGTTATCTTTAAGTTTATAAATGTAGTCTTTTTACTTAGAAATGTTTATAATTTTCACCGTCTGATTTTTAAGGGAGAAAGGAGTGGTGAGCGAGGAAGGAAACGAGGAACCACCTCGCCAGAGGAGGAATGGTCCTCATCTCCTCCTTGTTTCTCCCCCTCACACCACAAACTCTTCCACGAGCTCTCAACCTCGCCCACGAGCTTCCTCTTCTCTCTCCTCGTCTCATTTCTCACTCACCACTCCATTCGCCCTAATCTGGTTATTATTTTGACTCATAACTTTTGATGTTTACACTTTAAACAAAAAATCAACGCTTGTGGCTACGTTCAAAACATTACAACTAAGACCCAACAGCTAGGCCTGTAAATGAACCAAATTGTTCATGAACTAATCGGCGGAAAGTTTGTTTATGTCCTTTCATTTAACTAAACAAACAAACACAAACAAAAAAATTATGTTTGTTTGGTTAAACGAAAAAACATGAACACATGTGATGTTCATTCATTTATATTCATGAGCGTTCGTTCATTTATGTTCATGAACGTTCGTTTATTAATGTTTTTTCGTTAAAATATAAATGTAAAATTTCATATACATATAAAACTCTCATAGTTGATTTAGCTTCATGCCTTCTCGATGAACCGTATGGATTTTTTGATAGAACTAAAACTTTTGATAAATTATGCACATTTGAATACTAAATTAGATGTACTTTTGAACGAATTATGAAGTATTGGACGTATTCGTTTGTGCTAATTAATGATCATTTAGGCATTCTATATTGCTAATGTTTGCTCAGTTTATGTTCATGAATTTTTTGTTTAGTTTTTTGATGAAGGAACATGAGCATTTTAATTTTCTTAATAAACAAACATGAACGCAAAAATAATGTTCGGTTATGTATTCGTGTTCAATTGAAGCTAAATGAACAAACACAAACATTAGCTTCGGTTTGTTTAGAGCCTAAGAGCAACCTCATCGCGTGACCCTAAAAAAACCTAGCCGTAAATTAATATAAAAATAATTATATTAAATAATATAAATAAAATTCTCAACCCCACCCATCCCAACGTCAAAGTCACCAACCCACCCACCCCTACCTCCACCTAAAGAAGTCAAGAACTAGCTGACATCACCTCCACCGTCATAATTTCCATCACCTTTGGCCACCAACAACATCACCATCGTCAACCTCCACCACCATTGGCCACCATCGCCAGCCAGCACCAACATCACCATCTCCCCCATCATTGTTTATCACTCGCTGCTACAAGTTGTTACAGCTTACATCTGACCTGACTGCCAACACCTACTAACCAAAATACTAACGTTAATGTTTCAATAAAAATTACATCTTTTATAAATTATAAACCAAACATTGCACATTTACTCATTCATTAATAATAAAGATATTTTTCTAAATATGCAATTTTGAATATATATCTATGATTTACGTTACAATTAGCTTATTTTAATTCGTATAATACAGATATTAAGGCTCCATGTACAAATAATATGCGAAGTATATGTTAAAGGTACAAATATCCATGAAGGAGAAAAACATAATGAATATGTTCCCTCGTCTCCGTCTCCTCACGGTATGTTGACTTGTCAGACTATCATGTTGTAGAGAAATTATACATTGGATCCCAAAACTATGACCTTGTAACGAATTGGCCCCCAAACTATACGTTATTAACTTATTAGCCCCTAAATTTCGTCTTGTTTGTTTTTCCTTTTATACGTAACTATGAAATAATAAAATTTGTAGACTAGATATCATGACCGTGTAAACTTACATGTGACAAAATTTGTTATAGGACAACCACCACATGTTTTTACAAGCATGCATGGATGCATAACCAAAAGTAATTCTTAAAGCTTAGGTTATAGAAACCAATTAAAAGATCATCACAAAACTTGACACAAGCAAAACATCATTATCGCTATTGCCATATGCTCATGAGCTACGTGCTACTTCGACCACAGGAGTAAGCTTAATTCGCTCACTTGTTTCTTGCACTGATCGACTAGGTTGGCACACTACTCGATCAGATCATCATATAGTTATTGTTTTTATCGCTTCGTATACTAAAATTTTTGGTCATGTATCTTCAAGGTCTATATTCTATTTGGGTATCTTTTTGTTTTTTCAATGTATACTTATACTTAATGTTTCTTTTTTAGTTGCATGATTTGGTTATTTTGCATCACTTTGCCATACATAGTATACACTCAGGGGCGCAGCATAGAAGAGACCCGGGAGGGTCCGGGCCACCCCAATTTTTTCCGTTAGAAGTAGCGATTTGTCGGTTTTTAAGCGATTTTTAGGTACAGGTCATCCCATTTTAAAAATCAGGCCCCCTTACTATTTACTAAAACCCAACCCAAACCCAAACCCATTAACAATCAACAATTCATCAACTAAAACCCAATAAAAAAAACCCATTAACCAATCCCATTAACCCAATTACCCAAACCCTTGTGGCCTTGTTACTTGTTATTCGACTTCAGCAGCAAGCCAGCAACAGGCCAGCAACACTGCAACAGTCGACTTCAGCTGCTGCTGCTGCCTACTGCGATCAACTTCAACAATTCCCTCCTCGCTGCTGCTGCTGCCTACTGCGACTCGCAAGTCCACGAGTGACGAGTCCACGCTGCTGCTGCTTTGCCTGCTGCGAGTCTGCGACAGTGCGAGTGTCGGAGTGTGCTGTGTGCGAGTTTGCCTCCTTAGTCCTTGCCTTCTTGCTTTGTTGATTTTAGTAATTGTAGGTTAGTTTTACACTTTTAGTCTTTTACAATTTGTTGAATTTAGGTTTTTTAGGTTAATTGTTGAATGTTATTGTTGAATAATGTTAATTGTTGAATTTAGGTTTTTTAGGTTAATTGTTAAATGTTATTGTTGAATGTTAATTGTTGAATGTGATAGTTAAATGGTTAATTCACTTAATTGTTGAATGTTATTGTTGTTTATGTTGATTGTTAGGGGTTGTTGAATGTGATAGTTAAATTGTTGTTTTTTTAAGTTTTTTAGGGGTTGTTTAATTTGAGGGATTTAAGTTTATTGGCTTTGATTTTCAGATGATTATCTCGCGAATAGCCTAGTGGTTTACATAGAAAAAGAGATTTCTGAGACTTTTGATTCGGAGGCCATAATTGATGATTTCAAAGATCTTAAAGGTCGTCGGGCTGCGCTATAGTTCTTCATCCAGGTACTTACCATTTCTCTTGCATTATGATTTCAAAAACTATTTTGTTTTATTTGTGTGAATGAACTTCTTTACAATGAATGAAGAAATTTATGATATTTTAAGTTTTTATTGCTTAACCCGACCCGAATCATCGACCCGAACATATGTACCGAAACATAGGATTAGGAAAAAAAATTTATGGGTAGTATAATTTTAGGCCCCCTTGGTTGTAAATTCCTGGCTTCGCCACTGTATACACTGGTAAGTAGAATTAAGAGTTAAAAACACAGAAAATCATTAATAAAAATAATCTTGAAATGGATTTGTATTTACCTAAATACTAGGTTTAAAACCCGTGTATACACACGGGTTTAAATCTAAAATATATAAATAAAAAGGATAAAAATCGAAAATATAGAACACAGTAAATAAAACTTAAACAACCGGATTGATTGAACATGTTATCAAAATCGAATAATAGTTATACACCATATTGAATTTGAAATTAAAGTTCATTTATAAGAAACGAAAAAATAAATAAACCTTCAACAACTGGATTGATTGAAACCACAAACGTATTACCAAAAATATAGAGCACAATTGATTGGAAATCAATGAGTGCGAGTTGCCGTAAATAACGATAAAGTTTTGAAGCCCAATTTAATTGGTCAAAAAATTTTCCCTCTTAAATTTGCCCCCCAAAAGCTCTTAAATATTAGATAGAAATCCCGGTTTTTAAAACTTCATACGAAAACAAATGACGAGTTTCATGATAAACGATGTATAGTATTGTACTTTCTGCCTTAAAATAATATTAAAAAACAAGAAATATTAATTAAAATAAGGAAAGAGAATATGTTCCTTTTAGTTTAGAAATCCCAAACATCCAAATATTATTTGAAAAGGATTTTTAGTGATGATAACAACACATACCATCTCTCCATCACGTTAAGTTTCTTGATATTTGGAAATCAAATCAAACGTTTTCTTTGTTTGTTAATATCACTACTAAAACAAAACAAAGTCTCATCCATTACATTTCTTTGTTTATCATTGACAAGGCTACTAACTGATGTTTCACATACATAAGAATTAAAAAATATTTTGAATAATTAATAATAATGAATATTTATGAATTATATTAAAACATCATGAATTCATATAAAAAATGATTTGAGTAAATTAGTATTTTGGCTCCGGTGATTTGAAGCATTTAACCTTTTTGGCTTAAAAATAAACTTTTGATTTACTCTAACGTTTTATCTTTCAACTATTTCGGCCCCTAACTCTAACTTTCTTAATTTTTCTATGTAAAGTACAATTGTATTTTTTGTCTTTAAAAACTTCAGGGTTTTTCTTTTTGTAAATTACAAAGTCTTTACATACTTAAAAGGCTATTTATGTACATACATAAATTACTAATATAACACCCTAAATGTTTTAAATCTCAAAAACAAAAAAAATAATAAAATAAAAATAATAAAATAAAAATAAAAAAATAAAAAAATAATAATAATAATAATAATGATAATGATGATGTGATTTTTCAGTCAGTATAGCCTTTTTTTTAATATTTATAGCATTTTTATAGGCAAATTGACCTAAAATAATCTAAACTAACATTTATTGGCCGAAAATAATCTTAATTCAGTTTATTCCATCTAGTGATCTCCAAAATCCAACTTTGTTTTCCTCCAATGGTCCGCCGTCAACTGTATTTATCAACCGCTAAAGCTTTTTGATTTTTTTCGAACTGTAAACCGATGTTTTAGATATTCTAATCAGGAAATGAATACGAGTCAATTGATGTAAACCTTACCTCCATTGTTTTTTTATAAACCTGTTTATTCATCTTTTTAAATTTTAAACTTAATTAATTCATTTGTGAAACCTTTTCTTACAAAATAAAAAATGCAATATATGAATGATCATATACGGCAACAATAAAAATAATAGTAAATTTAACTTTAAAAAATTTTATGAAGATTTTATATGGGAAACTCTTTTGCAACATTAATGTTAACCTTATAAAACTATAAATGTATTGCTAGTTGCATGGCTCGTGTGAATATTTATATACATAAAAACTATGATAACTCTACGAGTATGCTTAATGAGTTTTTGACGTTAATAATATCGATTTCAATGGTTAAATATGATAAAAATAAAAGATGAAATATAATGTTTGTGTATGACAGTTCCAAAACGAATCGTGGGTGGTCATGTAAATTTTGGTGGGTTATAACATATCTGTTCAATAGCTTAACCAACTACAAAATTTGTTTTCAATTTAAAAATTGTATTTAATATAATCTCCAATTCACCATTAAACGTGAGTATCAATTAAGTTATTTGTATTTGATTACATTTTATTGTTATTATTTTTATTTATTTATTTAATATTCAAAAAACTTAGATATTCGGAATTTAGGTATGTACATGAGTACACCCTTAAGTATGTAAAGATTTTAAAACTTACTTAAACAACCCTTGAAGTTTCTAAAGATTAAAATACCATTACACTTAACATAAAAAAAATTTACAAAATTAACAGTTAAAAGTTAAAACGTTTAAGGCTGATATGTAAAAAGTTTATATTTGGAACAAAAAAAGTTGAGTAACCCAAACCAAAGGGGACAGAATATTAATTTACTCTAATTATTTATATCTTTCCTAATTGACAAGGTCGGTATTTTGCACCGATCAACCACGTGTCGCCACGTGTCATTTCAATTTTTTTTACTTTACGTTTTTACGGTTTTAATATCGACTTTTGACGTATTTATGGTTTTAATCCCCGACTTTTACTAATTGTCATTTTAGCCCCTGATGAGTTTTCGACTTTGATCTCTTACAAAGTTTGACATATAGTACAAAGTCAATATTGTTATCGTTTTGACCTCTAACTTTTGCTATTTCGTCGTTTTTTAATATGTGACACATTACGGTTTTGCGCCATGACATACGGGACATGTGATTCTTTTTATCAACGCATGTGAAGAAGTCACATACACAAGACCCGACTGCAGGACCTGATTGTTGTAACGGACAGCCTGATCTTAAATCTAGTTTTAAGTCATGTGAAGACTCATTTTTTTTAGCATCCAACATGAAAAGTAATTATGAAGCTGGAAGCATGTAGTACATTACATGTTTACGCTCGTGGTGAGGTAGGGCCATAACGACACTTTCATTGTTTTCATAATAACAAAGTAATGAAAACATTTAACTAGCTTACTTGGTAAATGCATTGTTTTTAAATAAAAGGTTACGGATTTTATTTTTGACATGGTGATATTTGGTCTCCTTTCCTCCTTCGTGCCCGACCCGGTCAGTAGGCGTCAGTGTCTAATCCCGCCGTCTCGTTTCGTTCTAATTTAATTTACAGTAGTCCAAAATAGTAAATGTAGTTTTCCGTTAAAAAAAATCTATAACAAAGTAATAAAACTCATATGAAGTGAAAACACTAGACAAAATAATCTTCCATGAAACTACAAGGCGTAATTTCAATCCCTGTTCTTAAAATGTTAAATGCATCGATCAAGACCGTTGCACCAACCATTTTTCTACAAAACTCACTATAATATCCTTGTGATATAGTCAAGGATGTTCCATATTAAAAACGTGCATATAAATTAAAAAGATAAAAATGGGCATATGACACTCCCTCCTTCATCCATACACGTTTTATGCCATTATTTCATGATTTTCATAAGAATTCATCCAAACGTGTGCGGTATATTATAAGGTATAACAATAAAAAATACGAGTTAAATCATTCTAAAAGCTATTACTTTTACACACAACCAATCTTTTTTTAAATACTTAAACTAAAACTCACATCCTCTAATTAAACTTTTTGGTCCGAAACATGTGGCTATCATATGGTATCTACATTTACACATGTTAGTACCGCTAGAGCATATACTACTTTGGGAGTTTGGACTTTGGGATATATATGATCAAATAAGAGTCTGTTTGATAAAATCTAAATCATTAAGTAGTGAATGATTAAGAGGTCTGATCCAATCCATTAAGAGGTTATATAACTTCTATCAATAAGAAGAATGTTAGGGTAGAACTTCAAATGAGTATAAAATTAGTATATCCGTATATGTTTCATCCAGTTCCTTTCAGCATTTTATGTCTCTTAACCATTCAGCGCTTAATTGAACCATTCAGAGGCTTTTTTTTCCTGAAACAAACGCTCTGAATGCTTAATGCTGAATGATTAAGTACTAAACCAATAAATAAAATGTGAAACAAATAGACCCTAAATAATTGTAAGGCTATTTATATATTATGAAAATTGAAAATAAAGAAATAAAGTAAAACAAATGATTAATGAGCAGGAAATGAAATAAGAAAGGTGGAGCCCTCTGAGAAGTCGTATTCTTTCACGGGCTGAAGATCAAATATCAAGCCACCCATGTGCTCTCCTCTATGCTTCCTTCAATAATTTGGCATCAAAACAAAAAAAAACAATCCACCCAATCCTCCAAACACTTCTGCCTACACGTGCACAAATATGTTAACTGGTTATTTAATAACATAACCGGTTTTTTCAGTTGTTGGGAAGATCGGTTATTCGTTTCAACCGAGCTTTTAAGCGATTATGGCAAAATGCCAGTAAATCAGAAATTGCTAACCAAAGGTATAAATCGATAAGAACAGCAAGTGACAAAATTTCACAAACCACTCCTTGATTAACTGCTTGGCATCCCAAAACGTCATTATGGATCACATCAACAACGGACTCCTCCGAGAGAGGTAGACACGCCTCAAAGGCCAAGAGGCTCATCTTCAAAGTCCCCTGGACTCTACAAGGAAGCCAAGAAAGCTCACCCTAAAGATAAAAGGAATCTCAAAAAAAATTGATTATTCACTTGAACCCGTCAGTTAAAAATGGTTTTCTAATACTTTATTATTTTTTGGTTTTTCCCTAGTTAAGCCATAGATCGGTTAAAAAACCAGTTATTTACAAAAAAAAATGCTAATCAGTTATAAACCTACGTTCTAAAAAACCCTAACCAATATTTCTCAATCCGTTAATAATTGGTTACAACTGGCTATTTAACTCTTAGATTTAGCCTTATACGTTTAAAAAAATTATACATCTCGTCCGTAGGGCTAACCCGTTTGGTTTTATTCGTTATATTAGGTCACGTGGTGCCCAAGTGAGGGCATAAATGTCATTTCCATGACCATTTCAAATTCGATCAAGTTAACACCCGCTCCCCAACCCATGCTCGACATCTCGTAAAACACACAATTGTTCTTCCTTGTGTGTGTGCTCTTAATTTTTTAAAAACTTAGCATGTTACCAAAGGACTCATGTAATACTCATCATTGCGGTCACCAACACCAAATTTGGAATCTAAAAGTACATAAAAAAAGTCATAAACCACTGTATCCAAATATGGAAATCAAAAGAATCAAAACCTCTTGATCCAAGATCATAACGAAAAAAACCTAAAAGTAAAATTAAGAGATACTCGAAACTGTAACTTTTAAAGCCAATGAGGCAGCGCCAATGCAAAGCCTCTTTTAAATCCACAGTGGAGGTTAGAGTTGGGGGTTTTCCAGCAGCAGGGTGGACAAAGATGATAGTGAGGCCGCTGTCTACGATAGGGTGGTAGAGGGAAGACTGAAACGTGTATTATACTGAATTATACATATATGACATGTGACAAATTCTAAAACCCTCAGCCACATCAGCAGTTACGTTCAAATGAAGAAAATAAAGGAGGTCCAAAAACAATAGTTGATCACATAGCAAATGGTTATATTTTGTATGATGGCATTGCATTGCATCACATGTTTCTATTCAGCTACTCGGTTGATAAAAAAACAAAAATACAATCAATTACTGCTAGTTAGTAAACAAATTATGTAAGAAAAACAAACCTGTCTCAAAAAAGGTTGTTTCTCTTTGGTTGTTTAAACTTCATGTTGTTTGTCTAGATCGATGTCTCCCATTCCTGTATCTTCTTCCTCTTCACTGTCATCGTCTCCTTCAACTTCTTCGTTTGCTTGACTTAGCTTCGCCATCCGTTCAGCCAACAATATATCCTCACGTTCACTCACCTGAAGCCAAACATGCCCATAATGATTCATGTAATTTCAAATAGTAATTAAACAAAACGATCCGTCGTCTCAATTTTAAAATTACAATGATTCTACTTTTTTGGAAACTTGTTCCGCCACAAGTCATTAGATGGATGCCCATTTCAAATAGAGAACGATCCATGTAATTTCAAATAGTAAATAACAAAATGTGAAATCAGAACGTGTATAATGTTTTCTATTCATATTATTAACCAACAGTGACAGCATTACTTCATCGCTGTTTTAATTGGTAAACAAATGGAACTACATTTTGTTTTTACTAGTTCTCAATGTACTTTAAGAAAAAAAAACAGATAACCACACCTTACCTTGAAAACTAACAGAAAAAGAAACACTCACCTTTTTAAACAAAAAAGCAAACATACTTTCAGTTTACTTAACAGAAAATGCAAGTATATTGCTATTTGTAAAAAATCCATGTACGTTGCTATCAGTGTGAAAAGACTATGTACAAATGTACAAACATCACATAAAACGTAATGCTTGCAATTATGTTTAAGTTGAGATTTGGGACTGACCGCTCTAGGTGGCTCTTTTACTGTGAGTTTACCCTTGTGGAGCTCTATTGCTTCTGTACAAGCAGCAATTGCTTTTGTGAGAACTGAAATCCCTTGCTCCTAATAAACCATAACATGTCATCAATTGGCATAAAAGAAAGCTACATAAAAAAGAATATACTTAACAACACACTTCTCCAAAACCATTAGTTTTTATAAGAAGCACTCATTGTTTAAAGAAATTAATTAAAAGAAAAGAGTACCCTTAAATATAAGAGAATAAACTATGTAAACCACTGTTTTACATTGAAAATTTTTCACTCTACCACGAAGTTATTGTAAAGGTTAATAGTATAACACTATGAAGTGCACTGCATTTACTACGTCTCAAAATTTCAATATACACGACTAGTAGCCCAATCAAAAGTCAGATCCAACGTCGTGTATTCCAAAACATAAAATCCAAACAGACAACAGAAACCATAATACGTTTATTCCAAAACATAAAATCCAAACAGAAAACAGAAACCATAATAGTTTCAAAACATAGACAAACAATAGATTAGTATTAGGTTTAAAAAATAGGAATTCACACATTTAGTTCTAGACCAATTTATATATATGATTAACAGATTAAGTATACCTGAATCACATGTAGACGTAGCATATTATGTGAGTGTTATACCCAAGCATGCCACATGTCTATTGACGCACAAAACTGATGATAAAAATGAAAAATATACCTTATAAGTCATGGTATGCCAATTGACTTTTGTAACATCAAAAGATACATTTTTTCTTTTGAAGTATGTTTCAATATTTATCAATTTAACAGCCTTGGTTATGTTTTATGTTTAAAAGTAGTAAATGTCTATTGTTAAGGGTTCAGAATCAGATTCCCATATACAACCTAACCACCTAGGAATATACACAGTTCAGTATAGTCTAACAAAGTAAACACCTAACTACCTAAGCATAACCAATAACATCAATTCGACATTTTACAAAACCGAACATGCGGAGTAAGTGTTCCAAAACAAGAGTTGGTTACACTGAATTGACAGGTTAGGCTGAGCTTTCTTTAAATTTTAACATGTAATCAATACATTCAAAAGCAAAAAAAAACATAATCATTTAGAAACTCATGTTGTTTAAAAAATGACATTCACTGTGCTCAACAAATCTCTTTTAGAAACTCATGTTGTTTAAAAAATAATATTCACTGTGACTCCTATAACTTAAAAGAAAAAGATACTTATTTTAGTCAAGTGGAACATATACGATACTAATACAACACTCCAAAAGGACCAAAACATTACATTAGGACACAAAGAATAAACAAAATAACAAGATAAGAAAAGATTTCCATATTTGAGACTTTGAGAGAATATTGACTGCGTAACTACTTCTTAACAATTACATTAGTCAATAAGCCAAACTGCACATTCTGATTACCTTATCAAGAGTTTGCGTGATAAGAACATAAGATGGAGGAGCGACCAACTTAATTTTAACAGGACAATCCTGATTCCCCGCAGCTTCGGCCTTCCGCATTGCCTCCTATAAAAACAAATATAAAATATCACTTACAACTGTGTAATTTATACCATCATAACTTCTTGGAACAAAAATGCTGAAACAACTCACCTTAATGTGAAGAACTCCATCAAACTGAAAGCATTTCATCTCAATATCTGCCCGGATCTTTAAAGGTTGTGGAGTCATCCTTCTTCTAATGTTCTTTACTAATGCATCTTTGACTTCCTCGGTCAAAGCAGGAACCACTTTTGTAACCTAATAGCAAGAGGTACAAACATAGTAATTTAGTGATTATTGAAGTGTATGCCATACAAGGTTTAGACTTTAGATCTAAAAGGCATGCAAAGCTACCTCCACTCCATCAGGACCAGTTTCTTTAACTTCACGTGTAAGTGAATTAAGAATGGAATCAGGATCATTCACAACTAGCTTAAAAGCCTGAAACCAATCAACAGAAGTATGAGATGTAAAGTATTAAAATGTACAAATTCCTTCAGCAGTGTTGTTTCAGCATACCTCAAATGCATGACCATACTTCCGGTACAAAGGCCAACCAACATGAATATAAAGATCCTGTGAGTGTAGCCATTACAAAACTAATCAGGTTACATAAGTATGCATATACCACATTCAAGTACACTTTTGGCTTTCATATATATCAAAAACATTTCACAAAAAAAAACATATGAAGATGACACTTATATAATTGCAGAAAACACCTTCAAACACTTTAAAAAAACATAATGAAAAGCTTCTAAATAGCTGCAATAAGTTAACCTTTTTTTTCATTCTGTACCGTCATCCAAAACTCTAAATTGCTCTTCAACATAATAAAGAATTAAGAACAACGCCTAATCAACCTGACAATTGAAATAGTTGGTCCTCTTAAAAGCTAAACCCTTTAGTCAATCGTTTAAAATACCAATTCATCAAAGACTGCGTAAAAGTTGCTACCTTGACTAAAATAACAAAACTCTAAGCAGCCTCAAGTGTTGGATACCAAAAAGGGCTAGGAAACCCTGCTTCTACACAGCTAAAAGCTCCTTACTTTTAAATTGTCTTACAAAAATTAAACAATAATGACAGTGACTGTATAGAAGGCCTCATTGATGATCAGATGGTGCAAACAAAACAAAATGCTAGCAAAGTTTTAACGTCATCCTCATCCAAAAAGAATCAATCCACCATTAATTTCTTTACTTTAAGCAGGTTGTAAAGTAGTAAACATTTAACAGAAGAGAAAATTAAGGATTTAATCTAGTAACTCCACATAATGTTGGCTGCATTGCTTCTCATTCTCATGCTTACTTAAATTCAGTCAAGTCTTAAAAATGCAAAAATCCCATATCATCTACCGAAAATTTTAACAACCACCTAAAAGTAATAATGTCTTCAATTCCAAAGCATACTGCACGTCTCAAGCCCCCAACCTCTTAATTTACAAACAAAATCAACAACTCAATACACATATTTGGTCTATCAAGAAGTAACAATCAACATCAAAATCAACCTAATAGCCCTAAATGAGTGCACATTAATAAAATTCAATCACATACAACTTCGCGTTTGAATAAAGTTCACATTTTACTTACTATCCATCTAAATGTAAGCAACTCATGATTACCTCAAGATCAATCTGCAAAGTTTCAGCAACATGTCGCATAATCGAATGCACAAGCTTACTCTTATTATACCTATCCTCACAAATCTGAATATCCTCTTCAGAAACTCTCCGTTTACTCAAATTAACATATCCTTTCTCTTCATCAACATGAAGCACCATAACCGGTTCGGTACGGCCAACCTTAATCAAGCTATTGATACTACGAATCCGACGCCGTGACAACTCAGACAGCAGAATCATACCTTCGATGTTGTTGTACTCGAGTAACGAAACGTAAGCGCACATCTCACCGATGCTTTTGACTTGAATCATAACGGCCATGTCGACGTCGGGAAATCGAGCTTCGTACATACGGCACTCGAGATTTGGGGAAGCAGAAGCCATTGTTGCGAAGGATGATGTGAATTGGAGAGAAATTGATCGGATTTGATGAGATTGAGGTGATTAGGGTTTTGTAAAGGGTTTGTTTGTTTGTGTGCGTGCTGGTTTTGTTGGGCTTGTAGTTGATTGTTATTACGTGTTTACTCGTAGACAGTGTATTTCGCATGGTCATTGTCGATTTGTCTCATTCAATTGTTTTCCGCATCTCGTTTTGATATAATGAACCCGGTCCACTTTTGTTGAACCGGTTAACTAAACCATAGATATACAAGAGTTTTGTTTTTTTTTTTTGTTTAATGCGTCCGGTATAACTCTATGACTTAAGTCATGAGGTCTTTGTTTAAAGAGAGGTCTACTTTATGGACAGTTGATATTTTTTTGACTGGTATGAAGAAAAACACGATCGTGTGAAATTTACAGAGGTGAAATTTACAGACAATGAGTTTGTTGCGAGTTAGGTTGCGTTAATATAAGAAAGTCTTTAATACAATCAAAATGTTTTATCTCTTATGCTTTTAATACATTTAATTTCTTAGCTGGAAGCTATGTATTTTCTGAAGATGGTGTGTGTTTACAATCAAATATCTAACGTACTATATATTATCTGGAAGAGATTTTAAGTTCATGGGTTCAAGCATGAGAAACAATTTCATGCTTAAAAGTGTAGAGTATGGTTCAGATCGCCAAAGGACTCATCATTTCCATGTCACATGCATAAGACGGGAGTTAAAGTCATACAATTGCTACAACGTTTTTTGTACATAAACCACACAACTATAATTTTCTCAGAACCTAAGAGCATCACCAATAAGAACCTAAAAACACACATAAAAACACATGTTTTCTCAGGACCTAAGAACATCACGAATAAAAACCTAAAACACACATAAAACACACATGTTTTTCCAAGACCTAAGAACATCATCAATAAGAACCTAAAAACACACACACAAAAACATGTTTTCTCAAGATCTAAGAACAACACCAATATGAACCTAAAAACACACATACAAAAACATATTTTCTTTAGACCTAAGAGCGTCGCCAATAAAAACATAAAACACACACACACACACGCAAGCACACACAAAACATGTTTATTTAGCTATCAAGTCAGAAAAGCATTAATCTTCAAAATTTCAAAAACCTTCTCAGAAACGCCACATTAAATCTACTTTATAAAAAAGCCACCATGTTAATATAATAACTAGTTTAGTGCCCGCGCTATGCTCGGGAACACAAAATTTAAGCGATGCTTTTAAGGATATTCATGAATGTTACAATCAGTTTTGAGACAAAACCGTGATAAACCGGAACACAGGATATACTTTTAAAAACTACAACGATATTATACTTAAATTTACTACATCATAAAGTGCTCAGTTTTATGGTGTAGTTTATATTTTTTTAAAAAACCGTATAAAAATGTTATGTATATTTATAAAACACTAAGGTCTTTAATTGTTTTATTATTAACTTTATCCATAAGTTTTATTTTTAAACCCTATCAAATATAAACCGGCTCATGTACACCCCTTGTAGTAAATGGTTAAAAATATAAAAACTCTTAAGTTTTTCAGAATTCTCCAAAATATTAGGGGACCAAAAATGTAATTAGTTTTATTACCCGCGCTATGCTCGGAAACCTAATATCCAGATGATTAATTTTAATGATATTCATGGGGCATGGAAGGTTCCAATCGATTTTTAGACAAAATCGTTATAAAACCGGAACATAAGGATTATTTAAAATCTTTTTTTTAATATAGCAATATTATACTCAAATCAAAAAGAATTAAATGCCCGGTTTTATGGTGCAAATTTTTTAAAAAGAATAATATCATATAAAAATTTATGGATGGTTAAAAGATATTAAAGTATTTATTTATAACATATTACTAATTTATTCTTAAGTTTCATTTATATACCTTATTAAATATAAACCAAACCATGCACACCCTAGTAAAAAGGGTTGAAAATGTAACTATTCTTAAGTTTTTATAGGATCTCCTAAATATTAAGAATTCAAAATGTAATTCGTTTTATTATAATATATTATTATAAATTATATATACATATTTTAATTATAAAACTATTATTATGAGATAAACTCTCAAATAATGCCAAATAAGCAAATCAACCTTAAATTATTGATACACTAGGTTTAATACTCGTGTGTTACACACGGGCTAAATAAAAATATTTACAAAGAAATTATAATCATTATGTTTAAGTATTTTTAAATATTTAATATTTAAGAATTTTAATTGGCTCCATCAACTCCATCAACTCATGCATGGTAAATGGTTTCACTCAATTTCCCACCAAAGCTTCCATTTATAAAACAAAAATATATTTTCCTCCAAAAAAAATTGCCCCCTAAAACTTAGAATTATTATATAGATAAGCAAAATTCATTTTCTTATAGAACATATCCATAAACAATATAATCATACCGAAAATAACTCCACAAGTCCACAACCACAAATTCAAGAAAACTTTTTATGACTAACTTGGAGAACAAGCATATAATAATATCGAACTACAAATATTGTCATTGACCAATGGGTTTTTGAAATTATTATGTATTGGTGCTTATTTTTCTCACAAAACGCGTCTCTTTTCAAATACAAAACCACTCACACCCTCCTTCAATACAAACACTTCCCATTCACATCCCATCATCTCACACACACACACACCCAATAAACCAACCAAGCACAATGATAAACGAAACAAGAGCCGTACCACCCTACGGTATACTACTCACCATCGTCATCTTCATGTTGATCGGTATCCCGATGTTCTTGGGCGACGGTGCCGAAGCATTGACGGAGTTTATAACAGAGCTTCTCACTCCATTAGGTCTCTTACTTGTTCCAATCATTCTACTATTAGTCATTCAATTCCTCTCCTCTGATTATGGATCTTTCGTCTCCGGTATATTCTCTGGTGAAGCGAACTCGATTCACCGTGTTAGCGGGTCTCCTCTTGGCGTTGTGTTTGTTCTTGTTCTTGTGCTGTTTCTGCTGTATAATAAGTTTTCTATCTTCGGCGGTGATGAAGGTTCCGATGAATAGACGTCGTAGGTGACCCATTGGTAACATGCATTGTTTCAAGTATTGAGTGTCCGAAATTCAAATCCCACTGGTCGTATAATTTGATTGAAATATAGTTATTTACATATATGTAAACAATTAGCAAAGACGGGAGTATAATGATGAGTATATATATTTTGGTGATTTTGTCCTTGATTCAGTTCTCGTCTAGTTTAACGAAAATGTCCTTGATTGTCGGTGTAACTTGCATCTTTTGTTGTTTTGTGGGTTGAACATGAGGTAGTTTTGTGGGTTGAACATGAGGTAATACGGTGTAAACGTGTCAAGTCAGCTCGCTAAGCTATTCGGGAACAGCTCATTAAAAACCTCGAGCTAACTCGATAGCCTAGAGGAGGTTTATATTTATATAACTTTTATTTAAACAAAACAGTTAAGAACTCGTTGGTATGTTCAAATATGATAATTTTAAACAAAACAGTATATGCAAATAATTATTTTGCTACACAAAGTACTAGCTAGGTAGCAAACAACAAACATATCCACACGAATGGACTACACGTCTACACATCCAAAACACGTGTAAGAGCTTGTTGTGGTCATATTATGTATTTTAAGTTGAAGTACAATTCATAATCAAAGAAGTAACTTGAGGTTTATTCTTAGTTTTAATTTCTGTTATTAATTCTTCACCTCATGTTAGCAATCTTTCAAAATTTCTATGTTTTTTTACATTATTAAATACTTGCGGTACTTGGAATCAAGGTCCATGTAACACTCTAGCTCTGGTAACTCAAGCAACTTGCACCCAAACAGACGCTTTAAGTCACCTTAGAGAAGCAGAAATAAATCTGCTTGTGATAATCATCCCACTTGAGATTTAGTGATTGATTGAGTTAGGACTCATAATTGCCTGTTTTTGGGGTATCTTTCTTTTCTGTTTATAATGACTGAATCAGTGTTAGTCAATAACAAAAACAATAATGATTCCATGGGTACCACGACGAAACAAACCCTGGCATGAATCATGTGTGATTGGTCATTAAGAAATATCTTTCAACGTGCACATACCATTAATCTATACACGTCAAACAGGCCCAAAGGTAACACAGGAGCAAGGGCAGTAATTTGGTGTTGTCGTGTGCTAGACAAGACAACTCTTGTAAACACACTCCTAGACCAGTCACTGGCTTCAAAATTGCCATTCAAACTTCGGCCACCACACCACTACAACCAAGACTTCTACCCCCATCACTAGATCCACTCACCAAAACCGCAGCCTCCACACAACTCTAACCAAACTGTTGCAGTCACCATCATGCTACTCAGTCACCAGAAAAACCCAACATTTCCAATACGTGTCAAAAACCATCCCAAGTGACATGCCTACTTATGGTTTCGCTACTATCTAAAACCCAACTTTTTTGATTGGCAAGTGATGGTAAGTATCTGGCAACATTGCAACAACCAACCGACCAACAAGGAATGAAATCCATTACAAAACAATTGAATACAAAGCAACAAGATCGCTACAATAAGAGATCCATCACAGTAATTAAAAGAGTACAAATATATTCAATCAAAACTTAGGAGGAAAAAATTAAAGTAAGGTGATAGAAAACCAACTCACTGGTCTCCTGGCAGACTCTTGATGATATCAGAATCACCTAAAGCAGTTCAAAACCCAAAACAAAGTTAACATCTAGAAGAAAAAAAACTGTAGTCTTAAACATAAAACCGAACTTAGATTCAATACCTGCATCAATGATACTTAGGCATGACACACGGAAATACTTCCCACAAGCGGTTCCAAGGTCAACGTTATCTGCACATAAATAAACAAAACTAGAATTAGTCCAAGAAAGAAAAACAGTTGCATAATCACAAAGTCTTTCAACTTTGATGACCATTTAAGAAAAGTATCCACAAGTACATGTTTTATTACTTCCAACTAACTTAGTCTTTCCTAACTTGTTACTATATTTGGTTTTAAGAGGATTAGTCGAGTGGTATTTTAATGCCTCAAGTGTGCCTAGCAACCTTGACTACCAAGTACAGTAAAACTAAAATAAAACCAAAAGAATATAAAAAAGATGACAAACTTACTCCCATTGTAATGGTGAACGCCAACCTTGGCAAGCATGGCATAGTATTCGATCTCAGATTTCCTTAAAGGCGGACAGTTGTTGGAAATGATGATCAACTTGCCTAAAAAACCATTGAATAAACAACAGTAAGTCAAACAAAAAGATGCAAACAATGCTATACGTCAATATCAATGCCACAAAATCATAAAATATAAAAAATCAACACAAACCAAAAATAAAAAGATCAAAATCCACCTTTAGAGCTCCTGAGTGACTCGAGAACAGTCTTGTAACCAAGAGTGTACTTTCCACTCTTCATTACAAGAGCCAATCTGTTGTTGATGCTCTCATGAGTCTTCTTCTGCAAGTTCAAACACCAAACATAATCCAACAAATGAATAATTACCAAACAGGATTATCAAAAACACAAACATAGCAACATAAGATTAAAATCACACATACCGTCTTCTTTCCGGACACCATTGTAGCTAATAATAAGCAACTGTATTTACCAGAAAAAAAAAGTTAATACAACAGTAACAACTCATAAAAAAAGAATATTGCAAGCTTTCATAACTACATTCATGATTCATCACAATGGCATCTTAAACCTGCAAGCTTCAGTTTTTTTACTAAAACAAAGTCAAGTTATGATTGAAACATTATGCAAAATTAACTTAACAGCAATCAACAAACATTACATCACTAACATCAAAATCTATATATGATAAGCACAGCAATCAAGTTACGATCGAAGGAAGAAGGAAACATAATTCAAACTTTCAACACCTACCGATTAACACAACAGATTTAACATTTCACATAACAAGCGACACAAATGCTCAACTATTTCTGATGATAATATGTTCAAATATCAGGAAACGGTATACAACTGTGGAGTATAACTATAGGTGCTAAAACGTACAGAAAACATACCTGAAAACGGGGGAAAAGTTACTCCGGCGCGATTCAGTTGAAGGAAGAAGAAAAACCCTAATTTCGATTTACAAACTATATACTTGAACATACAAATCTGGGCTGGGCTTAGGCTTCATAACACAAATGGGCCTTTTTTCGTGCCAAAAATGATTTTGAATTTTTTTTACAGGGTATGGATAGGGACATAGGGTTGAAACGAACCAAGCTAAGTCGGAGCAAACTCAAACTTGATGCGTATTTAAATGGAGCCAGCTCTTTCTGGTTCAGATGTAAAACTGAGCTGAGAATCTAAGCTCCAGCTTGGCTTTTATATTAACCGAGTTTGCTCGACTTAACTTTTGTGGGTCAGTTTTAATTTATAAACAGAATTAAGATAAAAAAATACAAAACAAATTCAACATACTACATACTACATAAATCATAACTTGTCCCAATCACGTTTCACAAATATACCTTTTTAATATAAACGCTCTATTATTCTATTTATAAGGTTTCTTCCTTTCGTTTTACATGTTAGAACTAGCACCATAGTTGAGCTGCGTGATGCGACAATCGGGTCTTGTGTTTGTGAGTTCTTCATGTGTGTTACAACGTTGACATTAGACATGTAAGGTTTCTTATTGTTTTACAGGTTAGAACTATATATTAACATTTGCCAACCTACCCACGATTTTTTTACTTCATTATACGCGTTAACAACATTTTCGACTGCGATCTATACGGTGTGTTACGACGATAGAGAGAGATAGAGGTTAAAAAGTGTATATATTCAAATTTAGGGTAGAAAACATAAATATGTCAAAGATAATGATTATGGCATAACATGTAAATTTTAAAGGATTCATGTAAAAGTGTGCTATAACTGTATATTGGTTTTTTTACTTCATTATACGTGTTAAGTTTTTTTTTAATTCCAAACCGACGTTTCAGGGCTATTGATCGGAATGAGAATACGAGTCGACCGATGTAAAAGTTATATCGAAATGAAAGTTTTTACCACTATGGCATCCAACAAGCCACCATTATTTTTTTTGAGACCATTAACAGCTAATTCGATAGTTGGTAGTGGTACATGGAAAGATTTTTATAGGATAAGAACACGATTCACAACTCAACGCAAAATTAGTGTTTGGTGCAAGGTTAATGCCATAGATCACATTAATGACACAATTAAAATGTGTCTAAAGAGGTTCTACACATTATACTATTCGTAACATGAATAATACGTTTAACTAATCGTATTAAATAGGTTAACCGCTTGACACGATAAGTTTATGACTCATTTAACTAATTGTGTAGATCATGTGTAGTCATTTCTTAATTGTGCTTAATGAGTCATTCTTAACATGTCATGACATTTATGCTACTCACATGTTTAAGTTTAGACATGTAAAACATGTCAGTCTCGTGTTATTCATGTTGTTGAAATGTTTAACCAGTTAAGAGTCTTGTTATATCGTATAACCCGCTTGTTGAATATGCCAACTTTAGCATCATTCAAAATGACACTTTTAGGAATATGCAATATTATGCTCAATAATCATGCCGAAAACAACTCCTTTAACATGACACTACATGTTTTACCATACAAATCACCTTAAATTTAATATGTCAGCGTTAATTTAATCTGTTCAGCTCTTCACCGAAAATTATTTTCATTACTCTAAACCAATGTTTTTCAAACGGCGGAATTTTTTCGTTTGTTAAAAAGAGTATGCTGACGGCCGACCAACCCAAAACCTGATTAATTTTCATTTCATGTTTCGGTGCTATTAGGAAATGGCGCCACTGAGCAAATGAGCTTAAACAAACCCCATTCCTCCTGGTTATCTATCAACTGATACTGAGAGACATTTATTTTCAAAAATATATTATATGATTATATCCTCTCATAATATGATTTCAAAATCTAACTCGTCAGCAACAGTATCTTTACACAAATGCTACTACATCCCTGATAACATTAAAGCTTACAGAGCCGATCAAAACGCTGCTACACAATATATGAAATAAAGCCAGCTTCCACAAGTGCACAAGTCGATCAAAATGCAGAAATCATGACCGATAGAAAACGAATTCCCCATCTATTGACTCCAAACATGGCCTGTAAGAAATTAATGTATATGGTAATTCAACATACATAAAACACCACATCGCCTAGCAAGTGGCCAATTAACCATGATAAGTATAAGAATGGACTTCACAAATGGTTCAAGTAAAAGTGTCAAAATGACTTAAAAGAAGACCCTTTTAACATGCACTTAAACATTATCATTTTTTTGGAAATGAGAACGTCAGATAAATAGGTCATTCGAGTTCAGAAGGTTTCATAAAGTTTCAACAAAGTTTCAACTTCCATGCGACAGTACAAGTTGAATTACTGCAATGTTTAACAAAGTTTCAACAACATATTGGAAACATTGGCTTCCTATTGGTATGTTACCTCGTCAATGAGGCACGGAGCTAATGAAAGTAAATAAAAGAAATTATAAGTAGACGGTAAGAATGAACACTTATTAGTGCCAACATGTAAATCAATCATCATCGACAAAATATAGACTGCTGAGGACTGTAAAAAAGTGCTGCGTACTATATACATAGAACAGTATAAAAACATTATTCCACATTCGCCCAAAAATGAATCATCATCGACATAAATTAACCACCTTTAGGCTTTAGCCTACACTATTATTCTTTACTGCAACCAGAATTACTAGTAACAGTTCAGTACATCAGTGTTCAAATACAAACATTTGACAGCATTTCACAAAGATACGAATAGAATGTTGCAAAGGTCGCTAAATTTTATTTTTAACAAAGAAGGGTGGTCTTTTTTTGAATGATTAAATCCTTTACCTTTTTACAAGAATAACAAAGAAGTCACTTTTTATATGATCAAGCCCCTAAACTTTATAAAAAGAAAAGGCCAAAGGCCGAAAAACTTGGTTTTATACAAAGCAGGTTATTGGAGAATCTCCCCTTCCTTCAGCAAAATTTTTTAATTTTCATTTTCATGTTAGGTGTATAAACTTAATTCTTTGAAATAGCGTTCTATCTTGTAAATATACAGTGCTATCCTCTATATACATATTTCGATTTCATACATCAATTTCAAAATTGCAACGAATAATTTTTGAGACATTAACCATCACCTCCAGCGGACAATGGATATGCTCTTCTCATAGATACCTAAACACCATCTCCATAAAAATTTAAAGGAAAAGCCTTTCAAATATTACATGCTTACTTTAATGACAGAAATATACTGTGTTTCAGAATTTTGACTGTATTACATGTTATTTAGTCCAAAAGCCTAGCGTGACAATTGTCAAATGTCCAAGGCTAGAACAAACAGGTGTAAAAACAAGTGACCCCTTAACTAAATCAAATCGCTAGGAAATGTTTTCTGTTTAGAAGTGCTAAATCAAACCTCTAGGAAACTCAAACTTTCAGTTTCAGTTTAGTAAAGACCGACTTGTTGATTGCCACCCCCATGCATAGTTTGAATTAGAAGTTTAGGACCCTAAGCAATCTGTTGATTGCCAAACAGATAATTCTTATTATATGAATTCAGTTACAGAGGTTTGGTCTAACAAACAAATGTACCTAGTAAAATCTCACTCAATAAGCAGGGTTTGGGGAGGGTGAGATAAGGGTAAACCTTTCCTTTATACCAGGAGATAGAGAGGTTGCACCCATTGAGACGCCCAGCTTAAAAAATCCTCTTTTTTTACACAAAAAATATAAGCATATAATTAAGTTGCATAAAGTGCAATAAGAAAAACAAAAGTTCAAATGATTATAAACTACCAATAACAACTAGTGATAGAACTGGTAACGACATAACTAATAATGGAAAGAAACTGCGAGCTAACCTTCAAGCTATTCCTAAGCTTTCAAGCTTGTCACAGTGAGGAGTTGGCAAGTTTCTGCTCCATGACCGCCTCTGGAGTTCCACATGGCAATAACGCCACAACATGTTTTTGTAATCTTGGATCACACTATTCTCAATTTTATCCCTAGCAGGCGTTCCAACAGGGTATTTCTGGTCAAAATCAGATGATTTCACATAAAACTCCACTCCATATTCCTTAGTCATCTTCGAAAACTGGTAAGTATAGTTCCTTTGTAATGAATATTCAGGAACTGAGAACGGAAAACTAGCAAGCAATATGATTAGCAAAAACGGTAACAGTTGAAGAAGTAGCATCATATTAGGCCCTATCCCACCACCATCTGTATCCTCCCTTGGCCGACCCGCCGCCCTTCTGGTTCTGTACACATGAGCTGTACGAAACATATCACTTTGACCAAAAAACGACCTAAAGATTTCATCAGCATCAAAATCATCTTCAAACATGTGGTGACCTGTTCTCCTTCTTCGTCTCCTAACATTATACTGCTGACTGTACTCATCTCCCTCAGCCACACCCGTTTGATCATAATGTCTTCTTGACCCCTCATCACTCAAACACTTAAACGCCCTGCTAACTTTCTTGAAAGCTTCCTCAGAACCCGGAGCTTTGTTCTTGTCGGGATGAACCTTCAATGATAACTTCCTATACGCTTTCTTAATCTCCTCAACAGAACAACTTCTACCAACGCCCAAAATCTCATAATAATCCGTGTTTCTTTTAATCTTATGCACCAATTGAATGTGTTCCTCCGTATAACTCGGCTCTCCAGCCATACCTTCAACCTTTTTCCCATTCACAGGGTTACTCGCAACATGATTTTTACCACTTGATGAACTAGTATTTGCAGAATCAAGCTCTTTACATGCTGCCAAAAGATCATCTACACATAAATTATGATTCAGCCGCTGCGCAAGGCCAATAAACTTCAAAGCACGTTCCTTATTTCCAGACGAAATCGCCTCTTTTGCAATGCGAACACATTTTACTGCCTCGTCTTTATTACCATCCATGTTGATCGAACAAACTCAGCTCAACACTGAAGCCGCTCAATAAACTAACCAATCGCATTCACTATTTCACCAACTATCAAAAGCAAATCAACACACATAAAAATTTAGGTTTTGTGTGCGATCACATAAATTCAATCCAAGTAACAGCAGATTAGGTTATGATCAATGATCAATGATCAATCCGTTAATCAATTAAGTTATCATATAAAAAACAAACATAAAAGGATCAGGCGATAAAAAACATGTATCCTAGGGTATTATACATCATCTGATTCACTGAAACAGAAGATATGAAACACAAATCATAACTGTAATGAGTGATAGGAATTAGATGATGGAAGGAGAAATTGAGGGTGTAAAGTATGGCGATTGATTTGGTGTAAAAAAAATTGAAGTTAGAGTGAGAAACAAAAGGGGGAATTTAGTTAGTTACCTTAACTAAGTGAAACAGAAATTGAGATCTCCGTCGGCTTAGGCTATGAGGAGGATGTTATGCTACAACTGATTTTGTTGTCAATCAACGAGTTGTGCTTCTTTCATTCGGTTTAATGGTGTGTGTGAGTTATGGTCCTTGTAGTTTATTTGGTTATTGTGTTTAGCCCCTAACATTTATAATCTATACAACTCTGTAGAAACAACATAAACTATCATGTTGGGACGCATCTAGGTTGATAGGTGATGGTTAAACGAACTCGTTACTTGTTACGTTTTGAGGTTTTAAAGGAATTATATAGAAAATCTAGAGTCGAATCTATTAGATAATTAAGTTGATCTAATTCTATTGATAGGTAATTAAGCTTCTAACTTTCAGATCTCGAGTTTAAGTTAACATATATAGAAAATCTAGAGTCGAACCATATAGAAAAATAAGTCGGTGAACACTCTCATTTTCGCCTCTCAGCTTTGACCAAATTACACATTTGACCATCCAACTTAAGTTTAACATATTTTTAACTTTGACTCTCCTTGACTTTAACTTATTATTGTTCTGCCCTATGATGAGTTAGTGAATTTAAAACTTTGATCTCCTGACTTTAACTTATTATCATTTTAACACATTATGACAATATTTAATAAAACATATTTTTACTCCCCTACTTGTTGTTTACCGCACACACACTTGTTGTTTACAACACACACCACATAACCTCTTGCTAAACCGCCTTTACACTTAGGTGCTGTTTGTTTTCAGAAAAGGTCTGCGTAGCCTCTTATGTCTGTGCCGCACAAACCACACGCAGACATTGTCATCTGCAGACTGTTTGTTTTTTCGAAGACGTTTCATTAAAAAAAGGTTTGTGCAACCTCTTCCTGGTGCAGACTTGGACCAACCACTTCTGAGATCTTCTAAGGTCTGCAGAGGAAAGTTAAACACCTTCACCTAGTACCACCACCCACTATCCATTACCACCATCACCGTCTACCACACCACCACCACCACTACCCACCAATGTTCACCACCACCACCCACAATTGTCCACCACAACCACCACCACCCACTATTGTCCACCACAACCACCACCACCCATCATCGTCCACCACCACCACCACCCACTATTGTCTACCATCACCCATCGTCCCCCCCCACCTACTGTCAACCACCATCCCTTACCCACCTCCATTCAGTACCACCACCACCATCCCCCCCACCCACTACCCACCACCACCATCTACCACCACCCACCTTTGTCCACCGTACATCATCCACCACAACCACTACCACCACCCACCATTGTGCACCACCACCCATCATTGTCCACCATCACCCATCGTCCCCCACCACCACCACCCACCATTGTCCACCACACATCATCCACCACTACCACCACCCACCATTGTGCACCACCACCCATCATTGTCCACCATCACCCATCGTCCCCCACCACCACCACCCACTGTCCAACACTGTCCCCCACCCACCACCATCCAGTACCACCACCACTGTCTCCAACCACCACCATCCAGTACCACCACCACCATCCACTGTTCACCCTGTCCCCCACCCACCACCATCCAGTAACACCACCAGTTTATTCCAGCAGACTGCATAAGTTAAAAAAACAAATAGTCTTCTTGTTGCAGAGTGCATATGTTTAGTCCACCTCTTCTTCTTCTATAGATATCTGCAGATATGGTCCGCAGACTGCAGACACTTTCCTACAGAAAAAACAAATAGCACCTTAGACTCACCAGTCATCACATCCACCAACCTTCTCCCCCGGCTCTGGTCTTATGACCTCGTCCCTTCACAACCAATCACTCTAGTCTCATACTTTTCACATACATGAGAAAAAACAAAAAAAGTATCCGACACTTTGTTTGGATTACCCCACACGAAATACATCACCCATGTCTCGGGTTTCAAGTATCTCTTCGGGTTCGAGTTTGATTTCGGTTCACTAACACACACTCATCACTCATGGCGGGATGCTATCATCAATAACCAGTAGCAAACTGTCAATACTATTTAGGGTTTTTGTTCTTCACAACTCCATCATCTCAATCGTTCCAATTTACTTCCCAAATTCAATGATCATCACAACCAAATCCCTACGACTTTTAACCCAAATCACCATCAATCTCATCTCCCCACAAAACCCTAAACAATCAACCCCTTTCAACTCCAAACACATCCCAATCTCCCTATTCTCATCAACATCCTACAGAAAACGAGTCAACAGAAGAAAATTAGCAGCTTCAAAACCAACCCTAAACGAATCACAATTCCATCAAGCAATTTCACACCTTCTCCCCAGGTTTAAACCCGAAGACCTTTACAATGTAATTAACCTACAACACCATCCATTAGTATGTTTAGAACTGTTCAATTGGGCTTCAAAACAACCTAGGTTTATCCATGATGTATCTACATTTCATGTTATAATTAGAAAGCTAGGTGCTGCGAAAATGTACGATGAAATGGAACGAATCGTCGACGAGGTTTTATCGATCCCTGATTTTGGTTCTGAAGTGCTTTATAATTCGATGATATACTTTTTTACTGAATGTAGGAGGTTGAGTAGAGGTGTTAGTGTTTATAAGCATATGAGAAGTGTTAAGAATTTGGATTGTAGGCCGTCGATTAGGACGTATAATCTTTTGTTTGCGGCGTTTTTGAGTAGAGGAAGTAATAGTTTTATAAATCATGTGTATATGGATACTATGAGTATGTTGTTTAAGCAGATGGTTGATGATGGTGTTGATCCGGATATTTTTGCTTTGAATTCGATGATTAAAGGGTACGTGTTGTCGCTTCATGTTAATGATGCACTTAGGATATATCATCAGATGGATGTTGTTTATAACTGTCGCCCGAATTCGTTTACGTTTGATTACTTGATTCATGGGTTGTGTGCACAAGGGAGGACAAGTAATGCTGAGAAGATTTGTGATGAAATGAAGGGAAAGGGGTTTGTTCCGAGTAGTAAATCGTATAATTCACTTGTGAGTGCGTTTGCACTTGAGGGTGATGTTGATCGAGCTGTTAGTTATTTGTGGGAAATGGCTGAAAATCAAAGATCAGCTGATTACATTACTTATTGGACTGTGGTTGACGAATGCTGCAAACGCCGAAGGTGTGGAGATGCTACGAGTTTGCTAAAAGAGTTGCAAGAGAAAAGATTAGTGGATAGACAAACTTATGAGAAGCTTCAGTATGAACTTAAAGTCAATTATAAAGATTTTAGATTTGTATGACTGAAATTGAATAAAAAATGGTAATTTTCTGTTCTCCTTGAGTTTTGTTTATTATATTTCATGAATAAATTTTGTTATGTAGGTAGTAAAAATAGCAACTTTATGATTTTGTTAACCAACAGTTATTTTTGAAGATCATCTAAGTTACTTCAAATTGTTTGCTTAAATTTCTATGTAATGTTCATGCAGTTTTTTGGTCTTATTGTTTGAGTTTTTTTACATGTAATGCAAGGTTGTTTGTATTGTTTGTTCTTTATAAAAATACCACCAACTATTTGAATAAAGTAAAATAACTTATTAAAAGTCTTACTTTAGAAGTGGAAGTGGGTAGAAGATGTGAGTTAATCAAATGTTGCTTACAGGTAAATATTGTCACTTCTTCCATGGATATGTTTATGTTTTATTTGTTTCAGTCTAGAATATGAAATATGATGTTTTAGTTTTGTGCAGTTTTAGTGTGGAGTGCAGAGCATGATGATCGTGTTTCCTATGAAAGAAGGTGCAACTAACCCAACATTCTTGTACTTTGTTGTCGCATGATGATCGAGTTCCCTTTTGAAAGAAGGTGCAACTAACCCAACACTTTTGTACTTTGGTGACGGAGGTCAAACTTATAATGTATTAAGTTGTCTTTAAATTACAGTTTTAGATGTATCATATGCTTTTTAACATTTTTGTACTGTGGTCAAACTAAATGGATTTCAACATATAATTTCCTAAGATTTGATATAAATCGACCTTATACATTATATTCCAATGGATTTATCAGAAAATAGCAATTAATTAGCTTACAAATACATAACTTATTTGATCACATTAACATGATATATAATCATAACTGAAAGCCAAACTTAAAAGCATAAATTACAACATTCATCTCATTCAATACACAATTTTATTTCCCAGAAACACAGCACAACGGTCCATCTCTCAGCACTTGCATATACCAAAAAAGCAGGAGGATTTATATATGACTCAAAAAACAATTAAAAAACAAACTAATACCCAATAAAAAAACAAACATAAGAAAAACCAATAACAGAAACAACCCCTGCAAAACATATGATATACTAAAGTGAACTCAGATTGTACATACGCAATCCTGGAGAATAATTTGGAATTTCCATCCGCTGACTTGGCTGTACGCGTAACAAACTAGAAATACTTTGACCTCAGATGGAAGTATATTTAAGATCAAACTGTAAGTATTATGACCACAATCAGCAGCACAATCCCCAAGATCACGAAAAGTAAGCAAGTCTGCATGGACCATATGCGAAAGAATTTAACATTTTAGAAGCACACATAACAGAGTTACATAATGCAATAGAAAATAGATTAGAATTGCATATTTGTACAGCTCATGTTTGTGCTTACAAACAGGAACAGATAATCAACCTATTAAAAACAACTTATGTCACTCTAAAGGTAAACATGTAATATCAAACCCAACAAGAGAAACAACTTATTTAAGCTAAATAGGATAACCAATTTTTCATCCAAACATTAGAATGGACGTATCTTCCTAAAAACAAGGGAATCCCCAACAACCCTCAAAATTTCTCTTTTGGTGATAGATTCAGGCTCAATATGGGGATACCGAACCATGAAAGTTCTTTTATTAATTTGCTAAATTTTCAAAGAAGATGACATGACTGACATCTTATTTGCCATGTGTACGCGTAGTATATGTATATGCCGTGTGGAATACAGTGTGATTCTTAACAGTTATTTTCACTGACAAAGATTCTTTAAGAAACATCGTCGTTACAAACATCTAATAAACCTTTTCAGTTTTCACCTAAACATTTTTGCATCGTGGTGGACCGTGGATGACATGACATCAAGCTGTCCACATCAGCCGTTTATGTAAAATACTAGTAAAAAGGAGATCGGAGGCTAAAGTCCGTATAAATTTGTAAGTTGGTTTCTAGTTTGTGCCTACTGCAAATTTGGCTGCTAGAAATAGGGAAAAGTGTAAAGTTCAGTTTCTATTTTATATGCACAAGTTTTTAGTTTTATGCAAGTGGGTAAACAATGGGGTAGCTAAATCTTAAATTTTCCAGTGTCAACTTTGCAAATCTTCAAAAGAAGAGCTACTGAAACATAGTTCGGGGGGAGGGTCATTCACACAATTTAAAAAAATACTAATAATTACCATGGAAGAATTTGACTTTTGAGCCTTTGATGCTTTCGCAAGATGGGATTTTCCCTGTGCAGTTGCAGCATGAGAATTCTCGATATTTGAGCCAATATCATCTAAAACAAATTCATCACGCTCAGAACATGAACATATAAAAAAGAAAACAGTGAATAGGTAACAAAAGGTGAAAATCATACTTACCAATCATAGCTCCTTGCTCATGAACCAAAACAGCAAGATCTTTAAATATTTCGTTTACCTCACCAATCTGGTTTTGAATTTCTTGTATTCCCTGATCTCTTTCCTCAATAATAGCCTCATTGAATGCAATCTCATTGTCCAACAGTAGCACTTCTTGCCTGCAGAAAGAACAATTCGACATTTTTTTTACAAAAACAACACATGCTCCTAAGCAAACACGATAACATTTTTTTACATAACATTTTTTATAATTTTCACTGTTAAAATGATTTTTGACAAAATTAGAAGAGTGCCCCTTGTATATAAGAGATGCATATCACGAAACTTGCCTTCTAGATTCGTAAAGAAGGGCACGCTGTTCTGGACTATTGCCTGAGTTGGAATCCATTTCACTGGCTTCATCACTGTAAATCATATAAAAAATTAGTACGGATGAAAAAAAAAAAGCAACTTGGTACATAATCAAACTAGAACAAAATTTTACAGGCAGTAACTACTAATTTCATGACCATTACCGTGACGAATGAATAGGTTGAGGAACAGAAGGAGAGTAAGCTGTCTCCCTTTCAGCCGAAAGGCGTTGTGCTTTCTGAAATTCCTTTAAAACCGCTTGAAAATCTTTTGCTAGTTTAGCATCTGTGATCTTTTTACTGGCCTGTAAAACAAATGGAGGAAATAAAGTCTTTTATAGCATGCATGATGCATTTAACCATAAAGAAATAAAGTAAGATCTTTTATAGCATGCAATATGCCTTTAACCATAAAACTTATGAAGATGGTTGAACAATAAAGCCAATACAAGGACTCAGAGCTACAACTGTGCATGCATTATAAAATACATAAATTCAACTGACAATTACAATCTAGAAATCATGTCAACTAACAGACCATAACTTTAACAAAATTTGTTCTTTCTTGATTCAAATGTAAAGAGGTGTGGATCACTTACACTAACTTCAGCACGATGATCTGTTTCGCTAGCTTGCTTGAGTTTTTCGGATGTATCCTTCACCAACTGCCCAATATGTAACCTTGTTTTGTGTCTAAAAAATAAGCAATCATTGTCAGTGTTCACTACATATAATAACCAAAGAAAACAACACAAATCTCATAAAATACCATAATATGTGCAGCATCTATAGCCTATACTGTGCAGAAAAAAAATTCCTTTTTTATTTATTTATAGATTTAACAGTATTATTATTTACTAACAGTTTCTGGTATGATCTAAAACTTTGTTGTTGAATGGGACCATCAATCATTGAAATTAAATACTATATCTTATGATCTAATAACACTAAATGTTAAACAAGTTGCTATGAAATAAGAGAAGAGAATTGAATTGAATGAAACGTACAGTTTTTCACGAAGCTCAGGGGTGTCTTTAGGGGTACCAAGGGTGTTAACGAGCCTCTGAAAGGTGGAAACAGCGGTATTGATCTGGAAGATTCCAGAAGCAATGGCTTGGGTCGGGTCTTGTGGTTTCATGCCCGAGTAGCCAACGCGACGAGAATTGAGCGGGCGACCCGCTTCGATGTCTTGAAAACTCATTATGCGCTTGTTGAATGAATCAAAAATTGAATTGAATTGAATTGTAGGATGGAATTGAGATCGGGTGATGAATGAGTGAAGAAATTAGGGCGAAAATGAGAAATGATTAGTGGGGGAATTGAAAGAAAAAAGAAGAAGAAGAAGAAACAGGGTGTAAACTGTACATGTCACATGAATGACGACGATTGCTACCTTCTTTAAACTAAAAAACATTCTCTTTTCTTTTTTTTCTTTCTTTCATTTTCTTTTTAGGAAAAATGATTTAAAATAATCTTAACTAACATGTATCAGTCGAGAATAATCTCAACTTATTTTACTCCCTCATATTCTCAACTTCAACTTTTTTAGCTTCAAGAGAAGTTAAGTGTATTTAACGGACGTTATTTTTTTTATTTTTTTTCAAATTTCAAACCAATTTTTATAGATATTGATTAGGAAGAGGATACGAGTCAATTGATGAAAAACTTACTTCGAAGCGGTGTTTCGAACAACGAAACGTTCTTTAATCGGGTGTTTAAACCTTAACGGTGATTCAATCAGATGTTAACATTATATCATTTGGAGCACCAATTGGAGGTAAGGTTTACATCAATTGACTCCTATCCACCTTCTGATCAAAATTTCTAAAACACCAGTTTAAAATTCGCAGTAAATAAAATAAAAAAAAGTTAACAACTGTTAGGTACACTTAACGACGGACCACTGCAGGCCAAAAAAGTTAGATTTGAGACTACTAGAGGGAATAAACTAAGTTGTTATTATTCTCAACTAGCATGTGTTAGTTGATATTATTTTAGACCAATTTACCTTTCTTTTAACAACTTAGTTGGTCGGGGGTTCGTTAGAAGTGGTCTTTGTGTCTATAGGTGTGTAAACGAACATGAACATTGTTAATGCTTCTTTAGTTTTAATCAAACACATAATGGGTACATGATTTTGTGTTCATGTGGGTTAGTTAAAATACTGAATAACGAAAGTAAACAAACAAAATTCGAACAAAAATATACACGATAATATATGATTAATAATGATTCTACCACAAAAAACCATAACGATTCCTCAAAAATCATATACACTATCTGTGAATATAGTCATATAGACATTGAGAAAATATGTATTAGTCAAAAATGAAATTAGTATTAGGTTTCGAAATTTACTATAATACATCGTTGACTTCAAATATTAACACATAAAACCCTTTATATGTAATATATTAATTTATGTATAATGAACGAGCAAGACATGTGTTCATGTTTGTTCGTCTAATTAAATAAACGTAACTTTTTTGTTAATGTTGTTCGTTTAGTTAAAGCAATGAACATAAACAAACTTTTTGTTGAACACTTCATGGATGTTCGTTTTGTTTATAGGCTTATTTGCCTACAACTCACCCTTTGTAGATCATGTCGATAGCTTTGTTATTAATGAAAATTACTAAATTTGGTTCTAGTTATGTGATATAAACGTGCTATCTCTAATGAATTTCTTGATATCTTAGTCTTTTAGATGAGGATGTCGTAAGTTCAAACTTTGACATGAAGTTAACTAGTTTGAAGTAGTTTACGAGTATGATAAGATCGTCAATAAAAAAAATACTCATCAACTCTATCTCCTTGTAAATTTAGCTTCTTTTTCTCAACTAAAACTAGTTGCATTAATACTATTAAAAGGAATGTTATGAAAAATGGGTTTGAAGACTAAAGAGGTGGTGCAAGTGTCTGTAGGGTCGTTAAGAGGAGTGGTGGTGGTTGAAGATCAGGAATAAATAGGTGATTTATTCACTTACAATAATACCTCAACAGAAAAATCATTTGTGGACGAATTTTGTTTTTTTACCGACTTTTATTGTTTGCAGGATACAAAGTTTTTACCCCCATTAAGCTGGATTTGCTAGAAATGCTCAATCGTAATAAGCTATATTACGCCGTCTTTAAAGGTTTCATAGATTATACTTCGTACTTGTGAGCCCATAGATCATACCTGTAACGACGGTCAAAAACCAAGTTGTAGCAACTGGTGTAATATACAAGTAAAATATATATCAATTCTACTGTTGTTTTTACCAAAATAAACCTTTTAAATGAGTTAAGTTCAAACCTGTAAACATTTTAGCCCTTTATCATGTTAACATGATTATCTCAGATCTCAAACGTTCGTTGTATATGATACAAAAACCACAAAATGTGTCCTTGAGTTACTAATTATTCAATTGTTCTTGTTTCAGCCTCCCTTGAACCTCTATACTCTAAAACCGAAACCAACTTACACAAACTGGAAGAATCAAATGATGTTACCACGCGCTATTTCTGCATCATCCACCACATTATATCATTCCGAATCACCCCATCAAACCTTAATCTTGTATTTCTCAACTCAAAACTGTTGAAGTGTCTGTACTGAGTATTTATTCCAACTGGTCTCATCATTATAGCGCCATTTGGGTAAGCTGCATGACAATATTGCCTTGAACTAAAATGGCGCCTACCTGGAGGTTCTTGATCCATGTTTTTGATATTCGATGTCTCATGCCTTTGTGGTGGTTTCTGGTTACAGGTGTTGGTCAACTGTTCTTTTGTCGGGTTGACTTTATTATTGTCGGGGTTGGTAGGTTTTCCTGCACGTATCTGCGCACCAGGTTTCATTTTATCCAGCCATCTTAGGATCCAATTTCCAAGATTTCTACCAACTTCAATGTCTCTTTGTTGTACCTCACGATGAACCTTTAGTGCCACGTCAAATACGGATCGTGTTTTCCTATCGTGCAATAGAAACAAAAGTTCAAAAAGTCAACCAGATCCATTAATAGTAAAAAAGTTAATCATAACTAACACTATACATAGTTGTGAAGAAACTTCCAATTTCAACTAACCCCAATAACAAAAACCAACAAAATATTGTGCTTTAAGGGTAGCCAGTAAGGGGGTGCTGGGATTGCTTATTAAAACTTCTTATCTGGTTATTGTTTTTTTAAAGTAAGCAGTTTGAGATAAGCAAATTCAAACTACTTATTCAAAATAATTTATCTAACTAACAAATAACTAGATAGAAAATGAGGTTTTATGCTTTTATTTGAGCCGAGGATCTCCTGAGAGCAGCTCTTTATCCCATAAGATAGAGCCTAGAGGTAAGGTTTGCCCTCATCTCACTTCCCTGGTCAGTAGGGTATGAGTAGGAATTTTATTGGGTATGTTTGTTCGTTTACAAATAATAAGATAACGATTTGCATAAAAAATCCAAAACACCCACCAGTTTTTATTTTTTTGAACGGCAAACTATACAGCTCATATACTACACCATCTAAATTAAACACCTCACATTGTGACGTTAGAACTCCAGACCTAGTGCTTCAAACACATGTGTTTTACTTTTACCAATTGGCCACAAACCCTATTGCCCCATTTAGCTAACCGTTGAGTTGAAACATAATAAGTACATAAGCAATTTTAACGAGCAATCCAAAACACATCCCAAATTCGAATCACTAAACACTTACTATTCTAGTGTATGTGTATCATGTTGGTGTAATTGAGGCTCAAATTAGCATCTTGTTTAAGATAATGGGTTTTGCAACAAATTTCACTGCAACAAATATGACTCTTGCACGCACTTCTTCTATTGTTTTATAACATGTAGGTTTGTTTAGCAATCAATCCATTTACATTTTGTATTCGTCCTTGTGGTCCAAGTAACTAACTTGTGCTTAGAGGATGATAACTTAATTTCTGAACTAACCAAACAACAATATATATCACAAAATCTTTCACATTCTCGTAGAACCGCTAAACTTACACGCCCTTTAAACCTACTCTAAATCTACACCACATTTCCACCAAGGACTAGAACCCTCAACGAGTTAGAGAGCAATACCTTTACAACCTACCTGGATACCGCTAGACTTCGAGCCTTTGGTCAAATGAGATTTAACAACTTATTTCACCTTCACCCTAAGTGTACACTAAGCTAATCCCAAACACCCCCAAATTACACAACATGCAACATTAAAACTCATCAAAACCAATGAAATTAAGATATGAAAACTAAAAAAACCCAATTTATCCTCATACTTCTACCTGATCCCCGGAGTATAATGAAAATCAATTAAAACAAAGTATATCAAACAAAAGTGACAGAAATAAGCAACAAGTAGCAGATGAATAATACCTTTGAAGAAATTGACGGATCTTAGGGTGTTTAGGACCAACAAGACGGCGTTGAACCTTAAGAGCAAGTTTGTATGTCCTCTTTAATCCCAAAAAATAAGCTGTTCCCAATGTAATCTCCCATAACACCATTTTGCATAAAACTAGGGTTTAATTGTTCGTGAAGATCGGTTATATGTATGGGGAAATTAATTCACGATATCCGATCGGAGTTTCTACAATGATGATGGAGAAATTGAAGGTTGCATTACGATTGTATGTTTTTTTATAAACCAGGTATCACCGTCGACGTGTGTCATACGTTACGGTCACATAATTGTTTTTTTTACTTCACTAGTTTAATGCTCACGTTATGTTCGGGAACACAACATTCAAGTGATTCTTCTATTAGTTTTGAGATAAAATTATGGTAAATCAGAAAACATGATATATTTTTAAAAATTAGATTTTTAGTATAGCAATATTATACTCAAACTAAAGACAATAAAGTGCTCAGTTTTATGGTGTAGTTTATTTTTAACAAAAAATTGTATAAAAGTGTTATGTATATTTATAAAACACCGAGGTCTTTAATTTTATGTTATTATTAACTTTATCCATAAGTTTCATTTTTACATCCTATCAAATATAAACCGACTCATGTACACCTCTTGTAGTAAGAGTTAAAAATATAAATACTCTTAAATTTTTAAGAATTCTCCAAAATATTAGGGTACCGATAATTTAATTAGTTTTATTACAATATTATATATATATATATATATATTAAATAAAAAATCATTATTGTGAGATAAACTCTCAAATAATGTTCTCTTTAATTTAAGTATAATATTCCTGTACTAAAATCTATTTTTTTAAAATATATGTTGTGTTTCGGTTTACCACAGTTTTGTCTCCAAACTGATTGGAAAATTCACGAATATCCTTAAAAGTTGATCAGCTAACGAATTAGCTGGTGAGTATGTTCCGGTTTACCATGGTTTTGTCTCAAAACTGAATGGAACATTCATAAACATTCATGAATGTTCCATTCAGTTTTGAGACAAAACCGTGGTAAAACGGAAAAAATGATATATTTTTAAAAAATAGATTTTTATTATAGCAATATTATACTCAAATTAAAGAGAATAAAGTGTTTAGTTTTATGGTGTACTTTATTTATTTTTTTAAATCATATAAAAATGTTATGTATATTTATAAAACACTGAGGTCTTTAATTGGATGTTATTATTAACTTTATCCATAAGTTTCCTTTTTAAACTTTATCAAATATAAACCGACTCACGTACATCCCTTGTATTAAAGGGTTAAACATATAAATACTCTTAAATTTTTCAGAATTCTCCAAAATATTAGGGGACCAAAAATGTAATTAGTTTTATTATAATAAATTTTATATACATATTTAAATAAAAAAATCATTATTGTGAGATAATCTCTCAAATAATGCAACATAAGCTAAAAGCTATGAAAAGATCATAGGGATTTTTTGTTTTGCTATATTATATAAGGATTACATGCTTAAAGAATTTTTTTTATTTCTACATGTGTAATACGTTGCGACGGAAAAGTTGTCTTGTCCGAGCCACATGACGTGATGGCCGAGAATTTATTGACAAGTTTTTAACTTTCAGACGCGACTGCGTCGTACATTGCGATACCATCACGTTTGTGGCTTCTTTACACACGTTATGATGTTGACATTATCTTATAATGCGCGCTTATCGTAACAAAATCCTTGTTAGACATAGATATAAAATAATATTATAACCCACATGTTGCAATTTAAATAACTTAATAAAAACAAAAGAATTATAAAGAAGTTGAAAAGAAAGAAAATGAAATAAAAAAGAAAAGTGATTTTAAAAAAGATAATGGGTCGCCTTTTTTTATTTTTAATACCATAGGAGATGAAGATGTTTTGTTTTAACGACTTATATTGCCGGTGTCCTAAATCATTAAAAAAAATACTGTAACACGAATTTACGTGAGTTAGGCACAATACAATTGCATTCATTCACTGAAGTTTGTTATATATATCGTGTGATTTGTTGAGTTTATATGTACACTGGATGGACAAAGATGACATCCATCACATACAATCACAACTGAATAGTGAATACCTTATTATGATCTTTCATTTGTCGTTGTTTGCGGCTTATAGTACATCTAGATGAATTCCCACATATAAGATTACCTAGCTGGCATATATTGTCTTAAACATATAAGTTTTATTATACGGGTTTAAATATTCATAGTGTCTGTAAAAGACGAAAAACAAGAACCGTTTTCAACTATTTTAGCCACACCATATACTGTTTCACATGTCAATGTTTCCTTAAAAATCAACAGTATAACCAACTATCAATAAAATAAATACTTTTAAGCCTGAAGGATGCAATGACATAAAATTTATATTTCTTACACTGTGTGACATCATTACTTTTAAGTTGTTCATCTAAATATTTAGTGGTTGAATACACGTCAAATGGAAGTTTTTATGTTGCTTGGTTAATTATTAAATGAGTAAATATAAAAATAAAACAAACCAAATTATATAGGTAAAAAACTTTAATTAGTTAATTGACATTCTTCAGCCAATCCACTGGTTGCATGTCCCCATTCATACCCATTTTGAGTGTCAAGTGACTACTGAGATGATTAAACTATGTTATCTTATACACTCTCCAATGTTCGTGGCATGACTGGCATCCATTCTCATTTATTTGGTGAGTCATTTATCAACATTCAATATAAACTGTCACACAACACACTTCATCTCATATCTTTTGACATTGAAGATTGAGTCGAGGTGTTCGGTAGTAGTAAAGACGTCTCAAATACCACATACTGCCTCACTAGCTCATATAAAATCCCTATTAATCCTTCGATTTCCTCTTCATATTGCTCATAAACAAAGAAGACGATAAATGAAAAGGCCAGTGCTGCAGTGAGATTAAGCAACGATCAGAAGAAAAAAATGGCATAACCAAACAGTAAAGCATGACACTAAAACCACATATGACATACCTATTCCCAATGAAATGGGAAAAGAGTTAACAAAAAACAGCTTGAAAAAGTAGAGTGAAACTACCACCTGCAGGGGTAAAAAAAGAATAATTGTATGATGCTAGCTAAGTATTATAATAAATATTCTATAGTGGTGGCATAATGCGTGGTACAAGAGAAATATGTCAAACAGGTAATGTTTTTGGTACAGGCCGGTTGAAAAGGAACAATCTTGTCTAAAAAAGTTTTTAACTTCTAATCTTCTGTAAATGATCCAATTTATTTCAATAATAAGTTTTTATGCAGATAAATACAGTTTGATAACGTTCTGACTTTTCACACCTTGAACTCGTTTCCTTTTTAGATAGCTTCTTTGATTTTTAGTTTTTAGCCGTTTGAACAGTTGGGGATAAAAGTAGTTGAAACCGACACCTCTAATTGTCTATAAAAATAATTTGACCCATAGCAAATGAATGTCAACCAGAACTCTTCTTATGTATTCGACATTTAAAGATATAATGTTACAGAAAATTGGATCTAAATATGTAAACAGCGAATAGAAATATAAACCAAGATGCAAATGGGTCAAACGGATCGTAATCTTATTTAACAAATAAATAGTCATCAGAAAAGCTTTAAAAAGTAGAAAAAAAGTATTTGCATGTCAGCTAACCCGGTCTTCCTAAACCACTACTGCACCATCATGAAAATCAAGCTTTTCTAGAATCATTTTTAGCAAGTTTGGAATCATAAAATAATTTTAAAAGTTGTAACATCGATGGAGATAAACTTAAGCACAACTAAGATACCTTAGTAAACAAACTCCAATTTCTTCCTTTTGCCAATGATCTAACAACATGACTTACTCCGTTCCAGATGTTTATTGTATTTCTCACAGAATTCCTCATAGCAGTTTCAGAGACCTCAAAATGTAAATAGCTAGACCTATATATAGCAAGCGAACATACTCAAACGATAGCAAGTTGCAGATAAACTTAACCAGTTTCAAGCCAATTCTGTGACTGAATAAAGTTTTTAAGGTTAATACTTACATTTCAGTTGACAGTAGGGAACTTCCATACAAAAAAAATGTGATGAGCAGCAGTAGCTGAGCTGTAGAGGCAACAATTGTTCTTTCACAAAGAAAAAACCAGTAGAACAGAGAAACCACTCCACAAAAGCAAAAAAACGATTTCCTCTCATCCCTCCACAATAAAATCTCTGCAACTGCATTCACAAGATAACCTAAGAAATTCAAGTACTTATATAAATAAGAAAATATAACAAGAAAAAATTTGTAATTTACCTTCCCCACCACCTAGCAGCTGCTCCATTTTTGATTGCTCGTAAAGTTCATCAAGAGTTACAGAAGCCGAGTCCTTCGCTAAATGAGAAAATGACTCAATTGTTGATGAAATACCTTCCTGTACATTAATAATTAATGGTAATGCAAAATAAATAATATGAGAAGTGTCACTGTATTATGCTAAAAAGCAACCAATATTAAGATCTGAAGCGGAAAAAAAGCAATGCATGACGCATGAGTATAAAAAGATAGCAACAAGCACTAGCACACACTCCCGTGAGTACAAATAAACTAAAACTATATCTAAAGAGAAACGGAATTTGAAAGTATAGAAAGGATTGCAGCAAAATGCAACACTCAAAACTATAAAACTTACATCCAGTGACACAACGGGCGAGTATTCAATGTGGTGCTGGGCTGCAGAGCAATCATAGGTTGTAGTGTGTGACATTAATTGAACGACATTGTGAACTGACGAATTACTATTGTTTCTGGAGCTTGTCTTTGAATGCATCCATTTAATGAGAGAAACAATCAACCTGAGAACCACAGCAGGGAGTTTGACCATTGGCCTGCAATTTATTGCTGAAGTGTATCAGAAGAAAGGAAAACATACAAATTAAAGTTTCATGAACTTCCAGTACATGTGATAAGCTATCAGAAACAACCCACAAAGCACCAATATAATGAATTAATAAAAATCAAAGTATCAAAAACATGCATGTAATTAGCTTATATAAGCTAGTCATCTGAAAGTTTATTAGGCCCAAGGATGCAGCCATGAGCCAACATGGGTTTTAGCCTTTAGGAATTCTTGCTACCAAAAGGTTGTTATAAGTAGATTTACTTTAGTAACGTAGCATGTATAGAAGTTAAAAATCACATCTAAGTTCAATGGTAGCATTTCCACAATTACTTTACATGAAAACTAATATTCCTCTTTGAAGCACAAAAACAAACAATATTTCTGAAAGACTCTGAAAGGGATTGCACATAAGAGATAACCTATTACAGAATATATATTGCTATGTGAAAGCATTTGAATCACATAATGCTCTTGAGCAAGGAATTCAAAGATAGTTTTGCTTTGCTCATCTATTATGTACAACAAAATTCATTAACATGAGCTATCTATAATCTTATGCAGTTGCGCATCAATGTAAAGATGGTTCATGAAAGACTTTGGTGTGATTCAAATTTTTCTATAGAGAAACAGAAAAATTGTTACCTATAATAACCTAAGCCCTCCAGCATGCGCAAAGAAAATTCCCAAGAGCCCACTGGCTCAAGATTAGTGATGAAAAATACCTACAGTATATAGAATTTTTTAGTCACTAGTCTCACTGGAAGGTAAAAATTTATTACTACAAATTACCTTTCCAGACACAGAAACCATACGAGAGACCAGAGCAGCGTCTGCACAGATAAGAGCGTGAGCAACATTTTCAACATATGTGTAGTCACACATGTTTCCATCACTTCCTATGATAAACTGGAATGAGAAACTCTATTACTTATAAAATCTATATCCAAGAACATACTTAGCTTACAAAAAAAAAGAAAGTGAATAACACTAATACTTATCCAATAAATTATTCCTGTAACAAAAGAAAAGAACCAGTTAAACTAAGTTTAGCCAACAAACTTTTAGCCAAATATGTTTGTACTTTGATTATCATGATTATAAGTTGCCACTGAAAAACATAGTTTGACAAACATGTTCTCACCATGTAAGAGAAACATTAGTATGGACTTTTGCTTATTTTTAAAGTTACGGCTCCTTTCATTTTAGCTATTTTCATCCATTTTACATTTTCATTTGTTAACTGCATACCCACTTATCCTCACACCATCAACATGGAACTCACAATCACAGCTCAAACATGCAGAAAAAAAAAATATAATAATAATAACATTTTATGCTAAACTGAACACACTTGATGCTAAGATTGATGATGTCACATTATAAAAGGCAACTAGTCTTTAACCAAATCAGAAACAACAGGCAGCCCTATCTTCTTAAAACAGAGAAAATAACAGTACGTGGATTTCATTATCAACTAGAACAATTAACTTTTTTATAAGCAATAAAGCAGTAATAGACTAATAGTATAACCGTTCTCAGATACACAATAGCAGAGATAGATGGTGTATACAGTTTGGGCCAAACCATTTGTCCATCAATTTCTAAGAGACTAACACTTCAAATTAATAATAGCAAAATAAAAAATCAACCTTGTGATATTTTAAAAAATTACTTTACATTTGATCTAGATCGATAAAACTAATTATTTTGTAGCATAAAAAAGTTGTTACTAATAAACAGGACAGAAGGAACATGAAGTGCACATAATTTGTTGGATACCGGTATGAATTCCAAACCTTAGCCCAGCTAGAACTTGCAACATCAACCAGAGAAGGCAAAATCTTCTTGTCTCCAGGTCCAAAAACGTTGCTAGGGCGCAGTGCACATGTAAGAAGGCCATCCATGTCATTAGCAAGCAAAACAGTTGCCTCTGCTTGAGCCTTAAGTTCACTATATACATTCTTAAACTGTAATGATAAATATATAAACATGTGTCATTAAAAGCTTAGTGTAAGCAAAATAACTACCACCACTCTGCATTAAGTGTGACTAGGAGTACAACAGAAAATTAATTGGCATTAAATTAGTTTACATGACTTGCAGCTCTACATGCAACATCAGTGTGTAAAGACTAGAGGTGGCAGGAAGGGGTAATGGGCATGGGTTGTCACAGATTGTTTTCAGTGCGGGCTATATAGAGTGGGTCAGGGACTCAGGTCAGGTTGTACCCTCAACCTGTTCAACATGTCTTTAGTCCACCAATTTGGCCCACTAAACCCATTTCAGATAAAAAAAAACATTAATAAGTAACTAAACAAAGATTCCGATCTCTAATCAATCAAACATTGATTCATCATTTAACAGGTTCATCTGTCCAAACATATGAATATATTTTGAACAAATTCATATAAGTCATAAACCATGCCACATTATGTAGGGGAAAAACTTATAGAAACCTCCATTTGAAAATTCTTATTTAAGAAGGTAAAACATTAGTCTTAAAGTACGACCATCCTTCTTTTATTTGTTGCGAAACGACACTTGACACTTGATGCAGAAAGTGATAAGCGGTATAATCTCTCACAAAATAGGTAGAATTATTGAAGACATACTTTTGTAGCATATAACAATGTCTCATTTCCGTTTTGTATATCATGTGAGTTGTCCAACACCACGTCTGCAGTACTGTTGTATATTAATCTTTTAACTTTGCATTCTTGGCATGCACTGATCACATTTTTCACACCTAAACAAAAAAAAATTAATAAGGATGAAAGCTTTGAATAAAGCATAGTGTACCCCTAAGGGGACAATCTGATTTAGGTATATTAAGATTTACCTAGAACAGTTGTTGTGTACCCAGAGAAAAAATCATGATTGCAGGAACTATCATCATCCACATAGAACACAACTGATGAGCCTTCGATTGCTGCAAAAATGACCAATAGCTGATGTAGTTTTCCATAGTAACCATTTTTTAGCTATTGTACAGTTAACCTCATTTTAGGATAGGTTTGCTGTTTGAATTTGGTTCAGTGATGTCCCACACTCCATCCTACATCAGTACTGAATAGATGTCCCCATAGGCCCATACTAGCTACTGTCCCTTTTCCTGAACACTATAAGTCTACTTATGATCTAGTAACGAACATTCTATAATTCATTACCAGGCAATAACTTTCAACAACTAGTATATTACTTTAAGTTCATATATTCCAGTTAACTGTAACAAAGTATTATCGCTCATGTATACGTATCATTGAATTCATGTATACTAATATCAGATATGCTAAAACCTTAAATTTGAAAGTAAGCTAAACCTAATAGAGTAATAATTACAGTTAAACACAGTTGCATGTGATTAATTTCATCATGAACAACTACTTAATACTCATTTCATCTAGACATCAATGAAACATACAAATTTGTCATTAATCTTCATAAGCTAAACATGAAGTACGAATAACTGCAGCAACTGTTGTGATAGAAGATTTAAAACAAACAATATCAAACATATAACAGAAAATCACCATTAATGATGGACTTTTTGTTGCAGACATCAACATGAAAATATGAAGCACGGCCAGTAGAAATAGCACGATTAAGAAACACGTCGTCGGCGTGATCTGGATCGAGTTGAAGAGACTGATCGGAATCAGCAAGTCGAACGATCCAATTACCTAGCTTCAGTAACCTGGCAACAAGACATCGGCCAACGAAAGTTGTGCCTCCGAGAACAATGCAGGTTTTGGATTGATCGTCAACCGTCGCCATTTCTTCTCTCTACACTTTCTCTCTCTAGATCAAAGAGAAAAAGTTTGAGAGAGAAATAGTAAGACCTAAAAGCGAATCGATTTGTTTGCCTAGGTTTTGTCAATAAACAACACAGGGGGAAGAAGAGGATGTACGTGCGCGTGTAGGTTAGATTTGGCGCCCAAATACCAAAACCAATCGAACTAAAAAGTGTTAGTGATTTTAACGTCTGTTAAAAAGAGAATGATCGAATAAAACAACCTACGAATCACGTTGATTAGTTTTGTGACAGATGCTGATTAACGAGTCTATGACCCTGATGACTATTGGCAACAAGCGACAACAGGTCATGAGTCAAGTAACAATAAGGTAATCAAGAAGCCTCCCGTGAGCTTCATCGCATGATTTGAACCATTAACCTTTTAATTAAGTAAGAATAAAACTAACAACATCATGGGGATTGTAACCAAACAAAGAGGTAAACTATATTTGAAATCTAGTCAATTTGCTTCATTCAGTGAGTGGGTGATATCTTAATCTTCGAATAGGTTGACGCATGTTGAAACAAAGTAATCACTAGATGAATTGTGTAAAGTCTAAGGTCTTATAGGATTTCGATTAACCTGCTAAGATCAACAAAAACCATTAACCTCGTCGCGGGAGGAGGGGATCCCGCGATTGAATTCCGAGTGACCAATCATTGTTTGAATATGGAGATTATAATGTAATGGAGAATACACCAAATGTGTGTTTGGGGGATGATACTGCAACAGATGAACACGTGAAGTTTCCTACCCAAAGAGGATACCTTAGATGCTCATTTCCAGAAAACAAATAGATCTTGTTGTTATTTTAGATAAAATGAGATTTAAAATCCCAGAGTGGTCAGACACTTGGGATAAATGTTTGTCACTTAGTATTGACTTTGTCAAAATTCCTTTCAGGTTATTATCACAAGATAAATTATGCTATTGAGCGTTACAATCTTACTTTGACGTTTAGCTTCATCCTTTTGACTCAATCGGTGCAGGACACACATTGAATTTTTAATGATAAGTACGAAAATATACGACAGTCTACACCAAGTACTTACATATCTTCAAAACATGGTTGCGAGTATGACTTTTAAGTTTGAAAAAAAGTATAGAAAGAAAACCAGATCTAGCATGTGGTATGAAAAAGGGATAGGAAAAAAAGGAAAGTAAAGGCGTGGTGGTCAAAACACACTATGTAACAACCCATTAATACCCATTTATTGCTCATCATCATCATTTCTCTCTCTCTTCGCTTCGAGGCAGTGTTTACAAAACCAAAAAAGTCCCACAACAAAAATGCAATTACTCTGCAGATCACTCCTACCATCCGCCATGTCTGCGCTTCCTTCTACTCAGGTTTATACTCACTCCAATTTCATATACATCATACCGCTTAAAAAAAATCCCTAATTCACTGTTATATATAACTGTCTATTGATATTTTGTTCTGGTGTGAAAGTTATGAAGGGAAAAATTAGGAGGAATTGGTTAAAGTTGAGTCAACAAACTTAGAAAATATGCGTTATCCATAATGTTTGAAAAACAGGTAACTTGCATTTTGCCTTCAGTTTTAGTTGTCAAAGAGTTAGGTCAACATTAAAGATGAAATATTTATTATGTTTTATAAAAGAGGGAAAATTAGAAGATATATTCATTGATGCCAATATAAGATGTTAGCATTGGTGAATTCATACACACGTTTGTGTTTCGTTAAATCTTATTTTGTGTTGCTGGTTGAATATTTTTTTATGGTTTGAATGTTTTCTGATTGTTAGGCTAGAAGGATGGTGTGTGCACGGCCAGGTATAAGGCAAATTTGTCTTAGGAAAAACCTTATGTATGGGTTTATGCAGTTGTTTTCATTTCCATTCAAAACGTTGCGAGGCGTTAGTCGATCTCTTGGTGTTTCTCATTTGTGTAGCATGTCGAATGTGTCTTCATCATTGCAAATTGAATTGGTAAGTCTTAACTTCATACCTTTTCTTTACGCGGTGTTATTGTTGACTTCAACAACTGTACACTAAATTAAAGTTTGTTTATGCTGGGCTTATGTTAGGTACCTTGTCTCAAGGATAATTATGCATATCTTTTGCATGATTTAGATACTGGCACTGTTGGAGTGGTTGATCCTTCTGAATCTCTACCAATAGTTGATGCCTTGAGCAGGAACAATCGAAACCTGAACTACATTTTGAATACTCACCATCATCATGATCACACTGGTGGGAATGTGGATTTGAAAGCGAGGTATGGGGCAAAGGTGAGTAATTTATTATTTTTGGTGCAATTTGTAATGATTAGGTGGTTAAGTTTTTTTGCCTAACATTACCTAATTCGCACTGAGAGAGCATTTGAGTATTGTAGGTCGTAGTTAAGAAAGAGGTGGAACATATACTTTTATAGGTTGTATAGTTTTCACCTTTGGTTGTATTTGATCCCAAGAACATTGTTCTGTCAACACGTTCATTTAACGACTCACATCTACCAAGAACCTTGTAAAGTCAAATTACTTGGTTATTCCCTAGTTGCATTATGACAGCAGTTCTGACTCATTTTGGCTAGAAGATATACCGTAATTTGAGTGTCTAAGTTAACTCATGTTGCATTTATATATCTTGCTATTAATCAACTGCTACTATTAATTAACATGTGAAATCCAACATTTGCGATTCTTGGGAATGGGGAATTTGTGTTTTTATTTATTTCCTACTTATTGTTAGTATAGTTATCATTATGAGTACGTGGAGATGATACAATTCCATTATGAGCACCCCATGTGATGCTATATAGACACACAGTGTTAAGTTAAACAAGCATTCTTAAATTATAGTCTAAAAAGATTAACATTATTAAAATTTGACCAACTCCAAAAATACATCAAAATATCTAAGTCTGCAGTTTCAATATTTCTGAAGTACCCTTGTATTCAATATGCATGCGGCACTGTAGGCAGATGTCAAATTATGAATTTAAGGTTTAATGCTCATATTTCGCGACACAGAACAGTGATAGATGTTTGGCGAGGGAAAATCATACTGTCAGTTTTATTGGTTTGTGAGAGTTTGTTAAATAATGTGTATTTTATATTAATTTCTATTGTGTTTGCTATCTTGCAGGTAATTGGATCAAATATAGACAAGGATAGAATTCCTGGCATTGATATCAGCTTGAATGATGGTGATACATGGATGTTTGCTGGGCACGAGGTGCATGTGATTGCAACCCCGGGTCACACTAAAGGTTTTCTCTTTTGCTACTCAATTGATTGCTAAGTACATACATTTAGATAAGCATCCTTCGAACTGAAATTTTAGCCAACAATAGAATATCTCTGTTTGTAATCTTTGGAGTGAGTTTTTTCTGTTAACAAAACTATCAATTTGGACTTTTCGTAAAACTTACCACTATGGTATGGGGATTCTTGAACACAGAATGGAAGTTTTTGAGTTTCATTGTACGTCAATCTGTGTTGTTGGTAATCTGGATAGGTTGATAATTGTATCAAGAGATTTATCAATGAAAAAATAGGATTATTAAAAGAGGTTCTCAAAGTATAAAATAAAACTGAAGAGGATAATATACGTAACGAGTTTTAAATTTTTTTTCTGGCAGGCCATATTAGCTTCTATTTTCCCGCCTCGGGGGCTATTTTTACTGGAGACACTTTATTCAGCTTGTCATGTGGCAAACTATTCGAAGGAACACCTGAACAGGTAATTAGAATTTAGACTTTGCGTTCTGCTTTTAATGGATTGGTTACCAGTTTGACTTTAAGTTTTAAGAAGTTTTTTTTTATATAATCACCCATATTTGCAGATCTCATAACTAAAATCTATCTAACCATAACTAAATCTATCACTTGTCTACCCTGCCAATCATGTTAGATCATCAAATCTGTTCATTTTAGTGTTTGGTTTCTTGTCAACTTGATTCAACAAGGGTTCTAGATATCTCCTTACATTAATTGACAGTTTTTCACATGTTATGTGGATAGACCTTATGAAATTCTTTCATTCATTATCTATATGGGTTTATTTTTTGGGTGTATACTAAAACAGTAAAACGAATTCAACAAAACCATTAAAAACCACCGATTGATAACAAGAACATCTTATTTTGATTATATTTTATATGTAATTTAATTACTATTTCTACAGAAATATCTAGGCATCTTTTGTTTTGTTTTTTGATCACTGGTGAGTGGTGACTTATGTTGTGTGTAAGTGTGTAACAGTATTCTCTTTTGTGTTTTAGATGCATTTGTCCCTTGAGAAGTTACTGTTGTTGCCAGAAAGCACAAATATATACTGTGGTCATGAATACACATTGGTAAGTTAATTTTGTGTTTTTTAATCATGTGCAACATTCTCTCACCATCTGGTCTGCAATCAAAGTTGTAACTTAAAAAGTGAGCATGCTCTCGACAGAGTAATTCAAAGTTTGCATTATCTGTTGAGCCTGGGAATGAAGAACTGCAGTCATATGCGGCCAATATAGCCAATCTCCGTAAAAAGAATTTGGCCACGGTAATTTCTATTCATTTTCATTTTTGATACGAGCATGTGTTTCTACATTTTCTAGTTTGCATACTAAAATGGAACTCGGGCCTTGCCATCTCTATCTATATGCATAATTTTAAATCTTGTTTGGGATGTTTTTCTTTTTGGATCAAATTCTGATGCTGGTTTTAAGCTGACTGTTGGTTTTGTGCATCAGATTCCAACAACCTTAAAGAAGGAGAAATTATGTAATCCTTTTCTGCGTACATCAAGCCAAGAAATACGTCGTGCATTAAATATTCCAACCAGTGCAAGTGATGCGGAAGCATTAGGTGTGATCCGACGAGCCAAGGATAATTTCTAAATAGTTCCAGAATACCCTTTTCTCTTGTTCTGCATATAAGAATTAGGTCTAGTAGCATTTGGAAGAATATGTTAGCAACTAAGCATAGACGAATAGTGTCGGGTTTTATACAGCCAAGAATGAATCATTAGTTGGTCTTGTTGTTTTCAAATATAATCTTTGAAAAGAATTTTGTAACTTATCGATCCACTTATGACTTTTAAGAGTCAAATGACTGAGTTTGAACTTCATTGTTTGTGTGAATATATGATTTACTACCTATGAGTAATGCAGAAGAATTCACATGACATGAGCATGAGCATTAGCAGACCTTCCCTCAGATCGGCTCGGCTTGTGAACATCCCTGCTCTACATACACATATTACCTTCGCTTGGATCGGCTCGTGAACAAACCTATACATATTAGTTACGTTCACAAGCCTAAATGACCATGTTACTTATATATAATATTTTAATATATAACTGTATAATATATACTCTTATATGTAGTCATAGTGATGACTAAAAAGCTAAATGTATATATTATGTTTTATATATAAATATATAACTTAAGTAACATATAGATCTTAAGCTTGTAACATTACTCTTGAGTAGATCCAGTGATTTAGACATCAAGTTTGAAATAAGTCAAGCTTAAACTTTAGAGTTTAGACATGGGGCTTAATATGAGCCAAAGCTCGAATTCTTTATGTAGCTTTATACAACTTTATGTGTATTGCTTAAATTTAAATGTCAAAAACTGAAAAACAAACAAAAAAAGAAAGGAAAAAAAACCACATCTTAAAAACCTCTCACTAATTGTATATTCACATAAACACTCAATCTTTGATTCTATACCACAACATGTTGAATTTGTATATATAATTATATACACAGAAAAAAAAATTCATTTACTTTTTAACTTTGCTTCCAGTTTGTGATGATTCAGAGGTTCCACCAAGTGCAGCTGCAGCAGATTCAACATGTGTAAGGAGATGATCATAAATCTTTTTCTTTAACCGATCAATCGTCTCTATGCAGAGATGATCATTTTCCCCTTCCTCTTTGTTAGTCCCGATCTTATCTAACCAATCATTCACACTCTTGAGCTGAGTCAACATGCCCGCAATCCTACTGTTATCAGATGACGTGGCGGTGCTGACCTCAGCATCCAAGAATCTTTCAACGAACCCCAAGAACCAATCTTGTGACTCTGCTTGTAACATTTGTGCCAGCTCTACTGTTTCTTGAAGACCAGCCCCTTTCTCCCATACTGGAGGTGGGGCTTTTGACTTTTGGTCAACTGCTGGCTTCACAGTCGCTGAGCTAGCGATCTTTGTGTTGACTGATTGACGGGTTTTGACTTGCAGTTTTGGTTGTGGGGACTTGGTGGACTCCTCGAGGACTAGTGTGGGCTTATTGACGGTGGAAGATGGCGGTTGTTTGCTATAGACTGAGAAAGATGATAAATTGGTAATTATGGCAGCATTAACCCATAGATTTGCTTGTTTTTGTCGGTCTGATTTGACTTTCAATTGTTCTTCTGATGGGGTTTCTTCACAATCTGACGATGAATCACGAGTGATGATTTTAGATAACGATTCAGCGATTTGGTGAGCATTAGTCAAGCTAGTGTGCATTGCTAAAAACTGCTCCACCGTAGGCTGTGGGTTGTCTTCTTTTGCAGAAGAACAGATATCAGAATATGAGCTGTCACATAAAGCATAAATTAAGAAATATAAGTTGGACATATAAGCAATCATTCACATATAAATGGGTTGATTAATATTATGTTTGATACCAAACCGGTCAAACGGATAAAATGAAAAAAATAGATAAGGATATCTTAAAGGTTAGACTAGTGAGTTATAGATTTATAAATTATATTGATTTTTAAGCCACGCCACAAAGTACCTTATACATTGAAGTATGGTTTCAGCAACTGAAGCCTCTTGCATAGCCTCCATAGCAGCAATTTGTGCAGCATCTCTATGCTTCAAGATTTCCTACAAAAATATAAATTAAAAGGTGTTTGAATGAGCGTTTCGAAAGCAGCTATATAATATTAAATAATCAGCTATAAAACATATGAAATCAAAGTTATGATAATCAGTTTTGATGGTGTTTAGTGTATGATCAACTTTAACTACTTAAGAAAGTAATAATTATTAATATATATAAGTAATTTTACCACCATTAAAAATCAACTTTGCTGCAGCTAGTATAAATTGGCAAAACAGGTTATCCAATAATTGATACCAGTCAAGAACATACCTTTCCAAGCTTTGCAATAGATGATGGAAGTGAAGACCAATCAGTCAAAGTCAAGCTCTTATTACTAAGAGAAACCTTAATCATGTTTTTGGGTAAGCCGTTATTAGAAACCTCTGATGACGACTTCCGCCCAGATGATGATTTAAGTTTACTTGATTGACTATTATCGACCGAATTTCCAGGTTTAGTATCTCTACTCACTGGTGGTTGAACCTTTGTTTCCTCCTTAGATGGCATCCTTTCACTTATTGATTTTCTTGGACTCTGCGTTGTACGATTATTTGGATTGGTACATCGGAAACGAGACAAATAAGAAAATAAGAGTTTGAAAAACAAGAAAACTTCCTAGTAAAACGTTCAAATATAACAAACTTTGTAAGAATATACACTATGGTACAACAAATTTCATGGTTAACACTAGAAAACGCAACAAAATATTCTTGTTAAACATCTATCCCACCACTGATGAGCTCCGTAAACCAATATTACATGATCATTAAAAGAAGTATTATAGATTAAGTTAAACAACGCTTATGCATAATTTTGATGTAATTGAAACCCAAGTTCAATGTCCTGTATTCTTTATTTGGGAGTTAAAAGGATGTAACTTGTCCCCAACATTACCTCCGACATTTCCTAATTCATTGGTACATTCGTATCAGTAAATTGATTATTGAAATATGAAGATGCAATTATCAGTTTCGAGTATTTAACGGTTTGGGTAAAACTTAAAAGTGCTTGTGTGTTTGACTTCATAACTATTTCAGGCCAAACAATCATATTTGGAGACGCAAACAAGAAGTCAGTGAAAGAAATCGAAAATTTTAACCCGTATGGACAAAAGAGGCAAACAGGTAGAAGAAAAATAATAGCCAAAAATGAAAGAGGTTGAATGGGTCAAAATGCGATAATGTGTATTCAAATGCTTACACTGTCCTAAACGGTTTTATTTACAACATATTATATCATAGTGTTCACAATCATATTAATACACTAACTAACTGAATCCATTACCCAACCCTCTTGTTTCGGCAAATCTACTTCTTGACATAAATGTAAATTTACCTACATATCCTTGGCTTTAATCAACTAAGCATCTAATTCTAATTATTCAAGTTATCTACAAAACAACAAAGATGTTCACTTGAAATTTGCTTATAACAAATAAGAAACGAGCTAAAAATAAAAGAACTCACAGAAGTAACCCGAGCTTCGGGCTTCAAAATTTTCTTGGTAACATCCAATCTTGGAGTCCTCACATCCATATTACCCTCCCAACTCTTCCTTAAAGCCTTAGATCCTAATTCAATACCCTGAACAATGTTCTTTATCGAGCTTATCGAGCTCCCGGTTCCAGATTTTTTCAAACTAGTGGCCCCTTTCTCCCCCAGTTTCAATTTACCATTTGTTTTATTCAATCCTTTAATGCCAGCCTGCTGCTTAATCCCATTTGCAAACTTCTCAAACGAATTTGGCAACGAATAACAACTCATAGGAGACGAAGATGATCCACGCGAATTAAACGATTTTGCTTTTGACCACTTCATATCAATCGAACCCGTCACCAACTTTGAAACTTGTGATGTAGATCTTGCCAAAACTGGTGAAATTTTCTTATCATCCAATCGATTTGATCTCACTCCTTTGGTACCCGACATTTTAGAACTGGAACCATTACTTTTATTATTCAAAAACTTCAACGAATGAGTGGCAACAATATCTTCAGGTGTACCCACACAAGGGTGCCGCCCAGGAACCGGGCGGCACCCTTGCAAAATGGGTACCGGAGAGGCCGACTCGAGCCTCTCCACAAATATATACTGACCCAATTGTATCTTATCACTATGAATAAGATCAATCTGTTCATCAGGTAAAGTCACATAAGTAGCATGAGACGAATCCGATACCTTTATATAAAACCCTTGGTTTTTAAAAAGCTCACCACCAGCTAAAGAAGGAACAATGCTAACCACTTGCAACAAAGATGATCTATGTTCACCACCAACCTTTACATCTGTGTTCATATGTTGCAGCAACTTTAACAACACACCAGGTACCAAAGTAGCCATTTTTATCACTAACCTCAATATGCATCACACATTCACACTATCACACACCAATTTAAAACAAGTAACCTAACAAAAAAAGTAAAAAAACCAAGATCCACAAACCCTAAATTCAGAAACTTTGTATGACTTCAAGAAAATCATTCAATTTGTTCCCACCGACAAAAAATATCAATAGTAACTAAATTAGGTATACCCACCAAGGTTGGTTTTTGAGCTCAATCAAGAGAAGGAATATGAATAATTTAATTGGCAGGTAACAAAATTAGCAATAATTCAATGAAACAGCACACACGGAGAAGACAAATGGCATTAATTGCAGATGTGTAAAAAGGGTCAAGATATTGATGAAGGGGAACATGAAAAAGAATTGATTTTTAAATGATTTGACTTGTGTAAATCGAATTGGGAGTGAAATTATGATGATCTTGGTTTGATTGTAGAAAATGGAAAGAATTAGATTGAGAATTGGGGGGATTGTGTGAAATTGAGGAAAATTGATGATTAGTTGAAGAGGGTTGAAACACACGTCTGGTTATGGTTTTGGTACACAGAACGAATAATGAGTTGCAGGGATCTGAACATGGTGTTAAAGAAAGGGACCCTCAAGTGAATGGTGCTTCCATTTTCTATGTAGTGGACACATTGACAGTTCTATTTTGTAACGTTGCTAGGGTGGGCCGTGATCAGGGGTAACAATAAGACGTGTACGGGGACGGCTAATTAACTCATACTTGTACGGTTGTAATAAATTGAGCTTTTAACAAATAGTTTGTGAACTGTTTGATGAGAAGTTTATTTGTGTTTGTTCGTTTAATAAATAAACAAACACGGACTAGGAGTTATGTTCGTTAAGTTAAACGAACGAACATGAACACAAACAACACAAACATGTTCGTCCGTTTATGTTTGTGAACGTTTAGTAAAGTGTTTATGTATGTTTGTTTCTTTATGTTCATTTAAAAGTTTTTATATTTTGAATTTTATTTTTATACTATACGTTTCCACCATCATCTTTCATTTGACCGACTTAATTTTGGCTTGAATTGTTTATTTTTAATTATGAACATTTACCACTCATAAATATTAAGAGTTTATATGATAGTTCTAGCCTAAAGACCCAATATGTATATATTGCCCGCTTGTCAAAACTAAATATATCGATCTTCAAGTAACTCGTGACGTGAATCTTCCTTGAAAAAGCTCGAACGGCTCGTGAGGCAACACGGTTCAAATAGTTACAAACCAAGTTAAGCTCGGCTTGGCTAGCTCGTTTACAAACCGAGCTAGCTAGGTTTGGCTCGTTGACAAACCAAATGAATATATTAGTTGAAGAGAGTTGAAACACACGTCTGGTTTTGATACACATAATGAATTATGAGTTGTAGTGATCTGAACTTGGTCTTAAAGAAAGGGACCATTAAGTGAATGGTGCTTCCATTTTCCATGTAGCGGACACTTTGACAGTTTTTTTTGTAACGTTGCAAGGCTGGGCCATGATCAGGGGTAACAATGGGACGGGTACGGGGACGGCTAATTAACTTATACTTAATTGGAAAAGTGTATCGTATATTTAGTTTAGAATTTATTGGGTGTGTATTGGATATTATTTATTCGGTAATAGTCATCTCCAGGCGTAATTAGCATAACCATTTGTTTCCTTAAATATACATGTTGGTATATCCGTCCATGTTAATCTATAGGTTATAGAAGGACTACATTTTACCAAAACGACTTCCATTGATTGTCGAGCAAGTCAAATAAGAGATTAGAAGAATAGTCGAATGAGAAGGAGAATGAAATTATGGAATTTGAGATAAAATAACTAAAAAATAACCAAAAAAAATATAATATTTTTTTTGGGTAAAGATAATATTATATTAAGTTAAATAAAAAGTAAAATTATTTCAGATATATAATGAAGTAAATAGGTATGCTTAATCGGGTAATCAGATCCGGTAAACATGTATATCATGTAATACCAATACTCACAAAAAAATAATAATCTCATATCTGGTTTTTTACCCGCTTACTTGATCTCATAATAATCCTAAATGTGTTGAGTTTTAGGTTTGGCTCTCAAACCTAATTAAGTGAGATGGGTGTTCTTGTAAAAACATTGTCTAACATGTGAGACATTTTTCTTCCGAACAAGTTACATATATGCATTAAAAGGCTAGATGGTCGTTTGGACAAAGAAAAAATCAATCTTGATACTTTTCATACAAATCTTAAATCATTCTCTCTCATGGCCGGGTGTTTAGTTTCCCATCAAGATGGCAACGAAAACTGAAGAAATAGATCTTCATGGTTATCATTAGCGGATCATCGACAACTATTTAATCTTGTTTATGAATTTAGCTGTGTCGTTTTAGCAAAGAATACATCGAGAAAAGAAAAACGAGTTGGAGAGAATGCGGCTAAGAAGGATGAAGGAGAGTAAAATCATTTACAAGCATGATATGATGTGGTGTGCTAATTAGCTTGATGCAAGAACAATAAAGGGCTATGCGAACACGTACAACTAAAGATTAACGGAGATATGTAGTTTATTAACCTACGTAACGTGATTATTTGGATGTATTGATGTTGAAATTGGCACCCAAGCACCAAATGACAAAATGTTAGTATAAAAAATTTAATTATTGAAATGCTACTTATTTTAAAAATTTTATACTCTATTCTTTAATTTTTTTAACAATTATTTTTTAAATGTTATTGCTATCTAATTAAATTATTTAGAACGTCTAAAAATGGTTTCGGGATTGCTAAGCTCGGAAATACTAACATGGGTAGAAGGAAGAAATGAAGAATATGTAACGTGGTGTTAATGTGAAAGTGATAGATTTTAAGGACGAGAGTAACGAGAAAAATGAACCTAGTTTCTTTAATGCCTCGGGTTGTCATAGAAAATGTATCAGAATAAAAAGTTAGTAGGTTTTGGTACTAGTTTGATACGTGGTATTATTCATACTTTTCATAGTAGTATGTGTAGTTTTCTGAATAGCGCGTTCATTTTCAGATTAAAATATCTTGATGTCACACTTGATTTTAATAGGTTAATTCATAATGAAACAAAAACGGGTTGTTCTTGTTTTGAAAATGTATCCGAACTTAGACCACAAGACAACTGTTTTACAGGTTTCAAACAATCACAGTGATTACTGATTAATTGAAAAAAACACAATGCTTTGTGAAACACTCACGGTTGGTGGATAATATAGTTTACCATTAATTCGGTTAACATCAGCAGAAATATTGTTAACGGAAACTCTACCAACAGAAACGGTATTAATGGAAACTAGATTTATATCTTCTCTAGCGTAACGCGTAAGAGGTGTTATGGCGACTCGCAACATGTAAAAAAATATATTTTATCATTACAAAATATTACTTGTAGACTTGCAGTCGTATACAGAATTTTCAACTATTGACTAGTTTTTTGTCATACATATAAAATATACCGGTTATATTAGCGACTTACCAATTATACATTCAAAATAAATTGTATTTTAGTTACAAAAGTTGGCGTGGTTAGGTTTTGATGGCCAAAATACAAAACCCACTTAGTAAATGGGTCAAAATAAAAAATGTTGACCAAAATGTAAAAAAAAAAAGAATCAAAATACAAAACCAAAAAAAAAAATTAAAAAAAATGGATCAAAATGCAAACCCACAAAAAACACCATTCTTCAAGTTTTCCAATTAATAATATGTAATTTAGTTATTACTTCTCTATCAGCAGTAGAGTTAAGCAATTAGGCTACAACCTGAAAATACCCTAAATTACACAGTCATAGACCAAAGGATACGGAAACCCCCAGATAATTAGTTGATAGCTCGAGTGCTAGGCCGGCTCGTTGTAGTAAAAAAATAAGTCTTTGCTTTAGGCCCTATTTTTTCATAGGCCCCAAATTTTTAAAACTTCAATACTATGTTGCGAATTTAAATCGACGATTACAATATAAAATCATCTTAGGTCGTTTGCAATCGAAAATCATCTCAGGTAAAACAGGAAGGTTTTTAATGATATGCCTTCAAATGTTTTTTCGCTTTAAATCTCAAAAAACCTTGAGCCGGCCCAGAGTCGAGTGACCATAGTTTATTTCCCATCTTTTCCATTTCTCGAGTTCTTTTTTAATATCCCAAACCAAATATATCTATAGTTTTGCTATGAGTGAGATTTATTGGCCGGGTATGCTTATTTAAGTTTGATGGTTAATAATATATACTAAAACAATTTGATGAATTATGGCCCAACGTTTTTTTTTACCAATTAAGTTTTTTGACCTATGCACTCTTATTGAGTTATTGGCATATCGATCCTTACCAAATTGAAGAATAAAATGTATATAACGATAAAAATGAAGAATTTGAACTGTCAACTTCTGTGTGTAGTTACTAAATTTTGATTGTATGCTCAATAATTAATGTTGATGCAATAAAGAGGTATATAGTTTCTTAAAGCAACGTACAATGATATTATATATATATATAGATAGATGTTCATCAATCATCATGATGTATTATTAACAGTCACGTGTGTGCCAGTGTGTATAATACAAGTCCAGCATGGACTATATATATTATTAAAACCTTTTAAAAATATTGCATCATTGGTTTGGAAGACTACAAAGCATGGACTCTTTTGCACCATTTGCATGCTTCAGTTACTATGATCAAGCTAGCATAGTTGTAATTTTCTGTTCCATTTCCTTCATTTACTATGATCAAGTACTGTACATTCTACTTTTTCTGTTTAGATCAATTTGATAAATTAGTCATCTAGGTAGATGATCATAGCTTATTTTAGATATTTTTAGTAGAAGAACACTACTTGTTTAAGCAATTGGGAAATTCGAGTAGTAACGTACAAAACAAACACAGAGATAATAGATTATTAGAGTGATGGAAGAGTGGCTACTATAACATTTGCGGTATTTGAGTGTATAAGAGCATTCATATTGGGTTTCGTATATGTGTGGACATGTGGTTGGATTTTATAAAAGGTACTTAACAGAAATGAAGATCTTAATTAAATATACTAATAATTCTCATGTTTTTAACATAAGTACCTTTTCTTTTATGAAGTGAAATGTGTAAGATAATATGCAATTTTAAGTGTTTTGAAAGAGTACGTGTAGTTTATAAACTATTTTTGTTGATTGCATATGACTATATTGTGAGGTATTAGGAGTATATCATTTCTTAAAGTATAAAAGGTGACAAATTTTGTTGTTTTTCGACGTGTAGTTGGAAGAAGCCGGCCGCCCATTTATATTTATATACTACCTAATATATAAGGTCGGTGCTTTTCACCGTTCGTAACGCAACGTTTCAACTTTTTTTATTTTACTTTATTGTATTTACGGTTTTAATCCCTGACTTTTGACGTATTTACGGTTTTAATCCCCGACTTTTACTAATTGTCATTTTAGCTCCTGATAATTTTTCGACTTTGATCTCATACTCTACTTTGACATATAATATGACTTCAATATTGTTATCATTTTGACCTGTAACTTTTGATATTTCATCACCTTTTAATATGTGACACATTACAGTTTTACGCCATGACGTACGAGACATGAGACTTGTTTTATCAACGTATGACGAAGTCACATACGCAAGATCCGACTGCATGATCCGGCTGCTGCAACGCGCGACCTGATCTTAAATCTAGTTAATAGAATGAGTCACAAGGATCGATAGTGAGAGAACTAATTAATGTCTTCATTTATCAGCTTATTATAAAAAAGATTTAAAACATATTATATTGTTATGATTAAAAGTGTACAATAAACGCCACGATAGTATTAATTTGAAAGTGTGTTAGTTAAGATATAAGGTTTCAACCTTATTGCATGGTTTGAGTAAAATTTATTATATTACAAGTTGTCTCCTTAACAATATTATCTATGACTTTTGTACGTTGTTTATTTTTATTTTTAAATATTGTAATAGTTAAATAATTAGTTAGTTAACTAAAAAAATTAGAAAAGCAAATGTCCTAAAGAGCCAGTATCCGTCCTTCACTCTTAACTTAAGGAAAGGATAGACCTTAGCGCTTCCTCATTTGAAATGAATACGTAACTCCAGCGCACTGATTGAGCCGACTACATGCGCATCTAGTGCAATGAGATTATTATCAATTGATTACACATTTGTATTTGAAGTATTAGATTTTAGAATTAAATTTTATATGTGAGAAGTAAGATGTAATGTAACTTATTTGATATTATATATAGAACTATTGTTGTTAAAAAAGAAACTAAAAAACACAACCCTTCTTAATTATGTTTCTTATCATTTGAAAGAATGTTAGTTAAGATAAAAGGGTTCAACTATCCTACATTGTTTCTGTATAATCGAATACTAATAAAAATGTATTATTTTTTTTGTTGTTTGTTACACGAGTTATAATCTAGTTTAATATGTTACAAGCTGTCCTTAATAGTATTATTGATGTCCTTTTTGTTTATATTTAGATATTGTTAGTTAAAATACTAGGTTTTTCTAACGACAATTAAATAATTATTAGTTAGTTAAATTAAAGGAAACCCTAGTTATGTTTTTGGTTCCGGTTGGCGAACATGTAAATATTCAAATGTATCGGTCTATAATTATACATCAATTGATTCCCATCCTTCTTCAAAATCCGTATAACATCGATTTGAATTTCGAAAAAAAAATGTTAATGTCTGTTAAGTGTACTTAACGATGGACCACTGAAAATAAAAAAAGTTAAGTTTAAGACCATAAAAAATAGGTATATTGGTTTTCACTGGTCCCAACTATCCCCTTTGTCTTCTACTGGTCCCAATTACTATTGAATTGGCTGTCAACGGTCCCAACTTTTATCACTTTGGTAACCACTGGTCCGTCGTTAAATTTTTTTTAACGCCGTTAAGTTTTTTTCAAATTTAAGACCGTTGTTTTAGGCCTTTTGATCGGAAGGATAATACGAGTCGATTGATGTAAAATTTTTCTCGAAAAGGCTCTCTGAACAATAAATTTTTTACATCCGATTGTAGCAACGTTAGGTTTAAACACCCGATTGAAGCACTATTTTGTTGTTCGGAGTGCCGTTTCGAGGGAAATTTTCCATCAATCGACTTGTATTATCCTTCCGATCAAAAGGCTAAAACATCGGTCTTAAATTTGAAAAAAACTTAACGGCGTTAAAAAAAATTTAACGACGGACCAGTGGTTACCAAAGTGATAAAAGTTGGAACCGTTGACAGCCAATTCAATAGTTGAGACCAGTAAAAGACAAAAAGTAATAGTTGGGATCAATAAAAACCAATATACCAAAAAAATAAACTAAATTTAAACTTTTCATTTTTTCACCCAAGAAATTGTTACTTGAGATTATTTCATACCAATTTAACTGTTTTTTTTAATTCTTTTCTTTTTTCTTAAGCCTTTTCTTTCTTTTCTTTGATCGTGTAAAGTCATGAACACAATGTAAACTGTAAAGTATAGTAACGCAAAGTGTTATAAAGCGGTTGAATCGTGATAAGGTTAAACATCGGAACTTGTTGAATGCATGGAGGGAAGGTATGAGGTTGATTCGGCGTCATCATCATCATCGAGGTTTCATTTCTCCGAGCATAACAAATGGCTTGAGTAAGCACCTTCAATTCCCTCACCTCATTCATTCACCATCTACCTCTTGGATTGGATGTATTTCACACACTCAATTCGATCCAATTTTAGGGCTCAGGATTCATTGAAGAAGAATTTAGTAACCGAAGATAATTACACATGGAAATTGGGGGAAACAGAAGAAGAAGAGAGTAACGGAGGTGAATTGTTGAAGTATATAGGTGGAGTTGATATAAGTTTTTTAAAAGATGATCCATCTGCAGCTTGCGGAACACTTGTTGTTTTGGATTTTGCAACTCTAGATGTGGTTTATGAGGATTCGTTAATCGTTTCGATCGATGTTCCTTATGTTCCTGGTTTTCTTGCCTTCAGAGAGGTATGTTATGTTTTTCACAATAGTTTTGCTGTAATTTTGAATTTGAGCTTATTATATCTTTATGCTGTAGTTTTGCAACGTTTAGTTCAAATCATTTTATTGATATGAGTGACTTTAATTGTTCTCCAAGTTCTGCTTATTTTCCAATGCCTAAACAAAATCAAATAGCTTCATTGCATTTCTTGTTAGATTGTGTCATTTTATTCAATACACAAGTAGAATTGTTCTTCGCTACTATTTGTACAACTGAATTAAGTGATTAAGTCTTATGTTTGGAGAGAATTTGGTTCTGTTATCTTTTCTAATTCTTAAGCTGTTTGTGAGGATATAGCGATTTGCATTCCTTTCATATGACTGTGAATGCGTAACATGAGTCAAACAGAGTACTTATATAGTTATAGAAAGTAAAGTTAATCTAATAACATACATTAATATACTGTAATCAGGCTCCGATATTTCTTGAACTTCTGAAGAAAATGCAGGATTGTTGTCATCCTTTCTACCCTCAGGTTTGTCTTTGATCATAGCTTTTTTTATTCTTTTATGCAACATGTGACTTAATGATAAGTTATGCAGTTTCCAAAAGTTAAATTGACATTTGTACACTGAATCTGAATCTCATCAATAAGTTTACTTCTTGAAGCTACTTTCTTAACTATATCTGCTCTTCATAAAATTAATAATATCTTTGTTTCTGTTATACTCAGTTATTGATGATTGATGGAAATGGAATACTTCATCCTCGAGGCATGTGTTTCTGTTAAAGCTATCTCCGTAGCCTAAATTGTGGACTATTATGGTTGGTCCTTATAGATAGATGGCTTTTGAATACACTTACTTCTCTGGTAATTATGGGATTAAGGGCTTTTGGTAATTAAGGTGATCTTGATGTTTTTAAACAGAACAACTCGCCTGAATTTTTTTTGAAAATTCATCTTTTTAGTTGGGTAATAAGGGCTCAAGAGGGCTTCTTGGTAGATCACAATCTTAGTATAAAGTGGTCTTCTTTGTTAAAATTATATAAGGAGTATTGGATTTTTAGTTTGTTTCAGAAGAACAACCATTATTCGCTTTAGTTTTCATTTGGCAAATGTCAGAGTTTCACACATAAAATGGGTCTTAGTGGCAATTTTGACGTCTAAATAACTTAAGAACATTACAGGTAAAAGTTTAGAAACATGAAACAATAAGGGTATGAAAGAAATCACGTACATCGGTCAAATTGTGGCTTCATCTTTTTATTGAAATCTGCATTCTAGCATCATGCATTTAGTTGCAGTTTTAACCTTGTTAGGCACTTATCTTTTTATATCGATGAAAGTTACTAACATGAACGATGAACAATACATAGGACTTCTGTACCTAATTTTGATTTGTTACAGTCCTTAATCCTTATATCATTGATACGGGACACAATGATTGATTTTTTAACTTTTATATATCCAGGCTTTGGCTCAGCTTGCCATCTTGGGGTTCTAGCTAATCTTCCTACAATTGGCATAGGGAAGAATGTAAGTCTTATTAAAGAACCTTATGGGTTCACCATTTATTTTTTCTTGTGATCTTTAAATTTTTATCCTTCTTTACTTGTCATTCTCCTTTCTAAATTTTACAATTTTTGTTGAGGTACTATAAATGAAAAACCGTGGAAGTCTGAGTATGCATTTTCTTTTTTGAATTTTCAGTTGCATCATGTGGATGGTCTTACTAACTCCAGAGTAAAGGAGCTTGTAGAAGCCGAAGAGAACTTCAATGTAGACGCCATCCCTTTAATTGGGGATTCGGGAAACACTTTAGGAGCAGTAAGATATTATCTGTTATTTTTTTTTACTTTGAACCTAATCTTTAGAAATCTTAATGCTTGTCATTTTGTTTGTGATGGAATCAATATAAGATTTTGTTAGATATCAATAAAGAGCGTGTAAGTTGTAGGGTTTTCACAAGTTACAATAAGAAATGTAAATTTATTTATTAATTTTAATTTTGCTGCGCAGGCAATACATTCAAGTAAAGGATCATTCAAACCAATATTTGTTTCAGTTGGCCACCGCGTATCTCTTGCTTCTGCTGTTGAAATTGTTAAAAGAACATGCAAATACCGTGTACCAGAGCCTATTAGGCAGGTAAAATAGCATATTCTTAAATATGTTAAAATAAAACTCTGCCATAAAAATTAGGTAAATTGGCTTAGAATAATCCCTACTATGACCTATTGAAAAAATAATCCCAATTGCTTTTTTTTCCTACTGTGGTCCCCCCAATTTTTTACTATTTTTCCTAGAATGGCCCACGTTTAAAAATACTTAGCGCCGTTAACTTTTTTTTGAATTTCAAATTAATGTTTTAGCGCTTTTGATCGGGAGGATACTCGGGAGGATACGAGTCAATTGATGTAAACCTTATCTCGAACTGATGCTCCAAACGACATAACAATGCTTCAGTTGGTGTAACTTTTATCGTTTTAGTGCTTTTTGAATGTTCCATTGTGTGGAGCACCGATTCGAGGTAAATTTTACATTAATTGACTCGTATCCTCCTCCCGATCAAAAGCCCTAAAACATCAGTTTGAAATTCGGGAAAAAAGTTAACGACGTCAAGTGTTTTTAACATGAGGCCATTCTTGGCAAAATAGTGAAAAGTTAGGACCATTGTAGGAAAAAAGCACAGTTGAGATTATGATCAAGTCTGGCCCAGTTGGTGCTGTATGGCAGAAAGAAAGCAAAAAATCAGGTTTTGGGGTGACAATAAGTGAGGAGTTAATTCGGTAGCCCTTCAACTAGAATTAGTATTAATAGCAGGTTTTGTTTGTTGTGGAGGGTCATTGTTTATGTTATCAAAATTAGGGCTCTACCCTTGTAATTGGAGATCACCCATTCTCGAATTTGGGCACTATCTCTACCTATTTTCTAATTAATTAAAAACATACAAATTTTGGGTTCTATCAGATTATTTTCAATTATTGTAGTAGGGATTATTGTAGGCCAATTTGCCTAAATATCACCTTATACCCGACTTTAGCTTATCTTATAGCTACATGGCAGTCGATCCGTTTTATCACATGTATTTAATTTGTTACTTATAGTTTACGTTCATTCGTCTTTAGGCTGACATAAGATCAAGAGACTATCTTCGGAGGCATCATTAAATCATCTTAGATGGTGATCTCTTGAAACCAACTGCATCTTACCTACCTAGTGGGCTCTTCATTAGGTGATCTTCTCGTATTATTTTGATAGTTTCCTTGTGCATAGTTTCTAATTTATATATGATTTATTATATGAATGTAAAAGCTAAGCGTCTAGGTTTCACTATATAATATGGTGTAAGAGTGCAAGTCCTAAACCTAGGCTGAAATGACTATAAGTTATTAGGTGACTTCTATATATCCAAACTTGTATAACTTAACAAAACTAGTAAACTACTTCGCTTCGATGACTATATTGTGAGTTTTAAGGTGGACAAGTTTCTTATATCTCAGTTGCATCAATCTCAGTTTGTTAATCTTCTTAAGTAGGTTGTCTTGTTTCCAGATCGCCTTCATATGTTTCTTGATCATTTTCAGCTGACACTAAAACAAACATTGCATGTCCTTGCATCTCCTTTCGCCACACACTCTTCACTCTAGGCTGGAACTCATCCACAGGCGTCAAATAACTAGCAAACTTGAAAGGCGTACGCTTAACCTGTTCAATTTCTAGAATCACCAACGCTGCTGGATATCCCCAACCTTTTAACCTGTGTAAACTTGAACAACAATTCCTAAAAATTTTTAATCCCCAACCTTGTAAGGCGGACGTTTAACATGTGCACTTTCTTATGAACAAACAACAATTCCCAGAATTTTTTGAATCCCCAACTTTTTTGGTTGTGGGTTTCACCACTTAACCACTAGAATGTCCTTGGGGACCCTTGTGCACTTATACACTTAACGTGTCACTTGTGCAAATGGACAATTTAAGGATGATAATCCTTCAATTGAGCATGGTCTGTCAAACAAGGAATGATCTAGTGATCATCAACACAGTCATGATCAATAGAAATATACAAATCATCATTATGAACAAATCAATTAGCAAAGTATGAATTCACTTAAAAATTCAGAGTTGAGTGTTTTACAATGATTGAAAATATGAAAGTGTGTATTACAAGCATTGCAAACATCTGTTTATACTATTCTAATATCTACATAAAAAAATGAGTATACCGGACTCGCTAACCGGCCTGTGACACCCACGTCACAAGAGCAAGACACAGGAAGCAATCAGCTCATAGGTCACCCACAATCAAGGGAGCGAGAATTAACCTGCTTATACTCAAACCCTGGTGTGGTCTATCCATTCTTTGCTGGTGGTGACTGGCCACCACAAGATAACCTAGTTTTTCCCCTTAATGTCTCCAATGAGACTAGAACTTGGGTCACTTTGGACACCAAACTCTTACACTTTGTTCCCGAGTTTAGTAACAGAAAGAAAAGAAAAGAAAGGAAGATTATGAGAGAAAAGAAGAGAAAGGATAGGTAAATATGAGAATTCATTTGGCGTTCCAGAGTTCGAAAGAAAGGAATGGAAAATAAACATTTTAATATGATTTTCTTTCTTTCTCTCCACTTCCTTCCAATTTGGAAGGAAAGTTAGGAGGGGAAAATCATAATAAACTTTCCTTCCATATCCCATCTCTTCCTTTCATTTCTTTTCTTAAAAAAACCCTGGAACACCTATTTTTTATAATTTCCTTCCACTTCTTTCCCCTTTCACCCTTTAATGAAACTCTGGAACAGAGTGTTACACCAACTCCTTTTACCACTAGGCCATCTTGTGATGGTTTCTAATATCTACATACAACAATATATATACATTAAAGCACAAAACAAGACTACCTGACCAACAGTTAATACGCGTTAAACGATCCCCGCACATCTTTGTGATTCTAAAATCATCCGCACATCTTTTAATATTTTCAAAACTATTCACACATCTTTTAACTTTTGATTATGTTACGTTGACAAGTAATTTGATCACTAAAATGATTTTTCAACAAAGGACCATTGGATTTTCGGATGCCAAACCTTTCAAACATAACATGAAAATAATTTCAACACCAAGTCAATCGCGCATCCACGCATGCGCCTCTAAGCTCACTAACTGGTTGACGTTCTAGTGTAAGTAAAATTCAACATGATTATCAAAGTAAGTTTCTTATGGTAATACACCAATACTATACATATATAGACGAACTTTTATTTCTTTGTTCTCATAATAAGCGTATGGTAAAGCCTTGTGAATCTACGATTTTCATTGAAATGTTGCCAAACATTGTTCTAATATCCAGTCTCTATACCAAATTACCAGTCAATATTATTCCCTTTTTTCATAAGGAGCTAAGGATATTGTTTTTTGGTTCTCTTTGCAACAAAATACACGTACACGCACAAAAAGTAGTAGATGTAATGAATAAAAAGCTTAAAATAAATGAATTAAGTTGCATATCATGGTTAAATCCTCTTCCTACTTCTTCTGAAACACTACAAAAAGAGAGACGGAAAAGTTGTTAACAACACGGTGCACACAATCAAAAGGGGAGGTTGTCAGATAAAGATTTTAAGATTAGCTAGGAAAGCAGCAATCTAGGAAGAGATTGAAGATCTCAAATGTACATTGACCTTCGATGCTAAAGATTATATATACAAGTCGTTGATAATAGTAGATTAACGGGAAATACGTATTGTTGGACCTGAAATTTATTCTAAAAAAATGTTAAAGTCAGCGTTCAAGTCGACTCGTTGCGTGATTATCACAAGAGTTCAAGATGTGAATGACAAGCTAGGGTGTTCAAGTTCTTATAGACAAAATATAATTTACATTTTACTCGATGATTTGTGACCAACAACTAGACATAGGTACAAGTAGTTTTTTATAATTAAGGCTTCTATTTACACATAAATAAACTTTTTTTCTTATTTTATATTAATAGCTCTAGGTAGCCGGAAGGGACGACGCATAAAACACTCGAATTTACAACCCCTCCACCAGCTTCTTATATATATATATATATATATATAGGGGAGTGTTTATTTGAAAAGAGCAAATACTGCGAGAAGAAAAAGAAATTGCTAAATTCTTCATTTTTTCAACCAAAAACGTTTTTAACTTACAAAACAATGATAGAAATGCAACATTTATTCATTACCTTTGATATTTAATTAATAAAATTTAATAAATTTCGTTTATTTGTTAAACCTACACATGTGGAAGTCATGTGTAGGTTAGGTTACTTACACATAACCTACACGTGTGTAGGTAAATTTAAAACGCTAAAAATACATACGTAAAAAATATTTTAATGATTTTTTTTAGTTTATACCTTACACATTTGTATGTAGAAAGTGAATTTATTTAAAAAAAATTAAATAAATGAAAAGTTTTTTTAGTGATTTAGGTTTCTTCTTTTTCTTCTCGCAATATATGAATCTTCTCAAATGAACCTCCACATATATATATATATATATATATATATATATATATATATATATATATATATATATATATATATATATATATATATAGGGATCCATTCAAATGAGAACACTTTTAACTTGAGGACAACTTAGGAACCGCTTTAACTGTTGTATTTTTTATAATATAAATTGACCAAAATGCTTATAATTAACCTAATTTTAACATCTAATTAAAAAATATATGATTTGTGAAGTCGTTTGTTAAAATGCATATATGCACCCACATTACTTGTACAGAAACACACATTGTGGGTGCATATATGCATTCTAACAAACGACATCACGAATCATATTTTTTTTAAATAGATGTTAAAATTAGTTGAATTATAAGCATTTTGGTCAATTTATATTACAAAAAATTCAATAGTTTGACTCACTTTATGATTCGTTAAAGTTGTACTTTTTGTACTCAAGTTAAGAGGTGTTCTCATTTGAGTGTCCCTCTATATATATATATATATATATATATATATATATATATATATATATATATATATATATATATATATATATATATATATATATATATATATATATTCGATCAGTCAGATATGGTGTGCATCGATCATCCATGTGGCATGTGTCGTATTTTTAACACAATAACCCGACACTTGTTACTACAAAATCATCCCACGTGTTCATCTTACGTGGTTCGGTTATATATACATATCCAATTTTCATGCAAATTCCCATTTATCCGCTTTTGCACGCTACACTGTTCCCTCGATCTCATTATATTCTTTCTTTCTTTTTCTTCTCCTCAATCTTCAATATTCGAACACAAGCTGATCGATGAGGGATACACAACAACAAGGTGGTGATTGCGAGTCGACGATGACGGGGAAAAGTGATTCGGAGAGGGTGAGGGAGATGCAGTTATCGATAGCTGCATCATCGTCGGTGTTTCCTGGGTTTCGATTTTCGCCAACGGATGATGAGTTGATATCGTATTACTTGAAGAAGAAGCTTCAAGGGAGTGATAATTGCGTTGATATTATTCCCGAGGTTGATTTCTGCAGACATGAGCCCTGGGATTTGCCAGGTTACTTTTTGCTACCTCGATCTCTTCATTTTAATTCACTTTTTTTTATTCAAATTGGATCAACCAACAACATATTTACCGACCATGATACCATCGCCGACCGAACACAATCGGTACCGTAACCATTATTTCAACTTTTACTCGATTTCGTGATCTATATTTTCGATACCGATCTCATCCGAGTAGAAAGAAGTCAAAAAGTTATATGTACGTAGAACACTAGAAAGGCAAAGGTCTATGTGTGTTGAAGTTAACCGGTAATATATTGATGGGTATAAGATAAGTTTTAATTACTTTGAGATTTTTAACTATTTCCTCTTCCTAAGCTTATCAATTGCATATTTATTCAAGTCTTTTAATTACAGATATCCCCTTTGATATAATAAATTACTCATTTACCCATTCTTTTACACAAACCATAAGAAAATATAAAAACATATTTATCAAGATTATTAAGATAGTAAATCAAAAAATTATTTTAAAGAAATTGAGTAAATATGTAATATATGTGGTTTAGGAAGGGGAAATATGTTATTGAATTTAAGAAGTGGGTAGATATGTAATAAATGATCTTATGAAGTGGATATATGTAAATGCCCTAATTACTTTGTGTAATGATGTTATATGCATGAGTATTTTGAAATATCCATCTCATTTTAGATGTCAATTTTTTTCTCTTTGCAATTTCTAATTTAAATGTTCATTTTAAAAATATAAAAATATACCTTTAATTATTTAGTCATAATTATTTAACACAAAAGTTATTTTACGACTAAAAGACAACAATATAAAAATTTAACCTTTAATTATTTAACACAAAAGTTATTTTTTGACTAAAAAACAAGAGACTATTGACTTTTTGTCTTTAACGATATTATTGTCATTTTATAGTTAAAATAATATAATAATTCATTTTTTCTTAAATTTTATATTGCGAGTTTTATGACATTTAAAATGTGATGAAGGGAGTAAATTTTAAAAATACATGTAAAATTGAATCAAAATTTTTTAGTGGCTTAATTACACCGTTTTTACCTTTACCTTGGTAAGCCGTAACACCTTAATACCTTTAGGCTTTAATTAAAAGTATTTTTTAAAACGGTAACCGGCACAACGAAAATACAATTATAAAAATTTCTAAAAATTTAGATGAGGTGAAATGACCTGAGCTAGACCCGGTGGATTCTTTATTCATTGAAAAATTTATGATCTATAATTAAGTATGTCATATTTAAATATGTGAGGGATTGTGGTCTCCTTGATTTAAAGGAAGGCATAAATATTTGTAATACATATATATAATAACATATGTATTCAATCACTAAAAAGTCATTTTTTAATGTCAAATATGTGCATTTTTAAATCTGTAAGTTCAGAACATGCATGTATGTCCTTGACTTAATGAAATAAATTATTCCAATCAAATAATTAGACTAATATACAAACGATACGTCTAAATGAGTTCTTCATTCATTACAATTTACACAACTGTGTTAACCTTTGGGTAAATGAGCTTTACCTAATTAATGATATAGGCATGCCAGTTTTTGGGTTTTAGCATATTTAAGAATAATACATTTTGCCTTGTTTAGGACAAGCATATTCTCAAAACTTTTCTTGGAAGTCAAGATTCATGTTTACTTTACTTGTGGTATTAACATTTGCTTAATTAATTGCTAGGTCTTTCCATCATTCGATCAGACAACGAGTGGTTCTTCTTTTCGGCCCGAGGAAAGAAGTATCCAAACGGGTCACAAAGCAAACGGGCTACACAATCGGGCTATTGGAAAGCCACCGGCAAAGAAAGGAATGTAAAATCAGGCACTGTTACAATTGGCACAAAAAGGACCCTCGTTTTCCACACGGGTCGGGCTCCTAAAGGCGAAAGGACCGAATGGATCATGCATGAATATTGTATGAGTGATACCTCACAGGTATATTACTGTCCTCAGCAATATTGTACACAGAAGGTTTTTATCAATTCAATTGAGAGGCTAAAATGTTAAATGATTATTGTTTTTAATGTATGTTTGTTTATAAAGGAAGCTTTGGTTGTTTGTCGGCTTAGAAGAAATTGTGATTTCCGGTTAAACGAGTCTTCAAGGGGTTCTTCTGATCATAGGGCTTCATCAGCTGCAGATAATGATCATCACTCTGCTACAAATGAGCATGCTAGCAACACCCAAATCGACGTGGATCGGTTTGATGAGGGGAATGCTAACAAAACTTGTTCAATGGAATCTAAAAGCAGCTGCAGGTCTGATTCAGTTGAACAGAATGAGTCAGAATCGGTGTCTGATCAACAACTTGTTCATGGCTCGCCAAGTGGTTATTCAACTCCATATAAGGTTCGATTATTACACTACATACTATACTGTACACCAAAGTTAATTTAGGAGCAGGCCATGTTTGTGTCAATATGCGAGTATTCTGTATTCATGTCGTGTTTGGTTTCGGGTTCGGGGTCATATGTGTAACATGTGTCGGGTTAGGACTTAGGCTTGTAAGGTTTGTCCCCAGTCACACTCTTCCCAACCCTATCAATAGCTCTGCTACGATAAGATTATATTGGGTAGGTTTACGTGTTCGTTTTCATTTCCAGAAAGTTGGATTACGATATAACAATATAGTCATGTGATCATATTATACTACAGGAAGGGGACAACGGGGATGATTGTTTTGCGGACATAATCAACGACGACATAATTAAACTTGACGAAGCAGCCTCACGCTCTCTTATGATCCAAGGTGTCTTCACAGGGACAAATTACACAGAAATGTTACCACCAGAAACCATGTCATCCCAGGGAACAGCAGTACGACGAATCAGACTGAAAAGCCCTAAAGGCCGACGAAACAAGCATGAAACACAACCACCTCATGGTGATCATAAGCAGACATCAGATAAGAAAGTACCAGGATGTGTGTTTAGTGTCTTATGTGGCAGTGCCAATACTTTGTCCTGGTTCCATCCTGCATATCTGGTTATCTTGTTGTTCTTCATACTGTTTCTTGCTTGGCAACGTAACTATATGGAAGTTTCCGCAAGGCAGTTAAGGTGCTGGCTACGTAAGGCCTCCGACTGTGTATAAACTGGTATGTATGTTGTGTGTGTATCTAATGTATAAGACGACTAGTCGAGTCTACGTATTTGTAATCCTACTCACTATTAATCATGTGTTTGTTTTCCATAGTTAAGATTATGGTGTGAAAATGTGGTTTAAGTGTTGATATTACACATTAACTCCACCATTGATGCTAAGTTGTAGCACTTGCTTCAGTTTAGATCCAGTGATGTCAAGATTTAAAGTGAAATCTAATCTTTTTAGTAAATGCATAGTTAATTAGTTATACAGTTTTACTTTTGTGAAGCTCAAATGAGGGCTAGCTCGATCGGGTTCAAACCAATTTGGGGACTAGATAAGGCCCATGGGCTACGGGTTATGGGCATTATTTATACACACGCTCCTCTCCCACGTGTAAGATTTAAAATTCAACTTGCTTCAACCGCCAGCAATGCAATGACGTCACTTCACCTTACTCTATAAACAAGTCAACAACAAACACTCACTTCACTAGTCCCTACTCACCACAAACTTACAAAGTCTTCTCTCAAACTTTCAAGTCTGAAACAATCACAATGTCAAACACAATCACAGAGCTTATCTTCATCCCGTTACCAGTCATCGGACACATGAGATCAACAATCGAGCTCACAAACCTCCTCATAAACCGTAACCATCACCTCTCCATAACCGTCCTCATCATCCAACCCATTTCCGGCTTACAAACCGCCTCCCCAATCGCCACCTACATCCACTCATTAACCAACACAGCTCACATCCGCTTCATCATCCTCCCACAACACAAACCCCTGCCAAAACGCCACCCGAAATCCCCCATGACTTTCGTCAACGACTACATAACCACTCACTTCAAACACGTCCGAAACATCGTCACCGAAATAACAAGTCAACAAAACTCCGGTAAACTCTCCGCCTTCGTTATCGACATGCTTTGCACTAGCATGATAGACGTTGCCAACGAGTTTAACGTTCCCACGTATGTGTTTTACACTTCTAGCGCTGCGTATCTAGGATATCAGTTGTATATTCAAAGACTTGTTGATGATCTTAATCATGATGTGGAACGTGTTGTGGAGTTAGCTAACTCCGATTGCGAGATTAATGTTCCGGTTTTTGTACATCCCGTGCCCACGAAAGTGTTTCCTTCGGGGTATGATACTAAAGAAGGACTTGACTATGTTATGTTAATTACTAGAAAATTAAGATCGGCTAAAGCAGTTATAGTTAACACGTTTTTAGAACTTGAACAACACGCAATCGTTTCGTTATCGAGTGATTCAACCGTACCGTCTGTTTACCCGGTGGGGCCTATACTGAATCCCATAACTAATTCTGTTATAACTAATTCTGTTGATTCAGTTAATTCTGGTGATGATGACGTCATAAGGTGGTTAGATAACCAACCGAATTCATCGGTGGTGTTTTTATGTTTCGGGAGTTTAGGGAAGTTTGATGAGGTTCAATTGAAGGAAATCGCTACTGCATTAGAACGAAGTAGTTACCGGTTTCTATGGTCGATAAACGATCAAGAAGCAGTGTTACCCGAAGGATTCGTGGAGCGAACTAGGGGAAGGGGGAAAGTGATTGGGTGGGCATTACAAATGGCGGTGTTGGGACATGGTGCGGTGGGGGGATTTGTGACGCATTGTGGGTGGAACTCGGTGTTGGAGAGTTTGTGGTTTGGGGTACCGGTTGCGACGTGGCCGATCTATGCGGAGCAACAGATGAATGCGTTTGAGATAGTTGTGGAGTTGGAGTTGGGGGTGGAGATTAAGTTGGATTATAGGAAGGATTTGGTTGATGTGAAGAAGAGTGTTGGTGTTGTTAGTTGTGAGGAGATTGAGAATGGGATTAGGAGATTGATGGAGGATGATGAGATGAGAAGGAAGATGAAGGAGATGAGTATGGTTAGTAGAGTGACGGTTGGAGATGGTGGTTCTTCGTATGATTTTGTTGGACGTTTGGTTCAGGATTTTGTTAGAAATGTGTCGTGATTAATTGAGTTTTGTTTGTATGCAAAATTTATATCTTTGGTTTTTGTTTGTACCCAAATTTATAGATAAGGTTTATAACCAAACGCAAGAACACTTTTACATATCAAAGTGACATACATAACCATATAATTAAGTCTGTCTTTGAACAAAACAGTGGTCTTTATTTTTATTATAATTCAGATATATCTTTCTTCAAACACGCAAATCGTCCCATATATCTTCACTGCACCCTGCAAAAGATGTACAATCATATAATCAGTTAGGGTGTGCACAAAGTGTATATATGCTACATCAACATGACATTAGATTGTGAAACTATATAAAGGAAGTTTAAAGAAGCACATAGTTAAACATACTTGGAGCAGTCGGTGCTTGGGCTGATCTTGTAAGGGATGCTGACACCACACTTTCCGGGGAGGCTAGCAGCATTGCCAGGGTTGATTCCAGAGTTGGAAGAGTAAGCACTCTTTAAGCACCCACATGCAGTCTGACGATCAGCCGGTGTTTTTGCAGCATTATTGAGTCCTTTCACACCATTGCAACATGCCGGTGGCACAACACCACCTTTGCTTAGGTAGCCAAGGCATGGTGCCAAGTTGCTAACAACCTGACCACAAGTGATAGCCTCTGCATAAGGTGCAACCACCACCATGCAAGCAAACACCGCACATAAAACCATCATTACCGTCCTTGCCATTTTTGAAGTGTAACGATTAATGTTGTGGGAAACGATAGCTTTCTTTTGAATGTTACTAGCTAAGGTTGTTGGTGCTAGAAAGTGTTGTCCGAGGTTGTGATTTATAGTGGTGTTTATCCATGTACATATGTGTATGAATTGAATGAAATAAAGGATGGGAGACAGTTTAAAATTTGTTAGTTGGAAGTTGCTAATTAAAGTTGGGTTTAAGTAACATTAACTATTAATGCAACACTAACCAGGTTGATCATTGATCTTCACCAAGTGTAAGGTTAAGGTTTATTGATTTGATGTCATCATAATAATATATGGGTCCAATTTAATTAGATTGCGAACAACCTAACTCTAACAGTGCCGACCATTAAATTCGACTCACCTTTCTATCAAATTATATAAAAATAATTTGGTGATTGCCTAGCCCTAGCTAGCCTTTCTACATTTTGTGCATTCTCTAACCGGCCAAGTACGACATGTCGGACGAGAGACAAAATGTAAGTGCTATATACGTTAGACACCGGCCGGAAGCCTCCAATAATATTTGTTTCTATAGTTAGTAGTATATGAGTGCGTGTGCGAGGTGAGGCGTGGATGATGGACGCAATATGATACACTTTGCACCTTGCATCTTCCCGAGCCTGCTAGTGGTCCGACCTAATTCAATACAATCTATCTAATAATTAAAGGTTTTAAGGGACAAGTTTTGGAGGAAAAAGTTTTTTGTTATATAATAGGAAGTTTAAGAGGGAAAAATAAAATGAAATTTTGTACCATTCATGAGTTGATGGAGCCCAAATATTAAATATTTACAAATCTTTAAACATAATAATTTTCTTTATAAATGTTATTATTCAACCCGCGTGTAACATACGAGTATTAAACCTAGTTACTATAATAAACTATGTGTCATGAATTAGCTTGGTCTCTGCTTTATTACTAGTTACATGAATTGCATTATCAAGCTCAACATGTCTAGCTATGATCATACTTTACTAGCTTATTATCTATTCAATTTGTGTTTGTTTTATACTACCCTGACATTAAGTCATTAACAACCAATTCAAAATCAGACTTATTACTTAAGGTAATTATAAATATAAACTCTCTCTATATTTGATGAAATATGAATATAATCTGTCTTTATCTTTAATCAGTACTTAGAGAGAACGATTCAGACACAAAGTGTATTTTCGATACAAAGTCGTGAGAAGAAGGTCAAATGAAATCCGATTGACCTCATTCCGGCGGTGTTAGAACCGTGTCGTCGAACTTTACGATCTTTGTTTTTAGCTTTTATGGTTTAGTTTTAGGGGATGTTTGTTTTAGCTTCTTAATGGTTCAGATGTCTGAATTGTTCGAAACTTAATGGTTTAGACCGTTTGCTTCGTGAGCAGATGTCTGAATGGTTCAGACATTTGCCTCTGAATAGTTAAGCATTATACTAAGTCTGGATAGTTAAGACCTCTTATCTGAATTGGTAATATATAGTTAATCAATATACTACATCTTAGTGGTTCAGACATATTACCGATTCAACACCTAATGGATCAGACCTCTTATTTGTTCAGCACATTGCCAAACAATCTCTTAGCCTTATGGTTTAGCTTTAATTTAGGGTTAACTTTTATTGTTTAGGTTTTTAATAGGGGGTGCAAGTGGGGGTTGGGTTGGGTTGGGTTGTGGTTTTAGACTTTTGGGGGGTGGGATGGGGTGGGGTTTTTAGGTTTGGGAGTTGGGAGGTTGGGGGAATAGTTTGACAAACCGTTTCAAACACCGTCAGAATGAGGTTTTTAATCGAAGTTTGTTTGACTGCGTTCTCACGACTTTATACCAAAAATAAACACTTCACCCAAACTTAGATAATGATCAAATAGTCATGCAAGGCAATTGGTTTTATTTGATGAAGTTCAGAGCATATCTATTGTCTATGTTAGTAAGTTAGTTTTGTTTGAGTCACTAGTGAAGTAGGGGGTCAATACATGTAATTAAGGGGACGTTGTGTATTTTACCCAGGTTGGCTAGGGAACAAAGGCATCGCTTCCTTATATAATACTAATTTAGTGTCCGCGCTACGCTTGGGAACACAACGTTCAAGTGATGCTTTTAAGGATATTCATGAATGTTCCAATCAGTTTTGAGACAAAACCGTGGTAAACCGAAACACAAGATATACTTTTAAAAATTAGACTTTTAGTATTACAATATTATACTCAAATTTACTACACCATAAAGTGTTCAGTTTTATGGTGTAGTTTATTTAAAAAAAATCGTATAAAAATGTTATGCATATTTATAAAACACCGAGGTCTTTAATTGTATATTATTATCAACTTTATCAATAAACCGACTCATGTACACCCCTTGTAGTAGAGGGTTAAAAATATAAATACTCTTAAATTTTTCAGAATTCTTCAAAATATTAGGGGACGAAAAATGCATTAGTTTTATTATAAAATAATTTATATACATATTTTAAATAAAAAATCACTATTGTAAGATAAACTCTCATATAATGCCACGTAAGCTAGAAGCTTTAAAAATATGCCACATAAGCTTTTTACGTTTTGCTATATTATATAAAGATAACAAAACAAAAAAAAGCTTATGTGGCATATTTTCAAAGCTTTTAGCTTATGTGGCATTATTTGAGAGGTTATCTCACAATAATGATTTTTTTTATTTAAAATATGTATATAAAATATATTATAATAAAACTAATTACATTTTTGGTCCCCTAATATTTTGGAGAATTCTAGAAAATTTAGGAGTATTTATATTTTTAACCCTTTACTATAAGGAGTGTACATGAGTAGGTTTATATTTGATAGGGTTTAAAAATGAAACTTATGGATAAAGTTAATAATAACATATAATTAAAGACCTCTGTATTTTATAAATATACATAACATTTTATACGATTTTTTTAAAATAAACTACACCATAAAACTGAGCACTTTATTCTCTTTATTTGAGTATATTATTGCTATACTAAAAATGTAATTTTTAAAATATATCATGTGTTCCGGTTTACCACGATTTTGTCTCAAAACTGAATGGAACATTCATTAACATCTTTAAAAACATTACTTAAATGTTGTATTTTTGAATATAGCGCGTACACTAAACTAGTTAACTACTAGAGTAAGTAAGGGAACGTTTTGTATTTTACCTCCGTTATCAATTCCTTTATACACAAAACAATTAGGGTAAAGTAAAAAATTAGCCCAATCAAATCATGCCATGTGATAGTGCGGTTAATTTAATGAGAAAAAAAACAACATTCATCAACACTCATAAATCATATACATGTAATATTTAACAAATATCCTTCTGTTTTCATATCATTACTTTTTATACTTATTTTTCAAAACCAAGTCATTTATATAATAAACTCTTTATTTTTTCATACAATATTGTGAAATCTAATAAACTATGTTTACTTTAATTTGTTAGATCATCCATAACGAAGGTTATATGGACTAAGGTGCAATTAACAACATCCATAATTTGTTAAATATTAAAATCCTATGTGTAAATTTATGTAAATTTTTAACTGGACACTCTAATAAAACAAAGTATTGCTAGCTAGACTTGAGTGCAATTAGCAACACCTAAAGTTTTATATTAGAGCATCCATAGCATAGGTTAATTATATATACGGATGTGGCGCACCGTTAAATTTCAGATAATATATCATGGACGCTGGTAAACATCATGTACTTGTACTAGGGTCCAGGGTATTTATCACCAATAATGACATCTCCCCAATTTTATACTTCAGTTCACTTCCTGTTTACCCAAGGTCCCAACAAACATTCAAATAACACATTTTTCATTTTTAGGTCTCATCTAACATTCAAACAGCAATCAAATTAAGTTTCTTACTTGGCATCGATCTCTATTTTTGTTAGAAAAAAACTCATTGTTTTCGCTATACGCGAATCATTCCATACTTCCATTTAATGAGGTTAGTTTTTGTCACAACGTGTGTGTATGCAACAGCTTAGTTCTTTAATTTGTAGGTGCATGTTTAGAAGTAAACAATAAAGATTATACGCAAAAACAAGGTAGTTATAAGCAAGACAACATAGGTATATATATAAAAAGAACAGTACTATTTGAACCCAAAGGAACTACAACTCAAAGCGACATACACAACCATATACGTCATCTTCAAACTAAACACTGATCTTCTTATTTTTATTTTTATTTTAATTTATATATAATGCCTCATTGATCGAACTTCCAAATCTTCCATAGATCCTCATTGCACCCTGCAAAAAACAATTATCGATCATAGTTTAATTAGTTTGTAAAATAATTTAAAATCTCAAGACACATGTTGGTGGATAAATGATGTGTCTCACAACCAAAAAGTTACATGTTTTGGTGTATTCATCGTAAAAAGTTAGGTAACTGTTATTCAGAATAAATTAAAAGATGTTAAAAAAACACATATTTAGACATACTTGGAGCAATCGGTGCTTGGGCTGATCTTGTAAGGGATGTTGACACCACACTTTCCAGGGAGGCTTGCAGCATTCGCAGCATTGATACCCGAGTTGGAAGAGTAAGCATTCTTCAAGCACCCACATGCAGTCTGGCGATCAGGGGTGGATTTGGCAGCATTATTTAGTGCTCTTACTCCATTGCAACATGCCGGTGGCACAACACCACCTTTGCTTAGGTAGCCAAGGCATGGTGCCAGGTTGCTAACAACCTGACCACAAGTAATTGCCTCTGCATAGGGTGCAACCACCACCATGCAAGCCACCACCGCGCATAACACCATCATTGTCATCTTTGCCATTTTTGAAGTGTAACGATTAACGTTGTGGGAAACGATAGCTTTTTTTTGTATGTTTCTAGTTAAGGTTTTGTTGGTGCTAGAAACCGTTGTTGAGGGTTTCAATTTATAGCTAGGGGTGTTGGTGTTTGTCCATATCCACGTGTGTATGAACGAATTAAAGTAGGGGGTCGGTTTAGAACTTGTTAGATGGAAGTTGGTTTTTTCATTAACTAACGATACCCCTAACCACTTTGTTTTTTCAAGTTCACCAATAATGGCCGGATCTGTTTTAGTTACGTTTTGACATTTTGATCAACAAATTCAATCTGGCTCGATTCACTTTTTGGAAATAAATGCAACCCACAACCACTTGAGGCCGGGCTCTATTTTCATTCTCATTCTAGCCATATTAGAAAATATACCTTATATTCACTCTAAAGTCTAAACTTATTCTTAAAGTAAATACCATCTTTAACCACATGAGTAACAGGGTGTGCGGATGGGAGTTGGGAACACTTGCACAGCATGAAGTTTTGTTGAATTTAATAGTTAGTACATACACAATCTAATCCTGACTGACTTAAAAAAAATTAACACCGACTCGATTCAAATTCTTATATGAACCTTTAACTAGAATTTATGAGACTCAGCTCATTTAAACTTTGAGACCACATGTGAATCAATCCACAGGCTCCCTTTATAAATAATCTATAACTTCATACTTCAATAGTCCAATGTTATGTGGTAGAAACAAAAAAAATAAAAAAATAGGGAAAGAAATGGAAAATAATTTACACTGGCACGTTGCTAGTGTCGGTGTAATCAAATGTGGTGGTTGAAAAGAATAAATAGCAAATAAATAAATAATCACATTAAAACAGCCACAAGATCAAACCCAGGTAACCCAGGTTGGCTATAGAACAAAGGCTTTACGCACAAAAGAATTCGGATAAACTAGAAAAAAGGCGGCCCAATTAAATCACGTCACTTGACAATCAGGGGGCGGAACCACATTGATTCATCCGGGGACGGTCGACCCAGTTGTTTCTCGATTCATAGAGTAGCTTATATATCAAAAAGCCAAACACTTCAATCTTTTTTTTTACTGACCTTATTGTTATCTATTGACACCATTGTCTTTTTTTAGATATAAATGTTTTTAAAAATACAATTACAAAACTTTATAAAAAATTTAACAATTAACTAAAATAGTTTTTTTTAGTTAATTGTGAATAGGATTATTAATAAAATTAGGAGTAGTTGGGTTTGAGACGCTAAATTATTAACCCACTAATCTCTTGTCCCTAACATAATTCCCAAACACTCCCTAGAAACTCATCCCGGTCCATAATCTATGTCGACCCGAAATAGGTTTATGTTATTCTTTATTGACATTTTATACTTATTTTATGTCTTTTTAATGACAATGTCTTTTATTACGTGATCAGATCCGATCCGACATTTGACCGACCCGAAAAATAATGACAACTGGTTATCTAGATTGTTGAAATTCACGAGCTAAATTCAAATTCTTAACTCCACCACCGGTGACGATACAATCTAATGAGAAAAAACAACATTCATCAACACCGGTAAATCATATACGATTAATATATTACAAAAATCCTTCTATTTTCAAATCATTACCACTTTTTATACTTATTTTTCAAAATCAAGTCATTTATAAAATAAATTCTTTATTTTTTTTATAGTATTGTGAATCTAATAAACTATGTTTAAGTTTGTGTTATTAAAACCTTATTAAAGAATAGGGGCAATTGCATATATCCCCTTTCAAATCTTATAAATTGCATATTTACCCAACATATAGTTTTTATTGCATATTTCCCCATCATTGTTAAGAAATATTACAAATATAACCATTTTAAATTATTTTATAAAAATTAAATAATGCATTACCTTTTTTACCCTTGTTTAGTTACCCTAAAACAAAAACAAAAACCATATCTCCTTCATAATCATAATAAAAAGAATTGTATATAAAAATCTACAGAAAAAAAAATTACTTGTATATCAACGATTGTTTAAACATCAATCACGACAACCAAGTAAAGTTGATTTCTCATCATTTACAAAGAAGTAAAGTTGTTTAATGCTTTGAAGCCATTGCACATGTAAGGTTTTCTTTTCTTTTTGATAAATTTACTTAATTTCTTCATGGGCTCCAGTTGTATAAACCTTGAAAGGTTGAAATTAATGTTATAAACTACAATGATGGAAATGAATTGAGTCCAATTTGACATTTTAGCATTTGATTATTCAAATGCACACAAGTTGTTCGATGAAATGCCTATAACAATGATTATGATTATAGTAGATCGATACACAGGCTTAATGGAAAATCCGTGTTCTTGCTGCTGCTGTTGTGATTAATTTACAATGGTGTGCAATTGATTTAGGATGGGATTTACGAGAATTCATAGCAGAGGGATAATTGGATTTTGTATTTACGTAGGATTAGGAACGTTTAAGAATCTGTATTGTTAAAAGCTGTTGAAATCAAATGTTTCGGTTGTTATGCAAGTCTGGAATGATGAAGGGTGTTGAGTTTTGCAGCTTCAAAAGTTGGAGAAGATGTACATTTATACTTAAATGGATTTGGTTAAGTAGGAGGATTTTCATTATTTGAAATGGGTAATTTTGACAATATAAGAATTATTATAAAAGATGGGATATATGTAATATTAATTTTGAGTTGGGTAAATATACAAATAACATGATTTGAAGGGAGATATATGCAAAAATCCCTAAAGAATATTATGTTTTATTAATTGTTTTTATAATTTCCTAAAATTTTACCAATTCGGTGTTATACGAGCGTCCTAGATATATTATCTGAACCTTAACCGTGTGTCGCATCTTTATAACCTCTATTATGGATGTATGTTCTAATAAAAAATTTATAAGATGTGTCCATTTATTATTTATGTACTTACTACTTACTAAAGTGTAATGTTGGTTATGATCTTACGCTTTAATCCTCAAGTTTGGTGTTATTTACATATTTACCACACATATTGTCAACATTTGTTTGTTTTTTTAACTTTAATATATTTACGATTTTAATCCACGACTTTGACCACCGGCGAAGCTTCATTGAGGCGAGGGAGGGTCACGGCCCTCCCAAATTTTCCCGTTATAAGTACCGAGTCGTTGATATTTAGTTGATTTTTTTGTATATATTGGGTTTAGGCCCTCCTACATGTTCTAATTCGAGTTTAACGCATGATTTGTTTGAGGTTTGATTTGAGTTGCAGAGTTTGGAAAGATTTGTGATCGAGAAACAGCTTGAAAACTAGATTTAAATATGAACGGAGGTTCGAAATTTGTATCAGGAAAGATTGGCATAATTTAATTTGGTTAAAGGTGATTAAAAATGGGTTAAAGGTGTTGCCGGAGCAACGCCGGAAACCCACCGGAGAAGATGATTGAAACTTGGAAAGTCGGGACTGCAAAAAGAAGAGTGGTTGTAGTGTTTTGATGTATTTACACTTTGGTCCCTGGTTTATTACACATATTATATTTTGGGTTTAATAGTTTAAAATTAAAATTATTAAATAAATGATAATAGAACCTTCTAAATTTATATCATTTTTATAAAATAAATGACACAATTTAGGATTTTAGGGTTTAAAGAGTTTAATCTTAATTCTTGATTGTTGATGGAATTTAGGGTTTAAGGGGACATGATTAAGAATAAATGAATAAATTTTTTATATTTCAAGTTTTATTGTTTTACCCGACTCGGATCCGAATCGCCGACCCGAACATATGTATCAAAACATAACGTTAGAAATTTTTTTATAAGTACCATGGATTTAGGCCCCCCTATTATTCAATTTCTGGCTTCGCCACTGACTTTGACTATTATCACTTTGGCATCTGATGAGTTAGCCAGTTTTTGACTTCGACCCCTTACTCTATTTTGACATATTTATGACTTTAACCCTCCAGATTTGACTTGTTTATTGTATTGACATCTAACTTTGGATATTTCTTTTATCTTTTAATACGTGACATATTAATGTATGAGACATTAATTTTTTTTTAGTAACGCATGTTACAAAGTCATATACGCGAAATGCCCAACTGCACAACCTAATTGTTGCATTACACGGTCCGGTCTAAAATCTTATTAATTAATATTTGACAAGTGTTCTTATAAAACTAATTTATTTTACTTGTATGTGTACATGATGTACTAGATGTCCAGGCCTCGTGGGTCCTTATCACCAATATATAATGACTTCAATTCAATTCATGTTTACCTAAGATCTCAACAAGCATTCAACCAACACATTTTACACTTTTAGGTCTCATCTAACATTCAAACGGCAATCTAAGTTTCTTACTTTGACATCGATCTCTATTTTAATTTGCTATAAAAAAACTCATAGTTTTCGGTGCACTGGTTTTTGTTTTCATGGCTACGTGATTCGTTCCACTTAATATATGAGGTTAACTAGTTCTTGTCATAACAAGTGTGTATACAAAGATTTTACGCAAATAAACAAGGTTACGAGGTAGTTATAAGCAACAAAACATAGTTATATAACAAGAACACTATTTGAACCCGAAGGAACTACAACTCAAAGCGACATATATACACAACCATATACGTCATCATCAAGCTAAACAATGCTCTTATTTTTATTATAATTTTAATTTATATTATATAATGCCCCACTGAACTTCCAAATCTTCCCATAAATCCTCATTGCACCCTGCCAAAAAAACCATTATATAAGTACATATACATGGTCATAGTTTAATTAGTTAGCTAGTGAAATAAATTAAATCTCAAGACACATCCATCTTGGTGGATATAAAATGGTGTCTCACAACTAAAATGTTATGGCGTATTTATCCTAAAAATTCAGATACCAGTTGTTAAAAAAATTAAAAGAAATTAAACAAAAAACGTATTTAAACATACTTGGAGCAATCGGTGCTTGGGCTAATCTTGTAAGGGATGTTGACACCACACTTTCCAGGGAGGCTTGCAGCATTCGCAGCATTGATACCCGAGTTGGACGAGTAAGCATTCTTTAAACACCCACATGCAGTCTGGCGATCAGGGGTGGATTTGGCCGCGTTATTTAGTGCTCTTACTCCATTGCAACATGCGGGTGGCACAACACCACCTTTGCTTAGGTAGCCAAGGCATGGTGCCAAGTTGCTAACAACCTGACCACAAGTGATAGCCTCTGCATAAGGTGCAACCACCACCATGCAAGCCAACACCACACATAAAACCATCATTACCGTCCTTGCCATTTTTGAAGTGTAACGATTAATGTTGTGGGAAACGATAGCTTTCTTTTGTATGTTTCTAGTTAAGGTTGTTGGTGCTAGAAAACGTTGTTGAGGGTTTCAATTTATAGGGGTGTTTGTCAATATCCACGTGTGTATGAACGAATTAAAGTAGAGGGTCGGTTTGGAACTTGTTAGTTGAAAGCTGATTTTTTCATTAAGTAACGATACCCCTAACCACTTTGTTTTTTCAAGTTCACCAATAATGGCCGGATCTGGTTTTAATTACGTTTGACATTTTGATCAACAATTTCAATTTGGCTCTATTCACTTTCAAAATTCTAGACTTTTTTACCAAAATGGTGTAGGTGTACAAATTATTTACCAATATGGTGTAGTTTGGAAACTATTTACCATAATGGTGTACTTTGAAAACTTAATTCTTCCTCACTCCTATCTCTATTGGTTGGTTTATAAAATTATTTCTAAATGGACTTTTAAATTAAAAAAAACTTTTAAATCTTTTAGTAATGATTTCATTTAAACTTTTGGAATGTCTTTTAAAGAGAATTTTTTTAATTTCCACTATTTATTGTTCTTATTTTTCAAAGTGCTGTATTAATTTTAAATTTGAATTTCAATAGAACTTATTTTAATTCTTTTAAAACTTTATAAATAGACATTTTGCTAATTTATTTTTTTAACTTGTTTAACATGTTTTAAATTTTTAATCGAGCTATTTGTAAATATATTAATAAAGTAGATTTTCATTAAAAAATTTATTTTATATTCATCATGATAAGGAAAACATGTATGACACGCATGGCGGCGGTGTCATTTGAAACGTGAAAATTTGAATATTTGCCAAGTTCAAAACTTGAGGTTCGGTTTATGGTTTGCGTATTGATGAACTAGTGAGTACGATTCAGTTTACAACTTTTATAAATGTTTTGGACGTTAACTTTTTTCATGGTTCAACAACACATACGTTGTGTCCCTATATAAACGTAACGTTTTCTTTGTGGTGATGAATATAAATAAAAAAAAATAATTTAAAATTCTTTAGTTAAACATCTTACGAATAACTCGATTAAAAATTTAAAACATGTACGTAAAACAAGTTAAGGAAATTAAAATAAAATATTTCTACTTAAAAATTTATGAGACTGAGTCTATTTAAATGTTAAAACCAACCGCTATGTAAAAATCAAAAAATATAACATTAAATTTATTTGGATAACTAAGCCCGGCCATTAAAAAATCATTTTGTAAATTTTAAGTCCGAACATATATATAATCCATGGAAAAAATATATGCAGAAAACATATGGTTAGAATTTTGTACTTTAGATTATTAATTTGGTTTATTGATATGAACAATGTGTTATATGAAAATAGGGTATGGATTAGAAACTCAATAACGTTTGAAATTTATAAAATGTAAAACTAAAGAAGCTCAATCACACAAATGATAAATGTACTGGTCGTATATAGCAAGCTAAGAAAGACCGAGTATCGAATCCAAAGGATTCGACTTTACATTCAATAATGGATCTTCGTTAGTTTCTTTCGGTGTGATTTCTATTTTTTTAATTATAAAAACTAAAATAAATAAATAAATAAAGGTAAGTTACAAATTTAACCTAGAAATGAGATTTAAACAAATTTAATTTTTAACTAAGAAAAACTAAGTTGAAAATAAGCTAAGAGGATGACAAATATCCACTTAGGCGAGAATCTTGTTAATAATCTAACGGGTCTCTGTTTCAAGAACTATTAGCACCATATCTAAGGATATAAACACTTAAGAGTGAGGGGAGTCCACCCCTCACCATCCCACACCACCCCACACTTTTTACTCCACCCCACATCCATCTCACATCCACCCCAAATTATCCGGTATCCACCCCACACCACCCCAATTTAATAAAGTAGCCGTTAAAAAAGAGAGATGGAGGGGGGGGTCCACATGTCCAATGTTCAAAACCATCGGGGAAGAATTCGGGGAACATACCCCAAATTGCACCCCAAACTTCGGGGCTGAAGGGGGGTGGGGCGGTGTTCCCACGCGGGGCCGATTCGGGGCCACACCCACCCCACATCCACTCCGTCTACTCTAAGACAATCTAACACTTCACTACCTCCTAAAAGGTCTTGTGTATCCTAAAATGTTCTATAAGAGCAGCCGGAGTGGGTGTGGGGTGGGTGCGGCCCCGATGCGGCCTCGCACGGGAACACCGCCCCACCCCCTATCGGGGCCGAAGTTTGGGATGGTTTTTGGGGTGAGTTCCCCAAGTGTATCCCTGAAGTTTTTGACCGTTAAACATGTGGGTCCCCCTCCCAAACGGCTGTGGGGTGGTGTACTGCGCGTGAGGAGACGAATTTGAGGCCAGAGAAGGTGGGGATTGAGAGGGTGGAGAGGGACTGTTGGACGGCGGAGGGGGTGGAGGAGCCATGGCGGGGGACGGCGGAGTGAGAGAGAGAGAGAGAGAGAGAGAGAGTAAGGGAGGTGGTGGTTGTAGCCATGGTGGTTGAAGATGAAGATGAAGATGGAAGGTAGATGGATGAGTTTTTGGATGAAGATGAAGATGGAAGGTATGGTTGAAGATAAAGATGGAAGGTAGATGGATGGGTTTTTGTCACTTTTTGGATTGTTTTATAAATAATTTTATTTAAAAAGTGATTAAAATATGAGAAATAAAAAATTAAAAAATGATGTGGGGTGATGTGGGGTGGATACCGGGTGATTTGGGGTGAATGTGAGGTGAATGTGGGATGGAGTAAAAAGTATGGGGTGATGTGGGGTGGTGAGGGGTGGACTCCCCTCACCCTAAATGGTTAGTTCAAGCTTACAGTGTGAAGGGGTAGTGTAAACTACTTCCAGGTGTACGTCTAAATTATCCTAAACTAGATCTCATTCTAGTCTCACTAGTCCAAAACCTTATCAATAGACTTAATCAACAAACTAAGATCAGGGACCAACTTTATTAATATGATAAAAGGCAAGGTAACACAAATTACTAGTTTTAATCCAGCGAAACCCACTCCCGTGTGATCTAAACCTAATCAAACTAATAAAATGATGAAGTCTACAATCGTTCACCTCCGAGTGTCAAGATCGGCTAGCACAGCAACCCATAATCATAACAAAAACCTATCTTATGGGTAACAATTCCTGAGTATACACAAATAGTATATCAACAACAAGATTTAATACTAAAAATGTGAACTTCATCACCATGTTATCAAATCAAGAAAACTATATCCATAATCAAGATAAGTAAATATGTAACAACACAAATCACATGATCAATGCTCATTTTGCATCCAAATACCACAATTAATCTTGTTTCTCAATAAACACACATTCAATATGTCAAAATCAACCAAGGGTCATCAAAATTATTAACATTCATCTATAATGCCTAATTAGATATGCAAGATTTAGCCAACCATCATCAACATCATCAAATCCAACATCAATAAGTCTAAGTCTAGATTTAGCATCATCTCAACAAAAGATAAGAAAATTAACTGCAAATATTCAAAGTTAAAGTAAACCACACCCAAATTGGTCATCAATCTTTAATCAAAGCACGGTTCTTCAGGATCTTCAACTTTAATACACGCTAAAACTGTAGATCTAAGTCTTTAACATTCAATTCAAGTCTTGATCTTCACACCAAAGCTTTGAATCTTCAACTTAAGCATTCAAATCTTGGCACTCAATTGATCTTCGATCCCCTGCTTATTTCCTTTGTTCTAGTCGTTTGTGTTTGAAAATATGATAGGAGATGCCATAAAACCCGTTAAAAGATAAATATATAATGAAAAACTAGGATTTTATTTCGTTAGGAGGCCCATAGAACCATTGGGGGCATGCTGCTGAGGCTTCCAGCGAACCTCTAGGGCGGAAATTTCAACACCAGGCGCCTAGAGAACCTTTAGGCGTGCCTGGCATGGGATTTCTAGTGAACCTCCGAGTTGCCGCATGAATTATTTTCTTCATTTCTTTTCGTTTTCGACCCGTCTCGCCCCAAACCTGCTTCTTTTGTTATAATTTACGTACCTGAAACAAGAACAAAATAACACAAATATCAAAAAAGAAACAAAGTTATTTACATAAAAAGATGATAAAATGTGGTAAAATGTAGGGGTTTACACGATTGGGTTCCAAATCACGAAACCGCCTAAACTCGTCATCGGTTCGGTTTCGCGGTTGGTTTACGGTGTATACAAAAACAGTGTATAAATGATTTGGTTTACGGTTCATACCAAAAACCGTTCGTAAAAAAACGGACTTGACCGTTCATTTGTGTGTATATATGTGTTAAAAATATTTAATATATATGGGCTGTTATAAATTAAATAATGATTTGGATGGTACGGACATCGTTTTGGATGGCTTGGACGGCATTGTAGACGTTCACATCTATTAAGCTTGTTTTTATACGTATGATGTAATATAATTACTTATTTAGCTTGTTGGTCATATATGAATTCCTTTCAGCTGTAAGTTGTCTTTATTAACAGGTTTGGACTGGTTTTTTTCTACATTCTGCTGCATAAAATGAGCTGTATTTTAGCAGTTTGTTTTTTGGGCTTAAAGTTGGCAAAAAAATTCAACAGGTTTTTTCAACAGTTTCTAATTTGGCCAAATTATACAGCAGTTTTTTGGGCTTGGTCGAAATGGGCCTAAAAAACCCAAACCGTGAAATCAAACCGTAGTAAAGTTCAGTTTGGTTTTAAATTTGAACGGTTCGGTTTTGGTTTTTAGTATTAAAAAACCGTTAGTAATGGTTTGGTTAATGTTTACCTAAAAACCGTGAAAACCGGACCATGTACACCCCTAGTAAAATGTTACAATAAACTTTGTCATAAACTCCATAAAAAGTTTATGGGTCTGCTACTATTTTATTTTATTTTATTTTATTTTATTAAGCAGTAACATCTTAATTTTCAAAAAAAAATACACTACAACCTAATTACAACATGACTAGAAATCTTAACCCAATTATCATAACACAAATATGTTACAAATGAGCTATTACTAACGAGTAATATTGTTATTACACATATTATGAGACTAAATCCATTGGTTTAGTTGTGCGCATCGCACTAACGAGCCCCAAACAGGTCGCATCGCACACCCCACGTGTAACATTCGATCTCTTATTTCACTATTATTGTTTGTTTTGCCCAGGGATAAATTAACCCATAAGATAAAACGATTTAATATTCTTGAGATAATATTAATTGGTAAAAATTCACTTTATTATAAGTAGAGTGAAATGCTTAAATTGTCATTTAAAGTTCGTGTCTTTTTAGTGAGTCTTATTTAGTTAATTTATCGTAATATGTAGAGTATATGGCTAAAAATAATCCCAACTAACACCTATTGGCCGAGAATACTCTCAACTCAGTTTATTCCCTCCAGTGGTCCCAAATTCAACTTTTTTGGCCTCCAGTGGTCCGCCGTTAAGTGCACTTAACGGCCGTTAACTTTTTTTTGATTTTTTTCGAATTTCAAAACAAGGTTTTATGGAAATTGATCGGGAGGAGTATATGATTCAATTGATGTAAACCTTACCTTGAACTGGTGTTCCAAACGACAAAACGGTCTTCAATCGGGTGTTTAAAACCTAACGGTGCTTTAACCGGATATCAAAATTAAACCATTTGGAGCAACAATTGGAAGTAAGGTTTACATCAACAGACTCGTATTCTCCTCCCGATCAAAATCCCTAAAATATCGGTTTGAAATTCGAAAAAAAATAGAAAAAAAGTTAACGGCCGTTAAGTACACTTAACGGCGGACCACTGTATGCCAAAAAAGTTGGATTTGGGACCACTAGAGGGAATAAACTGAGTTGGGATTATTTTCGGCCAATGGGTGTTAGTTGAGATTATTTTAGGCCAATTTGCCCATTAATAATTGATATTTAATTTTAGTGGGCCTTGAATTTGTAAGTACCTGTAGACAATATAATACGTGTAAAAAGAAATGTGGACCAAAGAAATGAACCAATAAGAGTCGAACATGCGTTAACTATGTTCAATAAATATACACAAGTACAAAATCGAGCATTGAATAGATAAAGTCCTTTCACACGTGATCATTGCCCTTCATGTCTTCGAAATGTATCTTAAGAGAGACAGCAACATGTACATGTACGTGCTATTAGAATTAATTGCCATTGTATGATTGAAAACGATGTTTTTGGGAGTGATGGCCACAAATGGATATGGCTTGGTGAAGACTAAGGAAAGAAGGAGTGGGAGAGACAAGGAAGACGAGCTCTCTTCTCGTCATCACCTCGTCAGAGGAGGTACGTGTCCTCCTCGTCTCCTTCTCAGCTTTCCCCCTCACATCACGACCTCTTCCACGATAAGGGAAGCTCGTTCACGAGCTCTTCTCGTCTCTTCCACTCCTGTCTCTCTAATGAGACATGTGTTTTCTCTCTTAAATTACTCCGTATGATCTTAAGTAGAACTGCTTCTCATCGGATTTAAACCTTATGTCTTTATTGATTCCACCATAGTTGAATCGTCTCAAACTTTATTTTATTTCAATAAACTAAATTAATATTAAAAATACGGTTTAATCTTAAATAATTAATCTAAATAACAGGTAAACATTGGTTTTAAACTTTTGCAATTTCTAATTATTTTTCCAAATAAATATCTAATAAGTTTCGTAAGTTCTTTTCGTTTGGAAACGCATTTCATAATATTTTTTTTTTCAATTTTTAAAATGTTTCATAAATTAATTTTTTTTTCATAAAACACAGTAAATATTTTGATTTTTTAAAAGTAATTCTTTTACAAATTTTAAACATGTTGCTATTTCCATGTTACCGTATTTTAGAAAAACTAAATGGTTACAAGCTATATATGTTATATATATATAAGACTGAAACATCAAAGTACACTAGCTTAAGTTATCTACATGAAACGAAATAAAGTTTAAGTAGGCCTAATTAAAAAATATCATTTATGCTTCTTTAAAATTACCCTCAAAATAAAGAAAAGGTAATGTAACTGTTGTAACAATCATATAATTTAATTCCCAACACAAAAAATATGAGACTTAATTATACCAATAGGACCCGTGGTTTATACAAAATAACAAGTTTGAGTATTAAGTTTTTTTTGTTGCAAGTTTGAGTATTGGTCTTCTAACTTGTAACAGTAGGTCTTAACACTAACAAAAGTTAGTTTTGCTGTTAACTTGAAGGATAATTTACTCTTTTTATATTTAGGTACCATTTTGTACCTTATGTTTGTTGAGAGACTGCTTATATAAATAATTTTTTTTCACAATCACCTACAATGTTGTCATCTTCCATAATCTCCGGCATACCAAACACACAACCAACACATGCTTATCTTCACCTCTGATCGGTAGTTCGGTTACTTCGGTACCATACATTAATAAATCACATCGTCAATCTACAAAAGATGTTGATACTATAGTTGGATTAAACGTCATGCGTCTGATCAATGAGCCTATGCAATTGCTTATGGATTAGATAATGAGTCTGAAATTGTTGGCAGGTTAAAGTGAGGGTGGTGCACTGTCTAGTGTTGCTCGGATGGTACCGAAGTAACCGAACTACCAATCGAAGGTGAAGATGAGCATGTGTTGGTTATGTGTTTGGTGTGCCGGAGATTATGAAAGATGACAACGTTGAAGGTGATTGTGAAAAAAAATTATTTATATAAGCAGTCCCTTAACAAACATAAGGTACAAAATGGTACCTAAATATAAAAAGACTAAATCACCCTTCAAGTTAACAGCAAAACTAACTTTTGTTAGTGTTAAGACCTAAATCTGTTACAAGTTAGAAGACCAATACTCGAACTTGTAACAAAAAAAACTTAATACCCAAACTTGTTATTTTGTATAAACCATAGGTCCTATTGGTGTAATTAAGTCAAGATATGATAAAGGAAAACTCAGTGCAAAAGCTAGGCTCTTTCATACATAAGGTTCATGAACGCTTGTAACGCCGGGTAACTCTGAGTTTTATCACTTTATGTACGCATCATTATCTTGTATTTCTATAAAAACTGTATGTTTGTATTAAGATATTGTTGGAAATTTAATGAAAACGAGTGTTTTCATTAATTTTGAACACTAATAAGTAATAATTAAAGATGTTTGAACCATAAAGTGTTGAACCAATAAGAAGTCTGAACCATTAAAAGCTACTATATTGCTTTTAACTATTCAAAGGCGAATGTCTGACCAATTCAGATAAGAAGTCTTAATCATTCAGAATCTGTATAATTCTTAACCATTCAGAGGCAAACATCAGAACCATTCAAACATCTATTCATGAAACAAATAATCTGAATAATTAAGTGTTGAACCATTCAGACATCTAAACCATTAAGAGGCTAAAACACACAGTCCCTTAATCGGGTATCTTTAACATTTTAAGTAGCAAAGATTTTTAGTTTTGGTATCTTCCTCTATATATAGTTCGTACGAAGGGTGTCTTTGAGAGCGTATCATGTGCGACCGCATAAGACCCATGTTTAATTTAGAGTGCCCAAAAATATTATTTTATATCTAGGTACGTAGCGTAGGTCAATTAACACATACTAAAACTAGGGAAAAACCCTTGAAACCTCAATATGATTGCCTAGTAAACCAATAGTTACTAAGCCCCGTAGGTCGTAGCTTTAAATATTTATTGCTATAACAATTATAATGGTAAATTAAAGAATTGTGTCTGCATATATGTATATTTCTCTGCTATAATTAAGAGGCTATATTTACTTGTCACATACGGCCTCCAAAATCTCGGAGATGGTTTGGTTCAAACAATATGCAATAACCCCTTTTTGTATTGCGTGTGTTGTTTTAGTTTATTTTTGCAAATATATTGTTAGACTTTAATTATATAAGTCTTGTTAGGAATGTTTATGGTGTTATTTAGTAATAACTTAAATTTGTATTTTAGAATGTATTTGTATTATTTACAATAGTCTAGGGACTAGATCGATTAGAAAATAAACCTACAAATGTGCAGCATCACGAAGTTCACATGCATATGCAACTTCTGGCAAGACAAAGGACACAACGATTGAAGAATGGAAGTTGACAGTTGATTAACTGTCATAACCGTCACAGGATTAATATAAATAGATAGATAGATTTCAACAATTGTAAGTGTGTTTTTTTTTTAACAATATTGATATGAATAAAATCAAATTCTTGATGTATCTTGTGTTGAATTCGATCATGTGGATATGAAATCCTGTTTCGAACATATATTTGTTCCTGTATGTATTTGTTCTTATTGCTAGTTTTCAACTTTTTAATTGACAGCAGATTAGATTATTAATAACTAACATATATGTCCGGCCGGTTAACTTTAATCATGTTTAGAAATAATAAAAGATTACGATAAGCATGCAAAGTTTTATAACTAAGTTGCAACATGTATAGTTGCATAACAAGAACACGTACTATTTTGAACCAAAGGCATCACTAATCAAAGAGACACATAACATATGTCTTCCTTGAACGAAAACAATGCTCTTTAGTACGTTTATTATAATTCATATATAATATAATGCCTTCATAAACTTCTATCTTCTTTCCATGCACCCAGCTTCACTGCACCCTGAAAAATCAACATATATACACATCAATACAAACTTTGAACACATATACGTACGCATGCCATTCGCTCGTATAATTAAAAGAAGGGAAAATTCCCAAAATGTCCCTTTTGACCGTTGACTTCCCAAAATGTCCCCTTTGACTTCGTCATCCATAGGCGTCACGACTATAGTCGTTTTAGTCGACGCCTACGAATTCTAACAAATAACAAGCTTCCACATGTCCAAAGTGGTGGACGCCTATGGGCTTTGTCGGAAAACGACTATGGTCGTCCACCACTTTGGACACATGGAAGCTTGTTATTTGTTAGATTCCGTAGGCGTTGACTAAAACGACTATAGTCGTGACGCCTATGGATGGAGAAGTCAAATGGGACATTTTGAGAAGTCAACGGTCAAAAGGGACATTTTGGGAATTTTCCCTTAAAAGAAATATAAACAAAAGCACTTATTGAACATACTTGGAGCAATCGGTGCTTGGGCTTATCTTGTAAGGGATGTTGACACCACACTTTCCGGGGAGGCTAGCAGCATTGCCAGGGTTGATTCCAGAGTTGGAAGAGTAAGCAGACTTTAAGCACCCACAAGCAGTCTGACGATCAGCCGGTGTTTTTGCAGCATTATTGAGTCCTTTCACACCATTGCAACATGCGGGTGGCACAACACCACCTTTGCTTAGGTAGCCAAGGCATGGTGCTAAGTTGCTAACAACCTGACCACAAGTGATAGCCTCTGCATAAGGTGCAACCACCACCATGCAAGCCACCACCGCACATAACACCATCATTGTCATCTTTGCCATTTTAAAGTAGATGAGCACCGACTGATTTATGAAACGTTTTCTTTGTTGTGTTTGTTTCTAAGGTTGTTGGTGTTTGATAATGTGGTGGAAGGTTGTGATTTATAGGGGTGTATGTGTGTATGAATGAATTAAAGGAGGTGTGGGCTTGGTACACTTGTTAGTTGGAAGTTGGGTTTGACATTAATAAACGCTACACCTAGCTAACTTTGCTGATCTTTGATCTTCAACAAGTGTAAGGTTAACGTTTATTCCATTTGAGCTAGCTAGCTAGCACATGCATCATAATAATGGAGTGTGCTTAAATAGACTGCGAACGAGCGTACTAGTGCCGACCATGTTTGACATTTTGATTAGCTAACTTATCTATAACTATTATATGTTCAAATCATAAATTTAATAAGGTGTTGTTAAACATGCTCTCAGTAAAAAAAACTAATATCCCTCCTAAAATGAGAGTACATTTACTCATTTAGTCACTCACTAATCACTATCAATATATGTTACTTGCTCGTAGAGGTATTATGCTTCAATCAAGTTATGGTAAAAAAAACTCTATGGATCGATGGAGGAATAAGTGGAGCACTTGTTTATTACTTGTGTATTTATTTGCAGCCAAGTTATGGTAAAAAATCAACGCATGGTGCCGGATCAACCCGGTTTACGCTTTTTCTTTTAAGGATCTTATGGAGATATATAGCATATCTCCATGGAGATAAGTATTATAATAAGGGGTGTAAGTTATGATCATGGCAACAATATATGGAGCATCCGGAAACAGGGAAACATAGAAATAAGGTAACTTTTGATCAAATTCATCCATATGCACATGCCATTAATCTCGTTGAGACCATGGTCACCACATAATTGTGGATGAGGGCGTGCAGCGGAAACAAGGTCCGATCTCACTGTTGGAATTTCCGATAGATCTGGGTTGATTGTCATAAGTACATTGTTGTCTGCTGTTGTTGGATGTGTTTTGGTTTATTTTATTTATACTTATGTGGATTTTAGCTTTTTGTTAGCTTCGGTTTATATAATATTATTTGTTGTAAAAAAGGTTAAAATATTTTAATCACTAAGTATTAAATTGTGTGGGTCTACCTTTGTAGACAAAAGAATACGTGTAAATGAAATTGTGGATGAAAGGGTTAACCAATAGGAATTGAACATGTTGACTAGAAGGGATGGATCCAATATGTAATGAACGGGTCGGATTCATTGGAATTCACCGCCTTTTAAAATTATAATAGAAATTATATAAAAAAATTCAGAGTAAATTCATAAAAAATCTTGAAGTAAACTCATATAGATAATTAAAAGTGGATTCAAATGTTAAAGTTCTCATAGATGAGTTGAAATTTAACAGAATTACTCTACAAATTGTCAGAGGTTCGATTCTCTAGGTTCTATTATTCATATACGTATTTCATAAGAATTCTTTTTTTAATGGACTTTAACATTTTGGGGCTTCAAATCGTGAAACGCTTCTCATGTCATTCTAATTTTCAAAGTGTAATATTAACTTATTGTATCACATTGTTATTATGTTATAAACATAACCCGGTAACCCGATCCAAACTGTTAAACCGACCTGATTTTTTTTGTCCGATTTCATTAAAATTGAAACACCTACAAACAGTAAACACACTGATAAAAATTTCTGAATTCATCGTTATAATGATATAATGACTAGTGATCAATAGTTTTGCATCAAAACCTGGGTAACAATTAATATATATTGATAATAGAAGTGTCATATATGGTTTAAGACTTTTTGTTAGTTCTGAACTTTTTGTTGTGTACTTGTGTTTATCAACTCAAAGATTTGTGTTTGCTTCATGTTTGAATGTGTTACAAAAGTTTTGATGATGGTATATATTGTCCCAGTTGAAAAAAAATGTTGCGTATCACATATTTTGTTTAGACTTGTACATACTGGTTTAATTGTTCTAGTATAAAGGGTGAACCAAATTGTTTAGGTGTGGTTTTAAATCAATCAATTAACCAGTTTGAATGGTTTCATAGTTTGAATGGTTTCATGGTTTTAAAACGAATCATAAACAGCGTTGCAAACAACCATGCGGATACGTATCGAGTCTTGTGTACCTTTGCTTCATTGAAGGGTCTACCTTTTTCCACCCTTTTCAAAGAGTCTACAAGATAAGGTGAAATAAATGAAGACAACAGTCGACGATTAACCCCTCTCGATTCTTATTTTGTTTCTGATAGTTTGTGTTAGAAAGAAAGTAAGAAACACAAACAAATATATATATATATATATAGAATAATCCATTAAGTTAAAAGCGGTTATCTTTGACGTTTACATTGATCATTACTGCACTAGACTATCTAGAATGGTTTCGAGCGTTAAATACAAAGTGTTCATTAAGTCAAATATTGCAAGCAGCAAGACTTATTCCACTTTGCAAATGGTTTGCATTTTGATTTTGTTTAGAAATTTGGATTTCAAGAACACTAATTGTTCTATAGAAGATGATACACAATCTGTACTCAGTCATGGAATTTAAAGCATGTATTGACTCAAGATGATTGTTGTTACAGTACCGTAACACTGAGCATACCTGCAGCATTAATCTTTTAATAATAGCATCTGATAACATGCCACAACGACATGTAAACATTGATCCAAGATTACACCAAGTTCAGCCTCAATCTCTTTGGCTGCAAGAAACGATAAAATTGGTCAACACAGAAATTAATATATCATTGAAACATGAACATACAACTTACTCAACTACTATTAGCACAAAATGGGACACATGAGATAAATTATCATGTACATAATTTGACTGAGAGAAAACACTTTTTGACCCCTTTGTCATTAAGTACATTAGTACTTGATTCACACATTAATTATTTACAAAAACAGATGGAAGTTATTTGTGGGTCAACCCAACCAGCCCTTAATAGCATCCAATAAAAACATGTTTCAACTTTCAACCAGAACCCATTTTGGCCCGTTACATGACTCACCCATTTTGTCCCCAATCTTTGATGTATTACTATCCACTTGACCACATAAAGTCAAAGTGTGTCAATTTTTTGCAAAAATAAATCCTACTTACATATTTCCGTGCAACTTCTTTGAGAAACTTCTTTGGAAAATCCAAATATTCAGCGCAATCGTTCTTCACAATTGCAGTAAGATCGTCTCTGCCAGCATTTTCAAGATTTCTTATCATAATTGTTAAGGTTAACTCATCTGGTATGCAACCTGATGCTTTCATTATTTCATATGTTTCCATTGCCTTCTCTATCATGTCCACTTTAAGATATGCTCCAATTAGCTCCGTATAGGCCCGCGTATTTGGTTTTAAACCTTCTTCTATTAACTCAGCAAAAAGCTTCTCTACTTTATCTACAAGTTTCTTTTTTCCATACATTAACATCAAGTCGCCATATAGAGAGTGATCTGGTTCGTACCATGCTTCATTTCTGATAAATTCAAACACCTGACACCTGAATGCATTTCAGATAAGATGTAATCTTGAAATAATATAATAAACTGAAATTAGCAGACGCCATATTGTCATGCGCACGCAAAAAAAAAAGTCAACTTTTTTTTATATCTTTTTTACTTTTTACACAAATATTATTTTGCAAACTCCCGAACAATACCCTGAAAAGATGAAATAAAAGTCCTATTTGAACATAAAAACAATGCTATCATGTTAGAAATCAAACCCAAAAGTAGACACTGAGACAAGATATTGACCTCAACAAAATCTGACTTTTTCTTGTATTATAAAACTTGACACACGCCAACTTGCGACCCGAAAATTTTAATCCTACTCAAACTACGAAACTAAATCAACTATAAATGACTTAAAAGCTCTTTCCATACTAGCAAACACACGAACCAAATAAAAATTAACAATGAATGCATGTCAATCTTTGACAAAAAATTTGCATCCTGTGAAAACATACCCTACTCCTACAAGAAACTGCAACAAAGAATGTTGTTAGCTTGTTTCTATTACCTAACACTAACATATCTTCAACAATCAATCAATCATGATCATAAATCCTTAATCAATGGAAATATAAAACAGGTTGTTACTTTGTGCAGCCATTATTGCTTAATACTACTATACTAGAACTATACAGTTGATAATATCTTATTGCTTCTCTATGTCAGATTTTAGGGGTGTAAACGAGTCAAGCCAATTAGTGGGATCAGCTTGTAAAAAAGCTCAAACAAGCCAATTAAACAACCTCAAACCCAACTTAAGCTCACGTAGGTCATTTAATAATCGAGCCCAAGCAGGCTCGTGAGCCGAAACAAGTTTTTTATTTATGTGGTTTTAATTCGAACAGATAATGAATTTTGAGGTGAGAAATGAAATGGACGTACCTTAAGAGCAAGGTCTAAATGTTGTTGCCTCTGCAACTCAGCAAAAGCATCCAACAAATCATCTTTAAGGAGACGATTGAGCTTAGAATTGAAGACTTGGTGCAGTTTAGAAGGGTTTTTGGCAGCTAATTTGAGGGATTGAACTGCTTGAATTGCTTCGGTTGATAAAACCCCGTCACTAGGTCGTCTCGGGCGCAGGGGTTTTCTCAATCCACAGGTTATTGTTGTTGTTTTTGCATATCTTGAGTGAAGTTTATTGAATCTAAATGGGTCTGAAGGTGTTTGTGGAAGCTGAAAGCTCATTGGAGATGAACCCATGTTGTTTGCATCAATGGGGGTTAGGGTTTTAGATAGATGATGAATAACAACCGCTTACAAGTTTTTTTTAAAACACTTTTCAGGGCGTTTGGGATTTGGTTATGTGAATAAAAGTCTTAAGGCCGTGTCATCCATTGATTTGAAAAAAAATATAAAACCGGTTAAAACTGCTATTTTTTTTAACGAGCAAACTATTTTACTTTTAAATTAAAGAGTTAATTGTAAAAATAGTCACTAAAGCTTGTATGGTTTTGTTAAAAATTACACTTTTAGAAATTTTTGCCTAAAAAGTCCCTACCTGGTAAAACTTGTTGCTAAAGCAGTCTCTGGCATTAACAACGTTAAAAAAAACTCCGTTAGTTGACTAGTAATTGACTAAAATACTCTTCTTCTTCATCACCACCACCACCACCAAATCACCTCCATCTTCAACCACCACCTCCAATCTTCATCAGCACCACTTCCTCCACCACCCTCAACCATCATTCCACAATCATCATTAGTTCGAACATAGCCCATTCGATTATCACCGAAGAAGTATCGGTGCCGGCTCCAAACATATCCTAAACCAAAACAACACATTAACATTGTAAAATCCATAATGTGATCATAACTCATCAAAATAAATAAGTCAATTGCGAAGTAATATCTAGCTACTACCATGATTACAGCTTTAATGTTATCATAACTCAACGGAAACTGAAGCTCACCATCATCTTTAAGCCTCAACAGAACATCAAGAACATCTTCGTTTTCGTAAGTCAGTACACCGTCACAACAACATTGTTGGTGATCAGAGATGATATCATCCAACATCTTATCAATCTTCCGGTGTTATCATAACTTCCGGTGATCAGAGATGATATCATCTACAACAACGTCGGTCGGTACACCGTCACAACAACGTTTTCGAACTAATGATGATTGTGAATGATGGTTGAGGGTGGTGGAGGACGTGGTGTTGATGAAGATTGGAGGTGGTGGTTGAAGATGAAGGTGATTTGGTGGTGGTGGTGATCGATGATGAAGAAGAAGAAGAAGGGGATTTTAGTCAATTACCAAACGGAGTTTTTTTAACGCTGTTAGTGCTAGGGACTGCTTTAGCAACATGTTTTGCCAGATAGGGACCATTTAAACAAAAATTCTTAAAAGTGTAATTTTTTATAAAACCATACAAACTTAAAGACCATTTTAGCAATTAACTCTAAACTTAATTTTAAATATATACTATTGTTTATGTTTGAATATTAATTTTTACTTCAAATGATACTTTTAAAAACAAAATATCTTTCACCGAGTCACCAACCTTAATAGAAACATATATTATTTTCTAGTAAAAATTATAATGTTTAAAGATTAATATGAAATCAATTATAACTTTTTTCTAGTATAAACATTATGATACTTTTACAAAATAATCAAAAAAATAGTGAATGATTTCCCACGGACGCATATATGTTGAAATTAAAGACGTGAGGAGTTTAAATTCTGTAAGATTAATTAAACTAGTAGTGTTTCATACTTTGGTTTCTTGTTGATTTCATGAGATGCATGGCAAGCTTTACTTTCAAACACTCATCAATGGCAGTGTAAGCTCCATGTATCGCTTTTATTCCACCGTCAAGTATCCTGCATCAAAACAACCACCAGATAAATTTCTACAACTTTGTACATCTGGCCGAATCACCCAAGCATTCAAAACCTTCAACTCCAACATACATTTGGACCCATCTCTCTACTCTCACCTCCTCAAGTCATGCATACAAATCCACTCACTCTCACTTGTTCAACAGCTCCATTGTTTGATAATCACATCTGGGTGTTCTTCCACCAGGTTTGTTACCAACCACCTCCTCAATGCATACATGAAATTTGGTCAACTCAAGATTGCAGTCCAGTTGTTCGACGTAATGCCCAAGAGAAACTTCATGTCTTGTAACATATTGATTGGAGGGTTTGTGCAAAGTGGTGAGTTGGATAAAGCGCGCAAGGTGTTTGATGAAATGCCTGAGAGAAATATCGCCACGTGGAATGCGATGATCGCGGGTTTGACGGATTTTGAAGTTAATGAGGAGGCTTTGAGGCTTCTGTCTGAAATGTTTGGTTTGGGTTTTTACCCAGATGAATTTACTCTTGGCAGGTGAGATGCATTTTGTTGGTTCATTTTGGAAATTTTGAAGCTGGGTTATGTGTTTCTTATATGATTCATTGATTTGGTTTCGGCCATTTGGTTTTAGACCACAAAATTTGCAAAAAGGGACATTGATTTTCAGCTCTTTTAAACTAAACATATCATAAAGAGCCGATCACTACCTTATTCAAGACAGCTATGAACGCTAAATTTTCGACTTCTTGGAGAAAAGAGAAAAAGCACACGGGTCCTTAAAACCAACCGATTAGAAAATATCACGTGTAATTGGAGGCTACAATCTAACCGCATTCTTTCCCAAGCCACTAAAACCTAGCCTTCATATCAAGCAAACCAATCACTAAATGCCACATACAATCTATGTGGCTTCTTTCCTAAATGGCTAAAACCTAACCTTCAAATCATAGGACCAATAAAAAAACCATCATGTGGCTAGATTGTTTGATGGCTAGGTTTTAGCCTCGTGGGAAAGAAAGTGGCTACATTGTAGCCACCAAGTTTGGTTTTATGACCCGTGTTTTTTTTCTCTTTTTTCATAGGAGACTCAAGTTCAATCCCTACTAGAGTCACTTTTGGTGGATACTGATAATGAAGCTCGTCACGGGCTATACTTAGCTTGTAAGGAGAGTTGTGGTGAGCCTCCGCTGCGTACGCAGTAATGGGGGAGCCCCAATGCCGACGAAAAACACCTATTAGTGTTAGAGGCGGGGTTTCGATCTCGGTCCTTGCATCTCTGAGTGCTTCGGTCATAGGCCGTTGCACCAACCACCGTTCTAAAAAAAGTTGTTTTAAATATGTTTATTGTTTAGTTTTGAGAGGCCTAAAAGTCAAGGTCCATTAGGCACATTTTGTGGTCAGCATGTTCATTTTGGTCATTTTTCTTGTTTTTGTCAGTGCTCTTCGAGGTTGTGCTGGTTTAAAAAGTCTAAATGCAGGCTGCCAGATTCACGCTTATGCAGTTAAATCCGGGTTGGAAACCAACGTGGTTATCGGGAGTTCACTCGCCCACATGTACATTAAGTCTGGAAGTCTAGTAGCAGGAGAAAATGTGATCAAATCAATGCCTTTTCATAGTGTTGCTGTTTACAACACGCTAATTACAGGTAGAGCTCAAAGTGGATGTAATGAGGAAGCTTTAAACCAATATCACAAAATGAAAATATCAGGATTCAAACCGGATAAAATCACTTTTGTTACCGTTCTCAGCTCATGTTCACAGTTAGCAACACTTGGTCAAGGTCAACAGATACACGCAGAAGCAATAAAATCAGGCGCTATTTCATCAGTTTCGGTCCTGAGTTCCTTAATCAGCATGTATTCAAGATGTGGGTGCTTTAAAGATTCTTTAAAATCATTTTCAGAAACTAAAATTCAAGATGTTGTTCTATGGAGTTCAATGATTGCAGCTTATGGGTTTCACGGAATGGGAAAAGAAGCAGTTGAGTTATTCAATCAAATGGAAAAAGAAGGATTAGAACCAAATGATGTTACTTTCTTGAGTTTACTCTATGCTTGCAGTCATTGCGGGTTAAAAGATCAGGGAATCAAGATTTTTGAAATAATGACAGAAAAATATAAATTAGCCCCTCAATTAGAACATTACACTTGTGTAGTTGATCTCCTTGGGCGTGCAGGTCGGTTAGAGGAAGCCGAAAATGTCATTAGATCAATGCCAGCAAACGTTAAGACGGATTCTATCATATGGAAAACTTTATTATCTGCTTGCAGAATATACAAAAATGCTGACATGGCAAAAAGAATAGCTGAAGAAGTCATACGGGTGGACCCACATGACTCGGCTTCATACGTCTTACTATCAAACATACAAGCTTCTGCTAAACAATGGCACGAGGTGTCAGATTTCAGGAAGGCGATGAGAGATAGGAGAGTGAAAAAAGAACCTGGTGTGAGCTGGTTTGAGATGAAGAATCAAGTTCATCAGTTTTGTATGAGTGATAAATCACATCCAGATTCGGAAAAAATCAAACTTTATTTAAAAGAGTTGACGGGCGAGATGAAAGTATTGGGTTATAAGCCTGATTATGGGTCAATTTTGCATGATATGGATCTTGAAGAGAAGGAAGATGATTTGGGTCAACATAGTGAGAAGCTGGCTATTGCTTTTGCTTTGATGAACACTCCTGATTGTGTTCCTATTAGGATTATGAAGAATTTACGGGTGTGTAATGATTGTCATGTGGCGATTAAGTATATATCTTTGATTAAAAAGCGGGAGATTATTGTGCGCGATGCTAGTAGATTTCATCATTTTAAAGAAGGCCAGTGTTCATGTGGAGATTATTGGTAAGAAGATGGTTATATTATTCAGTTAGTTTGGTATGTTTCATGTGTTTCCATGATTTATAGTGCTAACTTAGCATACAATTACATGTCTCATGTTTTAAGAGACAAGATCTTGAATACAAAGGTTAAAAAGTTCTTGTTTGTGAGCTTATACGTTCGGTTGTAGTTATAATGATGTTATTTAACATGAGAACTTGTTATCGGAAAACATTTGGACCTACTAGGCTATTACTTGTAATTAAGCGTAAGTTATTAGGTTGTTTCCGACATGCGTCCGTGAGTAGTGCGTTTGGTGACATGTCTAATGTCACCATGGTTAAGTTTTTTTTTTCACAACTTAATTATTTTAATATTAAAAAGTGAGCTGCATGTGTGAAATGTGTTATTTAAACGCATTCGCCCTTCGGCTATAATGCACATCCTTAGGTCTACACTATGTGCATGGCTACAAGATCATTAGGTTCTTATCTTAACGTATTCCCCCTTCGTGTGCTAGATACACATGTTATGTTTTGATGGCTTCAACAAGTATTACAGGATTAGCTTCTTTGATGGCTCCTATACTTACATGTGCCTAAACTGAAATCATAATAAAACTATGTTTTGATGGCTTCAACTGACCCCTTATAAACTTCAATTATGCTGTTAAATTATATGTAACCTGAAAATCATGAAACTAAACTGAAATCAAAAACCATTTTTTCAGAATTTGGTTAAACAAACATTTTAGTCGATTTAAAATTTAGAGTAAACTGCAATTTTAATTCATGTGTTTTGATACCATTAACAGTTTCAGTCCCATCTTAACAGTTTTGGTCCATGTGTTTTTATTTTCTAACAGAAATGGTTCCGAACACTAACTCCATCCATTTTTCCGTTAAGTCTCCCTCACATGCGGAGTAAAAATGTCATTTCTCTCACTCTTTTTGATTTGCGACTGAATAAAAATGTTAACATATATGATGGCCTAGATAAAAGAGGGGGAGAAATAACATTTTTACCTTCAGATGTGGGGCGCGTGTGAGAGACTTAACGGAAAATTGGATAAAGTTAGTGTTCGAGACCCTTTCTGTTAGAAATAAAAAACACGGAGACCAAAACTGTTAAAGTGAGACTGAAACTGTTAATAATATCAAAACATAAGGACCAAAACTGCAGTTTACTCTAAATTTTAATACAAATCCTCGGTTTTAGAGATATTAGCAACTTTTAGTCTATCCAAGTCTCAAATAAAAAAATTAAATACTTTTAACATTTTATAATTTCAACTACAGCTAAGCACGACTTTTAATTGTTTATAATTAACGACAAGTGGAGTTTGCCAATTGTTTTGCAACCAATTAAAGAGGGTACGTTTGGGGGAAGAGACTTTTTTTGTTTACGTGTAGCTTATCATTAACGTTTATACATAGATTGCGTTTAGAATGTTTAATGCAAAAATTTATACGTTAATTAATTGACTGGTCTAACCATTTATCTTTAAGTTACATACATTTTTTTACTTGAATATTATCTGTTTTTCCTTAAATGTTTAAGTTACTTAATTTCTAGTGCTTTTTAATATTAAAGAAAAGTTCAAAATCAAAATGAAATAATGTTACCATTTGTTACATTTCTCAATTAACACATTTTATATTTAAATCTGTTTAATATTATTTGCCATAAATAAAATGTTGTTCATGAATATGATAGAAACTAATGATGTTCAAGAATTATCTACATATATTTGCAGGGATCAACCCATCCCTAAAGGAGAAAGCAAAAAAGAAATCCAAATTGAAAACCTTGTCACCAAGTCTATGGCTACACCAAGCACAATCCAAGACATTTTTAGTGTAAAAAACGATAGCAGGAAGAGTCATCCGTATGCTACTAAAGAAATAAATGACGAGCTTATACAAGCTCAAATCTAAATATATTGTTATCTCATTTAATAATCTGAATTAAGTTTGAGCTTCATATGTCAAATATATCTAGGGATGTGAGCGTATAATGTATGAAAATATATGATGTCTATAGTATTATGTATGCTTATGAAGAAACAATATATATTACAGTATGTTATTTACATAAATAAGATATTCATATGGTTGTTGGGTTTCCGGTTATGTCACATGTCACCGTCTCATTCATCTACTCAATTTTTTTCATTTTCTTAAAAGAAGTTTTACGTTATAAATCAATTTATTTTAAAATTACCTCAAATGTGGACATGGTTGGGCTTTTGGGTGCTTGGTAGTTGGGTTTGTATGTTTGAGTTTTGAATCTCATATTTATTTTGAGTATTTTTTACTCTTTCCTTTTTCATTTTTCTTAAATAATTAAAAATAGCAATCGAGCCAACGTTGATCTTCCAAATGCTCGAGAGCCAACCTTATGTTTTAGACATAAAGCTCGAAACAAGTCAAATACAAATTTAAATTTTCCTAAGTTAAGCGAGTGCAACATGAATTTAGACTTTAAACAAGACTGCGATAAAAATAAAAATTAAAAAAAAGGGGGGCGAGTAAAAAGGTGGTTTTAGTATTTAAATTACTAGAGACAAAAGATGGAAGCAAACAAGCACGCCCTAAATTTTGACCAAACACAAAAATTAGTTATGTCATTTACTCTATCTATTACTTAAATGAAAATTTATCGAAACTCTATAGTTGATTGTTTTTAAAATCCAGTTGGAATGAAAAACTTGAAAACCAAATACATTAATACAATAATAATAATTGATTTGATCTATTTTACCTTGAAGAGTGTGTAAACTTAACTTCTTTTTTGGGGTATAACCGGGTAAGAATGTAGTGTGAAATGTGTATTGAGATAGCTTACAAAATCATTCATGTGTATTAGTGTATATATATATATAATTTACAAACATGGCACTGTCGGTGAAATAGAGTACATGTTAAGCATAATAGTTGTATATCAATTAATATGGTATAATTAACAACTTATTTTTATATCTTATATATACATGGTTGCATGTTACCAATGAGCCATGCATATCATCAATCTTTGCATTTGACACATTTTTTTTTATAAATTTTCTAATAAAGATGATGAGAGAACAATGGTTTTTCATTCTTGTATTGGTTGCTTTAGGACTTATGGTTCGTAGTACTAAGGCGGCAATAGGTATGCCGCCTGAGGCTGCACCATTAATCCGACATTTCTATAAGGTGCACAATACGTGTGCTAATGTGGAGCCGTTTGTTCGGCACCAGGTAGGGCTGGTATGGGCTAATGACAAGACAGTTGCTCCGAAGCTCATCAAGTTGTTATATGCTGATTGCATGGTTAATGTATGTCATTTTGATCTTCCACATTCAAAAACATCACCTTGCTATACCAGTTTTTATTACTACTTTGAATCTAATGCTTATGTCTGTGTTTAAATATAACAGGGGTGTGATGCATCGATTCTTCTAGACGGACCAAACACAGAAAAATCATCACCAAAAACACGCTTTCTAGGAGCATTCGTGCTTATCGACAAAATTAAGCAAGTCTTGGAAGCACGGTGCCCCGGAGCCGTTTCCTGTGCCGACATTCTAAACCTTGCAGCAAGAGACGCGGTTTATTTCGTAAGTGAAGGCCTTTTCATATTTAACATGATATACAAGTCGGTTTTATTGACATCAAAGTCAACTTTATGTTAAATTTCAACAGTCAGGTGGACCGTCTTACCCGGTTTTCTTGGGAAGAAGAGATGGACTTGAATCAAACGAAGCATGGATCGACTTTCCCTCGCCCTCCATCTCTTGGGAAGCGTCTCTGGCATACTTTCAATCTAAAGGTTTAGATGTGCAAGACATGGTCACACTCCTTGGTAAGCCATCCATGACTTATAAATGACTTAATTTGGGTTGTAATAATATTGTTTCTGTAATCATAAATATGTTTGCAGGATCATGCGGTTAAGTCTCATTCTTTGTAACTTTTCATAACTTGTAACTTTCAGGAGCACATACAATGGGCAGAGTGCGATGCAGTGACGTTCTTGACCGCCTATACAATTTCAACAATACTGGAAAACCTGATCCGACAATGGAGGAATCCACATTGAACTATTTGAGAAAGGAATGCCCTCCAAAAACAAGATTGGGTCAACCCAACCCGCTCATAAACTTAAACCCGAGTAACCCGACCCACAGCTTCACCAACTCCTATTACTCAAGAGTGTTAAGCAACAAAGCTGTTTTAGGAGTTGACCAACAGTTTCGTTATGGTGGTGACACATATGACTTAACTGATCAATTTGCTTCATCGATCGAAGATTTTAAGGGGGAGTTTGCTTTTTCAATGAGTAGGATGGGTGGGCTCAAGGTTTTGACTGGAACTGAGGGTCAAATTCGACTCAATTGCCGTATGGTCAACAAATAGATTGAATGTGTTTGTTTTGTTATTAATAAATAGTTGGATTGTGTTTCTTCAAAAAGAGCAAAATCTATTACTCTGCTGAAATATATGAATTGTATTGAGTTCTTTAATTCTAAGTTTACAAATTGTATATTGCTTCATATTATATGTTTCCAGTTTCACCCCCTTATAATTAAAAAAAAAGATACGTTTAACAGAGTACGTGGCACAAGTAATGAGATTGTGTTCTCCTAACCTGCAAGATGCAACCATTGTCAGCTTATGCCAAGATGGCATTTTCACGCTCCAATTCACAATCCTGAAAGATAGAACAAAACAAAAAGAAAAAAAAACGGGTCAAATGGGATGAAAGTCGTATGAAATGTATTCAGACGCATAAAACCCTCCTAACTTTGTATAACCACATTTATTTATAAAATTAAAAGAGTATGTAATATGGGGGAAGGTTCCCCTACAAAATGGATTTTGCCTAAAAAGTGTGAGAAGTAATATTTAGACACATCAAAACCGGGTCAAACGAACTTTAATTGAACTCATTCTTGCGGCATTAGAACCGTGTCGTCAAACCCCCCGCCCCCACACCACTCCAAACGTTGGCAAAACCTTAAACCCCCCCCCCACCCCACCCCTAAAAACCTAAACCCCACCCACCCACCACCCAAAAACCTAAAAAACCCCAGCCCACCCCCCAAAAACCTAAACCCCACCCTCCCACCCCCTAAATACCTAAACCTCCCAACCCCCCCACCCCAAAAAAAAAACTAAAATCTAAAAAATAGACCCTAAAAGCCAAACCCTTAGGCTAAATCCTAAGGCAAAAACTCAATTTTAGGCAAAATCTATTTTGTATTTGATCCTTCCTCATGTAATGTGTATGGAGGGTTAGCACAAGCCGTGTTGACTCGCATTTATAAACTACAACCCAACACGTCCATCAGATCCATTTTGCCACCTCTGCCTCAAACCCTAAAACATGAGCGCCATTGAACAGTTGAACACTATGACAAACTAGAAGTTTAAAGTATGTCTTTCAGAATTGGTAACAGAACAAAAAAATTACCAGTTCTAGTAGATTATATGACTTTTATAGCAGGTTATATGCTAATCTAAATCAAATGTTCAACACCAAAGAAAGCTACTTCGATAGACAGATGAAGTCAAACCTATCTCTATTGTCTGTGTTTCGCTGCTTAACTTACAGCCACCATAATGCATATTATGTTCATCCTTTTGTCATCGTCATAAGTAAGCTTCCGTAGCTTTTCTAGTGACATGGCGGTGTGTCACATCACTATTTCACCTACTATAGAAGGCTAGTTACATAAAACAGTAAAAAAACAAGAAGTATATTACACAGCAGTTAGCAAATACGATGGAAAAAGACAGTTTTTCATACATACAATGACTGAAACGGTTAAAGCGAGTTACATATTGGAGTAATAAACCCTTCAATGTAAATGGTGTACTTTATTACAATATTTTAATATCTACTGGCCCACACAGCTTGATGGTAATGTTTAGTGACCGTGAGGACTGTACCTACTTTGCAAATTGCTCTATACGCACAATTTGAAACATTTGACCTTTATCTTTTAAACATTCAAGTCCAAAACACAACTGGAACCAATTCCAGTTGAACACTAGAAAAATCTGAAAATTTATGAAGAACTGAACAGCAAGTACCTCAACAGAAGATTGATTTTGGGAATGAAGATGGTGACTGTTCACTGGCATAAGCACTCCAGTATAAAGATGGACACCTCAGCATGGACAAATTTTAAACACAAAGACGAAGCACAACAAGCTAGTCATCATAGTCAGCAGCTGGGCTTCGATTCTTGATCAGCTGGGTTCAATAAAACGTAATGTTAAAAACAGATGTGTAAAATCTGACATGATTAATAACTGCAATGTGAACCAAAAAGACAATAACCTTGTAAAAGTATTTCTTCCGTAGTTTAATGGCTGTGCGTATGCATCTTTTAACCCTAATCTTCAACATATTATCATTGAATATCTATATCATAAATGAAAACAAGTTAAATAAGTAGCTCATATCATGTCTATCTGATATGGAGATCGAAACCAAGCCGGTTAAGCATAATTCACTTGCCTTTATCAAATCATCAATTGAATGGGTTTCTCTCATGAGTTTATGTCGGTTAAGAATAAGAATTGCTGCTACACAGAATATGGGTAATTCATCATCACCGTTTCTTGATGATATTATAGTGCATATCTGAAATCGGTCATTTTTTGACCACAAGTTTTTTGTCAATCCACAAAAAGGGTGGCTTGGTGTAGATTTTAATCCATTGTTTTCAGAATTTGTGATCTCTAGATTTCCATCTTTCACCTCCAAGCCACCTTTTGAACCACCATTTTCATGGTCAATAATTTCCACCCCTTTGACTGTAATTGACTCCCTTGAGATTTGTAGGACCAGAAGTTCAGGACAGCTATTCTCCAGATTGAAAGCTAAGGATTCATCAAAATCAGCAGCCCACATCATCTGCTGACAGCAAAAAGGCACTTTAGAAATTATCAAATATTGTCCATCACGCAAATGTTCATTCAGTCAGTAACTCAGTATCATGAGAAGAAATCAAATCAGAATGGACCACCTCAGTAAACTTATGACATACCAAAAAGAAATGCCAAATTGCCAACACTTGTAGTAAGATGCATAACTTCTAGGTTGGTAGACAGCTCACAAATGTTTACACAACATACACACACATATATTCAAATTGACTGGAAATGACATGTAAATAACCAATTGAATTCGGTAATGCATGAGGGCAGGTCCCATTACCTCCTTTTCATGTGTTATATTTCATATATTCCCATGCAGAAGATATTGTTTCAATATATTGGTTCCGAACAGTCCATCTATTCGATTTGAAAATTATACAAAATAGTTTTGGGTGTCCATTCCCTCCTTTTTTCTGTGTTATATTTCATTTAATTTAAGAATTTTGGCTGGAATTATTTTGTTTGAAGCTAATATCTGAATTTGTTGACAATTTTATTATATCCAAATGTATTATAGATTAATGTGGATCAGGCCCAAATTATTGAAAGACAAATGGGATGCAACGCTCCATTTTTCTCGTACATTATAGCAGATGGCAGAGAGATAAAGAAGATCAACACGGGAACAAAGAAAAACAATGGTTGAAGCTTAATTTAGTGCAATTAAAAGAAATTGTTGAGAACACGGAATCGAGTCAATCGACTTTGATTAAACAGGAAATGATTACAATAGTCACTTAGCACTGGGGATGCCCACAGCAGCTCGGCCGACCCCCGGGTTTGTATCAGAAATTGACACAGTTTGTCACTTAGCATTTCGAACATCAAATTTTTTTTACAACACTGGAAAAACTCGGGTAATCAGATCAGAACGAGGTAATTTCAAATATACTTTTGGTACAATTGTAAAATCTAAAGAATTCTTGCTACGTTATTACATGCCATCAAGATATTAGTGTTAGATGACAAAGAATTATCGCATGAAGAACTACTGCATGCATTTAGTAAATTTTGACACTCGTTGAGCATTTGGTATTCCATTTAATTTGGAATCTAATGGTGCGTATGTCAAGATTAGCAGCTTAAACCAAAACAAACTCATTTACTTGCGATTTTGAGGATGTTTAAGAACAAGATTTAGACCTTGAACATACTTAATTAGGGTTTGTCCTTGTAATTTACAAGTTTTAAATATATTAATTGGATCGGAACAAAGTTGAAATAGGAACCTTTGAGACTCAACTGTATTATATCATTTTAAATCAACTTAGATCCCTTAAGATCAAGTTTAGACTAAAAAGGTACTTAGAAAAGGTTTAGGTCTCCTACATATGTTTTAATCAGTTCAAGTGTATTGAGGTCATTTTATACATGTGGTTTCAATCACAGCTTACCATAAAATTAATATTTATCATATTCAAACTGGTAAACCAAGAAAAAAAATATACCTCCCACATGCAAACAGCCTCATTAAAAGATAATTCCCGGCGGAAAAGTACCAGAAGCATCCGAAAGGCAAAATGAAGGCTTTCAGCACCTATTTGTGACAAATGAGTGAACATTTCCCTGTCTATATGTTCTAAGACATGCCAAAGTGCCTTCAATTGCTTCATCACACCAGTTGTTCCTTCCATCTGAAAATTTTCACGCTTGATAGGAAAAATTAAAAAATATAAAAGTATTAGTGAACAGGTGAGACACACAAATATATAGGGCTAAAACTGTATTAAAAGTAACCAACTTTCTTTTTGTCAGAAAAAAAACATTAATTTTAAAAAAGATTGATTGAAAAGGTCACCAACTTTCAAACGTGTCAACTGAAAGTAAACTAATCTGGTAACAAGTCAAAATGATGACATGGCAGCTTGTACCCCAGTAATTTTTTACCATGTTGATCTTCTTTCTTTAAAATACAAGTTGGTTACCACTTACCACAAATTGAAATCAGACCAAAGCCGATCACTTTTTATGCAATTACCACTGTAAATAAATGTGAAGTTTAGAAATACCATTCTCCTTAAAAGCATCTCAAAGCACCAAAAAGCATCAGCATCATCCTCGAAGAGCACAACAAAAGGAGATAATAAATCACTCATACCTGCAACCAGAGTTGCATTAACTTCATAATTTAACAAAAACAAAAGGAAAATTCAATAAAATGAGAGGCAAAGGATAACCTTGACAATATCCTGTTGCAGGATCAACCCAGGCATAAACAGCAAGAATATCTGACATTCGAGCTAAATTTTTTGTATCGTCGTAAAATTCTAGATGACTATCTGTTCTAACAACATCAACAACTGGGAAAAGAAACAAAATAGAATTTTGAGAAAGTAGAGGTGTCAATCTCAACCCATTTACTTCTAAATAAGTTAATTTGGGTTATGTTATATCTTTAATAGGTCAAACAGGTAGAAAATCACTCAGGGTCCATAATCGATGCATAAAACCTCATAAACCAAATTTTTAAAGAAGATAATACTTTTAAATCATAATCGACGCTAATAGTTTATAAAAACATATAAAACTTCTGAAATAAAAATTTGGTTCAATCCATCTGATCCAACTTGTTTCAACCTGTTCCAAAGGATTACTTGTTATGTGACTTGGTAACCATATTGCGACCTCTAAGAAGATACATAACAAAATCAAGGCAAAATAAACATCAAGATCTCCTTTATTGTCTATGACAAAGTAACACTTACCTATTTGGTGCAGCGTCCAAAGCCACTCAGATACCCCATCTTGACCTTGACTTTCACTTCGAGTTCTTTCATGGGAGGTCACCAGGTTTACAATAGGGATTTCAGGCACATCTTTCTTTCTTCGTATGTCAACATTTTCTATTTCATACTCTAAATTGCTAGATCTAGGCACTTCGATTATGGAGTTATTAGTACATGTAGAATTATCAGACAATGAAACATCCATTACTAGGTCTACATTGTTATTAATTTGAAAATCATACACATCATCTTCAAATCTCAGCTTGCGCCTTGTAGAATGTATTTCATCATTTGATATACATTCATTCTTACCTATCATACTACTATTTTCAAATAAATTTGTAACTGGTAAAGGAGGAAAATCATAATAACTTGAATTTCTGTATTCTGATATATCCCCTTCACTTCTTGATTTTGGGTAATTGCCACTATATGGAGTATATGAATCATCATCATATGATGCACAATCGGAGCAATTAGAAAGAGATTCTAATCTGTCAGAAACAACATTTGGTGTTTGTTCATGTTTTACTTCAGATTTTCGTTTAACATCTTCTTTAGCCACTGTTCTCATATCCATGACTTTTGTCCCCACAGCATAGGCTAAAGAACCAGTACCTATGCTGGAATGCATTGATTGACATTGCTTAATAAGGTCTCGGTACCGTTCCCTGCATTTGAAGTTGATATCAAACAGTTATTATATCATCCAAAAAACAATTTTATAAAAGCATGTTATGAATACAACATTTAAATCACTTCCACATAAAAAAAACTACACACACTTCCCCTTGAATATGGAACCATGAGAAGGTTTCAAAATAAAGTCGCACACTCACGCTTCACTGACCAAGCTTAGTTGTGTGTCACATGAACAATAACCAAACCCAGTAAAATCCCATTCATAGCAAAAGTTGTGTGTATCACATACAAAAGAGTAATGAAAATTACAAAAACTTCAGTAGTCCTAACTGTAAACCTCCGAACTCTCAAAAGTTAAAACGGAGATACTCCAGCTCGATTTTGCAAAAATCAAATATCTTGATCCTTAATACATGCATAGAAACTACTAAACTAGATCCCAGCATGTAACAGAATATGTGGTGGTACAAAAGGTCTTATAACTATCGTAAGTAGCAACAAACATACTACGATTGGAAAAAAAAATAGAATGAACACCTTTACATGTACAATAAACGGTATACGGAATACATATTTTAAAACAATACTCAAGGATAGGGGTAAAACCTCCTAGCAGTCCTTAATCTTCTCCTGTAATCTGCAGTACTGCTCAAAGTATAACAGCCTAGAAGAAATTCCCACACTTCCGGTCTTATAGAAGAATCTACCCCCTGCAAGAAAATATAAAAACCATCAGGCCATAGAATGTGTTTCTGTGTATGCACATATATAATAGTATATGTGCGTGTGAGTGAGTGTTGACAACTTTGTTTTTGTAATAGGATTTAACTTCATGACATTAACTTATTTGAGTCACTATAAGTAAAAACTTAACTAATTCATTTGTGATTCTAGATGATAGATAAGTTAAAAACTTTCCAACTAATGGAGTTATTTGGACACAAATTTGTTTTAGCCTTACAGACTATTTACCATTGCATCATATCTTGCCAAGAATAGGTTTTATGATTTTGCTTCAAAAATACAAAGTAATTAAATCAGCAGAATATATAATAACATAGAATTCCTTTTTGAATGACAAACACATGAAAACCAAAAGCCTTACCCCTAGCATAATCAATTTCAACGCTTTCTGAAAATCAAAAACCCTTCCATCATCATCAAAAGTCATTTGCCACTTATCCGGTTTAAGCATTTTGTTTATCTGTGCAATGTACACAAGAAAAGATACTGAGTCATAAATAGCAATAAAACTGAAACCACTAAAACTATAATCTTAGATCAATATTGAATTTTAATAATTAGAGGATGGATACATAAGGACTTGGAAGTCTTTGATTTAAATAACAAATGCTACAATACCGAAGGCATGGTCCTAACTGGCTCCATTTAAAAACAGAAATATCCGGTCAAAATCATCTTAAAGCCCGAAAAAATTTCAACTAAATCCACAAAATCACTCGACTACGAGCGTTGAGTTTACAAAATGCCACTTTTCTTTTCCTAAAACAATTAGACAAACACAATCCAAGCATAAACTGCAAAATTCTGGGAACTAGAATAGTCGGCAACAACCTAATTTATATATTCTTTCTGTAAAGCCCCACATCATTGTCTAACTTAATGATTTTAAGAAGAAAACAGTCAAAGCAAATAGTAAAAACTAAAGAGGATGTTCATAGTCAAACTATATCAACAACCTTTATAGGTGACTGATGAAGACAAGGTTCCCCAATATCCCGAACAATAGAACTGACTCGTTGCAAACCGACTGCACCATTCCTTCCACACATCCATTGCTTATGATCTCCGTCAAACGGCATCACCAAAAACAGCAACTAGTCCTCCTTCACCAAACTAAAACAATAAACAAACTTATAACAACAACAACAATCATATATTCATATGTTTACATCAGCATAAGTGAAACAACAGATACTAGTTTCCTACTTCCTAACTTCTAGAAACCTCTAAATTCGAACACGATCAAACAATCAGCAACCGGATCATCAATAATTAAACAATCAATCGTTTGAATTGTACGTTAATGTCATAAAACCCTAATATTGAGTGAAATAAATAAAACGAAGTAATTGATGAAATGTTAGATGATGATCGGAAGAATGAAGAGATACCTGAAGAAATTGATGTTTGTAATTGTGGAGGATGAAAATTGAAAAGAATTGTGAAGTTGAAGATCGGAGATCGATCTACCAGCCCCGTCTCCATCAACTCAACAAGACCGTTTCTTTCGTTTTTGGCTTCGAGTTTGTTTTCTACTTTTTTTTCAAAATAATAATAATTTATAAATTACCAACAAGGATATTTTTTTATTTATAAAAAATTAAGTAATGATGAGAGAAGCTATAAAATTTTTGTATAGTCTATGTACAAAGACTATAATAAATTTTGGGTTAAGTCTCACATTTAATAAAAAAATAAAGTTCAGATTAAGTCAGAAGGTTTAATCACCTAAAGTGAGTTTCCTTCAAATTGAAGTAACAGAGATCATCGTGTGTGTCATTGTGGCGTTAATGATCCAAATTGTCACTTAAATAATATAGTGGATATGTAAGTGAGGTAATCGTATGTGTCAGTGCATGTGAGTTATGCAAATTGTCGTTAAAAGATAATAGTGGGTAAATAAACAAGAGTAAGAGTTCCAATCTTGCATTGGCCGGTAGGTTGGTGTAAATTAGTTGTTTAGAATTGCGAGTAAGTTAAATGGGTGTTTGAGTTGCTAATCTAGAAAAATAAAGATTTAATGTAGGACGTGTATTTACATTGTTTAATCTAAACGATGATTAAAATAATTATAGCATAAGTTTAACGACCCAGTGTAATCGCACCATGATATTGTCTGCTTTGGAGATCGGAACGCCCTTAGGTTTCGCCCCTCATGGTTTTTAAAACATGTCATGGTAAAGATGCTTTCCACCCCCTTATAAGGCATGATTTGTTCTCCTTCCCATCCGATGTGGGATGTTACATTCCACCCTCCTTAAGAAGCCTAGCGTCTCCGCTAGTACATCAGTCCGGCCCTTAGCTCTGATACCATCTATAAGTCTATAGTAGCCCAGCATAATCGCATCATGATGTGTACCATGTGCTTGTTACTATGATATCCACATCCATAACAATACCCAATGATTCCGGTGTGGGGTGGGGTGTCACAGTACCCATATCAAATGTCTCGGTTTTCGGGTTTCCCGATCGGGTTCGGGTTTGATTGTCATCATATCCCTAAGATAAATCATCTGACGTATATCATGCTTAGGAATCACTGACTTGTGTCATGCATGTGTTATGTGTTTAGCCCGTTACAAAATGGTTTGTGGATTGGTAATTGATTTGAGCTAATGATAATGAATTCCTGGACATTTCTTAAGATTGTTCATTAATTAAGCCCGAGTCAAGCTATGACCAACTTGGATATGGGCTTGAAAATATACGAGTCAAGTCGGCTTAACCTAACACACTCTACCAAGTTGAACTTGAACACAAACTCGGCTCCAGTATTTACCCCCCCCCCCTTTTAAAATAATCTTTTAAAACTTGTAAAAAACTCCCTTTAACTTTTATATTGCACTTATTCATTAAAAATATTGTGTTTTTATTGAAAATAATAATATATGTACATCAAAAGTGTTTGATGTGGGTGTACATCGGTTCGGTTAACTGTTTGTTCAGTTCAGTTTATTCGGTTTTGAATTTTCTTTTGGCCGAATGATCTTTAACTGAACCGAATTCAACCATGTTAGTAGGTTTGTTTGGTTATTTGATTAAACCGACCATTATACGGGTTATTCATATGACCAAATAAACCGTATTTTGTGTAACTAAAGACCAAATTCACAACTTGAACTATTAGTAACCGAACCGAAACCAAATTGCAATTTGGTTTGTTTTCGATAAAGGATATGATTTTTTATGATTATTTCCTATTTTTGGTTGTTTGAACACCACTAGTCGCTAACACCAGATAAATGACATATTTTAATACAACATTATAAGAAATGAAATCTTAACTTAATAGAAAATTATACATTTACAAAAAATATCAAAAAAAGGGTATAACAAGTAGAAAAATAAAAAAACCGAGATGTGCATCGTGACACCCTTGCTAAAAATATAGATTCGACAACAGAGCCTTTTCAAAATCATACGATAACAATTAACAAGCCGACCTCAAGAGAGTGCCAAACCATTATACATTATATTATCTCCAATTTTGTCACACTAGTTTTCTTAAAATAGATTCTAATAATGTACGTAATGATATTAATTAAAGAATACTCATATTTATTTGAGTTTATAGCCAAAATGGTCCCTGAGGTTTACTAGATTTTGCAGTTTTGGACACTTTTAAGAATTTTTGCATAAATAGTCCCTACAGGCCAAAACCTATTGCTAAATCGGTCCACGGCACTAACAGAGTTAAAAAAATTCTGTTAGTTGATTAGTAATTGACCAAAATACCCCTAGGAACCATTTTAGCAATTAACTCTTTTAAAACAAAAAAATCAAATTCACCACCACCATCACCACTACCACCACACCTCCCCCACCACTTATGTCGTCTCCGTCATCTTCCCCACGCCACCCCACCTCACTAACATGTGCCGCCATTGCTGTAACAGTTTCTCCGGATGCCGGAAACAGTTGTTCGTCGTCGTCGTTCTCCGCCGCAGCAGCAGCGCCGGTGGTTCTTGCCCATAAACCCCTTGACCACACCTGCACCACAGATGGCTCCAAGGCACTGCATCACCATGTAAAACACTACCCTGGTCAATGATAGTTTTCTTGCTAATAGCAAACCGAATGTCACAGCTGGGTTGATATGCCCTCCTGTTTAACACCAAATTAGAATAGATTAACAGTTGTGTGTGTGTGTGAATTTGGAGGTTGAATGTGTTGTGACAGTGTTGTTGTTGTAATGTGATGTGATGATATTGATGTGAATTTGCATAAAGTGAAAGAAGAGGCTGAGATATAGGGGGATGTGTTAGTGAGGTGGGGTGGCGGGGGGAAGATGACGGAGACGGCATAAGTGGTGGGGAAGGTGTGGTGGTGGAGGTGATAGAGGTATTGGTGGTCGTGGTGGTAGAGTGAAATAAAGAGAGAAAGTGGTGGTGGTGGTGGTGATGGTGGTGGTGGATTTGATTTTTTTGTTTTAAAATAGTTAATTGCCAAAATGGTTCCTAGGGGTATTTTGGACAATTACTAATCAACTAACGGAATTTTTTTAACACCGTTAGTGTCGTGGACCGATTTAGCAACATGTTTTGACATGTAGGGACTATTTATGCAAAAAATCTTAAAAGTGTAAAAAACTGCAAAACCTTGTGTGCTCAGGGACCATTTTGGCTATTAACTCTATTTATTTTTTCGAATTAAAATTATGTCAAAAAAAAGTCTAGGTAAGATTTTCAAAGTGACTCTATATGATTTGAACCTCAATTTTAACTTTGAACCTCAATTTTAACTTGGGAAGTAACTTTGGGAACAAGAGATCTTTAACTAGAAGATTGATTTCATGAATGAGCCTCCAAGTTTTTATAGGTACACATACACCTATCTATTCGACTTATATAAAGAAATAGTTATCTAAAGATATTTTAATAACACAACCTAACGTCCCTTCATAAATACGTTACGTACCATATACATATAACGTGGCCGACTCATTCTCAACCTCAAAACTTTCGAATTTAACGAACCCTAATCTACCGTAACTATAAATCCCACCAAAGATATATATATATATATACCTTGCACGTTATAAATTCGATCTAATCTACCAAACACTAACCCATCCCTCAATTAACCCTAGCTTCAAGTCCACATTAATCATGGCTGATTTGTCTTCAGAAATCATACAAGATATCTTGTCAAGAATGCCCGTGAAATCTGTGGCTCGTTCACGGTGTGTAAGCAAGCAATGGCGCAACTACATCAATGATTCATACTTCGAAAGCATGCATGCCAAACGAGCGGCAGTGAATGATCCAATGCTCATCGTGTTCGACCGATTCACGTCTCGTTTTCCTAACTCACCAGGCATACTCACTTTCTTGGAATATAAATATGAAGAAGAAAATTGTAGCTTAGAGTTGAGAAAGAAACCGCCATCATCTACGGAGTATAGGTGTAGTAATGGATGGAATTTTGGATACCCCGAAGACATAATATTAGGTTCTTGCAATGGTCTGCTCTATTCATCATATAGAAATTACACTTATTATTACAAAACTACGGTTGTCATCCATCCTCTAAAGAAAGAGTGTTATTTGTTGCCACCCATTAATTATACACCGTTCCGATATTCAAACCAACCATGGGAGAGCAATCTCGATCAAGAGCTGTACCCGAAAGTAGTTGGTGTTGAGGAGACAAACGGGCTTGGGTTTGATGAGTCTACCAACACTTTCAAGATGGTGTCAGTTGTGGTAAGAAAACGAGTCGGGTCAAGAGACCTTGATGATGATGATCAAGTTAAGAAGGATGTATGCACTATGGTGCATGTGTTGGGTACAGATTCATGGCGAATGATACCTCAAGTACCATGTTATCCCATAACTGGTGGAAGCGTGTTTGCTAATGGACGTTTGCATTGGCTAATTGGTTATGTAGATAACGATGACCGCCCGGCCTACTTAGGAAAACCAGTAGTAAGCTTTGACGTGGTAAATGAGGAGTTCGGGTTAATAGATCCACCTCAAGAAAGACCTTCTGGTTGGGTTAGGGAGCAGTTGGTTGATTTAAACGGTCAACTTGGATATGTGTATGATATTGTCAACCACATTATGGAGGTTTGGGTGTTGAAGGAGGGAGGATGGGTGATGCACTGTGAATTTCCGCAAGAACCGTCTCTTCCTCTCGGCTTCATAAAGGTTTTAGGTCTTTTGAACGAAGACGGAGACATATTAATGATGGATGAGAAGAAGCATATGTTTGTTTACAACTCAAGAAAACGTGTGTTTGAAGTCGGCTTCGTTGAATGGAAAGAAGAATATCCGGTAGAGATACGATTGTATCAAACTTGATGCAGTTTCGGAAGCGATCAAATGGCTCAATGCTTAATGATTATTCAAAGTCTCCAAATGAACCAAAGGTTCCAAGAACAAAAGTCCTTTCATTAAATTCAATATCAAAAACTAATCTATAAATGAAAACCAACCTTACCATTTATACTAGACCCTAACAACCCTTAAAGATAAATACCAAAAATAAAAGATATGATAAATAATAATAAAAGATTCAAAATCAAAGTTAAAGATAGTGTTGATTTCATGCATCTGCATCATACTCTCCGTCTTCGAAAAAACTCGTCCTCGAGTTTTTCAACCAGATTAACACCCCAGGGTCAAAGGGAAAATTGGGTCTTTTCATGCGTGGACTAGAAGGATCACCAGGAATTGAACCCGTAACTAGAACAATACCAAACCGTATATTTTGAGAGTTGGGTTTTGTTTGGGTATACATCCTGTCTACTCTTGGCCCCTTATTTAACACATAATCTTTGCTTTGCAAACCTAACTTAACATCCATATTACTAATACGCCGACTTGAACATTCGTTGGGTCCGAAGCCTAATATCGGATTATTACTAGGCACACAATTTGCATGACTTATCCTCCCATTCACACGTGTAATAATAGGCATGGTAATTCCACCATTTAATTGTTGACTATTTTCGCCGCACATACCCTCAATTGTAGAAATAGAATCCACAACATCCTTATCTTCAATTTGAATTTTTGAAAGGATTGAATTATCAATATGAATCAAATCTTCACTCCAAAAATTCGATATGTTCGTTAAGGTTTTTAAAGGGGCATAATCATAGTCAATGAAATTCCGGTAACCACACTTAGCAAATCCGTAGCCCCCAAACACTGTATTCTCGTCTTCCAACAGAGTACGACCACCTTCAACAACCGTTAACTCAAAAAACTTATCAAATATACCTGAAAAATTTGTAGATGACTGATGTTCTTTCAATCTTTCAATCACTCCACCGCTTGCCCAAAAATACCAATCTTCATCACCGTACTCATCGAACACGGGCGGAGAATCATAGATAGTTTCGTCATTGGTAGGATGCTCCTCATCCCCGGTTAACTCGTCCCGGACGGGTTCTTCCGGTTCCGTTTCCTTCCATGTCGACAATGCTTTGAGATCTCGGACTCGTTTCTTGAGTCGTTCGATCTCAAAATCCCGTGGGTCACGGTTTCTGATCTCGTTGCCTCTGTCGGCGGATCTACGGTCACAGTTGAATCGATCTCCACGAGCACGTGGACCGGGAATAGCTCCGTTGTTGCCTCGGTCGGCGAATCTACAAACAAGAGGGTCTTCTCTTCCACGTCGAGCCATTTGAAAACCAAAGCTCTGATACCAACTGATGCAGTTTCGGAAGCGATCAAATGGCTCAATGCTTAATGATTATTCAAAGTCTCCAAATGAACCAAAGGTTCCAAGAACAAAAGTCCTTTCATTAAATTCAATATCAAAAACTAATCTATAAATGAAAACCAACCTTACCATTTATACTAGACCCTAACAACCCTTAAAGATAAATACCAAAAATAAAAGATATGATAAATAATAATAAAAGATTCAAAATCAAAGTTAAAGATAGTGTTGATTTCATGCATCTGCATCATACTAGAGTATGATGCAGGATATCTAGATGATATCTTCTTACATTTATTCGAATTTCAATTTCCTTTTTATCTTAGTTGTTTCCTAGTTTATCTTTTTCAATTGTCATTATAAATAGGGATAGAAGGCTTTTTAGAACTCAGTTGATTATTTTTGAATACAGATTTGTAAGCTTCTAAGCTTGTTACCGAATTATTCGGTTTGGAATCATTTGAATGAAACCTTAAGTTTCTTGAGCCATTTGATCGCTTCCAGAACTGCATCAGTTGGTATCAGAGCTTTGGTTTTCAAATGGCTCGACGTGGAAGAGAGGACCCTCATGTTTGTAGATTCGCCGACCGAGGCAACAACGGAGCTATTCCCAGGCCACGTGCTCGTGGTAAAGATCAACCCTCTACTCATAGAACCGCCGACCGAGGCAATGGTGGAGTTGGTCTCGACCCATGGGATCTTAAGATTAAGCGACTCAAGCAACGAGTTCGTAATCTTGAAATACAACAAGAGATCAAGCGGCTCCGGAAAAGGATCCGATATCTCGAGTTGCGACAGGATATGTGCAAGACGGAAACCGAGTCGAACGCCGTCGTCAGGAACGAAGGTGGCGACGGAGAGCAGCAGCCGTTTAGCCGACATCCACACCGGTTTTATGAACCAATCTGTCAGCACTATTTATTGAAAGACGAACCAAGATTTGATGATGATGGGAGTACACCGGATGAGAAAGAATGTTTACTTGTGCAAAAAGTTCTTAGCGGTGCTTATGGTGATGATCTTGTTGCCATAGATAATCAGAATTTCCTTGATAAAGATGATTTGGTAAGTCAAACAACTAAACCGATATTTGAGGATAGTTTGAAATCTTCGACGATAGTTTTGGAAGAAGATATGAACGGTGATTTTGTTACTAAAATTAATTATTTACGTGGAGATGGCTTTGAAATTAGTGCATTTCAAAGTAATGATGGAACAAATCCCCAGCTACCATGTGTGCATAAGGATACAGATCCAATAGAATCATGTGAGGGTGTGTCAATATTAAATGTTACGGCCAACTTGCAGGAGGCCTTCTCAAACACCAAGCCAATTAAAAAAGATGGTATAAATTTTAAAGATAGTGAGCTATCAACAAATATGAAGTTGGATAAGCATGCAAATCGTTTAAATGAGAGTGTGAGTAATAATGTCTCACAAGTTAAAAATGGGCTTTATTTTAATCGAGAGAATGACTTTCACTTTGGATCGCAACCTTCATATCTGAAGTCACAAACACAAGTTCAAATTAGATTTGGTTCCATTATATCTCCTATTGGAGTAGGGCTTGTTCGTCTACATTTAACTATTCGCAATATGATTTCAAAACTAGTGATCTTGGTTGACAAGCATACTCCATATATGAAGGGTGATAGAATAAAAATTGGTGTAAGGGCGGGTGTTCCCTTCGATCCCGGTGGCTTTGATCCAGTTGCAAAACTCGAGGACGAGTTTTTTTAAAAAGACGGAGAGTATGATGCAGGATATCTAGATGATATCTTCTTACATTTATTCGAATTTCAATTTCCTTTTTATCTTAGTTGTTTCCTAGTTTATCTTTTTCAATTGTCATTATAAATAGGGATAGAAGGCTTTTTAGAACTCAGTTGATTATTTTTGAATACAGATTTGTAAGCTTCTAAGCTTGTTACCGAATTATTCGGTTTGGAATCATTTGAATGAAACCTTAAGTTTCTTGAGCCATTTGATCGCTTCCAGAACTGCATCAAAACTAGTTTGTTTACATCTCGTTTTTGGATTAAAAACTGATACGAAAAATCGTTTGCCAGTTTATATTGTTGCTAGCCTGATAGTTAAATTGATCAATACAAAATAACTTTTGGTCACGCTAATTTTTAGTTGTACGTTTTAAAGGTTTTTATTGAACAAAAGTTGCTTTTAGGCTTGAACATCATGATCTGTCTCATCATCTCCATTGGATCGAAATGTTGTGATCTCCTACGATATATATAAGATTATATGTATATTTTAATTTGAATTTCAAATCAAAATCACAAAATCGTATTCGCTTCTAATTCGAGAGAAAACTTCGAATCAAATCAAATTCAAATTTCGAATCAATGCTTTTCGAATCGAATCAGTTCAATCGGAGTGGGGGTGGTTTAAGTTTTTGGGGTGGTGTGGGGTAGGGGTTTGACGACACGGTTTTAACGCCGCAAGAATAAGTTCAATCGGAGTTCGTTTGATCCGGTTTTGGTGTGTTTAAATATCACTTCTCACACTTTTTAGACAAAATCCATTTTGTACGGAAACCTTCCCCTTGGTACATAATGCAGCCATTGTTTTACATAATGCAAATTTATTTTGCATAACCAATTAGATATCTTCAATTACATAGATATAACCTGCTTGTTATAATATTCCCTTAAATCACGGGGCTAGTGAATGTATAATCAACCATAAACTTAACAATATATAAAAAGAAATGTTCCTATTCAAAATTTTGTGGTGTGGTGAATGAATCAGCCGATCACCTACTCATGTTTTGCGGGTTGGCGGAGCAAATTTTGTGGAAGATTTGCTCTTGGTACAATTAAAATCCGATTTTTTGCTTTCTCCTTCAAGGATTTATTGAAAATCCCCTATTTGGTAAGGGGATAAAGACTTTAAAAAGACGGTATTTACAATTTTTATTATAGCCCCATTCTAGTTAAATTAATACGTTTTAGAAGTTCCTCGATCTTAGTTGATCCGTGTGAAAATCAGATTTGAAAATAACAAATTGAAGCAATTAATTAAACATGCACAATTCAACACTCACTACTAGATTATTGTATTAACTAAACAAGAAAACAATTACAAGAAAGAAAACTCACATACTCAATTAATCGGATGATCCTGTAATTTCATCTCTTTGTACCTAAGAAGGTTAGTTAGATCCTTAGGGGCTGTTTGACATAATCTGAATCATTAACTGTTGAATGATTAAGAGAATAAGAGGTCTGAATCATTAAGAAGTCCTATCAATGAGAGGAATGTTGAGCTAAAATGCAAATGAGAGTAAAGTTGGTATATGATCAATTCAGTTCCATTCAGCATCTTTCTGTCTTTTAACCATTCAGAACTTAACTTAACCATTCAGATGCTCTTTTTTTATGAAACAAACGCTCTGAATGCTGAATCTGAATGATTAAGCACTAACGAAACCATTAAAAGGTGAAACAAACACTCTCTTAGCCGGTTAGAAGCTAATCTACCAAACTAAGCAACAAAGTTGCCACATTACGCCCTCAAACTCTATGACTTATTACAATACTTGCACAAACTTGTTATGAAGAAATATTAACAAGTATAACCCTTGTCTGTTGTTGACTCCCATAGTTGACCTCAGTTAACTTCTACATGTGGATCAAATATTCACAATCTCCATCTTTGATCAAATGTACAAACCATCAACTACTCAACTTATCAAACATCCAACCCATTTCAACCACATCAAGGATATTCAAACATTTAAAGAACTTGAGACATGGGAGAGATTTAGTAAACTAATATGCACCATCATCATGAGTACTTATATATTCCACCTTCAATTTCCTTAAATTCACCACATCTAGAATAAAATGAAACCTTACACGAATGTGATTGGTTTTATCATGAAACATGTTTTTGACAGATTGACAACCCCCATGTTATCACAATATACCACATTGTCAACTACTTCAATGCCCAATTCTTTTACAAACCATTTTAACCATAAGCCCTCCTTTAGGGCTTTAGTAAGGGCCATATATACACTCAGCTTCAGTGCTGGATAGAGCCACCACATCTTACAAAGAAGCTTTCCAACACACAAGTCTATTCATTACTTTAAAACAATACCATGTGATTGGTCTTCTTCTATCAAAATCTTTTGCATAATCTGAATCTGAGTAGCCCATAATCTTCTTAAGCTCAACTGAGTTATGCCCAAAAATTAATCCAATATCTGTTGTTCACTTGTTTCAGATAAATACTTTAAGATCCGTTTAACTAACTGCACCCAACACAGTTTTCAGGATTTGACAAGTATCTATGTAACATCCGGCCCCTCATACCACCAATATTGTCTGCTTTGCTACATCAGAGCTCACGGATTTGCTTTTGGGTTGCCCGGGTGAAACCTTCCCAGTATGGTCACCCATCTTGAGATTGCTGTCATCCGAGCACGCTTAACTGTGGAGTTCTCCACTCATCCACTAGCATTAAGCCCCAAAACGCGTTGTTGGTATTTGAGGTCGGACATCCCTTATAAATCCCAGATCTCTCCTGCCCACGGCCAATGTGGGATTTGCCTAGGGTGTTACAAACACCCCCCCTTTTGGACTCATCGTCCTCGATGAGGTTTGCCCCACCATCCATCTCTTGGATGTGGGATTTGCCTAAGGTGTCCCTCTGAACACCCCCGGGGACTCACCATCCTCGATGAGGTTTGCCCCACCATCCCGAACGGCGCAGGAGTTGCTCTGATACCACTTGTAACATCCGACCCCTCATACCACCAATATTGTCCACTTTGCTACATCAGAGCTCACGGATTTGCTTTTGGTTGACCGGGTGAAACCTTCCCAGTATGGTCACCCATCCTGAGATTGCTGTCATCCGAGCACGCTTAACTGTGGAGTTCTCCACTCATCCACTAGCATTAAGCCCCAAAACGCGTTGTTGGTATTTGAGGTCGGACATCCCTTATAAATCCCAGATCTCTCCTGCCCACGGCCAATGTGGGATTTGCCTAGAGTGTTACAATCTACTTACCATAGTTGATGTCTGGTCTTGTGCACACCATGGCTAGTGCGGTTGGAACGTACCCACAACATCATCCCTCTATTCACTCGTAGAAGACCGTAATTCGTCAACCGATAAAAAGGAAGCACAAACTAAAACTTGTAAATGCATACTCGACAATATAATAGAAGACTGATCCAACAAATATTTCTAGAAGAGATCGAACTCATGGCATATCATGAGGTGGTTGAAAGAGCTAAGAAGGTGGGAGGAGAATTATACACTCGAAGAATAGCCCCATTTTCATATCTTTTGATCTAGGTTAACTTTTGTTGTTATGCTCTTTTCTGCCTTTTAATTTCTTATTTTTAACTTTTGTTGATGAAACAAAATATCTGTTAAAAAGGTAAGTTTATAAGGGTGCGGGTTCAAAGCACAATATATTTTAGAGTTAATTACACAAATGGTGTTTGTTGTTTACCTAAGGTAACAAGTATGGGTATTAAGGTTTTTTAGTTATAAGATTGGGTATTAGTCTTTTATTTGTAACAAGTTTGGGTATTAAGCATTAACTCTAACAAATGTTAGTTTTTCTGATAACTTCAAACGTAGAAGGACTAGTTATGAAATTTATGATTCCTGATTAACATGTTTTATAACTTACATGAAATATTATACGATAAAAGAATTTAAAACAAAACATTAATTTTTTTACCCTGATTTCTTTCACGAACCATAATTTGTATTTTACCAAACAATAATTTGTATTTTACACTTTCTCTTTCATTTAAAAATTCAATTAGTTAACTTCTACCTATTCTAATAATTGAGTAACAAATACACATGGCATGATTCTAGCATGTCCACCTAGGATTTTTCCTATGTGTCAAACTCACATTTTTCCTATATATTATTTTATGCTGATCTTCAACTGGGTTTCTGGGTTTGAATTTAACCCGATAATTAACATATATTTTATTAATATATTTTATTATTTTTTGAAAACAAATGAGAAAAAACTTGTATCATTAATCTCTATCTATATCTTATAACTACTTTTTAGTAGTTATTTGATAATTTTTTAATTTGAATAATCGTTATGAAAATACTAAATTTATTTATTTTGGATTTCAAATATATTCATTTGATATAATCGTAATTTTAATAATATTACTTATTTTAATAGTAATTATACATCTTTAATAGAATAATTAAGTTATATAAAATTAAGTAATTATTTATATTTATTTGATTTAGCTTTTCTAATAACAAATCTTCTATATTAATAAAAAAATATCGTATTTATCATTCAACCCGTGTATTACACGGGAAAAAAACCTAGTTTAATTATAAAATACTCTACTTAATTGACACAAATTACCTTCGAAAGTCGGAACAAGAGATCTTTAACTACAAGATTAACTTCATAGGGACACACATACACTTATCTATATGATTTCTAAAGCAATCTTCTATAGATGTTTTATACTCATTAAAATACAACCTTCATAAATAGTTCTCATAAATCACGTGGCCGACTATATCTCAACCTCATAACTTTCAAGTTTAACGAAACCTAGTATCAGATTGATTCGTAACTATAAATCCCACCAAGATCTTTATAAATTCTAATCTACTACCAAATCCTAAACTCAACCTTCAAATCTACATTAATCATGGCTGAATTGCCTTCAGAAATCATACACAATATCTTTTCAAGAATGTCAGTGAAATCTTTGGCTCGTTCCCGGTGTGTAAGCAAGCAATGGTACGCCTACATCAACGATAATTACCTTGAAATCATGCATGCCAAACGAGCCGCAGTATACGATCCAATGCTCATCATGTTCCATCAACTTCCTTTTGTTATTCACATGAACGCGCCATGCACACTCAGTTTCTTGGATTATAAATATGAAGAAGATGATTGTACCCTTGAGGTGAGAAAGAAGCCATCAGTTATGGAGTTTATGACTAGTATGTGGTGTTTTACATATCCCAATGACATAATTCTAGGTTCTTGCAATGGTTTGATCTATTCATCACAAGGCGGATGTGATGACGACAACATGTTGGTTGTGATCAATCCTCTAAAGAAAAAGTGTTATGTGTTGCCACCCATCAAAACACCATTCCATTCACAGCAATCACCTAGCATTGATCATGGTCAGGTAAGAAAACATATTGGGTCATCAAACACTTTCAAGACTCGTGTTGACAAGGCAGACGGGCTTGGGTTTGATGAGTCTACCAACACTTTCAAGATGGTGTCCGTTGAGGTAAGAAAACCAGTTCGTTCATCAAACGTTGATTATCAAGTTAAAGAGGATGTATGCACCATGGTGCATGTGTTGGGTACAGAGTCGTGGCGAAAGATACCCCAGGTACCATGTTATCCCATAACTGGGGAAGGCGTGTTTGCTAATGGATGTTTGCATTGGCTAATTAGTGATGAAGATGACGATGACCGCCCAACCTACTTAGGAAGACCAGTAGTAAGCTTTGACGTGGTAAATGAGGGGTTCGGGTTAATCAATCCTCCTCAAGAAAGACCTTCTGGTTGGGTTAGGGAGCAGTTGGTTGATTTAAACGGTAAACTTGGATACGTGTATAATATTGTCAACCGCATTGTGGAGGTTTGGGTGTTGATGGAGAGAGGATGGGTGATGCACTGTGAATTTCGGCAAAAACCGCCTCTTCCTCGCGGCTTCATAAAGGTTTTAGGTTTTTGGAATGAAGACGGAGACATATTAATGACAGATGAGACGAAGAACATGTTTGTGTACGACAGGAGTAACCGTTTGTATGAAGTCTGCTTCGACCGGAAAGAAAAAGATGGTGTAGATATACGATTGTATCAAAGTAGTTTGTTTTCAACCCGTTATTCATTCGATTAAAAGCTGATAAATCGTTAGCGGGCCTGTTTATATTGTTGCTAGCTAGCTACACAGCTAAATTGATCAATACGTACAATAACTTTTGGTCACGTTAATTTTTAGTTGTATGTTTTAAAGGTTTTTATTGAATAAAAGTTGCTTTTAGGCTTCAACATGATCATGATGTTTGTATGAAGTGTGGGTTGATTCTGAAAAAGGGCTCTATCAAAGTTAGACTATATATGCATGTTAGATATATGATATATCTTATATATCTTGGTTGCTAACATATATAAGTTATAAGTTGAAGGTTAATCATATAAGTTGACTAGTGTTAAGAAGCAGTGCAGTGCAGGCCAAATCTCCCATAAAGAATGACAAGATTTTGTTCTTTTGTAATTGTTGTGGACCATTTATTGGTTCAAATTCTGCAATGATCATGCACTATTGTTGATTAATTAATTATTTGTTACTCCCTTCCATCCAACATGTAAGACATGAATCCATGATTTATATATCAAGCAACTATATATGGTTTGTTTGTTTCATATATCTTCATTTGAGGCTAGGAAGTAAATTCCTATCGAGTTATATATAATCAACGAGTGTGCTGGTCGCAAAACGTTTGTTGCAATAGCATTGTCGTTGTAGGGAAAATGTGTCGTCGCAATAGTCAGTTGGTCGCTAAAGATCACTTATAGCGACAACAAATCGCATCAGAGATACTGGGCAAATTTATTTTTTTTGCTTTGCTAGATCTGCTGTTTTTTAGTTTCTTTTCCGGAACCACGGCCGATCTGGGTTTGCGAGAACCTATTGTTTACCATTACCATATTTGGTCTTATATTACATGTGTTAATAAATTAACATCTGTTAAAAAAAAAGAAATAAAAACATTCATCAGATAATGCCAAACCGTTGTGTTCATACAAATGATCTATGCCCCTTCAAAATTGTCCTCGTCTTCACTTTCATGTTCGCTTTGTTACTGGAGTGTGTTTTCTTCTCTGCAGTGAGTTGCTCTTTAAATTTCTGGATTTCCTCTTCCATTCGGGCAATTCTATCATCAATAAAAGTGTGAGAGGTCGACCCGTTAGCGCTAGAAAGACCAAAATGAGACGGTTGTTTGATGATTTGACCAACACCTTTGAAAACCCGCACTTTGGTCCCAATGTAGTTTTTAAGCACTTAATTTCATCCATCGGGTCTCCGTCTTCATAACGGTTTTCATGTGTTCTAATTCTTGTATTTTCTCCTTCGTTAAACAAGAAAACAAAAGTTAAATTTTCAAGTCTACTTATAAAGTTCATTTCAGCCGAATCATTTTGATATACTAAAAGTTGAATACTTTAAGACCCCATCACAAGAATATCAAAAGATCCAACCTTATAAGTCTTGAAAGTAGGAATGCACCCATGCACAAAGCTGCACAATCTTTTAATCACAAAATCATCCAAGGTAAGGGTGTTCAATGGGTCAGGTTATCGGGTTAGTGGGTTGAACCCGACCCGAACCTGAAAAATTTATACAAACCCAAACCTGACCCGAACCTGAAAATTTAGACATTACTTAAACCCGAACCCGACCTGATTTTTAGCAGGTTGACCCGAACCCGACCCATTTGACCTGAATTATCACAAAATACATTCTCCAAGAGTTAAAAATTCAAAATTACCAAGAAATGCATTCTTTAAACGAGAGCGAGCTTATGGAAAATCTGGAATTGCCACCCAAATGTACGCACAACCATATAAGAAATTCGATATTATTATAGTTTTAACGTAAACACCATAAACTACATGTATATTGACACAATATACCCTAAATTATATATTTATATAAAAATTAGGTCAACCTGTGAACCCAGTGGGTTGACCCGAACCTGACCTGTTTTTAAAATCAGGTCAGCAGGTTCAACCCGAAACTGACCCGCACCCATTCAATGTAAACCCAAACCCACGATTTTCGGGTTAGGTTCATGTCGTGTTTTCAGGTCGGGTCAGAAAATTCTCAGCCCTAATCCAAGGTAAACAAATAATATTTACTCAATTGGCATCATCTCTTTTATTATTTGAGAAATAAAAAAAAGCAAAAAAAAATAAAATTTTACCTGTAGAGACTACTTGTCCTCGTTATAGGACGACCACAAAAGATTTTAGGCTATACCCTATAGAGACTACTTGTCCTCACGATAGGTATTGTATAGAAACCAGAGGTTGTCCTTGCTATAGGTGTGATCTCTGTAGCGTCGAATTGATATACGTTGTGTGCTAGGTTGTTTCTTATATAAGAAATGTCTTTGCTCCAATTTTAATACATGGTATTTTCATAACAGGTTATGCATATTTAGTTTTGTTATTCTATTATCCTATTTATTGATTTACAAACGGAGATGAATAGTAATATAAAAGATATCCTATTTATTGATTTACAAACGGAGATGAATAGTAATATAAAACAACATGTGCTTTAGCAAAAGGTACAAATGATAAGTGCTAGGTTAGGGTGATCCACTAAGTTGCTTCCACCAAACGTCTCTATTGCATCCAAACAGAGAAAGATGCTGAATGAAACTGAATGAAACATTCAACATTCAGCATGCAGAGCGTTTGTTTCACAAAAAAAGCCTATGAATTGTTCAGTTAAGTGCTGAATGGCTAACAGACAGAAAGATGCTGAATGGAACTAAATAGAACATATACCAACTTTATAGTCATCTGAAGTTCTACCCCAACATTCCTCTCATTGATAGAGCTTCTTAATGGTTCAGACCTCTTAGTCATTCAGCACTTAATAATTCAGATTTTGCCAAACAGCCCCTAAGTTATGAAGATACTCTAGCACATCAATATTATGTTATACCTATGTAGCTTTAATACCGCCACAAAATGAACTCCTGTCGTAACGCACTAATTATAGTCATAATACAATCCCGGCAACACAATGCACCACTCAACCGCTAAACAAATCTCAGCCGCAACGCGGAGAAGAACAGATAAAACTAGTTTGAATTAAATGAGTTATACGTGCATTATTTCCTTAAGGTTGAATCTTTTTGTACCTTCACACTTAACAGTAGTATAATAGTATATCATTGTACTATTGTTCATTTTCTTTTATCTATCAATAATAAGGAAAATTATCCAATTGAATTTCATGCGTATCAAAAAAATATTTCAATATAAAGTGTCCAGCTAGATTTAAGATCGGGCCGCTCGTATGTAACTTTGTCACACGACTAATAAAAAAAATTTCATGTCTCGTATGTTACGGTAATAAAAGACGAATAAATATCCAAAGTTATAGGTCAAAACGACAATCAAGTCAAATCCGGACGGTTAAAGTCATAAATATGTCATAGTAGAGTAAATGCTCAAAGTCGAAAACTATCAAGTCGAAAACTATCTAAGTCATCAAATGCCAAAATAATAATTAGTCGAAGTCATGAATTAAAATTGTAAACATGTCAAAATTTAACAATAAACAGAAAAACAAATGTTGAAAATGTGATAGACAACACAAACTTGAGGACTAAAAAGCAACATTATAACCGACCTTGCATCTAATCTATCTAATAAATTAGAGTTTTTAGGGGGTAATCTTTTGGGGGGAAAACATAATTTATTTTATAAAAGGAAGGTTGATGTGTGCAATACTATATATAAAATAATAACTAAAAACACCTAAGTTTTAATATTTATAAACTAGGACTCTCTAAACTAACCTAAACACACAACCGGCAGTGTACCGATCGAGTGTAGAATAGCCTAAGTAAGTCCGAGATCGAACCCACAGACTCTGTATAACTACGTTTAACCGACTCGATCTAACTTAATTAATTACACTAATTGTTTATTGTTTGAGGGGGGTTTTGTCTAATTAACCTAACTGTCACTATAGATTAACTAAAAACAATGACACGACTTAGATTGAAATGAGAAACTAGAATAAATGAAGATTTACTACCTAGGCTAGAATCCGGCTTATGACTTCATGACATCAATTGGACTTGCGGTTTACTCATTTGGCTTCCGGGATTTAAATTGTTAACTAGAGAACTACCTAGAGGACCCTCGACCCTTCTCGAGAAGAAACCTATTGGCAATTAAATAGTTATGTTAATCCACCGGTAAATCAGATAACCTCACGGTTCACCTAATATTGCTTAAACTCTCTTCTTAAAGACTATCTACCTTACAGCACAATAATCCAACACCCTAAAGTGATAAGGAGGAACTCTCAATTGAATACCAGACTTAGGAATGCTCAAAAACACCTAAAAGAACTAAGTTGACTAGCTAGACCCTTCTCCTGCAAAAGACAACTCAGATCCTAGAAAGGGCCGAGACACAACTACTAACCCGCACTTCACAGATATTAGGTTAAACAGACCAATTATACCTAAATTAATCCAAACCAATGCTCCTACAGTTGTTTTGGCCAAATTAACTGTAAAGGTTTAAAACCGCAAAGTTTATGACCTAATTAATATTCATACATGACATAGACCATCACAAGAACATCAATGAAGCAATAATTTAGTTTAATAAAGTTATAATTAGTCATACGCAATCTGACATTCAACTAAGATATAAGTTCAAAACAATTCCAAAATCTTTGAAAACCACAACTATGTCCAAAATCAACCAATCAATCAATAAACGTTCATCTAATCCTAGATAGTAAATAAAGTTTAGTCAACCAACATGATAACAAAACTAAAACCAAAGTTATGAAACATGAAGAAAAGAACAAAAGAAATAAAGGGGTCGAAGAACCCGAGATTGCAAACCGACGAGCCTTGATCCTTAGCTTTTCTTCTCTTCTCTTGATGTCAACTCCGCTCCAAAAAACTCTTTTTCAGCCTCTAATTCGTCCCTAATTCGTGCATGGAGGCTAGGGTTTCATTGAGAGTGTTTATATAGCGAACCGGGCCAAGAAAAGCCCAAACTTTCTTCGTTTTCGCGTACCGGCTTGCTCGTAACTCCGTTTCACGCCCCGTTTTCGCCTACGGATTCGATTTTTCACGATCTTTCCGTTTCTTTATCAACATGGGACCTACGAAACATAAAAACGTCAGTTGTATCAAAATTGTTATAAAAACCGTACCGAAACAACTAAAAACGTAAACAAACATAACTAGGGATTTATGTATAATTTGTCCTTTATCAAAGGTTGAGAGGGAAAATTGAGTAGGAGAGTTAATAAAGACAAAATTTTGTGATTAATAATAATTTATAAAATTATTTATAAATTTTTAAATATACTAGTTATAATTTTTTAAAAATATTTTTATTCAACCCGTGTGTAATACACGGGTGTTAAACCTAGTCTATCTAATATTTCAAGGTTTTATGGGCAATTTTTTGGAGGAAATTTTTTTTTCTTCTATAATAGGAAGTTTTGGAGGTAAAAAATTAAGTGGAATTTTGCATCATACATGAGTTGATGGAGGCAACTTCCAATGTGGTGTAGTGGTAAGAGGCTTGGATTCTCCAAAAGAGACCCAAGTTCTAGTCCCACTACCACCACTTTGGAAGGGGCAAATGGGGGCAATGAAGGGAGACTTGTGGCCAACATAAGTTCGATCTCTGAGCCAAACGGGTTTTACCGCTAGCTTGTTGTCGTGCCTACGGGCGGACGGGCTAGTGGGTTTCCCCCGAATTGGAGTTGGTTTAATAGGTGGGCTTTGGCTACCCAGCGCTGTCTGTGTTCGCAGAGCGTTTGGGGTCGCATTTCGTCATTGGGTTACCCCGGGTAGCCGAGCTTTATTCGTTTTGCTGTCCAAAAAAAAAAAAAAAAAAAAACATGAGTTGATGGAGCCAAATTTTTTAATATTAAATAATTACACATCTTTAAACATAATATATAGTTATAATTTCCTTATAAATATTATTATTTAACTCGTGTGTATCACACGAGTATTAAACCTAATAAACATATAAATATAAATATTTAGATAGATATCATGTAAAAAAATACCATTTGGTTTTGGTTTCAAGGAAGGGATACTATTACACTAATGTACTCATTGAGCATGAAGGGGAAAATAGTAATGAAGAATCTCTCCTTAAGTATACCATAAGTTTCAAAGCAAACTTTAAAAATATATTTTTAACATTATTACCAAGGGTAATCATAGTTCTTAACTCCACCTATTTGAAACCAAAATCAAACATGATAAAGAAATGAAAAACAAATACCGAGAACCAAATTGATTTTGTATGTTTTGGGTCTCTAGTCACATATCAATTTCATGGTTTTCCTGGGTCGACCCACCCGATGTTACCCTTCGATTGATCATGTGTCAAGGACCCGCCGCGACCAAACAAAACAAGCAATATATATATAATTTTAAAATGAAGATGACAAAAGAAAACCGGTCAAGTGAGCATGTACGTTTGTCCATTTTAGCAAATTTTATTATTAAAGAATCTTGTGTTGGCCTAATAAACAAAAAGGTGAAAAAAAAGAATAAAAGCGTGGTTCGACTTTTTGCACTAAAAAAGCAAAAGTGGTGATCGATAATGGTGCAAATCTGAATTCGCCTCAACACCGGCAAAAACCACTTTCCTTATTCATATCATCATTTTCATTTTCATTTTCATTTTCATTCATCACCTAATAACAGATTAATTCAATTCATCAATCATTCAATCCATTGCTCCTTTTAAATTCATACATACGGTTACATACAGTTACATACACTTACATCCATACAGTTTACATATTCAAAACCTGTTGATTTTTTTTTTATTTTTTTTTAGTCTAGGGTTTTAGGTTTTAACGACTTGTGGCGGGAACGACGGTTTAGGAATTGGCGGGAATCCTGTATTCCTGTTGAGTGAGTGAGTGTGTATGTGTAGGTGTGGTTGTAGTTGTAGTTTTTTATATGGCGAATCCATCTGGAAACGGGTCGAATAGTGTGGATACGGGTCAATCGGGTTATGACGGTGGTAGTTCGGTGCCGGAGCATAATCCAAGTGTTTCTACTGATTGGACACCGGATGAACAGACGATTTTGGAAGATGGATTGTCTCAGTAAGTTTGGTTTTTGTTAATTGGTGTATTTAGGGTTTGATTGTTGTGTATGATTATTATTTATAATTGTTGTTAGGTGAAAAAATATTTGCTTAGAAGTTATAGGGAATTGTTGATGAGTTTTATGTCGACATGAATCGAATACTGCTTTACTTTATGTTTGCTTATTAGTTTGATTCTGCAATCAGTTTTGGTTTTGTTCAAAACATAGATGTTGCTTGATTATAGAAGAACCTTAACACGTGTTCGGAGGGGTATAATTGTCTTTTCTTGTCTTTGTGTAAATACAAAAGGCCGCCCTAAAATCGTTCTCATTCAATCAGTGGAATCATATTAAGACATGGAATGTTAGAGACGTAATGGACTGGACCTGTTAATACTAGCAAAATTTACTCTTCTTAATATATTTCATATTCTAAATAACAATTCTCTTAGGTGAATTCGCCAATGTTTTTGTGTTATCTGATTTAAATGATGAGATTTTTCATGTTTTTGTGTATGTTGATCCAACAAAGTGTTACACGCCATATTTCAAGTTTCAACTGTTATATAAACCGTTCTTTGTCAACCTTAGTATGTCTACTGTTGACTGTTGTTGACTAATATGATCAGTAACAAAAACTTAGGTATGCATCTGAATCAAATATCATCCGTTATGCAAAGATTGCTGTGCAGTTGCAGAACAAGACTGTGAGGGATGTGGCTTTGCGGTGCAGATGGATGATTGTAAGTTTAATAACTTATGTTATACTTTATTTGTCGTTCAGTGGTCACTTTCTAGTTGTCTGTTTCCAAATGTTATTTACAAATACTAGAAAATTTATGCCAGAATATCCATCAATTCTGCCCTCTGGGATTAATTACAAGCTAGATATACCTCCAAAACATATCTACAAATAAAAAAACCTTCCCTATTATCCAATAAAGGTAAAAAAAATCTTCAGTTTCATATGCATTTTTTAGGGGGTGGCGAAAAATGTTGGCAGCATATAGTTTAAGTTACTGATTTTGAAATATGTATGATGATTATATTCACATTTTGGTTAATTACTTGGTTGTAGAGTATCCATCATTTGCAGTTTTCGTGCTAGAAAAGTTTATGCCTGAGTATCCATCATTAGTGGCGGAGCTAGCCCAAAAGTTTAGGGGTATCCTAAAAAAATTGCTTGTACGTTTATATAATAATAAAAAAACGATAATAAACAAACATAAAAACATACCTAACAGATTTGTCATCTTCGTTTTTCATAGCTTAAATTGAATGATCCCATCCTTATGTATTATGATAACTTTATCAAATATTTAACCTTTGATCACACAAATTAAAGCACCGTTCAAATATTCATCAACTCTCGATTACGTAAACCCTTTTTCACAAGTTCAATTTAGAAAGGTTCGTAGCCCCTAATCAAAATAAAGGATATAAATAAATAAAATTTTAATAAGGTTTAATATAATAATGTTATAAATTAAAAATAACTAAACAAATATCTAAATTATATCCAAATGTGTTCATTTGTTAACCGTTACTGTGGTTGCTGGCTTGCTGCTTCATGTCTTTAGTTAATGAAAAAGCCCGCTCACCAGTGTAAATTAAAAAAGTATTGGTCTCCATTATGAAGTTTTATAGTTAAGTTTTAACAAGTATTGGGCTCATTAAAACAAGGCCCACTTCACGTCTTCTTTCTCTTTTCCCCTTCGGCACCTGCAACTTTCTGGAACAGAGCTTTTGCATTTTTTTTCGCCATTGTTGATTTCGATCATGTTAAATAAATTAGACCTTGTGGTTTTGTCAATGTTTAGGGGTATCCATTTAACTGCTTAGGAATATCCTAAACATAAAACAAGGAAAAAATAAAAGAAATTCTATTACGAACCGAAATTTGAGCCGTAGCCCGTGCTACCCCTCCCAATACCCTACCTCCGCCCCTGTCCATCATGTAGTATTGCGCCCTCTGGGATAGGTTTCAAGCTACAATTATCTTCATAAACATTTATAAATAAGAAAACCTTCCAATTTAGCCTAAAAAAGCTAGAAATTTTTTTCACCATCATATAAATATTTTAGGGAGTGGCAAAAAATGGTGGCATTGATGATTATATTCACATTTGGATTTATTGGTTGTAGAGCAAATAACCTCAAGTGTAAAGTATATGTATTCACATATTGATTTGCATTCTTTTTCACATGAATATGTATAATGTATATGCATCATGCTTAATCTGCTATCCACAAAATAGTAATAATATGAACTACCCATGTATGGATAATGGACGTTTGTCATGGTGTAATACTTTGTCATGGTAGTCATCGACTCATCGGATAAACAGATCATATGCCAGGTCAAACATATGAACATTAATTCCGTTCATCATGACAGGCGTGGTATGTTATTGATTCATTATGTTATCTTATTTGATTGTTTCATGTGTTTGTCATGCTAGAAAAGGGATATAAGCAAAAGAAGGAAAGAAGATTACATCTTGCCAAGGAAAAGCAAAGATAGAAAAGTAAACCTTCTATTTGATAATCTTTTCTCTTGAGATGCTTTTTATTCTTATTTCTATATGTTTAGTAATGCTGGATGTGACGGAAATTAAAAATGAATTTTCTCTTATCCAGGAAAAAATGAATGAACATTTGGCAAGTACGTCGCGTTTAGCAACTCAAACTGGACTATCTTCATATACTAATGGAGTGGTTGCCAATGGGAAATCAAATGCTATATTGTACAGTGGTTAGTTCTTACCTTACTTTCATTCGTAAAAAGTGTCAACCACTTCAATATCATCACATAATTGTATCTTATTCTTCTCTTTTTGTAATAGTGTTAATGTCCCGAAAGTGTAACATACATTATAAACTAAAGATGGTCATTTTCTGTAATGTGCTTTTTATTGGTCATTTAGATCACTTGAGTTTGAAAATAGTTATGTAAGTCACTCGATTTAACAAAAAATGGTTGCTTTAATGTAGTGAACCTTTTTTGGTCATTCAAGTAACTAGAATTTTGAATCAGTTATGTGGGCCACTTTAAATTTAACCCTTTTTTACTTCTTTGGAATTTAATATTTTTTTAGTTTTACAAGGTGTTTAATGTTTATGTAATTTCAAGAACAACAATCTGTTAATTTGTTATTTAACTTCTACAATTAAATTCAAGTGTTCTCTGGTGCAACATGTGTCACATGCTATGAAATTTATTTAGATAAATAAGTTTGGGTCCAAGGTTGTTGAACCACTCTAAATTATAGCAAAGGTTTAATCAGTTGGATAGCCTTGTAGATACTAGATTCATACGGATTTAGATGTGATGTTTATAAACAAATGCTTGAATTTTATTTGTAGAAATAAGAATCAATAATGATGTTCTTGAAAAATCATCTCTAATAAGAAAATAAAACACAATTTTAATTGGAGTGAAAAGGGGTTGTATTCATCGATTTATAGTAGCCCAATTAACCGGTTTTAAAAGTCTAGCTACATTGAAACTTGAAAGTGACTATTTTTGTGAAGTATGTTGCACTTTGGCAACTTTATTCGTTGTAAATAAATGCTTATTACATACATTTCTATTGCAAGCTATTTACCTCTGTTTTTCTTCGATCTACATATCTTCCAGTTTTCATGCTTAGTTCTGAACTTCTAAAACTCTTTTGCAATTTAACTTTTGAAATAAAATAAAAGCTACCATGAAAATTAACAACCACTAGATCTTGTTTATCATGGATAGATCTTGTCTTTAACCAAGCTGGCCATGTGTCAGCTTTTTATGTATTTATAAATATGTACATCTCCACATCTGATCAACTTCATTTATTACAGTTCTTGCGAGTCCAGCTGGACAACTTCTTAAGGAAAGTGCACAGGCCATGCAGCGGGTCTCAGTAAATCTTGAAACTCATCAGGTGAAGTGTTTATTCGGCTACTAGTTGTGCTTCTGAAAATTGCTCTGGTTCTGCATAGTGGTGGCAAAATGGGCGAGTCAGGTTGTTGGGTTACATGTCAAAACATAATTCCTTGGTTTTGATTCCTTTTGGCTAATTTTTTTAATAAATTATTATTATCAAATATGATTGCAAATTATTATCAGTTTACATATTATTTTAATTCTTTTGATTAATTTTAAGAGGTTTCATGTGCTTAAACAACACATTGGGCACCTTTTGATTATGTTAACCCATTCAATCTGTTTCCTTTTATATGGTTTTTCATTTTACCTGTTTGGGCTGTTTGAGATACAACATAATCCGAATGTTTTAAATGAGCCGAAATTGCCACCTCTAGTCATGTAAAGGCACTGTATGCTAATTCTATAAGCCTGTTGCTTGAAGTGTGGACCAATCATAGTACTGACATTCAGTTATATAACTGTATTATTCTGGTTTCTCACTTTAATATGAATTTTCATCACTTTTCCTTGAATGGTTATGCTATAAGTGATATATTGCTATTTTACTTTGATGCAATAAAACTATTTTAATCATATCTCTTCAATGATACATACTCATCTTAATATGACATAAGTTTGTTGTGGAATACTTGGGAGTTGGGACTTGTGAGTGTTTTAAAATCGCTTTGTCCAAAGTGAGTTTTTTGTTGCTATACACATGATTTTTCTTATTTTCATGTGTTTTAAAGTTCAGTCTTGAGGCGGTAGCAACATTCAAAAAAGAAAACAGAACTCTGAATATTCTAACTTATTTCTTGTAAAATACATGTCACAGAAGTGGAAAGTTTGACATATACCTTAAAATGGCCAAATGGGTTGATTTGGATTGTATTTATCTTTAAGGAGAGTAAACTTTAAAACCTACATAAAAATTAAATAATAAAATTAGTTGAAAGTCACCCAAATGTTTCATGTACTTAAACCTTCTAAATTGCTTTAATAGAACATTTAGATATTATGATTATGTTTTAATATTCTTATTTAATACATTAGTTATTCATAAAATCTTAAAACTGTAGCATGGGAGTGTCTCCGGCACGTATTGGAAACCTTCCGTACTTACTCTCTACTTCTGATACTTGCAACAGGTACATGAGAATATCAGTCTCCTCTGCCAAGTTCGGAAAAACATCCATGATATCCTGAGCAAGTAAATTCTCATTTCACCCTACAATCAACATGTGGCAATTTAGATCCGTTTACTCTTGAGCGGGTGAATATGGGTTATAGTTTAATAGTTTTTCCAAACTATATCTCCTGCTTTTTTCGCCCACAATCAATGAAAAAATAGTTTTGGCTATGGTTTAGGTAACCAATGAAAAAATAGTTGTGAGAAAGAAAATAGGAGATAGTGGTGGTTGGAGATTATGTCTGAATATTAATAATTTTTAAGTATAAAATTTTAAAAAAGTAGTTTCTTTATTCATATTCAACACATTAATATTTAAACTAGTGACCTGACTCGCTCGTTTTGCAACCTTTTAGAGTGTTCCCAAAAAGTGTTTAAAAGTTTACCCTTTTTTTATTTTCTGCAGCTTAATTGACACCCCAGAGAAACTGAAGCAGATGCCACCACTTCCAGTAAAACTGAATGAAGACCTACTCAACTCATTGCTTCCTCATGTAACATTACAGTAGCAAATGCAATAGCCGTTCATCATCCTGCTATTAACGTTTGAGACGAAGGATACTGAATTAATAATGGGTTATATGGTTTACAGTTGATGAATATTTGTTCTGATCAGTACATAGGGAAATAAGTAGCTGTATTTAAACATTGGGAGTTTGAATTAGCTAGGGTTTCATAGTTTGATAACTTGGGCATTTAAATTAAATTGTTTAAAGGCATATTGTGATATTTAGCAATGTGCTCTTGAAATTGGTTACATAACATGTTATAACGGTTCAAACTGGCCCAATGCATATCATGTATTAGCATTGCTGGTCTCTCATGATAAGCATCTGCAGTTGAAAGAAATGTTGTTTGCTTGATGTATTAGTATTGATACTTAATTTGGAGCTCATAGCCCAAAATTGAAGCCTGACTAAAAGTGAAAAGATAATAGGCGAAGTGAGACGGTTTGAATCCAATAGGCTACAATCCAGTTTGAAATCATTTATAACTGATCGGGTATTTGACCGGGTTTGAAATCATTTTATAAAACGATAGATTTGTTTATAATCTCGTCATTGAAACCAAAACTAAACTGGTTAAAAACCACTCAATTGTCAGGTTAATCTAAACTGATTAGACTTGTCTAGAGTACACGTTACACCATGAACCAACTTTGTGTTAGATTTAGAGGTGCACAAATCCGTTATTTTGAATAATTGGTTCCGGTTCTTGTTGACGGTAAAGGAACCGGTTCTTACAAGAATCAGTTCGGTTCTAGAATCGGTTTTTGGTGAAAAAACTATAACCTAGTAACTGGTTCCGGTTCCCAAAGAACCGGTTCCGGCTCCCAAAAAACCAGTTTAGGTTCTTAAAAAAATGTTTTTTTCAATGACATGAGCCGGAATGTTAGGTTGCTGCAAATCTTCACCTTTCATTAGAGGAACCGGTTTTTTCAGGAACCGGTTCTTCCAGGAGCCGGTTTTTTCCAGGAACCGGTTTTTTATAGGAACCGGTTCCGGTTCTTTTGGAACCTATAATTTGGAAAAAATAGTAGAACCTATTAAGAACCGGTTCCGGTTCCTAGTTCGGTTTTTTTTTTGCACCTCTAGTTAGATTGATTTCATGTGGTGTAAAAAATTTAGAGGCACATGAAGTTAGAAAATGTGATCACTAAAAGGTCTTGGAAAATCGGAACAAAGATCTTTATTCCTTTTTCTTTTCATGAAAGGTTGACATTTAGATTTTTTTTATATATTTTAGATGTTTTTTTTATATGTTAATGTCACACATTTATGAGTCATGCTATATTGACATGACAAATGTAAATCTTTGTTACTAAATACTTTAGTCTTTACCAAACAACCAAACATCTTTTTATGTTTTTGAAATGGCTATGTAAAATCAAGTGGGCTTTCAAATTTCTTCAAATAAAGGTTTCCAAAAAGCAAATATGAATTTGTCTTTCAAAAACCAACCAAATATATACATATATTGATTCGTTTCTGTAGATCACAAACTTGAATAAAATCATAAATCCCTCAAGGCGCAAAAGAAAAGCATAAAAGTATGAGTATATGTCAACCTTTTAACTTTTATAAAACACTTTACCAAGATATTAATTTATTAATTTATATGATTTGATTTTAAAGCCTTGATATTAGTTGTTTATCGTTAGCATCCATCTAACCAAATTTTTTTATTTTAAAGGCTCGAAACGAAGGTATTTTCATAAACCACTGTCCAACGTGATTGTATGGAACTTAAAATCGTGATCATTCTTGTGGATGAAATATAAAGGTAAAATGAAAAATCTTGATCGAAAGTCTTGTTGTAATTTCTCTTTTGTAATATTATGCTAAGAAAAGAAATGTCAACTTTGTTATATGTTACGTTGATATATATACGGGTTGTTTTTTATGACGAGAATGGCTGCTAAAAAAGAAAAATAAGAATGTAAGGGTGAAGTAGGTGCTTACATAATAGAAAGAAAGTTCGCACATGGTGTGCACGCGTATTGGAATTGAAAACTATGACCAAAAAGTCGTGTTTACTATTTTCTTCTTCTAGTTTGCCACTTACAAAAATATCATATCAATAAACTAACTAATAAATACTTATTGGTCCCACTGTAATAATGAGCTAGGTCAACTTTGTTAAATGTTGCAATAGCTTGTTACGACTCGTGGAATATGAAGTTTACTTAGATTTAAATATACGAGACGTACAATGGACTTTATGTTACATACTTAAATTGTGTTGTAACGCACGGCTTGTGTCAAAATTACACACAACGCATTGTAATGTGTGTCAAAAAACTATCCCACTGTAGTGCATGGCGAATGACAAATCCTAATGTCATCATTGCAACGTGTGTGAGAAAGTCAACGAGACCCGACGACCGCATCACACTATCCAACCATAAATCTAGTTACAATTTATAATAAAACATTTCGAAAAACTTAATTGTTATTTTATAAAATAAAGTCAGAACTAAGCTCAAGCTTGAAAATTATTCCATAGATCATGAGATGAGCTTTAGACATTAGATTTAGAAACAAACCAATCTTGAGCATTTTAAGTTAAATGAGTGAAGCTCAAATTACCTTTGTTGGGATAAGGGATGGAGCTATGAAGAGCTCAGGGGTATCTCAGACTACCCCTCAACTTTCGTTACGTAGTGCAATTTTCATCGGTTTAAGTATCAGGATACTATTTTTTCTTACGGTTTTACGTATCGGAATACCCCTGAAAATTTTTTATGATACCCTTGAGCGAAAACTTTCTAATAGGATACCCCTGATATTTGGTTCTGAATCCGACACTGGTCAGGATAACTTTTAGCTTGGCTCGTTCACATATGATTTGTATACGTTCATAACTTTTAATATTTGAAACATCCACCCTAACCTTATACCTCAAACATTTTTGTAAAAGTAAATTAAAAAGCTCATTTAGTTTTTCTCTCAAATGAGGGATGATAAATTGGGTTGTAAAATGAAAAGCACCCTGTTGAGGACGGAAGTGTATATTCAATAGAGATGCGTAACGTCATGTTAATAATAATTTGACATGTAACAGAAAATTATGTGTCACTTAATTCGTATAACATGTTAAATTTTCCACTCGACTAAATTGGACACACATGAATATTGAACATGTATTTTAGCCACTAGTTCAACCAGATAAAAATCTAACAAACAAGCCCATATATTTATTGCTAACATATTTTGTTTGATACTTTGTGGTGAATGAACATAGGACGACGCTTGCCAACAACGGTGACTAACAGATGCCGATGTGATCAGGGTTGTTTCAATATATTAAGAAGTCTCACTCGAACTATAAAAGTATAGAGGTAATATAAACTCTTTTAGTTTTTTTAGGCTTGGGAACAATAATAATAAATTAAAATGTTTAAGTTTAGTTATTAATATAAAATTTATATGTTTATGCTCATTAAGATTTTCATTAAAAGTTTAAGTATGTACTTGAAAGTATGAGCATTAATTTAGAAACTAACTTTTATATTTAATCACATAGCTTATAAAGTTTCATATTTACAGTAAATATTACGGTGAACTACAAATTAAAGACCCTTAAATAGTAGGGACGTGAAACAGTTTAATTAATTGTTAAGACTAAAAAGACGACGGTCGACGTACTGACGATATTAGTTGAAGTTTTAAAATCATCAAGCTAATTTATCCGATTAGTGGGAGGGATAAAGTAGCTAAATTCTTTGTCGGCTATGCATCTGGATGGCTTTCAATATTTTGAACTCTAGTTAAATCAAAGAAGGATGCTTAACAAGAAAATGACGATTACTATACAATAAATTACGAGGCACTTTACATCTACATGACCACCTCCATAAGTATGAAATAGATTAGTAAAAGTAAAATAAGCAAGTTGCCGATATATAATTAATTTGTTTACATCAAGTTGTTTAATAAATAACTTTCACGTAGTGATCTTATATTTGGTCCACGAACATCTGTTAATAAAGATATACAAAATACCCGGTTAAATAATCAAAACCATAACTGATTACAAATAACAAAATATTAGAAATATAACGAGGGAAAAACCTGAAAATATAACAAAATATTAGAAAAAACGATTATTAACCGAACCGGTTAAAGTTAACAACCGAAGATTTTTGGGAAAAAAACGCTATTATTAATAACCGAAAATAACCAGTTAGCCGAAATTAACCGGGACGGGTTGGTGACGTCATCCAATGTCAAACTAACGATTAATGGTTGAAATTTCTTATGAGGTATATATGTCCTATCTGGGTTATGAAGAGACACGTCGTTGATTCCGAATTTTTATCACTGCTAAAAAAGAAATAATAAAAGAAACTAAATTTTGCTAAAAATAAAAGAGTAAATTATCGTAAGCATCTATGTTTGTCATTTATAGCAATTTGCATGTCTCTTAGTGGCATTTTTCTTCTAGCCCATGCATGTCCAAGTGTCCATATATACTTTATACGAGATTTCAACTGCCAATCGTTAGTTTAATGCTCTAAAATGACGCCAACCTGTTAAAAAAGAAACTGATTAGTTCAAAAAAATCACTGACTCGCCTATATATGTCTGAAAAGCTCAGTGACTTTAAATCGCCAAAACTCTTATGTGCAAAATGGTTAGAAAGATAATCAAATAAAATACATGATCGACAACTAACAACTTTAACCCCTTAGACTAATATAGTTTTCCTCAACACTAGCTTTTCTTTGGTCGATCGGTACGTACTAATTAACAATCCACCGATACTAACTCTCCCAATCAACCTGTTCCTACAGGCCATACTCGGCCCGTTGCTGTGATCTAAAGCTATTGCCATCGACCATGTCCATGAGGGACAAACCCTGAACTTTTACCTTATATATATTTGACTTCAACTATACATTTAACAATCTTAACATATATATACTTGTGCTCAATACTTTCATGCATATATAATAGCACTTACAATTATGGATTTAAGTATATGGATTTTGAGTTGTGTTTCCTATTAAGTGGTTAACAGTTTAAATACCATTAATTAATTAATTCAAAACTTATGATGTGTAGATTTCGGAATAAAATTAAATGATGTATAAGTTCACTGGTCCAAAAAAAAGTATTTTGTTCTTATTCTCATTTTTGTCATCGTTAGACATGTCCTTAAAGGTTGTTCTTCGAGTTGTTAATAGTCAATTACGTACTCAATTTCATAGTTAGTCATCGATCTGTTGTTGTTTGGATTTTTCCGGCTTATATATATTAACATATATATTTTGTTTATGTCTATTTTCAAGCATAAATCATTAGATTTGGCTCAAGTAAAATGTAACTTTATTGTTTTCAATATCTCTTATATTTCTAGTAGATACATTATTAGAATAACAAATGTCTACTTTTTTTACACACTATAATTAAGTTGATAATAATTTTAACCTTGATAAAAATATATTAGTTGAATCAAAAGTTTCTACAAGGTAGTTTTAGAGTAAAGATTAATACGTACCTTGGAACAGACATGTTTTCTTTGGTTAGTTATATGCAAATTAAGGTTAGTGCATATGCAATTTTGATATATTAAAACTAGTAAACTTGTTTCAAATTATTAGTACATGTATTTACGAAATTAATAGTAAATTAACTTCGATAATTACATATATAAAGAATATCTTTATTGTTAATTATGTCGTAGAACAAATACATGTATTTACAAAATTAATAATAAACTTCGATAAATAAAATTAATTTTTTTTTTGTTAACTTGTAGACTTTGCAACACTTGCTTGCTAATTTAACAGGTTAAATTTGTTGGCTCCGATACCATCAAATGTGGAATCAAATATATATCTTGAGCAAATGCTTACTCTTTATATATATTATCGATAATGACGAAGCCAGGATTTGGAGCTAAGGAGGGCTAATTCTTATTAACGTTTTGTTTCGGGTGGTTAAATCTTAAAACATTTTGTTTCATGGGGTCAAACCCATGATATATATATATATAAAATCAACCACCGAACAAAAAACAACACTTCAGCCGTAAAAAAAGTGGGGGGCGTTGACCCTCCCCCGTCCCAATGATCCTTCGCCCCTGATTATCGATCAATATGTAAGAGAGAATCGATATTGATTGAGAGAAACTTTTTGTGTTTGTGTTTTGAGGCCTGCTTTCTAACAAAAATAAGATTTATATGTGGTGTAATTTAAGAGTACAGAGTAAAAAAGATTTAAAAGATAGGGTTAAATGCATATTTCCCCCTCCAAAGCACTTTAAATGCATATTTCCCCAGCCAAAAAAATCAATTGCATATTTCCCCTTATAAACAACTTTAATTTGCAAATATACCCATTTTTAATAAAGACATTTAGTTAACATTGGGTATATATGCAATTGATTTTTTTAGTTGGGGAAATATGCATTTAGGGGTGTTTATAGGGGTAAATATGCAATTAAATCTAAAAGATATATATTGTATTATATATCGGAAAATTGTTCCAAGTTCAAAACTTTTGCACACTAGCTTGAAACGTTCTAAGTTCTAACCCATGTATAAAGTAAAGGAACGTATGGTTGGGTTCAATGACAAACTAAATAAAGTTTGTCGTGATGTTTTTCTTGATGTAGTTATGTAAATTAGTAGTGTATTTAATGGTAGAGTTAGAATGCGTGCGAGCTCTTGTAAAGAAAAGTTAAAAGTAAAACATCACTCTATAAACGGAAAATTTCCAAAATGTCTATTAAGACAAAAAAAATTGATACAAATTAAATGTTCTCTTTGATTTTGTGACTAAAATATTCACTTATTAAAAGTGGTCTGACTACAAAACAAAAGTGGACAATATGGAACGATTATTTTTGGATGACTTTGTTTTGATGTTTCTATTCGTATGACTTACGTTAACAAATCGTAAGACTTTTTTTTGACGAATTTTTTTGACGTTTCCGTTCGTACAATTTTTTGAAAGAAACTCAAGTCATTAAACAGACACGTGTCTCGTGTATATGGTTGGTTTTTAAAATGTGGACGACTGAACATTATGGGCATAGAAAATCAATATAAATATTTGTTTATTTGAAAATTATATTTTATTAATCTTAACTTCACCTATTAGTCATTATTAATCACAACTTTATTATTGACCAATATTAATCTCAACTATCGCTTAGGCGGCCACCATTGAGTCTTTTGTTACTTTTGACTAATTCCGTTTAAATTACTGACGTGGTATCCACGTGGTAGCTAACATATTAATTTTAATCCTTTTTCCTAACCATTGATACAGGAAGAAAACATTTTTTTTAATTCTTCTTCCTAACTATGTCAGTTGCCACGTAAATGTCACGTCAGTAAAATTTAGACGGAGTTAATTAAAGATAACGGAAGACTTAATGATAGTCACTTAAATTAAAGTTGAAATTAATATTGGTCAATAGTAAGTTAGAATAATAATGACCAATAGATGAAAGTTAGGATTTATAAAATCTAATTTTATTTTTTTTAATACACATTTTGGGAATTTACTTTCACTCATCACTCGTTAATATTTATAACGATTTTTGTTATTTTAACATTTAATAATATTAAATAAATAATGAAAAAAATAAAAGACGAAGAAAAACATTTAATATGATATGATGTTTCATTTCGTAAAAAACGGGGTATTGACGAGTGATGAGTCTTACGAAATCAAGTTTGAGGTGGATATCAATATTCCCCAACACCTATTTCACCATTCTTTTTTTTTATTTTTTTTAATTCTATCTTTCATGTTTGTATTTTGTTGAAAATTAAATCTCCACCTTTGACCCATGCTTTTTGACCAAATTCTCCCTTTCATTTCACCCTCTACAAATATGTATATATACACAGGCACACATACATGCATATCAATCCATTCATAGCAACAACACATACTTTGAATTTCATTTTTTCATTTTTCATAAAGCTTGTATACTAAAGGAGTTAAAAAGCTTCAAGATAAGTGATTGTTTTTGAGACACGTTTTTGAAAGTTAAACAAGTGATTTGGATACAGATAAACGATGTCCGCTTAACAATTATACATCAGTTTGTAACGAGTTGAAAGCTTCTTCTCCGGCGAACATTTCTACGGCTGCCGGAAAAACTCCATAAATTCCGGTGAGTTTGATCTCTCTCTTTTTTTCAATATTTCATCTGTTTCGAATAGCCGGGAAGGTGTTACGAGTATAGTTAATTATGATTTATTAATACGGTTTGTGTTAAATAATATTATTATTAAGTTAAATAACATGTTCATTATCTACTGATTTTATATCTTAAGCGTTAGTGGTTAACTTATTGTAGCCTAATGTAACCTATAATATCAGTTTTCATCCTTACGCTTTGTGTGTTAACGGTTTTGGTATAAGTTTGACGCTCGTTTATGTCATTAGAATTTTCAGTTTTTACGATTTCAGTTTCTTTGTCTATTGACTGTCTAAACTGACGTTACTTACCCTCACGCGCCTCCTGCCTGAGAGGTAAAATCGTCTTTTTTGTCTTGTTTACCCTCTAACGATGTAAATTTGTGACAAACACCAACACTCGTTATCACATTTGGTGGAACTTGTCATCGATTTACATGTTGGAGGGTAAAATAAGAGAATAAAAGACTATTTTATCTCTCACGTGGGAATATCTAACAACAATTTAAACAAAAGGGTTGTAACTGTTAAAATTAAAAATCATAAGGATAATTTACTCGTATTTAAAAAAAACTTAATAGACTAATACAAATGAATCATCTATTTACAAGTGAACCGGATAAAATTTGGTGTTTTTAATCCTTAATTTGCTGGCTGATCGGTATTTATAAGATTGGTTAAACGAACGAACCATTGGAACTACGTGTTTAGCAAACTAGATAGTTAACTAAGGGGATTAGAAGAATTATCCATGCAAATATTTATACTAATAAAAATTATTTTTAATTAGCTTTTAGTGTAAAGGTTACTCATTAAGGAGATGTTGGAATTTCATTAAGGAGATGTTGGAATTTCATCCTAGACATGTATTGCGATCTAGTTATAATACAAATAATCACGCACGTTTAAAATACAAAGTGATTTTTGGAATAAAGTGTAGGATAACTTGTGTAATTATTTAACATATATACATAATTTATCACATGTGGATGAAATTATTACACAAGAGGTAAATTGTTCTTACGTGATAGTTACATTCTTAACATGTATCTCGATCTAGTACGTGTTTCTTAAATAATAAAAAAATCCTTCGAATTTGTCTTCTTAAGTAATAAAAAAATCGTTCTAATTTTAAACCTTAGGTAACTTATTTATATGTGTACATAATATGTTTGATTATTTTAAAATAATTCTGTTGATTTTCATTTTTATAATTTTTTCAAGAACTGCATCGATTTTTGTTTTCAATTTTACTACTTTAAGGTAAAACAATTGGTTTCGTGGAATGATAAATTTATAAATGGGATAAACATAAAGCAAGGCTTTTTGTCAAACTTGGGATGCATTATCACGACTTTCAATTCATACCTTCAAAAATGACCACTTTTTAGGCTTCTATTACTTTACGCTTTTATAGCCTCGATTTAATTAATCTATTATTAATCCTTTTATTTATAAGTTTTTTTTCTTTTGGAAAACAAATCCTTTTATAAGTTAAACGATTTAATTGTTTTTTAAGCAAGCGAAATATCAAGAAAAACTACATACTTTTATTTTCTAGATTTTTCTTAGACATATTTTACCGTACTAATTTTACAAATCAATAGATTTCATATTTTCATATGAAAGTACGACATCTTATCATTTTTTAAAGTACATCCAATTTTTATCTTTACATGTTTTTTATGGCATTTGAAAGTACAATATTTGACTCACTTTTATATACTTTTCCTGAAAACTTTTTTCTAAGAATCTTTTATGAGAATCATTAATCATATATTTTTTAACGGGGTCATGTTTATGCATGTTAAAACACATTTGACGTAATATAAACGGAAATACAATATACTTGATTTGTTTATTGTCCCATGACCAGTAAACTTTTATGTAATAAATCAAAATGGTTTCTACAAAAAAGGGTCAACTTTTTATTTTAGAAAAAAATGTTATCATCAAAGATTTTCTAGAAGAACCATAATAAATTAAAAAAACTACAATTTGAAAGTAATAATGGATAATAATAGACAAGAAATTTAGTGTGAACTGAATCAATCATCAAAGATTATTCGAGATGATATAAAGAGAAGCATTTCTTTTTTATTACGAAAAAGTAGCATTTTCCAACTTTTTTCATCACCAAGTATATTATTTTATTGCTGTAATAAAAAGGTAAATCACAATTTCTTATAATAGTAGATACATTGTATTAAAAATTCTACAAATATATATTTTAATGGATATGTATGCTCAAAAAATGCAGGACAAAAATGGGACGAAGATGGAACACAATATGGTTTGTCATGATATTGCTTTTGATTTCAAGTTTTTCTAATATTCAAGGACAACCTCCTACTACCACTTCTCAACAAGGTAAATGGATTACATTTTATAAAGTTTGAGTTGACATGTCGCGTCCGAATATTTATATAAACTCAAACACGACTTGAATTTAAAAATCATGTCTGGCACGAAAATAAGAAAGTACTAAATATATAAATTCTCATGGGTTGGCACATAATCTATTTAACCTGAAATTTTACTTATATTTTTACATCTCAATACTCTAAAATTACATATTTAAAACAAAAACTATAATTATATATAAAATAATTAGATTAGCCCATGATCTATTGATCTTGCTTATAAGTTGCCCAAGACACAACCCATGTTGGTAAACATCATATTATTAACCTGAACTCAAGAATTTTGTGTTAGGTTTATGTCGTTGTTTTGTTTTTGACAAGATTTTACACCCCTGATTATTATCTCATTGTTTTATATAAAACATTCTTTTTTTTAATGCAGCCGAATCAGGGCAAATATTAGATGACACGGTTAGGCCCGATCCTCTGGAAAACCTCAAAAAGTACAAGGGGGGATACGACATCACCAACGTCCATTATTGGAGTGTATGTTTGTTTTGACTCTTATCTTAGTCTAGAGGTCTTTCCAATAATTTTATGACTATATTTGTAACCAAACCGGCTATGTTATCGATACACTGGTCGGACTAGTTTCAAAATTGTATAACTAGTCGATGTTCATAAGTAATTTAAAAACAAAATGTTATATAACTAATTTAAAATAAAATATGAAACTATGACCTTTGAAGTAAATTTGCAATGTTACCAAAGTATGGAATGTTGAATAAGTAAGATGAAACCTTAAGCAGTAAATAAGATTTTAGACAAAAATTAAAACTAAAATCTAGTTGAACTACAGATAATATATGTTTGTTGGTTCAACTAGTTGTCGCCATAACCAGTGATCCTAATAGAAGACGGCTTAAAAAGTTAAAATAAGTCAACCAGTCTGTTTTAAGCAGTAAGTAGTCGGTCTGACCATTAGAACGCACTTCATACAACACTACTATTTAATATAGTATTCTATATATAGTTAAGTTGTTATAGACTAAAAATATCCAACAAATTTAGTGATAATAAGTTAATGACATTCTTTTTTATTTGTACTATTTTTTCAGTCAACCGCATATACAGGAATAGTAGGATATGTGCTTGGGGCGTTATGCCTCTTATGCGGCGTCGTTTTTGGAATATATCTTCTGGCAATCACTTGTTGCAAAACAAACAAAAAACTGAAGAAACACAAGAGGCTAACACCCCACAAACAATATTATCTTTGGCACATTATTCTTGCAAGTTTCTTCACACTTTTAGCCATGTAAGCCTTCATTTCCATTCCTACATGCATTATGGACTTATAATATTGTACACTACTTACATCACATGCATTATGGAGTTGTACATGCAAAACTAAAACTGGTTACAATCTTTTGCAGAGTTGGAAGTGGACTAGTACTTGGAGGGAATGCCAAATTTCATTCGAGAGCCGATAAGATAATCGATATAATCATCGATACAGCTGACGATGCATCAAAGACGATATATAATACAACTGGAGCAATGAAAATGACACGAAACAACTTACAAGGTACAAACGTTGATGCAAGCACCACACGGTTCCTTGAGTCAACTGCAATACGCCTTGACTCAACTGCTGATGATATACAACGACAAGCTAAAAAGAATCGCCATAAGATTGATCTAGGCCTTCGCATCGTGTAAGTTATATAAATACTTAGCATGACACACATGAGCTAAAACAATATGTTGATATAATAACATATATAACTTTTCATGAATAAGTGATTTAGCTAGCAGATATACTGAATAAAACCTAAACTCTATTTATTTGGTAAGTGTTGTTAAACAGTGTCTGGCTTTTTATTGCAGGTATATTGTTAGTACAGTTATTTTCGCGCTGAATTTGGTTGCGGTTATCGCGTTAACAGGTGTGTTTTCATCTACTGGCCACTAATTTGACTTATGTAATCAAATTTATAAATGTTACCTGGTTCATATATAGTTTTCTTGTTATGATACTAAGTAAAAACAAATCTCTATTGTGTGCAGCCGTTGGGGTTATGAAAATAAAGCGAGCTCTTCATATGTAAGTCGAGCAAGATAACTCCATATGTTAATCATAAACGATAAAATAAGCAGTTAATGATCATGCAAAGTGCTCATGTTGAATTATTGCTGTAATGGCTGCAGATTAATTGTACTGTGTTGGTTAATCACTGTTCTATGTTGGGTGTTCTTTGGGGCGTACTTCTTTTTATCGCGGTATGTTTTATTTTAATCCTTTTCTGCTCGATACAAACTACACGTGTGAATATCGAATGACTTAAAAAGATTGTAAACTATTCAGGTTTGCGGGTGATACATGCACCGCCCTTCATGGATTCCAGCAAGATCCTTACAATAACAGCTTGAGTTCGATCCTTCCATGTGATGAGTTGCTATCAGCTGAATCGGTTCTTAATGACGTCAGTGCAGGAGTTTACGACCTTGTTAACGAGGTATCTTATACTGTGTGTTGGTAACGGGTCACAATGGGTCATTTTTAGTACGAGTTATTGAGTTCACTCTCTAAACACTTTTTGGTCATTTGTCAACATTAAAAGCAGACTTTGATGATTGTTTCCTTTTTAACAACTTTGTTTGATCAGTTGAGATAATTCACAACCCAAAATCAAAACGCCATTAGTTAACGGGTTAAAGTCATCACCATAAGTCATAACCCTGTAACTAAATCCAAAAGTCCTTAACAAAACGATTGTTGAAATGCTGCAGGTGAATGCAAACATATCTCGAATGCAACAAGATTCATCTTTTGGAATATGCAACCCGTTTTCCGGGCCACCTGAGTATAACTACCAGCCAAACAATTGCTCAGAGAACGACATTCGTATAGGCGACATCCCTGAGGTATGCTATAGACATACTAGCAGTTATAGTTTCACGTGTTATCGGTTTCTTTACAGGTTGGACATACATGTCTGGGTTGAAACGAGTCATTTTTTATACATTAAAACAATGTTGACTTTTATTCTATTTAACAAGATCCACTTTGACTTTGTTGACATTTTAAATTTTATTTCTTGCAGCTACTGAGGCTGATTACTTGTGTGGATCCCGTGGACGGAATTTGCAACGGAGGGATTCCCATATCCGGAAACGACTTTAGAACCGCGGTTGCATACACAAGCTCAATTCAAATACTTCTAAACTCGTACCCAGGAATGGAAAACCTCCTTCAGTGTCAGACAGTAAAGGATGCATTTGCTGAAATACTTGATCACCATTGCAAACCGGTAAAAAGAGAGGTGAAAATCGTGTGGGCGGGACTAGTGTTTTTGTCGATCGTAATGGTGTTTTTGGTTCTTACATGGATCGTGGAAGCGTACCAAGAAAGCCACCATCGGTTTTCAGACGGATCCGTGAAGCCTCATCATGTAGATGATCATGTAATTGAACTTGGACATGTAGAAGAATCAGAAAAAGATGGAGTAAATAGCAAGTAACAAATGATTTAAAGGTGGTTGGTTATGCATCCTTGAAAGCTTGGTAGCTAATCAAGAGATGATATGGATACTAGTTTAGCAACAGCAATAGCAAGAGAAAACATATACTGAGGGAATTAATTTTCATCAGCAGTGATTTATTCAAGAGTTGATTTATTTCTTCTTTAGTTATGATACATACTAGAGAGTAGAGAGGCAATATGGGGACAAACCCCCCACATAAGTCCAACTCCTAAGGAGCTATTTGTTTTTCTATTATTATATCACTTCTTTTTTTTACTTACTAAAAACTATTTATTTTAGTTCATTGTTGTTTTATTACCAAGTTTTTACCGAATGCTAATTTATATATTAACTTCAAGTTTCCACCAAATTGCTTTGCAAGTTTCTACTAAACTAAAAGTTACAACCGAACTTTAAGTTTCAAGTAACTTTTGATAATATGTGATCTTTTGATGTCGTGGTTCTTAATACTTAAAATTGTAACATTAAGAAATAAATGTGCATTACACACTTTCCAACCTCTTCGATGTTTGATTAAGATATCACATTGGGACATAGGTAAATCTAACAAATCATATTAAAAGATATATAGTGTACGTAAAGGCGCATTGACACGAAGGGGAGAGCAAACCGGTATTCCCGATCATATTACCAACTACCGATACCGATCCCGACAACCGATTTTGACTGAAAATTGCAACCGATTACCGTACCTAGGTTTTCAAATCGGGATTCCCGTAATAATCGGTATTCCTAGATCGGTAATCGGTATTCTATAAACACCGAAAATTGTTGATGAAGTAGGATTTATTTGATTATATAGTTTATGTTATCGTGAATGTTTGGAGCCTTGAAGGTAAGCGATTATAGTCACGTTAGGATTTATTATGGAAGTATGATTATGTTAATCCCATTTTTTTATGATCGGATATATTATTATATAGGATAATATCAATTTTAGGCAAAAATAATGTGATTTCGGTTCGGGATTTTTTGGGTCGGTATTTGGAGGTATAATACCGATACCGATACCAATCCCTAATATTGTACAAAACAAGTACCAAATACCTATACCCATATAAGTTTCCGGTACGGTAATCGGTAAAAATCGGTACGGTAATCGGTATTTTTCGGTAAATACCGAATCATGCTCACCCCAAGACACGACTAAAATTAAATGTATAATATAATTAAATTGTTCTGGTTATAAACGGTTTAAAATATGATTATCAGAAAAGATAGTTCAACTATCATTAAAGCATGTGCAGTAGGCGTGTTATGGTGCTTGAAACTGCTCAATAGCACCCCACCCCCATCACACAATGACGTCATGGCATGGGGCGCTATGAAGCAATGGGCACTGACAGTATAATTAGGGAAAAGACAATAATTAGGTAAGGTAATCATTAGTAGAAACTTTATAGGGATTCAAACATCACACAACTTTACTATAAACCTCTTTCAAGTACGACGCTATTTATAAAAAAATATATTAGCATACCTAGACTTTTCTAACATACACCATTTAAAATATAGTTTTTTTTACTTTCGTTTAAAAGTTAACAAGCACGGGACATTTGGTCTTTCCTATGACGGAAATCCGGTAACAACGGCCGATGCACAAATCTATGGCAGATCGAAGACATATCACCGATCGAAAATCATCAATCAGTAGAGATGGAAGTAGATCAAGAAGTAGCCCACAACCATCGTTGCCATACACGACCAAAAATTGTGCACGATAAGCAATCCACATGCCACCACCACCACCATTCCACCATTCCACCATCCAACCACACAATCGTCACCTAGTGTTCGCCAACGTTTGATTTGGGCAAAGAAACCCTAACTATTGGGCTACAATCGGCGACAAAACAGGCAAGAGCCAGGGGAGAACGTTACTACTGTCCTACCAAACAGAGACGAAATCATAGGACCAAACCGACGAGGCGAATGCAGTGGGATTGAAATCTTGTAGATCCGGTGGAGAGAAAACATGAGAGTCACTCAAATTGATCAAAGAACTTTTGGCTTAGTTGCACTGTTCTCTGAGTTATTTTGTCCACTATCGATTCCTCTTAGGGGTGTGCGCGGTGCGGTTAGGTTCGGTTTTTACCCTTAACCGCAACCACAACCGCAATATGCGGTTAGTGGTTTTCATAAACCGTTCGGTGATCGGTTTTTTCGGTTTGTGGGTTTCGGTTTATTCGCGGTTTCGGTGCGGTTACGGTGCGGTGCGGTTATTTATTTATTTATTTTGTTTTACTAACCAAAGTTTGAAAGAGTAAACAATAAGTATATTGATAGATACGACATAAATTCATTAGTGGGATAAAATGCATTACATCAATAGTAAACCACGATGTGTTACGTTCATAAAGAAACAAAGTTCATTAAAGTAAAAAAAAAAAGACAATCAATAAAGTTCAAAATATTGTTTTGTAGTCTTCATCAGAAAGATCCACTGCACTTTTGCCTGTAAATATAAACAAACCACACCACTTTAGTTCAATAAATAAGATCCACAATCTACATGTCATATTTATACTTATATTAAAACGAAGTACTTAGGTAAAGCTATATTTATAATTAAAAGAGTTAATTATAGTTCGGTGCGGTTCGGTTATTTCGGTGGTTAGAAAAAGGAATAACCAAACCGCAACCGCAATGTCGGTTTCGGTTAATTTCGATTCGATTAATTGCGGTTACCTTTTCGGTTTGGTTATTTCGGTTCGGTTTAATCGGTTAGTTCGGTTTCGATTCGGTTAATTCGGTTTTTTGCACACCTCTAAATTGGAAGGAAAACAAGAAGAAAAAGAAAGGAAAACATTTCCTTCTAAATTGGAAGGAAATGGAAGGAAAAAAAGAGACGAGAAGAAAAGAAAAGAAAAGAAAAGAAATGATTTTTTTAGTTAACCCAGTTAGTTTTAACAGTTAAGTTAGGGGGCATTTATACTCTACTTGAAACTGAAGAAGCAGCGTGCACGGCGGCGTTAATGTCGAAGCTTCAACTGAAAGACTGCATAGAACCACTCTTAAACTTCACTCTTACTTTATCCATCAAACAATCCATTGATTTAGGTTTATCCAATGATTTTTGCTCTAATCTCCTCCTCAACGAAGACGATCATGATCATCGCACCTACCTCTCTTCAACTTCATCCACAGGTATTAATCTCAATCTCAATCTCAATCTCAATCTCAATCTCAAACTCAATTCAATTGCTTTCATTTAACAACACCTTAGGGTTTAGTTTATAAGTTGATTATGGAAACGTTAATTGTTAAACTGGAAAAATGATCAAAATATGGACATTGAACACTTTGGAATGTAGTTGAAGTGTTTATGTTCAATTTGAATTTGGATAAATTTATTAGGTTGAGAAAAGGTTACATGTTTTAAGAATTTGCAGTTCATTTTGAAGGTGTTCCTTCATATCCTTTATACAAGCATTTAGCATCGGCTTTGCTTAATTCGATATCGTCTGGGGCTATTCATACAATGCGTAACGACACGCCTTTGATCCGTGAAGATTCTTCTTTGAAACAGAAAGAATGCGAGTGGAACAGGATTATTCGGGAGAAAGGATCTGATATAGTGAGAGTATGTATTGATGTGTAATGTTGTTATATTCCACTGCTGAATCCTAAATGCTTTTGGTTTTATATTTTTGGTAAAATTGTATGTTATGACCAGATGTTGGAGACTGTGGAGGTTGAACTTCATGTTCAGGAGCCTTTTTTCTCTCAGCTCAAAGGTCATCCTAGCATAAATCTTTGTTCTGTATTGCGTTTGGAAAAAATCTTGTAGAAAACTTATTGCTCTTTGGTTTTAATGATTACAGATGGATGTAAAACTGTTGAAGGAAGGTGTGCTGATGGTGCACGTCGGTATGACTCTACAAAAGTGGTTATTTTACTTAAGTGGATATTTTATTTCGATAGAGTAATTTGCAGTTGCATAGTTTGTCAATGTTTGCCACGTGATAAGCTACATTTACAGCAGAGAAAACATGATGGCGATTGGTGAAAGACCATTGTTTCTTTAACCTTTAAGAGGACCAGTTTGAGATAAGTTAGTGGCAAGCAACGCGCCCAAAGAATTCCATGTTCTTCTTTTTAATTCTATTTTTAGTTTACATGTTTTGACACCAAAAATTTACTCTTTTATGGTTTGGAAACTAAACATATACAAGAACATCGTATTTTAGTTAGGAAGCTTGGTGGCTTATTTTTCAGTTTTAAGTTGGGTGGCTTATCAATAGTTTTTATTAGCTTGCTGACCTATTTTACACTTTCTATATGTTGAGGTAATTATACAATAAACAGTGGTGACTGCATGATTATGGATCAATCATGAAATATATTTGGGTTTGGAGATCGAGCATAATCAACTTCTGTGCTTTTTGTATATGGAATTACTATGTTCAGCCCTTGAATTTTCCTACTATACTTATAGCTTATCTTTTACTTTAGCGTGTTATGTTATTAAATGCCAATAACACTTTATTAGTTCATGCTTCACTCATTCTCTGTTTTGTTTTAATTGTCAGGTTTGAACCAGGATCTTTGATTCTCTTCAACAAATGTTTGTTGCTTCAAGTTCAGGTATGTCACCACACCGGCAGTTTTCTACACATTCTCCACTATTATTTGCTATCAATCACCTATATAAAAATACAGGATGTACATTGGTATCCTTCATTTTCTGACATGCTAGCAGCCGAGGGTCTTGCTAAAGTTTTACCAGATGTTGAAACCATCAAAGAAGGTAAGTAAGGCTCTCTTACTAGTATACTTTTTTTTCCTGATCAAACACACTCGCACATAATTAAACAAAGCAGAAAGAATTACAGTTATCCTAGAATAATTCATTCTAGATGCTCTCTTAATCTCTTATCTGTAGGTATAGATACTTTTAATTGTACTCTGAATGAGGATAATAGCCATGTTTTTTTAATTTTCAGGGACACAAATTTATAGGAAGTTTTACTCTGAAGAGAGGGAAAGGTCAAATGGTGTTCTTGCTATACGTATAAAACCAGCATCACAGCTTTATGAACATTTGGCAGCAATTCTTGCGGTTAGTTGTGGTCAAGTGTTACAATTTTTATCCACAGACAACTCTCTTGTGTTACCTTTTTTTTCAGAAATTTTGACCAGAGTAAATGTTTTCTTACCTTTGTAAATCATATTCACCACTGATGTTATGTAATATCTACCACTTGGTGTAGGCACTGAGTTATGACGGCATTCAAAGGCTTCTGGGCATTTCACACACTGTAGGAACAATTCCAGATGCACTTCCCCTGCCCAGATCAACATTACTTTCTGCTTTTTCACTGCCACATAATCCAGATGTATGAACTATGATTAGATATCGCTGACGCAATTTTTACACGTTTTGCATGTGTTTCTTACCAGGATATACAGTCTTGTGATTAAATTTACCAAGACTTGTCACATACATTGATAATCTTTTTGATTGATTTAATCACATAGTAGCAGATACAGAAGTTTTGTCCCATGGGAACAAGGCCTTAGCGGTGCCGGTTTAAGACCATAGGTGATTTTGGTTATGGGTTGGGTTTAAATGGGTCACATAAATATATTCAGTTCATCATATGCATTATATAGTAAGATCTGCTACATAAATGGATATACCAACTCCTAATAACTACAACTATTAACAATCAAAAGACTTGATATAACAAGTCAGGGGACATGGAGATTATTCTGATATCTGGAGGCCGTAACAATTATCATGGGATTGGGCTAGAGGACTTGTTATTATTGGGTGACGAGCTTTTCCATTTTTAGGCTAAACATATACGGAGTAACTATTTAGTTAAAGTAAAATAGCTACTCATCACATACATTGGGCCTGTATGTAATCATATCCGTGATATTAACATACTCTGTGCTTAGTGAGAAATTAATTTACTCGTGACTTGAGGTTAAAAGTTCGGTTTTGAATGATGGAGCACGGGCATTGGCTAAGCATGTCAACAGGAGCAAAGGAAAATTTTGGGGCTCCTTCTCTGGAAATGGTTAGTATTTTCATATTTTGTCTTTCAGGCATGAATATTCTTTATTAAAAAACAGTTCCTCTTTGCAAAGGGTCAACAATTTGGTTTACTGATGCGTTTTAAAGAAACCTGAGTACACTCACAACCTAAGGGTTGTAAAGTTCCACTGACACCATTTGCTTGAGATGGCAAGATGGGACGGTTGGAACGGGTCAACTCAACCCGGATGCACTGGATGTGCTTTTTTATTTAAAAAAATTTGGGTACGTGTTTTGTTATGAATACTGAAACAGCTTTATTATTGTAGTAATCTAAATCACACAAATGATTTTCAACCTGTTTTCCCTGTTCCTTTTTTACAGCTAAACTTTTTGATTCGATACATTTGAGATTAAAATACAACCCATCAACCTATATATGGGTTAACATTGTCACCACTATTAGTTCATTTGATAAATTACAATATGTTGCTGATCAAAGCTATTGTTCTCATTTTCATGGTGTCCAGAGTCTCATAAGAATATGCTCGCCTTGAAGGTAATTAATCACTTGATAGCCCATTGTTGCTGGCTAAATGTGCATATTGTTCCACCACATGGACCTGTTTTTGAGATCCGGGTTCAGGATGGCTATGGTGCAAGATGGTCTCTAAATCCAACCAAGGTACTTGTCGTGCATGAACACATTACTCTAATGACTTTTGGTATTTCTCTTTTGTTTCCAAAATTATAGACTAGGTAGGTTCGAGCCAGGGAATGTATTTAGGAACTAACTTAATAACAATAATCATGTTTGGGCTTTTAGGCTTTAGGCTTTCTCCTTGCTTGTAGGATCGGGCTCTAATTGCTCATATTGGGCAACTTGTAGGATTGGGCTCTTGCTTCTACGTACTTTTTGCCATCTCATAGCTCCATTTTTATGGGAGATAATCTTGTTTCATGGTCTTCTAATTGTCAGGCTACTAAATTTCGGTCTAGTGCCGAGGCCGAGTATTGGGTGTCGTAAACACAAGGCTTTAAAAATTATTACTTAAGTTACACCTCCTATTAACTAGAGCCATTGTTGTTTATTGTGATAATGTTTCAGTTGTCTTCCTTACACAGAACCCATTTCATCATCAACGAACCAAACCTGCAGATATTGCTATTCGTTTTGTTCGTGAGAAAGTCTGTGTGGGTTTAGTTTGTGTTCTTCATGTCTCTTCCGATTACCAATATGCTAATATTTTTACCAAGGGACTATTGCGCCAATTACCTGAGAGATACGGACCCAGTCTTCGCTTGCATTCTACCATGGCCTTGACTGCAAGGCGTACTAGCGTGTATAGGGGAGGGTTCTAATGTTAACCACCTTTAGGGTATTGACTCGTTAACTCTGTCAAGAGCAATGAAAGTCATTATTTTTTTTGTTCGAATAACATTCTTACAAAAAAAATAACGTTTATGTTCTTTTATGTATATGTATATTTGCGGTGCGGTGTAACTTACACCGGTGTATTTTTTTTATACGCAGTTACATCGGCGTAATCATACTAAAACTGGAACAAGTTACATATGTGTTAGCTATATTATACGTGCAAATATACACACATGCATAAAAGAACATAATGTTATTTTTGTGTAATAAAGTTATTCGATAAAAAAGTAAGGATTTTGATTTATCTTGATGGAGCTAACGAGTTAACACCCTAAAACGTGCCATCCTCCTGTACCGTAAATATTTGGCAATTCAATAGAATGAATCTTTGGAATTGAAATTATATAGGAGTGAAGCTAGAAAAGAATGGTGAGCTTACAACATTTACTTCTTTATCAGTTATAGATGACTAGAGATGTCAAAATGTCCGGGTCAGACAACAGGCAATTGTTTACAAAAGTAACATTAACACTAGAAACCTAATATTCCTGCAGGCTTACCATTTCCTAATTCTAAGTTTGTCTATTTGATATATATATCACAGTTTATTGGGTTTCTTGAACCGTATACGGCGGACGGTTATGCAAAGGGATGGAAACATTAAAACATCCTTTAAAACTGGTGGTTGTGGTGGCGGACCAAAGGCGGCAATCTCGTTTAGCCACTATATATAATCTTTGCTGACCAGACAAATAACAATAATGTATGGTCAAAGACCAATGAGTGAAACCAAAACAAGAAAGATGTAGAATTTGACAAGTCAATGTCTTGTATGCGCATCAGTTAGCTACTGTTTGCAATGACAGTTATATTAGATTCTCCAAAAGGCCGTATACTAAGCGTGCAACAATTATGTACGACAATTATTTATATTACAGAGACCAACAATACAGCTATAGATACTTCTGTTGTTTTGATTTTAGGATTTAACTACTTTGTAGTTTTCATCATTTTATCTACCCTTTACATTTTTAAATGTTTATATTTATGTCAAGATTGTTGTTTATTATATGTTTGTGTGTATATGTACAGGTGGCATCAAATCAGAGCTAAATACAAAACTCTAAAAACTATTAAAAAACATCAAAAAGTATTTGAGACCGACTTATTTTTGGCTCACTCCATATCCGTTTGACCACATCTAGTACTATTTGTTATTATAATTATTAATTGATCACCGTATTTTATCACTAGAAATATCATTCTCCAGCACTCATATTATTAACTAGAATTGTGACATGGACCACGTGACGTGACAGTCGAGTCTTAGTTGAGTGTGTTTTTACTTCGACACGTGTCATGTTCTTTGGTGGTGACGTCGCGTAATTGATTTTGTTAGACGTGTTACTGTTGTGGTATTAATCCGTGGTGCCTCTTAGTTACGGTGGGTGTATTAATATGTGATGTTCGCACGACGTGGACGTAATTGTAACTTTGTTACATGCATTATGTTCGTGACAATAACGTTATTAGATAATAGATGTAAACAAAAGTAGTATTATAGTGTTATGTCTCTCATGTTGTGTCATAAAGTCATAAAATTAATTTTAAAAAATTGATAGAAACAAAAGAAAAAAATAAAGTTAAAATGAAAAAAAATAACAAAATAAAGGGTCTAGCTTAAAAAACTAAACGAGCTTTAAAAAAATGGAGTATTGGATATTAACGGACCTAACTATTAGGTTTTTGCCGCTACCGATCCCAACTTTTGAAATATGTGCTGGCGGTCTAACTTTTATCATTTTGGCCACTAATGGACCCGCCCAAAAAAGTTAATGGCGTTAACTTTTTTTATGAATTTCAGGTCGACGTTTTATGGTTTTTGATCGGAATAAAAATACAAGTCTATTGATATAAAAATTACATCGAAACGAAGATCCAAACGACGAAATTTGTACATCCGGTTAAAGAACCGTTAGGTTTAAACACCCTGATAAAGCATCGTTTTGTCATTTGGAGCACCATTTCAATGTAAATTTTATATCAATCGACTCGTATTCTTTTTCCGATCAAAAACCATAAAACGTCGACCTGAAATTCAAAAAAAAGTTAACGCCGTTAACTTTTTTAACGGTGGGTCCATTAGTGGCCAAAATGATAAAAGTTGGGACCAGTAGCGGCCAAAAACTAATAGTTAGGTCCGTTAATATCCAATACTCCTAAAAAATAGAAAAATAAGAAAGCAGTAACTTGTAAATTTAGTGTTATATAAAATATACTTGTATTTAGACCAGCTAGATCTAGATCAGAGCCTAGATAAATTGGTTTAAGAGGCAGCATCACTGGCTTGTCTGGTCTGGCTCCTAAAATCTAATGTGAATGTTATGAATTTGAGTTTCATTTTGTACAAATGCTCAGGGTAGGCCAAGGGTTTTACCACAATGCCTTTGGATGGTGGGTCTTTCAATTCCTGAAGTGATGAGCAGGGCTGGCCATTAACATCGTAAGGTGTGGGTGGTCTTTCGTCAATAAATTTAATCGATGATCGGGCTTATATTTTCCATTATCCGTTTTATAAAATTCAACTTAACATACCATTTATTTGATTTAAATTCCTAGAACCTAAATCAGGTACGGTATAAAACCAATAATTAACAGTCTCTTCGATCATTTGTGTTAGGTAAATTTTGGTTGAGTTATACCAACAAAAGATAGCAGGTGACCAATTATTTGATTAAAAAAAGTGAAAGTTCATTATTATCAAACAAAATAGAGAATTTCAAAAAGAAAAACTAATATATATATATATATATATAGTAAATATTTATATATGTAAATAGTTATCAAATAGTCATTTATTATTACTCTCAGCTCATGCGTAGACAAAATTACAAGGTCCATGTGCTCAGGCCTAATTTCATTTTCGGCCCTTAACTCACAGAAATTATAAAGATGAACCAATATTTTGCATTTTTGTTTCACATTTAGCCCCTGAATTGGATTCCCGTTAGTTTTTGAATGTTAAGTCAGCCCATGTGACTTTCACGTGAGGGTATATTTGTCGAATATACCCTCACGTGAGTGTCATATGAACGGTCTTAACATTCAAAACTAACGGAAATCTATGCCAGTGGCCAAATGTGAAATAAAAATGTAAAGTACTGGTATATCCTTGTAATTTTTTAGAGTTAAGAGCCAAAAGTGAAATCAGACCTAAGCACAGTGACCATCCATGTAATTTTGTCTCATGCGTAACAATAACCTCGGTTAATCATGCCTCTTTCATATAAACTAATCGGATTTTTACGTGGCTCATCTTTGGGTTGAAATTGTACCTAGTGATATAGAGACCGAGTCTTTCATCCATAGGCTATCAAAGTATTAAGATCGAGATCGATTGAAAGTTTGATTGTATTATAAATTATTAATTTTCATATTAAACCCACAAATGTTTGTTACTTCCATGAGACATGAAAAGGGTTTCTTAGGTTTGACAATGATCAGGATTGATGGAGCGTGAGTCTCATCGAGTAAGGATTATTTTTAGCCAAAGTGATCAAATGATACCGAGTGGAAGGGTCACCGCTCAACAAATAAGAGCTACTCTAGGGACACTAATTGATCTTTTTCAAGAGCTCACATCGACGGGAAGATTTAGTGACTCAATGTTGGCCCCAAAAGAACATTTTGTATTTGAAAACATAACTATTAGTTATGAAAGAAAGTTAACCAAATGTCCAACTGATGATCATGCTTGTATTGTAACTATTTAATTACAAATAACTCAAACAAAGTAATAGTAATTATACATAACATGATTCTAAAAAATAAAAACTTCAATCATTTCAATTTGTATGCAAGGAGAAAAAGGAGATAGCATCTATGACCAAATATTAATATGAACTACCATGAACTTAATGTCAAGGAATTGATCATAATTGATGCGACAAATAACATGATATTAACATAAGTGCACAGAAAATTTTCCTTTCATGAATTGTGCAGTTAACCTAAAAAAATCATAGTTGGTTCTTACAAGTAAATAGGGTTGATCAGTGTTAAGTTCTAGTTAAAACTCTCAGAAGAAAACTAAAACTTGCTCTTTTTACACATATTTTTATAAAACTAACAACATTAACATAAGTTCTTTTTCAAGGAAACATAAGAGAAACAAGAACACCCATTACAAGTCTTGATTGATTCGCATATATATCTTTATAGACGATAAATAAATAATCACAACTTTATAAAAAGAAATTGATTAATCATTTATAACGTGTATGCATGTATATATATATATACGCACTTCGTTTGACTAGGAAATATTGTATTACGTACTATCTAATTATTACTATAGAGTACTCCCTAAGCACATAGAAAATTAACCATACGTACGTACGTACGCACTTATGAGACTAGCTCAAGTTAACAATGGAAACACTTATGAGTTATGACAAACCCTAGACATCGCAATGGAAATGATCGATGAAAAATTTGGCTAGAAAAATTGATGACTTGTGTAGCTACTTAATTAGATGATTTTAAAATAAATAATGATATTTTCTATGACATAGATGTTGTTTATTAATTGTATAAAAAGTGAAAAATGTTCAACAATTGCAGCCGTTATTAAAAAGTTAGCTTAAATAAAAATACAACCAAAACAAATTAACAACATTCCTTCTTTTCAAGTATCAAAATTAAATTCATTTATTAATACGTACCTATTTGAAAATTTATATACCTTTTATTTGCTATTTATTTACTATCATGGGATGTGACATGCATAAAAAAAGCTTGCATTCGTTAAAGTGGTGTTGTCACATAACAGTTTAAAAAGAATCGGCCCCATTCAACCATCGCAAAGATGCACCAACAAATAACAAAAAATATATTAATTACCAACAACAAAACAATAATATATATATTTTTATATCATAGATGCCTTTAATATCAATTACTTATTGAACAAAACTTATTCATTTAAAACACACAAATTAGATATTAATCATATACAAAAGCTCATGATTAGCAAATCATATCCCATAACAAATTAAACTATAGAAAATAACCAATCAATACAATAATCCAACAACTTGTAACAATATTAAAATCTTATTGTCGTTTTTAAAGTTAACACTTTTAGACGGCCAAGTCTTATATTAGAATTAATAAATTATATAGATGAAAAGGTTGATAATACTTGATAGCTTACAACAATATACAACTCATTATTCACATACAAACCTTCAATGGAGAGATCAACCCACCTTTCTCCCTACACTAACCACCACCAAACCAACACTAACACTTGCCCGGAGGATGACAAATGGGCCGCAAAACTTCTCCGGGAGTGTGCACAAGCCATCGCCGATAAAGATTCAGGCAAGATCAACCACCTTTTATGGATGTTAAATGAGCTATCATCACCCTATGGTGATTGTGAACAAAAACTAGCTTATTACTTCTTACAAGCACTTTTTTGCAAAGCAACCGAATCCGGTGAACGATGCTACAAAACTTTGGTATCAGTTGCTGATAAAAGCCATTCTTTTGATTCGGCAAGAAAACTTATACTCAAGTTCCAAGAGGTTTCACCTTGGACAACTTTTGGTCATGTTGCATCAAATGGTGCAATTTTGGAAGCTTTTGATGGTGAGAATAAACTTCATATAATTGATATTAGCAACACTCTTTGTACACAATGGCCTACTTTGCTAGAAGCTTTAGCCACAAGGACCGACGAGACGCCGAGTTTGAAGCTGACAGTGGTTGTAACCGCAACCATGGTTAGATCGGTTATGAAGGAGATCACTCAAAGAATGGAGAAATTTGCACGATTGATGGGTGTACCGTTTGCTTTTAATGTGATCAATGGATCTAATAGACCGTTAGGGAAGCTTACTAAAGAAGAGTTAGGTGTTGAAGAAGATGAAGCTATTGTTGTGAATTGTATTGGGGCTTTGAGAAGGGTGGATTTTGAAGAAAGGGGTGATGTGATTCGGCTTTTTGGTTCGTTAAACCCGCGTGTTGTGACTGTTGTTGAAGAAGAAGCCGATTTCACAAGCTCAAGAAGTGATTTTGTCAAGTGTTTTGAAGAGTGTTTGAGGTTTTACACTTTGTACTTTGAGATGTTGGAAGAAAGTTTTACAACAACAAGTAATGAACGGTTGATGTTGGAACGTGAGTGTTCACGAAGCATTGTTAAGGTTTTGGCGTGTGATGATAACCATAATAACGGTTTAGGGGATTGTGAAAGAAGAGAGAAAGGAAACCAATGGTGTGGGAGGCTTAATGAGGTTTTTACACCCGTAGGGTTTAGCGACGATGTGGTGGATGACGTGAAAGCGTTGCTAAAGAGGTATCGATCCGGATGGTCACTTGGTGATCAAACCAACCCAAATTCAAATTCAAGCTCAGGGATGTTGTTAGCTTGGAAAGATGAACCGGTTGTTTGGGCTTCTGCTTGGAAACCCTAATCAAGAATTAAAGAAAAAACTCAACTTACATGCAATTTCACATGTGCAAATGTTGTTGGTACTCAATTAGCTTCACATCTTGTTGCTTGGATTTTTAGTCATTAAGTTGGTGACAAATATGACTGAAACTAATAGGGTATATATCAACATGATCATGCATCCACACATATGCATCAAGAAACCCTAATTTTGAAGGTTGATTAAAACAATGGTGGATTATAGGGATTGAAGATAGATAGAAGGATTGAAGATATATAGGAAATAGTAAAGATCAATATATGCCACGAAGATGACTAGATCTATGAGTATAATTTGCAGGCAGGCACTTTAATTAGTGTGGTGGTTTCTATAATGCTTTTTTAGCTTTTCTTCATGTCTTAAAGTGTTTTGAGTTTGTGCTTTATATGTTATGTTTATTGGTGTGTGTTTTAGATTTAAGTCCTTTTCCATGTGTATTTATCTTTCTATAAAGTTTGTGTCATTTATTTTTTTCTTCTTGTTTTAAGGTAGGCAAGAATTGAAAGGTTCACACCATAAGTTGGTGATTTAGAAGTTTTATTATTATATATGTTGTTTATTATTTATTTATATGAATGAAATTTGTAGAATATATAGCATGCAAGCAATTACATAATTTGTTTACACAACTCCCACTCTTTAGCACCAAATTATCAAAATATGTTATACTTCAATATAGATCGATCCGACTCAAACAGTGGCGAATTAAGTTAGGATTTTTGGCCTGGGGGGGCCAAAGTTAAAAAACCCATAAAACTTTTTTATAATGCTTTGTTTCGGGGGGGGGGGGGGCAAACTCTATATATAACAACCGACCAATAAAACAAAACTTCGGACGGAAAAAACTGAGGGGGTCCGGACCCTCCTTAGTCCCTATTATGCTTCGTCATTGGACTCAAATAGATGGTTATCATATAAGCTATTTATTTTTCTCCTCTTCCGGTTCTATTAATAAAAAGGTCATCATGTGCTACTCCTACTCCTAGGGTGGGAAGAAGATGTTTTAAACATGTTACTAAAAAAACTCATACTACCCTTGTCAACTAAATAATGAAATCATGTAAATTAAAACGCAGCTTGTGTTGGGCCGTGGCCTTCAAGAATGTTAAAGGCATGTAATTAAAAACTAGATTAATTAAGTAATAAAATTATTATGGCTGTTAAGAAAAAGGTAAAAACTAGATTTGATCTAGCTAGAGAGACTCAAACATAAAAAAAAAATTGAAAATCTTCTAAGCTATTTTGTATTATTGGTCAAATATTTATATAAATACAACGAGAATATTACAAAGAATCTAACCAAATCATGTCTCCTAATGATATAAATAAAGATTATTATATAATTAAGATAAACCCTAACTAATATATGTTCGAGCCTTATTCTTTCGTACGTAGTGTGAGTGGAATTAAATTAAGAGTGAAATTAAACTAAACATTCACAATATGCGAAAAAATGTCGGTAGAAAAAACATAGAATTTCAAAAAAGAATGAGAAAAAAAACACTCATATGAACATAAAAAAATAATAAACTTTGAGGCAACAGACGATTTTGATGGATCTAAGACCATAGTTTCAGTGGAAAGAGGCACGGCAACATGGCTATAAGAATAGGAGACGCGACGATATGATTGCATCAGGAGCTCCGTTTGTGGCAGCAAAAAGACATCAAGAACATTTTAATAAAAGAATTTATTTCTACAATCTGTTCTGAGGGCGTGCAGATCAAACATAAGAAAGAAAAAAAAAGATAAAAGAAAGTCGCAACACAAAGGAGGATATAGGGAAGAAAGCGAATATAACCAATCTAAGATATATATGATGATGGTAGCAACAAAGAGAAATAAGAGAAACAATAGGCATGAAGTCATGTAAAGATACGATATCATGCATATATTAAGTTATATTGATTTTTACTGGTTTCAACTATCATCTTTTGGTTTTTATTGGTCTTAACTATTAAATTGGGTAGTAACGGTCCCAACTTTTATCACTTTAGCAACCAACGGTCCGTCTTTAACGCCGTTAAGTTTTTGAAATCAAGACCGATGTTTTAGGCATTTTGATCAGAAGAAGAATACGAGTCGATTGATGTAAAAGTTATCTCGAAATGACGCTCCAATAGGTATCTAATTAATATGATATAAAAGGTCAAAGTGGTATGTGTGAAATGGAAAAGTTGTGACAAAATGAGTAGAAGTTTATCCCACGTAACATGAAATTTCTCACATTTTCATCTCATGTAATGTAAATACCGCTTGAGAGTAATTAATTACCGTTATATTTTTTAAAGGTTAGTTTAACGACACCATTTGCTTTACAAAGGGGTGACTTAATTGGCTCGTTTCCACTTATGGGACTATTTGTGTCGTCGATAATTAACCGCTAGCTGCTAATGTAGCAGTTCGGTTGTTGGTGGTTGGTTAGTGCCGACGGCTCGACTCATTCATTGTTGATCATGGCGCACAACAAAATGAACTCCCTAGCTAGCTACCTAGCTACTAATATGAGGTTGTAGTTGATGACGTTTGGCAGTAGGAACGTCCTGCTATGCAATCGATCTAGATTGGACTAAAAACTTAGGTTAAACCTTAGTTGAAATTGGCTTCAAAGACAATCTCTCTAACATATATCAAACTATTTACATTAGTTTTTTACATACTCATTTTGTGTGTTAAATTAATTTACGCTCAACGGTTCTCTTGAAAAAAATTAATGTGAAAATTTTTCGAGGGAAACGTGCCCAGCATTGTGGCCTCAACAAAACACCAAAGGCTTTGTCCATTTATTTTATCTTGATTGAAAAAGCCTAATGTTTATACAAAAGTAACATGAAATAAATAAAACCTTCTTTTGTTCCTCGATCTCTCAACACTTTGAACATGACCTATCATACCAAAAATGAACAAGAGATCGAAGATCTCAATTCAACCCAACAACACTTAATTAATTAATTACTTAAGTTTTTCATAGAACAAACATGAAAGTAACAGATATGTATATATAGTTTGCTTTTAGAAGTGTAACATTAATTTTCCACTTGAGGATGATTCACATGATGATGCAAGAAAAGGATTGATGTAGAAAGTAGTAGATCGATTGAGGAAAAAAAAAGTATATATGGTTGCATTGGTGGCCTACTTAATTAATTGTCTTGTGACTTGAACAGCATATATATATAATTAATTTGCCTTTTTAATAGCTAAGCAGACATACATGGAGATGCATATATGCAGACGCAGGCATCTTTCACTCCCAACATTATCTAGTGGAGAACATAGCTTTTTCTAAAGTAAAATCAAATCTCTCTCTATGTATATTCCACTATCCATTTCATTAACAATTATTTTTATTATTTAGGAGGTGAGGAGTATACACTCGTTCACGATTAATCTAATATTTTTCCAACTTTAACTAACGACTATTCGACTAACATTGGTTTGGGAGACGTACGTATGGTACCCGTGACATGGTCTTGAAGTGTTACCGCTAACTAACTCACCTGACACCTGTCAAATTAATCCGTTGACACCAAAATAACGTCGTGATTTGTTGCTTACAAAAATACAATTTTGGTTGATTTTGGGCTTGTGATATCGGTGGTGAAGTATCGATCATATATGAGGTAATAATGTTTCATGTTCAACTTAAACTAGTTAGGGCATGCAAGGTTATTAAATCACATGGAATTATTGGATGATGTCGAATTAACTTGATTATGAAAATAATTATTAAAGCTACAAAAATTACATTATTTTATTATCTCGTGAAAAGTACGTTGTTGGGTAATTAAATTAAAAAAATTAGGAAGGAAAAATGTTGCAAAGAAATTGAATTGATAAAATGTATGAATTCAAAAACGGATCAACTCCGTGTATAAGGTAACATAAAGATATATATCTAGGGTTTAGCATATATCGGAAACATTTGGATATGTTTGGAAGTCAGTGAACTTCTCATTGAAGTAATAATATTATGAATTCTACATTTGGTTGTTCTATTTTATTTTATGCTGTAAACAAATAAGGGTCTTAGTTAATCAAAACTAATATCATAAAAGTCTCTTATGTCAGGGAATTTGATAATTTGATGTCATTTTTTTTGGCAAAAATTATGTGACACTAAAAGTAGTATTGATACGTAAGTTGAAACAGATTTTAAGAATACAGATTTTTTTTCCACAAAAGCCTTTTAATATATTGTGGCAAAAGAAAGTGACACTAAAAGTTAAAAAGTTTGTAGCGGCAGTTTGAAAAGTGCCACTAAAAGGCTTTAGCGACACCGTTTATAGTGACACTTTTTTTTGTGCCGCACATTCTTACAATGGTCTTTAGTGGCACTTTTTAGTTTCATGTGGCACTTTATGTATGCCACTAAATGTCATTTTTTTGTAGTAATTGTTTATGAATTCTTATTAAAACGTGTAAATAACTAGACTCATGAGTAGTTAAATTAGATTGTGATAAACCAACTATGGAGTGATGGCCAAGACTAAACCAAAGTCGGACCTCGTGATTTCGTTTATAAACGCATGTTACAAAGAATGTAGAGGATAATCTATTTATTGAATATTAATTATCTGTTATTCGTGCTAGTGAATGACAAAAAAAGTTTCCACGACAAACAAAAGAACGATTAACTAACAAGAACTCACCAACTCAAAAACAATTCAAATATTCAAGAATATTCAACATTCATGTCCAATAATGTAACAAAAACCTTAGTTATACTAAGTCAATTACTAGCATCCACCCGGAGATGATCACATGTGATTTACCAACTCATATTGTTGATTTGATCTTTAATAATGACTTGGAATTGCATAATGGATGTTAGAAACGTGATTAAGTGGATTAGAATGGTCAAGAATGATGAAGACTACCTCAAAAATCGTCCAAACAAGCCCCGGATTCTATAAAATGTAAATTGTTAGCTTAAATAACACTAAAAACAAGTTAAACTTTCCCCGTTTAGCCTAACGTAGGCCTACACCGGTCAGTGTAACTTACTTTGCCTTGCTTATGTTCTGGATGAACTTAGGCTTAAAGTAACCTACGGTAGCCAACGTACATTACGCTAGGATCTTCTCTGCTTGGTCCGGACCATCTCTAGTGTAGCCTGCGCTGGCTAGTGTAGGTTATGTTGTAGCTTTCTCCTTAGCCTCTTGATTACCCGATCTTTTTTACTTGTGTAAAACACTTTAACTCATATTTAACTTGTAATTAATTAAGACATAAAAACAAACTATCACACTTAACATTGAGAATTTAAACACTTAAAACATCATTCAAACACATTCACATGAGTTTGCCTCGAGAACATAAATATATACACACTCATAGTAACAAACAAGTTTTTACAATCGTTTATTCACAATAGTTATTAGTAACAAAATATTTTTAAAATTTCAGTTTATTTGCAACCTTAGTAAAAAACAAGTTTTTACAATCGTTAACGTGTGATGCGACGTGTTTATGACTTTGCTTCACACCGTATGTTGATGACATTATTTTACGGTGCCCACGCGCTAGGCGACGCGTTTTAATTTCTATTAGACGTGTTTCATTAATGAAGGTAACGTGTAGTGCCCACACATGACACGTTCGTTACACGCGCTATGTAGATGACATTAATGCTTGGTGCCCACACACGACACAATTTTTTTCTCACTTCATTACACATGTTCTTTGGTGACATTAACGTATGGTGCTCACGCACAATAAGACGGATTTGTGATGTCCTTATACACATTATGTTGGTAACAATAATGTGTAGTGCCCACGCCCAACAAGACACATTTTTTAATTAGTTATACATTAACATATGATGCCTACATGTGAAAGATTTTGTCTTTGGGCTAAGTGGATGGGTGGATTAGTTATGGTTGTGGCGGTTGTTTTGGAGAGAGAAAGAGACGAGAGTGATTGTGTTGGGTAAGAGTTGAGGTGAGATTTTAATATGAGTATCTTTCGTTTTACAAAAATTAATCAAGTTAACGCTTTTGTGTTTAAACGGAACCAAGATTGAAGTGTTAGGAGGTAGATTTTTACGGTTTTAAAACTATAGAGATGGAAATCGCTAAATATGACAAAACTCAAGGACACAAATAGCAATTTACTTAAAAGAATTATTATTATCTTCTCTTCTAATAAATTGCTAAGTCTTGCCTTCACACAATGCCACTTGTCACCACCATATTAATCCTCACCATTTAAGTGTAATTAATGACTATTATATTGTTTATGATCCTTCCATATTTTGAGCAAAATAATTAAAATATCGGAATCTTTGTTTTATTTTAACTATTTTGAATATAAACTTATACTAATTTTATTTTTTTTATCATTTCATCCGTGGCTTATACTTTTTTAACTGTTTATAAGTTAAAATTATGTTAATTTTAAATAAATGTTATAAGAACTTTGCATATTTTTTATTTTACTTATTTAAAAATTAAACATATTATTTTTCTATTTTTACCGTTTCATCCGCGTGAACACACGGGTGTTAACCTAGTTCTCTAATAGAAAAGAAGTTGAAAAAAAAATACAGGTGAATCAAGTACCAACTCCCACTTCTATGTAGAGCAGGAAACAAAATTGGTTAACCGTCCCAAACCACTTTTATGAACAAAAACCAAACTGATTTGTAACCGCTTCTTTTTATTTTTAACGGCGACTTTCAATTTATACAACCAGCCGATCGCATCCCCCGCAATGAGAAACCCACCATCCCACTCCGGTCAATATGTTGTCTTAACTAGCCGTTGAAAAGATATCTAGCCAATTTTTTACATTTTGCCTCATATAAACAGGTAATGAGTGTATTGGTTTGATCATATCACTTCTCTAGTCTCTAGCTCATAAAAGTAAAAAAAAAAAAAGGCTCTATACAAGCACATTCTTCTCTATAATCACTCAATATGGGGTTTGTTCTTCAAATCCATCCAACTCCTAACGTGTTAAACTATTTTGACAGCTTCTAATGGAACTATCAAAACAAGTATGAAGGGTGAAAGGATTAATGCTCAGATAGGTTGTATATATGGAAGTTGCAAACTAGTTATACAGAAGATGAGGCATTGAATGGTCGTGTTGATAACCTAACCGGTTATATTGGTTAGGGCTTTTAATTATTTCTAACAGGTTTGAAACAAATTGGTTATTGAATTACTGGTTTTAACTCTATGACTTTAACGAGTTTGGTTGATATCAGAATCAGATTTTTTAGAAAAGAAAAATTAAAGTAGTGTTTAGTATGCAGGAACGAGAGACAGAATGAAATTGCTCATTGTAAGTACATGTGTGTTTGGTTGGTAAATAGAATGAAATCACCTATTACCTTAAAGAGTCTCGGTTCTTCTAAATACCCCAATATTGTTCCATCCATCACCATGTTTTCTTTTTTCATACCTTTAAGGAATGGAATGATTTTTTTATAACATGACCAGAACCATGACTCAACCCATGCCTCAAACCTTGACTCGACCCAAGATACCACGAACTGACACATATCTTGACCCACCCCTTGAACTATGACCCAGACTAGGACCCAATCCATGAACCGAACTAGGACATAAGCCATGAACCAACTTAGGAGTCACGACCCAGTCCATGAAACAACATGTGGCCCATTTCATAACTTGAAGCATGTTCCAACTCATGACCCGTCCATGTCCTTATCCATTCCTCGAACCATGACTCAACCATGGCCCGACCTATGACTCGATCCATGAATGACTCATGCCTTGATCCATGCCCAAACTCATGACCCGACTCATGACTTGATCCATGGTCTGAACCGGGACCCGACTCATAACTATGATAGTGCATTTTTGTCATTTTTAATGAATTATATTTCTTTCATTTATTTTTTCTTGTCTACCAAAAAATATGAAATAATGATTTTCTCATTCACATTATGTAATCAAGCGCACGATAAAATAAAATGATCTATTTTATTTTCTTGTTCATTTTATTTCGTTCATTTGTATATATCATTACCTTATACCAAATATATCCTAAATATGCACTTCTACGGCTCTACTTAGTAAGTCTACAAACCATTTTCATTAAGAATCTCTCACGTCCTAAAACTGCCAGACATTTACAAAACTGGTTCATTCATTTGGGTTCAACCCGAAGACTTTGGGCAAGTATATTCGATACCAATTCAAAACACAAACACTTACAGATTTATAACAAATAATCTTTCTAAGAGAAGTTAAAGTAACAATGGGCCAATCTGGCAAAACAGCAACAAAATTTGAACTTTTTCTGAAAGTGGACACAATTTACCATGTAACCCATTAACCCAACCCAATTTGCAACCCATTTTAGCTTAAGGAACATCATTAACAAGCTCTCAAATCTAAACCTAACACTTCATAACCCACCCATCTAAAGGTGCACATCTCGATTATTTGAAAAACATGTTTCGGTTTTAGAATCCGTCGTCAGTTCTTGTTTGTAGTATGAAAACCAGTTTTTGGTGAAAAAACTAGAACATATGTAACCGGTTCCGGTTCCAATGTAGAAACAGTTCCAGTTAAAAAAACATTTTTTTTCTATTGGCTAGGCTGGAATGTTGAGCTGCTACAAATTTATAATCTTCATTGGTGTTTCATTTAGAGTAAAACAACACAAAAACAATTTGGCTTTCATTTACAATGAGAAGTAAAAATTGACATTTTCGATTGAGCCTTCACTCACACAAAATCCAACTCTCATTGACTCATAATTGTTTATTTTGCATCACACTGTCACTAAGTCTATGCTTATGCCAATATGTCACTATGGAGTCTACGGTAATAATTCTTTTTAGACTAAAAAAGTATTAACATTAAAAACATTAAATATTACAAAATATATAGTTTTTAAAACATTAAATAATTAAATAACTAATAACATTAAAGCATATCGGTAATTTTAGAAGTTAAAAATATACCAACACCATTCTAATCATGGTAATTTAGCTCTATTATTCACCTAAAAGAAAGCATGTTGCTTTGATCTCCTCTAGTCTTATGAATGGATACTAACTGATTTTTAGTTTTTTTAGTAATTTCTTTATCTCGTTATGCATCAACATGATATTGTTCAAATTACATAAGAATAATTACTTTATATTTTCAAATCTTAGGCTATGTAACTCTTGAAACCCTAAACATGGATAACTTATTAACTTGTGTATGTTTAGCCGAACCCTAGTTAACAATATGGATCGGAGGTTGAAGAAAGACAGCAAGAAAGCTGATTTGAAGGGGAACAAGAGATCTAGGGTTTCTTTAGATCCGACTTTTATTAAGTTGTTTGAATTTTGAATGAGAGATGTGGAAGGAAATTGTTGACATTTAGGGAGGAAGGTGTGATACCTCATAAGGTTTTCACAAAAAACTTTTTAACCAATCAGAATATGTATCATGCTACTTCATTCATTCTCACATTTTTACACCATTTTGGAGTGGGAACAAAATTGCACTGTCAACAAACTTGCCTAGCTCCACCTCAAATCCCCAAGCTCGTTCATGAGGTTGCAACCTTGTCTTCCTCCTCGTTTGGCAAGCTCGTTTTACAATGGGTTGTTCTTGTGGCGAGCTCATGTATCTCATGATGAGCTCAGTAACCACTCTCTCTTTCTTTAAGGAAACGTTGAAATGACTATTTTACCCATTCAATTTGCTTATTAATGTAATATAAATTTTCAAACTATAACCTTTTATTTTAGCCATAAAATAACTTTTATGTTAAATATGTAGGGATAAAATTGAAAATTATATTTTTAATTAAGATTGACATTTATATTTATAACAATAAACATTTAAAATGGGACGAAAGTAGTATAATAAATGGTTGTTTGACAAGTGCTTAATGATTAATTGGTCTGAATGATTAAGTGTTAAGTGATTAGAGAAGCAGTTTAGTTAGACATCTAATGAGATTCTAATTTTTGTTTATGCAATCTTTCATAAGATGATAAGTTCTAATGTTACATTTTACTCTAACATCTACCTCACGCAAGATGTGTAAATTTGATCCAAATTCCTTCGCTTAATGCGACACCTACACAACATACGCACATGAATGCAACCACGAAAAACCAAATCCGTGAGATGGTAGTTTTTGAGTCACCTTAAGTTTTTTTTTCGTCTAGCTTTTTTTGGCAGCAGCTTGGTCGCATTGCGTTTTTTCAGCAGCAGCTTGGTCGCGTGAATCCATTCAAAGCTAATTAAAAGACTACCAAACAACCCCTAATTGCTCTAGAAATATTTTAATCTTAGAGATGTTTGGGATTGCTTATTTTTTCTCCCCAAAATTTATAATCTGCGACACTTTTTTAAGATCATTCAACAAAATGTAGAACACATAAGGTCTAGTAGAACAAATTCATTCAACTACCAAAAGATAAACTAGCGCATGGAAATTGAATTAACATACACACCAAAATTCAGAAGCACTGTGTTCATCTGTTGAGAACATATCTCTCAGTCCAAGTGTTGGAAAATGAATTATCTTTAGCTTCATCATTATAATAGCAATAGCAAATATAAAAATAAACAGTCATTCAGAAAAGTTAAAACGCGGATAACAAAAAATGAAAAAATATTAAATGTCTAAAGAAATCGACAATCAAATCAAGAAGTTGAAAACAATTGTTTATTAAAGGCATAAAATTGACAAAGGAGATTACTCAGTTGTTAAATTTGGCAGCAGATTTGTAAATCAGAAAACGGAGCTTTGTATCCTCATCGACCAAAACAATAAAATGAAATTACAAAAGAATGAATTTCATTGAGCTTGAATTTTGCGAGTCATCTCTCTATTACACAAACAATTGATTGATTATGAAACATTTAAACAAAATCACAATGAAATAGAAATTGATAATGAAACTCAATAAGAAAGAAAAACAAGGCTGAAAGCGGCGATGGAATGATTGGTTAGGATGGGTGTATAAATAGGTTAACAAATTAGGGTTTCTTTGCCAACAGCTATTATATTCTAGACGGCGTTTGGCTTGTAGAGATGCTCTGTTGTTGCCGTTAAGTTAGATAACAAGGTTTAAGGGGTGTTTGGGTTTTCACAAATCTCCGTTTAGTAATTACTTTTTGAGTTAAGTGCAGAATGCATCTCTGTGTTTTACACCTAATAGCACTTTGTAATCCCTTTTGAATATTTAGACCTTTTACAACTTTAGGCTTTCTAAAGTGAGTCATTTGCATCTTATGGGTAGTTTGATTGTTAGTTGATCGTTATTTGTAACGGTAAAATAGCCTATTTATATACAAAAGAAACAAATTATTAATTTATAAGATCTAAAAAATGTATACTTTTGAGTGAAATGCATTAAAAATACAAAAAATCATGCTAGAGACGATAAAAAAACATAATTATAACAACACATTGTCGGACAACCGTCGGCACCAACGACGTATATCCACTTCCTTAAATATTTTTTAGATCTCATAAGTTATAAATATGTTTACTTTTTAGGTAAATGGTCTATTTTATCGTTCCAAATAACGATCAACTAACAATCAAAGTAACCGGGGGATGCAAATAACTCAATTAAAAAGTCTAGGGTTGCAAAAAGTTTAAATATTCAAGTGGGTTGCAAAGTGTTATTGGGTGTAAACCATATGGGTGCATTTTGCACTTAAGTCTTACGTTTTTATTTTTTAAAATTGACCATATAATACTCAAAAGTTTAAAAATGTTTTCTTACACCCTGATTTTTCAAAAAAAAAATTGTATTTGTAATTATTATTATCTTTATATCGAATAACCTTAGGAATTGAATAGTAAATCTTATGCCTTCTATGTGGCTATAGGTGGTTTGTTGCTTTATAAATAGAACTAGTTTAGTGCCCGCGTTACGTTTGGGAACACAATTCAAGTGATGCTTTTAAGGATGTTCATGAATGTTCTATTCAGTTTTGAGACAAAACCATGGTAAAACGAAACTATGATATATTTTTAAAAATTAGATTTTTAGTATAGCAATAATATACTCAAATTAAAGAGAATAAAGTGCTTAATTTTGTGGTGTAGTTTATTTTTTTAGAAAATCATATAAAAATGTTATGTATATTTATAAAACACTGAGGTCTTTAATTGTATGTTATTATTAACTTTATCCATAAGTTTCATTTTTAAACCCTATCAAATATAAACCGACTCACATACACCCCTTGTAGTAAAGGGTTAAAATATAAATACTCTTAAAATTTTTAGAATTTTCCAAAATATTAGGGGACCAAAAATGTAATTAGTTTTATTATAATAAATTTTAGAGTAAATTTCGTTTTTCGTCCTTCAGGTTTGGAAGTTTTAACGGTTTTAGTCCATTTGTTTCAATTTAACTATTTTAGTCACTGTGGTTTTAAAATCATCTCAATTTAGCCCCAAACACTAACAGCGTTACTTGAATCTGTTAAATAGAAGGACATTTTAGTCTTTCTACACGTAAGGACTAACCATGTAATTTAGTGAAATAGATTATTAGTTAAAGGACCATAACAAATAATTTAAATCTATAACATAAAATGCGTAGGACCATTTTTACTTTTTAGATATACAAATCATTTCACATTTTCACTTTAATCCATCTTCCTCACCAAAATACCAAATGGCCAGACCATCACCATGTACCACCGCCGGACTTCCTAAGTCATCAACGTCATCGCCATACCGACGCCGGTAATTGGAGATCTAACGACCAGTGCAACTATGCGCTTTCAAGCCCCAGATCTGAAAAAGTGATGTGCCGGAAAAGGGAACGAGGATGTGGTGAGATTTTTAATCGTTACCAGTTGTGATGTTCTTGGTTGTCGCCTCCCATTAGTTATGAACTCTAACATGTAAATGAATGTCTTTAATGGTGGGTTGAGAGGTTTGCGAAGATGACGGTGGTGATTTAAGGCTCGATCGAAGGGGGTGTACGATGATGGAATGGTGTTGGTTCGTTTACAATCATAGGAGGTGAACAGTGAAGGTTGACCGGAGCAATGGTGGTAGTGGTCATCCGTGGTGGAGTTGGCTTCGATTGATTGTGGTGGCATTTGGACGGAGATGATAGTGATGGATTTGGATGCTGGATGAATATAAGAAAACATATTAACAGTTCTTATGTTTTTAATTTACTTTTAATAATAAATTACAATAATAGTCCTTCAACAATAGAACATATTAATAAATTACATATATTGTCTTTATTTGCAAAAAGACTAAAACGCCCTTTTAGTTAACATAAATATTTAACATTGTTAGTGTTTGGGGCTAAATTGAGATGATTTTGAAACCACGGTGACTAAAATGATTAAGTTGAAACAAATGGACTAAAACCGTTAAAACGTCCAAACCTTAGGGACGAAAAACGAAATTCACTCTAAATTTTATATACATGTTTCAAATAAAAAATCATTATTGTAAGATAATCTCTCAAATAATGCCACATAAACTAAAAGCTATGAAAATATGTCACATAAGATTTTTTTTGATATATTATATAAGGATTTGATTGTTGCTTTTTATGGTGGCTTTTATAATAGTTACATGCATGCCTTCCTTTAGATTGTTTTGCTTTAATCAGTTGCCATGATGGTTTTGGGTTATGTTATGGTTGTGATGTGTTGGGTTCGAATCCTCTATGAGTTTTTATTTTTATTTTTTTTTTCACGGTGACACATATGGTGTATTAGGTGTACACCCACATACTATTGTTTGCATCTATTTAATATCTCAACAACAGCAACAACTACTAAAAAATGAATCAACATAACTAACATTTTTTATGTAACTTAATGGTTAATACAACTAAGACCTATAATCTTTTTGCAAGTTGCATTAACATGTTTTGAAATCTTTTGAAAAGTAGACTTGGATACTATATGGAAACACAGCACATAAGTAACTTATGTGCGGTACTAAATCACAATTGTTTGAACCCGATGGAAATATAAATGTAACGCATATAAACGCAACATACTTGAATATGCCGGAAATATAAAACGGACGTTGCATATCCCTAGTTTATGTTTAAATTAAAATCATTGGAACCATAACTAATATTAATAATAATGTTAATAATAATAATAATAATAATAATAATAATAATTAGATTAGGAACTTTCTCTTTGTGGAATCTTGTCATCGTCTTAAGTAAGTTTGAAACGTGGGAAACGTGTACAATCTGAAAGGGGAAACGTCTGTATCACGGACATCCTCTCTAAGGCAAAGCATTTCGTATAAATCCCTTAAAGGGACATGTATGCTTACCTGTGGATGGGCGAGATGAGTGCAACCCTATAGGCTAAAGCACGCATCTTCGATACGTTAAAACAAACTTAACACTTTAATTAGTCATAAGTGTCCAAAACCAAGACACATTCCTAAGCCATTAAATTCCAATAATTTTCTAGCACAACGTATTTTTTAAGTAGTTTATCATATTTTTTAGCGCATCGTAGTAACATCCACAATATATATACATACTAATATTAATAATAATGTTAATAATAATGATACATAATAATACTTAGATATTATACTTATAGTACTTATAATATTACTAATAATAACACTTATAATAATAATACTTAGTTATCTCTATTGGTGGTATAGGAAGTAATGAAGAGAATGAATCGGATGAAGAACGTATAAGGAAGCTGATATTTTCATATAAAATCGATAAAGTATGACAACATTTCTTTCGTTTGTATATTATTATATTATCATTAACTGTAATATTTGTAATTGTTGTTACACTTTAAGTATTTTGAATCTCGTGAGGAGTTAGAGGATTATGCTAAGAGAAGAGGACGCGAGCATGGATGCGTCATTGTGGTGCGTAGGTCGAGAAAAGATGATGTTGAACTCGTATGCAATCGTAGTGGGAAACCTAAAGCTAAGGGTAAAATTAGGCGCACTGGGAGCATAAAAAAATTATGACCCTTTAAGATCAAAGGAAAGTACGATGGAAAGAGTGATAGTTGGAGGTTGGTGGGGCACAACGAGACACACAACCACGATCATGTTGCCTTTGAGGAGGGCCACGTGTATCTTAAGAAGATGACCGTCAAGGAAATTGACCTGGTCGAGAAGTTACACCGATAGCATGTGTGGCCACGTCACAATCATAAAGTCGTCTGCAATGAGTTTCTTAATAACAGATGTGTTGTTAAGGGCATATATAATCTCATGACGAAGTTAAACGCTAAAAATAAAATAGGCCTGGCACCAATGGATGAATGGAAAATTTGTTTAAATCTAAAGATTTCGTATATGAAATGCGGGATGATCCTTCCACCAAGGTTGTGGAAGATATTTTCTTTTGTCATCCTACCTCATACAAAATGTGGCACGCCTTTCCGCAATTGATGTTGATAGATACAACGTATAAAACCAAAACATCTTTTATCAGGTCGGGTAAACAAACTATCGTGTTCAGTTTTCTTTTTAATTCCTTTTAACTAGCATTATGATCCAGACTACGCAAAGCAATTGTCGAGTTAGAATCACAAATAGATAAAACTAACAAAAAAACTTAGCCCAGTGATCGGTCAAATTGACACATATAGATGAAACGAAAATGCAGGTGCAAGTAAATGGTTGTAAACTTCAACTTTTCGCCCATCACTTTTAGGAAAACACATAAGTACAAAAGAGAATTTACTTTTATTTTTATCTACCTATTCTAATAAAATAATAACTTTTGTTAGTAAAGCATTCACATGATGACACTATCAACCTCACATCCTTCCTTAATTCAATCAATTTAAATTTATAAATTAGTTTTCATAAATTTAATCATATTATATATTAATAATTTAATTTAAGATGACTTCGGTTTTCTGTATGAGACCCAAGTTCAATCTCCATTTGTGTCACTTTAAATAGATTTAGACAATGAAGCTCATCCCGGACTATCACCTGGCTTTGTGTCCGAGCCTAAGGTTTTACGTGATATGGTTAAAGGTTACCATTTTTCCTGGAATAGATGGTTAACGAGTTTTAACTCCGATCGACTTGGCTCATAAGGAAGGTTGTGGTGAGCATTCGCTGTATTCGCAGTAATGAGTGATCCCCAATGCTGACCAAAAAAATCCTATTAGTGTTAAAGACGAAATTTCAATTTTATTCCTTACACCTTTAATTGCATCGGTTATAGACCGATGCACCAAACGTTATTTAAAATAAGTATAATAAAAGGAGTAAATAAACATAATTAAAACATAGAAGTTAGAATCACATATAAGCCTTGTTGGAGCATGTGGCAATTAAAAACACCTCATACCAAAACTACATACCATATGAAGAACAAGCCCTCCTGTCTCCCTCAAACAAGGAAACATTCACTGATCACCTTCTTTCAACAACAACACAATTATCACAATAATAATAATTAAAACTCACTTATTATTTTATCAATCTCATCTCTCAATTCATCATCTTTCACTTCAATTTTTCATCAATGACCACTTCATTCTAGACTCATTCAAACAGGTAATTTAATCAAATCAAATCAATATTCATTTCACTCTCCTTTTGTATGTACAATTCAAACACTTTTTGATCCTAAACAGGTCAATTACTTTTGCTGCCACTAGTGTCACTCGATCGATCCATTTCATGGCGGTTGTTGACAACGCTGCATCCAACAATCAGGTCGAATCAAACGGTGTTGATCATCCTGGATCTTCAATTGTGTTGTCTAGGTCAAATGATAATGATCATCATCATCAGGAGAAGATTAATGGAAATGGTGAATTGAATCATCAGAAACATGATGATGAGCAGGAAATGAGAGATTTGGAGGAAATTTTATCGAAATTGAATCCTATGGCTGAAGAATTTGTGCCTCCTTCACTCTCTAACAATAGAGCTGTATTGCATTCACCACCACCCGTTTCTGTTGCTCAATTTGGTGGTTATGCTGCTGCTGTTAACAACATCAATGGCGTTTCAACCGGACGGGTATACTTTATCAAAATCGTCGTTTCGTATACTTTATGTTGTCAACATTGATAGATAATAGATTGTGATTTTGTTTTGTTATGTTTTTGTTGTTGATTGTTGTGTTTTTTATGGTTTGTGATTAGAAGAAGGGTAATTTTAGTAATGGAAAACGGAGAATGAATAGCCGAACCAACATGGCACAACAAGAAGATGCTATTCGGAGAACAGTTCATGTATCTGATATTGATCAGCAGGTGAAGACTTGTGTAATGTAATAACGTCGGTTTTTAAATGGTGTTTGAATATTTGTTTTGTGATGGTTTGAGTTCAGGTTACTGAAGAACAACTTGCATCGCTATTTATTAACTGTGGGCAGGTAAATAACTAAATATGTTTGTGCTATAACAATTTGTTTTTGCTGCTATATATATCATGGTTTTCTAAATGCTGTTTTTGTCACAATAGGTTGTTGATTGCCGTGTATGTGGCGATCCTAATTCTGTTCTGCGTTTTGCTTTTATTGAGTTTACTGATGAGGGTATGCAGATATAACTTGTTCTAACTCTAGTTGTTTTTATTTATCCTTATATATTGGATTAACTTTAACTTCTGTCTATATTACTTGCAGACGGAGCAAAGAATGCATTAAGTCTTGCTGGAACAGTGCTCGGGTACTACCCACTAAGGGTGCTGCCTTCAAAAACTGCAATTGCACCCGTAAATCCAACTTTTCTGCCCCGAGTGAGATTCTTAAATCTTTTACTAAAGTTAGAGAACTTTAACGAGTTATGTATGCATTGTTGATCTGTTGTTGTAACTGTGTTTTTTTGTTGTCTGTGTATAGTCTGAGGATGAAAGGGAAATGTGTGCGAGAACTATTTATTGTACTAACATTGATAGAAAGGTTACTCAGGCAGATGTCAAACTCTTCTTTGAATCATTTTGTGGAGAGGTTTATATCTATTTCTTTTAAAGAATTTCAATAACTTCGATTCCATATGAATTGTTAACCATAGACTATTGAATTTGCATTTCATAGGTTTACCGTTTGAGATTGCTGGGAGACTATCATCATTCATCTCGTATTGCATTTGTGGAGTTTGTGAGGGTGATTTTTTAAACTCCTTTTTAGCTTCTTGTTTTACTTATGCCATATTTAGTAACATGAAAAAGGAGCTTGTATTGATACTTTAAAGTCTAAACAAGCTAAGCAAGCCATACTAAGGGAGTTCATTATGTTGCTTTAAATGGGGTATATTTTTGTTCCAGTATAAGTAGTATATATACTTATAGAAAACTAATTATTCTTTTAAAGTAATTTAGATTTTCAACTCCTTTTCCACACACACGGTGTTTCATTAATTTTTTTATAGTGTTCAGTTTTTTTCTTGAAAGGCGGAGGCATTATATTAAATTATGAGGATTCTTGCAACAAGCAAGAATCGGCAACATACAATACCATCTTTTGTAATGATAGAAGTTAAAAATACAGCAATTCGACTAATCTCTTAATGATAATTTTGCTCTATTCTTCAGCCTAAGAAAGTCTGTCGCTTTGATATCCAAGTTTAAATGTTTTGTTATCGTTATGTCTTTATCTCCAAATATATCAGCATGTTAGTGTTTAATTATGTCAGAATAATTACTTTATATTTTTAAAGATGTGTACAGATATAATTTCCTAGTTCTGTTGTGTTTGGTTCTGAAGCTAAAAGACTAGCTTAAATATAGTATCATGACAAAAATATTCTGGGTATGTTTTTTGGTGGTCATATGGTGTATCTTTCAGGCTGAGAGTGCAATTGCGGCTCTGAACTGTAGCGGTGCAGTGTTGGGATCATTGCCAATAAGGTACTTTTATCCCATTTCTAACAGTTAACAGTTGCTGGTGATAACCATAAACCGTGTATATTGAAACAAGTCAATTTGATTTTAATTTATTGATAACTGATCAACTGGGTTAAATATAAATATTAGCTAAACACAGAACATGCCAAATCTGTCCAAGGGTTACAATGTCAAAGCTAACAGTGTCTATTTTGTTTTATTTAAGGAAAGTACATCATACATTTAATCATATAGGTTTTTTTATTATAGTGAATGCATTAGCTATGTACAAAATTTAAAAAAAGTAGGCTAAAATGTGTTGGCGGGTCGACCCAAACTGACCCGCACATAAACACTAAAACTTATCTGTTTTGTCATATACCCGTTACTCATACTGCTACCTCTACAAACACAAATGTAACCCTGAATTTCGATATTTGACCCTTTTATTTTGATGCAGGGTAAGCCCTTCAAAGACACCCGTTCGTCCACGTACCGCTCGCTTGACTGTGAAGTCATGAACTGACTCACGTAATGCAGTAGCGATATTTCAATATACCTACTTACGTATAGAAAATGTTTAAAATTATTTTTTTGTTTGTGTTTGATGAATTTTGGAGCCTGAGTATGTTTATAGGTTTGTTTTAATATAGAGAACAAAATTTTCATGGGAAATCATGGTTTGTGGCATGTTGACGTGTCTTTATTTTATGATAAATGTAGTTCAAGGTCTGGTTTAAACACCAAATCTGACATTTGTGTTATTTTTTTATTAACCTGGGCGTAGGCGCGTAGCTAGCATACTCCTCAGCTCCGCTAGCGATAAGAGCTTAAGCCGCTCGTGCAAAGATCTCATTCTCATGTTTGAATTTAGTTTCACTTTTTAAATCCCCATAAATGCTACTTATCTGTTTGGCACAAGTTGTGATTTACATGATTTTGTTAATTAGCATGGTATTGGCGGGACGTTTGAATTTATCAGAAAAAAGTTTGTTGTGATTAGTAAAGAATGAGTGTAACCATGAAAAGAATGGATATTAAGTCATTTACATGATCATATGTCTCATATGGAAATCAAAAGACAAATAATATGAAAGGTTTTTCTTTTCGTCTAATGTTCATGCTTCAGACGAGTCTGAGCTACTTGGTTGATCATCTGGCTTTTCAAGTTCAAGTGTTGCATTGAATCCGAAATCAATCCCAGGGGAAAATGATGATTGTAGCTCTTCTAGAGACTGAATGGTGTTGACCCTGTTTTCCTTTACCAAAATATTATTCTGCAAAATGTTTCACAAGCTCAGAAAACTGCTTTTAACTCGGAAATATTTTTTGTTCTTTACACTGCGGACATGTAAAGATAAATGGGTCGATTTAGATAATGTTTATCTTCAATGGACAAATAGGTGGAGCGAACCCGTCCAATGGCCCGAAGAAAACTTTGGGTTAATAGAGGTCAATACCATGGGTTTAGGTAAACAAATAAAGTACAAGTATTAACTTGCCTTCTTCACATAATCAGCCATTGTGGAGCTAACTATTTCTTGAATGACGAATTTTGTAACGCGATCCTCACCGATAATCGACAATAGAAAGCTTTTGGGGACCTGCAAAACTTTGTGAATCAACAAAATACCAAAAAATGCAGACTGCTAATTTTGCATAGTGACATAATTTGTGATTCTAGACAGCGAATGACAAACTGCATTTCTATGGAAAGACAAATTTCACATAGTATGAAGTCCCAAAATCTATAATTACTGTTCTACTAACATCACAACAAAAATTACAGTCACTAGAAGTTTCAACAGTCACATAGTGGCAAACTTTGTAATTCTAGAAAATGAATGATAAACTGTTACTGAGAGAATCAAATGTTATCTCTTGCAAATTAAAAAAGTATAAAGATTGTGTGATACCTTGGATGTTTTTCCTGCGAGTCACCATCCACATGCAAAAGAGAAACTGGATTAGCATTACTAAACTTGGAAGAATGGTGTGAAAAAAGTAAGTAATTTATAACCTTCGGTGAAAAGATTCAGGAGGTTATATGCATTAAAAACTGATGCTGTTCACATGCTTACAGCTCTCAAAATTCAAACCTCAAAAAGATTATGATGCAACTTTAAGTGCATAAACTAAGGATAACCGTACGATGCAACTATATGTCTACATAGGTAGTATTTCAAATTGCTTAGTTTTATGAAAAACAAATCTTTTTAGTTAGCAGCACCACAAATAATAATAGGAAGAAAAAACCAAAAATTATAATTTTTGACTCATAAGTAAGATAGTTTGACTTCTTTCAGTCAAGTTACACATTACCTCCTTTTTGTCGGCGGAAGCCTGGAACTGGTGGTGCTGTACGAGCCAAATTTGTCAAAACTTTATCAAAAACTATTTGTGTTTCCTTCCCTGGTAATTCCACTTTTACCTGCCAACATAAATGCATAATATCCACAGTAAATGTCTGAATAAACTGAAACAAAATCCAAATGCAAACAACAAAACCCACAATGTTGATGCCAATCTGATCATACATTAACTATTATACTGCATCTTAATACTCCATTTCAACTACAAAATTTCTTTACTGTTATCACAGTTTTAGCTTTCTTTTTTGTTATATTATATTATAATACATAAATAAGTAGTGTTAATTCTACAACGGTGAAAAAAAACTATATAATTTGAACTAGAACTCATACGTAACACCTTTAAACTAAAGAGTGTATATCTTTTCTTATAAGTGAAGCATAAAAATCTCAAAAAGTGGCAGAAGGAATTAGCAGTATAAATCATGCTTAAGAGCTCACTTGCATCTTATCATCATCTTGCGACTCCACAAGTACATTTGCATTTTTTACTGTTACCACATTTTCATCTGATATAGAAGCTTGTACACCTGCAAAGTAATTTATAAATGAAGTCTGAAATGTAACTTGTATTACACACGGAGATAAAAGGCATATCTGTATATGACGTATTGAAAGTTTAAGGTCAAGGTGACCTGGTTCAACCGCTAATAGCGGTCTAACAAAGGAGTTGAGACTCTTATGAGTGTTGTCGGACTTCAATATCCTGTATAAATCATGATTTGCATAATGTCTGATCAGGTTTATCCAAGCCACAAACACTTTTTTTTACCTATTTAATAAATGTAAATGATATATAATCAATGTGTTAAATACGGTAATAAGTAAAAACACAGTATTATTACACTAATAATCTAATCTAATCTTTTAATAAAACGATCTAGGAGGTTATATGCGCTTAAGATAAACTTTAGGAAACTTTCTAACTGGTTTTTCTATTTTTAGTTTGACTTATAACTTATCAATTCGACCCGTTTGAGATAAAACGTGATCCAACAACAAATGATCCATAAACAAATTGCTCAAAACTGACACATCTAATAATCATGACTCGTGAGTTTAACAGATAATATCAATTTACCTTCCATCTACACTTTGTTTCGTAGAGAACAGACTGGTAGTTGCTAAATTACGCCAGATTGGAACACGTACATGTCCGCTCGTAATAATAGCATCCTATAGAATGTAGAACATCTTAACAGTCAACACTAAATACACATTACAGCTGAAAATTTTCATTTTTTTCTAAAATTAATCATCACATATCTGGAAAGTTTTGACAACAACAACAACCGCCTTTTGAGCTAAAAAATGCTGTTCAGTATGAACAATTACAGGTTAATTGCGATTTGCAAGTGATGATAGGGATTTAATTTTATGAATGTATAGAAATGAAAGTTGAATAGAATTAGGGTTTGCGGAGAGTTACATTGTAGAGTTTGAATTGGAGAAACGTTGGAGGATGATTTATCGTTATCTTCATGGTCGCCATGGTCGTGAAGCTTCTGTGGCCACCGGCTCACACCAACGACTGTTTTTGACCAATCGTTTTGATCACTTCGCTTTTTGCTTAAATTTATAATCTCAACCTTTGGCTTTCAGTTTTTTCTTCCACCATCACTTTCAGATTTTGAAGTTTCAACCTAAGACTAGGATTAATTTATTCACGAACCGTCGAGCGGACCTTTGCTTGCGTTTGACTCGTTGCAAATTGAATCGAGTGGAAAACCGTACGATCATTGATTTTCTGAGTGAGTGATGAACGTAAACGAGCGACGAATGATCTGTACAACCCAACTGTCTAGTGTGTCATCCAACTTATATTATAATGGGAGACACTAAAAATGTTGGTCTTAAGATTTTATGCCTTAAAAACTAGTCACATTTCTTAGCATAATATTTTTAATGAATGAAAATACGTTGTGACCGATGATGAGAATGCATCTGATGAAGCGATGAGCAAATTGCAAAGAATGATGAAGGTGAGAGCGGGAAATGATACAATGAGTAGACTGTCTAGGTCAAAGATTGTAACTTAACGATTTACGATTTTCCTTTTGTAACTAATGTTACAGTTTTTTATTAGTTTAATTGGTCTACTATATATATATAAATAAAATTGTATATTATATATCTACATTTACAAATCACGTCTACAGTAAAGTACTGCGTTTTTTGCGCAACGTACTGCTATCATAGCTTTAGGTAACATATTTTTTGCGTGTGGTACTCATTTTAAAGCTTGATGTTTTAAATATATAAATAGGTTTTTTCCTCTTTCTTCCCCCATTTCACGCTGAACTCTCTCTCTCTTTAAAGATAACCGCTGAACTCTCTCTTTCTCTCTAAAGATCACCGTTATCTCTTCCGGCACCGGCGTTAACTGTTGGTTGTTTGTGATTGTTGGTCGATGACTACCTGGGTGTTTCTGATTATTGTTCGTTGACGACAGTGCCGGGTTATTGGGTTTTGAATCGCCGATCTATATTCCGACTGTGTTAACCACAGTTGGTGGATCTCGATGGTGGTCATGGCTCTGTTTCTATGTTTTTAGCCGTCGATGGCTGTAGATCCAAGGATATGTGTGACCATTAGACTAGCTTTTGCATGTCTTTGGTTCCTGCTGCTGAAGCCGTCGATGGTTGCCGATCCTTGGGTTTGGGTGGCTTTCGGTTGGGGTGTGACTATGTGGTGCTTCTTCTGGGTTTTTGGGTTTCGATTCGTTTATCTATGCCATCATTCATCTCCAGTTGTTTTTACTACCGCGATTGGTGTTAATGGTGGTCATGGGCTATTTTTTAGTTTTCAGCGGTGGATAGTTGCCGATCCAAGGATCTGTGCGACCATTAGACTTGCTTTTGCATGTCTTTCGTTCCGGCTGTTCTAGCCGACGATGGTTGCCGTCCTTGGGTTTGGGCTGCTTTCAAATGAATTGCTAACAATAGTGTTGTACTACTTTTATTGCATTTGTTGCGTGTGGTATGTGGGTGGATCTGTTTTACTTATTGATTGTTATTGTTTGTGCTAGATCCAGCGGTATTGTGTTGTCTGTTGGATCTGGCCGGAATCATTCACTCGCCTTCACTGTGAGTGGATGTAGGTGTCAGTTGTTGTTTGCTGACCTTTCAGTCGCCTTTGCCGTGTTAGATTCACGGTGGATGAAGGCGTTGGTTGCCGTTTGCTGATAATTGCGGGTATATTTACGATTGTACTACTATCTACAAAATAGCATTGTAGATGGCGTGGCTGGTGTAAATGGCGGGTTATTTCCTTGCAACTCACCTAGTAGCCAATTTTTATTGCTCTGAGCCTAAAAAAATTTTTCCAACTAATTTGTGATGAGTTTCGATTACCTGGTTTCGCTATTTCAGTTTCATGCTTCTTTTGGGCGTTTTTTGGTGTTACGGTTTGCCTTTGTTTATGCTTTTGAAATGCGCTTATCACTGTTGGTTGCTTGTGTGACATCTGCCCCAAACCCGAACCCGAATGCTCGGCTCGATCCCTAAGTCATCTAGTTTCATTCTATTCGCATTCGTATTTATTTCTCTTTAAATATAACACTCATTATTAAAAATATATATAATAGATATCTCGAGCCTTACGTTATTTTCCTTTTTAATATTAACGACCGAGTTATCATCCCACGTTTACAAATTAATTACCATTTACAATAGTTAAATCCCCAAAATGTATATATATATATATATATTGTATTTTTACAAAAAAATAGTTTTATAAATATTATTAAGGATAAAAACTATTAAATCTCAAAATAGCTTTTCGATGTCAAAAACGAGGTAAAGATGTAAAAACGTCATTTCCATAAACGTTACAACGTTATTCGGTTAAGTTAGTTAGTTAAAATAAGTTATAAACTAACTTTGGGCTAAATATGTAATTTATCAAACTCAAATTAAAAGTTAAAAACAAGAAAACAGAAACAAATACAAACACCAAGGGTTAAACTGTAAATTTAAGAAATTACCCAAACCATCCCTCGTCCCCACCCGTGATTCCGGCTCCTTTATTCCGGCATGTTGGCCGGAAACTGACGATCTCCGGCGAGATGTTATTTTTGCGATTTGGCCACTTTTAACTCCCCTTATCCTACACAAAATGATCATGGGTGCCATTCGAACTCGAGGCCTTCCTTTAACTTCATTCTAATCGACCGAATCCATGTGTATTTTCCAAATCAAAACCGGCCATTAAAACCCACAATAACTAAATCGACCGAAACGCATGAACCCAATAAATTGAATCAACAAAAATGATAATCTGAACGTTTACAATCTGTTTGAAGCAATCAATTGAATTAAAATCATCAAATAAACACCCAATTAATCCCCAATAACTCGAAACCAAACCCTTAACTGTTATACTACTTCCGGGCAACTAAAACACAATTCAAACGACCTGCACACTCCTCTTTGCTCGTTATTGCTCCCTGTTATCTCAATTTCAATCGAAAAACACCAATAAGTCGTTGTTGATTCCTAACCCGTCGCATGTTGCTCATCATCGTCTTCAATCCAAATCGTCAGAAATCAAGTATGTTATTTACTTTAAAATGCTCATTATCATCTCGTGATCAAAAGCCCTAACATTGATTGTTGTATTGCTATCGAATTCGTATTCAATTCATAGATTTTGCATTCTAGGGTTTATAGGAAATTGAGGTGTTGTCTTAAACATGTTTAAAAATTTTTGAAAACGTAACCAAATAACAAATCATCATCTAGCGCCTCTGGTTAAAGGTGATTTAGAAACTGTTAGGTCATGAGTTCGAAACTAGGCGCTTCAATTTTTATTTTTATTGTTATAACTACAACACTTCCTATTTTAACTAATTGTCTTAAATCTAATACCAACACTATACTATGTAAATTATAAAATACTCACAACTTATAAAATAGATCCACAACCATGATTTTTTTTATATAAACTTAGTTTTATAGATCTATTTATTACATATACTTTTAAATACTATAAAAATGTATTTCCAGTACTTACAAGATGTATACAAAGTTTTATAAAGTAATTGTTTATACAAATAAGATTTTTAAATAGACTTTTTGTATACTTTAAATTGGTGTATATGTCTTGATTTGTTTCCAACAAAAAATAGCATATTTTTGGTTACATTAAATGATTGTGGTTAAAAATATATTATTAGAATTTATATTGTTTACCAAAGTAATTAGTGTAACTGTTACTATCGTTCCGATTAAATTAGTTTTTATATATTTAACTGTTTAACGAAAAACCCCCAAATCTCAAATTCGAAACCCTAGAATTTCAATTTCCTTTGACTCCTGTTGTTCCAATTCTAGTTTTCTATACAATATGATTACTAAGTTAGGATTGTCATTTAATTAGGTGATCCTAATATTTTGACGATCCTCGTTTCAAATCAGAGTGTTTACTTTTTGTTTCGTGCCCGAGTTTAAGGTGAGTAAATTCACTCCCCTTTTTACTATTTGTTTTCGGGCTGAAATATGTTTCTAGTTACTATACAATGTTTTCAATTTTCTATTTGGTTTCTAAAAAGAGATCATACAAATATGTTAGTCTTGACTCGCGACAAGATGTAAACTTATGTGGTAGTTTAAAGTAGTTTATTGCTTTGTAATCCCACCGGTACAATGTTACCGCTAATGGTTTGACAAACCCACCTGCCTAGACAACATCGATAGGTGATTTAACCCGGCCATTCTATTCTGTGTTTACTATGGTTGCTATGCTATGACGGTTGTTGCTATACTATGATGCTAGTTGCTATGCCATGTCCCTAAGTTGCTAATTGATTACTGATAACCTACAAACGAGACGGTTAATTGACGGTTGGTAAAAAGTTATCAGTAAATCAAATACATGAGTTGGTTCCTCATGACAAAATGGCAAATCAAGAAGTGTGGATTCTATGTGGTTGTGTTCTATTCTATTCTAGAGGGTCATGGTTGAGTAATATTTACGAAATGACTATGCATGTAAGCTTGCGCAGCATATTATGATGATCTCGGATTTTCTATACTATTATTTATCAACTGTGGTTTACTCACTAGCTTTAAATAGTTAACTTTATTTTCACATATTTCAGGTGTTGCTTATGATTGTTTTGCTGCTTTTGCCAAGACATAGGATTGCCTTCGACCTAGAATAATAATAAAGACTTTGCATTTCTGTTTCGGTTTTTATTACTTTTGTCGTTTCTATTTAAGACTCATGTTCCAAATGTATTAATCATTATTTGGCTTAATAAATAATTACCATGTGATTTGGTTACCATTGGTATTCAATTCCAATGACAGCCCTGTGTTTCCGCCGCCGGACGGAGTGTCACAGCATTTGAGTGGTATGTATATATATAATAATAATGATAAATAATAATAGTAAAACTTACAAAAGTAATATTAGTAATAATAATAATAATAATAATAATAATAAGTAAATAAAGTTTCAAGCCGAACTGAGCTAAGCGAACTATTGCTCGTGCTTGGCTTAGTTGCTATCGAACAGAATTTTGAACTAGTATTTTTCAAGTAAATTTCAGCGAACAACGAGCCATTTGAACATCACTAATTCACTATAAGAGACCTCCCTCTACCAAATGTTGCTTCAAAAAAAACAAACTTCTTGAGACACCAACCCCAATGACATCTTTTTATTTAAATATCTTTTGTTTTTTTTTATAAAGTTCATGATTCCAACTTGTTGATTGAGACCATAGAGTTTCACCCACGAGACCAGGGTTCAATCCACATTTACGTGGTGGATTAGTCTGGCACACCCTCCTAAAAGGGTAGTTCATATGGTGTTTTTCTCCTGAAAACCCCTAACTCCGAAGCTCGTAAACCTGACTAAGACAACATAATGACCGGAGTTAATTAAGACTCCACCATTAGATGGTGTGAACATAAAATCTATTCGAAGCCATTCTAAAAATAAAAAAACCTTTTAAAAGTAAAAGAAAAATTATTTAAAATGAGTTTCTTTTTAAAACGAGACCGTCATAAAATCTATATAATAATTCAAGGTTTTAGGGGGGGCAACTTTTGGGTGGAATTTTTTATAAAAGGAAGTTTTAGAGGGAAGATATGAAATACCATGCATGAGTTGATGAACGAAAATATCTTTAAATATTAAATATTTATAATTTTTTAAACAAAATGATTTTGATTTTATAAATATTACTCCCTCCGTCCCATTTTAAATGTCCAAATTTCCTTTTTGGGTTGTCCCAATTTAAATGTCAATTTCAAAAATAAAAATATCATTTCCAATTTTACCCCTAATTATTTAACATAAAATCTACTTTATGACTAAAAGATAAAATACTTTAATGACATTTTGTCATTTTATAGGTTAAAATCTTATCTTCTAATAAATTGCTAACACATCTCACCACAATGCGCCAAGTGTCACCACCACATTCATCCTGATTTTAATGGCTAAAGATTTGATATCCATCCAAAATTACTAAACAATGGCAAACATTATTTTCATGCATGCAAATGGGTATTAACCAAGTATATTAATATATAATTTTAATATATATATATAGGGGAGGGATTTTCTACAAATGGCTAAAACTCTAAAAAGACTAAGAAGCGATCTGGGACGTTAGATTTAGGGTGTTTACGGTCAAGATTAACGCGGTGGCAATATTGTAAATATTATGATGTTTTTAATGACGCGCGATAAGGTTCCGGGGTAGATTAGTCATTGTGCGTTTTCAACATGCATATAAAAAACACCATAACTGAACATCTCAGCATCGCGCTGTGAAAAAACACCATAACTGAACATCTCAGCATCGCGCTGTGATAAAACACCATAACTGAACATCTCAGCATCGCGCTGTGAAAAAACACCATAACTGAACATCTCAGCATCGCGCCAAATAAACACCATAACTGAACATCTCAGCATCGCGCTGTGAAAAAACACCATAACTGAACATCTCAGCATCGCGCTGTGAAAAAACACCATAACTGAACATCTCAGCATCGCGCGTATAAATGACGAAGATGCCCCTCCGTGTTTTTTTTCTCTCATTGCCACGTGCTTGTTGTTGATTGCTTCCTACACTTCTTAGAGTTTTGAGCCTTTTTAGAAAATCCCCAATCTATATATATATATATATTTTACCATTTAACCCCGTGTGAACACACGGGTATTAACCTAGTAATATAATAATATACTTTTTCTTAATATTTGTGTTGTGGGTCTCATGACATCTAAACTGGGACGGAGAGAGTATTATTTAACCCAAATATAACACACGGGTGTTAAACCTAGTGTTAAATAAAGAAATGTAAGAATTAAGCTACTCTCAAGTGGTGTTTAGTCCACGGCTCTTTCTCTTTCTTCTACTTCTTCTTTTTCTTCGTGTCCGAACACCTGATGAATCAACTGTGTTTCTAGGTCTAGGTCTAGGTCTTTCATCCCCACACACACTTCCATCTCAAATCACCACTTCAATCAATTACCTCTCTCTCAACCGTTACTGCCGCTTCGGTCTTTAATCAGCTCAATGTACTTGCATTACAAATCGCCATTCATTTCATGAACCAGGTTACGAGATTTTCTGCAATTAACAACGAAAATGAGGTTAATTGTCGCCTGAGATTCTTTTTGCAAACAGATGATGAATTCAGATGTAAGTAGAACGGGTGGTCAAGTTGAAAGGGACATTGAACAGGTAAATTGCTGCTTATAACTCGTTGTTTATCAATCAAGTGTTGATAATAGCAGATGAATTGCTGGTTAATGTTAGTTCGCAACTTTATTCGTTAATCAGGGATTGTAACTTCATTCCGTGTCATTGCATGTGGTTTTATTTTTGTCTGTAAAATCAATGAGTGCCTTTTAGATGTGAAATAGTATTTATAGTTATTGCTTTGTAGAATAAGTTGTGCATGTGTCTAATGTGATTGTGATTGTAACTGTATTAAACGGCTTAATATGTGTATAATGTTGTATTTGTTCGGTTGAATATCGATGCCTGGTAATTGCTGATAAGGTGAACCTTTTGCATTCCATAAGTTCTGATAGCAACTGCTGTAATTTTGTTTAGGTTATACGGTGTTTCTTGAATCCTTTCGCGTATATGTTGAAATGCATGTTTTATCAGCTCTCTTTCTAGCAGAAAATTTGTCGAATTCTATTTAGCTTAATTGTTGTTGTTTATATCCACAGGCCATTACTGCTCTTAAAAAGGGTGCTTATCTTCTCAAGTATGGAAGAAGGGGGAAGCCTAAATTTTGTCCCGTTAGGTTGTCTAATGTAAGTTTGACTTCTATATTCTGTGATTAAGCGTCTCCAAGCGTTTAATATATTTTTCACTAATCTGTTTTATCTTAGTCAGACATCTGTTTGATCATCATTCTGTTTTTTTAACTGCTGCTGGTTTTTCTCTGCTTTTTCAGGACGAGTCTATGCTCATATGGTTTTCAGGGAAAGAGGAAAAACAATTAAGACTAAGTCATGTGACCAGAATTGTATCAGGGCAGCGAACTGTAAGTTATTTACTTTGCAGATTTTATTAAAAGTTTATTGTGCTAATTTAAATGGAAGATCATGCTCGGGTCATGAAGGAAAATTTCACATTAAAATTGCTTATCAAATTCAGTTAACAGAGACTAAGTGACATCAAAGTAAACTCACATTAAATTAGTTAGCCAATTTTATTTAGTTGCATAATGGTATAGCATATATATTCGTATGTTGTGTGCTCATATGCTTTAATCTCAACCATGGAATGGGTTAAAATATGTACTAATGAGTCTTGCTTGATTAAGTGATCCAAGTTTGTATTGCAAAAAGAAATACATGACATATCTAGTGACTATTTCTTTAATTAGTATATGTACACATGTGGGTATGCTTGTGCTTGGCCCTTGGTACTGTTTAATTAGCGTATGATTCCCTCAACTCTATTCTCTTATCTGAATATTTTACTTGTAGCATTGTCTTAGTAAAGGATTTCACTTGTATCTTTTTTCCATTGTTATGAATATTTACTATGGTATCACTTTGTTGTGTAGCCAATCTTTCAAAGGTACCCGCGGCCTGAGAAAGAGTATCAATCGTTCTCCCTAATATACAGTGACAGGTCTTTGGATTTGGTAGGACTTCCAGTTCATTATGGCCTTGGTTTTTTTATACATTTTGTACCATTACTGATCTTTTATCTGCCAATCAGCAATAAGTCGTGAGAACTCATATTTATATTCTTGCAATTCACTTTGGCTACTTAGATATGTAAGGATAAAGATGAAGCTGAGGTATGGTTTAGTGGCCTTAAAGCACTAATATCACGTGGCCATAAGAGAAATTGGAGAACAGAATCAAGAAGTGATGAAATCTCATCTGGAGCTAACAGTCCCAGAACATACACACAAAGAAGCTCCCCTTTACATTCTCCATTTGGTAGTGGGAATAGCTCACAAAAGGTAATTCTAACCTGGTGTGATTACGTGAGGAATATGCAGGGTCGGGTAACAGGTCAACTGATAGTTTTTTGGTTCATGTCAAAGCAGGCGGGGTCATTTGACCAAAAAACATTTGTTGTCTAAAGAGTTTGGTTCTTTTTAGTAAATAGTTTGTGTGTCAAATAAGATTAAAAACTTGTATTATATCACCAATATTGTGGATCTAGGAGGTTTGATGCATTAAATACATGTTAGGTGACTTTCTAACTGCTCCACCCATTTGACCCATTTTCCTACAAGGTAAGTTTTAAATCTTTTACCCGTGTTACCTGCTAGAGGGAAATTGAATTGACTCGTTGATAATTGAATAGGTACGGGGTCAAAACTGGTAACTTTTTGGTAGTGCCAAAACTACTAACTTTTTGGCAGTGTCAAAACTGATTGGATAGATCAACTTCGCATATTGTCCAAAGTTTTAGGTATTTAGTTTATAGTTGGTGTGAAATGAGTAGTGCATTTGGTCATACTACAGATATGAATTATTAATGGCTAAGAAGTATTCCGTTACTAATTGAGTTCTTACTAATAAAATCATTTAGGAGGTTTGATGCATTAAAAATACATTGACCTGTTTGTAACTTTTCACCTGTTGGAGGTAAAAGATAACCTGAATTGACCCGTTCATAAGTGAACGGATTCAAATTGCTATATCTAGGTGTGATGTAGGGATATGCACATACACATACACTTGGACATACAATAGTGTTAAAATGCCTGTTTATGTTGCATTTTCAGGACACTATGGATCATCTCAGCCTTTTTACTCCATATGGAAGCCCACCTAAATACGGTCCGGAGAAAACATCTCCTGATGAGACTTTATATAAGCTTCCACCAAAGGGTTTCTTTCCACCCATTCCTACCAACGGGTCGACCAATTCATTGTCATCTGGTGGTTCTGACAGCATGCACAACCACTTAAGGGGAATAGGAGTAGATGCCTTTAGAGTAAGCTTATCAAGTGCTGTCAGCTCATCAAGCCAAGGTTCTGGGCATGATGACGGAGATGCATTGGGTGATGTTTTCATTTGGGGTGAATCCACTGGTGACGGAGTTGTAGGTGGTGGCCTTCACAAAGCAAGCAATTGTTACGATATTAAGATTGATTCTTTGTTACCTAAAGCCCTGGAATCTGCAGTAGTCCTTGATGTTCAAAATGTTGCTTGCGGTGGAAGGCATGCTGCATTAGTTACAAAACAAGGAGAAATATTCTCATGGGGAGAAGAATTGGGTGGTAGAATAGGGCATGGTATAGAGTCAGATGTTTTAAATCCAAAGTTAATTGATTCCCTTAGCAATACAAATATTGAGCTTATAGCATGTGGTGAGTATCACACGTGTGCCGTAACCCTATCAGGTGATCTCTACACATGGGGTGAAGGGCACTTTGGCATTTTAGGACATGGCAATGAAGTTAGTCATTGGGTCCCAAAGAGAGTAAATGGCCCATTAGAAGGGATCCACGTTTCTGCAATTGCATGTGGGCCCTGGCATACAGCTGTCGTGACGTCGGCTGGTCAGCTTTTTACATTTGGTGACGGAACTTTTGGTGTTTTAGGTCACGGTGATCGGAAAAGCGTTTCGATACCTAGAGAAGTTGAGTCACTAAAAGGACTTCGAACTGTACGAGCCGCTTGTGGTGTTTGGCATACGGCTGCAGTTGTGGAAGTTATGGTTGGTAATTCAAGTTCTAGTAATTGTTCTTCAGGAAAACTATTTACATGGGGAGACGGTGATAAAGGTCGATTAGGACATGGTGATAAAGAAACTAAATTAGTACCTACGTGTGTAGCTGCACTTGTGGATCCCAATTTCTGCCAGGTGGCATGTGGGAATAGCATGACTATAGCACTTACTACTTTGGGTCATGTGTATACCATGGGAAGTCCTGTTTATGGTCAACTTGGAAACCCTAAAGCTGATGGGAAGGTCCCGTTTTGTGTTGAAGGTAAGCTTTTAAAGAACTTTGTAGAGGAAATAGCTTGTGGGGCCCATCATGTTGCAGTTTTAACCTCAAAAACAGAAGTTTATACTTGGGGAAAAGGAGCTAATGGCCGATTAGGTCATGGAGATATAGATGACAGAAGTTTTCCAACTTTAGTCGAAGCTTTAAAAGATAAACAAGTTAAAGGCATTGCTTGTGGTACTAATTTTACTGCAGCTATATGTCTTCATAAATGGGTTTCAGGAATCGATCAGTCTATGTGTTCTGGGTGCCGTTTACCGTTTAGTTTCAAACGAAAACGCCATAATTGTTACAATTGTGGTCTTGTTTTCTGTCATTCATGCAGTAGCAAGAAGTCATTGAGGGCATCTATGGCACCGAATCCAAACAAACCGTATCGTGTTTGTGATAATTGTGTAAAGAAATTGAAAAAAGCTATTGAAACCGATGCCCAATCACAGTCTTCTCTGAGTAGAAGAGGAAGCATAAATCAAGGTTTAAATGTGCAAAATGAAAAAAATGATAACTTGGAATTACGATCCCATACTCGTCTTGCTAGATTAGCTTCAATGGAATCACTGAGGCCAACAGAAAGTTATTCTTCTAGAAGAAACAAGAAACTAGAGTTTAATAGCAGCCGTGTGTCGCCTACTCCTTCAGGAAGCTCTCAATGGGGTGGTCTTAGTATATCCAAATCCTTTAACCCGGTTTTTGGCTCTTCTAAAAAGTTTTTCTCGGCTTCAGTCCCGGGCTCCAGAATTGTTTCTCGGGCCACATCACCCGTATCCAGACGACCTAGCCCGCCACCTCGGTCCACCACTCCAACACCAACTTTGGCTGGACTATCGTCACCCAAGATCATTATGGATGATGTTAAAAGTACAAATGATAGCCTCAACAAAGAAGTTACTGCACTAAGATCACAGGTATGTTCATATCAAATAAAGTAGAGCTGGGCTGGGTGGCAATTCTAACTCATTTGCTTAAAGAATGTGTTGCATAAGCTTATTCGTTTGGTATGCTCGAAAACATGATTCTTTGTTGTATGGATGACACTCATCGTGTCACAGCTCACAACCAACATAATACATCATTACATCATGAATGTCACACTTAGTGAGCTACATGCTCGACCTTCAGATTAATGAAAAATCATTTTCATCAGAAACTATTTGTGAATAATGAGGCTAATTAAAGAGTGACACTATATAATTTTCTTCTGAATCTTTCATTGATGAAAACATTGAATGTGTTCATTTTCATATGTTCTAAAATTGTATTCGTTTTTGGTCGTCATTTCAGGTTGAAACTCTTACCCGTAAAGTCAAACTTCAAGAAACTGAGTTGGAAAGGACTTCTAAACAACTGAAGGAGGCGATGGCAATTGCAGGAGAGGAAAGCTCAAAATGCAAGGCAGCAAAAGAAGTGATCAAATCGCTAACATCACAAGTAAGACTCATCTTGCTAATCTGTTATAAGTGTTCTAGTTTTAAATACATTGTTCTTGTTCTGCACAATGTTGAACCCGTTTTCAGTTTGTGCCCCTAACCTCCACTAGAATTAGGATAAGGTAACAACCTTTGGCCTAATTTCTGGTTTTTGGGTAACACACTTAATGTGCACTCACAAGTAGGCTCTAATTTTCAGGAAAATAAAGGTTCATTTTGGTAGTCTTGTAAGTTAACCAGTCTTCAGGCACCATGCTAGGAATATGTAAAGTTAACATTGTGAAAGTTAGCAACACTTCAGTAGCAACATCATCATTTGCCTGGGTAACCCAATTACACTACCTAAAATAAAGGTTTATAAAAGTTGGTTATCTATTTATGGGTGAAACAAAGTGGGTTAGCGGAAACAAAACTAGACCAAAGTTTGTTTTTTTATTCAGTTTGTCCTTTTTAAAAAAATGTTAATCTTTGGGAGAACCGTGAATACATAATACAAGTCACATAACTATAATGGTAAATGTTATGTTTTACTTTTTGACTGATCATGTCCTTCTCTACATTCATATGTTACAAAAGCTGAAAGACATGGCAGAAAGGCTTCCTGTGGGAGCTGCACGGGACGTCAAATCTCCTTCCTTCACTTCTTTCAGCTCCAATCTCTCTTCCAGTGATGTCTTATTAAATGCTTCTGTTGACCAGACTAATGGTCCAACAACATCATATAAAGAAGCTGATTTAAGTGGTTCAAACACCCCGTTTGTATTAAATGGATCAAACACCATTGGAAACCGCAGTTTGGGCCAGAACAATGCAGTTCAATCAGAAACAACAACAAGCAATGGTAGTAGAAGCAAAGTTGGTGAAGATGAATGGGTTGAGCAAGATGAACCTGGTGTTTATATCACACTCACATCTTTGCCTGGAGGTATCAAAGATCTTAAGCGGGTCCGCTTCAGGTATGCTGTTTTAGCTCATCATTTTCCTGAAGTGTAAATGACTTCTTAGGGTTAATATATTTTTTACTAACAGGTCTAATCGGCAAAACTAAGAAAGTTAGTTTAGATGGAAAGTTGTTGAATGGGTTGGTCAAACATGCAGAGTTAAAGTCACCCAATATGTATTCAAAATTCACAAAACCTAAATCGTTTTATGGAAAAATTAGATTTTTCTTGTTAATGATATGTTTTTTTGATCAATATAAAACATGATTATTATCTATAAAATTGCAATAATTATAGACAATAAAGTGTTTCACATAAGACGGTCACTTTTCTTACTATGTCGATGCATGCACAACATAATGTTTAACATCAACGGGAAAAGAAATTAACTGCCCTTAACTGTTTGAATACAGTCGAAAGAGATTCAGTGAGAAACAAGCAGAGCAGTGGTGGTCTGAGAATCGGGCCAGAGTTATTCAACGCTACAATGTGCGTTTGGCTGATAAATCGAGCATAGGCGTTTCAAGTGATGACCTGGCACAGTGACACATAGTATATAAATGAATTTTTCCCAGTTTTTCTCCATGGTCATGTTTCTGCATAGCAAAGCTTCTACTGATTTGAATGGTTTGCGACATCATCTCATCATCACAAGCTTGGAACCAAAGGTTTTCTATAGCTCCAGTTTCGTTTAGGATTCTGTCTTCCCTTTATCGCACCCGTTACATCGTTTCCTGCTTTTAAGGTTGATGAGTTGATGAATATGTAAATTCATCATAGGTTTTTTTTAGAAAGTTGCTGCCATGTATATTCATAATTCCTTTGAAGTCTGCTTTGTTAGCTTCCAAAGGTGTCATATATCTTAAAAATCTTGCTAATTGCTTCTAGTGTGCTATCATCTAATATTCACTGATTTCTCATTCTATATTTCTATCAGATGTATTTTCATCCACTGTTTGATTTTGTGTCGCATATTCAGTATTCAGTCGATATATGTATATCAAATACACTACCTAGCAAAAAAACTGAGTTAATGAACGTTTTCTTTTGTCTGTTTTTGATCGAATGAATAACGGATCAAAAACAAGCTACTTTGATACATTCGTATATCTGCGGCAGGTCCTTCTAAATCAACGAAGTTAGTCTGCAAACTGTCTCTTTTTAAGCTGTAAACAAACATCTTCTTGCTTAAACTCACAGTGCTTAACCCATGCTTAAACACCCAAATCTCCATTATGCGATAGTTGATACGACACACATATCCAACTTCACCATGTAAATCAACCAATTGCTCCTTAACCGAACAGGAAGGTCTTTGTTGAGGAGGATTGATTAATCCGAATTTCTCACTTGCCATATCAAAGGTTATTACTGGTTTTCCTAAGTTGGTTGGGTGATCATCATAATATTCATCACTAATTAGCCAATGCAAGCATCCATTAGCAAACACACCTTCACCGGTTATAGGATAAGACGGAACTTGAGTCTGTGCCCAAAACATGCACCATGGTGCATGGATCAAGGCTTGACAACCCAACTTTTAGCACAACAAACACCATCTTGAAAGCATTCGTAGATTCATCAAACCCAACCCACTTGACTCCTTAAAAAAGTTAAGTGTTTAACCTTATTAGAAATGAGTGCTACTAAGCCTACACTAGGCTACCATACGCATCTTTATTTGTTATTTTTTTTTACTTTTTACACCCTTTTTATAATATTTTGACATAATATATACAATTTTAAATTTTTTACAAACGTAAATTTTTGTTTTAAATTAAGATTTCATTTTTTATCATGTTGTATACTATTACATTTAGTTTGTGAATATCGACTAGGAATGTCAAAACACATCGAAAATCGAAAATAACCGCAAACAAGTTGTATTTGTAACCGAAAAACCGAACCGAATTGTAAGTTTGGTTACTAACCGTATCGGAATTATGAACTTGGTTTTCGATTACACAAAATATAGTTTATTCGGTCCATTTATCTAAATAAACCGTATAATAATCGGTTTAATTGGATAATCGAACCCAATAAATATACCAAAGCAGCCGAATTTGGTTTGGTTAGGCAAAAATAATTTTCACCTACAAAAGCGGTTGAATTCGGTTCGATTAGGCTAAAAAAGATTTCATAACCAGATATACCAAACCGAACAAACCGTTAAACACCCACATCAAACACTTTTGGAGTTTTGGTGTATGTTGGTTTTCAACGAGAGACGTATTTTACTAACGAATAGAGACAATACACCCACAAGATGGCAAGATTTTTTTGTTTGTTCTTAGCTCTTCTTAATAATACTCCGCCTTTAAAAAAAAGAAGTTGACAAAATTAGGGGATCTTGCAAATGATCTCTCCCCTAAAGTTAAAATCATAAAGATAACTTTATCAATGATTTGCATGTGTTTTCAATTGTCAATTTATCACAGTTTGGTATACAACCAACCCATAAAGCTAGCTTAGGGTACGTTCAATTTCTCTTCTTGTATCATATTTGAAGCTATTTGTTTTCAAATACATCATCTATATAATTTCTTGTAATCAACGCTTAAAAGATTAAACTTATGATCATCAATACATACAATGCACTAATTACCTAAAAACTGTAATTGTCAAAAGTTTCCATTGCCAATAATCCACAACCAATCAAGAGCAACTCCAAAAAGTATACCACTTTGAAGTGAAAGCACAAGTATATTTCCTAACGCATTTTTTTCTGGACCCTATAAAAAACATACAACCATCTTTAAACGTTAAACTTCAATCTTAATATGAATTTAAATTCAGTAAAAGTAACATACAATGTACATTCGAGGAGCTGTAGTCATGACACATACGGTGGGATAACCAGTGGTGGATCCCAGGACGAACACCAAACTAATCATCAACCCTTCATCACCATATTTTGCCGTGAAATAGAATGCAGGAATGAGTAAAAACCGAGACATAACTAAGATCATGAGCCCTTTTCGCGATTCTAGCTTTAGACATTGGATTAAAGGAACATATCTTGATATTAAGTTGGATACATTGTATGTTGTAACAAGAACAATTGGATACCTGAAAAGATCAAACCATACATATATAGAAAGTTAAAAGTTTAGCTAGGGCGCGTACTCGGTTAATCGATATGAGGTTTGATTACCATGTTCTGAGTTTGTGGGTGCCGGTGTTTTCGTATAGAAAACCTGGGAATATTGATAGTGTTACTACACAAACCAGGAACAAATCCGTCAAGTAATCAAAGTTTTGAGACAAGAGTTGTGTGTTGCTCAATCTTTCGTGAGGGTTGACGTTGTTTTCGTTCTGTAGAGATGACAAGCTAGCGCTTTTAATCTTAGATAATATGCAAAACTCATTTTTTAGAATAAATAAGAGCTAAATGAAATAGGCAAACTTGTGTTTACATGTTGATCAAATTCCAGTTGAACTCCAGCTGCCCTTAAGTCAGAAGCAACAGTTTTCGAGCCTTCTCGAGCTGCTTTTGCTCGATAGAATTTCACTATTGGTAAATTGGGGAAGAAAAATATGTAGAGAAGTATGCATAGAAACTCAAAAACCGCCGAAATTGCAAGAAAAACCACTGCATATATATAACAAGATAATGAAAATTAGAGAATATGTTTTGAGTTTTAGCTAGCTCAGAATCGAAAAGAAAGTTGCGTACATGCCCCTTTACGTAGCCCGTGTTCAACGTTCTCAAACACCGCTTTTGTGATCATCCTTAGAATAGAAGTGAGAGCCCCGGAAGCAGCCAAACCAGCAAGAAATGACTTATGTTCATCAAAAGAAAAGACTTTATTAATTAGGAGAAGTTAGATAAGATTTATATTAGTTTGATTGAAATGTAAACCAGTAGATATTAACTTGGATAAATTCAGGACACATCAATGCTAAATCTCCAATCATCCCTCCTTGCACATGAGCATCAGCGACGCCTGAAACTGCAACGAAAAAGCATACTCCAACATACTTCCCAACTCCTCCGCGTCCTGAACTTGCTAAATCTAACTATGCATTTAACCACACATCACAACTTAAATTTATATTAATTCTTGATGATATTGTCATCACTTAATGAAAATAACTACACATTAATGATTAGTCTAACGAACCACGACCATGCTGAAATTGCTAACGAAGAAAAGAATGTATCCGGTGATGTTACGTTTTCTGGTGTCAATTCTTGATTCGTTATACAAAAAAAACGCCATCGTTGCTAAGGAAGACGGTAGATAAACGAGGGTGAGTACCCTTGCAGGATGATAATCCTGCATGAATAGTACGTCTTAGAAAAGTTGCGTATGTAACGTAAACAGTTAATAAGATCGCGAGTTGCAGATATGCTCACAGGGAATATGTCATAATAATAGTCTCCGATCGTTGAAACAATATTCCATGACAATAGAGTCCCGAGTCCAAACATCCAACACATCGCCATTGCTCTCGATCGTCCCTGTATATTTTCGTCAACATACTTTTCATATAACGCTTTGCATGTAGCGTAAAGGCGTAAACAGTTTATAACATATCACCTCATGTTAACACATTACCAAAAATATGTGAATTCATATCGCGTTTCAGTGTTTGAAGGAAGAAATGAAAGAAAAATAAACATTTTAATATGATCTCTGTTTTCTTTACTTCCTTCCGATTTGAGATGAAATTTAGGAGGGTAACAATCTTTTTTCGTGTAAATTTAAATAGTAAATACAAACCTCAAACTTTGCTGAAGTTTCATCAGTTAAATGAACCATGGGCATGGTCGCTTCTTCTTCTTCAAAGAACTTAATTGTCTTGAGCTACGTGATCTAGGGCGATGAAGACTATTTATATTAGAAAACAAAGTGATTTAATTAGATACTACACACTGAAACAATCCATTTGTTTATTGTTAAGGAGACTAATAAAAAAATCTACATATCACTTTTTAAGGCCACATATCACTTTTTTAAGGCCATCCTAATGTCATATTTATAAATCAATCAGATATTTTCAAAATCAACCATTCAAATTTACAATTCCGTTTTAATAATCCATTTAACTTTTATCTTGAATTATTGATTTTAATACTTCAATCAAGATATTTGCAATAAATATTGTATTTTAATTTATTAATTAATTAATAAAAATAGCACTTTTATTAACATGTTACATTATAATTTTCGTTCCATGTTAACACGGGCATATAGTTTAGTTATTTGTTTCCGCTCGTATATTAACAATTAAAAGTTTTTTGATTCAATAAAAACCCACCACGTGTCAATTGATAGTCTACGACCACTGATCACCAAACTTAGTATTAGAAAGGAATAATATAATCCGTACAATTTTTCTAAGGAAAATACGGTAGTTTTTTTGTGAATGAAGATGCATTAATTGTGATGAATCATGACATACTACTTTTCATATTTTCCAACGAAATTCTATTGTCTTATATTAAGAGTATTGTTGGCATAAAAATTTCATCTTGTTTCACAATGTTATTGTTACTCTTTTGGATGATATTATTTTGGGATTTTGTGGTGCTAATATACCTTTTGGGTGGGTCCGCTACATTTGGGCGGCTTATATTTAGGTTTGGTAAAATAAACTTTTTTTAGACTATATTTTGGTCGTTGTAAAATTTTTTGTTACTTGATGTCCGGTTGTACATAAAGTGGTTATTTTGATCATTTTACTCTTTTATATTAACAAACTAGATTAGTATCTGTGTAATATACGGATTTTAGTTTTATAGATTTTAACTCAATTTACATATCAAATTTATTTTTAACATATCTCTTATTAAATCGATTTGGATATCTACTTATTCTAATAATTAAGTAACTCATCCACATGTCACCATTTTAACTACTCCACATAGGATTTTGCTTAGGTGTCATGTTCTAATTAATTTTATGGAGAATTTTTAGACGGGTCATGGTATGCTCCATATTCGAAATAACCCGATATGTTTAAATTAAAAATTCACAAATTATCATCAATTATATCCTAAGCCAATATATATATTCAAATATAAAATTTACCAATTATCATGATGTATATATTTTAACCGATATGTTCAAATTAAAAATTTACCAATTATCATAAATTATCTCCTAACCCGATATGTTCAAATAAAAAACTTATCAATTATTATGATCTATCCTAACCCAATATGTTCAAATTAATTTTTTACCAATTATCATTAATTATCTCTTAACTCGATATTTTCAAACAAAAAAAATTAAAAATTATCAATAATTATTTTCTAACCCGATATGTTCAAATAAAAATTTACCAACTATTATAAATCATATCCTTTATTTTAACATATGTTTTTTGATATGAATATATTTGTAAATATTCAAATCGATTTAATAAAGGATATGTTAAAAATAAATTTGTCATCTAAATTTAGTTAAAACCTATAAAACTAAAATCCGTGTAGTACACGGGTACTAATCTAGTTTACAAATATATTCATATAAAAAATCATATGTTACAATAAATGATATGATTTATAATAGTTGGTAAATTTTTATTGGAACATATCGGGTTAGGAGATAATCCATGATAATTGTAATTTTTTTTATTTGAACATATCGAGTTATGAGATAATTAATGATAATTGGTAAAACTTTAATTTGAACATATCGCGCGGGTTAGGATAAATCATAATAATTGATAAGTTTTTTATTTGAACATATCAGGTTAGGAGATAATTCATGATACTTGGTACATATCGGGTTAATATATAGATCATGATAATTGGTAAATTTTGTATTTGAACATATTCAGTTAGGAGATAATTGATGATAATTTGTGAATTTTTAATTTAAACATATCGGGTTATTTCGAATATGGAGCATACCATGACCCGTCTAAAAATTCTCCATCAAATTAATTAGAACATGACACCTAAGCAAAATCCTATGTGGAGTAGTTAAAATGGTGATATGTGAATGTGTTACTCAATTATTAGAATAGGTAGATTATGATAACATCAGGGGGATTTTTTGTGATTTTAAGTCGTGTACAATTTATACTCCAAAGGTATTACCACTTGTTACGTTAACATCTCCGTGTTCACCATCATCTCTATCACCCCACTCGCTTGTTCTCCACGTACCGTCTCCATCACCCCACTCACTGACAATAAAAATGAAACCATCATCATCCACAGTGTTGTAGAACTCGCTAGGCGGCAGTCGGGCGGTGAGGTACCTTGGAGCTAGAAATCGGGATTAATCGTAATTAATCGGTTTGGTGTTTTTATATGTAAATTTCATTTTTATACACACACACACACACACATTGATATGAATATAATACTTCCACATTCATGAATTTTGAATTTTTATATGTAAATTTCAATTTTATACACACACACTATTGCAAAAGTAATACTTTAAAATACATCAAAATTCTAAGTTTTGATCGTGAAAAGTGAAATTAACACCTAAGGTTATGTATTTAAGGATTATAACCCATGGGTTATGAATTGGGTCGATAAACTGAGGGTTTAAAACCTATTAAAATGCTTTGACTTTAGTTGACCGATTACTACGATTAGGACTGCCTACCGATTGATTGGTCGATTTTAGGAAATCGACAAGGTAATTCACCAATTACCGATTAATCGCTGATTAATTCGATTGCCTAGACCGATTTTTACAACACTGATCATCCATAACAAAATATATAACCCCGCCCATTGATTCGAAATGCGAAGACTATGAAGACAGTAATAAAGCATCATTGATAAACAAAATGGAGTACATGTTTAAATAGTATATAAATACACTATGCTAATAATAAGGGATATATATACGTCCAAATTCAAATATACAAGGGCCTTGTCTATTCACACACCCTAAAATTCTATCCATACACCTGTTTTAAAACCAGGCGCCACGGATAGGCCTTGGTGCGACGCCTGAGTCACTTTTCTGTCAACGTCAACCGAGGAATGTCGTAAACAAGGTGGAATTTGGTCAAACTTGGACATATGCACCGCATATATGACCCAGGCGGCGATGATGTTGTTGGCCGCATATATGACCCAGGCGTCGCGCCGAGGGCCATGCGCGGCGCATAAGGGTGTTGACGCGTGATTCACATCCGAGGATGTGTCTGGGATAAGAAGTGACCCAGGCGCGACGCCGAGGTCTATGTGCGACGCCTAGGGGTGCGGGAAATAAAATCATGAGGTGTGTGAATAGGATAGCCCTATACAAGGCGGGAGTGGGGTTATTTGGATTTAATCTATTGAATAATTCAAGATTTAAGGGAGACAATTTTTAGAGGAAAAATATTTTTTTAATAGGAAGTTTGTGAGGAAAAATTGAGTGAAAATTTTCACTATGTATTGGTTGATATAGCCAAATTCTTAAATGTTAAATATTTACAAATAGTTAATTAACATAAAGTTTATAATTTCTTTATAAATATTACTATTCAACATGTGTGTAACAAACATGTATTAAACCTATATTTACAAATATGTAAAGATCCCTTGTTAATACTTAATAGGGTCATTTACATATATCACTTTTATAAGTTTTTTATTACATATTTACCATGCCCTAAAAATTAATTACATATTTCCACTTCCTAAAACACATATATTACACATTTACCTATTTCATTAAAATTAAATAATTGAATTACTATTTTACCATTAATGAACTACTTAAATGATTATTTACATTTATCAAGTTCTTAAAAGCATGAATTATACATTTCTCTCGAATCGAATTTATTAGACCATTATGTTTACATATTATTTATGACCTTACAATTCACTTGTTTATTAAAGCTTATCATGGATATAACTTTAGGTTTGCCTAAATCTTACCCATATATTTATTTATGAAAATTGATAGAAAAGGGTAATTGTGTCAATTTTTAATGGAAGGAAAATATGTAATAAAAACTAAGGGTTAGAGATATATGTAATTAAGAATGTTAGGAATGTGAAATATGTAAAAATCCCTTGTTAATAAAGACTTCATCGGTGATCAAAACCGGCCTTTAAATTCTTAAACGAAGAAGAAGAAGAATCCGTCGACAGAGACCTCAAAGTCAAATTTGAATTTAGTATTGAATTTGCGATATATATATATATATATATATACAGATGAAATGGGGTTAGTAATTAGAGCATTCACATTAGAGGAATCAAATGTATGTGAGTAGAGTTTTTATATTTTAAAGGGAAGGTGTGAGTGGTTGTGAGTTGTTGTAAGTGAAGAAAATAGAAAATTTGATGGTGGAGGAGAGATAAACTCTATATTTGAAAAGCTACTGTTCACCCTCTATAATTTTTTAATATTTTTTGAAAGTGGTTGTGAGTGGAGGAGAGAGAAACTGTAATGATAAATGTATAAAAATATTATTATTTAAATAGAAGGAAAGAGAAAATATAGTGATTTTTAGTGTAAATTTAGAGATAGAGAAAGTTATCCTGAGCCACATACCACCAACGGGGCTTTGCCCCAGCAGTACCCAACGGCGCTGTGATGGAATGACCCACTAGGGTTCGAGTCCTGAGCCAACCGGTTTTACCTTATCCTTGTCGCTTTGCGTCAAACTGGGTCAGTGGCCCAGGAGGTGGGGGTTTTCTCTGGTGGGTGGGAAATTATATGATTGAAGTACTGAGCCCAACACGTCCAACCCAGCTGCGTGGGATGGGTTTCGCAATTGCCCCATCTGGGTTGTTTTTTCGCCCTATTATTTGGCGCCTAAAAATAAGATGAATCACATACCTTAGATGTTTATATCCATACGTTATGCTTGATTTAAGTTTGTATTGTATAGGGATTTTTTTTACAAAGTGGTAATGTGGATTGAAAAATGGTAGAATTTGAGATGTAAAATGTAAAGCAGATTGGCAGCAAATGGCAAATGAATCACCCCAATTAAGCATTTGTTGTTAGAATATATGTTGCAGATGCATGTGTAAGCAGATTCAGTGTTAGTGAACTAATAAGCTTAACTGGACCTTAATATCACCTCCATCCATTAAGTATTTAAGTAGCTAGTTTTTAGTCGTCCTCTAGTACAAAACAAAACAAAACAACACTAATAGTGTATACTAAACCATATGAATACTCATATTGGCACACACCATCACTCATCATACAAAACGTACAAAATAAATATCTAAGATATCATTCATGGAGTGCTAGAAATACAGAGACGCAATGAACCAATCACATCATTGTCACGGAAAATGATACGTCATCGATGCCCCAATAACGATTCAGTAGAATCTCCTACTGGAGCCTAATTGCTCAAGCACTACTGAGATCAAAACAAATAACTGAATGTCACAAGTCTAAACAAGCAAATAAAATTTAATTATGCAACAAACAACCACAAATAGTTGCTTGATAAAAACATAAATAATTGAATTACTAGAGCACACCAGTTGCATAACGCCTTTTGATCGCATAACGGGTTGATGACAAACTAGTTTGGTACAATCTTATGTCGATGTCTGATCCTTCTTCCCAATCATCGAACATGACTTGATAAAAACTCTTACTGTTTAAGCCATAAACAAACATCCGCTTCTGATAATCTTTGAATAGTATGTCCCCGTATTCGTTCCAAAAACCTAATATAAATATAGGACCATACGAAACTGGTGCTTTGTTTTTGAACTCACAATGCATTACCCATCCTCTTTCTTTCATCACCCACACCTCAGTGTTGCGACCAACCCTATACACATATCCAATCTCACCATGTAAATCGACCAATTGCTCCAAACTCCACTGATAAGAACCTCTTCCTTGTGGAGGATTGATTAAGCCAAATTCTTCGTTAGCCACGTCAAAGCTTATTAATTTTGTTCCTTTATATGGATGGTATGGATCAAAATGTTCATTTCTACTTAACCAGTGCAAACATCCATTCGCAAACACACCTTCACCACTTGCGCGATAAGATGGGAGTTGGGGTATCCTTCGCCACGAGTCTGTACCCAACACATGCACCATGACGCATGCATCCTCCTTAACATGAAGATTTGGTGACACAGTAATTTGTTTTCTTACCTTAATGGACACCATCTTGAAAGTGTTGGTAGACTCATCAAATCCAAGCCCTGTTGACTCGTCAACAAGTTTAACGCTATTACGACGTTCTAAACAGAATGGTGACTTGATGGGTGGCAACACTTGATAACACTCGTTCCTTAGAGGATGGATCACAACCAAGTTGTTTCCATCGCGGTGATACTTTGATGAATAAAGCAGACCATTGCAAGAACCTAGAATTATGTTATATCTATAACACAAATCGCGACACATAAATTTCATAAGTACTGGTGGCTTCTTTGTCACCTTAAGGGTACAATTATCACCTTGTTCGTATTTATACTCCAAGAAAGTGAGTGTGCATGGTGCGTCGGTCGTGGGAATAAAAAATGGACGTCGATGGAACATGATGCGCATTGCAGCGTTTGATGTTCTTTTGGCATGCTTGATTTCAAAGTAAGGGTCATTGATGTATTTGCTCCATCGCTTGCTAACGCACCGCAAACGAGCCAATGATTTCACTGACAATCTTGACAAGATATCGTGTATGTTCTCCAATGGCAATTTATCCATCATCGTTGATTTGAAGGTTGAAGATCATGTGATCGAGTTGTAATGTACGTAGGGTTTGGTTGATTAATTATAATTATACTTACGGCCGTCAATGATCATGATATATTAGTTAGGTTTTCTTCTTGAACTAGATTAACACCAGGCCGCGCGTTACAGCGGCCGGATCACGCAGTCGGGTCTTACGTATTTAACTTCGTTATATGTGTTGAAAAAAAGTCTCATGCCCCGTACGTCATGACAAAAAAACGTAATGTGTCACATGTTAAAAAACGATGAAAGTCGTATTATATGTCAAGTAGAGTAAGAGAGCAAAGTCGAAAACTTATCATGGGCTAAAATGACAATTAGTAAAAGTCGTACTATGTGTCAAAGTGGAGTAAGAGATTAAAGTCAAAAACTCATCAGGACCTCAAACGACAATTAGTAAAAGTCGTGGACTAAAACCGTCAATGCGTTAAAAGTCGGGAATTAAAACCGTTAATACGTTAAAGTACGAAAAAGTTGAAACGCGGCGTGACGGGACGGGAGAGGCCGGTGCTTTGCACCGACCATCCCTATTAGTATGTATATAAATATTCCAAACTTCAAAAATTATATCTTTTAAAAACCTTATTAAAATAGAGATCAGAGTTGTACTAAAACTTCAAATTTTATACTGTAATAGTTTTAAGAAGTTATGAGATGATAATATGTGCCACTCATTTAAAATTAAAAGAAAATATAATATTAGTAATGTCTTCGTATTTCAAGTTTCATCTAATTTTTTAAAAGTTCAAAACTTCAAAACTTTATTACTTTAGTTAGTAAACTTCAAAACTTTATTAACTTTATTACTTTAGTTTCATCAACATTTTTTCATCTACTAATGAATTAATGTTTTCATTAGTAGTTCTTCATAACTAAAAATCAAGTATGTAGCTTTATTAAGTTTATTACTTTAGTTATTTAGTCTAAATTTAAACCCTCTATTTTTAACAATTGTACTTGCACTTGAAACATCTTGATATAAAATAGTAATTAATTTGTATCCCCGATGACAAAAATCTTACTTCCAATTTACTACTAGGTTCACTTTATTTGTTACTTGGTGGATTCGACACGCATCAATTAATACGATCACATGATTTATATGTTTTTGCTTATTCAGAAATATTATTTTATTCATTCACCAACGTTAGCCTATAGACTCGTGAGTGACTCGATAATTCTCTGAATTACTGTTACGTGAGCATTTTTGCAAAATCTGACACACTAATTATTCTAATTAAACGTAATGCAAGACTAAGATTGACAGAAAGGGGTTGTGTTAACGAAGTTAACATTAAAATGTCGGGTGTCACAAGTATTTATCAATAGATTATCATGTCCAAACTAAAAACGTAAATTAATGTTATATAAAGAAAAATCTATATCTATACATTATAATAAAATAGGGTTTTAAAGGACACGTGTCATTCACTGGAGAGGGTGTTTGATACATATGTAGCATAACAAATACGATAACAGAAAATCATATGATTAGTAATGCAGCTACTACAAAACAAATATATATGGTTATGCTCGTTGAGTACAAAACAAAACAAATGTAATAGTGTATACAAAACCATATGAATACTATGAGCTAGATGTGGGCACACACCATCACTCACCATACAAAACAAAACAAATATTTAAGATTGATCTCACTACTAGAAAAATATGTCATTTGCAACGAATTTTTGCGACGCAACGAAATGTGTCGCAAATTGCAACACATTTGCGACAGTTTTACGACTTTAATTATTTTTTTATAAACTTTGCTTCGAATTTGCGACACAAATTAAAAACCTATATTTTTCCGTCACAAATCTGTCGGAACTATCACAACTGACAATTTTTCAATTATATTAAAAATTATTAAAATAAAAAATATGTTGTTTGCGACGCATTAGCGACACATAACTTAATTTAAAGAATAAAATCCCTCTTTCGTTGAAAATGTGTCGCAACATTTGGGCTTTCCAATTGGGCTGCGCTGGATACAAGCTGAACTTTTTTAATGGGCTTTTTATCCGCTGAATACAAGTTGAAAAAAAAATTAGGTCAAATATCCAATTCTGCCATCAAGCTCCAGTTGAACTTTGCATTTCAAGAGACCAAGGAAGGATGGGAAACCGTGGAGAACAAGGGTACGAAGAAGGCTCGTAGAGCAGCCGGTAAGTTTGCATTTCAATCTCTCAACGAACAAGCTCCAGTTCATCGTTTTATTCAATCTCTCAGCAAGCTCTAGTTCATCGCTGCATTCAATCTCTCAACAAGGCATCAATTCATCGCTGTATTAATCTCTCAACGAGCTCCAATTCGTCTTCGCTTTCTTCATCGTTGATTCATAGTTTCCTTAACTGTTTCAGGTAAATACACTTACCAAATTGATTCATCATTTCCTTAACTGTTTCCTTGAACGTATATGTATAAAATAGATGAATGATAATCCATTTGAAATTTGAAATAGATGGCTGATTATCTTCCGATGTATATGTGATTAAATTTGATTATGAAAAAGTTCCTGGTTTTGGTCATAAAGATATGAGCTAATCAACCATTTGAAATTTGATATAAACAGACCAAATTGATAATCGTTTTTGTATAGAAATGTGTAGAAAAAGATGGATTATTATTTCATACATATACATGATAATTGCTATGATATAAAAGTTGAATTTTCCAATTCCTTTAACTAGCAATGCGACATAAAGATATGGGGAACATGTAAATATTTATGTGAGGTTTATTAAGGAAAGTAGGAGTGAAAACTTTTATATGCAAATCATGCATACTAGGTGTTTGATGAAATGTCTAGAAACATGTATAGCATAGATACAATTTTCTTAAAATTGAAAATGTGTTAAGATGTTTCACTACAAATAAAATGCCATCTAGTGGCACACAAAAAGTGCTACAAAAAATACAAAAAGTGTCACTAAAGAAGTAATCGAACATAACAAAAATAAATTTAAAAAGATAGGGAAAGTCACTCAATTGGTAAGAATCCTCAAGTGAAGTGTAACATAAAATTAAAATCAACCCAAAAGGTAAAAAATGAAGTATTTAATCGATCAAGTTCATTTGTTCACTTAAAATAATAACTAAATGGCAAACTGATGAAATGAAGTCAGTTACACTCACATCTTTTGGGTCGAGAAAAATTAATACGAGGTCGATCCGAAGTAGCCCACTTGGACATCTAAAAAATTGAGAACAATAACGGTATACAAGTTAATGATATTAAATAAGAACAACAAGTTCAAGTTGTATATGTGTAGCTCAATATAAAATACCTTAAAAAAGTCATAGTTTGTAACATCAACCGTGTATTAGCAGGAGGAATTAAGGGCTTGGGAACCTATGAAAGAAAATACAATTCCAAGATTTGTATATGTTATAAGTAGACATGAAAAATTATAAGATAAATAAATAGTAACATTAAGCATATGATTCACCTCAAAGACTAAACCACCTCGACTACAAACAGAATAAAATAAAACAGTCAAATTAACAAGCAAGTTCCTTTTAAGAGGGGTGATTTGCACACAACAATATAAGCCATACACAACATACTCATGCTTTTCTCATTAGCACACAATGCTAGCCAAAAAAGTTCTCTACTTTAGAACTAGTGATGTTCTAAATAGTGTGATATAGACCATTTAAAGGGAAGTTGGATTACTTTTTCAAAAGTCCCGAAAGATGTGGTGGTTCGTATGTATGATGTTTTTAGGGTAATCTATCAGTTGGTTACTTGTATATCTTATATACTTTTATTTCCTAGTTTAGATTTCTAACTTTAGTTTTTATTTTTTACAGACCCGTTGGAGTTGGGATTCTAGAGATGATCAGTTGAATTTTGAGGGGTTTACAAATGTGCTAAAGTCATGTTACAGAGACATTATGGGGAGAATGAGAGAAAAAGCTGCAAACACCGCCATGGAAGCTGGACACTTTATCGACGATAATGATCCAAAGCGCTATACTATAATTTGTGACTATCCGCCCCATAAAATCTCTCCTAACATATGGCGTGAAATGTGTAAGGTTAGCAAACATTCCAATACATAAGCTTTCATATTATATATGTGATCCATTTATAGATTTGACACCCCATTTTATTTTATATCCCAAGAACTATAAGAACCGATCAAAGGCTTCATTTTTCTCCTTGAAGTTAAATCATAAGAGTATTTGGGTTTGGCATTTGACACTAAAGTTCATGACAAATCAGAAAAGCTTACATTAAGTTCGATATCAGGTAACATATATGAATCTTAAAGCTATAGTGTAGTTGTATGTTGGTTATTTTTTGTTTCATCCTCACAATATAAACCACATATTGATTTGTTGTCTCCTTTAGTTGTGAGATCCATTGTATTGGTAAGTGTTAGTGTTGTCTTCTTTAGTTGTGAACTTTCACAATTTGTTGACTCTAGCTAACCTGCTGTCATAAAAAAAGGTTGTAACCGCATCCATCAAAGTCGTGTTAATCATGGGTACAAGAAGGCTGCTGGATTGTTAAACTTTATGGTTATGTGCAAGTAGTTTTATTCCACTGTGTTTCATGTTGTTAATTTGGCTGTTTAGCTTAGCAAAGCATAGTCAATTGCTATAATTTAAAGTTTGAATAAAGATACTTTTGTATAAGTAACAACGGATAAGCACTTCGTTTCTTAAATTAAATAATTTGATAGTAAAAAGGATTTCGTTTCTGATCATTTTATATAGTACAGAATCATATTCGCAAATGGACTCGAAAGTTCAACGAAGTGACTTTTTTTTACAGTGATAACTAAAGTTCTAAGCTGATGTACTTTTGTTTTCAGTAAGTGCTATATAATGATGAACCACTATATCTTTCCTCAAACACACTCTAATGGGTCATCATGAAGTGACAACTTCAAAATTGTTAAATATCAGATAAATTCATTAATAAATTTTCAGTTACATATAATATATAATTTGTGATCCATTTATAGATTTGGGGCACAGAGGAATGGCAGAAGAAGTCTGCTACTGGGAAACGAAACCGTGCCAGTGCTGATAGTAGTGGTAAGAGATCCCAACATACGGGCGGGTCAATGGGATTTGATGAACATCGCATTCGACTTGTAAGATATCATACCCTGAATCTGAAACAATATCATACTCTGAATCTGAAACTGTTTTTTAGGGTGATTGAAGGATCAAAAAACTGTTTTCTTTCTCTGTTACTTGTTGTTCATTCTTTGTTTATTTGTGGATTAGGAAACTATTTTCTTTCTATCTTGTTCCCTCATGTTGCACTATCATCTCATTAATATGCCTAAAATAACAAAAACCCAATTAAAGCAATGATTAAAAAAGAAAGAAGATTGTAGACATATTATCATCCATCAACCTCTTTCCATGTAATCATTTGATAATTAAGAAGTTGCAGAATACCTCACATAATTGGCCACTAATACATGAGATGAATTTGACAATGTGATATTTTTTGTAATAAAATTTTATGTGTTTTTTTTGTAGAAAACTAAATTAGGCAGGGAACCTAGTTTTGGAGAAGTATTTCTAGAAACCCACCTCACAAAAGAGTCTAAAATAAAACTTTGGGCTGGAGAATTCAAATCAATAACATGGAGGGGATGAATTTTTGCACAGCTCGAGCCAGAAAGGCATATGTAAGTTATCTTTATCTACTTTGGGCATTAATTATGATAGTAAACTATATAATGTTTAATATTTCTTTAAACGGGAAAATGATGATAAACAAAGATAAAGGTTATTGCCCATTTTTTATTGGTTAATCTATGTAGACCATTTTTTATTCGGGTGAGGGTCTTGGTGCACTAGAGTAACATATCCATCTGCAGTATGACTATGTCACTTTATTAGATAAAGTTTTAAACTTTATTACATTATTCTATAAGGGTGTTTGACCCATTGTTTTAATTAATTTTAGGAGGCTTACTTGACTGAGATGAAGAAGTTGTATGGGCCAAATTTCATCAAGGATGATCCGGCTGTCTGGACGCGTATGAACGCTGGAGGTCGTTGGACTCGTGTGTTTGGGATAGGATCTACAGATATTAATTACTCGATGACCGGGAACCCATCCACATCTTACGTGCCTGAACTATACCAAGATAAGGTATTGAAGTCGGCCATCATTGTCTTTTTATAAGTAATTAAGAAAACAAATTTATAGTTGGATCTAAACTTCAAGTATCAATGTTGCTTGCCTATAATCTGATCAACTTTAATATTTAATTTTTAGTTTAATTTTCATTACTTTAATACATAACTTGGTATTCAATTAATTATTTTAGTAGACTTTCTGCTAGTCAACTATAGCAAAATTTTGAATTTATTATGCGTGTGGTTAGTAATGATGAACTGATGATATGATTATATATTATGTTGAACTTATGTTACTAATGATCATGTAATGTTGTGTGTTGCATATGTTTTCTAGTGGTAATAAGTATATAATGGAAATCAACTTGCTTTTTTGGTCTTAATTGTTATATATGTGTTTGTTATTGTTTTAGATTCGAGCTTTGGAAGCCCAAATTCAAGAGTCTGAGGCACGACTTGAAGCTCGACTTGAAGCTGAGAGGAAAGCAATGAACGAGGAACTACAAGCTCAACGTGAAGTTGATCGGAAAAGCAGAGAGGAGGACTTACAAGTGATGCAAAGAAAATTAGAAGATTTCATAAGAAATGGATGTTCTAGGGCTAATTTGTAGTAATTCTTACATTAAGTTGGGATTGTGGTTTTAAGTTCTAAATACTATAACTTTGATTGTTATGAATACGTTTTTAGTTTACGTTGTTTTGCTTCTTTTTAAGCAGGACTTCATAGTTTTTTCCTGCATCTAAATTTTTATTTTTTTCTTAAAAACATAAATGTGTCGCAATTTTGTCGCTGAATGTGAAATCAAGGTGTAGCAAATGTGTCGCAACATATATAGAATGCGTCGTAAATGCGTTATAAAAATTTCAAAATCTGTCGCAAATGCGTCGCAAAGCAGTTTAGTGATTAAAATTCACACAGTTAAGGTTGTGTCGCAAATGTGTAGGAAATATATACACCCTAAATTGTGTCGCAGATGGGTCGCATAATGTGTCGCAAAAGTGTTGCAAATGATTTGCGACGGGGTTTTTTACTACTAATTTTTTCTGTTGCAAATGCGTCGCAAATGCAGGTTTGCTACGCATTTGTGACGAATCATGGCGTAGGAAATGACTGGTTTTTCTAGTAGTGTCTATACGCCTCCTTAAATATCATTCATGGAGTGCTAGAAATATAGAGACACAATAAGCTAGTTACATTGTCACGAAAAATGATACATCATCAATGCCTCAATGACGATTCAGTAGAATCTCCTACCGGAGGCTAACTGCTTAAGCACCAAGATTAAAACAAATAACTGTCACAAGTCTAAACAAGCAAATCAAATTTAATTATGCAACAAACAACCACAAATAGTTGCTTGATAAAAACATAAATATAACTGGATAAATATAAACCTTAATCTAGATAACATATATGGGCCATGAAAAATAACATAAGGATGTTGCTATATGGGGACCCAACCTTTTCTTGCTCATAAGCTTCATAACTGCATGTAGTATGTGTTGACATTTGTTTCATGATCAAACTAGTAATATTGATAAAGTTTACGACGTACGTACTAGAGCACACCAGTTGCATAACGTCTTTTGATCGAATAACGGGTTGATGACAAACTAGTTTGGTACAATCTTATGTCGACGGCTGATCCTTCTTCCCAATCATCGAACATGACTTGATAAAAACTCTTACTGTTTAAGCCATAAACAAACATCCGCTTCTGATGATCATCACTTAATAGTATGTCCCCGTATTCGTTCCAAAAACCTAATATACTTATGGGACCACACGAAACCAGTTCTTCGTGTTGAAACTCACAATGCATTACCCATCCTCTTTCTTTCATCATCACCCACACCTCAATGTTGCAACCAACTCTATACACATATCCAATCTCACCATGTAAATCAACCAATTGCTCTATTTGCCACACATAACAACCTCTTCCTTGTGGAGGATTTATTAAGCCAAATTCCTCGGTAGCCACGTCAAAGCTTATTATTTTTGTTCCTATAAATAATGGCTGATAATGATCAAAATGTCCACTTATAGTTAACCAGTGCAAACATCCATTAGCAAACACACCTGCACTAGGACTTATGCGATAAGATGGGACTTGGGGTATCCTTCGCCACGAGTCTGTACCCAACACATGCACCTTGATGCATGCATCCTCCTTAATATTATCAAGATTTGGTGACTCAACTCGTCGTCTCAACGTAATGGACACCATCTTGAAAGTGTTGGTAGACTCATCGAATCCAAGCCCTGTTGACTTGTCAGCATTAATAACACGATTAACATGTTCTAAACAGAATGGTGAGTTGATGGGTGGCAACACATAACACTCGTTCCTTAGAGGATGGATGACAACCAAGTTGTTTCCATCGCGGTGATCATACTTTGATGAATAAAACAGACCATTGCAAGAACCTAGAATTATGTTATATCTAAAATTCAAACTCTGATACATAAATGTCATAAGTACTTGTGGCTTCTTTCTCACCTTAAGGGTACAATTATCACCTGCTTCTTCATATTTATACTCCAAGAAAGAGAGCGTGCATGGTGCGTTCGCGTGAATAATAAATGGACGTCGATGGAACATGATGAGCATTGCATCGTTTGATGTTTTCTTGGCATGCATGATTTCAAAGTAAGGGTCATTGATGTATTTGCTCCACTGCTTGCTAACACATCGGAAACGAGCCAATGATTTCACTGACATTCTTGACAAGATATTGTGTATGTTCTCCAATGGCAATTTATCCATCATCGTAGATTTGAAGGCCGGTTGAAGACGTGAGTACGTTGGAGTGTAGCTAGGGTTTGGTTGATTAGTTATATATAACTACGGCCGTCAATTATCATGATATATATTAGTTAGGTTTTTTAAATAAGATTTTAAGATCTCTAGCTAATAAAATATTAGATAAAAATATAACTACGGCCGTCAATTGCATAATTTTGCATATTTCTTCTTTAATATTCCAAACTTCAATACTTATATCTTTTGAAAACCTTATTAATTTGGAGAGTCAGGTTATACTAAAAATGCAAATTTTATAAAAAATTTAAAAACTTATAAGATGATAATATGTATCACTCATTTAAAATTAATATTAGTAATCTACCTAATAAATCAAGGTTTTAGGGGGCCATTTTAGGGGGAAATTTTTTGTTCTATAATAGGAAACTTTCACTACTAAAAAATATAATTTTTTGAGACAAACATATTTGTCGTAATGTTGTCGTCAAACGAAAGTACCGACAAATTTGCTACAAAATCATGTTGTAGGAAAAAGGCCCGTAGCAAATTTGTTTTTGACAAATTTACGACAACTTTTGCTATGCAAGTACGACAATATAGTAAATTAAGTGAAATTTTAATCATGCATGAGTTGATGAGCTAACTTAAATATTAATATTTATAAATCCATAAACATAATAGTTATAATTTCTTTAAAAATATTATAATTAACCCGTGTGTAACACACAGGTATTAGACCTAGTGTCTTCATATATCAAGTTTCACCCATATTTTTTAAACCTATATAACTTTTACACACGACGTTACATTTATATAAAAAATTGCATCATAAAACTAGTATTTTCTTATCTTTAAAACATGCGTATAATACGAATATATAAAAAGTTCACGTTTTCAGCTCATTATGGTATTTCGTCAAGTCATCATGTTATTTTATCGGGTCATGGTGTAATCTTTTGAACTGATGGAGATTACACGATTACTTGATAAAGATTGTATAAAATAAAACAAGTAATAAATATGAGACGTTATGATGACATATACTAATTGTCAAAACTGAAAATAAATTATAAGATTTGCGTTGTTAATTTAAATTATAGTTACCTAGAGGTGCACAAATCGGTTAATTTTGGTTAACCGGTTATTTAATACCCTAACCGGTTAATTTTGGTTATTGAGAAAATCAGTTATTCGCTTTAACCAGTTCGGTTAATAACCGTTTTTTTTTTTCAAAATTTTCAGTTATTTTACTTTAACCAGTTCGGTTAATTAACCAGTTTTTTCTAATATTTTATTATTTTTTCGGGTTTTTCCCCGGTTAACCTGTGGACCGGTTAAATTTCGGTTTTAAAAAAACCGGTTAATAACCAGTTATTCATAAAAAAAATCCCTAATCGGTTACGAACTTGTAGTTAAAAAAATACCTTAACCAGTTATTCCTCAATCGGTTAATAACCGTTTCGGTTATTGAACCGGTTATTTTGTGCACCTCTATAGTTTCCAAGTCATGAGGAAATAATACCAAATGGGCTGGCATTGGGCTATAAGAAAAAAAAATGACTTTGGCCCGATTGATAGTTTAATCAAGTGACGTGAATATTACAAAAAGAGGGTAGAACACGTTTTTGGGAGATTTTTGATTGACGACTAGCATATTGGAGGAAGCAAGCAAGCGATTGGTTTTTAATTTCTTTGGAGGCCACGTTCTTCTTATCAGTTCGTAAACATTTAATTTATGTTTATTTATTTATTTAGTTTAATTGATCTAACAATCATGTCCGGTTAGAACACTTTTAATTTCAATATTAAGGTTTAATTTCTTGGGTTTGATTGGAGCTAGCGCATATGTGAAACGACTATGAGATATTTTTATATGAATAATTTGTTTGTTTGATTCTTGAGATCAAACTCGGATCTACTCTGGCTATATATTGGTTTCTTAATCGGGGTCTTAATTGTTCACTTCGTTGATTATTCAATTAAAGTTCATTCAAGTTTTAAAACCCTAATCGGGGTCTTAATTTTCGAAAGAATGAACAAATAATCTATTGTGTTTGTCTATGAAACCCAAAATCTTTATAGAGTCATTCAATCTAGTTAAACATCCCGAACGGCGTGACTTTTTAACTATAATCGATATTTCTACCACTGTAACCCACACGCTAAGATCTGAACGACGTGATCTTAGAGTAGTGGATTGACTCTAGTCAACAAACTACGCTTGGTTAGACGATAGATAGAGTGGATGTCAGAACAACATGACGTCTAGTATCGATACAAATCGTTTAGATTAAAAGATCATTGTTTCATTATTGTTAATAATCTTAAGCCAAATGATGTCAAGAAATTGGCTTAGTGTTGGAATTAGTTTTTTAACATTTAAATTTAATTTACAGTGAATTAATGTTTTTTCAGTGAATTAATGTTTTCATTAGTAGTTTTTCATAACTAAAAATCAAGTTTGTAGCTTTAGTAACTTTACTACTTTAGTTATTAAGTCTAAATTAAAGCCCTTCATTTTTAACAAGGTATATTGGTTTTTATTGGTCCCAACTATCACTTGTTGTCTTCTACTGGTCCCAACTATTGAATTGGCTGTCAACGGTCCCAACTTTTATCACCTTGGTAACCACTGGTCCCGTCGTTAAATTTTTTAACACTGTTAAGTTTTTTTCCAAATTCAATACCGATGTTATAAGCCTTTTGATCGGAACGATAATATAAGTCGATTGATGTAAAAGTTACCTTAAAACGGCGCTCCGAACAACGAAATAGTGCTTCAATCGAGTGTTTAAACCTAACGGTGCTTCAATCGGATGTAAAAATTTTATCGTTCAGAGAGCATTTTCGAGAAAACTTTTACATCAATCGACACGTATTATCCTTCCGATCAAAAGGTTTAAAACATCGATCTTGAATTTGGAAAAAACGTAACGGCGTTAAAAAAAATTAACGACGGGACCAGTGGTTACCAAAGTGATAAAGTTGGGACCGTTGACAACCAATTTAATAGATGAGACCGGTAGAAGACAAAAGGTGATAGTTGAGACCAGTGAAAACCAATATACCTTTTAACAATTGTACTTGTACTTGAAACATTTTGATATAAAATAGTTAATCTGTATCCCTGAGGACAAGAACTTTATTTCCAATATACTACTAGGTTCGCTCTATATGTTATTTGGTGAATTCAACATTCATCAATAAGATCACATGATTTATATGTTTTTACTTATTCAGAAATATTATTATATTATATATTATTATTATATTGAATTAGAAACTACATGAATAGCTAGTGTTTTATGATTGTTGTAATGTGATGTATAGCTATTGGTTTAGTTTGGTGAGGTGGTGGTATGTGATGCATGGTTGTTGGTTTGGTTTGATGAGGTGACGGTTAGCTTTATTATTTTTTTTGTGTGGATATTTTGTTTGATGAAATGACGTTTTGACAAATAGATCTGTTTCGGTGGTTTGAATGTTTCAGTTTATTTGTTTGACTTCATTTGAAATTGATTGACATTTGTTATTTCGTGGAATTTAGCCTGTGTAAGGTTATAACGATAGTGATGGCAAAAACTTTTCAATCTGAGCCACTAATAAACGATGTACAAATGGCTCGCGCAACGCACGGGCCCTGTATAATTGTCGTTTTATTAATTCATCAACGTTAGACTATACACTCGTGTGTGACTCGATAATTCCATGAATTACCGTTACGTGAGCTTTTTTTGCAAAAACCGACACATTAATTATTCTAATTAAACATAATGCAAGACTAAGATTAACAGAAATGGGTTGTGTTAACGGAGTTAACATTAAAATGTCGGGTGTCACAAGTATTTATCAATAGATTATCATGTCCAAACTAAAAACGTAAATTAATGTTAAATAAAGAAAAATATATGACTGATGCAAGGATAGGTGTGTATTGATGCTGGCTTACGAGTCTAATAATGTGATATGCGCGGATCGACACTTGGTTACAAGTCTTAAGCGTGTCCAATTCTACGTTACTTGCGTACCGGCGCCATGTTTGTAAACTGATTCTATATATTGTTTCTCAAATGATACAAACTAATAAAAAAACAAAGCAAGTCAGTTATAAACATTAAACACCACACCTCCATCCTTTTATCTCTTTCAGGCTTCAGCATCAATGCTGCATTTTATTGCCTCTTCTTTAGTCGCACAGGCAACCCATTTTTCATACTCAAAACAATAGACAATTTATACGGCGGATCCACCATTTTCTCCGTCGTCCCACCGCCCCCAACCACCTCGACCTCAAACTCATGAAGAACAGCCACAACAACCGATTTCATTTGCAAGTAAGCCATTTCTTTCCCTAAACACAGCCTAAATCCACCGTGAAAAACCGGATACTTATACTGATCCAACGCCTGGTACACCCCATCACCATCCAACCATCGTTCCGGCTTAAATTCCCTACAATCAGACCCCCAAATTCTCTCCATTCTCCCCATTGCGTAAGCCGAGTAATCAGCAAACCATCCCTTTCCCACGTATGTCCCGTCCGGGAGTATATCATCGTTAACCGTCAATCTAGAGTTTATGGGCACTGGTGGAAACAGTCGCATTGACTCTGATAGAGCAGCATGCAAGTAATTTAATTTTTTTAACTCGTCGAATGTGAGATTTAATGGACGAATATGGCCGGATGGGGACGTTAACGTAGAGAATTCTTTGCGGATCAAGTGTTTACAATGCGGATGCCCGTGTAATAACCAGAAGAACCAAGTGAGTGCGGTTGAAGTCGAATCTTTACCTGCAAGTATGAAGCTGATAACAATGTCTCTCAAGAACTTTCTCCGTTCTGTATCGTCAAATCCCATGTTCCAACTTGAAGCCATGAATCTTGATAGCAAATCTTCGTTGGTTTTGTAATCGGTTTGTGTTTCTTTTGATTTGATTACATCCATAGCGAATTGGTTAATGGTTTCAATTGCTTGTTTGTAGTTTCTTTCGTTACCAATGTTGAAATACCTCTTTATTTTCCACACTGCTGGCAATGGTGACATGAACCGGTTGAACGAATGTTCCACAGCAACATCAAATGCTTGAACAAACGATTGGTACCTGGAATTAATCATCAGCGAATATGAAACCGAAATAACAGACCTAAAACCATAATAGTCAGAAATAACTAAACTGTAATAACTGAACAAAAAGCCAATTTGGTTCAGTTTCGGTTTTGTTTGCACATAACCGAAGAAACCAAGCAAAAAAAATACAGAAAAAACTTATAATTATGAACCAGTTATATCGGATCAGAACTTAAAACAGTTATATCTTGGTTTAATTTGGACTAAATTTAAGCTTTAAATTTTAAATTTTGGTTTAATATGATTAATATTTTATCTGTTTGAAATTTTAGAACTTAAAACAATTATGTCTGAGTGTCTTATGTTTTAAGTTATATAAATACTTTAAAACTTATATATTTGTTAACTAGGTTTAATACCCGTGTGTTACACACGAGTTAAATAATAATATTTATAAAGAAACTATAATTATTATGTTTAAAAATTTGTAAGTATTTAAAATTTAAAGATTTTGCTCCATCAACTTATGCATGGTGCAAAATTCAATTTAATTTTTACCTCAAAAACTTTCTATTATAGAACAAAAAGAATTTCCCCCTAAAAATTTGCCCCCTAAAACCTTGAAATATTAGATAGATTATTTAATTATATCAATCAAAATCGATCCAACCGGTGAAAAGCTAAAACGACCAATTAACTATACAATATGAACTATTTTTATTTAAACTCGTGATATATTATTTGAATTTGGATTAAATTTGATTACGGATTAAGCTTTAAATTTTAGATCTTGTTTTGATATGATTAATATTATGTGTGCTTAAAATTTTAAAACTTAAATAGTCACGTCTGATTGTCTTAATATAAATACTTTAAAAAACTTTTATATTTGTTTATTATTTATATAGTTTAAAACTGACCCAATCGATAAAGGTTAACCGGTAAAACGACCGATTAACTATAAGATATCTTAAAGAATATATTGATACAAACTTCAAACAAAGTTGTACCTGGAATCATTTGAAGTTAAGAAACACGAGTCAACTCCAAAAGCCACGTTACAAACATTATCAAAGCTAAACTTCCGAAGCACCATCTGCAAATCAACAACATCTCCAACACAAGACAAAAGATACGGAACCAAAGATTTACACAACTGCAACTCAACAGTATCCGACATAAACATCCTCAACGATCTAGAACTAAACTCATGACTGGCAACCTTCCGTTGCAACAACCATACATCTCCATCGGAGTTAAAAATACCACCACCAAGAAGCTCTTGCAAGACGGAAGTGTAGCGGTTGCCTTTGATGTAGTTATTGAAGTTTGATCGGATGATGTGTTCGACGGTGGTGGGATTGGCGGTACAAACGCCGTGAGAGAGGTTGAGGAAGCCGGTTACTTGGAGGGTGAGTGATGGGGTGGTGGAGAGCATGTCGGTGACCCAGTCGTGGAAGCGGTGGCGGTTGCGGAGGAAGCCGATGATGTTTCCGATGAGCGGGTAGGACTGGGGACATGGGGTTTGGGTTTTGGTGGAGGAGGGACGGTGGCGCGTGAGGAGGTGGAGGATGGTGAAGAGAGTGAGAGAGAGGATGAGGAGATGGAGGAAGAAGGAGTAGGTGGTGTCAACCATTGTTTTTAATAATATAAGTTGTTGATAAGGGGGAGATTGTTATTGAAGAATATGATTTATTGTTTATTATCTATAAAATATAATAAAGCAAACCTATTTTTTGTCATGTATGTGTTGATATTTTAACATAGCTACCTCATGATTATACACTTATCATTATATCATTTTTTTTAAGCTTAGTTGTCTTGCTCTTCTTAAATTTCTCATTTATTTGTTTTTTTGGAAACAAGGTTTTGTTGAAAGATATTTAAACTTCTACAAATCCTTTGAGAGACCCTAATCCAACTTGACACTCAACTTTATCTAGATGCAATCGTTTCCGTCTCTTAGTCGGGTCGTCTTTCTATTGGAATCAAAGGTCCTCTTTTTGTTTCAGCTAAGGTTTCTATTTGTTCATCATGTTCTTTGTTTGAACTTGATTTGAAACTTGCGTTTAATTTCAAAAGTAATATTGGTTTTAAATTGAAAACTTCGAATTCTAAAGTTTAATGGAAAACCGTTGTTTGATCTAATTATACCCAAACCTGGACTATGATTCTGATCAAGGTTATATGCGGGGATTATAATTTTACCCAAACCTGGATTATATTCGATTTAATTTTATTTTTGTAATGGTTATGTTAAAAACTTGATTTTATGGTTACTATCAGGGCGTAGATTTGCTATCATTTGCAATTCGTGTGACCGTAATGCTGTTTTGGATCGATTTGGTTATAAGTATCGTGATTTTCTTCATTTTTGAAGTTTAATTAAATTGGTGACACGTGATCAACAATGTATGTGAATCAACCAGTCTTTAAAACTTCAACAAAGATGAAACTCCTGCTGTTTTGGATACATGCGTGTTTATATACTTTTTGAACTTTGAAACTAAATGTTTCATTATCTACATCATAGTACTCCTATTTACTTTTATAAATTAATCGTTAATGTAGTGATTATATTTAAGCTGAAATAATGTTTCTCACATTATTGAGTATTTGTAATCACTACAAAAAAAATGTCATTTAGTGGCATACGGTTTTAATGGCATTTATCATTTGTGCCACTAATATACATTTTTAATGGCACTTTGTGTGTGTCATATTTATTTGACCCCTACATCTAGTGACACTTATCATTTATGCTACAAAATTATGGTTTTAGTGACATTTTAAGTTATGGTTTTATGCCACTAAATTTATCCAACAATTATCGCCCCAAAGTCTCTCTTAAAACTTTTAGTGATATTTTTACAAAAAATTCCCTCCAAACAAATCCCAAAAAGAATTTCATTATCCTATTTATTTATTTATTTATTGAAAACCCATAGGTTTTAAACAGTAATAAAGTAAAGTTTCATACACTCTCACTTTGACCACAAGGGTTACATGTACTACACATAGAAAGAACATTTGCTCTTAGAACCAAAGAAATACAGAGAAAGGGGCAACCACAAGGCAATCATCGGCTGTTGACGGAGACGAATGGTGGTGCTTTCTGGTCCACTTGCCTCTGTGATGATTCCAACGAGGGCCGGGTTACACGGGATGAGGTAGAGGCGGCGATGATTCAGTTGTCGGATTCACCATTTGTAATTGCGACTGAAGGTACACTCTCAATCAAATTACGGTTTTCGTTTAGCTTAGAACTTCTGTCGTAACTTGATTCATACATAAGCGTATGTTTTTCATACCGATTTTCACTAACAGAGTAAGATGTATCATTGCTTGAGTGTAGGGTTAACTTAGATTATACATAGATGTTGGTTCTTACTATTCATGAACCATATATGACTGTCGATGTTCATAATATATGAAACATTGTTTAGGAATTGAGGTAGCTTTACTATTGTTCTGACCATCTAATGTTGTTTGTACGAATCAGTTTTAGTTTCCCTGATTTCAATTTCTTTGTACTTCATTAATAAATGTGAGAACATCTCTCCCAGCAATGACCATAGTTTCTCTTGCACGTTATTTGATTTCAACATTATCACGTATTCATCGTTTTGAAAACATGGTTCTTAAGATACACCTTCATGTATGATTATCTTCAGATGAAATGTTTTTTCTACTACAGTTACAATATAATTAGCAAGTTTGTGAATGCTTGAACATTATCAACAACTCAAAGATTATACCTTAGGCATTAGCTCCTTCAATTTGATAGTGTAATTAAGAAAGAAGAGGTCAAACATGATTTTTTGCAAATTTGTTGCTTAATACTTCGCAGTAGGTTCTGTTATATAACTTTTGGTTTCACATTCTTAAAATGAATCTTATTTACATAATCTTTCAATACCGTAGGAAACATTACATATTCATAAAGAAATTGAGTTACTCTATTATGTATGCTTCATATGAACCTGGTGCTAAGAAAAAAAACAGTGTCTTCTATCATTGTGTATTGAGGATGTTGGCATGGTAGTATCATCTATCACAAGTGACCATGAATAGATAAAATTTGAAAACTTAAAAAATCATTTTAATTGACACTGCTATCCATATTTTAGTCTTGGTTCTATACTTAGAACTAAGATTATGACATGATAGTTCTCATAAAATGTTTTCTGCCATAAATATATATAACTCAAGCTTTAATTTCTCTCAACATGTTTCAAGCTTTAATTACCATTCAAGAACCTGCAACCACAAAGCAATAGACTGCACAGAAAAAGAAAGGAATCACCATTCAAAAACATGCAACCACAAAGCATCAGATTCTAACTCTAGCAACCCGGAGGTTGCAACTTCAAAGAAAGCAAAAACATCCGACCAAGCAGCACTTGCAGCTACCAAGAAATGACTTAAAGCTACATACCTATTTTGAAACCAAAACAATATAATGCAGGTAAAACTTATACTCTTTTGCACGCCACATTAATATGTTTTGTAATCTTTTGAAAACTAGACCAGGGTACTCATGTATGTAAGTGAAACCCATAAATAACAGTTATATGTTTTGTAATCTTTTGTAAACAAGCCTAGGGTATTAAATGTAACCCATAACCAACTTTAACCTGGAATTAAGCGACAACCGTTTGAAAACAAGTAGAACTATAAAACGCTCGCGCGTTGCGCGAGCGAGTGCATCCATCTAGTTAAGTTAAAATTAGTCTTAGGGAACAAATCACTTTCAAATCCTCTTTTTACTCTCAGTTCGTTCTTTCTTTCTTCTCCCTCTCCTCTCAAAAACTGTCTATCAAATTCACCCATACACTAACGATGCAAAAGTGAGAACACTTTGCTCTGCTCAATCGTTCTCCATCACCCACACATCCAGTAACGATGCAAAATTGCTGCTTTAATAGGAGGTTAGAAATCCTTTTTAATGCTGCTTTAGTTGCTCATATTGCTGTCTTTTATTAGTAATTGAAGATACCATGGTCACTTAAAATTTGTGATGTATCTGCTTGATGTTTTTATGTACTATACATGTTTATGTATTATATAAGGGATACGTAATTGTTTTGTGAATAGACAGTATGAGCTAGAACAGGAGGCTAAATGTTATTACTACAAACTCTAATGTGGCAGCTAAGGAACATGTCGCATCGGAATTTCGGTCTACGAATGAGCTGGAACAAGGTACTTTTTGTTTCTTAAAAATCATTAATATATATCAGTAAATTATTTAGATGATTTTCTTATTACATCATGTAAAGCACTTACCCGAGTCGTCTAGCACCCTCAACTCCACAATCACAATCATTTGTGAATAAAAAAGGTGGTTTGCTGCTGTCCCCGGCATTGGAAAGACCTGACAAAGAATCCTTCTATTGGGAAATGTGCTATATGGAGGTTTTTTTTTTTATGATTGTTGACGTGCTGACTCATGCTCAGGATCCGCTTATGGTGGTTCGGCTTGCTTCTCTGTCGGCATTTCCTAGACCCAAGACCGACTAATATTATAATACTGCATGCAGAATGGATAGCACAGGTCGGATAACACCATGTCAAAATGGGTTGGGTTGTGTACTTGTTTAGAATTGAGAATTCGGATAAATATTAGTTCACTACTAATGTATTGAATTACTAGATGTGCAATTCATTAGTCATTACTGATATCCATGTGTTCATTTACTTGTTCTTGAAAGTGGATGTTTTCATAGCACATTTAGTTAAGATTTATACACAAATTTGAGGTTTTGTTCTAAAAGGTGTAATGCCTAAATTAGATAACTTTGTTGCTTTGTTCTATTATCTTACCTTACACTAACCCATTACCCATTAGCCAAGTTATGGGATTTTATCAAACTGCATCATATAGACCAAATTACAAGTAAAGAGCTAAAAATCACCAAACAGACATCATACAAACTTACCAAAATGTTCACCATTTCTGTTTTAGTCTACTTGCTGCACTAAGGGTAGGAAATAATTAAAATTTAAACTTTTAATTGATTTTATCAAGCCTCATCACACAAATTTTATTTATATACACATGTTGCATCTAATTGTTATTCTTAGCATTCTCTATTTGACCATAATCTTCATTTTGACCAGTTAATGAGCCAAGTTATTTATGGCTCTTCTTAACGCGGATGACGAGACATTTTAAGGTATTCTTTTGTTGATATTAAAGTTTATTCAATTACAAGGGTCTTTTATATTAATTTTATCGATACTTCTTTAGGTGCTCCCAAAAAGGTAAAAGGTTATACCTGACCCGTTCGCTTGTTTATGTTTTGCCTTGCTTGTTTTGACCCGTTTTGTTTTGACCAATTCAAATTTATCCCCCCAACCCAATCGAATACACACACACACACACACACACATCTCTGCCAAGAAGGCTACAACCAAGAATAAAATCATGTTATTTTTTTGGCAAAGTTTGGTTTTATATGACTCTTGGTTTTTTTGATTGTTTAGGATTATACATCGATGACCTTATTTTGTGACATTACCCGGTAGATTTGCGATGCAGATAGCACCACATTGTATTTTATAACCTTGCTCAGATTCTTATAAACTAATAAACCTTTAATATGAACTTTTGTATTTTGATCAATTATGTAGTGTCTCAACATGTGTTACAAGTTAATAGTTAGTAGTTTTGATCAATTTATGTTGTGCACAACAGTGGTGATGGTATTGTCGCATGTCGCTACTATTTATGGTTTGATTTATACGTTTTTGGTGATCTTATGTGAGCATTTTGCATACATATGACTGTTCGAGCAGTAACAAGTATCTATCTTTTTAAAATGTATTGTGATGATTTACTTTCATTAATCTATACTTTTTAGGTCCCTCGTATTGGTTCTTCGGCCCCTAACAACTCTTTATCATGTAACGAAATTATCATTTTCAAGAACTCATGATGACGAAGATAAAGTTGACAAAATGCGAAGCTTTTCGTGGAATGCAGATAGCAAGATTCATGGATTCCTTGGAATAGAGTTGAAAACACGAAAGATCATTTTGAATTTTTGTTAAACATTTGAAACTTGTTAATTTGAAACTTATTATGTATTTGTTCGCTAACATTTGGAGTATGTTTCGGATCGAAACTATAATTTATCATATTATAATTTTACATGTTCTCATCTTTATTTTTATTTTATATTGTAAATAAATCGTGGTTTAGTTAATCAAAATTAGTATGAATCTTTAATTAGAAATAGTTTTTCTGGCAAAAAAAAATGTGCTACTAAAATATTATATATTATTTGTAGTTAATATTGTGGCAAAAATAAAAGTGCCACTAAAGACTTTAATAGGAATGAGTGGCATATAAGAAAGTGTCACTAAAAGGCTTTAGTGACACCGCTTCTAGTGACACTTTTTTTGTGTGCCGCACATTCTTGAATGGGTCATTAGTGACACTTTTTTGGTTTTCTGTGGCACTTTTTGTGTGCCACTGTATGACATTTTTTTTGTAGTGAATGCCATGTGTTTTCGGGAACTAGACATGCTTTTATTTAGAGTGCTACAATATTAAAATATTCAAATAATAGTTTTGTATGTTCTGCAGGTATACTAAAAAAGTATTGTTGCCACTTACAAAGGCCAAAAGAAAAGTGGTGTTTAGATGCTTTTGGTATTCAAGGACATTGGTTAATTTTCATAGACTATGCCTAAATAGAAGTTTTTTTAGTTTAACTATTTAAACATTATTCTAATTCAATCCCGTGTTAAACACGGGTCTCTAACCTAGTATTATATATATCGAATAAAAATATTATAAATAGTATTTTTGTAAAAGTCATATGTAAGTGACTTAATATTATGTTATTTATAAAATCTTGAATGTAAATATGCATACATGTATGCTTATGTTAGACATGGATGTATGTGTTGTTTGTTATGTGAGGTGTTGCGTTGCTATTAGTTGGTGGTTTCAGGTATTGTGTTCATATTGGTTAATGTCATGAAATATTGTTTTGTGTGTGGCTTGTGCTGTTATAATGTTATTGATTGATTGTTGGGGGTGTTGTATTGTTATTGGTTGATGGTTTGAGGTGTTGTGTTGTTAAGTTGTTGTCATGATGATAGTGTTATTAGTTTTTTTTAGGTTGTTATTGTTAAGTGCAATCATATGATTCGCATGTGATGGGCCTTTCATTTTTTTTGAAGGGCATGTGATTGGCCTTTATGTATCTAATTAGCCGTGCATAAAAAAACCGGTTTCGGAACCGACTCGGTGTACCTGAATCGGACCCGGAACCGATCGTATCCAAATCGTAGGGTACACATGGGTTCCGGTTCCTCCAAGAAAGTGGAACCGTACCCAGAACTGAACCGGAACCGCTGGAACCGGTTCCACCTCAACCCGGTCAAAACCCGAACCCGACCCTACCCGGAACCGAAAAAACCGGTTACACCGGTCAAATACTCGATCCTACCCGGTTCTTGACTTTATTGACCAAAACCGGACCCGGTTCCTAAAAAAACCCGATTTGTGCATGGCTATATCTAATCATGCAAGAGAGAGAGAGAGGCGACGATAAGATGTAGGACAAGTCGAAATCTCGGTTGTTGTTTCTGTTCATGCCGAGTGAAAGTGTGTATTGTGCTCTAAAATAGATCTAGTCTACTTTGACATATTTCCAATTTTATAGTGACACATTAAGTTTTTACACCGTAAGGTGCGGCACATGAATTTTTTTATATCAACGTGTGTGACGAACTCACATAAAAGACACTAAGCCGTTACATCACACGACCCGATAACATAAACACTTACCATTTAACAAACAAACAAAAAAAATTTCACAAAACAAACAAAGGTACAACTACTAATGGTACAACTCTCTTAAACCAACTTCTTGTACCTCCAACAACATCTGCAACTCCCCAACAACCCCATCTTCTTCCTCATAACCACCGTCTCATTTTGTCTTTTCTTTTGATGTCAAACACTTGAAACATAGAAGGGGCCCATGAAAACACTGACTTAGCAACTTGCATCGTAAATGTTTGGGTACGCAAACTAGCGTCATCTATACCCGCATCTACCTACATCGCCGGCACCACCGGCGGCGGTGCTACCGTGTCCTTGCGTTAGCCACTTTAATTTGTTGACTTTTTTTATGCACATGTAAGACATATGTTAAATTTTTTTATTTTTTTAAACGTTCATAACTTTTATATATGACATTTTTTTAAAATACACCATAAATACGAAAATATTTTATCTTTAACACGCGCATAATGGTGATATATATAACATCCATATTTTTCTGCTCATTGTGTAATATGTCGGATTATTGTGTAATGTTAATTTATTATGTTATATTATTATGTTATATTATTATGTTATATCATTATGTTATATTATTATGTCTATGGTTATTTGAACACTCAAATCGGTTATTTTGACACTCTTTACTCTATCTCTCTCCATACGTATACACCTATGGAGAGAGATATATATATATATATATATATATATATATAGAGAGAGAGAGAGAGAAATAGACGAGATTGTATCCATATAATCACTAGGGTGTTCGATCAAACAATAAAACTATTATTTTTATTTCTTAAAATCTAGCGTTCTTTTATCATTATGCTAAATGTATAATCATTGTGTATGCGTAAGATCAATGTATTGTGTGTTTCTTAATATGTGTATTTGATCGAAACCCTTCGTATAATGATCATTGTGTCAAACATAGTCGTATTGTGTCATGTTCGATTAATTCTAATGAACGAACACAATAGATTGTTTTTATTAATTATGTTATATAATATGTAAAAACATAATGGATCATTGTGGCATTTCGTATTGAACTTCTAAACTGTCATTGTATATAATTGTGTTGTATACGTTTACCTCTGGACTATCGACGTTGTGTTATATATACTTACTTTTGTACATTGTTTCAATTCATTGTGTTATATATGAATACTTCTGCTTGTTATACTCTAGGGCGTATATTGTGTTATATTTTTTTTTACTTGTGAACAATCATTGTATTAGTGTTGTAGTTAGAGTTATTGTTTCAGCTTTATTGGGTTACGTATGTTTATTTCAGTTCTATCAATTGTTTCACTCTTGTTTATTATGTCAGTTTGCAATGATTCTGTCATTGTGTTATACATGCTTACTATTAAACTATCATTATTTTAATTAACATCGTACATTGTGTCATTGTCTAATCTTCATACTTACATTTTTTAGAAAAATAATTACTAGTCGAATCTTATTAATTAGGTTATATAACATGTAACTCATTTGTTCTTACACTAACTCGTCATAGAGCTAGTTTTAAATATTGTTTGTGTTTATAAAACGATAAACCCACTAGAACCATCCCAAACAAACCAACTAAAACCCCTCTATCCTTAGCTCTTGGAACATGATCACTTTCTCTCTTCTTTACCCTTACCGGCAACCCATTTTTCATACTCAAATAAATCGACAAACCATACGGCGGATCCGCCATTTTCTCCGGCGTCCCACCACCACCAACAACCTCAATCTCAAACTCATGCATAACCATGACGACGACCGACATCATCTGAAACATAGCCATCTCTTTCCCCAAACACACTCTATCCCCACCATTGAAAACTATATACTTGAAATATATTGATAGTGGCAGGATCCGGAACACCCCATCAGCATCCAACCATCTTTCGGGCTTAAATTCGCGACAATCAGACCCCCATAGGTTCTTCATTCTTGCCATTGCGTAAGCTGAATAATCAACACACCACCCTTGTTCTACGTACGTGCCATTGGGTAGTATATCGTCGTACACTGCTGTTGTAGAGTTGATGGGCACAGGTGGAAACAGTCGCATGGACTCCGATAAAGCTGCACGCAAGTAGTTTAGTTTCTTTAATTCGTCGAAGGTGAGGTTTGGTTGATGAACATTGCGGGATAAGGACGTTAACATTGAAATTTCTTCGCGGATCATTTGTTTACAATGCGGATGCCCATCTAATAACCAGAAGAACCATGTGAGTGCGGTTGAAGTTGGATACGTACCTGCAAGTACGATCGAGTGTAAACGAGTTAAAAGATATAGCTTTTGAGCTATATATTCAGGATTAACAAAGCTAACTTGAAGCTTTTAATTTATGTGGCGTTTATTTAATGTATTAATGTGTTGTATATAATCATTTTACATAAATAAGTATTATTAATTATACATAAAATTACAGCAAAATTATTTGATGACATGCATGTATTATGTTAGTAGCAGTTCGAATGAAAATCACTAGTAAAAATTTAGAGTAACTGCAGTTTTGGTTTATGTGTTTTGATATCATTAACAATTTCAGTCGATCTCAACTTAATAGTTTGGTCTATGTGTTTTTATTTTCTAACAGAAATGGTCTTGAACACCAACTTCATCCAATTTTCCGTTAAGTCTCTCACACGTGCCCCACATCTGAGGGGTAAAAATGTCATTTCTCACCCTCTTTTATGTATGTTATCATGTAAGTTAACATTTTTATTTAGTCACATGTTAAAAAGAGTAGGAGAAACGACATTTTTACTCCGCATGTGAGAGAGACTTAACGGAAAATTGGATGGAGTTTGTGTTCGGGACCATTTCTGTTAGAAAATAAAAGCAAAGGGACCAAACCTGTTAAGGTGAGACTAAAACTGTTAATGATATCAAAACACAGAGACTAAAACTGCAATTTACTTAAAAATTTATGAAAATCAATCTAGATCAATTAAAATAGTAATATTTATTTATGGTTGAATGAAATAATATTATTACACGTATAGAACATTACTATCTTAATTTGCTAAATATTGTATATTTTTTAGATTTAATATTTTTGTGTTATACGAGTTAAAACGCTGACACTTGCAAATTTTACGAGTGTTAGTTATTAACACACATAAATTTACACATAATCTTACAATTCACATGTTAAAACAACAAAGTAATTTTCATTTGAATTGTCTTCTATTTGTGATATATATAAAATAAAATTATAAATATAAACAAAATTAAATATAAAGTTATACAAATACAATAGTTAATAAAAAAACAAGCCGGGTACGAGTTAAACTCAATCTTGAAAATTTTCTTAAAAGCAAACTTAAACTATAGAAATAAAGTTCAAAACGAACTCAGCTCGAGCTCATATGAGTAAAAACAAGTCGAGCTAAAGCTAAATGAACACAAGCTCGGCTCATTTACATGAAGTGAAGTGAAGTTACACTCTACCTGCAAGAATGAAGCTGATGGCATTATCTCTCAATAACTTCCTCTTTTCTTCACCTTGATATCCCACATCATACCTTATATTCATTAACATAGACACTATATCCTGCCCTCGTTCACAAACTTTTCCTGTTTCTTTCAACTTAATCACATCCATAACAAACTCATTCACCCTTTCAATTCCTTCTTTATACTTCCTCTCACTCCCAACGTTAAAATACCTCTTCAATTTCCACACCACCGGCACCAGCGATGTAAACCGATACGACACATGTTCAACAACATCATCAAACGCTTCAACAAACAATTCGTACCTGCAAACATTAATCCAAACTCTTCAAATTTAACCCCATTACCGCGTTACATATGAAACAGCTTCTGTAAATCGATTGTATTATTCTCAAAAGACAAATCAAAGATGAAGAATTAGGGTTTCGGAAACTTGCAAATGGACAGACTCAAATGCTAAGATTTTCCAGTAGTGTTGAGTCGGTGGTAGACCTAGAAAAAATTTTTATGACAAACTTGTAATATAATACTTTCTATCCGTCTCATTTTAAATGTCCATATTTCCTTTTTTGGTTGTCTCAGTTTAAACGTCCATTTCAATAATAAAAGTTTAATTTTCAATTTTACTCCTAATTACTTAACACAAAAGCTACTTTAGAGTGAAGTTATACTACAAAGTCTAATTTTCCTAAAAAGTCTAAAAAGCCATGAGATTATGACATGTGTCACTCCCTTAAAATTAGAATGAAGGGTAAAGATGGTAATGTCTCTATATTTTAAGTTCCACCCCATTTTTTTAAACGTCCATAACGTTTACATACGATATTATTTTTTAAAAAAAATTGCATCATAAAAACGAGCATTTTCTTATCTTTAAAACGCGTATAATATTCATATATAAAAAACAAAAAAAAATTCATGTTTTTCAGCTCATTTTGTTATTTGTCAAGTCATTGTGTTATTTATTCATGTCATTGTGTTATAACACAATAACCTAATGAAATAACACAGTGATCTGAAATAACACAATGACCTGATGAAAATATAACACAATTACCTAATGAAAATATAACACAATGACCTGATGAAAATATAACACAACGACCTGACGAAAATATAACACAACGACCTGATGAAAATTTAACACAACGACCTGATGAAAATATAACACAACGACCTGATGAAAATATAACACAACGACCTGATGAAAATATAACACAACGACCTGATGAAAATATAACACAATGACCTGACGAATATAACACAATGACCTGACGGATATAACACAATCTGAAAAATATAACACAATGTCTTGACTAATATAACACAATGAGCTGAAAAATATAACACAATGACCTAACGAATATAACACAATGAGTTGAAACTTCAAAAAAATATTCATTTTTTATATATCAATATTATATGCGTTTTGAAGAAAAAAAAACGTTCGTTTTTTTTTTGTAATTTTTATTAAAAAGTATTGTCGTATGTAAAAGTTGTGGACGTTTAAAAAAGAGGGTGGAATTTGAAAATGAGACAAGACTAATATACCTTTGGCCTACCATTTAAAGTTCTAACTATTTACCATTATGCCACCTTGTGTTTATGAGCCATTGATCTTCATTTAATATTAGATCTAATGGTCCAAATTCCTTCTTAGACTTTCTAGGAAATTTATACTTTGTATTTGAACCTAATTCAGCTACTTTATGACTAAAAGAGAAAAGACTTTAATGACATTATTTTCATTTTATAGACTGAAAATATAAAAAAATCAAATTTTCTTAAACTTTACGTTGTGGGTCCCATAACACTTAAAATAGAACGGATGGAGTAATATTTTTTTCATTTAAATTAGGTCGATTCATATTAAAATAAAAATAAACACAAAAACACCTCAAATAGCATTTCTAAAATCAATTAAAACAAAAATAACCATCAAATGAGTGATATATTAACTAAAACTTTTTGTAAATGTACGACCATGCTTTGATACATACATGTATTATCTTAATCTGGCCCATCTATTAATTTTTAAGTCGGGTTCGTCTATCGGAGTATAATTTAGTTAAAAGTCTAAAGCGACGATTAAAAAATTTTATGGGAGGGGTCCGGGATTTTGACACGTAACGAACAATTCATACCTGTAACAATCCATACTCTTCAAATCCAAACCTAACGCCACGTTACATATCATATCAAAGCTGAATTTCCGAAACAGTTGTTGTAAATCGATGATATTATTTGCAGAAGATGAAAGATGAGGCATTAGAGTTTTGGACACATGCAACTGAAGAGTATCGAAGACAAAAGTTTTCATGCACTGGGTGTCGAGTATACGGGTAGCGATCCTGCGTTGAGCAAACCAGTGTCCGGAGTCTGAGTTTTTGGCGCCAGTGCCGAGGAGTTCATGAAAAACATAGGTGTAATGGTTGGTATTGATGTAATTTATGAAATTGGATTGGAGGATGTGTTCGAGGTTGGTTGGTTCGACGGTGAAGATGCGGTTGCGGAGGGTGAGAGTGAGGGAGTTAGCGGTGGCGAGGGTGTCGGTGAGATGGTCGTGGAGACGGTGGCGGTGGCGGAGGAAGGTGATTATGGTTCCGATGAGTGGAAGTGTTGTTAGGTTGGAGTGGTGACGGTAGATGACGGTGGAGAGAGTGAGGATTGATAGAGAGATGATGAGTGGCCGGAGATAATATTCGGAGGTGACGGTGTCGATAACTGCCATTGTTATTGTTGTATCAGGTTGATGTATGGAGATGGTTAGTGTTGTTATAGGACAAAATTTGTTTGTGGAATATTAATTTTTTTCTTTTAATATCCACTCTTTTTTTTAATTGTTTGTATGAACATGTCTTGTATTCATAAACACTAGAAATGTCTTGTATTCAAATTATTGCATGTATTCATATTTTTTTCACTTGGTTCATTTTTATTGCAAACTAAAAGAAGTTTCCTAAAAGGAAAGGAGGGAACTTTGTTAAGAAAATCCTCAAAACCAAAACCAGTAGGGTAGGACTAAAACCTAAGTATGTCGATAGGGCCACCTTAAGATTTTTGAAGAATTAAGACTTAAATAATATTAGATCAAGGCCTTTTACTTTATCGTTATTTGGTTCTTATTTTATGTTTTTCATCATTATTCGTTCTTTTTATGTATTTTCACATTGACATTTTTTGTATTTACTTAATGTTTCTTGTTCTCCTTTTTTTTTCGATCCTTAATTTGTCTAGCCCACTTCATGTTTTATATATCGTTTCATGCTTTGATCAAATCTAAGTTAATTATAATACATAAATCACTATAACGTTTTTATAGGGTATTGGAATTTAGGATTTGATGGCCTATTAAGATCCGATGGCCTAAGATGTAAATTAAAGTGCATGATTTTCTTACATTATAAGACGTCCATATCTATCAATAGATGTATCAAGAAATTAATTAGCCAAGAAACGTTGTGCTAAGTTTTGTAATCAAACCCAACAACAATGTATATATGTATATAAAAATAGTCGGTTGAAGTTCAAAATTAACCTATATAATAAATCAATTTTTAGGGTGGTAATTTCTTTTTTTTTTTTTATATATTTGTTTTATAATAGAAAGTTGAAAGAAAAACTGAGTGAAATTATTCACCATAAATGAGTTGATGAAGTCAAATCCTTAAATGTGTAACACACGGGTATTAAAATTAGTATATAATACGTGTGACGGGTGAAAGACTACTCTTGTAGCTAATAGTTGCTCTTTAGACTATACTATACGTACAAATAACATTTAGTATTTAGCTCTTTTGTGTTTAAAAATACTTATCGTTATAAACGTATTCATTTATTTTAAATTAGTTATAGAAACTGTAATAATTTGGAGTGCTCAATTCGTTTATACTCTCATTTATATTTAAAAAAATTTAATTAGTATTTATGCTTTTATGTTTTAACAACACCCCAAACTCATGATGTGCTTCTTCTCTTCCTCCATTGTCTTTTATGAACACATGTATCACCCATAATAGTTTAGAAAAATATAGTTTAATTGCATCAAAATAGAAGGGACGAGCTGTTAAAGTCAAATTAAAATTATTACGTCCATAAATTAACATTGTACTCCACATGGCATACCACAGTCCGATTAATGCAAATCTCCTAACGATTGATGGCCTCAATACTTTTTATGAATACATAGTAACGAACCATATATGTTTAAAGATCGTATTTGCTTGTTTTATGTTTGAGTGTTTGGGTAATTTACCGGCTATTTTATAGTTGGGGCTTTGGCCGCCTTCCTGATGAGTTCAAGACAGAACAAAACCAGTTATCCTGATTATTAGTTGAACGTACAGTTAGCCTGGCCGAGGGGCAACCCCAGGCGCAACACGTGAGTCTCAAGGAAGACACCGTTCACAGTTGGTTAAGAAGTGTTCTATGTTGAAATGGCAAAAGTCAACAATAGTCGTATATAGTCAAAGTCAACGGAAGGTTAAGTAAAAGTCAAGAGTGATGATGCTACAAGAAGTTTTGGAGACTAATGACAAGTTAGTCAAAGTTGAGGATGTTAGTATGTCTAAAGCACAGGGACTGGTAGTGTCATTTCCATAATTGGTTTGTTAAATCTGTTAACAACCGTTTAGGTTTTAAGTTGGGAAACAACATTTAGTTGATTTCGTGTTCGTGTTAATCAATTGATCAATGCGTAATGTAATACAATAACGATCAGCAACTCACATCGATCCATAAGTATTAAGTAGCACTCTAGAGACCACTTGCACACATTAAATCTTAAACTAAACTAAATCCATATTCATCTCACTGGCCATTTGCTGCAATCTCATTATCGCACTTGTTGCGGCTGAGTTTCTTGCTTCATGAATACTCAGTTGAATGCCACTCACACCCGAGCACTCAAAATTAGTTCCTTTCACGGTTACATTAGCCATAACCCCACCTACACAGAGGAAGAAGTGAACTTAGAATGTGTATGTGCATAATAATTAGCATAAAAAATATATCTTACCATGTGAAAGTGTCATGTGATACGTCGGCAGCATCCAATTGTTTGATAGACAAATATCATCCAACTCCTGGCCAGAGAAGACTTTGTTATATAGTTTAATGGAACATATAGACTTTGTTACTTGTCTCAACCAGTTCATAAATTACTCATTTTGATTTGACCCTGCTTTGACCCATTACCCAACCCAACCATTTTGCCACTTCTGATATCAATTAAATAACAAAGAAAACATAAGATACAGTGATCTAGAATATTTATAAATGACATGAAAGAATATACGCGTTAAAGACTTGCCTGGCATGCTTTTCTCAAAGTGAGTTGGGCCTCAGACAAGCTCTTTCCTGGCAACGAGGACGAGCTTCTAACACCATGCAAGTTTGTATATCTTTTAGTTTGAACATTATCTTGCTTACCTAGCTCATTGCAACAATCAATAATGGCTTCTAGCTTTAAGTTCAAGCAATCTCCAATACCTTTTACAAAAAATATAAATAAGGAACCACATTTTCATTAAAGCGGCACACAAACAAGATCCATCATATTATGACTATGATATTTTCTGATTATTTATAAGTCAAAATATCATAGTTACTATTTGGCAAGTGCTAATCACAGTCAGTAATAGCAATTAATAGCTATAGCTAGTTGTTAGCATAAATATTGAAAATAAACTTGATCATATCAAAAGAACATAATTGAAAACACTAACAAAAAGGCGTACCACCATCCATGATTGCCTGAATCTTTTTGTCACATAAAGTCAACTCGCCTTCTATAACTTCTTGTTGATGATACTGCAAAGATATAAACTAAATCAATATCTGATATGGAAAAAAGATATTTATCATGACAAATACCAAGTCAAGAATTAATATTAATTAGTTTGAAAGAAAACTAAATCCTTAACTGGTATAGTCAATATATATCCCTCTTTTTATTAGACTAAGACCAAGTAAAGTTTCAACTGATATATATCTTCAGGTTATAACAAATTCAGAATATCTTGCCAATAAGTGTTTTAGGTCAACCAACTTGTACAAAAGACTCATATTTTGACCCATTACCAGCCCAACATGCCCATTTCGTCACATCCAAATTAACGCATGATATCAGGTCACGTATAAAGAGTCCAAGAATATCAAAGCAGTTAGCTTTTTAACAAAAAGGCATACCAGTTTCTGCCTTTTATTTAGAAGAGCACGAAGGGCAGCCTCTGACAATTCAGATCCTTTTGAATCCGCTTTGGAACAGAAGTCTTCAAGAGCATGATTCACTGTGAATGTTTTATCAAATTCAGGTGACGCGTTGTAAGACTTGTTTTCACAATCAACCCTTTCATCTTTACTTTGACTAATGGTTGACATTTTCTTCAAATGCTTCAGATTTTGCTGCCAGTGGTAAAAATATTTGCGTTACACAAGTAAATATTTCAAAACTGCTACTAGTTCCATAAGGTTTTGATATCAAACTTTTCTACCAAAATTATAGCGGTCAAGTGATATCAAAGAGTCAAACTAAAAACATAATAAGTCAAATAACCTTGCTGCTGATAGATTTAGTTGGAGTTGACTTTTTTTCATGAAACATAAGTGATCTATCAAAGCTCTTATTATTTGCTCCACTTGATGAATCATTTGATACATCTCTGCAAGATCCATTGATTCCATTCATCCCCCCCTTTGTACTATCACTAAGAGTATCCATAATATTGTCGTCAGTTGAAATTTTGGTTTCTTTGACTTCTTGGTCAAAGGGAGCTCCTATCAACCGAGAAGTGACTACCTCATTCGATGAATTCTTGGATTTAGATGTGTTTTTGGTAAATTTTCTGTCATGGGGTGCTTCTTTACTTGATTTACTGACGTTCACACTTTCTAGGTCCGGTTTTGACTTCACTTGCAAGTCATCAGAGACTTTCTTATCTGACCCATTTACTTTCTCACACAGCTTCTGTGAGGGTTTTGACCTCATTTGCAAATCATCAAAGACATTCTTGTTTTCAGCGCTTACTTTTTCACATGACGTCTGTGATGGTTTTGACTTCATTTGCAAATCATCAGAGACTTTCTTATTGTCGCCAGTTACTTTCTTATATGACTTCTTTAATGGTTTTGACTTCATTTGCAAGTCATCAGAAACTTTCTGATTTTCTTCGCTGACTTTCTTACTTTCTGCATTTCTCTTTTCCACAGTATGTGGTAAGCTATTTGATGCACTGCAAGCAATCATAGTACTCTAAATCAAAAGAAGCATAAAATCGATACGTGTTGACTACAGTTTGACTTGTTGAAACTAACAAGCCATCGAATACAAGCTAAAGTTAAAATTTGGTTGATGTATAAGAGCTATAGTAACAGTAGAAGCAACAAGAAGAAAACAAAGTAGCTGTTGATCAAACAAGAAGAAAGCCGTCCAACAAACCCATTTTGACACATATACTAGATAATTACAGAAGCACATGCATTTGAATTGAAGTACTTAACCTTGAAAAGATATCTAAATTACCTTGAGAACAACTTTGATATAATCTCAGCATATGGAAGCAAGTAATAATACTCAACAACAGGAGTAACTACCCAACTGCCAGTGCACTCTTTTACCACAGGCCCTTGTAAGCTACATGATAATAGCACAAATCGTTATGTTACAAAATTCATATATCTTACAGATGTATTAACCAAATAATATACATGTATGCTATGTGATATATGTGTTTCATAAAACTTTTTAACCAAATATATAAAAACGGTTCAATTGGGGCTAATTTTCATCATTAACATGCCAAATTTGTAAAACTATAAATTTTAGCTAAAAATGAAAAAAAAAAGTCAAATGGTTTGAAAGTGTCGCATTTGATCCCCCTAAAACATTTAGCCATTCTGCAAACTATAAGAGTTAAAGTTGTCAAAGATCAAATGATAAAAATGAGATCTCTAACATCAATGCCCAAATCCACCTTCATAAATCACGATGGCACTTATAAAACACATTTAAGCGATTCAAGTTTATTACTTTATTTTCATTGAGGACTCAAAAGGGATATATATTATCATCATTACACTTTTACCTTCTAAAAACGATCTTACAGCTGAGTTACTTACCTACAAATAACATCTTGAATAGGAACCAAATTTTCTTCACCGACTGATTGAGTGCTTTGCACAATGTAAAAGAGAGTAGCAGTCTTTGCTTGACTCAAAGAATAAACTACACTGCTTTCCAAAACCTTAAGCTTGCCATGTACAATTCCTGTTGCAGTGCAAAATATATATACGCATAAAAATAATAAGTTAAATTGCCAAAAAAATCATAAACTAATAGCAATCTAGTTTGATTAATCGGGAATAAGGGCTAAAGAAATATGGTAAACGGAGTCGAACAATAAAATTATCTCTTTACAACCTTGTGTAACTTTGTTCATGATAAAGGCAAATTGTACTGAATACCAATGTGCTTTCACTTTGTTTCAGATCTGATCACTGAATTTTAAAAACCATTACCAAATCATTCAACTTTTGAAGATCAATATAAACTCATACAAAACTATCCAACTCATAGGACAGTTAAAAAAAACTCAATTTTGTCAGCATGTTACCAGTTTCATTAGTCAAATTTACAAAAAATAATCAAGGTTGAGAAGTAGAGTGGTTTAGTAACAATCTTTGAAGTCCAATTACAAAATAGAAGTGTGTTAATTAAAAGTAAGTTGCCAATTTAGAGGTGGCAGTCTCAACCCATTCATTTATAAGCGGGTCGATTCAGGTTATGTATGTTATATCTATAACAAACCAAACAGGTCAGATAAACAAACAGCTTAAAAGAGACCCGTCAAATGGGTAAAACTAGCAAAAACAGGTCAAAAGTTTCCCAGTATAAAACATCCTTCACTATTTTATTCAAAGGTTTATATCATTACTGAAATAGTGAAATAGTAATAAATTTTCTATTTATACTTGACACACTGATTATATACATATAGTATGTTCATTAATTTTCTTAAGCAAAGTGTTTCGGGTCAACCCATTTTGACCCGTACCAAATGCTGGTCACATTGTAAAACGACCATAGTTCTACCTGTTACTTCTTTTACAGCCGAAAATGCAAGCTTCTGAAACCCTGCATCCCCTTCTTCATCAAGATTTATCATTGTTCTCTTGCGTTTTTTACTTTCAGGATAAAGATCCTTTTCAATAACCGACCATACTCCGTTATTAAAGTTTAGGAAGCAGTTTTCTTTCTTTAAGTCTATTAACAAAACGGCCACTTTGGTGATTGGCCATTCTTTTACAACATTTGAGATATCATGCGAAGCATTTAGCAGAGTCTTGGACATGGTGCATGCATCCACTATTGCTTTTTCTGTTAGTGAAAGCTGATTTTCAGGGTCATCTAATAAGGGGTGATCCGATTGACACACGTATTTCATATGACGTAATATACTCGGTCTGAACATTAAAGTCAGGTTACAAAACTGGTCAAACTTTAAGGTTTGACTTTCTTTGTGGTGATTCAAGTGAAAATAGTTGTAAAGTACTGCAGCAGCATGAACCTGAGAGCCAGCCATCAAAGGATTTAAACACATATGAAATAATGCATAAAAGTACACAATGCATAACTATTAACATCTTACAAAAGACATACACAACCAGCTGATAAAATTTGGTAAATTAATATGAAGGCAAAGGAGGGAAATAATGAAAATTATTTAAAACATTCGAGTTCTAAATGGTAAACTATATATGATTAATGCCTTTATTATCGGTTTGTTTTTGGAAACACTGGTTCAGGGTTCTTAATGGGCGAGTTGGATAATGCTCAAGTTAAAATACACTTTGCATGACATGCAACTTGATCAACCCAATTGACCCGTTTCTTTAGCTAACTTCTTTAATTCAATCTGTTTGAGATACAATATAACCCAAACTGTTCTGTTCACAAGTAAACGGGTCGAAATTACCACCTCTTTCGAACCACTAAATTTCATTCAAATGATAGACAAACAACCTTAATGAAAAAAAAACTCTAAATGAAAAGTGAATAAAACATTCATAATTTCTCATATATGATCTCCAAAAGGAGGAAGAAATTACTTGTTTAGCAACAGACTTTTGTTGCACTTCAGATGGCGTTTCGCTTGCGATCTCAGAATGCTTCAAAGGTAGCAATGGACCAACCAAATACTCCAACAATGCATTAACAATCTCCTCAGTTGGACCAGCCTCTATGTCCATGACACCTACATTTCATCAACACAAAGTAAATAAATTAGACCAAGAAAAAAAACAATCAAGATGTTAAAAGATCTTGTACCCCTTCTCTACTAAATTAGTCACATCATCCCTCACACTCATCGTAATCATTTGGCTTAAACTCTATAGTCTAACATTACAATAAAGTATCCACTGACCCAAATATCTTTGAAATGAAAAATTAATTAAGCACATAATCATCAGGTTTAACTCAAAGTTATGAACTTTGACTGATCAAACAAGCTAGATAAAAACCCATAAAGGTTAATCAATTAATCTCAAGTTTAGAGATTTAAAGTTGAAAAGATAAAGATGAAGAAAATGTACAATACAAGTTACCAAAGATGAAGAATTGTTGTTGGGATTTAGAAAAAGTAGCTGTTGAAAAAACCCTAAAAGATAGAACATACCTTTGCAGTTGAGTTTTCTAATGGACTTGTATTTGTTCAAACAAACGTACGTACGTTTGTATAATCGAATCGAATCGAATCTTGTACGAAGGTATAATGAAATGTTGATGCTAAAGACAAATTTTATTTTACTTTTGAACAGCTAAAGACAAAATATGTGATATGGTACGAGGATTTTTTTATTGTTTTAAGAGTGATTTATATAAATTGTAACACCATTGTATATTTTTTTTTATGAGGGCTATGATAGGGCGATAGGCTTTATCTTGATTGATTGAAGAGTTTAAATAAAAGAGATTTGTCAAACAATACACATTTTTTCAAGGGAAAATCTTTAAGAGTCTTGTCGTGATCCTGTTGACTAAGAATTTGATGAAAAGTTACTGGAAACGCAAGTTTCACAAATGCAACAGCCGTTACAACAACCATTGTCTTCAACTGGAAAACGGAAGCATGGAAAAAAGACGATGAAAAAGGCAAATGAACCAATACAAACCGAGCTGGAAAAAACGAAGGTGGTAATCGATAGAATTTTGAAGAGCAAGCAGCTTTCGCGTGTTTGTTGATCGTCATATCCGAGGATGGTTCCGTTTGTAAAAAATAATTTTAAAATTGTTTTTTTATTTTTATAAAAATACTAGTTTTGTTTCGTACTTTTTTTAGGAAACGCTCAAACTACCACTTCTTTTTTGGTCGTGTTTACAACTTGTTTCGCGAGAAGCTTAGACGTGTACACTATCAGGGAATTGACAGCCTTGACGGTTAGTGAAGACAACTTGATCAACATAAAATAGGGTAGCTCAACGCAGCTATAGAGTGACCAACGCTTTTAAAGAAAAACTTTCACTTAAAACTTGTTTTTCAAGACTAGTCCTTGTATTACACCATGAGTTCTACAAATTTAAGCTTCTTCCTTTATCTCATGATTTGAAGTTTATGATGTTAATGAAGCTTGATTTCAATTCTCAGTCTTCAATAACAATGTAATCATATAAAAGTTAAACCGTTAAAACGGTTATATCTCAATTCTTTGGTAAACATTATTTTTGTTCCTTCTTTTTATTTCTTGTGTTTTTGGCAGGCACTCCAATCTTGAAGGGTTATAGTTGTCAAGACTAAAAGATCAAAGGGTATAAAGCATTTTTTTTTCTGATTTCATGAATGAGGGGCCATTGAATAAGTTGTTCTCTGCATTATTTTTTACCCGGTTGAACATAGTCATGGCCCCACACTCATCAAATTCATGCTAAGACATTTTAAAATAACACACAAAGTTTTACAATACTTTCAATGACTTCCACCAACCCCTACTAACATTATTCATCATTGACTTCATATACAAGCAGTTATATTATATAGGTGACATCCATGCAGTTATATTATATAGGTGACATCCATTTTAACAGGGACATTTTATTACAGATGAAAGTTAAAAAATAAGGATAATTATTGATTAAAGAAACCTTTTGAGAATTATATAACAACTCAATTTGTAATGTCAGTGTTGAATTTTTGTACTCCTTTTTAATCCTTATATATATACACGTACTTATTGCAAACATCTAAAATGTTACACAACTAGAAGGCCATTTTGTCCAAATTAAACAATTTTACTTTTATTAACGATCAACTCATATTTAGAAGTGTTAGGTGAGTTTTTCCATAAGCATGCCACGTGTTCTCTCACAAATAAACTTTAGTTTTACCGTTTTGTTTTTTTTCCTTTAACTTTAAATAACATCTTTTAAAGAGAAAGTTCTCAAAATTTGCATGCCTGGCCATTACGACGAAATTTGTCTTAAAATGTCGTCTTTGCTTTTTGTTCCTAAAATATTCACTAGTCGTCCGACTACAAACAAAAATAGGCATTTAGAAACAAAAAGTCAAAGGGGACGACTTTTGTTTGTAGTAGTACAACTGACGCTTTTTTGTTTGTAAAAAAATAAAATTCAAGTAACTTTATGGGCACGTGTCGTCATGTGTGTGGTTGATTTTTTAAGTGCGACAGACTTTATCATAAAGGCGTCAACACCTTTTAATGAGTGAACATTTTGAGAACAAAAAGTCAAAGGGGACATTTTGAGTCAAAATGCGGTCATAATGTACATTTTGGTAATTTTCCATTTTTAAATTATTAAGCTACAACGTGTAGGAAAATAATCCAAATTCATGACTTTTGATGTTTTTTTATCCTACCTTTTCAGTTTCTATAACCGAACCTAGTCAACTTCATATGTTTGTCTTTAAGTACTTAAACGGCAGTTTCCTCACCATAAGAGGTTTGCGTCACTATTTCATGGTTGGGCGTATGAAGTTTAGAAACTAAGTACCCTAACCATTTAAAAGTTATCATATATATGTGCCGGTGCGAAACGCCGAGAACTTTCATAGTTTTGTTTAAAGGAATACTAATAGCAGTACGATTTCCATAAGACCATTACAAGCTAATACAGTGGGTAACCGCTAGAGTTCTTTGGAAGTAGATGATATAACCAACATGGCATTGGCGGATCTAGACAAAAACTTGAAAGTTAGCGTATACATTTCCACTACAGGGTAGCGTTATAACTAAAAATGCAAAAAAAAAAAAAATGTATGCATTACACTACTTTACCCTAAGGATGAAACTTTTTTTAGTCAATATATTTTTTTGTTTTGGTTCATAATTTAAAACTTAGTACTAGCTTTGGGTCGAGAAGTTCAACAGGTTATGGACACCAAAAATGTAAAATAATGTTTTCATTAAAACTACAATAAATTACCCATAGTGGGAGTTGAACTCACAACCTTTTGATCTAAAGTCAAATATGCTAATTCACTACACCATGAGGTCAATTGATATTTTAAACCCACTTTTATTATATATAGAGAGAGATGCATACTTATATTCAAAAACCTTTGGTAAAATAAATAGAGTCAACTGCCATTTTAATCCCTGACGTTTTTCTGTTTTTGCCATTTTCATCCATTTAAGTTTTTTTTGCCTACACTACTCTATTGTTTTTTATTTTTGCCATTTTCATCCACTTGGTTAACTCCGTTAGCCTACACCGTTAACCAAGCTCATGTTCATATTTTTAAAGGGGGTAAGTTTTTTTTATTTTAAATCCCTTCAAAACATATTTTAATATCGAACTATAAAATTCTAACCCACTCACTTTTGTTCTCTTCATCCACGTACTGATACTAATATAACTTACTATTATTATTATTGTATTATTATTATTATTACTATTATTATGCACAACACAAACCACTATATATATTAATATTTTAATTCTTTTTCACCATACTTCTCAGAGGTTAAAATAATAATTAAGTCAAAGTTAATGGTAAAGTAAAAAAGAATTGTTGGTGAGAAAGTCGAGTGGTGACACATGCCCGGCAGCGAGTGGTCATCAGTGGCCAACGGTAACAATGATTACGATAATAATAATATTGATTACGATAATGATTTATGATAACGATAACGATAATATCAATATTAACAACAACAAAAACAATATATAATAATAATGGTAAATTACTATTTTGGTCATTGAGGTTTGGTCAAAATAACTATTTTGGTCCAGGTGTACTACTGTCTTTTCACACAAATTTACCTGGAAATATAGATGACCATTAGTGGTGTGGACTGAAATATCAAGTTTGTGTGAAAACAGTAAATTAAAATAGTAGAAAACAAACTATTAGACAAAATACGTGATTTTAATCAAACATCGAGGACCAAAATAGTAATTTACCTTAATTTAAAATATGTTTTGAAGGGATTTAAATCTTAAAAAAACCAACTAACCCCCTTTAAAAACATGAACATGAGCTTGGTTAACGGTTACACTAACGGAGTTAAGCAAATTGATGAAAATGGCATAAAATTAAAAACAATAGAGTAGTGTAGGCAATATTTTCTTAAATGGATGAAAATGACAAAAACATGAAAAACTTAGGGACTAAAATGGCATTTAACTCAAATAAATATTTCCGCTACATACATGTTACAAGTTGAGAGATAACAGACGCTACCCCTCTGCTACCTCTCCCTATACACTAGGTCCGCCCCTGCAACATGGTAGCTGGCTAGCTGCTTGTTAGTATTTCTGTATAATTAAAGGGACTATATCTAATATCTTATCATAAACTATATAAATCATAAAAATTAATTCGAGCTTGTAAATATAATAACCTAAAGAAAGTAATTTTGAATCATGCATGATCATGAATGCATGCTAGCGTGTGAATGTTAATTAACCTTATAATGCGATAATTACTTGTAAGACACCATTCAACTTGTCAACATAAGAAATGTCATAGACCATTTCCAACCCTATAATCCCTCCCTATCATTCCACCTAAACTTCTTTCCACACACTTTTTGCATCCTCTCTCACTCACTAATTTCTCTCTTTCGATCTCTAAAACAATGGGGAACTGTTGTTCCCGGAAAGAACCGCCAACTGAAGACGGTCCCACTAACAATGCACAAAGACCCGAACCTGATCCGTCGCAAGCCTCCCCTCCAACCTCATCCCCATCTCCAACTCCCAACACCGGGAAGCCGTCCCCCATTGGGCCTGTGTTAGGTCGCCCAATGGAGGACGTCCGAACCGTCTACTCAATCGGCAAGGAGCTGGGGCGGGGCCAGTTTGGTGTCACACATTTATGCACATGCAAACAAACAGGTGAGGAATATGCATGCAAAACAATTGCTAAACGAAAACTTGCAAACAAAGAAGATATGGATGATGTACGTAGAGAAGTGCAAATCATGCATCATTTGAGCGGTCAACGGAACATTGTTGACCTAAAGGGTGCGTTTGAAGACAAACATTCGGTGCATTTGGTTATGGAGTTGTGTGCTGGTGGCGAGTTGTTTGATAGGATTATTGCTAAAGGTTATTATACCGAACGTGAAGCTGCATCATTGCTTAGAACAATTGTGCAAATTGTTCATACATGTCATTCGATGGGTGTTATTCATCGCGATTTAAAACCTGAAAATTTTCTTCTTTTGAACAAAGATGACAATGCTCCTCTAAAGGCCACAGATTTCGGTCTCTCAGTGTTCTACAAGCAAGGTCATTAAAAGTTTTTTTTCTTCTTGTGATTGATATGCATGATCTGAAGCGATAGTTATGTCTTAATGCGCTCAGGTGAGGTATTTTACGATATTGTTGGAAGTGCGTATTACATTGCACCCGAAGTCTTGAGACGAAAATATGGTCCGGAAATTGATATTTGGAGCATTGGAGTTATGTTATATATTCTTCTTTCTGGAGTTCCTCCATTTTGGGCAGGTAATTAATCATGTCCAAAAAAAATAACTATTTATTCACTTTACTATATATGACTATGTGACGTACAACATGTTATCATAATACTATAACGCGGTACTAGATCAGAGATCAGGCAAAACTGCAGCTTGTAATATCAGACGCGCTGTCTTGGGGTAATTAAAAGCTTGAAACTCGATCTAACAGCTAAAAACATTGAAGTAAAACATTTTTATGTTATTACAGAATCGGAGCATGGGATATTCAACGCGATATTGCGTGGGCATGTTGACTTTACAAGTGACCCTTGGCCTACAATATCTCCCCAAGCTAAAGATCTAGTTAGGAAGATGTTGAATTCAGATCCCAAGCAACGAATGACGGCACAAGAAGTGCTTTGTAAGTACATATATAAAAATCTAGGAATTGCTGTTAAAAAAAAATTAAGATAACAAGAGTTAAGTATGCTTGTAGAGATATACAACTAGATATGACATGTATAATGTGTGTAAATTGTGGTATGATCGATTAAATGGTGTTTCATTAACTCGATCCTCTAGCTCATCCATGGATTAAAGAAGACGGTGAAGCACCTGATACACCACTTGATAATGCTGTTATGGGCAGGCTAAAGCAATTTAGAGCCATGAACAAGTTCAAGAAAGTTGCTCTTCGGGTACGTACAATCTAATACAACTTTAAAAAAATATGAAGCATAAAATTTTGTGATCTTATGAATCCGTATGATCGAGCAGGTCATTGCAGGGTGCCTATCAGAGGAAGAGATCATGGGCTTAAAGCAAATGTTCAAAGGAATGGACACTGATAATAGCGGAACAATAACACTTGAGGAGCTAAAGCAAGGGCTTTCAAAACAAGGGCCAAAACTAACCGAAAATGAAGTTAAACAACTACTGGAAGCTGTAAGATCGATCCATGTCCCAAATAGATTCAACTGATTAGTTATTAATTCTTGAACAAACATACTCAACAAAAATCTCAGTTAATTAACAGTAAGATTCAAATGATATATTTGAGTTTTAATTATTGAAAACGAAACTGCAGGCGGATGCAGACGGGAATGGAACTATAGATTATGACGAGTTCATAACAGCAACAATGCATTTGAACAGAATGGATAGAGAAGAACATCTATACACTGCATTTCAGTACTTTGATAAGGACAACAGTGGGTGAGTTGACCGAATCAATTAACTAGACAACGCTGCCATATATGTTTCCGGTTGGATGCTACAACGTTGTAACATCCAACCCCATTAGAACCTTACAGGCTCACTTCTCCCTGTTTGTAAGTTGTGACATTTCAAATCAGGGCTCTTATGGGCCCGATTGTGATCGATCATGCTCACACTTTTTAATATGGTTTATAAAACTTTATGGTCTCCTCCTATATATGGTGACAGATACATAACTATAGAAGAAATGGAGCAAGCTATACGCGAATATGGTATGAATGATGGAAGGGATGTAAAAGAGATAGTATCCGAGATTGATACTGATAATGTACGTAAGAAATCAAACAAAAAACTAGATTCAAAACTCCTTAAAATGACAATATATATATATATATATATATGTGCTAGTGAATGACTCCTAGTTTTGTATATATGCAGGATGGTCGGATCAACTATGATGAGTTTGTGGCAATGATGAGGAAAGGGAACAAACAGAATAGTGTGAATCCAAAGAGAAGACGAGAATCGTTTGTTCCAAACATATGAGTTTGGTTCGTTGAGGCATGCAAGTACATATATAGCTTATTCCAAAGACATGAAGAACATAAGGTTGTTCATAGTATCAGTCAGAATTTGTTGCAAAATGTGAGTTACTTAATTCAATCTGCAGAAGTGATGATAACTGATGAATTTTGATTTGATCTCCGGAGAATTAACAGCTGGTGCTGATAGGCCAGGGTTTGCCATGTGAATATATAGTAGGAGAAAAAAAAAATGAAAACCGAGGGATTAATTAGCATTGTGATCATAAACATATGTACTGATTGAATCAGTGTATCCCTTTCATGTTTATAGACTAACATGTCAAATTTACATTTGTTTAAAGTCTGATTGAATCAGTAAATCCCCTTTTTTAACAAGGCTTTGTCGGTATTTCATCAGTTATACGTGGGTAGCTTCCATTAGTAATGTGCCGAAAACAAGATTACATACGGCAACTAACACGCTCATCGATCTAACTTCCTCATTATTCTACACCACAACTAAGAGATTGTTTGACAAAATCTAAACCATTAAGTGCTGAACCTAGAGCTGACAATTTATAACACTGACACGATAACACGACACGACACGGAATTAACATGTTTCGTGTTTGACAATAACAGGTGCCGTGTCATTAATAGCTAACTAACACGATAAAGACATGTTAATTATCGTGTCTTATCAAGTTAAATATCTGTTAACACGATAGGTTACATGTTAATATTTATTTAAAGAAAAAGTTAGTGGAGAATGGAGGTAGATTAAATTTGATGGAGAGGAGTAGTAATATTAAAGACTACCGTGTACTTTTAATCTTTTTTGCATATTCGTTTATCAAATGGTTGTTAAATACTATTTTTATTAACTTTTGTTGTTTTGTGGGTTAAGAAATTATCATGTTAACTGTTAAGTCATATCTAATATTTTAGACTTATGATTTTTTAAAAATTCTTTTTTATTTAAAAAATGGTATTTTTTTCATGCCATATCGTGTAACATACTTTTTATTGTGTTGGTGTTTAGAAAAAAATGACACGGTAAGTTATCGTGTCGTGTTCGTGTTTGGTCTTATCGTCTTCCTGTCGTGTCTGACACAATATGTCAGCTCTAGCTGAACCATTAAGAAGTCTGAACTAATAAATGTTAAACAAGTAAAGTCTTACTTGGTTGGACATCTGAATAATTATGTATAATGACTATTTTACCATTCAGAACCATTTTGCTTATGATTTATATTTATCTTTAAACTTTGGGGCATTTGCATATATCCCCCTCTAAATCTTATTAATTGCATATTTACCCAACAAAAAAATTTTATTGCAAATTTCCCCTTATTAGGAAATAATATTGCATATTTATTCTTTTTTATATATTTTAGGAAAAACTAAATTAATTATACATTTACTATTTTACCCTTACTTAATTAGCTTATAAAAATATTGCATATTCAATCATAATTGGATATTGAAAACCACCATACAACAAAAACATCCAAAATATTAATCTCAAGCACACACTAATACTAATTAAACGATGGATACGTATGCGTGATACATAGAAGACGATATAGGTGGAGGAGACTTCGACATTTGGTTATATGGTGTTTTTTAGATGATTAGTAGTAGGGTTTTTAGTATTTGAAAGGGTAGTTTGGTCAACATAATAATTATCATAAAGGATGGGTACATACGCAATATTAAATTTGAGTTGGGTAAATACGCAAATACATTGGTTTGTAGAGGGATATATGCAAAAAGTCCTTACACTTTCTATATGTCAGCACACTTGATCAAATATTTCATCAGATATATGGTACCCATATTTACTAATTCAAACTAACCGCTCACAATAACTTTATCATCTAATTGACTAATTCAAAACAAAATTTCAATATTTATTTTTTCAATTCAATAAACTTCAAAATCTCAGCATTCATATTCCATATCCACGAAACAAAACATCAAACTAAACCACCAACCTATATAGCAACTTAAAAACTAATTACACACGTCAATTTAACAAATTGTCACAAATAGGGTACAGAATGACCCATTTCAACATCGTAACTGATTTAAAAATTATGAACAATCAATTGTGTATTCATAACAAAGGATGCAGATAAACAGATGAACGGATGAGCTTTCGTTGTAAAGTGCAATTTTCACCGTTTCAAATATCAAGTTAGCAGTTTTTCTTACTATTTTAAGTATAAGGATACCACTGAACGAATATTAAAATACCATGAGCAAAAGTTTTCTTATATGACACACCTAAAATCTTGTTCTAGATCCGTCACTACACAAACAAGCTATAGGTGAAACTTGATCAACCATTGATCACCTCATAAGGAGCTTCACCACTCAAACTCCAAATGGGTTGCCATTAGAACACAAACAACCTCCCCCCTCCCCCTCTCCAAAGTTGCCTTTGCCATCAAACTAACCAACTCCCCACCCAAAGTTTATATAACTTTGACCTCATTATATTGCTTCGGGAATAATTTTCCTATTAAACAAAGGAGGTCATCTACTTTAGATTTTGACATCTAATGTTCTTTATATACATCACCTCGTGCAACTTGACAATGAAAGTCAACTATTATTATTATAATAATAATAATAATAATAATAATAATAATAATAATAAGCAATGTGACCATTTGTAATTTTGTATTACACATCAGTTAGCGCTTCAATTCTCACTATATATATATATATACCTTTCAAACGAAAGTTATACTAGCTAGTTCACTTAACTAGTGTTCGATCTAACAATAGTCATCAATGGAGACACACAAGTTAGAGATCATTCTTCACTCGGCAAAGGATCTACACGCCGTCAAACACTTAGGTACCATGGACCCATATGCCAACGTTTGGTTCTCCGGAGGGGGCATGACCTCAGCAATACGTAAAACAACCGTCGCAAAAAATGCCGGTTCTTGTCCTGTCTGGGAGTTTCCGATGGAATTCAACGTCGTTTTTCCAATAAAAGACGACTACATCCTCTTTTGTGAGATCCAACATGACGGGAAGTTGTTTGACCGGAAAATAGGTGAAGTTCAAGTGTCGTTCAAAGATCTTCTCGCCGGAGATGCTTCAAGAAAAAATGCTAGTTACCCTGTGAAGATACAGTCTGGGGAGGTTATGGGGTTAATTTTCCTTTCACATAAATTCGCTGAACCGATCGGAAAAGTTACAAGCCCTTTGCAAACAGAGAAGAAAGAAAGCGAAAGAAAGCGTATTGAGAAAACATCTGGTGATCTGAAAAGTGGTAAGAAAAATGATGCAGTGAAAAAGGAGAAGAAAGAAGGTGAAGGAAAGAGTGGTGACAAAACATCTGGTGATATGAAAAGTGGTAAGAAGAATGATGCTGTGAAAAAGGAGAAGAAAGAAGGTGAAGGAAAGAGTGGTGACAAAACATCTGGTGATATGAAAAGTGGTAAGAAGAATGATGCTGTGAAAAAGGAGAAGAAAGAAGGTGAAGGAAAGAGTGGCGGCAAAACATCTGGTGATCTGAAAAGTGGTAAGAAGAGTGGTGCTGGAAAAAAGGAAAAGAAAGAAGGTGAAGGAAAGAGTGTTGGTAAAACATCTGGTGATATGAAAATTAGTGATAAGAAGAATGGTGATGGAAAAAAGGAGAAGAAAGAAAGTGAAGGAAATAATGGTGGCAAAACATCTGGTGATCTGAAAAGTGGTAAGAAGAGTGATGCTGGAAGAAGAATAGAAAAGAAAGAACGTGAAGGAGAGAGTAGTGGTAAAACATTTGGTGATATGAAAAGTGGTAAGAAGAATGATGTTGGTAAGAGTGGTGACAAAACATCTGGTGATTTGAAAACTAGTACTGGTAAGAAGAATGATGCAGGAAAAAAGAAGGTGGTGGGTAAGAAGAAAAGCAGATTAATGATGAAAAGGATTCCGATATTTGTGGGAACGAAAGTGGCTATTGAAGACGTTATGTCAGTTGGATCAACTTCGGTTTCATTAGCCGTTGGAGATGACCAATATGTAGACGAAGACCATGAGCAAAATAATGAAGATAAACTTGATGATGGTGATGATGATGACGATGACAGGGAAGGTGAAGTTGCCGATGAAGATGATGATGACAACGACGAAGGTGAAGGCGAAGATGTAGATAAAGATGCGAATGTGGATGAAGATGACGACGAATATGATGATGATGATGATGACGATGATGACGACGATGACAGTGATGGTGGTGGTGGTGTTGAAGATGAAGCTGGCGATGACGATGGTGATGGTGAAGGTGATGGTGATGTGGATGATGATGATTGTCATGGTGACGATGACGATGAATGTGAAGTTGCAGATGAAGGTGATGATGACGATGAGGATGACAATGACGACGACAAAGGTGAAGGTGAAGATGTAGATGACGTCGGTGCGGATGTGGATGAAGATGATGATGATGACAATGATGATGATGATAATGATGACGATGATGATGGTGAAGACGATGATGATGGTGAAGACGATGACGATGATGATTATGATGACGATGATGATGATGATGATGATGATGATGATGATGAGAACGACGATGACGATTACGCCAGGGCCAGTGATGATGACGGCGACGACGATGATGATTATGACGATGAAGATGATGATGAATAATCTGAAGAGGGGAACGAGTTTGAGCATTCAAAAGTAGATGTGTTTGGTATTGTTTAGCTTGCTATAGACTATATATTTACTTTTAGATGGAGTTTATGGTTTAATTTTTGCATTCTTGTTTCCTTTGTTTTCTCTTGTAAGAGTGTGTATTTAAAGTTAATGTGACATATATAATGAATTAGATTGAAAATAAATTGAAGTCTGCTTAGTATATTTTGTCATGTGATTTGCTCGATCGTACGTACGTGTTTCTCTCACGAGTCCCTTATATATATATATATATATTCTCTGTACGTTATCCTCTTTCATTAATTCATTTTGTTTAATCCACTGATATGAGCCAAGTTTGAGCGAGATTGGCTAACTAGATCAGAGATCGATCAGGTAAAACTATAGCTTGTAATCACAGAAGCGCAGCCTTGGGGTTAAAAGGATAAAACTCTAACAACCAATTAAAAACATTCAAGTAAAACATTTTTATGTTATTACATGCAGAATCGGAGCATGGGATATTCAACAAGATCGATATTGTGTGGGCATGCATGTCGACTTTACAAGTGACCCTTGGACTACCATATCTCCTCAAGCTAAAGATCTAGTTAGGAAGATGTTGAATTCAGATCCTAATTAAGCAACGTATGACGGCGCTTTGTAAATTGTAAGTACATATATAGAAGTTAAAAAACAGTAAAGTGTTATTTAGTTGGAATTATGTATAATGACTATTTTACCATTTTGAAACATTTAGCTTATGATTCAATGATTCATATTAATTTATCTTTAAACTTTGTATATGTCAGCACACTTGATCAAATATTTCACTACATGCATTGTACCCGTATTTACTAATTCAAACTAATCGATCACAAGAACTTTATCATCTAATTGATTAATTCAAAATCAAAAATCAATATTTATTTTTTCAATTCAATAAACTTCAAAATCCAACAGCATTCATATTCTGTATCCACGAAATAAAACATCAAACTAAACAACTAATTACACACGTCAATTTAACAAATCGCCACAAATCGGGTACAGAATAACCCATTTCAAACATCATAACTGATTTCAAAATTATGAACAATCAATTATGTATTCATATCAAAGGATGCAGATGAATATATGAACAGATAAACTTTCGTTGCAAAGTGCAATTTTCACCAGTTCAAATATCAAGATAGTAGTTTTTCTTACTGTTTTAAATATAAGGATACCACTAGACCTGGCAAAACGGGCGGATCGGGTCGGGTCAGCTGCCCGGGTCAGAACAGGTCCGGGTCAAGATGGGTTATTATAAAAACGGGTCAGAACGGGTTGGGTTAGAACGGGTCCGGGTCAAAGTGGGTTGGGTCAGAACGGGTCGGGTAAAAAAAATCAATTTACAAATAATAAAAATATTTAAACTTCTAAACGCTACCCAAAAACTATTATCCACCTAGAAACAATCTCAAATTAAAAAAATCAAAAACTTTCAATCAAAATCTAACAAAAATTGAATCTTTATGAAGAAACACTTAGAAACCAATAAGGCAAATCACTAATAGTTAAGACACTTAAACCTATTGTTTAAAAAACGGAATCATAAAAGTAACGGAATTATAAAAATAACAAAAGTTAAGACACTTAAACCTATTGTTTAAAAAAACGGAATCATAAAAACTACTAAAACCTACTATTCTCTCCCTTCACAAACCCGCCGAGATCAACGTCTTGATTCTTATTCAACTCCACACACTGCTCTTTCACATGACAATTCACTAAACCCTTTCCCCCAATTCCGAATCATTTTCCTCAGCCAACCCCAAATTCAAACCATGTACCCCATGATTAAACTTCAAATTATCAACACAATCACTAACAATGTTCTCATTCTTACTACTAATCTCACTCAAATTAACAGCTACATTACCAATCGAAGAAGAAAAATGATTTTGATTATCTGAATTCAAGGCGAGAACCACCTTACGTTTCTTATTAGACATCGATTGATCGGGATGAACATGAACATCTAAATCTAAATCCACAAGAGCAGTCAACTCCGACAAATCAATTAACATGCTAATAAAGTAAGAATCACACATACTAACTTGCAACAGAGACGAACTTGAAGCACAAAAACATCAGAATAAGCGCACAAAATCATCAGAACTGTTACGCTTCCAACAAGCTTGATTTAATCACGCAAACAATCGCCGTCCAGTTTTACGTTTTAACAGTCGGAGTTTTAGGGTTCACCGGAGACGAATGTGGTGAATCGATTGAAACCTAACCCTCGCCGGAGATGAAGAAGGTTCGCCGGAGACGAATGAGATGAGTCGAACTTGTATAGTTGTATGTTTGAGTCGGCTGATGAACTTGTATGTTCGCCGGAGACAAATTTTGTATGCTTGACCCAAAACCCTAAACTCGTTCTTGCTTTAGTCGGCTGAATGGCTGATGATTTGTATGTTTGACCCGTTATGACCCGTAGAGTTTTTTAACAACCCATTTTGACCCGTGAGTTTTTTTCTACAGCCCACTCGGTCGAATTTTAACCCACTAATGGTTTTTAAAAGGCCCAAACTGACTCAACATGAAACAAAAATTAACCCAAAATAACCTAAAACCACTATTATGGGTCAATTTTGCCAGGCCTAGATACCACTGAACGAATATTAAAATACCATGAGCAAAAGTTTTCTTATATGACACACCTAAAATTTTGTTCTAGATCCGTCACTACACAAACCCGCTATAGGTGGAACTTGATCGACCATTGATTGCCTAATATGGAGCTTCATCACTCAACCTCCAAATGGGTTGCCATTAGAACACAAACAAACCCCACCCCCCTCTCCCAACCCCAAAGTTTTGCCATCAAATTAACAAACTCCGCACACGGTTTAGTTAACTCCAAATGACTTTGTCCTTACATCCTCCAAGTGATTCAACCCCACCCAAAATTTATAGAACTTTGACCTCTCATAATATTGCTTTCGGGAATAATTTTCCTATTAAACAAAGGAGGTCATCTACTTTTGATTCTGACATCTAATGTTCTTTATATACATCACCTCGTGCAACTTGACAATGAAAGTCAACTATTATAATAATAATAATAATAATAAGCAATGTGACCATTTGTAATTTTGTATTACACATCAGTTAGTGCTTCAATTCTCACTATATATATGTACATTCCAGACATAAGTTATCCTAGTTCAATTACTAGTGTTCTAACAATAGTCATCAATGGAGACACATAAGTTAGAGATCATTCTTCACTCGGCAAAGGATCTACACGTCGACAAACACTTAGGTACCATGGACCCATATGCCAACGTTTGGTTCTCCGGAGGGGGCATGACCTCAGCAGTACGTAAAACAACCGTCGCAAAAAATGCCAATTCTTGTCCTGTCTGGGAGTTTCCGATGGAATTCAACGTCGTTTTTCCAATAAAAGATGACTACATCCTCTTCTGCGAGATCCAACATGAACGAAAGTTGTTAGACCGGAAAATAGGTGAAGTTCAAGTGTCGTTCAAAGATCTTCTCGCCGGAGACGCTTCAAGAAAAAATGTTAGTTACCCTGTGAAGATACAGTCCGGGGAGGTTAAGGGGTTTATTGTCCTTTCACATAAATTCGCAGAACCGATCGGCAAAGTTACAAGCCCGTTGCAAACGAAGAAGAAAGAAAGTGAAACATCTGGTGATCTGAAAAGTGGTAAGAAGAATGATGCTGTGAAAAAGGAGAAGAAAGAACGTGAAGGAAAAAGTGGTGGCAAAACATTTAGTGATCTGAAAAGTGGTAAAAAGAAAGAACGTGAAGAAAAGAGTGGTGGCAAAACATCTGGTGATATCAAAAGTGGTAAGAAGAATGGTGATGGAAAAAAGAAAATGACGGGTAAGAAAAACGGTGAGATGATTAAAAGGATCGCGAAAAGTATGGGAAAGAAAGTGGCTACTGAAGCTATTATGTTAGCTGCGGTTTAATTTGTCGTTGGAGATGGAGTAATGGTAGACGATGACCAAGAACAAAATAATGAAGATCAATTAAGTTGATGATGAAGGTCAAGATGAAGATGCATGATGATGATGAATATGAATAATATGAAGAGGGGAACGAGTTTGAGTATTCAAAGGATGTGTTTGTTTAGCTTGCTAGCTATAAGTTATATGCTAGCTTTTAGGCTTTATGGTTTAATTTTTGCATTCGTTTCTCTTGTAAGAGCTTGTATGAGTGTTTATTGTACTGAAGGTCATGTTACATAATGGGTTGGATTGAAAATAAATTAAACTTGGTTTAGTATATAAAATTCTCATCATATCCTTTAGCTTTATTCTAAATTTGTTCACATAATATAACATCAAGGATGACTAGTATTATTATTTTTAAATGAAAATGTGACAACTATTACAAACTATGAATATAAATGATAACTTTTACTATTTTTTTTAGTCTAGGATGAAAAATACAATTAACTACATATATAATTTACATAAACAACCCCTAAAATATTTGAAGACCAAAGTATCATTGCATTTAGTTAACAATATGTTACGGGCCAAAACAGTTAAAAAACAAACCATTAGGGACTAATATATTAAAAGTTTTATTTTTAGACCAAAAAGGTTAAACATCTCAAATCACAGGGGCTAAAATAGTAATTTACTCTTGATAATAATATGACCGATTTGAATCTTCATCTAGATATAATTACATAAAACACACGATGAATTTGAAATGTTTCGTTTTAATAAAACCACCTTTGATGGAATACGATCCGTGATCGGTCTACACGTGAATATGTTTATCTTTTACAGAACCCATTTTGACCATGTGAAATTGCAAGAAGAAGAGGGGAGTAACAAATCTTGTTTAGTCTTCCTTGTTGCTTTCGTATCAAAACCCCCTAGATACCCGGTCTTGATAATCGAACTAGAGGAGAACGATTTCTAACCCGGGAAGTATGAAGAGCCGAGATATATATAAACCTCCAAGTCCATCTACATAACAAATCTTTATCTGAAACCTTATGAAACCAATGTATGCCCCACCATTTGCTTTAGAAGCTAAAATTTTATCCTAAGAAACCCAACAAACTTATTTTCAAGTCCGATATACCCTAACAAAAACATCTTCTGATCCTTTCATGAGAGTTAATAACATTTGATGGAGCTCTAAAAATAAGGGCATGTAATAAATCGGTAAGCTCCCACGAACCGCTTTTAAAAGAGTTAACATTTAATCCCACTTTCATCTTAATTTCTTCTCATCTATGCAACATCATCACTCTTGTTATATTTTCCCCAATCTTTTCATCTAAATAACAATGTTTTCACTTAATTTTTCCAGTTACACATTAGAGTATTTTGATCATTTTACATCTAAAAGACCATTATTATAAAATTACTAATATTATTATTATATTATTATGCAACATCACTCTTGGTCATTAACTTTCTCGAGCCCTCGATCAAATCTTTCTGAATGAACCTGTAACCTAACGTACATAAAGGACAATATGCACGCCTGAGTAAAATTTGCTTTTACTCAGCGGAACAAAACTATACAATATATAATTCTTATTATAACTATCAGTCAATACATACGTACACATTCAATAATTCACATTCACTAGACACTGTTAGGTGCATTCACATTCACTTGGTCAATTCATCACATTCAATCGACACCATATTCGGTGTATCACATAATCACATTCACTTGATCAATTCGTCACACTCACTAGACATTGTTCGGTGCGTCAATTGTTTAATAGATCTATATATCTATCTATATATATATAGTGAGGTTCACCTACAAAGTATTAGAAATTTAAGAAGGCTACAAAGACACAATGCAAGTAAAATAGACACAATGACGGTTTAAAAAATTTATTAAAAAATCTAAATCGAATTTCATAAAAGTGGCTCGAAGACTTTGTTCCCCTCTTTGTCCTCCTTAAAAAAATAAAACGAAAAATAAAAAAATAAAAAATTACCGTTTTCATTGTGTCTAATTTATCTTCATTGTGTCATAAATTTATATTAGACACAATGAAAAAAAAATTAGACACAATGAAAACATTAATTTTTTTTATTTTTGTTTAACTTTTTTTTGATAGAAGACAACAAGGGGAACAAGGTCTCCGAGCTATTTTTTAAAAATTCGATTTAGATTTTTTTAATAAATTTTTTTAACCGTCATTGTATCTATTTTTACTTGCATTGTGTCTTTGTAGCCTTCTTAGATTTCCAACGTTTATAAGATAACTCTCCCTATATATATATATATGGAAATATGGTAACTTCATTTGAGAACTCGTTTTTTGGAAAGAACTAAGTGAGAACCGCTCTAACTGTTATATTTTTTATTATATAATTTGACAAAAATCCTTGTAAACTTACTAATTTTAGAACTTATTTATAAAAAATATGATTTGTAAAGTTTTTTTGAAATGCATATATGCACCCAGATTATATCTGCAAATATGCATATGTTTAGTTTTTAATAAAAAATCAAGAAGAGATGTGATAAAATTCAAGAAACAATGATACAATACTAATAAATCATATTCTTTTTACATTGCCATTGTTATTGAAGCAATATGTGCACATCTTATATGGTTCTTACTGGTTCTTTCCAAACATATGGTTCTCATTTGAAAGTAAAACTATATATATATATATAGGAGGAGGTTCATTTGAGAAGACATAAATATTGCAAGAAGAAAAAGAATAAATTTCAACCACTAGATCATCTTATTAACGGTTTAGATGATTTGATGGCATTTTGGTAAATAAATAATAATGAAAGGAGAATTAATTAAGACAAAAGGGTATTAATGACATTTACATTAATACTTTCTCTCTCATACATTAACATCATTTAATACAACAATTAATGTTTTGAGTCCTTATTTAATTTTAACATGGATCATATTAATATGTGCAAGACAATATATGTTTCAAGTATATGTGTAGGTTATGCGTTAACATGTTTTAGATGTGTAAGGAACGTGTTTTATATGTGTATGATATATATTTTGTTATGTGTAGGTAACGTGTTTTATATATGTGTATGATATATTTGTTATGTGTAGGGTATGTGTTGAAGTACATGAATTCTTGAGCACCTCTACGTATACAATACCTACATATGTTTAGTTTTTTTTAGAACGACACATATTTTAAAGTTTAATGTAATTATGTATGCATTATATAGGTACCTACATATGGTACGCACTTATATGTAGGTTCTAAATTATTCACGAATGTGAACTAGTGTGTTTTTTTTATATGTGTAGGATATATATCGCTATGTGTAGCATATGTTTCATTATACGTACGACTAGTTTTAAGTAATTAATCTAGAAATATTGATATATAATTTTTAATGTTGAGTATAATACTTGATTGTTTTAATTAAATAATTAGGAAAGAGAAATATTTAATTGAGTTGATAATAATTAAATTAAGTGAACATTAATTAATTAGAAAGATAAAGTCATCTTTACAATTATACCCTTTTCATTTAATTAATACATTTAAAGATTGAATAAAAATGAGTGATCAAGATTATTTCTTTTTCTTCTTGCAATATTTAGTCTTCTTAAAAGAACATCCCCATATATATATATGGGAGGGATCAAATGAGAACTCCATATTAAGTTGAGAACTTGAGAACTCCCAAAAGACAAGGGATGGAATTTTAAAGTGGAGGGGCAAACTTGAACTTTAAATATATAAATCTTTAAACATTTCTATCTTTTGCATACGTTAAGTTTTTAAATTTTTTTTCGCACCATTGGATCAAGAATTTTAGTATCTTTCATTTGAGTATAAATAACGTTATAAAAAAATAAAAATTTCTCGTTTTTTTAATTTCAATACTTCATATATGTAGTATACGATATTATATGTTTTTAAGTTTGGGAAAATGAATATGGTGTTGTTATGCATCTAAATTACATGACAAACCATCAAAACTACGTACTTTGATAAAATAACAAAAGTTCCCTTATATTGATTTCGATTATACCATAACAAAAAACAACACCGTCATGCCTTAGTTCTAAATTTGGATTTTTCTCATATGATCGTATTCACATTGCTAGCAAATACTTGGTCCACGTTATGTGATGTGGTATGAATATGTGCAGCATGAGCATATCACAATACCAATTATAATAGTCATGTTATGTTAATCTGTTTGTTGGAATTGAAAAGCCAAATTGGTGTACAATCAAATTTTAAAGGACAAGTAATTTTTTATTAAAATGAATGATGATTATTGAGTAAATGGGAAAGAGAATATTATGATCTAAGTGGAGAAGGTCGGTTCGTCCATTAAATAGAATAAAGATCAACGAGTTAGTTTTCTAATAAAAATTAATTTAACTTATTTTATGAAAGCTAGGTAGTTTTAATGGTTTTACGTGTAACTTATGTGCATAACATCACCGTATTGACTATCCTCTTTTAACGTTTATAGTATTGCATATATGTAGTATCGTATACTACATATATGTAGTATCGTATACTACATATATGTAGTATCATACTACTACATATATGTAGTATATGCAATATTGATGCATTGTTATCTTATAGTTTGAATTTCAGGTTTATTTTATTTTGTTATTATATTTATCTTTAATTTATTAGTTTATTATTATCTTTATGTTTAGACATAGTATAAGTATTGGTTTTGTTTTCATTTGTAATAAGTTTTTTTATATGGAATATTATGAACTTTGTTTACGGTCATTTGAGATCGTATGTACACTTTAAATAATTATTAAAATCCCGAGCTATTTGGCCGCTTCAAAAAATGCATCAAGTACAGTGATACTACATATATGTAGTATCGAAAAAACGAAAATGTGATTTTTAAATTTTTTTAATATAAATAAGGTATGGAAAAGTTAGTAACGTTTAGAGAAAAATATAATCAAGTACGAATTCGCAATATTACATATATGCAGTATGGAAATTAAAAAAACGAGAAAAAAAATATTTTTTATAATGTTATTTATACTCAAATGAAAGATAAACAAATTCTTGATCTAATGGTGTAATTTTTTTTAAATAATATTAACGTATGCAAAAGATAGAAATATTTTAAGATTTTTATATTTAAAGTTCCAATTTTACCCTTCCTCTTTAAAATTCCATCCCTTGTATTTTTGGTAGTTCTCTAGTTCTCAACTTAAAATGAGTTCTCAATTGAACCCTACCCTATATATATATATATATATATATATATATATATATATATATATATATATATATAATTGCACTTTGTTCACGTAAGCATTTATATACGAAATTGGATTTCCGACTACGAAGTAATGGAAACCCAAATCCGTACACATAAGCTAACAAATGCCGGACAATAAGTAATAGTATAGAGTGTCCGTACCTTAAATTGTAAACTTGATCTCGTATAATTATATTCTCTCTAAACTTGTAAACTTAAATGCAAGATCATATGTGTTTATATAGACTAATTTCATAAGAGCGTGAGATCATAACATTGTGAATTTGTGAGATGTATCTCTATTATTCTTGATGATCTCTTTAAGAAGAGAGAAACACTAAAAAATATATATAGAAAAATAAACGGTCGTAACAAACTATAACTTTCTAAGTTCTATCGATCCAATACTAATCTATCTAATAATTCAAAGTTTTAGGGGGCAATTTTTGAGGGGAAAATATTTGATCTATAATAGGAATTTTAGGAGGAAATTGAGTGAAGTTTATCATCATGCATAAGTTTGATGGAACCATATACTTAAATATTAAAAATTTATAAATACTTAAACATGATTATAAATTCATTATATATTAACCTGTGTGTACACACGGGCATTAAACCTAGTACTAAATAAATTACAAATACCGTTTTATATCATTTAAATTGGGTTCAATTAGATTTCAAATTTCATTTATCTAATGCATGCTATGTGTATGTTAAAACTAAATAATATTAGCAGATATATATTGAAGTATTTTAGTAATAGATTTAAAGTTATTTGATATTATCTTTAGCCTATTTATGTGGTGTACTCGTAACCTTATTTAAAGGGATTTCATTATTGAGAATGCAAGCAATTATCAATACCATAAACATTTTTATGGTATCAGAGCCTAAAACCCAAAAATCTCATATTCATTGATTTCGATCAACAACAGCAATACATCAAACCTAATTCTACTTTGTTTGTTTTTTAATCTTCTATGATTTCTTGGTCTACGAACTAACAAACAAAAAGAAAAGGGAAATTGGCAAAGAAGAAAAAGGTGGATCAAGGTTTTGATTAAAACAAAAACGGCGGAAAGAACAAAGAACAAGAAAGAAAAGAAATAAGGTGGGTCAAGGTTTCTTTCAAAGAAAGAAGGAATTGAGCGACGAAGATAAAGGAAAATAATATATGAATCAAAGTATGAATAAACCATCCCAAAATAATCAAAACAACTACAGCAATAATTCACATCAACCATGGACCCCACCAGTCTCCCCATATCCCACGACAATAGTTCCACCTAATCAACATAATGGGCCACCTCGTTGGACACAACAACAAGCCCAACACCCTGGATCAACTTCACAACAACAGCAGGTTAACTATGCTTCTGGAGCATGTCCGTCAGTTGGCCCAGTCTGGCAACAGCCGCACGCACATCCATCAGGCCCACCGGAAGGTTTTTCAGGCTATACGGAATATAACACATCAGATCTCGCCCAAGCCATGCAACAAGCAAATCTGACATCTCAAGATCCAAATTGGTATATGGACACCGGAGCCTCATCACATCTTACCAATGACCCAGGTAAAATTTTCACACCTTTGTCATCTTCACCTGTAAAATCTATCTTTGTTGGTAATGGCAAAACTATACCAATTAAAGGATCTGGCCACAACCACCATACCACACCCAACCGTACTTACCTTCTTAAAAACATTTTCCTCACACCCGATATTATTAAAAATCTTTTGTCTGTCCGCAAATTTACCATTGATAATCAAGTCATTGTAGCTTTCGATCCTTTTGGTTTTTCTGTGAATGATCTCAAGACAGGGGCTCTCCTTTCACGTCACAATAGTTCCGGGGAGCTATATCCGTTCACCACATCATCCGCACCATACGCTTTTGTCACCGCCAACAACGATCAATGGCATAATCGTTTAGGCCATCCGGGGGAATCTGTTTTACATTTATTACGTTCTCGTTCAATTATTCCTTGTAACAGAACCTCGGTTTCGTCTTTATGTAACTCGTGTCAAATTGCAAAAAATAAAAGATTACCTTTCTATAATTCTACATCTGTCACGTTTAGACCATTTGACATTATCCATTGTGATTTGTGGACATCACCAGTACCAAGTAAATCGGGTTTTAAATATTATATGGTTCTTATTGACAATTACACTCATTTCGTCTGGGTCTATCCATTAAAGTTTAAATCAGAAACATTCACCAATTTCGTAAAATTTCACCGTTACATTCGTACTCAATTTAATTGTAAAATAAAAACTTTCCAATGTGACATGGGGGGAGAATTTGATAATCATAATTTTAAATCCTTCGCTGAAAAACATGGCTTTGCTTTTCGTTTTTCTTGCCCTCAAACATCCCAACAAAATGGTAGGGCGGAACGCATGATTAGACGCCTTAATGACATCATCCGCACTCTCCTATCGCATGCACACCTACCCCCCACCTTTTGGGTCGAAGCCCTTCATACCGCAACTTATCTCCACAATATTTTACCAACCAAACGCCTCAACCTATCCACACCCCATTACGCCTTGTATCTTTGTACCCGTCCTATGAACACCTACGTGTTTTTGGTTGTGCATGCTACCCGAACACCTCCGCCACCATACCACACAAACTCCACCCTCGTTCGATTCGGTGCATTTTTCTTGGATACCCACCCGACCATCGTGGCTATCGATGTTATGACCCTTCTTCCGGTCGCGTTCTTATTTCACGCCATGTTATTTTTGATGAAAATTCATTTCCATATCCCAACTCCACTTCACCAAACACATACCAATTTTTGGACGACTCGTCCTTCCATCTACAGTACCCTAACCAATCTTTTCCTCAATCTCCACCACAACCAAATGGCCCAAATCAGCCACCTCCATCAACCTGCCCAACCACCCAACCATCTCAACAAACCTCACAGCCCAATCCGCAACAATCTCCATCAAACGACCCAATAGTCCAATCGTCACCTACCATTCCACCACCCCCATCCCATGGCCCAACACTCCACTCACAGTCTACAACGCAATCATCACAACCCAACCAAATAAACAACCCCCCTACACAACCTGTAGCTCAATCCACCACCCCTATTCCAACCGCACATCCCACTCCACACCCAATGACCACTCGTTCTCGTGCCGGTATTTCAAAACCTACCTCTCGTTTAAACCTACACACTACCACCATTTCCCCGGTACCCACCAACTATCACAACGCCCGGTCGGATCCTAATTGGTTTGATGCAATGACCAATGAATTTAGAGCTTTACAGGTTAATGACACGTGGGAATTAGTTCCAAGACCGTCTAACCAGCCGATTATTCGTTGCATGTGGTTATTTAAACATAAATTTAAGTCGGATGGTAATCTTGAACGGTACAAGGCACGATTGGTGGTGAATGGTAAATCTCAAACGGTGGGAATTGATTGTGATGACACCTTTAGTCCAGTTGTCAAACCAGCTACCATCCGGACGGTTTTGAGCATTGCAATGTCACGGTCTTGGCCTATTCATCAGTTGGATGTTAAAAATGCTTTTCTACATGGGGATCTTAAAGAAACGGTTTTCATGCACCAGCCACCTGGCTTTGTTGATCCGCAACGCCCGTCTCATGTATGTCGGCTCAAAAAGTCTCTTTATGGTTTGAAACAGGCACCACGGGCTTGGTATATGCGGTTTTATAATTACATCATCTCTAATGGGTTTCGTCGTAGCACTTCTGACAATTCATTATTTATATATAATCATGGCGCGGATCAAGCATATCTACTTTTATACGTTGATGACATAGTTGTCACGGCTTCGAATTCTCGATTGCTGACAACTATTATTACCACTCTTTCACGCGAGTTTGCCATGACCGACTTGGGTGAGTTGCATCATTTTTTGGGAGTTACCGCCACTCGGAGCAACAAAGGTTTGTTTCTATCTCAGTCATCATATACCAAGGATATTTTGCATCGGGCTAGTATGACGAACTGTAAACCGTGTGCTACACCAGTTGATACTGCATCTAAACTTAGTGCCACTGATGGGGCGCTTTTACCAGACGGTACACTCTATCGTACTCTTGCTGGCGCGTTACAATACCTCACGTTCACTAGACCGGACATCACTTATGCGGTTCAACAAGTTTGTTTATTTATGCATGCCCCGCGTGAGTCCCACTTTGCATTCATGAAGCGCATTTTGCGGTATTTGAGTGGTACAATTGATTTTGGTATTTGGCTAGTTCCGTCACAATTGACGTCACTTACGGCTTATTCGGACGCCGATTGGGGTGGTTGTCCGGACTCAAGACGCTCTACCTCAGGGTATTGTGTTTTTTTTGGGGGATAATTTGTTGTCTTGGTCATCCAAACGACAACCAACGATTTCTAGGTCTAGCGCTGAAGCCGAATATAGATGTGTTGCTAATGCTGTAGCTGAAACCACTTGGTTACGAAACTTATTATTTGAATTGCACGTTCCTTTACGCCAGGCTACTATTGTTTATTGTGACAATGTTTCAGCGGTTTATCTATCTCATAATCTGGTTCAACATCAACGTACCAAGCATGTCGAGATAGATATTCACTTTGTTCGTGAAAAGGTTCAGATGGGCCATATTCGGGTTCTTCATGTGCCGTCGTTTGCTCAATATGCTGATATCTTCACCAAAGGTTTACCTAAACACTTGTTTCGTGAATTTCGAGATAGTCTTCGCGTTCGTTCTACTGCTGCTGCGACTACGGGAGAGTATTAGCAGATATATATTGAAGTATTTTAGTAATAGATTTAAAGTTATTTGATATTATCTTTAGCCTATTTATGTGGTGTACTCGTAACCTTATTTAAAGGGATTTCATTATTGAGAATGCAAGCAATTATCAATACCATAAACACTTTTAAATAAATGTTAATTATAATTTCCAAATATCTCATTGTCTCGCTTAAAATATTGACTTGTAAATCTAGAGTTAGTTAATTAATAATTATAAATCTAAGTTAGTTTATTAATAATTATAAAACATACAAATTAAAAATTTCCGGTTAGTTCATGTAAAAATGAAATCGATTATTACAAGATCCACCTTGTAGATTTCAGTTTCTAAACAGGTTAATAACTACAATAATCAGTGCGATTGATCATGAATTGAACATAAACTAAATCAATCGTTACAGATTGTGAGTTTGTGTGTTCGAACATAAATTGAACATAAACTGAACTAATCAATTAATACTTACAGATGGAAAACGTTGAAAGCAGTTGTAGAAATTGTGTATCTTGATGATACGAATGACTACAGAGTAACCAACGGAGAAAAAAAAATCAAAGTTCAACAGAAAGCTTAAAGGGTTTGATGATGGATAGTGATGATGGACGATAGGGGAGAGATGATGGTGGCAGTGCTGGTTGTCATTGGCGGTGGTGTGGTGTTACTTGAAAGTAACCAAACTGCAGTAATTGAACAAATCTTTCACTAGAAACTAAATTACTTTTATTTTATTCAAGTTGATTAAACTCTAGTACAATGAACTTTAAATAGACGAGTTATCTTAATAATACTAGGAAACTAAAACCAATAAACTAGGAACAAAACAATACCTATACTAGTTAGACTCTAATTCAAACTAGGAATTCAAAAGTCAACATAATACGAAACCTAAACCGACTCAAACGTAATAAAACAAATATTTATTTAATGTTTCGTTTAGGCCCTTCAACTTGCGATCTAGCTAATATCTTCTAGTTTAATACTCCCTCTCGATATCAGCTTTTTCAAGACTCCCTCTCAATTGTGACTTGTTTCACCTTTGTCTCGTATGCCCAAAAGTACTCGAACTTCTTTAACTTTGACCCTTGGACGTGTGTTGAACATTATACCCGCACTTTACTTTTCTTGGGTTATATGTAACACTATCTTTTCTTCGACTTCAAGACCAAACATCTTGGTTTTCATGACACTTTGTCCATTCAAGATTGAGTCACTAGTCCACACATCCCTGTTCTAGTAGACACACTACCTTTATTGACATCTTTGGTTCCGACAATAATATCATAGCCTTTTGTGATCACAATACCACTGCGAGCCACCTTAGAACCGCTATCGTTTGTATTCGTCACCACACAGAAGTTACTAACTTGTACATCACTTTTGGTCTCCCATTCTGCCATGGTTTCAGATTTTTTTTTACGATCTTGTTTTTCCTTATCTTATGGTATGACAATCCTTAAGATGTTACCAGCGCCCTTCTCCTTCTATTTTGATCGGATTCTTCTTTCTTCGATCGAGCTACTTGTGTTTGTGTTTCTTCTTAGCCTGCATGCAAACACGACACGGGTGGTTGATCGCTACAAGAGCCTGAAATCGTTTTCTGGCTCTTATACTTTGTTAACCGCAAGACTAGTTTTCACAAGTGATTCAAAATAATTATTCTCAAACTTGACAAACAAGTTTATCCCCCTTTGTTGCTGCGTCTGACTTTGTATGAACACACACCCACCACAGACCCTTAAACAAATAAAATAACAAAGCTAGGCACAGTAAAATTAATTTGAATCACAAATTATAAGTGAGCAAAGTCATGTGCACTCAAACTTGTAGCTCGATCTACGTTTTTTTCTTCTTGCTTACTGATTTGCGTTATGCAACCAATCACCACAACCAATATTACTTGAAGATACACTTCTTTATCTTTGCTTGCTGGTTTGAACGTTAAACTTGAAATCACACAATACTCAAGGGAAACTTGCTTCTGCCTTGTATTGTTAAACGTAATTTTCTTGAATTTAATCTGCGATTGAAAATTAGAAACTGGCCTTGTGCTCTCGGAATATTTTCTTTCTGCAATTTCAATCGGAATCGTGCCTCCGATGCAATCGGAAACTTGCTTACTGCAATTGCAATCGGAATTGGGCTCGGAAACTTCAAGCGGACCAATTTACTTCGCCAATCACAACCTTTATCACAAAACTTACGATTGCAATTGGAGACTAGATAAAACTGCAACTGAAATCGAAAACAAGGAATCGGCGATTTCAATTGGATACTCGAACCCTCTCTAGACGGCGACACTGGATCGGTTTCTTTTACTTTTTTCGATCGTTTTCTACTCTGGTTCTAGAGTTGGCTCTGATGCCACTTGTTGAACTTGAAAGTAACCAAACTGCAGTAATCGAACAAATCTTTCACTGGAAACTAAATTACTTTTATTCAAATTGATTAAACTCTAATACAATGAACTTTAAATAGACGAGCTATCCTAATAATACTAAGAAACTAAAACCAATAAACTAGGAACAAAACAATACATATACTAGTTAGACTCTAACTCAAACTAGGAATTCAAAAGTCAACATAATACGAAACCTAAACCGACTCAAACGTAATAAAACAAATATTTATTTAATGTTTCGTTTAGGCCCTTCAACTTGCGATCTAGCTAATATCGTCTAGTCTAATATGTGGGGGTAGGAGAGGTGGTGGCGGTGGAGGAGATGGTGGTGATTTTGTTTAGATTTTGATGGTGGGGTGGTGGTGATCATGATGATGATAATAATAATTAAAATAATGTTAAAATGCTAGTCTTTTATGGATAAAATGACTAAAGTACCCTCATGTGCATTGCACATGAGGGAAGTTAACTGGAAAAGTTAACAGTCGTTACCAAAAGACCTAAAAATATTAAAAAAATTTAAATAAAGTACAACCAGTATAAAAATTTAAAATAAAAACACATAATGTAACTTATTATAAAGGTAAAAAAAAATAATTTACTCGTATTTTATCTATTCTGCCTTAGCCTCCAAGTCAAATCAAACAACACGTTGACTTCAAAAAATAATTCATATATCTACCTAGAATATATAATAATAACCCAAATAACTCTTGGACCTAGCTAGTTAGGAATTATCCAACAACTTTCCAGTCAAGTTTCACTCCTTCATACATGAAGTAACAATATTAAACCCAACAGTGTTAACTGCCAACTTTTCACAACCAGCTCACATAACATAACCTTTTCCGACCATCCATAAGTTTCTTCGATCAAATCTTTATCTGTTAATCGCGTTTCCATGTTGATTTTTTCGTCACGAGAGTTAAAACCAGCATTAGTTGATGTTCCATCTCCCAAAACACGAGGACGTAAATTCACGACACCTTCAGTTTTAAATGTGACAAAGAAGTAGCGACCGAAATTAACTACATTGGTGATGTTGCGATTGTTATAAGGCAACCCATCATGTTCGAGTAGTAAAACCGAGTAGTTGGTTGATAGGGTGGAGGCAAATGGGACGCCGTCGGTATCTCCTCCAATAAGGATGTAGTCAAAGAATGAGTCCTTAGGAGCTTGTGTTGCTTCATGTATAAAGGTATAGTTTGGAGCTACAAAACCATAAAAAAAAAACACAAAATTTACCTTATTAAACTTGTCATTTTCTCCTTGATCATTAAAAGGTGTCACTACTAAAAAACAGAAATAATGAACATTCGGACAGTACACTAGAAAGATAGAATGTGCATACTTAAATCCGCAAGACCAAAATCGAATAAGAAGAAAACGAAAACAAGAGCAACCATGGTCATTCTCCATGATCTATACACCATCATGTTACGTGGTTGACGATCTATCGAGAGCTTTATCAAGAACTTGAGATTGTTTTAACTAGTTTCCTGATGATTTGTGTGTATGTATGATATGAAAACTAGATGAAATTAATTCAAGGTATTTGTATAAATTAAGGTTGGTTGCCTGTTGTATTAGATTATAAGACCATGAGTTGTTATGCCATAAGGTATCAATGAAATAATTAATATTTATCGAAATTAAAAGAGTTGACATCTTGAGGTTCATAATGTACGTTATGAACAAATTATATTTTCTACTACCTAATTAATCATATTCTTTTTGCTTATACTATAATTTGACCGTGCGGAAGAGTTTGTGTGTAAGATCCCACATCGGTGGGGAGGAGAACTAAGCACTGCTTTATAAGCAGGGGCGGACCCACTTTAGTGGGTTGGGGGGCGCCCGCTCCCCCTGCGAAATTTTTTTTTTTTGGTTTTTATATGTTAAATTCTCGATCGACCCCCGTAAAATTTAACCCTCGACCCCCATACAGGCTTGAAAACTTAGTTTAATGCCCAGTTAGTAGCCTATATGAAACACATAATATTTAACAATGGATTGAGTTATATTATGGTTAGAAGATAGTAATATATATTTATTTATATTGTCATATATAGTCAATCATTATGCTATTGTAACCTTAAGTGTTTCACCATTGCACAAACCATCAATATAGTTGATGATTTGGATGGTCATGAGTACAAAAAGGAAATATATAAATAAATTAACTATTTTTGCTAAGTAATCAATCGAGAAGTGATGAATGGTGGAAAAATTAGTTGTAGAACCAATGTTCACAACATCACCATTTTTATACCATAACACAAGTTTTCCAACATAATATTGTTTGGAAACATGGTTTGGTTTCATTAACTTCTTATTTGTAGATTAGTGACTTAAAAAAGATGTATAATAGAGGCATATGAAGTTTAAGAAACAAAATAAAAGATTTATTTTATATAGTTTGAGAAAAACAATCCTAACTCGAACCTCAAAATGGTGATTTACCAAACTCTATTTACCTTAGTAAATACATGGTAAAGTTATAGAGGATGTTTCAAGTATTTAGGAATAAAAATGAAAGAAAGAATAAAAAACTCACAAGTTGTTGTTGAAAATTTGTTGAAAAAAAGATGAAATTTGAGAGAGAGTTTGAAAGATGAAAATTTGTAGAAATTCTTAAATAGATTGAGAGAGTTTGAGAGAGAGTTTAGATGATGAAAGTGATTAGAGAAATTTGGTTTGGTATTTATAGATAAAAATTAGGGTTAGACATTAAATAAGTTAGTTGAGTGGAGGGAATGAAAATTTTTAGTTTTAAATAAGTGGAGGTAAAATGAAATTTTTTAAATTTTGACCCATCAAATTTAGTTGTTGTCATTTTTTAATTTAACCCGACCCGGTTCGACCCGAACCGAATCGAACCGGATTGAAAAAAATATTATATATCGATACTTAAACGATTACTACCAAATTTCCGACCCCCATGAAAAAAAATCCTGGGTACGCCACTGTTTATAAGAGTGTGGTAACCTCCCCTACCATGACGCGTTTTAACACCGTGAGGGGCGGCGCCTGAGGGCGTTCCGGCTGCCAAAGCGGACAATATCATGGTGCGACGGGCGGGGATGTTACAGATGGTATCAGAGCCAGTCGTCGGCCGATGTGCCAGCGAGGACGCTGGTCCTCCAAGGGGGGTGGATTGTAAGATCCCACATCGGTGGGGAGGAGAACTAAGCACTGCTTTATAAGAGTGTGGTAACCTCCCCTACCATGACGCGTTTTAACACCGTGAGGGGCGGCGCCTGAGGGCGTTCCGGCTGCCAAAGCGGACAATATCATGGTGCGACGGGCTGGGATGTTACATTGTGGGTCTGATTTTTTTAGGTAAATTGGCTAAAAATAATCCCAACTAACACCTATTGGCCGAGAATAATCCCAACTCAGTTTATTCCCTCCAGTGGTCCCAAATCCAACTTTTTTGGCCTCCAGTGGTCCGCCGTTAAGTGCACTTAACGGCCGTTAACTTTTTTTTGATTTTTTTTGAATTTCAGAACAAGGTTTTATGGATATTGATCGGGAGGAGTATACGATTCAATTGATGTAAATCTTACTTCGAACTGGGGTTTCAAACGACAAAACGGTTTTCAATCGGGTGTTTAAAACCTAACTGTGCTTTAACCGAATATCAAAATTAAACCATTTGGAGCAACAATTGGAAGTAAGGTTTACATCAACTGACTCGTATTCTCATCCCGATCAAAATCCCTAAAATATTTGTTTGAAATTCGAAAAAAATAGAAAAAAAGTTAACGGCCGTTAAGTGTACTTAACGGCGGACCACTGTAGGCCAAAAAAGTTGGATTTGGGACCACTGGAGGAAATAAACTGAGTTAGGATTATTTTCGGCCAATAGGTGTTAGTTTGGATTATTTTAGGCCAATTTGCCATTTTTTTAAGAGCAACAACTAGAATTATTTCTAGACGAAATTTGCCTTGACAAAGTTAGAACCACAATCTTTTTGTAGTGATTGTAATTCATCAAAATCTTCTTTTAAAACCTAAAATCTTTGAAGGAAAACATGAGTTAATTAGTTTGTCTTCATTTAATTCTTACATGAAGTTGATGGTAAAATTATAATGGATATTGGATTTTAATAATCTGAACTTTTGTATATTGGCTGATATTAATCTAACTTAAAAAATTTCTTATGGCAATCCCAACTTGTAAGTTATTTTCCATTAATGTTCCCCCGTTAAAGTAAACTTAGCTCCGTAAGTTTTTTGCAATTTTTTAACGATTTTTAGGGATTTTGATCGGGAGGACGATGTATGAGTCATTGAACTAAAAATTACCTCGGGCTGATGCTCGAAACGACCAAATGGTCTTCAATCGAGACTTTAAACCTAACAGGGCTTAAATCAGATGTTAAAATTTCTTCGTTTAGAGCACCGACTCAAGGTAAATTTTACAACAACAGACTAGTGTCCTCCTCCCGATCAAAAGACTTAAAACATTGGTAAATTAGCTTTAACGGTGGATCATTGTAGGAAAATAAATTACAAGTTGGGATTACCACTATGAATTTTTAAGTTGAGATTAATATCGAGTATCGACCAATATACGGAAGTTCGATTTATTAAAATCCAATATCCCAAATTAAAATTAAATGATACTTCATGTTTAATCATGCAAGAAACATTGTCAAAAACTAAAAAAACAACTCCATATCATATATTTAAGTATACATACACAAACAGTTAATACATGTAAAGCATATATACACAGGAGATGTATAGGTTAGAAACCTTGTTTTATTATAAAAACCCTAAAAACTCTATGAGTGGACTACAATGTGCCACATCTACAATTTTACCATTATTTGTCTTTTACCTCTTGAGGGTAAATCGGACATTTCACCCACCATCTCTTTTGTCTTCAAATCTGATCTATATCTAAAAAGGTTCTCCCTCTAACAATTCAAATTCATATTTCATCAAATCCCTCTCTCAACAAATTCTCCCACATCAATTTCCAGATCTAAACAATATGAACATTTTCTCTTAAAAGTATTACGATTTCATGAGCTTTTGGATCTATTCACGAAGATGAAAATGAACAAAATCAAGCATCTAGATCTTCGTTTGTGATGATGGCAGATCTGGGATCTTTCCACCACGTTTACACCACCACGTTTTTATGTAAATCCAGATCCGTTACTCCGTCACCGGCTTAGTTACTCCGTTGCCAGATCAGAAGAACGGTGACTCGATCTGTGGCGGTGGCGGTGGCGGAAAACGTCCGGAAGTTTTCAATCGCGGCGTCGACGTTTCCAATTCCTAGTCCGTGTATAGTTCATAAGCGTGGAGCTGATATTCTTCACGATCCTTGCTTTAATAAGGTTTGTAGATCTGAAATTGCGTAAACTGTGAATGAGTGAATTGTTAGTTTGACTGTTTGACCTAGTTAGATGAAGTTGTTTTGTGGAGTTTAATCTGATTATGGTATGTAGCACTATGTTTGAAAGTTTTGATGGCTGTTATGATGATATGTGCTATGAATTGACATTTTAAAATTATAACAACTCTTTTGGAAATGTGATATAAAGTTTTCTTTGGTCAAACATTATATAATTTAATACTTTATGTTATTTGATTTTTAGATAAAAATATGAACACGGTGTAACATATACGTAGCTTTGCTTTATTAGTTTTTTTTAAAATTTCAGTTAAATATGTAACAATACGTAACGTTTTTTTTAGTTATTTGATTGTTTTAGATCAAAATATGTGACACAATGTAATATGTGCAACTTTGTTTTTATTGGTTTTTTTAATTTTCAGTTAAATATGTAACAATATGTAATATTTTTTTATATTTTCAGTTAAATGTGTAATAATATGTAATATTTTCAGTTAAATATGTAACACTACGGCTTAACTAACACATATTTTTTTTCAACTTTTAATAATATGTGTAACACGATGTAATACTACAGCTTAACTAACATGTATTTTTTTGGTATTTAATAAAATATGTAACACGATGTAACACATGTAGTAGTTATTTTTTCAAGTGTTTTTAACCATCTAGTTTGGTCTTTGTTGTTCGAGTGCTTGACATACGTGCCGGTTAGTTTTCAACAGGTTGTTCAACTTTCAGTTAAATGTGTAACAATATGTAACTTATGTGATTTTGCTTTATTGCCTTTTTAAATTTAAGTTAAATATGTAACAATATGTAACTTTGTTTTTTTTATTCAAATATGTATACGATGTAACGTATGTAACATATGCAACACGATGTAACAAACGTAATCCATACAGTTTTGTTTTTTTAAATATATGTAACTTTGATTTTTTTATTCATGTATCGGATTTAATAACAACTTTCTATAAGTAAATAGTTCCAATTAAAATATGTAACACAATGTAACATATGTAATACTATGTCAGAATTGACATGTAATGTTTTTCATTTTTTTAATAAAATATGTAACACGGTGTAACATGTATGACTGAAGCTTAACCATCTAGTTTGGTTTTTAATAAAATATGTAACATGATGTAACAAATGTATTAGTTATTTTTTTCAAGTGTTTTTAACCATCTAGTTTTGTCTTTGCTATTCGAGTGCTTGACATATGTACCAGTTAGTTTTGAGTTCACAAGTTATTTTTTTCGAGTGCTTGACATATGTAACATGTCGGGAGTGACACAAGTTATCTAGTTTTGATTTTAATAAAATATGTAATTTGATGTAACATATGTACTCTTTTATATGTAACTTATGTAACATGTTCTTTTTTGTAGGTAAATGAACTTTTGTGTCAAAGATGAAGAGATTTTCAAGAACCGAAGCATGTATGAAGCATGATTGAAACTATGTAACACTATGTAACAAACGTAATCCATACAGTTTTGTTTTTTAAAATATATGTAACACGATGTAACAAACGTAATCCTTCAATTTTTAATAAAATATTTATCACGTTGTAACATATGTAACAAGATGTAACAAACGTAATCCATGGAGTTTTGTTTTTATATAATATGTATCACGTTGTAACATGTGTAACATGATGTAACAAACGTAACATGTCTTGAGTGACACGTAGTCCATTCATTTTTGTTAATATGTAACAAGATGTAACAAACCTATCAACTAGTGTAACAGTGTGTAACAAACGTATCAGCTAATGTCATTGAAATAAAAAAAGTAGGAGAGAGAAATTATAAAGTAGGAGAGAAAATATGAAAAGTGATGAAGTGATGTGGTACTTGAGAGAGAGAAAAAAAGAAAAGTAATTTCCATAAATACCTTTTTTGTACTTTATATAATTAAAATATTTGATCAAAAGCTACAATCAATCACAACCATAGATCTTACAAGATCAATGGTTATAATTGGGTTTCTAGGGTTTTTTCAATATGCATGGGTTTTCATTCTAGCCATCCCCTATATACACATACGTACATATCTGATTCAACAATATTTGTAAGAGAGTACAAATATTCCAGATATTGAATGAACTTAATTGGTACAATATATCTTCAAACTTCAATTCTACCGTATATATATTCAATTATGAAATTTCAACTTGAAGTTGGATTTTTTTTTGAACGGGCGACTTTTAATTTATGCAACCTTAAGGTAGTATCCCTGTACTAGGAGACCCACCATATACCTCACTCTGGTCATCAGTTGTGTTGTCTTAACCGAGCCACACTGCCTTTAGAGTTTGGCTGGACGTTCAGGGCATCGAGAAAACCACATAGATACCCATGTGGATGATTAACATGGAGTGACCCCACCTATGTGTAAATCTTGTTGGCTCCATGACTTGAAGTCTTGAACACACGACCTAATAAGCTAGGCACACGTCTTATCATTGCCTGGTGTCCGCTGGACCAATGGTCAGAAAACAACTTAAAGTTGGTTTGGTCAAGTACGTCTTTTCTGGACACAACCCTCTTTGAAAATTTTCGGACTTAGATTTTAAAATGACAACTGTACGTATTTCTCCCTTTAAAAATTATCTACAATATATTACAAATTATTTGTGCAACTTGCAATTATTGAAAAATAAAAAACAAATTGAAGTCAACTCCTCCTAAACACAGAGAGAGAATTAATGATCGTTGCATATATATATGTTTACTATCATCTATGTAACTTGAGACGAGTGAATGGCTTTTGTACTGTTAATAATGTCCTAAAATAGTTAGAATATATTTGTGGAGCTAGAATTGGTTAAAATTCAACATTGTGTGCTAACTACAGACGTGAGACGATTTTGGTGTTAGCTTTAGTTGGCCGGTAAGAGCATTTATAGCAGGCTTTGCATATATTTGTGAGTTGATTCTACATATTTTATTTAACTAGTTGTGATCAGACGAGATATAAATGTTATGGAGTTATGGTCCATTTGTATATATTTAGTAAGACACCTTTTACCTCCATTAGTTTTCTAATGCTTTTTTATTGTGGTTGTGATTGGAAAAAAAATAATGATAAAGGTATAAAAATATATTATTTAATTGAAAGGAGAGAAAATAGTAGTTATTTTTAGTGTAATTATAAGGACGTGGATGCAGAAACTAATGTGAATGCTCTAAACCACATACGAAAGATTGTCGTTGTAGATGCTTGATTATTTGAATGTTACATCAATGCTAAGCATGGAATTATGAGGCTCGGAATTGTTAGCCTTAGGCTAAGAGGGTGTAACAAAATCAAATCCCTGTGATTGTAGTGAATGTCACTTCACGGTAAGATACACACCCCATCATCATGTTGGTAATAATTTCGTGTTTAATTTTTTTTACAAAATTTATTCGCTCATTTTGGCTTAATTTTATACTTATCACTACAACTGTAGACGGATGATTGTATAGATTAATATAATATACTTGAAAATAAGAAAAAAGAGATGAAGAATTGTATAAATTATCGAAAAATCATATAAAGTTTATTCGATTAGAAGTTGATAAACATCAAAAACATTACAAAATGACTTAAATTTCTAAAGAAAACCCATTTATAACATGAAACAACTAATACGCAACATCTATAACATCCCAAGTTATTTCAAATAGTTATTTCAACTAACCGGTAGAGTACCGGTACCGGTCATGAATTTTGACAATATCAGGTACCAGTACCGATTTTGTTCAGTCGGTACGGTACCGGTACTCGGTACTATACGCTCATCCCTAGGTGGAACGTTGTTCCTGTCTCATCCCAAACTGAACATCAGCACTCCTTCCTGAGATCCACCACTACACCAGCACTTGACTCGATACAAATATTTTGTCACACCACAACAATTAGGCTTTCACACACACAGATAATATTTATTTCATCAGATATCTTTTCAGCAAAGATGTTCTTTTCATACACAAATAAAGCTTTTAAATCATTCTAAGCATAATGCTAAAACATTCTAAAACCTTTGTAACTTACAAGTTACAATGTATGGTGCTAGCATTACAAAGTTTTATAAAAGACAAATATGACTTAACCCTAGGACTTTCAAGACGCAAGATAGATCCACTCTATCTCACAAGAATGACACCAACGTTATTTTTTCACAGTGTGATGTCCAAAAAATGTCTAAGTGTATGTTTGGAAAGTTTACAGGTGGTCAAGTTGACCTCAAATAGTCAAATTGTATATCTTTTCCTTGCAATTTATAGAGATGGTTTGACACGATTTACGGGAGCTTTAAGTGATGCAAGGTAGTTTTCATCTGCTTTATCGATACCATGATAAAGATAGTTGAAAGGAGGCATTGATATATACTTGCCAGATCCAGGAACAACCTTTAATTCTTCATTTTCCCATACAATTTTTCCACCGGCAATTGTTACTTCAACCTTCCCCTGGATGAACAATAAGGGAATCTTTTACAAACCAAAAATTACATATAGTTTGTAAATGTGGCAATGTCACATTTGCCTACAAGCAAATTAATTTGGGTCGTATTTGATCTCAACAGGAGAAAATTAACTAAACATAGATCAGGTCAAATGGGTCGAAGTTGCACATTGTATTCAAATGCTTACAATCTCCAATATTGCTTTATTAAAAGACTATAATACTATTTAGTTAGTTTAGGTTTTGTAATCATATTTTATACCTTAATTATACAAAACGATAATATTGAACCCGATCTGACCTTGTTTCAACATGTTAAAAAAATCGCTTTAGGCCATTATCTAAAAGGTAAGTACACGGATAGTCTAGTTGACTTGGTCAGAAAAAGTTTCAAAAAAATGGGTCAAATAAAGATTAGAAGTTGTATGTTACTATACCAAAACATAATTAGAAAAGATCAAATGAATTACCTTCCCAGATCTTCCCTCATAGACATTTGTGTCTGATTTAGAATGATGAGATTTGGCACTAATGTGAAAGGTTGAATTTGGATTAAATATGATTATATCTGCATCTGATCCAGCACGTATAGCTCCTTTTCTTGGATATATATTGAACAATTTTGCACTGAAAAAATACAGGTATCATTGAGTTGGATTGAACCAGTTTCAAACCAAATGCACCGTCTAGACTCTATAAAAGTTATTGAATAGTGAAACGTTAGAAGCCACATGTGGAAAAAAGGCAGGTTGGGTAACATGTTAAAGACTTAAAACGAATAATTTTTGGTTTGGATCAGGTGACTATCAACCCATTTGACCCGCTTCCTTTTCTGATGTTTTCTCGGCCAGTTTGAGCACTTATTTAAACAAACAAACATACCCATTAAATCTCACTCATAGCAAACTATTCGTAGGGTCTGGGAGGGAAAGGTAGGGGCAAACCATTCCTCTTTCCTAAAAGGATAGAGGTCACTCCCAATGAGACCCCGGATTTTGACCAGTTATTTAGTAAGCAAATGGGTCAAAAGTGCCACCTTTGTTAAAAATGATTATACATTATATATTTACATGCAAAGGGCACCCGGGGGGGGGGGGGGTTACCATTCGGTGCTTGTTACACGGACAAAGTCAGTGGCAGATAACTGACCAGATTCCTGTAATCACCAAATTGAATTATATATGAGTTTGAAAACCATTTATCATGGACAGAAAAAAATATATTACAATATTTGAGCTAAAAAGTAGATATTATCATACCACCATTGTGTCCCAAACAAGATGCATCCTTTCCTCAAGACCTGAGTAAATATGAACAAAATTGTAAGATGCATAGCTCAGTTACCAATATTTCATCTTTAAGCCATAAGAAAAGGCTCGGATGTATACGAACTACGAAGGTTACATGTAAATTTACCATTGACTCCATTTGGTATTTTGCGGAAATCATCAACTCCAAAAGACTTCTGTGTAGAATTGAAAGTGCAGTGATCTGTTCCTACAAGCTGTTATGAAGAACACATGTAACAACTTCCAAAATACTATGTATGTTCTCTTCTTGGGCAGGTCACTTAGCGTGTCCCCAAAATCCTTATTTCACACCCCCTATATGTTGCGCTATGGGCTATGCGCAGCATATAGCATTTTTTTATAAAAAAACGTGTAATTTTATAAAAAAAATGTGTTGTTTTTGGTTGTTTTATGTTAGTGTTTGGGTTGTTTATGATCACCAAAAGGGTGATGATGTTTGTTTCACAACATAGTTAACGTTTTTATATTGAATAGTTAACATTTTTTAAAATTAAAAACTACAACTTTTTAACAAAAACAACACAAAAAGCATGTGTATTTTTATAAAAATGTTTAAAAAAAACAACCTAAACGGTAACATAAAAAAACCCAAACACATATTTTTTTATATAAAAATACACGTTTTTTTTAAAACCCAAACATCATTTCTATCCCCACACTTCTTATATGTTGCGCATAGCCCATAGCACGGCATATAAGTGTGGGGATAGAAATGATGGGTGTGGGAATAGACGGAGCCATATAACAATTTAGAAGATTTTGCTGTATAATGCTTTGACTCATTTGACCCATTTGAGATTAAAGAAAAACACACACAACCCAAATCTAACCCATTCATTGGTAGATGGGTCAAAAGTCAACTCTGTCAGCTCTAATAAAAGGGCACTCCATGAAAAAAAATATATATATATATAAATATGGACATTAAGCAATTTGTGTTACTAAACCTTTAGGATCCCAGTTGATAATGCTGCTTGAAGTGCTTTTCCATGCCCTGATGCTCTTATTGGGGGGCTCATGACATACCTAAAGAAAAATCAGTTATTTAAAGTACCAACTATGATAGTTTGATAAGCAGGCACAAAATTATATTAAAAATAAATTACAAGAAAAAAAGTCACTTGCTTTGCGGCTGTGATAAAATCAGGATCCCATAGGACGGAATCATCAAGAACTAAGCCAGAAACCACAGGCTCTCCAATAACTTTTTGCCCTGCAGTTCAAAAGAAACAGTTTAGAAAAGATCAACCTATTCATGAATCTCCAGGTTTGAAAAAACACCAAGCATCAAATTCACAAGATTAGCAAACATTTGATTATTTTATACATTATAAGAAAAAAATTTCTTTTCTCTCGTTCATTTCGTATGTAAATCTGTAAAATTTTCTTTTAGTAAGTGTGTAAGACCACTTGAATTCTCATTATCAGTATGCTACTTTAAGTTTGTTAAAGTAGTTTATGTATATACTTTTTTCAGATTTTACTAGGCTTATAATAGAAGACATTTAAGACGCTTTATTTGCTTTTTATTTGGATAGCAAAAAATAATAATCTCTCTTTGCACAATAAATTACATAAAAGGAATATTAAAAATGATTTATTTACTCATCACATCAGATTTTGGATATTAAGATCAGTAAGTCATAGATAGATTCATATATTTCTAGAGATACTTGGATGAACTGTCTGCAGGTTAACACAAGTAAGAAAAACAATAAAAAAGAAAATAAACAAATCACAGGTATATATGATATTTTGCCAGATCTCTACTGTTTATCACTATAAATGTTAAAGATGTAGTCCCCACTCCCATAATCAGATTACTTTGAAGTAAAAAAAGGAAATCATAAAGGAAGAAAAGCAGTTAAAGATGAACACTTATAGACAAAGCGATTCCGTTAAAACAAATCAGAAATGTTGATTATGTCTTATGTTTACTTATGTATATGATATTTGAAGTTTTAGTTCACAAACCTGACTTTTGAGCCCTAGATATTTCTTCCATGGCATCAATGCTCATGACATGAACAATGTACAATGGTGTGTTCACAAAAGCTGCCAAACGAATTGCTCGAGCTGTAGCCTCCCCTTCCAGCTGCAAATTTGCATCATATAATATGCAGTAATATCACTAACATATATGATTTAAAATCCATATCAACTTAAATAATATATCATTAAGCACTTACCACCGGAGGCCTTGATAAAGCATGCCCTTCTGGACCAGTAATACCAAGTTCAATCATTCTTTTTTGTCCTTCAAAAACAGCATCTCCATTTTCTGCATGAACCATTGCTAACGCACCAAGCGATTTGCATTTTTTAAGGCCCTCTAACAAAAGCTCATCACTGATCATAAGAGAACCCTTATAAGCCATGAAAAACTTAAACGAGTTTATACCTGTAGGTTATGACACAAACAAATACTTTAATAATGTGAAAAAAGGATATAGTATACATAGGCCACCCAAGTATGAGTTTGATTTTGTTTATGCCGATTTTTGCAAATATAAGCTTGCTAGAAAAACTATAGTGACTAAATAATATTGAAGCTTTCGTCACATCTAGAGTTGTAAATGAGACAACGCCTAATACGGATTGTAAAACCATATGTGGGTAGATTCAAGGATAATTTAGTCATTTCATAGCTTTAGATGTCGAAAGCTTCAACTCTAGGGGCATTTTGTCAGATTTCGGAATATCAGAACCAAGTAGATATTTGGGTGGCTGCTAGAATTGCTTTAATGTTTAGATGGACTTGATAAGAACTTATGAACTTGGGTGGTCTATTTAAACATTATCCCATTACGATATGAAAATTTGTTTTAAAATTTAAGAGTGGAAAATACAAACCTTTTTCCTTAACCATAATTTCCATCTCTTTAGGAACAGTATCATCCCATTTAGTGATGGCCATGTGAAACCCATAATCCATGCAAGATAACTTTGCTTTTTCAACATATGCTTCATAACCTTTAGATAAGCTACCCTTTACAGGGATAACAAAATCGATATGCATTGTTGTCCCACCAGCCAATGCAGCTGCTTGACCGCTGAAATAATTGTCAATAGTTTCAGTACCCATGAATTCCATGGCCAAATGTGTGTGAGGATCAATTCCTCCTGCAATATCACAAGTCATAATAAGTGATGTAAAGTTATTATTACACAACAATTTGAAACAAGCAATTCCAGCTATATAATTAGATAATCATCCAACAATGACATTTGATGAAAATAATGAAGTAAATTATAATGAAATAGAGTTTTAATCATTAAGGAAAAACAAACTTTACCTGGCATAACAAACTTTCCTGTAGCATCAACAACTCTAATGTCATCAGGAACCTGCTGACATTAAATAACAACTTATATAGCAAACTTACATTCAAAACAATGCTCCACATAAACATGTTAATGTGGGTGATCAAGTTTGAATTTTGAAATAGGTTAAAATGTGTTCTTTTTTTGTCAGATAGAATTAATCAATATACCTCAAATAGCTTGAAAATTCAACAATTCAGAGTATAGGAACAACTAATGTGACCTTTATTTAATCATATAGTCACAAACTCAGTTACATTTCAACTACAATGTACATCCACATGACTGCATAAAACCAAGTTCTGAAAAATATACACCCAACATACAGAGTTTGATCATCCATACAGACATACCTTAATATTAGGTCTAACATCAACAATAACTCCATTCTCAACATACACATCAGCTAGCTCCTGATGATCAGCATTTACAACTGTGCCACCCTTTATCAATATCTTTGACGATACAACACTCCCTGAATCGCAATATCCAAGCCCAGACTCGCAAAGCTGTAGATTCAATTTCTCAATACAATCAACTTCAAAGTTACATAATAACTTATTTTTCCCTCATAATGAAAATGTGAACTTAACTAGTACTAACTATGTAGTAAATACAAAAATTTGTAAACCAATCTCACTTTTCTCAGATTAATTTCTCTAAAAAATTGACCTAATCATTAACCATTTTTTATTGTAAAATTGTTTACTTCTAGCACTGTTATCCAACTGACCATTTATGCTAATAAAAAACTACAAAATTGACCAAAACTTTAGTAACTGATGCAAGAACCTAACTACATGAAGCAAATTGATAAATCAGTTGTTCTAAAAAAACAGTAAAAGTAATGATTTTGCAGTTTTACTTCTAACTACGATCAAAAATTCAAAATCAAATGACAAAATAGATATTAAATGATCAAATTAACAGCACCTGACTTAATCCAATCAACGGAGAGAGTGAAATTGAGAGGAAAAGTATCAACGATCGCAAACGCACCATTTTCGAACTGAAAGATTGAATCTGTAAACGGATTTGAAAATTAAACAAATGATTCTATCTTCAGTGCAGAAGTATAAAAATGGAGAGGATGAATTTATAGGTTTGAATTAATATAAGTGAGTTGCAAAAATAGTCCCTATACTATTTGTTGATTAGCAATTGTAGTGTTTATTCAAAGTAAGTTGTTATAAATAGCAATGAACGTTTATTTTGTGGTTAGTTTAGTCATTTCTTTTTGTGTTAATGTTTAAATTGTTGTAACTTTTGGAAACGTTTATAAAAACTATTAAGGTTTTAAAAAATGTATCAATGAAAACATCAAATTATCATTATCACTTAAACTCTCTACGTGGATAAGTAGATGAGTGGACTATTGGGTTTTCGATTTGGGGCATTTACATATATCCCCTTCTTAAGATCATTTATTACGTATTTACCCACTTCTTAAATTCAATTACATATTTCCCCTTCCTAAACCATATATATTACATATTTACCCAATTTCTTTAAAATAACCTTTTGATTTACTATTTTACCCTTAATGATCTTCATAAATATATTTTTATATTTTCTTATGGTTTGTGTAAAAGAAGGGGTAAATGAGTAATTTATTATGTCAAAGGGGATATATGTAATTAAACTTTAGGCTTGGGTAAATATGTAATTGATGGACTTAGGAAGGGGAAATATGTAAAAAAACCTTTCGATTTTAACCACTAAAGTTTCACTCATTTTACACCCTCACCTTTATTTCACTTGGTATTCAATGGTCAACGACTTTCTATGCCTTCGCCAACCCTCAAATCGAAACATGCACCGCCTTTCTCTCCATCTCTCCAGTTATGGGATTTGTTTATTATATGTCATCGGGCGATTTTGGTGGTTTTTAGATTGATTCGTGGTTAGGTTAATCTAAGCTGAGACTTAATCATGTTACCAACAACCATTTAGTTTGATCACAGAATGACAAAATATTAAAATGAATCTCAATCTACCAACAGTAACAAACTTACCATGATTAAGACCTAAGCCTAAAATCTAACGTATTTTACTTTTACGGTACAACTATTTAGTAACCTAATTGTACTTTATCTTTCTTGTAAGCTTAAATTATGTTTACATATAATTTATTCTTCTTTTACTTACACTACCAATATAAATACTTTGAGATGCTTTTTAAACAACTATTATCATAACTATTCATTATTTGTTTCTTAGCTTAAACTCGTTAAAACAATTTTATCATAAACAGTGTAAAATATTATTGTAAGGGAAGACTTTTGTTTTCCTAACTATTACATCCACTTGATAATGATAATCATTTATTAATATTGATGTAAAAGAAGACTTGATTGTTACGTAAATAGTCAAAGTTGACGTAAGTGTACCATAAACAATTTTGAAGTCTTAAAATTACAAGTTAAAGTATAATTTAGGGTCTATTTCTGTAATTATCTTATATATATATAATCATATAATATAAAAACTGAATCGTTTGACCGGCATCAAGATCGAACCAATGTGTAACATTGTGATGAAGCTAGATGCGTGTACGTACTATCAATGTTTAAGATATTATTAAGATATATATTAAGCTTTAGTTATATGTTGACAATTAAAATACAACATATCTTATCATAAAAAACTGTACCACTTTTTTTTCAAATTAAATGTAAAATATATAAAGACTACTCACAACGTTAGCATGTGAGGGTTGTCTGTGAGTGACGGATGATAATTATCTGACGGACAATACTGGGGAGAAGAGGATGATGATCAATTTAATTGCTCTCGTGAAGAAGAGTGCGTGACATGTGTAACAGGTGATGATTGTGTGGGCCCTTTGGTCTTTTATAAACCAAATTTTCAATTAAAACTTAACTTAAATAGCATTGTTTTTATATAAGAGTTAAGTGCAAAATGCACCCTCGTGGTTTACACCCAATAGCATTTTGAAACCCCGTTTGAATATTTAGACATTTTGCAACCGTAGACTTTTTGAAGTGAGTCATTTGCATCTCCCGTTTAATTTGAATGTTAGTTGATCGTTATTTGTAACGGTAAAATAGAGTTTTATGCATGGTATATGAGTTTTATTATTTTTTAAATGTTAGGTTATGTACTTACGTGTATTGTTGGTATTATTTAGAAGTCTGGTTATGGTTTCATACTTTTGCAATGATATAAGAATTACATTATTAAAAGTAAAAAAAGTAGTGATTTTGTATTATTTTCATAATTTTATTTTTTAGATTTATATTCTAATACATTAGAAATTGTTTCAAATTCAAATAAACTCATTTGAATCGAATAACCTCATCTTTATTTTTATTCAAATCAAATACAAATCCAGTTTTGAAAAATATAAATTCTATCATTCAAATAAGTCGAATTTAATTCAAATAAGCACTCTTACTTAAAGTTCGGCAATGCAATGTATATATGGAACTTTTAGGTAAGTTTACATTTTATAAAACTAGCAAGGTACCCGCGCGATGCAGCGACGTTGATGCGGCGTTAACGACAATTTCAGACAAAGTGCCTGTGAATTCTATTGTATAGTACTTTATTAGCTTTCTTAATTGTATATCAATATACTTTATCTATGTCATGAGTCTCACAGATCTCAATTAAATAACAAGAAACACTTAAATAAAAAATATATTAGCCGTAAACGTAGCACTTAAAAAATATATCAAATTATTCGAATAAAATAATATAAAAATAAATATCGGAATTTAAGGTAAAAAAACTGTTAATTATTGTTTGAAAAAAACTTAGTTTTCAGCAAATTATACTATGTATAATTTAGAAAGTTGATGAATAGTGAATTTTTATTTTTTTTGATTTTTTACACATGTTTTTGTTAGTTTTCATCTTCAGTCTTTATTAGCACTTCTGTCAAATTATATGTAATGTCAGTTTAGAAATGCACAATCCCATTGCAGTCACAACATGATCACGCTATGGTCATTGATTCTAAGTCGCTTATGAATGTTGCCACTTTGTTTTTTCGGTTTGTTTACGTTTTTTGTTGTTGTGGGGCTATGAATAGTGATATCAAGATGTGACAAGATGCAGTCGCTAACTCTAAACCCCTTACGATTGGTTTCTTTATGCACTTGTAAATCCGTCAAATAATATAAAACTAGTTGTATAATAATTTAACAAGATTTGAAATTGTTGAATCTTGTTTGGGAAAGTATGTTCCTAGTACACAAAGATTGAAAATTGTTGAAATTTTAAGAAATGAGTAATTTACCATGTTACCCATCCAATATGCATATTAATGTAGTATAGATTATAACTTGTGTTAATGGGGTTAGTGGTCCATTGGTAACATAATTATGTTAGGAGTACTAGGTCAGGGGTTCTAATCCTGCTGACTACGAGTTGTGATGTATTTCTTTATGAAAATCAAGGTATTGTTAAAAAAAAGATTATAACTTGTTAACAAGTTTCAGATCAATTGGTTTGGAAGTAGATAATCTTATAGTATAATATGCGATTAGTAAGTGATTTTACCAAAACTGAGATTTGGATAGTTTGATTATCTTTAAATGATGAGCGGACCGAGTCATCAAAATTTTACGTGTTCGTAGACATGTACCGGATGGTCGGGCCTAAAAGTACTGTATCACAAAAATTTAGTATGTCGACCAATAAGGACAAATCTTGATGCCGTTATTATCAATTCGTGTAATAGAAGCAGAAAAAAGTCTCCATTTTTGTTGATGATGGGGTTTACAATTTCATCATCCTCTTTAGGGCTTGTTAATTTACCTTATAACTCACACTCACATCGTCAAAAGATTATTTGCTCTGCTAACCAGAGTTTAAATTTTTCAAACCCTCATAAACCACTTAGGGTTTCATCTCCCAAGCTTCAATCCGTTCAGATCGATGAAAGAACTAGCTCCACTGAGGTATGCATTATCAACGTTTTTCTTTCATTATTCTTCCGTTTAATGTTCATTGATCACCAATACATTATTATTACTATATGCATTTCATATATCTTCCCCAATTTGTTGTCTCCACCTAAATATGCTTAATTTGTCACATTTAGATAGCTGTATTATTCAGAGATGAGCTTTTGTTATCCATTATCATTACTTGATTTTGTCGAATTTCAGTATTGTTACTTGACTTTGTCTAATTTCGGCATCGTTGATTTGATTGGTACCGAGTATCAAAGATTAGTTTTTTTTTTTTTTGTCATTTTGATATATGTTTTGGACATTTTAATGTTTCATATTCCATTTTCAAGATTAAAAATGTTTTTATATACGATTCGACACGTTTGTAATGTTTTTGCTATTATGAATTCGTCGATCAAATAAATAAGATTCGATTTTTTTACATGTTTGGACAATTTTTTTTTACATTTCTGGCATTACAGTTTCACAATTATGAATGAATTTGATGCAAATTTAAGGTTATTTTAAGGTACTGGTATCGTTACCGATTGATAAATTCGATACGGTATTTGGTACCCACTTTTCTTCAAATTAGGTATTAGGACTGTTTCGGTATCTCGTCCCTAGTATTATTGTAACCACATGTCAAATCTGTATGTATATGTCCACGCTATTACCTACTAATTTTGCAATGTTCTTTTCACTTAAATAAAGATCATAATTTCTTTCACAATAATTATTAATTTTTCGGGGATAAGTAGACCATAACCGCACCTTGCATAGCCCCAATCTTTTGGTTGTGACATACACCAGTTAACCATTTGGATAATGTCTTATGGACATTTAAAGATCATTTGGGAAGGTTTGTGGTTTAGTTTTGCTCAAATTTTTTATTCTGTAAACCAAGGATGCCACTTTGCAGTTGCATTCAATCAAAGTTTGATCCCTTATAGTTAGCCCCCTTAGTTTACATTCTTTGGAAATTATAATTCACTAAATGGTTGTGTATGAATGAAGGTGAAGAAGGAGATAGAAATGTGCTATGAGCTAATACAAAGACTCGGTAGAGGAGTCGTGTACTTGGGTTCATCAAGATTGGGGCCTGGGCACCAGCATTACATCCAAACACAAGAATTGGCAAAAGAGGCAAGATTTTTTAAGTACCGATGCAAGAAACCTTTTTTATTTTATAAAATTTACAAACCCTTTTGAAAAATTTAAGTTTTCGTGTTTTTACAGGTGGCAAACCTCTTGGGGTGTACTTCATGGTCAGGGGCTGGACCTGGGCTCATGGATGCTGCCACTCAAGGTGCTCTTCAAGCGGGCAAACCGGTCGGTGGGTTCAAGATTGGTAAAGAAGCGAATGAATGGACCTCGTCTAATTTTCATCCATATCTTCCTTCTCACACTTACCTTACATGCAGGTGAATGATAATTTTTGGTTGAATTGCTCAAGATTGGTTGAGGGGTTGAATCCTCAAACCCAAACATGACCCATATATTCATTTCCATCCACATTGACTGATGAACCATATATGTAGGTTTTTTTCTGCAAGAAAACATGGATTAGTTGATGCTGCCGTTAGAGCTAGTGACCGGGACAAAACAGGTGTCATAGTTTTGCCAGGAGGAATTGGAACACTAGACGAGGCTTTCGAGATTCTTGCATTGATTCAGTTAGAAAGAATAGGTTCAGCCCTCCCGGTCCCGTTTATTTTGATGAATTATGACTCTTTCTATTCAAAGCTATTAGAGTTTTTGGATGTATGTGAAGAATGGACAACTGTCTCTAAGGGGGAGGTTTCATCACTTTGGAAAGTATGCAACAATAACTCAGAAGCACTGGCCTATCTTGAACAATTTTATAATCTTGATGCTGTAAACAAGCCCTAAACATAGCTCTTTTTATTGTTTCATTACTTGATGAGATGAGATGATCTTTTTTAAATAAGTTTACTAGTTACTTCAGAAAAATATCTAAAGATTAAAGATGAAGGCGCCGGTTTTTGAGACTTTCTTCACTTCCAGGAACACAGGTATGGCAATAAGATTAAGTTTAAGGCGATAAATGCTGTCGTGATACTTATGGCGTGTTGGGTTATTTACTTATATGGTGAACAAGAAATTTTGGTCCGGTTGCTTCTAGCACCTTGTTAGGAGGCTATGATCATGGGTGTTTTTATTAGAGCTCTTGCCACTCAAAAGAACGGAAAATTCTCTAAATGTACCTTTTGATCAAAATCTTCATCAGATAATTCCCATTGATCAAAAATCCTCAAATTGTCCCTGTTAGAAAAATCGTCCGACTTTTGTACTTCAACTAATACACAAAAGTTGGCCAACTTTTGTGTGTTGTCGAACGACTTTTGTGACCTTTAAGATTTTAAACTTATAAATTAATAAAAAAAATTATGAAAGTCGGATGATGAGAAAAGAAAAGGACTCGCCTCATTTTATGACTATCTATTGTTTTATGTGTAATTGGTTTTTGAAGACATGATAACTTAGATAAGAAATATATCAATAGCATCTCTCAAAAAGACATTTAAAGCGTAGATTTTAGAAATTTTTTCTTTGAACAACAATATTATAAAAAATAGGCCAGCGCACCGCAGGGAGGATCCTTTTAAGTGGATGACTCGTCGGGCTGTCGGAGGGGGACTCATCATATTATTGAGATTTTCTTTGATGAGATAGCCTTCGATCAGATGTATGGGGGTCCCTAGAAAGGAAGAGTACGACTACACAGGGGATAGCCGGACGAGGAGGGGACCTACGATTGAAATTCTGTTAAGGAAATGGCAGCAATTTAGTATTCCCGGTGAAGCAGTTACCCATCCATGATCTGCCCTTGCATTCCGAACTAGCAAAAGGCTAGGACAGAGAAAAACATACACCAACAAACACAAGTATAACAACGGATTATAACACCAATTTTGTCACATCACATTTAAACTACTAGCCTGGTATTTTAACCATACAAACGAGTTCACCATTATCCTCTCTACCACTCGGTCTACCGATATAGGCCTCGGGTTGAATATAAACTCGTTTCTAGCGAGCCAAGTAAACCACACCGTTGCCATAGTAATCACCACCGCTTTACCTTTTCTACTATCCACTCCTTCAAAATTTTCATACCAATCTATCCGGTCTCTAGTAGTCTCCCCCATGTTACCATGCCAACCACACCAAGCCGAAATCTTGCTCCAAACTCGTGACGCAAAAGGACATTCAAGTAAAACATCATCGATCCGGAGTCTCACTTTTATTAAAACACATAGAGCATTCCTCAAATCCCACCTTAACACCACGTCTTGTACGCACCGTTTTACAAGAAATCTTGTTCATCCTTATCTTCCACACAAAGCACCTAACTCTTAGTGGAACCAAGTTGGACCATAGGATTGGTTTTAGATCGACCAGAACTCGATATAGCTCGATTAATTATCTCATACTTTTGACTGAAAATACATCTTCTTCGGCTGCTTCCTACATTTCTCGACAGTAGTGTTCCTTGCAATAGTTGGAAACATTGCTGGAGTATAATTGACTAAAGCGGTAAAAGGTCATCTAGAGTAAAAAAATACTCGTACCAAGTTTGAAAAAAAAAATCAAGGTAACGTTGCTTACGATATACATGTGTCAGCGTGACGCAATCATATAATAAAGTAATTAAATTTGTGTTTTAATGTGAAAAGGATCTGGTCACAGTTGGTGGACACCTAATTACTCCACGACACCACCATCAGCCATCACCCTTCACGAACTAAATAAAACCCACACACTATATATACACCCCCATATCAAATTATCAATCCAAATGAGATTATTACGATCTATTATCATTAATCAAATCAAACCACAACTACCTTCCTTTTCCTGCAAACAAAACACCAAATTTATGATGACCAACGTATCCGAGCCCGTCGAATTCAGCTCACCAAGATTGGTTACGAAGAAGGTGTTGGCCAAGAGCCAGAGCGAAGGCGATGGCGCCGTTGTTCGGCGAAGCATCGGAAGGTCATCATCGTTCACGTCACATTTTTTTTCCATTTCTGTCGATATATTTAGCAACAAACTATGCACATAACCCTTTTTAGATAACAAAACCAAGACGTTTAAATACATCGTTCATTGTAATTTATTATTACTACAATCATCTCGAGTTATTGCTCGTTTTGATTTAAGTTTTGTTTGTTTTGCAGGCCGGAGTTGAAGTCTCTGGATCCTTTCCTAATGTTGGATGAATTTTCTGGTAACTTTTTTTTTTCTTTGAGTAAACTGCAGTTTTGGTTACTGTGTTTTTTAATATTTTTGGTCCATGTGTTTTTATTTTCTAACAGAAATGGTCCCAAACACTAACTCCATCCAGTTTTTCGTTAAGTCTCCCTCACATACGGAGTAAAAATGTCATTGCTACCATTTTTTTTGACATGCGACTAAATAAAAATGTTAACCTACATGATGACCTAAATAAAAAAACGTAGAGAAATGATATTTTTACCCCTCAAATACGGGGCGCGTATGAGAGACTTAACGGAAAACTTTATGAAGTTAGTGTTCGGGACCATTCCTGTTAGAAAATAAAAACACAGTGACCAAAACTGTTAAGGTGAGACTAAAACTGTTAATTGTATCAAAATACAGGAACCAAAAGTGCAGTTTATTTTTTTTTTCAAAGTTTCTGTATTAGGATGATTTTAATTTTAATTGTTAAAGGGCTTTTGTTTTTAGAAAAATAATAATAATAATAATAATATTTTAATTTCAGTTGTTTTTTTAAGATGGTATCATTTTTATGATATTTTATTTTTTGTTTCAGTATAAAATATTATTTGAATTTGTGTTAGGTTCTCATTTCTCAAAGTGCGTGTCTTCTTGTCGGTTATGTTAAGTAAATATAGATCAGGAAATAAATAAAATATAGAATGTGAATTGATAAATGAGATTTCGGAAGGAAAAGAAAAATAAAATAAATCTGGTTTAATATCAATCTTATTCAACTGGTTCTTGTCATAAATGGTCCACCCAAAATAGGTGGTTCAGAACGTAGCTCTTCATAAACCTCGTTATTTAAAACGAACTGAGTTCGAACCAAAATCATTTTTAGCTTTGGGCCTGGCTTGACTAGGTTCATTTTTTAAAAACCAAGCGCACAACTCGAGTCTACCTTACTCGACATATTTTTAAACAAGTGAAGCTTGAATCCACCTTAACTCAACTCGACTTGTTCACAACCCTCTTTAATTAAAATTAAAAGAATATCCACAAGTTGACTATTTTGGGTTTTATCAAGTTGCACCCATGCATTATTATTTTTTTGTTTAAAACACCATATTAATTTATTAGGTTGGTATACATATAAAAAAATAGACATTTATTTAACTAACATTTTAAATTTGGTTGTTCAGTTTCTCCACCAGCTGGTTTCCCGGATCATCCCCATAGAGGTATCACCTTTTCCTCCTCAGTCTTCAATTCAGTACTTTAATTTCTTACGTGTCGGGTTGAGTCGGGCGGGTTAGATCATTAAAGATTAATATCACAAGGTAACCGTGGTGAAGTTTGTTGTCTAATTGGGTGTCACATTTTTTATAAATTAATAATTCCCAATTTGGTTAACAAAACTCCTTTACATTGTATGTTTATTATAACCAAATAATTGTATATTTTGTGCAGGCTTTGAGACTGTTACATACATGCTAGAGGTGCCCATTTTCATTTAATTGTTTATTTTATATCTTAAATTCCCTTTTTATCTTTTAAATGTTATTAACATGAGTTATTTGTGTTCTTTCAGGGAGCTGTTACTCATCAAGATTTTGCTGGGCATAAGGGTACTATCAGAGCTGGTGATGTCCAGGTAATTGTTCATTTCTCCCAAAAGTGGGTAATGGGTTGCAATGGATTTGGGTCAAAATCATAGAGTTGACTAATTAAACACTTTAAAAAAAAAGTTGTGTAGATCATTTCTGTTTTTTAAGTTTAAGGTTGATCATGATAAATAATGATCACAAAAACTATCTTGTTACCTTAATCATCTCTTTATTTTAACAGAAACAGTTTAAGATCTTGTATCATTGTATGCATATGAAAACAAAGTCTTTGTAAATGTGTTAAAATGTCATATCTAATGTGTATGTTTTGGGTCCAGTGGATGACAGCAGGAAGGGGAATAATTCATTCAGAGATGCCTGCAGGCCCAGGAGCCCAAAAGGGGTTACAACTCTGGGTCAATCTTTCCTCCAAAGACAAAATGTAACAACATTTTATTTCTCATTCAACAACTTATCAACGATGATGTCCGGTCGATAACAAAACATTTCTTAAATGCAGGGTCGAACCGAACTACCAAGAGTTGCTAAGCGAGGACATAAAAAAAGCCGAAAAAGATGGAGTTGAAGTCAAAATCATCGCTGGGGAGTCAATGGGGGTCAAATCCTCGGTTTACACTCGAACTCCCACAATGTTTCTTGATTTCACTCTTAGCCCGGAAGCCCAAATGCACCAACCCGTCCCCGAATCTTGGAACGCGTTTGTTTATGTGATAGATGGAGAAGGGGTGTTTGGGTCCATGGGTTCGTCACCTGTATCGGCTCATCATGTTTTGGTGTTGAGTCATGGGGATGGTCTAAGTGTATGGAACAACGGGTCGAAACCGTTGAGGTTTGTGTTGATAGGAGGGCAGCCCATTAACGAGCCTGTGGTTCAGTACGGGCCTTTCGTGATGAACACGAAAGCCGAGATTGAACAGGCTTTACAGGACTACCGTTATTGCAAAAATGGATTTGAAATGGCCAAGTATTGGAGATCTCAATAGATGGGTTAAATGATATACACCAGTCTCATTATTGTTACTTTTTTTAAGATTATTGTTTTATAGTAAAGGTGATAGTTTTGATTTGTTTACAAACAGGTTGATTTGGGTTGTAACAAGTTCTTTTATGAAATGGGTCATGTCAATACATAGTGTTCTCACAATTGCTAGATAAATAATGTTAACTAAGTTAAGACGATCTTTTGCGTGTTGCAAATGAGGTGTTTGCAGTTTGCATAAATATTTGGTTGTATATACAAAAGGAGGAGACGGCTTGTATTAGTTACAAATGAAGAAATGCGTAAAAATGAAGGAAGAGAACATCTTTTAACCAAAACACATACAACAAAACATACATGTAAACCACTAAAACAAAAAGGAGTGCGTAAAAACGGGACTTGAACCCGGAGAACCACAATAATAACAACAATAACCACACGAACTACAACAACAAATGATAATCATAAAACAACTCTAATATGCAAAACAATTAAAAAAATTACACCAAACAATAACAACCACATGTAAACAAAGTCAAGACTAAAAACATAAGGAGATAAAGTGCAAAAGAAGCCTAACATTTGTAGCCAAACTTACACTCAACAAAAATTCACCAAACAACATGTCAACAACCATAGCATTAGGGGGTAGAATGCAAAAGAAACTAATACGTATGGCCAAACTTACAGTCTACAAAGTTTCATAACATTATGAATGTCATTAAGCATACAACCAATGTGACCAGCTTGAACCACTTGAGTCGCACGCTAAAAGTGCAGTGAAAACAGTACTGATGGTCAAGCTGATAATGGTGGTGATTCCATTTCCTCCATAGCATCTTTGAGCTCCTGATTATGGCATCCAAAAAAAGTTTTTAGTATCTTGAAAACAAAATCACCTAATCCTACGTTCAAGCCGAAGGCGTGCAACAATAATAACATACCTGAAATAACATTAGGTGGTGGTTCATTATAACTTGAATGTGTGTAAGCTTTTGAACCATTTGTATACCACATACTACACCCCATCCCAACAACCTCCCATCCAGTTCTGTTATGAGCATATGATCTACAAAACGCTAGTCGATCCTCCAAGCAATTCGCACAACTCGCTTTACTCAAATCTCTACCACATTGAACCAAACCATATCTTTTACCATGCACCCCAACATCAATCTCAGCTCTTTGATACATCAACGGCTGATCAGAAACTGTGTTTGCTAACTCTTCCATCATTGAAAACCCTTTTGAAAACACCAACGGGTCATCCAACCCGTTTTCACCATACGAAGCGATTTTAAAAATACTCCAATTTCCAAAGAAGTTGTTATGCGAAAGCTGCATAGTGCAGGAAGTGGATAAAGTTTCTTCATTTTCTGGGCATTCATCCATGGTCCCAATTGGGCTTTTTAAACAGTTGGCACAATCAGTTTTTGATATGTTGGCTTTACAATGAAGGATACCAAATGCTTCATTCGGTGCTTTTCCAACACTTGCGTTGTAGAATCCGTCGTGAAGAGGCGCGTTTTTGGTCAGCAAATCTGAAAGGGTTCTGAGGTTTGTTTGGAAGGTGGTGGGTGCATGTGAGCATTGACAATAGATGGATCTTAGCATGAACATGAACATTACAGTCATTAACATGATCTTCTTGTTCTCCATTTTGTTTTAGAGTTTAACTTGTGATTACTTATTTGATAATTATGGTTGTTAAAAGAAATAATATCAAGTTAAGATTGCTTGTTTGTTGAGTAATATATTTAGTTAGCGGCATTAAAATCACTTCATGTGCTAAATAGTCAAATTGCTGAAATATATCATAAACTATTGACAACTTTATTTATAAAAAAAAAAAAAGTTAATTACACAAATGGTGTGCGTGGTTTATTTTTAAGTAACATGTTTAGGTACTAAGGTTTTTTGTTACAAGATTGGGTATTGTTCTTTTAATTTGTAACAAGTTTGGGTACTAACACTAACGAATGTTAAGTTTTCAGTTAACTTCAAGGATATTTTATCTTTTCACAATAGATGGGCTATTTATGAAATTTATGATTTTTGATGAACCTGTTTTGTAACTTACATAAAATATTATATGATAAAAAAACAAAAGCAAAACATTCATTTTCTTAGCCTGATTTCTTTCACGAACCATTAGTTAGCACCACCAACTAGCTAGGGTGTTCGCAGTCTGGTTTTTGCATTTTTTGGGTTAAACCTTATGACCTTTTATCATTAAAACCAAAATCAAACCACTTAAAGTAAATAACCAAACCTAGATCGAACCATACGACCAGTTTGGTTTCGTGGTTTGAGCTTTTTAGGCACATCTAGGCCAAGTTTAAGAGTTGTCAATAACAACACTAATCTTGTTAAGATCTTATACATTTCAAAAGTAACTATATAAAACTTGACTATGAATTTGAATGTTGCAAATCTACTTGTGTTATAACAATTAATGACGTATACTTGTATATGCTATATAATATGATCGATCTGCTAGTTATGACTTATTTTAGCAATAACAAATTTTCAATTGTCATTAGTAGAGGTTCTAATATATACGCACACACACATTTGGTATGGTTTTTGCTATAAACCGTAAACCAAACCGTTCATAAGGATCCAGTCTGGTCTGATTTTTTACGAATGCTTTTTGGTATAAAACGTCAACCGACCGCGAAATCAAACCTTACTATCCACCTAATTCACAGAACTGCCGTCATCCATCACAAACCCTAATTACCATCACCTCCATATTCACCAAGCTCCAACCTCAATCAATTCTCAATCGCCGCCGTTGAAACCCTTCATCGTCCCAGTTCCACGAATTCTTCACCATTCATTTCAGCACCACATGCACCTCGTTTTACCCTATCAACACCATCCAACTCTGACTAAGCGGTTATGGTTGTGCAAACTGATGGCATATGAATAAGGTTGGTGGTTCATGAATGAAAATATGGTAAAAACCTGGATGTTTTGTTTTTTATTTTTATATATTATAATATTTTATGTAAATTATAATTATGGGTTCTTCAAGAGTAATAAATTTCATAAATAGCCCTTCTAGTATGAAAATATTAATAAGCCATTGAGTTAACAGAAAAACTAACGTTTGTTAGTGTTGGGACCCAAACTCAATACAATTTAAAAGACCAATACCAAACTTGCAACAAAAAAATCTTAATAGCCAAACTTGTTATTTTTAATAAACCATAGACCTTATTGTGTAATTAACTAAAAAAAGTAGAAGATCACCAAAATATAATTTTAGCCTACATTTGTTCGAAAATGACTATTAACTTTTAAGACAAAAAAGTACATACACACTATTCTATCTAATAATCCAAGGTTTTATAAAAATATTTTTTTAAAGAATTTTTTTTTCTATAATAGAAAATTTGATATGGAAAATATTAAGTGAAATTTTACACCATGCATGAGTTGATGGCGTCAATACGTCATATCCTTAAATATTAATTATTTACAAATCTTTAAATGTAATGGTTATGATTCTTTATAACTATTATTATTTAACTCGTGTGTAACACACGGGTATTAAACCTAGTAATTCTATAAAACCAATTTTGAAAAATCCGAACTATTGAACCAGAAACCAATCTAGTTGACCCCTTTTGAAAAACTACCAGCTGGACTGATCGAATTGAACGAAGCGGTGAACCGGCTTATTGGTTGAACAAGCTTAGCACCACATGTAACACACAAATATGGGTAAAAACACGATATTTAATTAATTTGTTACAAAAAACATGTGTAATATAGATGCAATATGGAGTTTGAATCTCACAAGAATTATAATTACTATGTAATCCACCAGTTAATATGGATAACAAAATATTTTAAAATTTTAACTAAGTAGAATATTGATACAGAAGACAAATTAAATTATTAAGAAAAAAATATACAAGTAGTATTTGACCCGAATATGATCCGTGACCTAAATAAAATGACAGTTTGCCAAAGGATTTTTTCAATATGGCATATCTAAATTGTTGACAAATGTACGAGTTATTCAATCATTAGAATATATTCAGATAAGTTTTTTTTAACTTAATTGTTTTTTGTTGTTTTCAAAGTTTTATCATTTGAGTTTGAGTTATATTTAATACCTTTGATTTTTAAATTGTTGTGTTTGTAGGTTTTGCATATATTTAGATCGTTCTACTGTATATTTTATATGACTGTTTATTATGTTTACTATATGAAAGCATCCGGTTCAATTAGTCTAACCGGTTTGATCTTTGGTTTGGTTATGTAGTTTCGTTTTTAATGAGCTAAAAGTAAATGTTATTTATTTATTTATTTTTGCTAAAAGAACGGGTCAAGATATATATTCTCTTGATGTTTCCAAATAAAAAAAGCGTCAGAATATTTATTCTCTTGATTTTAAAAAAGCTTAGGACTTTACGTCTTTAAACACATGCATATGATCTTAGTCAATTTTACTCCAAACAATTCCGGTTGACTAATTCCTATTTTCATTCCTAACCCACACTATTTTTATGAACTTTTGTTGTTTTGTAGCTTAAAAATTATCATGTTAAGTCATATTAATATTTAAGATTTATGAATTTTTTTAGAAATTTTATTTTATTTAAAAATGGGTTCTTATCGTGTCCATATCGTGTCTTATCGTGTAACCTGCTTTCTATCGTGTTCGTGTTTAGGAAAAATGACACGATAAGTCATCGTGTTCATGTCTTATCGTGTCGTGTTTGACACGATATGCCAGCCCTAGCTATGAGATAGTAACTAGATAAGGGGCATTGCACTAAAAAGTGACGTAGTGAGATAATGTCCCTTAATCATTACAAAGAGAGAAGTGAGAGAGTTTGTGTGAGAAAAGTGGGGAAGAGAGAGGGAGGTGCAAACGTTATCAAATTAAGAAACGCTCACGCCCATAACGCCCCTACGTAATGGTATGTTGAGTGTTACGAGACGTTTTTTAAAAGGCATCACGCCGATCATAGAGAGTCTAACAATCTAGATAATGACCCAGTACTTGTCTTGAAATAACCAATTGGCAAATAATGTGGCCATTGAATCATTCAAGATGAAGTTTCCGATTAAATTAACTAAATAATTACTAATGAATTGATGTACGGTAACAAACAAGTTTGATATGCAATCTTTGAAAGCAAGACACGTCTTTGCAGTTTGATGAATTAATGATGCACAATATTAATTAGACCCTGGTGCATTATAAAGAAAACAATGAACATGCACAATAATCAAAAGGTTTAATCGAACCACTTGATGAAACCAAACCAAAAATGAAGATTTTGTTGCAACTAAATCAGCAATGAAGCTTTTATGCACATTATTTACGACGTACACTTGTAAAAGGCCATAATCTTGGGTGTAAATAAATCAGGTCAAGCCAAAGATTCGTTATAAACTTTTTAGTTAAAACATAAATAACGTAATTTGTAGTTTTCTCTAAGTATAAGAGTAAAATAATATATAAAAAAAATTTAAAAACTTGTTATTAGGACGGCAAAATAATCACTATTCTATCGCTAAATGTTTTAATAAGACTAGTAATTCCTAAAGTATGACGTCATATGTTTGCTTGTGGCGATTAGGTATCTAGTTTGTTTCTACTTTTTCTTGATATGGACGTATAAGTTCTAGAAAGATATTATTATTATTAGAGTAAATTACTATTTTAGTCATGAGGTTTAATTAAATCATGATTTTAGTTTAATAGTTTGTTTATACTCGTTTAGTCTATTAATTTCAAAGGTTTAGTCCACACTACTATTCGTTAGTGGTGTGAACTAAAACAGTAAGTTTGTATGAAACTAATGGACTAAAAGCGTAGAAAACAAACTATTGTATTAAAACCGTGATTTTATCATACCTCAGGATCAAAATAGTAGTTTCCTATTATTATTATTATTATTATTATTATTATTATTATTATTATTATTATTATCTTTATATAATATAGCAAAATCAAAAAAGCTTATGTGTCACCATTTTAAAGCTTCTGGCTTATGTGTCATCATTTAAGAGTTTATCTCATAATAATGATTTTTTATTTAAAATATGTATATAAAATATATTATAATAAAACTAATTACATTTTTGGTCCCCTAATATTTTGGAGAATTCTGAAAAATTTAAAAGTATTTATACTTTTAACCCTCTACTACAAGGGGTGTATATGAGTCGGTTTATATTTAATAGGGTGTGAAAATAAAACTTATGGATAAAATTAATAATAATATACAATTAAAGACCTCAGTGTTTTATAAATATACATAACTTTTTTATATGGATTTAAAAAAAAATAAACTACACCATAAAACTGAGCATTTTATTCTCTTTAATTTGAGTATAATATTGATATACTAAATATTTTATTTTTAAAAATATATTTCGTGTTTCGATTTACCACGGTTTTGTTTCAAAACTTATTGGAACGTTCATGAATATTCTTACAGCATCACTTGAATTTTGTGTTCCCGAGCATAGCGCGGGCACTAAACTAGTTATTACTATAGCCACTTGATTATATTTTCAATTTGTTTTTTTTCTCATATGTGGTAGGAATTTACACACCAGTACACCACGATCAACGCAGTGGTTTGAGGCCCAAAAGGGTCCATAAAATCTTCTTTGATTTGTTAAGATTGGTGGCCTCAAATCGCCGAGTGTCATTATAAAAGAATGAAAAAAAGTATATAAAACAAGTACATGTTAAGACAAGCAACACATTAAACTTTTATGGTATGTATGAAACTTGTCTAAAATTATTTCTCCACTAGTAGGTTTAATACCCGTGTGTTACACACAGGTTAAACAGTAATATTTATAAAAAAATTATAACCATTATATTTAACAATTTGTAAATATATAACATTTAAGGAGTTGGCTCCATCAACTTGCATGGTGAAAAATTTAGCTAAATTTTACCTCCCAAATTTCCTATTATAGAAAAAAAAATCCCTCCAAAAATTGCCCTCTAAAAGTTTGATTTATTAGATAGATTACAAATTTATCTTTCATTTCATATATTTGTGGTTAACATCAATAAGTGACTAAATGACTTTGATTTTAGTTAACTCACAGAGAAATATCAGTTAGACTCTTTAGTTAACATATTCAATTCAAGCTAAAAGTTTAGCTCATATTCAACTGAAGTCAACTATTCGTTTGATAAGTTCCCGTGTTTTTCGGTGTGTATTTTTGTATATTCAAGTCTCAAATAATTACCGGTGTTGTTAAACCAGGTGGTCCGACCGGTTGGACCGCGGTCGGATCGTAATCACGGCTCGATAGATCACTGATAGGTGTTTGTAAACCGCTGCGAACAGCTCGAACCGGACCGTTTTGAACCGCTATTGAACCGTTTTATCTTGAATTATATATTTACATCTATAATTTTTTATGTTTTACGTGATGAAACTCAATATGTTGATGTTTTAAGTGATGAAGATGATGAATTGGCTTTACTTAATAATGAAGAATTGGATACGTTTCGTGATATTTGAACTTAGAACTTATGATGATGATAATTTGGTTGTATTTTGGTGTAAAAATTTGTTTAATTTATGAATTTTTGGTTATTCTTGGTGTTAAAATCTGCTTAAATTATGATTTTTGGGTTATAACTTAAGATTATTAAACTTACGTTGTTTTTAATTAGAATTCTTATGGTATTATTTTGATAAATGTATATTTCGTCAAACTCCGATCCAACCACGATCCGATCAATAAATTAGAAAAACGGTTCAGTGCCTGGTTCGGTTTTCAAACCATTGCAATAAATAATAGCTTATTTAAAAAGTTGTTTACATTCAACTAATTACTATTTATTTACATTTTCTATTGATTTTGATGTTTATATTTTATAATAAAAAACTTCTTAAAGTTTAAAATCGGTGCCACCGTTAAAACCCACACCGAAAATTATATAATACTAGGTTTAACACCTGTGTGATACACACGGGTTAAGTAATAATATTTATATAAAAATTATAATCATTATATATGTTTAAGGATTTATAAATATTTATATTTAAGAATTTATCTCCATCACCTTATGCATGGTGAAAAACTCTACTTAATTAGTTTTCCATCCCAAGTTTCCTTTTATAAAAAAATTCCCCCCAAAATATAACCTCCTAAAAACTTGGAAATATTATATAGATAGTTATTTGAAACTAACGTCTTGTTTAAGCTGCTATTTAAAAATTTAAATCCTCCTTCAAGGGTTGATCAAAAATTAAATTTAAAACCCATCCAGGGGTTTGTAAACTATTGATAATCCATTTTTATTAGAAAAAACTAAATCTTGAATTTAAATCCTGCTATAAACAAATGGTAATATATTTCTTCTTAGAAATCAAATTGTTAGTCTTAAAAAAATAATTAAAACCCATTAAAGGTTTGTCCACCATTCATACTCTATTTAAGAGTTCTACATATTTTTACTCGTGTTAACATGTCGTGTACATACCACAAAGGCACACAACATTTACGTATTTTTATTAAATTTTGTTAAACTATTTTGTGGTGTTTGACAGCCTTTTAATAATCACTTAGAAACTTACATCTTAATGATTTAAAACCTTTAATTTATATTTAATAAAAAAATACTAAATTATAAAAAGCAGCCGTCTAAATAATAAAACCGAATTTCAATCGTGTTTTCACCTACGAAATCATCCGAATCAGACAAATCTTGTCAGGAAAAAATCCCCAGGAAATATTTCATGACCACAAGAATTGGTTCTAACTTTACCAAACCCCATGAAAAAAAAAATTAAAAATTTAAGGAAGTATATAAAAAGGGTAGTTGAGCAATAAGCATGAAGTAATTGACCAACTTCCAACCGAAAATTACCCTCCATCTTCTTCTTCTTCATTTCATCAGGTATCATATTCCCTCTAAATCATCATATTCTTCCACCCAATTTTTCTCTCTTTTTTACAATCAGGTGCTTTTCTTTTCTTTTCTTTTTCTTCGATTCAAGTCTCTGTAATTCGTTGCTTGATTTACAAGTAATTGAGCTGTAGATCTTCGCAATTGACTGATTCATTTGAGAATTTGTCTCAGTTTTTCAGTTTGATGAGTTAATGAAAATTGTCGGTTTGTAATTGATTTACGTTTGACTAGATCAATTACGCCCAAATTTTTCAGTTTTTCTTGTGATTAAAGTTGGATACATTCATAACCCTAATTCTATTTGGAGTATTAGTTATGTTTAATTGTTTCTGGTGCTAGTTTTTTTAAGTTGAGTTGTTAAATTGTTCATTTTGTAAGTAGATTTAACTGTTTGGATGTTGTCATGTGTAACATATTTGGATATTGTAGGTTCGAAATGTCTAGTTTGGAGGAGCCTCTTGGTTTGGACAAACTGCCAAGCTTAAGCACCATTGATCTCTCTAGAAGGTTCTCATCCAACCGATGCAGCACCAGTGGGGAAGAAAATGGATTGGGGTATTGCTGGATTGAAGGGAAGACGTGCGGATCGTTCAATAGCTACAAGTATGTTATTTCTTGTTATTTTTAAATAACAGAACATTCATAATAGTACTAATATGTTATCAGTTTGCATTTAAGATTCAGACTATTGATTATCATCTCGATATTTTTTAGGGACGATTTTAAAGAATACAGGCGAGAAGCTTTCAATAGGAGGAACCATAAAAGAGAGATCACACACATTGATTCTGAAAATGGGTATCATTCGAGATATACAACGAAGCTGAGCTCATACTGCAATGATACAGGCCCAAGGGACATAACAAATAAGGTTATTAAAAAGTCAAAAATTTGACTTTAGATGTCAAAAGGTCTGCATGTAAATCAAGATTCACGTTCTTTCCGCTAACCTTGTAGTATCTTTTAAAACAGATTTTTAAAGGTATGCCAAGTTATGTGAAGATAGTGGAGGTTGGTCCGAGAGACGGGTTACAAAATGAGAAGAATATGGTTCCTACATCTGTGAAGATAGAATTGATTCATAGGCTTGTTTCTTCGGGTTTATCTGTTGTTGAGGCCACAAGTTTTGTTTCACCTAAATGGGTACCTCAGGTAGCTTGTCTCTTTCAAAAGTTGTTGTATGTGAAGATAGAATTAGTTCAAAGATATGCTCTTATTTCATTAATCTTTTGAGGGTATGCGCGTTGGTCAAAAGACCTAAAAACCAAGTGGTGTTTTTCTTGAAACTAGTTGAGACAAAGTTGTGAGATATAGCTTATTAGTATATGTTTCTAATTACAATTATGGTGTTATGAAGCTGGCAGATGCGAAGGATGTTGTTGAAGCAGTTAAAAACTTGGAAGGTGCAAGATTGCCTGTATTGACACCAAATTTAAAAGTGTGTAGGCTAAAACAGATTGGATACCGTTCACATTCGTGAATGTATAGTTTTTATAACTTTATGGTTGGTTTTGAACAGGGTTTTGAAGCTGCTGTTGCAGCTGGAGCTAAGGAAATAGCGGTTTTTGCTTCAGCTTCTGAATCCTTTTCGAAAGCAAATATTAATTGTACTATTGAAGAAAGTCTTGTTCGTTACCGTGACATAACTAATGCTTCAAAAAAGCTCAATATTCCTGTTCGTGGGTATGCACTTATTTAGTTTTAAATAGTGAACAAGTTCGGCAACATGAGAAATAAAGGGAGGTTAAAATAGTTGCTCGAATTGTTTCTACAGGTATGTATCATGTGTGATTGGGTGCCCGACTGAAGGTGCAATTAGTCCAACAAAAGTTGCATATGTTGCGAAACAACTTCACGAGATGGGGTGCATGGAAATTTCACTTGGTGATACAATAGGGATTGGCACACCAGGTAATTTTCAACAGCTTAAAAAGGTATCTGTATAGTAATGGGTTAATTTGGGTTATATTTTAGCTAAAAAGGAGAAACATGTAAGTCATAAATACGTATATTAATAATGCATAAAACCTCTTGAATCATTATGAATAATATAATTTCTGTAATCATATTCGATAGGAACTGTCGTTCCAATGCTTGAAGCTGTCATGGAAGTTGTGCCTGTTGAAAAAATTGCGGTTCACTTTCACGACACATACGGTCAATCTCTTGCTAACATATTAGTATCCCTTCAAGTAAGCTTACTACTTATTAAAAACACATGATCCATAAACCACATAATAATCGGGTTTTTTACAAGCATTATAACTAATGACAGATGGGAATAAGTGTGGTGGATTCTTCTGTAGCGGGACTCGGTGGGTGCCCATATGCTAAGGGCGCTTCGGGCAATGTTGCCACTGAAGATGTTTTGTACATGCTTCATGGGCTTGGCATTAAAACTAATGTTGATTTGAGAAAGGTTTTGCAAACAGGTGACTTCATCTGCAAGAAATTGGGTCGCCTTTCGGGATCTAAGGTTGCTGTCGCCTATAAAATGTAAGAGGTCTGCGTTGATTTATCCCACATATGTGGTGTTTCATTGGTAACCCATTACAAACAAGTTATAAATCTAGTAAATTACCGGGCTGTGTTATGAAACCGGTATATATGACAATGCTATATCGGCTTATTGTTCAAACAAATAATATTGTTTCCTACTTATTTGTCTATATAGGGGGGTTCCCCCTTTGTTCTAATGTATTGAGAGGCTATTCCAATCCATTTTACACTCAAGAGTTCAGATTTGTACCCCTCGCCTTTGAAAACTAGAACTGAAGTTGATGTATTGCTCAATACGTTACTTTGAATGAGCGATACTTTCACATTGAATACTCGAACCAAAATGGGCTCTGATACCATAATGTTGGAGTATAAACAACAACGTATTAGTATTAAAGCTGGAATTTTATTCTTATTGTGCCAAAAGGTAACAGGAAAAGCCTTTAAGACAGTTTAAGTAGGCAAACAAACACTAGAAATATAATCAGAAAATGAAGCTAACTAACTGCTGTAAAAAATAATATTTCAACTTTGAATTACACTTTAACTGAAAAAAATAAATTTTCAACTTTGAATTACACTTTTAACTTAATGGTAATGACTAAGAAAATATCGGGTTTTTTTAAGCCAAATTACTATTATTTTAATTTTTTGCATCTGGAACTTAATGGTACAACAGTAACTGAATAGCAAAAGCCTTTAATTAGGCGGTAAACAAACACAATAAAGATTAAAAAAAATGAAGCTAATGGACTTTAAACAACTAGTTTTAAAATCTGAATTAAACTTCAACAAAATATAATGTAACTAATCATCACTAGACGAGAAGGATAAAACTGCACCAGCAATATCAAGCATGGTTCCAACATCCCCACTAGAACCTTTTTTAACCTCATTAGGGTTCTCCATGGCATCAACAATTGCAAAAAGTGCAACCACACATGCATAGTCCATGTTAGCTTCAATCGTCACCGTGAATTTGTTTGTAGCGTACTTCAATTTTTGCGGTTTATGCATCTGCATGATCAACAGGCCACATTAACTAAGTTCCCGGCCTATGAGTTTGATCTAAAATATTAAACTACCAAAGTCAGTACATGGGTGGAACCAGACCAAGGGGGTCAAAAGGGTCCGTTGACCCTTTTGAACCCCTGACTAAGAAGATCTGGCTCCACCGATGCATGAATGTAGCAAAAATTAGTATTATAAAAAGCCGAAAGAATGAAAACTACCTGGGCTATTACTGTTGAAGAATCTCCCATATAAATAGTGCAGTTTCCCATTGACCAGCTTCCCTTGATCCTCAAATCACAATGATCATTAACGACACCCGTTTTGTTTGCCAACATCACACAAACGTTGGTCTTAAAATGGATAACATGTTCGGATTTTGTGCTAAATAATATGTCCGAGTCGGCATGGCTTTCACCCTTATATACATTCCATCTACTATGCATACTCATATTCTAGAAAAAAAAAATATACATATAGACATAGTCCATTTCTATGCTAATTTTAGCAAGCAAATCTTGTAAACTAACAATTAGGATTTAAGAAGTAAACAAACTTAAAAGCTTACCTTTACACGGAGCATCGCAATGGGTTTATCATTAACGTCAAGTAACACGCGCTGACGATGAAATGTTGTGTCACATGGTTTAACTTTTAGCATGATTTTGTGGTTCATGTCAGTGATTACAAAGTTTCTACAGGGATACTTTTCGAATATAATTTCAAGAGGTTTTGGGTCAATGAACTGAGGACTAATGACTGAAAATGGAGATGGGAATAGTGGTGCATGATTAGGTTGAGCCATCATAACAAACTAACACTTAAAAGATTGTAGTTGTATGTATACAGGGGATGTAGCATGCATGAGCTGTGGGAAGACTTTTAATATGATTATACTTAATTATTTGGCCAATTAGTTGACTTGGACTAGGAGATTAAGTTGACATTTTCCTGATGGGTTGTCAATTCAATTGTTTTCTTCAACTTGATGCCTCACTTGGCCATTTTGGCATTTATTAATTACCAGGGCTGATCTTACGTATTCTGAAAAATAATCTCTTGATCCGAGACGAGTCTGAAAAATAGGCCCTATTGATTGTAAAGCTAATAACCTTTTCTAACGACACCAAAATGGTTTCATCGACAGTACCGAAACACTTTAAAGAGAGGGTCCGAATATGTATCAGAAGAATAATTGCTGACTGCTTTTACTATGACTTTAAATGGTAGTTAAAGGATTTATTATTAGTATTATATATAGTTTAATAATAAAAGTTGTCTCCATAGAATAAAAAATAAACAAATAAGCTATTGAAACAAAAAAAAAACTGTTAACTAAGTAAAATAAGCTATTAAAAAAAAGAGTAAATTGCCAAAATAGTCCTTGGGTTTGTACCGTTTCGACCACTTTGGTCCTTATGTTTTTTTTCTTGCTATTTTGGTGTTTGGTTTTGTAAAAAACCGTCATTTTGGTCCTTCCGTCAACGTTTTCCGTTAGTTTTGTGTAAAAAGACCAAAGTACCCTTGTTTTAATAAACTACCATTTTGGTCCTTTCCATTTTAATACATACCACCACATAGCCCCACACCACCATCATCACCACCACCACCACCACCACCACCACACCCAATTTCTATAAACTCAAACCAAATCCAATCACTCCTTCAAACCAAATTCTATCAGCAAATCCAACAAATGAATGTTCCAATTGAATTTATATAAATTTATCTCCCCAAATTCCTAATCCACATCCTAATCCCCAATTTCTATAACCCGCTGTCATCTCCCTCACCCCAACCCACCCCAACCCTAACTATTACCACCATCAAACCAACCCTTTGCACCACAACCGTCGCCGTCTCATCAGCACATTCACCATCACGTCATCAACACCATCATCTACCCACCACCAAGCCGTAATTTCTCATCTCCCCTCCCCATCCTGCCATCGCAATTTGCAACACCTGGGTGGCGGTGGTCGGCAGTGGCGGTTGTAGGTGCGGGTCTCTGTTTTTTCAGTAGTGATTGGTGGTGGATGATGAAGATGAAGATGGAGAAGATGAAGATGGAATGATGAAAATGAGAGGATGAAGATGTGTGGTGGTGGTTGGTGTCTTGTGTGGTGAAGATGTGGTAGGTAAATGAGGTTCGACGGTGGTGCTCTGGTGATGGAGGCGGCTGGAAGCCTGGAATGGTGTGGTGGTGGTTGTAAGTTAAACAGAATGAAGATGAGAAGAAGAAGAAATGTTCTTGCTGTTGGTGTGGTGTGGTGTGTTGTGTGTGTATTGTGTATAATAATAATAATAATAATAATAATAATAATAATAATAATAATAATAATAATAATAATAATAATAATAATAATAATAATAATAATAATAATAATAATAATAATAATAACAATAATAATAATAATAATAATAGTAAAGTTGCCATTTTGGTCCCTCGAGTAGTGAAAGGACTAATCTACCCTTGTAGTTAACGGGTTTTTTAAATGATTATTGACGGAAGGACCAAAATGATAGTTTTTTTACAAAATCAAACACCAAAATGGCAAGAAAAAAAAAATAAGGACCAAAGTGGTCGAAACGGTACAAACTCAGGGACTATTTTGGCAATTTACTCAAAAAAAAACTAAGTAAAATAATAATCAACCAACAAATTAAAAATCAAATAAAACAAAATCAGAGGATTTTATTTGTATTAAGTTAAGTATAAAAAGGCAAATACCATAAATATTAAAATACCAAAATACTTCTTGTTTTCTCATAAAAGTTCATATATATTTTTTATACGTAAAAGACTAATCTTTTTTTCTATTTTTTCTCATAAAAGTATCTCAACAACTTTTTTAAACATTAAACTCTTTTAACATATTAGATTTAAAGAAACTATTTATTTGATGTGATGATTCTTTCCAACATATTTATTTGATTTGATTTAATGAAATAAAACAAAACTTTTTAAATTTCAATATTCTTTCTATTTTCTTTCATCTCATCATTTTTTCATCTCTTGTTCCACACATGTCCACTTCTAATGTATATATATAAGTTTTGAAAATTCCGGGGCCCTCGAGCGACTAGGCCGGGCGGTTGCCCACCTTGCCCCCTACTAGGGCCGCCCCCGTTAGTTAGCAAAGAAAAAAAAATTTAAGAATTCAAGAACTTAAGGAGTTCGGTTCAGTTTTTTTGGATTTGAATGTGGTTCGGATTACGATTTTATTCGGATTTTGGATTTTTGAAACACCCTTAAGTGTGTGCCTATATACTAAGGGGGCTTCTTGCAACCGAAGATGTGTACATGCTTCAAGGGCTTGGCATTAAAACGAATGCTGATTTGAGAAAGGATAGGTGAACGGGTGGCTTCATCTACAAGAAATTGGGTTGCCCATCGGGATCAAAGCTTTGATTATTTTATCCCACATACGTGGTGTTTTATTACGAGGCTTTGTTATGAGACCTGTGTGTATGACATTGCTATATCAACTTATTTATCAAAAAAATAATATTATTTCCTACTTATTTGTCTACATAGGGGTTCCCTTGTTTTAATGCATTCAGATACTATTCCAACCCACGTTACACTCTAGAGTTCATGAAAGGGGTTAATGTTGTAAGTAATTACTTAGATCAATAAATTGGATTTTCTGAGAGTCGTGTGATCGTGTCTACCACTTTCATATTGAAACAATGTGACGTCTAACTCGAAATTCTCAAATGGATAAAATACAGAATCTTATTCTTCAAGATGATTTTGTGAACTAGCTAGAGAGACCAAAAAACTTAAAGTCGTATTTAAATTTCAAGGCTAGAAACTGCTTTCAGATAGTGAGGTTGTTTGTCAGCTTTTTAATGTACTCTTAATGATTAACAGGTAAGAAGTCATGTAACTTATGATGACATACTTATCATTAAGATGCTACCTCTTAATTAGTTAACTGTCATTGAGTAATATGAAGAGGGACACTTTGACATTGCATACTCTAACCAACGTGGCTCTGATACCAGGTGAAACAACAAAGAGACAACTATTATTGAATAGCATAGATAAGTGACTGCTGTTAGCATTCACTTCAAACAACTAACATTTGAAATTTGAATTACACTTCAACCGAATGGAACTAAGCAGACGAAAGATTAGAAGCAATTTCAAGTATATTTCCAGCAGCCCCAGCCGCACCGGAACCTTTTTTAACTTCATCTGGGTTTTCCATAGCATCAACAATTGCAAAGAGTGCAACCACACATGCATAGTCCATGTTAGCTTCAATAGTCAATGTAAATATGTCTCCAGAGTACTTCGAATTTTTCGGTTTATGTATCTACAACATCAATTTGTCACACTAATTAAGTTTCATATGAGTGAGTATTTTGTAATACTGAACTAGCAAAATTTATACATGAATACAAGGCGGAACCGGTCAGACCCTGCTATATCAGGGGTATCCTCCGAAAAAAATACCTGTGCTATTGCTGTTGAAGAGTCTCCGATATAAATACTGAAGTTTCCTTTGGACCAGCTCCCTTTGATCCTTAAATCACAATGATCACTAACGACGCCGGCTTTGTTTGCCAACATCACGCAAACATTCATCTTAAGCTGCATCATATTTTCATTTTTTGTGCTGAATAATATGTCTGAGTCAGCTTTGCTTTCACCCTTAAATACATTCCATCTACTATGCATGCTAAAACCCTGGAAATAAAACACAGTCCATTTTAGCAACACAGATTAAAAACAAACTAGGATTTAAGAAGCTGACGCTTAAAGTTACCTTTTGCCGGAGCTTGGCGATTGGTTGGTCAGACGCATCAAGTAACACGCGCTGACGATGGAGCTTTGAGTCGTGTGGTTTTACTTTCAGCAGGATTTTGTGATTCATGTCAGTGATTACAAGGTTTCGGCAGGGATACTTTTCGAGTATTATTTCAAGTGGTTTCGGGTCAATGAACTCAGGACCGATGACGGAAAATGGAGCTGAGAAGACTGGGGCATGATTAGGTTGAGGCATTTTTACACTTAAAAGATTAGATTGTAGTTGTATGAGATTAGCAAGAGATGTGGGAAGCTAGCTAGGCTTTTAACATGTCACATTGTCACTTACTAATTGACCAATTAGTTGACTTGGACTAGGACATTAAGTCCGCATTTTCCTACCAGGTTGTCAAGTTGTTTTCTTCAACTTAATGACTAACATGGCCATTTTGGCATTTATCAAAGAAGAAAACAAAAATAAATATAGGGAAGACTTTAAGAACTTATGAATTAAATTGCGCCATGGCCGTTGATAGCACTCGAAACTTTATATAAGAAAAATAAACGAAGAAGAAAAGATTGTGGCGGGTGTATTAAACTGTGAAAAGAACGTCATAAAAAGATGGTAGTTTACGGAGCCACGTATGGTTCGTCTAGGCAAATCTTGCAATTGTTGTTTTAAAGAGAGATTTAACGGAAAATTGAGTGGAATTAGTGTTCGGGATTATTTCCGTTAGAAAATACTCCGTATTTTGGTTGGTCCTTGTGCTTTTACTCAATAGTGCAATGTCATTACACTCAATAGTGCAAAGATCGAGGTCGAAACCCCAACCTCTACACCATTTTTGGGTGTTTTCGTTGGCGTTGAGGATCCCCTTACTGCCGCGAGAACCGGGTAATTCCCAGCGACCGCAACGGGGGCTCGTGACAACATTCTTCACGGGTCAAGTTGGTTGGAATCAAAACTCGTTAACCAACCGTCCTATAAGGAAAACTTCTTCCTATGCCAAAGCTCATTTGAAACCCGCCCGAAAGGCACGACAGTGTAGAAGTAAAAAACATGTTCAGCTCAAAAATCCAAGAAACCTGCAGAGCAAGGCTCAAACCCAAGTCTCTCCCATCATTGCCGTGTGATTTTGCCACCCAACTAGAGTGGCAACAAAAAAAAAAGTTTATATGTTTGATGAAAACATAGTTCAAGCTAAAAAAGTTTGACTACGAGGCTGTTTGTTTCAACCTGTTAATGGTTCAGATGTCTGAATGGTTCAGCATTTAATGGTTCAGACTGTTTGTTTCGCGAGCTGATGTCTCAATGGTTCAGACATTTGCCTCTGAATGGTTAAGCATTATACTGAGTCTGAATAATTAAAACCTCCGATATGAATTGGTTAAACATATGTCTTTGAATTGTTAATATAAGCAATATACTAGATCTTAATAGTTCAGACATCTTACTGGTTATGGTTCAAACTTTTTATTGATTCAGTGCTTATACCAATTCAGTAAATCTCAAGCATTGTAGACAGCATTTGTTTCCGACTTTCTGTTGCTTAATTTCATTTACAGAAGATACAGCATTTGCCCACAAGTGATATACGATTTTTTTAATAACAATAAACTGTTACAACTTACAATATCTTTACTCAACTGGGAAGTTTCGTCATTAAGCCGCCGGACCCAGGAATAATATTTCAGTCACGGTGTAACTGGTAGGAAGATGCATATTTTGGATTAATAATGTTAACTTCTTAATCAATTCGGGTTATATTAAGCGGGCTAGATTTGGATTTTTGTATTTTGTGTGCTCATTTTTAACGTTATAGGGAGAGCGACAAATGTGAAATGCCGTTATAGCAAACACTCGATTTGAGAAATAATCAGTGGCGGAGCCATATAAAGCCGACCGGGGTCGGTTGACCCCATTCTTTTCTCGGCGCTTAAAGTAATTTACATACCGAAAAACCGAGCGACCCCAGTATTTTTTTATTACCAACCACATTGTTATCTAATAATACCATTGGCCATTTAGTTTTTAAAAAAATATGAAAGTTTTTGAAATCACAATCACAAAGTTTTATAAAAAAATTAAAAAAATAGTTTATTTGGTTAACTGTGAGTTGAACAATTAATAAAACTTTTGTAGTTGGGCTTAACACGTTACAATATTAAACCATTAATTCATTGGTCATAACCCAATCCTCAGTTACTACCCAACAAACTCATCTCGGTCCCCAATCCGCATCGACCCAAAATATGTTTTTTGTTATTCTTTACCAACTTGTTATACTTATCGTATGCTTTTTAGCGATAATGGATTTTATTTCGTTTTCTGACCCGACCCGACATTTGACCGACCCAAAAAATAGTGACAACTAGCTATCAAGGTCGTTAGAATCCACGAACATAAAAATCCGACATTCGTTTTCTGACACGACCCGATATTATGTTAAACTCATATCAGTTGTTTTTGACCGACCTGACATTTGACCGACCCAAAAAAAATTCTTGACTCCGCCACTGGAAATAATATAATAGGATTGGCTCATCTAGTCCGAATGCACCCGGCATATAATAGACTAGTTTAGTGCCCGCGCTACGCTCGGGAACACAATTTAAGTGATGCTTTTAAGGAATGTTCATGAATGTTCCATTCAGTTTTGAGACAAAACCGTGGTAAAACGGAACACATAATATATTTTTAAAAATTAGATTTTTATAGCAATATTATACTCAAATTAAAGAAAATAAAGTGCTTAGGTTTATGCTGTAGTTTATTTTTTTTAAATCATATAAAAATGTAATGTATATTTATAAAACACCGAGGTCTTTAATTGTATGTTATTATTAACTTTATCCATAAGTTTTATTTTTAAACCCTATCAAATATAAACCGACTCACGTACACCCCTTGTAGTAAATGGTTAAAAATATAAATACTCTTTAATTTTTCAGAATTGTCCAAAATATTAGGGGACCAAAAATGTAATTAGTTTTATTATAATAAATTTTATATACATATTTTAAATTAAAAAATCATTATTGTGAGATAATCTCTCAAATAATGCCACATAAGCTAAAAGCTATGAAAAGATGCCACATAGGATTTTTTTGTTTTGCTATATTATATAAGGATGTGCGATTGTTAGTCGCCAAAAACAACTGATATGAGTTTAACATAACTCTTGGCACAACATTATCTTAGACTCGCCGGACCTAACTTATATACATGAAACGTTGTAATTTCCTATATATGGTCGTCAGATGTGAAAAATTAATGTTATATTTTCAGCACCAACTTTAAATGATAGATTGAGAAACCTTTGACCATAAACATGTTGTGGTATATGGATTCTAAAGATAACCTCGTGTGATACGCAGGAGGAGTATAAAAAATGGTACGATACTAAACGTACAAATACATTTTATATTTTAGAATAAAAAAATTGATTATAAAAATTTAAACTTTGACCCGTTGGTCGGTAGAGATCTCAATTAGGAAAATTCAAACTTACATGATCTTAACATGTAACATGTACTAGCACAGATAGACACGAATCTACTTGATTTTCCCCTATTAAACATTTATTTACCTGGTTATCTGTTATAATTTATTTAAAATTAAAATATAATATAACATTATTTTACCCTAATTAACTAAATTCTAATTTGTAAGCGTTAATTCTCTCAAGTCTTATCATGTATACCTGTTATAAACAGGTACATGTACATGTATGAGTAACAGGTACACGATAGGTTATCGTGTCGTGTACAGGTAACATGTTTCATGTTCGTGTCTTAACATGTTTATGTCTTAACAGGTACAGATATACATAATTTGTAAGAAAAAAAATGTAGAGTTTGTACTTTCTAACTTATAAATACAAAACCCTAGTCCACTACTACGTGGGTCAACAAGAAAAATGTTGTTGTTAAGCTTAATTCCTAGCTGCTTCACAAGCCTAATATCTAGCCGCCCAATAAAAACTTTGATGGCTTTGTAATAAGACCCAAAAGAAAAACACAATAAGCGAAATGTAATTAGTGTTCCAATTAATAAAAAAACATTACTTTATTAAGCTACCCTCACTCGGGCCCATGTTTTTGGAAATGTATTCGTGCAGGCCGTGCGGGTGCCGCAAGGAATTAGAACCAAATTGCACCTCCCTGCGCGCGGGTAGGTGTTAGAGTAAAACATGACATAAGAACTTAACATGTCATAAAGACGTGCACATATAAGCTAACAATGTTTTTGTTTCCACTCTAATGTGGACATAGTGAATGAAACAATTTTTTTTTTAGATTACATTCAGATGTCCAACCAAACAGAACCTCTTAACCATTCAACATTGCCAAACAACCCCTTAGATTAAAATCTTTTGTATGATAACTCACCCCTATATATAATGATATCTCCTACCCCTAATATTAACTCAATCTATAATTAAATATTATATGTTAAGGTGTACGATATAGTAATCGATATGTAAAAATATATATAAACTAAATGTCGGATCACAAACTCAGGTTTTAAATTAAATGGAAAACCCAACAAACTCACACAAGCGGCAAGTGTACCGGTCGTGTGTAGTCAAGCTAAGTAAGTCCGAGTATCGTACCCAAGAGACTTGTATGGCGGTACTCAATAATAAATTTCTACCGACTTCTAACCGATGAAACTGTTTATTTTTTGTTATATAAACTAAGAAAACAAAGACGAACTAATAATTAAAAATTATCTAAAAATTAAATTAAAAACTAGTGAATTAAGAAATACTGAAATTGACTTAAAACTCGAGACTAGCAAATACGGAGAAAACAAACCACTATGTAAGAATCCTATATGAATTTCACTATCCTTTGGATTAATAAACTGTATGCCTCCGGATCTAAAAAATATGACAAAACAAACTAAACTTTGCTAAGCCTCCTATAGGTCTTATAAACATATTCTAGAGTTTCTAAAGGTCTTACGAAGCTCATGGGATGACCGTATGATCGACTTTAGGTATTTCTAAACCGAGAATATTAACGTAAGACTGTTGTGACATCTGCCCCAAACCCGAACCCGAATGTCCGACTCGAACCCGAATCTATCTATGTTCTATTTATTCGTATTTAAACTCTCTCGAAGATGTAACGCTTCATTTATTATATAAATAGATATGTCGGACTCTATGTTATTTCTCGTCATTAGTATTAACGACCGAGTTATTATCTAACGTTTACTAAATTAATTAGTAAACACAATAATTAAATCTCCAAAATACATGTATATATATTTATATTATATGTTATAAAAGAAATTTTATAAAGATTCGTAAAGATAAATACTATTAAAGTCTCAAAATAATCATTTAACGTTGAGAACGAAGTTGATATATTAAAATCTTCAATCCTATAAATATTACGACTTAACGTGGTTAAGTTAGTTAGTTAAAACAAATATTTAATTAACTTTGTGCCAAAAATGTCAAAGTTGAAACTTTTATTAAAGTTATATTACATGAATGAAAAGAAAATGAAACTGGGAGGACCAAACATGTAAATTACAAAAAAATAAAAACCCAGCCCAGCCTTCCCTCCCGTGTTTCCGACGCACACCCTTTTCCGGTCACGTTGGCCGGAATCCCGTTTTCCGGCGAAGCTCATTTATACGATTTTATCCATTTTAAAGACAATCGAACCTATATAAAATATCTATATGCTTGTTTCGAACTTGTAACCACAATTTAATTGCGTTTTAATCGACTGAATTCGTGTTAAAATTCAGTTTCATAAACCGAACCTTAACCCATTAATCACGAACGACCCAAAACGCCGAAATTAATCAAATTGAAACCACTAAAACGATCCTTGCAATTAATGGAGAGTGTTAATACCATTTAATTGAGTTTTAATCAACGAATTAAAACCCGTTTAATCCAACTTATTCCGTAATCAAGCTCGGAACCGTTCGACTCATTTTCAATCAAATTAATCCAAATCAGTTATCGTAAAACAATCGTGCGAGGTCGTTCTCACTTTCTGGACAAGAAATTTCAATCAAAATCATCAAGAACCTAAGTTTTCATCGTCGCCTCTGTTCAAACTGCTCTTCATCCGATTCTATCCAAATCATCTGCATCACGTAAGTTCTTTATGTTAAAATGATCATCATCAAGTCCTAAACAAAAGCCCTATGAATAATTGTTGTAACTCTGTCGAATTCGTGTTCAATTTGGTGATCTTGATTTCTAGGGTTCATGATGGAATGGGTTTTGTTTAAGAACAAATGTTAAAATTGTTAAAAACGAGATTCATTAACAAAATGTTATTCTGGTCTAGTGGTCAAGTGGTGTTGGTTTGAACCCAGGGGTCACGGGTTCGAAACCCACTGCCCTCCTTTCTTCAAATTTTTATATTTTTCACTTTTAAAACACTTAATTATACTTTTCTAATAACCTAATAATATATTTAAGTTGTAACTATTTTTATTAATTCAAACACATAAGTTTATTATACATATACCAATATGTTATTGAAAACTAAAAATGGTTTCGTATAAAATATATTTAATATAAAATACTACAACGTTTCGTATAAAACCCTAAATCCCCAAATTGGATTTTGAAACCCTAAATTGGATTTAAAACCCTAAATTCCCAAATTGGATTTCGAAACCCTAAATTGGATTTAAAACCCTAAATTCCCAAATTATATTTTGAAACCCTAATTTTCAATTTATAATTTAAAACCCTAAAATCCCAAATCCAAAACCCTAGAATTTCTAAGTTCTAGATTCTAGTTACTATATTATTTGTCTCGTTTCTAAATTAGGTTTTCCCGGTTAATTAGGTGGTTCTAATATCTGGGCGATCCTCGATCCTATTTAATATTTTCTTGCGTTGCTATACTATATCAGATTTGTATTTGAGGTGAGTAAACTCACTCCCCTTTTTCCATTTTACTATTTTTGGGGCTGAAATACGTCTTTTACTATATTGCGGTTTCTATTCGTTTTCTAAAAGAGATCATACAAATATGTTAATCTAGTTTGGCCGCTGGATGCAATCTTATGTGTTAGTTAAAAGTAGTTTTATTGCCTTGTAAACCCACCGGTACAATGTTAGCGCTAATGGTTTGACAAACCCACCTGCTTGTACAACATCGATAGGTGATTTAAACCCGGCCTTTCTAATTCCATGTTTACTATGTCGAGATGCTATGTTGCTATACTATGTTGCTATACTATGTTGCTATGCTATGATGCTATACTATGCCATGTCCCTAAATTGCTAAATGATGACTTATATATCGAGACGGTAAACGACGGTTATTAAAAGTCATCATTATTTCTTACATGAGTGGTTCTCATGACAAATGGCTAAACGAGATACTATGGTTTCTATTGTGGTTGGTGTGCTATTCTATTCTAGGGGTCCTGGTAGGGTGGTATTACGAAATTACTATACATATGGGGTTGCGCAGCATATCTTGTTGATCTCGGATTTCAATACTATTACTATTCAATTGGGTTTTACTCACTAGCTTGTGTAGCTAACTTTATTTTCGCGTATTTCAGGTGGCGCGTGATTTTGGCTTGTTTTATTGCTATTCAAGACATAGGGACTTGGACCTAGAAATAATACTAAACATGACTATTTCATTTACTGCCATTATGAATTTGTCGTTTCGCATTTAAGACTTGGGTTTTGCCAAACTTATGACAATAATTATTAGACTTTAATAAAAGTAATACCATGTGCTTTGTTTACTATGGATATCCAATTCTATGACAGCCCGGTGTTTTCCGCCACCGGGCGGGGTGTCACAGTTGGTATCAGAGCCATGGTTATAGAGAACTAGGATAGGGTATTAGAAACACACCGACCTAGACTATAACCTAAGAGTCCTTAGTGCAAATTGATGTGCTTAGAGAACTCTTCAGAAGTTATTTATTCATTTATTTATTTATTCTATGAACCGTTTTATGTCTTTTTCTTTATCTCAATTCTTAACCGATTTCGCGAAGGAGCTACAAGAGACTCGTCGTTATGATTAGGATCTTTCTCTTTGTGGAATCTCGTCATCGTCTTAAGTAAGTTTGAAACGTGGGAACGTGTGCAATCCGGAAGGGGGAACGCCTGTATCACGGACATCCTGTCTAAGGCAAAGCATTTCGTATAAATCTCTTTAAGAGACCTGTATGCTTACCTGGGGATGTACGAGATGAGTGTGAACCTATAGGCTAAAGCACGCTTTCTCGAATACGTTGAAAACGAACTTAACACTTTGATAAGTCATTAGTGTCCAAAACCAAGACACACTCATAAGCCATTGAAATTTCGTTTTCTTAATGATTCTATGATTTTCATTCCTACGATTTATAATTATTTCTATGAACTTTTATAGTGATTCAAATAATATTCCAACTCCATTTACTAATGTTTCTAAAGTTTCTAAGTGATTTTCTATGATATGTTCAAAGGATTCTATGATGTTCTAAGTACTATCACTATTTCAATTGATCGAAATTTCTAAAGTTTCTAAAAGTTTCTACGTGATTTTCTATGGTACGTTCCAAAAGATTCTATGATATTCTAAGTGGAACGAGGTGCTATTATTACACCAGATGTTTCTATCGGTCAAAGATGTTGCTACAAAACCGTGTTATTCTACGTTTCATCATCCCATTTGTTTCTAAGCTACAATAATACTTATGCGATGTACTCGCTAAGCTTATCCATATAACACAATTACACAGTTGTAAACCAAACATTTCAAATCAAAACTAAGACATATCTCAATCGAATTATCCAAAACTTCAGATCATACATATATCAATTACCGAATTCTAAGTCGTATTTCTAATCCTAAATCAATTATCGACTCTTCAATCAAGGGTTCGTTATGATTTCTAAGTTTTAGTCAAGGCCAAACTCCATAACTAAATTAAAGTTAACGGATTTTGCTATTCTTATAAGCTAATGTAATTAAATCGAACGTCTACCCTCAAAGTATTTCAACGTGACTTCTATATTCAAATAGTTTCAAAACTAGTCATCTAACTATAAGTTTCTAGTTCAATTTCTAATTCATCATCACAACTACAAAGCTACTATCAACTTATGAACTAGCCATTAAAACATGTACTCGTTAACCAACTACACGATACTATCCATGAATTCGTTATCCAAATCTAACACACACTACACAACTATTCCCGAACTCATTTAACTAAATGTTTTCATCTATACATATGACCACCAACGAAATTCTACGCAACTAGTCTTCACGAACTAATCCAAACCCAATGTGTTTCATTTATAAACTCGTTACCCTAACACAACGTGTAATCAATGGACTTTGTAAAACTAACCGTATTCGATTCTATTAAAATAATTTTCTTATTTTCCCAAACAAATATATATACATATACATATTTTAAAAAAAAATTCGGTTTTAGTATTTGTAAAATATATAAAATATATACATTTCATGATAAATGATTTCTTAAAGTAGGGATTAATTATTCTAAACGTTTGTTAAATATTTACATAACATCTCCCTGTTCTCTCAAATATGGTACAAACACTTTCAACAGACGTCATGACTCATATTTTCCAATATCGAATATTCGAAACTTAGACTGTGCCATTTTCAAATCAATCCCTCTATAGATAGTAAATATTTAAAACTTTTAACTTTTTCTAAACTCATTATCTAATTATTTAGTTTTTCTTTTAAACCGTATTATAGAAAAATAACATCCCCTCATATAACACTGTTTACTTCTATAACCAATATACTTGGTTAACCTAAAGTTTTGCCATATGAACTCAAACGTCATAAGAATGGTATCTATTAAGAACTGAGTTATTTATTCATTTGAACTATAAATTGGATTATTCTCATCATGAACTAACGCTTATGAACTTGGCAATACTATGAACCTTTGATATCTACATCTCACACCTAAGGTTGGTTTTTCAAAAACATAAGTTGCTACAATTTTTATACTTGAATTTGACTAGCTATGACAGTCAACAACACTATTTACAAGAGCAATAATCATCTATTAACTCAATCCTCTCGAATCGTTAATTTGTGAATCATTATCTTAACTTAGAAATTTTGTGTACATTTGACTCGCACGTGATCGAATGAACCGTGCTGGCCATGCAAAAACTAAAGTAATTACGGGTGCACACGGAATTATGAAAGTGGGTGCATGGAAACCATAGCGAGTTTTGTCACGTGGTCAAAAGCAATGGGTTGCACAGAATTCCATTTGTCATTATCATCCAGTGCTTAAGCTGGTGTATTCTAATTCAACTCCTCGAGACTAACGTACCCTTGTGCAAAATCAAAAGAGCTAAATAACGCAAGTACATTTATAATAGAAAACTAAATAATCGCATCTTCCGTTTCATCTTCTTCTACTTCGGTTTGAGAAAAATTTCGGGACGAAATTTCTATAAGGAGGGGAGACTGTGACATCTGCCCCAAACCCGAACCCGAATGTCCGACTCGAACCCGAATCTATCTATGTTCTATTTATTCGTATTTAAACTCTCTCGAAGATGTAACGCTTCATTTATTATATAAATAGATATGTCGGACTCTATGTTATTTCTCGTCATTAGTATTAACGACCGAGTTATTATCTAACGTTTACTAAATTAATTAGTAAACACAATAATTAAATCTCCAAAATACATGTATATATATTTATATTATATGTTATAAAAGAAATTTTATAAAGATTCGTAAAGATAAATACTATTAAAGTCTCAAAATAATCATTTAACGTTGAGAACGAAGTTGATATATTAAAATCTTCAATCCTATAAATATTACGACTTAACGTGGTTAAGTTAGTTAGTTAAAACAAATATTTAATTAACTTTGTGCCAAAAATGTCAAAGTTGAAACTTTTATTAAAGTTATATTACATGAATGAAAAGAAAATGAAACTGGGAGGACCAAACATGTAAATTACAAAAAAATAAAAACCCAGCCCAGCCTTCCCTCCCGTGTTTCCGACGCACACCCTTTTCCGGTCACGTTGGCCGGAATCCCGTTTTCCGGCGAAGCTCATTTATACGATTTTATCCATTTTAAAGACAATCGAACCTATATAAAATATCTATATGCTTGTTTCGAACTTGTAACCACAATTTAATTGCGTTTTAATCGACTGAATTCGTGTTAAAATTCAGTTTCATAAACCGAACCTTAACCCATTAATCACGAACGACCCAAAACGCCGAAATTAATCAAATTGAAACCACTAAAACGATCCTTGCAATTAATGGAGAGTGTTAATACCATTTAATTGAGTTTTAATCAACGAATTAAAACCCGTTTAATCCAACTTATTCCGTAATCAAGCTCGGAACCGTTCGACTCATTTTCAATCAAATTAATCCAAATCAGTTATCGTAAAACAATCGTGCGAGGTCGTTCTCACTTTCTGGACAAGAAATTTCAATCAAAATCATCAAGAACCTAAGTTTTCATCGTCGCCTCTGTTCAAACTGCTCTTCATCCGATTCTATCCAAATCATCTGCATCACGTAAGTTCTTTATGTTAAAATGATCATCATCAAGTCCTAAACAAAAGCCCTATGAATAATTGTTGTAACTCTGTCGAATTCGTGTTCAATTTGGTGATCTTGATTTCTAGGGTTCATGATGGAATGGGTTTTGTTTAAGAACAAATGTTAAAATTGTTAAAAACGAGATTCATTAACAAAATGTTATTCTGGTCTAGTGGTCAAGTGGTGTTGGTTTGAACCCAGGGGTCACGGGTTCGAAACCCACTGCCCTCCTTTCTTCAAATTTTTATATTTTTCACTTTTAAAACACTTAATTATACTTTTCTAATAACCTAATAATATATTTAAGTTGTAACTATTTTTATTAATTCAAACACATAAGTTTATTATACATATACCAATATGTTATTGAAAACTAAAAATGGTTTCGTATAAAATATATTTAATATAAAATACTACAACGTTTCGTATAAAACCCTAAATCCCCAAATTGGATTTTGAAACCCTAAATTGGATTTAAAACCCTAAATTCCCAAATTGGATTTCGAAACCCTAAATTGGATTTAAAACCCTAAATTCCCAAATTATATTTTGAAACCCTAATTTTCAATTTATAATTTAAAACCCTAAAATCCCAAATCCAAAACCCTAGAATTTCTAAGTTCTAGATTCTAGTTACTATATTATTTGTCTCGTTTCTAAATTAGGTTTTCCCGGTTAATTAGGTGGTTCTAATATCTGGGCGATCCTCGATCCTATTTAATATTTTCTTGCGTTGCTATACTATATCAGATTTGTATTTGAGGTGAGTAAACTCACTCCCCTTTTTCCATTTTACTATTTTTGGGGCTGAAATACGTCTTTTACTATATTGCGGTTTCTATTCGTTTTCTAAAAGAGATCATACAAATATGTTAATCTAGTTTGGCCGCTGGATGCAATCTTATGTGTTAGTTAAAAGTAGTTTTATTGCCTTGTAAACCCACCGGTACAATGTTAGCGCTAATGGTTTGACAAACCCACCTGCTTGTACAACATCGATAGGTGATTTAAACCCGGCCTTTCTAATTCCATGTTTACTATGTCGAGATGCTATGTTGCTATACTATGTTGCTATACTATGTTGCTATGCTATGATGCTATACTATGCCATGTCCCTAAATTGCTAAATGATGACTTATATATCGAGACGGTAAACGACGGTTATTAAAAGTCATCATTATTTCTTACATGAGTGGTTCTCATGACAAATGGCTAAACGAGATACTATGGTTTCTATTGTGGTTGGTGTGCTATTCTATTCTAGGGGTCCTGGTAGGGTGGTATTACGAAATTACTATACATATGGGGTTGCGCAGCATATCTTGTTGATCTCGGATTTCAATACTATTACTATTCAATTGGGTTTTACTCACTAGCTTGTGTAGCTAACTTTATTTTCGCGTATTTCAGGTGGCGCGTGATTTTGGCTTGTTTTATTGCTATTCAAGACATAGGGACTTGGACCTAGAAATAATACTAAACATGACTATTTCATTTACTGCCATTATGAATTTGTCGTTTCGCATTTAAGACTTGGGTTTTGCCAAACTTATGACAATAATTATTAGACTTTAATAAAAGTAATACCATGTGCTTTGTTTACTATGGATATCCAATTCTATGACAGCCCGGTGTTTTCCGCCACCGGGCGGGGTGTCACAGTTGGTATCAGAGCCATGGTTATAGAGAACTAGGATAGGGTATTAGAAACACACCGACCTAGACTATAACCTAAGAGTCCTTAGTGCAAATTGATGTGCTTAGAGAACTCTTCAGAAGTTATTTATTCATTTATTTATTTATTCTATGAACCGTTTTATGTCTTTTTCTTTATCTCAATTCTTAACCGATTTCGCGAAGGAGCTACAAGAGACTCGTCGTTATGATTAGGATCTTTCTCTTTGTGGAATCTCGTCATCGTCTTAAGTAAGTTTGAAACGTGGGAACGTGTGCAATCCGGAAGGGGGAACGCCTGTATCACGGACATCCTGTCTAAGGCAAAGCATTTCGTATAAATCTCTTTAAGAGACCTGTATGCTTACCTGGGGATGTACGAGATGAGTGTGAACCTATAGGCTAAAGCACGCTTTCTCGAATACGTTGAAAACGAACTTAACACTTTGATAAGTCATTAGTGTCCAAAACCAAGACACACTCATAAGCCATTGAAATTTCGTTTTCTTAATGATTCTATGATTTTCATTCCTACGATTTATAATTATTTCTATGAACTTTTATAGTGATTCAAATAATATTCCAACTCCATTTACTAATGTTTCTAAAGTTTCTAAGTGATTTTCTATGATATGTTCAAAGGATTCTATGATGTTCTAAGTACTATCACTATTTCAATTGATCGAAATTTCTAAAGTTTCTAAAAGTTTCTACGTGATTTTCTATGGTACGTTCCAAAAGATTCTATGATATTCTAAGTGGAACGAGGTGCTATTATTACACCAGATGTTTCTATCGGTCAAAGATGTTGCTACAAAACCGTGTTATTCTACGTTTCATCATCCCATTTGTTTCTAAGCTACAATAATACTTATGCGATGTACTCGCTAAGCTTATCCATATAACACAATTACACAGTTGTAAACCAAACATTTCAAATCAAAACTAAGACATATCTCAATCGAATTATCCAAAACTTCAGATCATACATATATCAATTACCGAATTCTAAGTCGTATTTCTAATCCTAAATCAATTATCGACTCTTCAATCAAGGGTTCGTTATGATTTCTAAGTTTTAGTCAAGGCCAAACTCCATAACTAAATTAAAGTTAACGGATTTTGCTATTCTTATAAGCTAATGTAATTAAATCGAACGTCTACCCTCAAAGTATTTCAACGTGACTTCTATATTCAAATAGTTTCAAAACTAGTCATCTAACTATAAGTTTCTAGTTCAATTTCTAATTCATCATCACAACTACAAAGCTACTATCAACTTATGAACTAGCCATTAAAACATGTACTCGTTAACCAACTACACGATACTATCCATGAATTCGTTATCCAAATCTAACACACACTACACAACTATTCCCGAACTCATTTAACTAAATGTTTTCATCTATACATATGACCACCAACGAAATTCTACGCAACTAGTCTTCACGAACTAATCCAAACCCAATGTGTTTCATTTATAAACTCGTTACCCTAACACAACGTGTAATCAATGGACTTTGTAAAACTAACCGTATTCGATTCTATTAAAATAATTTTCTTATTTTCCCAAACAAATATATATACATATACATATTTTAAAAAAAAATTCGGTTTTAGTATTTGTAAAATATATAAAATATATACATTTCATGATAAATGATTTCTTAAAGTAGGGATTAATTATTCTAAACGTTTGTTAAATATTTACATAACATCTCCCTGTTCTCTCAAATATGGTACAAACACTTTCAACAGACGTCATGACTCATATTTTCCAATATCGAATATTCAAAACTTAGACTGTGCCATTTTCAAATCAATCCCTCTATAGATAGTAAATATTTAAAACTTTTAACTTTTTCTAAACTCATTATCTAATTATTTAGTTTTTCTTTTAAACCGTATTATAGAAAAATAACATCCCCTCATATAACACTGTTTACTTCTATAACCAATATACTTGGTTAACCTAAAGTTTTGCCATATGAACTCAAACGTCATAAGAATGGTATCTATTAAGAACTGAGTTATTTATTCATTTGAACTATAAATTGGATTATTCTCATCATGAACTAACGCTTATGAACTTGGCAATACTATGAACCTTTGATATCTACATCTCACACCTAAGGTTGGTTTTTCAAAAACATAAGTTGCTACAATTTTTATACTTGAATTTGACTAGCTATGACAGTCAACAACACTATTTACAAGAGCAATAATCATCTATTAACTCAATCCTCTCGAATCGTTAATTTGTGAATCATTATCTTAACTTAGAAATTTTGTGTACATTTGACTCGCACGTGATCGAATGAACCGTGCTGGCCATGCAAAAACTAAAGTAATTACGGGTGCACACGGAATTATGAAAGTGGGTGCATGGAAACCATAGCGAGTTTTGTCACGTGGTCAAAAGCAATGGGTTGCACAGAATTCCATTTGTCATTATCATCCAGTGCTTAAGCTGGTGTATTCTAATTCAACTCCTCGAGACTAACGTACCCTTGTGCAAAATCAAAAGAGCTAAATAACGCAAGTACATTTATAATAGAAAACTAAATAATCGCATCTTCCGTTTCATCTTCTTCTACTTCGGTTTGAGAAAAATTTCGGGACGAAATTTCTATAAGGAGGGGAGACTGTGACATCTGCCCCAAACCCGAACCCGAATGTCCGACTCGAACCCGAATCTATCTATGTTCTATTTATTCGTATTTAAACTCTCTCGAAGATGTAACGCTTCATTTATTATATAAATAGATATGTCGGACTCTATGTTATTTCTCGTCATTAGTATTAACGACCGAGTTATTATCTAACGTTTACTAAATTAATTAGTAAACACAATAATTAAATCTCCAAAATACATGTATATATATTTATATTATATGTTATAAAAGAAATTTTATAAAGATTCGTAAAGATAAATACTATTAAAGTCTCAAAATAATCATTTAACGTTGAGAACGAAGTTGATATATTAAAATCTTCAATCCTATAAATATTACGACTTAACGTGGTTAAGTTAGTTAGTTAAAACAAATATTTAATTAACTTTGTGCCAAAAATGTCAAAGTTGAAACTTTTATTAAAGTTATATTACATGAATGAAAAGAAAATGAAACTGGGAGGACCAAACATGTAAATTACAAAAAAATAAAAACCCAGCCCAGCCTTCCCTCCCGTGTTTCCGACGCACACCCTTTTCCGGTCACGTTGGCCGGAATCCCGTTTTCCGGCGAAGCTCATTTATACGATTTTATCCATTTTAAAGACAATCGAACCTATATAAAATATCTATATGCTTGTTTCGAACTTGTAACCACAATTTAATTGCGTTTTAATCGACTGAATTCGTGTTAAAATTCAGTTTCATAAACCGAACCTTAACCCATTAATCACGAACGACCCAAAACGCCGAAATTAATCAAATTGAAACCACTAAAACGATCCTTGCAATTAATGGAGAGTGTTAATACCATTTAATTGAGTTTTAATCAACGAATTAAAACCCGTTTAATCCAACTTATTCCGTAATCAAGCTCGGAACCGTTCGACTCATTTTCAATCAAATTAATCCAAATCAGTTATCGTAAAACAATCGTGCGAGGTCGTTCTCACTTTCTGGACAAGAAATTTCAATCAAAATCATCAAGAACCTAAGTTTTCATCGTCGCCTCTGTTCAAACTGCTCTTCATCCGATTCTATCCAAATCATCTGCATCACGTAAGTTCTTTATGTTAAAATGATCATCATCAAGTCCTAAACAAAAGCCCTATGAATAATTGTTGTAACTCTGTCGAATTCGTGTTCAATTTGGTGATCTTGATTTCTAGGGTTCATGATGGAATGGGTTTTGTTTAAGAACAAATGTTAAAATTGTTAAAAACGAGATTCATTAACAAAATGTTATTCTGGTCTAGTGGTCAAGTGGTGTTGGTTTGAACCCAGGGGTCACGGGTTCGAAACCCACTGCCCTCCTTTCTTCAAATTTTTATATTTTTCACTTTTAAAACACTTAATTATACTTTTCTAATAACCTAATAATATATTTAAGTTGTAACTATTTTTATTAATTCAAACACATAAGTTTATTATACATATACCAATATGTTATTGAAAACTAAAAATGGTTTCGTATAAAATATATTTAATATAAAATACTACAACGTTTCGTATAAAACCCTAAATCCCCAAATTGGATTTTGAAACCCTAAATTGGATTTAAAACCCTAAATTCCCAAATTGGATTTCGAAACCCTAAATTGGATTTAAAACCCTAAATTCCCAAATTATATTTTGAAACCCTAATTTTCAATTTATAATTTAAAACCCTAAAATCCCAAATCCAAAACCCTAGAATTTCTAAGTTCTAGATTCTAGTTACTATATTATTTGTCTCGTTTCTAAATTAGGTTTTCCCGGTTAATTAGGTGGTTCTAATATCTGGGCGATCCTCGATCCTATTTAATATTTTCTTGCGTTGCTATACTATATCAGATTTGTATTTGAGGTGAGTAAACTCACTCCCATTTTTCCATTTTACTATTTTTGGGGCTGAAATACGTCTTTTACTATATTGCGGTTTCTATTCGTTTTCTAAAAGAGATCATACAAATATGTTAATCTAGTTTGGCCGCTGGATGCAATCTTATGTGTTAGTTAAAAGTAGTTTTATTGCCTTGTAAACCCACCGGTACAATGTTAGCGCTAATGGTTTGACAAACCCACCTGCTTGTACAACATCGATAGGTGATTTAAACCCGGCCTTTCTAATTCCATGTTTACTATGTCGAGATGCTATGTTGCTATACTATGTTGCTATACTATGTTGCTATGCTATGATGCTATACTATGCCATGTCCCTAAATTGCTAAATGATGACTTATATATCGAGACGGTAAACGACGGTTATTAAAAGTCATCATTATTTCTTACATGAGTGGTTCTCATGACAAATGGCTAAACGAGATACTATGGTTTCTATTGTGGTTGGTGTGCTATTCTATTCTAGGGGTCCTGGTAGGGTGGTATTACGAAATTACTATACATATGGGGTTGCGCAGCATATCTTGTTGATCTCGGATTTCAATACTATTACTATTCAATTGGGTTTTACTCACTAGCTTGTGTAGCTAACTTTATTTTCGCGTATTTCAGGTGGCGCGTGATTTTGGCTTGTTTTATTGCTATTCAAGACATAGGGACTTGGACCTAGAAATAATACTAAACATGACTATTTCATTTACTGTCATTATGAATTTGTCGTTTCGCATTTAAGACTTGGGTTTTGCCAAACTTATGACAATAATTATTAGACTTTAATAAAAGTAATACCATGTGCTTTGTTTACTATGGATATCCAATTCTATGACAGCCCGGTGTTTTCCGCCACCGGGCGGGGTGTCACAACTGTCACCGACAACCCTAGATGTAAAGAGGTAAACTTATCTAACTCAATTTATATGACATGGAATAACAAGAACCAAAACCGAAAAGGTAAAGCTTACTCTCGTATAATTTTATTCATATCAAGTTAAGATAAAAGATAAAACCAATAGTCTATCACCTTTCGGTCTCTAGACTAGTAGAACAATAAGTTAGCCAACATTCAAATCTTATTCCTATGATTAACTATCTCTAATTTAACCACAATTAGATCTCAGACACCAAGTCTAAAACCTAAACATGCAATTATAGTCAATAAAACACAAAGCTAAATAACTAGAATCACAAGAGGAACATATAATTTAATGTCAATCATAACATAACACGCATACACAATCATAAACCGGAAAAAGATAAACATTTTCAATAATATTCATATCATACAATTTATAAAAATCCAAAAAATAGTAAAATTAGTCAATAATCATCAAACCTAGGTAGTTTTTACAATTTAGTCACTCATAATAATTAGTAGCAAACATTATGAGATAGTTAAGAACTCAAACCAAAAATTCGAGAAAGCTTGAACTCTTGCTTAAAGTGCTTGAAACCTTCTTTACTTTTTTTTTCTTGTCGAATAGGAGCTCTCCAAATTTTCTTGGTAATCTTCTGTCGTAAAAAAATTATGGTTCTTCTGCCCTTTTTCTTTACTACCGTCACATCCTTATCTATATAATAATTCAAGGTTTTAGGGGGGCAATTTTTAATGGGAATTTTTATAAAAGGAAGTTTTAGAGGGAATATATGAAATACCATGCATGTATGAGTTGATGAAACAAAATATCTTTAAATATTACAAATTTTTAAACAAAATGATTATGATTTTATAAATATTATTATTTAACCCGTGTGTAACACACGGGTGTTAAACCTAGTATATTAATGAGAGTAGGTATCATTCGTTTTTTTACTCCTTGTTGTCCCTTTGTACACATCATCGCCTCCACAAGTAGAGGTGAAAAAATCGAAACCGGAATTGAAACCGATTAAATAACTGAAAACTAGTTTTTAAAAAAATCGTTCAACAAATAAATTAAACATGGACTTCTTGTATCGTAATCTAGAGTAAATTACATTTTTAGGCCTTTGTAATAGGCCAGTTTGCAGGTTTTGACCTTTTCTTTTAAATTTTTGCACTGAACGGCTTTTGGTTAAATTAAAGGGTCGGTTTTAGGCCTTTGAGTTAACGCCCGTCATTTTGTCCCGTTAACTTTGCTCACATGCTTAAGGCATGAGGGTAGTTTTGTCATTTTACAACAATATAATAATAATAATAATAATAATAATAATAATATAAAAAAATAACCCAACCCACTCACCCACCCACACACACACACTTCTTTCTCTCATCTTCTTCCTTCTTCATCTTCTTTTCTTTCTTCAACAATTTCTTTTCTTCCTCTTCTTTTCTTCCTTCAACAATTTCTTCTTCCTCTTCATTTGAACCCAACAACAAACTCAAAATCAACTATCAGTTAGACCTCAAATCAAAAGCTTGAAGCTTTGATCTAAAACATTGATTTGGTCGGGATGGTGCCATGTGGTTGTCTACCTAATTAGAGATTAAAGAAGTGATTAGGGTCGGAACCACCACTGCACAGTGGTGGGTGGTTCAAGCAACACAGCAACAGGGGCGATGGTGTGGTGGAGTTTTTGATTTAGGCTTCAATGGTGGCATATCGCCCACTTCACCACTGAGTTTTTGATTCCGGTGCCAGAACCACCACTGCACAGTGGTGGGTGTGGCTGTGGTTAAGGTTAAGGTGTCGTGGTGGGTGTGGCTGTGGGTGTGGGTGTTATGGTGGGTGAGGTTTTTAGTTGCAGGTGTGTGTGTGTGTGTGCATATGGATGAGGTAGAAGGGGGTTGGGTGGGGTTGGTTAAATCTAGGTGGAAAATTACCAAATTGTCCTCATGCCTTAAGCACGTGAGAAAAGTTAACGGAGATATTAGACGGTCGTTAACTCAAAGGCCTAAAACTGACCTTTTAATTTAACCAAAGGCCGTTCAGTGTAAAAATTTAAAGAAAAGATCAAAACCTACAAACTAACCTATTACAAAGGCCTAAAAATGTAATTTACTCCGTAATCTATTTTCACCATGGGCCCTGTTTAACTTCATCATATAATTTAAAAACCCCATTTTGTGAGTTCATTTATTTTATCTTAGCCTTATAATTTGGACGTGCACTTTTAATTTCAAATAACTAGCTATTGAATTAATAATTTCAAATAACTAGTGAATTAATATGAACATAACTATTTATATAAATAACGTGTTAAACATTGAAGCTTAACTAGATTTAAAATCAGACCGCGTGTTGTAGCAGTCGGGTCACGCATTCGGGTCTTGCATATTTGACTTCGTCACATGCGTTGATAAAAAAGTCTCATGTCCGGTACGGGACGACGTAAAATCGTAATGTGTCACATATTAAAAACGCTAAAATATCAAAAGTTATAGGTCAATACGAGTCGTACTATATGTCAAAGTAGACTAAGAGATCAAGTAGACTAAGAGATCAAAGTTGAAAATTCATCATGGGCTAAAATGTAGTAAAAGTCGGGGAGTAAAACCGTAAATACGTCAAAAGTTGGAGATTAAAAACTCATCACGTGACTCGGCCGATGCAAAGCACCGGCCTTGTTAATCTATCGAATAAATCAAACTTTTAGGGGGCAATTTTTGGAGGGATTTTTATTTCTATAATAGGAAATTTGGGAGGTAAAATTTAGCTAAATTTTTCACCATGCAAGTTGATGGAGCCAACTCCTTAAATGTTATATATTTATAAATTGTTAAATATAATGGTTATAATTTCTTTATAAATATTACTATTTAACCCGTGTGTAACACACGGGTATTAAACCTAGTTAGTATATATATATCAACTAGTTTAGTGCCCGCGCTACGCTCGGGAACACAACATTCAAGTGATGCTTCTAAGGATATTCATGAACGTTCCAATAAGTTTTGAAACAAAACCGTGGTAAACCGAAACACGAAATATATTTTTAAAAATTAAATTTTTAGTATAGCAATATTATACTCAAATTAAAGAGAATAAAATACTCAGTTTTATGGTGTAGTTTATTTTTTTTAAAAATCCATATAAAAAAGTTATGTATATTTATAAAACACTGAGGTCTTTAATTGTATATTATTATTAATTTTATTCATAAGTTTTATTTTCACACCCTATCAAATATAAACCGACTCATATACACCCCTTGTAGTAGAGGGTTAAAAGTATAAATACTTTTAAATTTTTTCAGAATCCTCCAAAATATTAGGGGACCAAAATGTAATTAGTTTTATTATAATATATTTTATATACATATTTTAAATAAAAAAATCATTATTATGAGATAAACTCTCAAATGATGACACATAAGCCAAAAGCTTTAAAATTATGCCACATAAGCTTTTTTGGTTTTGCTATATTATATAAAGATTCATGTTTGTTATTTTATATATTGAATCGTTTTTTAGTTTACATGAATGAATTAAATTACCATGCCATCGGTCTCAAATTTACTTTACATGAATGAATTAAAAAGGTATTAAACGAAACAAGTTTAAAAACGACCAAAAGGTGTTAGAGTAAACGATATTAAAAACTTTTAAAAACAGAATGCGTTATACCAAACAACATTAGAAAAATTAATTTAGATAAACGATAATTTAAAAATTTATAAATAATCTTAAATTAAAATATGATATATATATATATGTGTGTGTGTGTGTATACACACACATTACACTTACATACTCATTATTTAAATATAAATATTTTTATAATATCATTTGAGTACAAATAGTATTTTGATGTTTTTATAAAAACTTAACAAAAAAATTAACTTTGTTAGTCAAACATACTGAAATAGAAAATAAATGTACATAAAATTATGTACTGAAATAGAGAATAAATGTAGAGCTCAGAACATTAATCATAAATATTTTTTCACTTTAATAGTTAAATTAAGAAAAATAGGAAAACTCAAGTATCAAAATGAAGATTTAGTCAAAAATAATAACTAATAATAATATATGAGAAGAAAAATATAATAGTGAATTTGTTAGACCATTTAAAAGTATGTGGTAAAAGTTAGACCGCAACCATTAGGTGGAAACGTTTTTGTTTTGTCACTGTCCAAGAAGATTTAGAATTATTATTACCATCTCTTAGTCACCCGTTAAAACAATTTAGTTTAAATTTTTTTTAGTATAATCCGACCTGACTCGAACTTGACCTAAAAAAATTATATGACAATAGTATTTAACCATTTAAAATTTTCGCCTGGGTCTGTCACTACTTGATGAGGTTACATTAATTGTGAGATAACCAATCGTCTATATACACAAAGCCAAAAATCAATTTTTCATTAAGAGAACAAAACACAGAAGTTGATTGTTACCTTATCAGGTATCGTGTGGTTGACACTCAAGTTGATCCTCCATCCCTTCACACTTCGAAATATTTCGGATCAACCCAATATCAGAGTTGGTTGATAACGCGGAAGGGAACAGGGAACTAGAGATTTTCTGGCAAGGCAAGAGGTAGGCAATTTAAGAGATGATGGTAATGATTAATTAGTCTAATGATTGGTTAAAGGATCGCATACAAGTAAATAAACAAATAAATAAATGCTAAGTTTTTCGAACAGGTACAACTGTCGTTACTGAATAGAAAGTTAAGGAGAAAACATTCACTTCAATTCAACTTAACAACTAATTTTTGTAATATGAACTACACTTGAATAATCGAATGGAACTAGCTAGACGACCGAGGACGTTATAATGGCACTAGCAATGTTAAGTACACCTCCAGAAGCCCCGCCAGAACTGTTTCTAAGTTCCTCATGGTTCTCCATGGCATCAACAATTGCAAAAAGCGCAACCACACATGCATAGTCCATGTTAGCTTCAATTGTCACTGTGAATTTGTCCGTGGCGTGCTTCTTTTGCAATTTATGCATCTACAAGATCAATTAATAGGCCGCATTTAGTACGTTCCCTATGAGTTTAATGTAACTCTGTACTAGCAAAATCTATACATGAGTATAGGCTAGAACCACAAGAGAGTCAAGAGGGTCTGTTGACCATACTTTTATCAGAATTTGTCAGTTTTTTTAGAAAAATATATGTATTGAACTGCGAAGCGCTGACTAAAAATTGTAGCAAAAAATTGTATCCTAAAAATTACCTTGGCTATTATTGTTGAAGAGTCTCCCTTATAAATAATGCAGTTTCCCTTAGACCAGCTCCCTTTGATCCTCAAATCACAATGATCGTCTGTGTGCGTTTTGTTTCCCAACGTCACGCTAACATTGACCTTAAACTGCACCATATGTTCGCTATGTGTGCTAAATATTATGTCTGACTCAGCTTTGCTTTCACCCTTAAATACATGCCATTTACTATGCATACTCAAAATCTGGAAATAAAACAGTCATTTTAGCAACAAGGCTTAAAACAAACTAGGATTCAAGAAGTAGAAACTTAAAAGTTACCTTTTCGCGGAACGTTGCAATGGGATTGTCATTAGCGTCAAACATAATGATCTGACGATGAAGTGATGTGTCATGTGGTTTTACTTTTAGCAAGATTTTGTTGTTCTTGTTAGTGATTACAATGTTTCTAGAGGCAAACTTTTCGACTGTGATTTCAAGTGGTTTCGGGTCAATGAACTGAGGACCGATGACCGAAAATGGAGCTGAGAAGACTGATGCATGAGCCATCATCAGAAACTAACTCGATCTTGCTAAGAAAGTTAGATGTATGGGATTGAACATGAACTATGGGAAGGCTTTTAACATAACTACTTAGTTGACCAATTAGTTGACTTGGACTAGGAGATTAAGTCCACATTTACTTACCTAGCTAGCTAGATGTCAATTCAATTGCTTTCTTCAACTTGATGCCATTTTGGCATTTATCAACGACGAAAACTAAAATAAAAAAAATGAAGAAATTAAAGATGTTACGTTCTAATATAAAGTCTTTTAAAGCGTATAGAAAGACGGTCAAACGAATTCTGATTGAACTCATTTTAACGGTGTTGGAACCGTATTTAATACTCAAAAATATTTATAAATAGTATGTTCTGGCTAACGAGCCAGCGAATTAAGTTAACTTGGGTTTAAGCTTGTTTAATAAACAAAACAAGATTATTTTTAACCTTAGTTTTGAACAATTAAGGAGTTGATCTTGCTCACAAATAGGCTGACACTGAATATTAGTATAACTATATCCATAGCCCGTATAAGTTTCCATGGCCTAGCTAGCTAATTGCACTTAAGATGAAGCATCTGTCATTACAATTAATGTATTTATTGAATTCGATGGGAAGTTTCGTAAGCCGCCGGACCCAGGAACAATAGACCACGATGTATATTCATTTTTCGGACTAATCAAACTTCCTATTCAATTATGCTTGGGTTAGATATGGATTTGCGTATCGGGTTTGCTCATTTTTTACGTAACGAGAGCATCATATAGCATGTGGTACGTGATAACCACTTGAGTTGGACGAAAACACAAAGTGTATTAACACATTTTGATTGATAATATGATTTTATCAACTCGTCTAGACCGAGTAGTGCTAGCTACCCGATCAAGTCGAGATACAACGCTATGATCAGTACACTAATAACAACAATTCTGTTTATAAAACAATTTATAAACCTTTTTTTATTATGAACTTTATTACTTTTTTTTAATTAGTTTTAAACGTATTTAAAAGTTTATTTTTAATTTTAACTAGTTATATGCACCTGCTCGCGCGTTGCGTGAGCGTTTTATTTGACAGCTTAACAAACATATAAAGAAAACAATCATAAAAGGCTCGGAATTAGTGACTACATCGTGCCACAGTTTGATATCACTCTTCATAACCCCAACAACAACAAAAAACGTAAACAAACCGAAGAAAATAAAGACAACCAAACAGATCTAGCTGTTAAACCATGTAACCACCTACGAACACCATCGCAAAATGGGAATCGCAGATGAAACAACTGACAACGCCACCATCCCCCCTCATAACGATGCAAATCGAAAAAAGACGAAGGCAAAAGCAACATAATCGAAAAGACGCAAATCGAGCATCATTAAAAGACGCAAATCGAGAATCATTAAAAGACGCAAATCGAAAAAAGACGAAGGCAAAAGCAACATAATCTGCCGGAAACGGGAAATTTAGTGGTTCCGGTATAGAGACAATAGTATCTTTGTTTATTCTCTAGTACAAAACCCAAAAAATGAAACCATCGGTTCCCACTTCCTAAATCACAAATAAACATATACTTAGAAACCTACAATTGTCTTGCTACAACTCATAAAGACGATTGTCCAATATTACAATTACACATTTAGTCTCACAGCACAAATAGACTAAGGATGAAAACTAACAAAAAAATTATCTTAAAAATATAAAACATGAAAATTCATTATTCATCAAGTTTTAAAATTATACATAGTATAATTTATAGTTTTCTTAGGAATTATTTTATAGGATGTACGTTTTGGGCTTGGCCGAAGCAGTGTGGGAAACAAGAACAGAAAATGTGGGTAAAGGTGAAGGGGGAAAAGTTTTTGAATATTTACATGTTTGGTCCGTATCGTTTATTAGTTTGTTGTTATAAGATTATTTAAAAGGTTAAAAATGAGTTTAATAATTGACGCAATTTACCCTTGTAAGTTTAAACTAGCTAGTTAGTTTGGTAACTCTAACTTAACAAACCAATTATTAACTATCTATTTATAAACATTATTAATCATATAAATTTTGTATATCACTATTTTGATTTATCTAATAAAATCACATATCATGGAGAATAAACCTACAATTTTATAAATAACTAGGTTAGAACCCGTATATTACTGTATGATAAAAACAAAAAATATCATAAATTGTAAAGTAATGCTATTATATGTATCATGAAAAATAAATAAAAAAATGAACTGACAGTTCTATAAGAAATACAAAAAGGACCATGTGTAAATAAAAAAGTTATTAAAGCTTAGTTGTAGCTTTTGAAATTTTTATAAAACAAATAAATTAGTTAGATTCTTTTGAAGTCAAATGTGATTGCGACAACTCTACAAAATCTCGCGTTGATAGGCTAAAAATGCGACAAATGGCAGAAAATTTACATTTGTATTAGTTTAGGTAGATAAGTTCCTTAATTAATGACTAAATGATATAGTTGCTCGATTTAAATGCAATAGTTTAAGAATATGGTTATACTAAAAAGTTTTTCGAATTTAAAAAGGCATAATAAGATATCCAAACGAACTTCGATTAACTTTATTCTGACGGCGTTTGAATCGTTTTGTCGAAACAAAAGGTCATATTTAGATATTATTACATGTGTTATAGGATTATGAGTATAGTTAATGTAATTACATGTTTTTATCATTTTTGTTTAACCTAGCTTGCTAGTTTGGATTCAGCAGTATTTGATTTCGCTAATCGGTTTGGTTTTGTTATTAATTAATTAACATATGAATAGATCAGTTTACAATTAATTTATCCTTTAATCATCACGTGAATCAAGTAAGCAGTAAAATCATGTCTATGTGATTTCAGACTAGGTAAACCAGATAATTGGTCTTGCATACTATGGTGCAAACTTGAAACCTGGCAATTGGTCGTGTTTCTCACTTATTATTTCCAATCCAATTTCCATGAGGTTTAGTTGAGGTTTCATAATAATCAAACCAGTCAACCATTCATTTTTAAGTTCACTATAAGATCGGGACAGTCAGGTTTCGCGTATGTGACTTCGTCATACATATTGATAAAAAAATTTCATGTCTCGCATGTTATATATCGTGTAATGTAGCAATGCATCACATATTAAAAGACGAAGATATATCCAAAATTAAACATAAAAACGATAACCAAGTAAAGTTAGAGGGTCAAAGTTGAAAATATGCCAAAGTAGAGCATGGGTCAAAGTTGTAAACATGTTAAAGTTGAGTTGGGAGGCTAAAAGTGTAAATTTGTCAAACTATGAGGACTAAATTAGTAATTTAGAGTAGGGGCTTTTTGGTAATTAATGTGCAAGGTCGGGGTCACCAAATCTGTGATCTTGTGGTCACAAATGTGGTCCATGATCTGGCGTTTACGACTAGAACAATCTTTTGGTACCAAATCGGGCTTTACTTAGAGGGTGTTTACGGCGATGGATTACTGCTCGTCGCTAATTTGATCTTTTGCAACTACATATTTTTTCTACTTATTCCTTTTGTGACGACAAGAGCTCTTCTGGTCGCTAACTTAATTAGGAAACAACTTTGTTTCGAGAGTTCTTGAACTTGGCTTTGATACTAGTTGAAGCCCTGAATCAGTAAAAAAAAATAACACTGAATTGGATAATTCTCAAACAGATAACTCTTAAACACTTTCTCATGACCAAGAAAACTTACTATAAAACTTGATTAAAACAATTGTTTCGTTTTATAAACATTATAAACTTTTACATTACATTCAGTTGTTTGTTTGTATTTACAATAATCATATGTTTTGAAAATCACACGTCTCTTCTCATGTTTCAGTTTTGACGGACGTGTCATCTTTAATGTAAATATAATAAAATTTATTACTTCCTTAATGCCATAAGAAGAATATCCTTTCTTCTAACTTTTACTTTCTTAAATTGAGATTCTAAAGCATTAATACAAACAAATATATTTATAAAACTTACATTGTTACATTGACATTGTAATTTTAACCTCGATCTTAACTTACATTGACATATAACCAATTAACCACTTAAAACAAGACAAAAACCAAATTACTATATATACAATACACTTCTAACTCAATTTCTTACCAAAAACCATCCAACATATCAAAACACAAAAGGATAACATGAAGCAAGCCACGGTTATCGTTATCCTTCTGTTTTCTGCCATATTTATCTCATCTATCCATGCTCGCTTGAGTAATACAAAGGCAATCTTGACCATCAACAGCTTCGAGAAGGGTGGGGATGGTGGAGGACCATCTGAGTGTGATGGCAAGTACCACTCAGACAACACACTCATTGCGGCATTGTCCACCCGATGGTACAATCACGGACAAAGATGTCATAAGTTTATCAAAATAAATTACAAAGGTAAAAGTGTAAAAGCTAAAGTTGTTGACGAGTGTGACTCAACTAGAGGATGTAAAAACAATATTGTGGATGCCTCTAAAGCCGTTTGGAAGGCCCTTCATGTGCCTAAAAGCGAATGGGGTGAAACCAGTGTTACCTGGTCAGATGCATGATCATCCTCGAATCCATATGACTAAAGGGTTGCGTTTCATATATAATGTGAAACTTTACCAAATAAAGTAACCGACGTCATCAAAACAAGTTCAATAATCGGCTTACTGTTGCAATAATTTCCTTTTACGCAATCGTAGCATTTAGCTTGATTGCGCAATAATAAACGTGCTCGTTGTACTTCATTTTCTTGAATGTTGTATTCGTGATTCAACATATGATGTATGTTATCGTACCCCAACTGAAAATTGTCTAGTACATATTTGTAAATCTTTTTTCCAACCATGGCTCAAACCTATAAAGCCCGTCATACACATGCAAAAGAATCTATCTAATAAATCAAACTTTTAGGGGGCAATTTTTGGAGGGATTTTTTTTTCTATAATAGGAAGTTTGTGAGGTAAAATTTAGCTAAATTTTTCACCATGCAAGTTGATGGAGCCAACTCCTTAAATGTTATATATTTACAAATTGTTAAATATAATGGTTATAATTTCTTTATAAATATTACTATTTAACCCGTGTGTAACACACGGGTATTAAACCTAGTAACTTAATAAAAACATAATCAAGTTTTAATTTTATTATAATTAAATCCCTTAAGTTTAAAAATTGTTCCAATTTGATCACTCACCTTCATATTTTATTTAAATTAGATATTTTAACATTTGTTTTCACATGTTTTTCTTTACGTTTTAATTATGAATTATTTTTTACATTTTTTGATGCTAATGTGAAGCGGTTATGTGAATTGTAGGTTTATTTTTTTTATTATAATTAACATATTTTAAAATTTTTTAATATAATAACATATATTAAATATTACGACCACCGCATTCTATCATCAATTTATTTCTTGACACAAACAAAATCAATAATTGCTCGATTTAAAGGTTTAGTCATCAAATTCAAGCAAATATGTTTAAGTGAATTAATTAGAATAAAATTAAACTAAGGTTATGTTTTTATGTTTTTATGGCATTTTCATTTAAGATTTAACATACAACTATACAACACACGTACCTATATAAGTTTTATAAAATATAAATGAAATTGTGAATAATCTCTCCAAGCCAACTAAGGTGGGCTCAACTTCCCAAGACCACGACGTGTTTAGTTAAAATTTAGTTTGAATGAATACTTAGGTATCGTGTATTTTTTTTACTAAGTACGTGTGGTTATATTTAGTTACTAGTTTAGTGCTCGCGCTACGTTCGGGAACATAATTCAAATGATGCTTTTAAGGATGTTTATGAATGTATCATTTAGTTTTAAAACAAAACCGTGGTAAAACGAAACACATGATATATTTTTAAAAATTAGATTTTTAGTATAGCAATATTATACTCAAATTAAAGAGAATAAAGTGTTTAGTTTTATGTGTAGTTTATTTTTTAAAAAAATCATATAAAAATGTTATGTATATTTATAAAACACCGAAGTCTTTAATTGTATGTTATTATTAACTTTATCCATAAGTTTCATTTTTAAATCCTATCAAATATAAACCGACTCACGTACACCCCTTGTAGTAAGGGCTAAAAATATAAATACTTTTAAATTTTTCAAAATTCTTCAAAATATTAGGGGACCAAAAATGTAATTAGTTTTATTATAGTAAATTATATATATATATTTTAAATAAAAAATCATTATTGTGAGATAATCTCTCAAATAATGTCACATAAGCTAAAAACTATGAAAAAATGCCACATAGGATTTTTTTTGTTTTGTTTTATATCTCTTTAAACATTTGCAATTAAAAAAAATACATTTTCTAATATTTTGTTACGTACTACGAAGTCAAACCGAATGTTTGCTTGAATATGAATAATATTATTATATAAAATAGTAGAGTAGTTTTGTCATCAAATGATATATACAACATACACAAACGTACATGGCATAGTATGCATTTGATGTTGACAAAGTTAGGATATTTCCCACTCTGAATCTTCGATAATGAAAATTAGATATAAAAAATTCGAACTATAACCTATTCTTTGGCAAAGGTTTCAACCTAAAAAATTCTTGATAGAGGTCCTAAGTTTCTAACTAATTTCACTAGAGCTCTCCTGTTAAAAAAAACTTAACGTCATTAATTATTTTTTAACTTTTAAACTAATGGTAATCGTGAGAAAAATACGAATTGATAAATAAAACTTACTTTTACCAATAGTTTTCTAAGTTGAGACCTTCAACTGTCAATAAATTAAAAGTTTGAATATTTTAAATCAAAATTCTTGGCCGATTATTACAAGTTACATGATACTATTTCAAATTCTGTTACATTAACAGAAAAGTTGACCTTGATTATTCTAACAATAAAGAAAGACAAATCATTATAATATGTAGCATATTTTTTGTATCTAACAAAGATTCAGTTTGATACCCTATTTGTGACCGGAACAAGAACAAGAATTAATTACTCAAGCTTACATGACAAAGACACAAATACAATAAATCTACCTGAACTAATTATAAAATGATAAATTTTAATCACATGTTATAATGTTAGGTTATCCATATAGGTAAAATCATATATATGTGGCAATACCACGTACACCTACAACTTTAAAAATCATAATATAATAATTTTTTTTACTATATAACATATATGTTTAAATTTTAATTAATTTGTATAGTACACGAATTAGTAAATAGTCACTGGGTTATTAGATGGAAGCTAATGATGAACTAAAGTTTACAACGACTCGAGGCGCTGTATATATCATTTTACTTATAAAGGGTTTTGTGTCGTAAACTAGTAAATTAAAGTTGACATGATGCGAATCATTTTAGCCGATTTATTCAAATATAGGTAAACACAAATGTATATTACCAAGCATACCTTTGTTGAATTCTTTTACAATTTGAAATATATGTTAAAAAAAATTCCATTACATAATGAAGAATTTTTAAGGGCTTTTTACATAAATTGACATATATTCTTCTTTCGATTAAAAGCCTTAAACGTCGTCACTCTAGAAACCGAAAAAAGTTTAATGTCAGTAATTTTTTTTAATGTCGGTCCATTAATTGGTGACAAAAATGATAAAAATTAGTACTACGTACCAACATATTTTTGGGTAACTAGTTAGGACCTGTAACGGCCAATAACAAATAATTAGTGACTATTAAAATATAATACTCCTTCCAGAAACAATTGAGGCAAGTGTGAGGGTACATGGATATATCTTACACTAGGTTTAGTACTCGTGTGTTACACTTGGGTTAAATATATAATACTTACTCCATTCCATATTAATTGTCATGATCGAGATCCAAAACACATAGTTTAAGCAATATTAGATTATTGTCATTAGACCCAACTATAAAATGATAATAATGTCCTTAACATAAAATTAATGTCATTATTTGTGTCAAATAATTATGAGCAAAAGTGAGAATTACACTTATATTTTTGAAAATTAAATGGACATGTAAATTGTGACAACCAAAAAAGGAAAGATGCATGGACATTTAAAATAGAACTGATGCAGTAATATTTATACAGAAATCATAACTGTTATGTTTAAAGATTCGTAAATATATTTTAAGGATTTGGTTTCATCAACTAATGCATGGTGTATAATTCCACTAAATTTTTCTCTCCCAAACTTTCTATTATATAAAAAAAATTCTCTCAAAAATTGTCTCTTACACATTGAATTATTAGATAGATATATAATACCGCTAAATTTTATCAGCATGGTCCTTGTAATGTTGTCAAATCCTATTTATGTAAGGGTAGTGTTGGGGGATAGTTGAGGATAGTACATATATATGGCTCGGTTAGACATTTGATTATTACTATTTTTGTTGCATGCATCTAACAAAGATTTGGTTAAATTCGATCCCTATTCGGGACAAAAACGTGAATAAAATACTCGTATTAACAAAGATTTTGTTTAATTCCATTAATTCTTTGGACAAAAAAATGAATAATAATAACTCGTATTTATACGTGAGACAAAGACTTGATTCGATTAAAAACATATATATAACGATTAAAAACATATATATTAAAGAAACTATGTTTCAATCATTGAGTTATATATATCGTTATATGCTATTGATGATGAGCTCAAGGTTATAAAGATTTAACATCTTGTTGTTTTATTTGTAGCTAGCGGTTATTATATATGTCGTCATATGCTTAGTTATATACTATTGGATACAAATACTAGCTGGTCGACGTGATAAGTAGAATATTTTTGCCGTTTGTTAAAAACAGACAAATGTGTTATATAACACATACGTACGTACTTTAGAACAACAACACATGCACGTATATAATTTCTTGTTTTTGAAAGTTTCTAATTTTATATTTCAAAGATTTTGTTAATCACATATTAATACGTTCATAAGTGAAAAAATGCCATATATGTAGGAGTATTGAGTATTAAGGTTCATTGAACTTCTCTAAGGTAGTGTTTGGTATGTAGGAATGAGAGGTGGAATGGAATGAACCATTACGAGTGAATGAAAAAAAGTGTGTTTGGTTAGTCAATGGAATGGAATGGACCATTACCAAGGAATTAATGAAAAATGTCTCATTTTCATTCCACCCATTACCCATGTTTTTTTTTCATTCCTTGAAGGAATGAAATATTTTTTTAAGTCATGACAAATACCATGAACCGACTCATGCCCTAAACCTTGACCCGATCCAAAACCCAATGAACCGATCATATCCTGACTCATGGTTCGAACCATGACCCAACCCATGAACTGACTCACGACCCGAGCCATCTACCGACTCGTGACTCGAACCATGTCGATCCACGCCCCGAACCATGACCCAAACAATGATTCGGCTCATGACTTGACCCATGTCTCATATCATGGCCCGACCCATGTCTCGATCAACCCATGACTCTATTTATGAACCGACTTATGACAAAATCCGTGAACTGACACATGACCCGACCCATGAACCGAACAATGTCCTAACCCATTCCTCGAACCGTGACTCGAACCATGACCCGCCCCATGTGTCAATCCATAAACTGACTCATGTATTAAACCGTGTATTGAACCAAGAGCTGATCCATGATCCGAGCCAAGACCCGACCCATAACCATGACTAGTTATTTTTGTCGTTTTTAGAGATTTGTATTTTTTTTCATGTGTTTTTTGCTACCTACTAAAAAAAAGAAGTATTAATTCATTTTATTTCTATACGGTAACCAAACAGGAAAATGGAATGGAATGATCTATTTCATTCCTTTGTCTATTCCTGCCTGTTTGGTATGGGGTAATGAAATGAACGAAGGAAAAGAATGGACAAATGAATGAAAAAGATCATTCCATTCCATTACCTTGTTTGGTTGCTTTACAGAAATGAAATGAATCATTATATTGTTTTGTTTGGTACAAATGAAAAGACAAATTAATGAAATATTGTTCACAAAAAATTACAAAATTATATTTTCATGGCTATGGGTCGGGTCTTCGTTTGGGCCATGTGTCGAGTCATGGTTCAAAACATGGTCAATATGTGAGTGAGGTCATACATCAGATCATGGTTCGGGTTATGGGTCAAGCCATGGGCTGAGTCATGGTTCGAGGAATGGGTCGAGTCACGGGTTGGTTCATGGCTTAGGTCGTGATTTGGTTCATGGTTTAGGTCATTGTAACACCCTAGGCAAATCCCACATTGGCCGTGGGCAGGAGAGATCTGGGATTTATAAGGGATGTCCGACCTCAAATACCAACAACGCGTTTTGGGGCTTAACGCTAGTGGATGAGTGGAGAACTCCACAGTTAAGTGTGCTCGGATGACAACAATCTCAGGATGGGTGACCATCCTGGGAAGGCTTCACCCGGGCAACCAAAAGCAAATCCGTGAGCTCTAATGTAGCAAAGCGGACAATATTGGTGGTATGAGGGGCCGGATGTTACAAGTGGTATCAGAGCAACTCCTGTGCCGTTCGGGATGGTGGGGCAAACCTCATCGAGGATGGTGAGTCCCTGGGGGTGTTCAGAGGGACACCTTAGGCAAATCCCACATCCAAGAGATGGATGGTGGGGCAAACCTCATCGAGGACGATGAGTCCAAAAGGGGGGGTGTTTGTAACACCCTAGGCAAATCCCACATTGGCCGTGGGCAGGAGAGATCTGGGATTTATAAGGGATGTCCGACCTCAAATACCAACAACGCGTTTTGGGGCTTAACGCTAGTGGATGAGTGGAGAACTCCACAGTTAAGTGTGCTCGGATGACAGCAATCTCAGGATGGGTGACCATCCTGGGAAGGCTTCACCCGGGCAACCAAAAGCAAATCCGTGAGCTCTAATGTAGCAAAGCGGACAATATTGGTGGTATGAGGGGCCGGATGTTACAGTCATGGGTCAAATTGTAGATCGGGTCATGAGTCGGTTCAAGTATTTATTCATGGGTTGGGTCATGGTTCTTTTCATGAGTGAAGTCATGGTTCGGTTCATGAGTTGGGTCTTGGTTCGAGGAATGTGTCAGGTCATGAGTCGAATCATGGTTCTGGTCATGGGCCGGGTCATGGTCGATTCATGGCTCGGACGGTGAGTCGATTCATGGCTCAGACCGTGAGTCGGTTCATGGGTCGGGTCATGGTTCGAGACGTGGGTTAGGACATAGGTTGGTTCATGGGGTCTTGAGTCGGGTCAAAGTTTGGGGCATAGGCCCGAGTCATGGTTCTAGTCATAAGTTAAAAAAATTATTTCATTCCTTGAAGAAATGAAAAAAAACATGGGGTGAGGATGGAATCAAAATGAGGTATTTTTCATTCCTTTGTAATGGTTCATTCCATTACACTCACCAACCAAACACACTCTTTTTCATTTCGTTGTAATGACCCATTCCATTCCATCATTTATTCCTGCATACCAAACGCTACCTTAATTCATTCATTCCATTCCATTACCCTATACCAAACAGACCCTAAGTGTTTTGTTTTAAACTAATTAAGGAAATTGAAATTTATTAACTTAAACTTTGTTCTATTAGCTGACTACGTTAAACCTCGTGTGTACACGAATGAAAACATAAAAAAAGACACAATTACAAAACTTTACAAAAATGTACCATTTGAAAACAATGCACATTACATGAAAAGATATGTGAAAATAGACTGACAAATTGCATCTAAATTTTAAGTTGAGTCTTGAAAAATTAACACTCATCTGTATCGTGTTAGGCATACGGTTCGGCATGCATGGGGGGCATGGGGCTGGGTTGTAAATTGAGATGAGTTATTTGTTTAAGTTGTTTGTTTTGATTGTTCACAGTGATTTCAGGCATGTAAATAAGGTAGATTGAAATTTTGAAAGAGAAAATTATGGATGGTATAATGTTATCGATTTCTTTCCATATATAGCTTAGTAGAGAAGATTCTTAGTTTTAAGCGGGATAAAACTCTAACACCTTCTCCAATGAATGACACGTGTCCTTCAAAACTCTCTTTTATTATAAGATATATATAGATACAGATATAGAAATTATTGTACATTCATACAATAATGGGAAAATTCATTTATATAATAATAATAATAATATGTTTTGTTTTACTATATACTCTAACCACATATATTTATCAAATAATTTTCGAACAAAACGTCTTCTTTTACCATAATAATCATCATTTTTTACATATCATTAGCACTATCTGGACTTATCTAAACATAAAACATGATAAAATAAAATAAAATATTTACACTACAAACAAAAATTGGACATCGGGTCTTGATAGTACCTCCACCCCTGACATAAGCGGGATTTATAGACCAGGCAATGAAACGTTACGGTCTTAGAAGGCAGCCCCGTGACATTATGCTCAATTTTTCAATCATTTCCCAATACCAACAAAGTATTTACGGGCAAAGCAATGCTTCGCTAACTCGAAGCGCCTCGCTATGAGAATCTAGCTTCGCTAACGTTTGGCTAAGTCTTGAACCTTCGCGCTGACCTTTCGCTTTCTCAGTAGCAAAAGCACTTCTCTTTGCCCCTTAAGTAAATATAAAGACCATCGTAAATGAACAATAACCACCAGGGGTATTATTGGTATTTGACCATTGCCTCTCATAGTATAAATACTTTCCTTCTCTCTCTTGCCTACCGGATTACCTTTGTCTCTTTGATTTCTACCGGTGACATGTGGTTTCCGGTGAGTTTTATAACTGGTATTTCACCCTTGCCTCTTTACAGTATAAATACTCTCAGTATCTATGTTGCCTATCGAATCAGTTCTATCTGATTTCTACTAGTGGTTTCCGGTGGTGTATCATGGCGGTGACGCCTTTTTGGGCGTTTTCTTTCGTTGACAGGTGACGGAGGTATTATGGATTTATTGATTTGTTGTCGCATCGTTTGATGCAGATGGTTATCGATCCTTGACTTGTGTGGCCCAGGGTTTTACTGATGATGGTTGCCGATCCTTGGATATGTGTGGCCTCCAGTTTGCTACAATGTGTGATTTGATGTTGCATGTTATCCTTTCAGACGTTTGAGTTAACTGCGGGTTTTATATGACTAACAAACAAAAAATCAGATAGAAACACCGAAAAAAATCAGATTGAAACATTTCATGGTTATCATTTCATGGCATATGACTTTATAGTCTTAAATCCGAACCGAAACACCAAAAAACCGAACCGAAACCGCGTAAAAGACCGAACACCGAAAACCGAAACACCGATCGGTTTTTATAGTGTAAAAACCGACCACTTCGGTTTCGGTGTCGGTTAATGGTAAAAACCAAACCGTGCATACCCCTATATGAAACATGATTCCTCTATTTGGTCAACATCTATATTCCTCTCCCAAACCCTACCCAATTATACTCAAAATCGATTAACTTGTACCCACCTACTCGAATGTCATTCGGGTCAATTATCATATAACACATGATAAAAACCGACTCATCCAAACAGATCTACCCAAAACCCGATTAAATCACCCAATCAGCCACAAAAGAAAAGAGAAGGGCAAAATCGTCATATGATGAAGGGAGGAAGAAGCATCTTATGACAAGGCGTTTTTGTTTTTGTATATATTCCACACCCATCACCATACTCACTACTGAGTTGTATATTCTCATTCTCACAAAACCTTTTTTCTCCATCAACAATGGCCGATCAACTTACCGACGATCAGATCTCTGAATTTAAGGAAGCTTTCAGCTTGTTCGATAAGGATGGAGACGGTAACCTCTCACTCTCTATCTCTTTTCCGATCGTAGTATCTTCGATTTGTTGTATTTTATCGACTATATTGCTCATCAACTTATGTAATCGAATGTGTTACATCGCAAAAAGCTGTTTTAGGATCGTTTTATTGTGTTTCGTCTTCGTATTGTTCCAGATCTGGTTTCTGATTGCTTGATGTTGAGTAGATATGTTGTTTGACTTTTCAGTTTTTTGAGCAGTTTTGTGATTTAGGGGTGATTTTGATGTGTGAAATGTTGTAGATCAGTTTGGATTTGGTTTGAAATTGGTAGTGGTACTTTGTAGGATGTCTGATTTGTTAAGTGCTTACTGTGGATGAAATTGAAGGAGAAAATTGTTCTTAGTTGGTATTTTATTAGATCTGTTTGGTTCTTTAGAATATGCTTGTTTTAGGAATGTTCTATAACTCTATATATGTTTAATAGTAGTGTTGGCAACTACAAAAGGGCACGTAGCTACACGTTATCATGGTGTGTAGTAAAGGTGTTTCATTTCAAGTGGTTGAGGGTTTTGGTCTTATGGTGGACTTTGGTGTAGATTTAGGTGTGGGTTTGGAGTGTGTGAGTTAGCGGTCTTAAGAAGAACTAGTGTGACGATGCGTGAGTTATGAATGTTTGTATGAATTATAGGCTAGTATTAACTTTCATCTGGTCTTTGTTGATTTGGATGTTACTTAATCATCATGTTTTTTGGTAATGCTATCAAAAGTGACCTTTCAAGGGGTGATGAGTTGGGGATTATGATTCCATGGGTTGAAATGAAACTTGAAAGACAGCTCAAATCAAGTAATTATGATCTGTTGATTTGACCTGTAATGAGTTAAAAAACAAGTACACAATCAAATTAACCTATTTATAAGTAAAAAGAACCAAAGTTACCCGCATTATTCTTATGAGTGATGATGTTATGCAGGTTGCATCACTACCAAGGAACTTGGAACAGTTATGAGGTCTCTTGGACAAAACCCAACAGAAGCTGAACTACAAGATATGATCAATGAAGTGGATGCTGATGGCAACGGGACGATTGATTTCCCAGAATTTCTCAACCTGATGGCCCGCAAGATGAAAGACACTGATTCTGAGGAGGAACTCAAGGAAGCTTTTAGGGTGTTTGACAAGGACCAAAATGGTTTTATTTCTGCAGCTGAGCTTCGCCATGTGATGACTAATCTTGGTGAGAAGCTGACAGATGAGGAAGTTGATGAGATGATTCGTGAGGCTGATGTGGACGGTGATGGCCAGATCAACTATGAGGAATTTGTCAAAGTCATGATGGCTAAGTGATGATCTGTTTTAATCAAATGGATTTTAAAAGGGAAGATGAATCTGTTTGTGGTTTTGATTCGTTTTTCTGTGTCTAGTGTTTGTTGGGGTGCTTTTGGTTTCACTTGATTTCTCTGTATTTTGTTAAGTAGCTTGAGTTAGTTTCTTTTATCTTCTTATTGGTTATAAACCTAGAACAATTTGGAGTATTTGCTTCTTTTTCTAATCAATTGAGTTGTCTGAATTCATCTGCATTACCATTCAGTTGTCATACATAGCATTCAATCAACTTCATCACCAAAGACCGACGGACCTCTTCTAAGATTCTATGCACATTGTGCATTATTTTTTACCAATACAGATGAGTTTGCCCACTTTATGTTGGCCACCCGTAAATAATTTGAACTGTCGAGGGAAGAATCAAGGGTTCAAATCAGGGTTTATACGAAGACGAACCATGCTAGGAAAATACTGTTTCGGTGAAAGGAACGAAAACTTGCACTTGGGAAGTCCGGTTTGATGCAAGAAAGTCTTGGAAAGTTCGGTTTAAAATAACCATTTTACTATGAAAGGCAACCATCTGGCCGGTGTTATTGTTGAATTTGATAGGCCAATGGATGTTGTCATGTTGCCTCCAACTGTAGTAAACACAAGAAAACTGCTAGTCGCGTGATCACTATTACCAAATTACGCCAGCACCATCGCCAACCATCATTACTCGACGATAACACACACTGAATGGATGTTTTAACTTTTTTTTTAAGGACAACAATAGGTAGCACTCATAACATACATGTGCATAACCTGTTTTTGGCATCCTTCTCTGTAGAATTTAAGCAAATTAAAAGAAAAAAAAAGAAACCAAGGAAAAACTTTTCTCAATCTCCATTAAAAAACACCACCACAAACTCTAACCGGAGCTAAGGCTTGTAGTTTTTAAAGAATAAAAAGGTTATTCTTCAGCGTGTCCTAACTGTGTTTATGTCCGGACACGATAAAAAAGAGCACTATTAGCCTTTTGAAAACATCTCTCCTAATGTGCAAACCTTTAACATATTAGTTGATGCATTTTACAAGGAAGGTATGGTGGATGAAGCGGAGGCTAATATCGACATTATGGTTGAGACTTGAGAGAGTTGAGGGTCCTGACTTGGTGACGTATAATTCACTAATAGACATTTATTGTCTGCGAGGTGAAATGACCAAAGCAAGGAAAGTTTTTGATTCATGCACTTACGTTTAAAGGTCTCATCTCTAATGTTGTTACTTATAGTAGTTTATTGAACGGGTATTGCAAAAAATCAAAAATTGAAGAGGCCGTGGATATGATTCATGAGATAACAAAATAAGGTTTGAGGGCCATTACAACACCATGATACAAGGTTTATTTACAGTTAGCTAGTAGAAGAAGCAAAAGCAATCTCTTTGTTTCATTTGGTGGATGATAGCAAGCTAAACTGAGATACTGTTGTGTACAATATTCTTATTGATGGTGCATGCAAATGTGGGAAAGCTCTTTTCGATGAACATACTGTAAAAGGTTTGCGAGCTAATGTCCGGACATATACAGTGATGAGTAGTGGCTTAAGTGGGAAAGGTCTACTTGAGGAAATCTTAAGAACCAGAAGTTCGGTGATGTTGAGATGCTTTTAAAGGAAATGGTTGAAAGAAGTTACTCGCTAGCTAGATGCTTCGACTATATCAATCTTGATTAATCAAATTGTAGCCGGTGCACTAGATAGAAGTATGCTCAAGTTGATAGGTAGCTTGTGCCAAAAGAATTGATAGGCTAGACACAACAGTACGCGAGGAGAGACTAGAAATAGTGATTATGTTTGATGAATTTAGAACCTTAATTTGCATGTTTATATTCTTTTTAGTTTGATGATGTTTTACCAATTAAATTGAAATACACACCTTCAATTCATTATTAACAGGAACTGCATATCATACACAACTCAAAAACACCAATTTTTCTGAATTTCTACTAACATGCTACACGATAACAATTAAGTCTTCTGTCTTACACTTCTGTTATTTGTATCTCCACCATCTGAAAGCCGCGTACAGACACTCATTGTTTCGCTACCACCACTGCTGCTATGATCTTTTTCACAACCACCAACTGTCTTCAGAAACTCTGCTTGCAATGATGGGTAGTTGGCTTTCAGATACTCAAAGCCGTCTGATTTCGAAACAGCTGCCATTTGTAACAGAAATTTAATTTAGCGCCCACATGGATATATATTACATGTATACCAAAATGGCTAAAATGTATTTTAAAATAAATGAAAGGATCATTTTTAGTTTCTTAGATATTATTTCTTAGTATAAACGTTGGCATGAAATGCCGTCAAGAACTGCTACATGATACACCCATATCAGTTTATGCATGAGTAAATAAGTCATATATTGCCACCCCTAACTTCTAGTAGCTCATGCCATATAACTGAAAGATTATTACTCATACAATGATACAAGTAGTTACAAGCTTGGTTTTAAAAAGCATGTGACGAGGTAATGAGATTGCATCGCTGCAGTTGACAGGAAGTTAACTTCATGACGCGTATGCGATGCGCCTGATGCATCGCTATAAAACGATCTGATGCGTGATAATGTGACGCATCAAGCAGTTGACCGGTAGTTGAACAAATTTGACCATCGATTGCGTTGAGTCTGATTTTTTCAAATCTTATTGAACAAATCTGACCACTGTCTGAGCAATGAGTTTGAGTATTTGAACAAATTAGACCCTGAAGTAAACAAATCTGACTAAAGATGATTATAGGCAGCATACCTGCAAAGTTTTCTGAAGCAAATCTAAGGCAAATAGCTTTGACTTCCATAGCATGATAAGTATCTGCAAGTACTAGAATTCGGCCAACGGACGTTACAGACATATCCTTTTCGATATGAAACTCGCATATTCGCTTGAGTCTGCACAAATCATACACATCAGCAGCAGCTATCAGCTTGACTAATAATGTATCCGCCAAATAGGATTCACCGGATGCACTAGAAGCCGTCAGCTCATCTTTGTTAAGTTCATCCGTGTAAATAAAGTGAAGCATAGCCTGTTGCACATTAACCAACCTCAAAAACAAAGGCACAGAACAATTTCTCAACTAAAAACCATGGTATCATTCAGACCATAATAATCTAAATCTTTGAACAAGAAACATTTAGGAAGTCGTATGCATTACCTTAAAAACCTTAGGTTCCATATCAATAACGACAATTTCATGAACATTTTCCTCTAGCGAAAAGAAATTAGACTGGAAAACATGGGATCTAGCAGCCAGTACCAACTTATGGGCATGAAATGTTTCACCAGCCACATTGAAGATAACATCTGAACCTTCGTTACTTTCAAGCAACATACCAAAATGTGATCCGATATCAAATCCAGGGACTTGAGTTGAACGTAACCTGGTGTTACCTGTTGCTGAAACCACCACTCCCACGGTACAATTAATTTTCAAGCAGTCATTCTTGAGATAACCTGTGGTTTCAAGTGACACTCGCCTTTGAAAACGCTTGTATCCCCTGAACAGGTACAAGTGAGTTTCATTTTAGTTTGAAACATATGGTTAATAACTAATTTCATACAGTAAGTCTCAGGCAGTGTTTTTGGTAAGAACAGGAAACTTGGAGGGAAATTCAATGCAAGTTTGTTCCTATAAAACTATAAATGCAAGTCTGTTCCTTTAGAACTGAACTTGAATCAAGAACGGGCACAGGTTACGTACACATAACCAAACGAAAATTCTTGTTTGTAATTCCATTCATTAATGAATTGAACTTGTTCACGAACAGTATACAAACACATAACTGAACACAAACAAACATACACTGTTCTCATAAATAAGCATCAGCATTTTTAATCACAAAGGTTGAAATAATTACCACAAATAAATATAAAGTCATAATGATCAAATATATAATAATGAAAAAACATAAACAAACGTAAAACTATGTTGCCAAAAGCACTAGAGGCGTGCTTAGGCACAATTTTGAGGCGAGGCGCAAGGAAACTGCCTTAGGTGAGTCCAGGCACGCTTAGGCAAGGTTCCGGTGACATTCCGGTGAAAATAGAAGTGACATATACATAGTAAAAAGGTGAAAAAAAAGGTAAAAATGTAAGTGTAAACTAAGTAAATGACAGCATGATGCATTAAATTTACAAAATTTAAATTTGTTTAGATATATTGGTTTCTACTGTTTCTAATTATCACATTTTGGCTTCTACCGGTCCCAACTATTGAATTGGCTATCAACAGTCCCAACTTTAATCACTTTGGCAACCAACGTCCGTCTTTAAATTTTTTGTAATGCCGTTCAGTTTTTTTCTAAATTCAAGACCGATGTTTTAAGCCTTTTGATCGAAAGGATAATACAAGTCGATTGATGGAAAAGTTACCTCCAAACGAGTGCTCAGAACAACAAAACGGTGCTTCAATCGGGTGTTTAAACCTAACGATTCTTCAATCGGTTGTAAAAATTTTATCGTTCAGAGAGCCGTTTCGAGGAAACTTTTTAATATTTTATAGCAATGTGCTTTTTTGTCTCGGACTCTCGGGCGTAACCAACATAGACATAAACAAACTGACATAAGTAAACATATTTCCAAACATTCATGAACAAAACTACTAAACGCATGAACCTAAACATCAACGAACATAAGCGAATGACGTTACGAATGAAACATGAGACTCAGAAGCTCACCACATGCTACCTTTACGCTTCAACTCACACGGACCATTTTCCATAGCCCGATCGAAATGACTACGAACCCAGTGCTTCTTCTTCCCGCTTTGATCCACCAGAGTCAACTCAAACAAAGCCTTAACATCAGAACCTTCACTAGTAAGTGCAACGAAAACCGAAACGTAGCTCGAATTATCCTCAGGGGTTTTTCCGTCAGGATAAAAGTATATAGCCCATTTGTAACCTCCAACCGTGAAATTATCACTCGAGATGAATTGTCCGATCCCCATGCCTTTGGTTAATGAATAACCTCGAATTACGAAGTGGTGTGAACCCTTCACTGTATCTATCATTGGCTGTGAAGTGGTCGGTGAGTCTGCCGGAACGATCATCACAGTGTCGTCTGACATTGTTACGCCGGCTTTAGGGTTTGGGAACTGGAAATTGTATGGATATATGTTATTTGATACGTACTAATTTGTTACACGAAAATAGTATTTTATAAGCCTACGTAGAAAAAAAAACTTAACGAAAAAAAAACAGTCATTGAATGTTTAATGCATTTGACCTTTTTATTTAAACAAAAAATTTACGTATGTTACATAATAATACTAGTAAGAGTATTGGATCTTAACAGTTCAAACTATTTGTGTTTTGTCGCTACCGGTCTGAACGTTTGAAGAAGAGAGCGTCTATTCACCATATGGTGGAGTTCAAAGAGGAATTGAGTCTCACTAAGGCACTAAGCATACATACGCAGTCTCGCAGTTTTTACTTGGCTGGAACAGAGATGAACTGGGTTGTGTTATTGAAGGAAGCGTATGGCGAAGACGGGGTGTTGATTCATAAAGATCCTCTGGTTTTTTTAATGCCAAGTTATGTGATTTGCAGACAAACAAGTACTTGAAATCGAGTAACTCTCATGGGCTGTTTTGTGCAAGGTATGCTGAAAATTTCACACTAACAATTGATATTAGTTATGAAACTTTGAATTTTTTATCTTCATTTTGTACTATATGCATGGTTCATAAAGGATATAAAATACTTGCTGTTTAATGCATAGTTGCAGTTGAAGATTATAAAACAGTTGCTGCTGTAAGAAATATGCAACTATATTGTCTCCTAAATTTGGTGCAGCAGTTGCAAGGTCATTCATTCAATAATAGTAGTATTTTCAGCAAAACACCAAAAGATCTTATCAAGCATCAGTTGTAGTGATGGATCAACATTTGCTTTGGATTAGCGATTTGCATCAGTCGTTAACATCAACATTTGTTGAAGGTCATTCATTTTAAGGTTTACAACAGTTATAATTTGGGCTAACTTGGATAATTGAAGTCTTTGTTGTTTGAATATTGTCACTTTCAGCCTAACTTTGTGCACAAATGTGTTGTTGATTGCTTTTATCATGGTTTTTGTAATGTGTGATGTGGTATCTCATATGTAACACTGCCTGAGAGCCGAGGAAGATCGTTTCTACCACTAGCACTAACTATGTCACCACTTCCTCTCATTTCTCTCCTAACACCACATAGAGTAAACGAGTAGTATATATTAACAACTAAGACACATGCACGTCCGTGTGTTGCTGAGGAAATTTCATGCATATACTATAAGAGGATATCATTAGGAACGTTGTAAATCTGAAACACAGTATATTGATCTTTAGGAGGTATGTGTGACCAGAATGGGGCTTGTTGGCGCGCCTACCGCAATGTTGTTAATCATTTTCAAAAACGTAACTATGAACATAATAATGGAAATAAAACTGTATCATTATAAGTAAAAAGAAACATAAAATGCCACCATTAAATGTGAAAATGAAAGTTAATAATTTCCATAATAGTGACACAACTTTTGTTCTAAAGGTGTAGAAATAAAGGAGGGGGAAATACATGGTCAATAAATTCCTGCAGGTCATAAGGGGGGAAAAATACAAACTACTGTCTGCAATGCTTGAAGTTGTAGAAATAAATGTTATACATGTTTGTACACTTCTACTAATCTGTATTTAGACCGTGTGTAATGGGGCGTTTTTGCCCACCCAAAGCGCCCAGAACGCCCCCAAAGCGCCCCCAACCATTACATAAGGGCGCTTTGGTGAGATTTTTTGTCTTTGACGCTATGTAGAAGGCGCCAATATTGTTGAATCTCATATTTTACTGACACATGCTGATGTGGAATGCTTTTTTGGGGCTTTTTGATTGTTACCATTACACATGGTCTTAACACCAGCCAAATGATTTGAAGCTCTTCATCCTACTGCATATGCGTCATAAGCATGTTTGGTTCAATTGATTCTATATCACGTCCTTTCTCGCTAATTTTCGTTCTGAATTATCAACACTGAAGAAAGATGGAATAGGTTATTCTGCGGGCAGATTCACTACGGAAAACAAAGGATGTCTCTAGAAGCAAAAATAACTCAAAAGGAGTGCTACAGTGGAACAAAGTCGCGATGCAAAAAAATGTTTGAACAATCTGGGTGGACTTGTAGTAAGGAGCTGATTTCAGAAATGAACACTTATGAATTATAATCAAAGGTCAAAGCTATTAAAACTACTTTATACATATCATACTGGAACCAAGTCAGTTTATTACTTAAAGTATAGGATAAAGTCAGTTTATGTAGTTATATTAGCATAGGGACTAGTTGTGTCAAGATTGGAACTTGAAAACCACCCTATGAACAGACACAACGCTTCACCAAGCGTTGCAACCATTCATGATACATGTATATATGCAAACACATTGTAAATTGATTGATTATGATGAATATGATGAATGTTCCTTGATCTTATATTGTGCGAATCAATTGGGACCAACAATTGGTATCAGAGCATCAGGCTCTTATTTCTCATTCGTATTCATCATCAGTCCACCAAATTGATCATGGAATTGATTCAATTCCTCAACGACTCGCTGAATTGATCATCGACCTTGATCAAGTTCACTGCCAGATTCGAAAACGCATCAAGAAATCAAAGGATTGGATGCACCTAACTTCGAATTTCAAAGAAACATAAACCGTAAGTTTTTGTTTCTTTCTCTGTCGTTGATTTTAAATCCAGAAAACAATTGATTATTGTGTTTCTGTTGATTACGATTTTATAGAATTGATTAGGATCATTAATTTTGTTGTTAATCCTGTCACAAACTTGCAAGGAATCGCGAACAGGAACATTGAACTTGTTCCCTGTTCAAACCGCTAACCACAATTTCCAAATAAGAACTCGCTATGTTCCTCTATTTCATTGACGAAACCGAACAAGAAGATTGCTATTCTTGTTCAAACAAATTGCAGAAAAATTCAAATCTTGAATATGACATTTTTGTCTGTTCAATCCGAAAACCATAACTGAAAACAATTGATTTTTGTTCCCTATTCATCTTTTCTCTCGAAATAGTACAATTGCTTTATCTCCAATTCAACCTTGATTTAATCTGCACTAAGGATTGCAGTAGCAATCACGAAATTGTTTTTGTTATAAAAAAAAAAAAGAACATTGTTTTTGTTTATGTTCATTGCTGCAAAATCTCGAAATTCAATTGTGGTTGGCAAGTTTAAAAGGAAAAAGGAACACTGCATTTTGATTTGGGTGTTCATCAGATTCTAAAAAGTCAAATTTGGAGATTACTCAATTTTTTGATTTAAAACTCACTATGGTGGTAATTTAATATATCGATTATCACAAAACTTGGACTCGAATTTCATACGAAAGAAAATCAGTTTCGTGTGATTGGATATTCGAAAGATTGTTTTTGTAACATTTGAGGCGAACTCGTGTGAAGAAACAATAGGATTGGCGCGTGTCAATCAAGAAGAACCGGACGCAATAAGATATTGCAAGAAAGGAAGAGGCATCTATGAAAGATACCTTGAATTGGCCGAATCATACTTCAAAGTAAAATCCAATAGAAGCCGATGCTGAGCCTCAAGAAGAAGTCACGAGCGAGAAGCCAGAAGGTGACCATGCAACGATGAATCGGGTGCACGAGACAGACGGCAAGAACAATGGAAAAGGGCTGGATGCATGGATCAAGAATGTGGCTAATGAAGTTAAGGCAAACACTATGAAAGTCACTTGTGCGAAACAATCAAGAGGCGTGAAGTCAAATTTGTGTGAAGCAAATGATATATGAAACAACTCAAGCAAGGACGCGCGAAGCAGTCAAAATTGAAAAAACTATTCGTGGGAAGCGGAACATCATGAAGAAAAGGCGTGAAGACTTGGAAGAAGTTGTTCGTGATGAAGACAACATTCAATTTACAATCTATGAAGAAAAATTGGAAGCAGAAACACTCATGAAGGCATTATCAAGACGCAAGTTCAAGACTATGAAGGAAATGCTAGGAGTCCAATATCTGCAACAAGACGCAACTTGAAGATGTTCATGATTAGGGGGGTGAATGAAGAACTAATCACTCACATCTCCATACATAAACTACAAGGACTCATCACGTTATTACTTAAAGTATAGGATAAAGTCAGTTTATGTAGTTATATTAGCATAGGGACTAGTTGTGTCAAGATTGGAACTAGAAAACCCCCTATGAACAGACACAACGCTTCACCAAGCGTTGCAACCATTCATGCATACATGTATATATGCAAACACATTGTAAATTGATTGATTATGATGAATATGATGAATGTTAGTTGATCTTATATTGTGCGAATCAATTGGGACCAACAGTCGCTGACATAGAGTCGATAAAACGTGAAACCTTATGTCTCTAAAAGCAAAAATAACACAAAGAGCATGTAACTGCTAGTATCCATATAATTAGTAAAGCATCAGTTATCTACGAAAAGGTAAAAATTCTAGTATCTATATAATTAGTTTCCCTCCCGGGTTATCTAAGGAGGAGTGTCTATCAATTCTTTTGGCACAAGCCTACCTATCAACTTAAGCATACTTCGATCAACTAAACCAGCTGCTATTCCATCAATTAACAACGATAATGTTGCAACATCAAGTGAGTAACTTCTTCCATCCATTTCCTGTAAAAGCGTCTCCACATCATCATAGACTTTGTTCTTAAGATATCCTTGGAGAAGAAGATAGTAAGTAACGTTATCAGATGGGCAACCACTCTCATCCATTTTAAGAAACAAGTGCTTTGCTTCCCCCGTTAAACCTTCTCCACATAAGCCTCTAATCATCACGTTATATGTCCAAACAGTAGGCTTCAAACCTTTTACATTAAGGTCTTGGAAAAGAGCCCTTGCAATATCGATCTTCCCACATTTGCTTGCACCATCAATAAGAATAGTGTACACCATGATATTGGAATTTAATTTGCTATCACCCACCAAATGAAACAAAGAGAGTGCCTCTTCTACTTGTTGGTTTTTGCAAAGGCCATCCAAAATTATTCCATAAGTACATTCATCTGGCATTTGGCCTTGTGCTCGCATCTCATCAAAGAGTTTGTGTGCATCTGCACATCGTCCAACCCTAAATAAGCCTTGTATCATTGTGTTGTAAGCGACTATATCAGGTTTCAAACTTTTTCTTATCATCTCATGAAACATACACAAGGCCTCTTCTATTTCCAATTTCTTGCAATACCCGTGCAATAAGCTGTTATAAGTAATAACATTAGGGATGAGACCTCTAGATGTAAGTGAATCAAAAAGTGTCCTTGCTTTGTCCATTTCACCTCGCAAACAGTAACCATCTATTAGTGAACTACACGTCACTATGTTAGGAACCTCACCCCTCTCAACCATGATGTCTATAACAACTTCTGCTTCAGCCACCCTACCTTCCTTGCAAAATGCATCAACTAATATGTTAAATGTTTGCAAATCAGGAAAAACTCTTTCATCCTCCATTTGTTTTAACATCTTGGAGACCTCGTCCCAACGACCTAAGTTACAAAGGCCATGAATCAAAGAGGTGTATGTGATGACATCCGGTAGGATGTGTTTGTCAAATACCATTTCTTTGAAAAGCTTGAAAGCATCATCTATCATTTTGTCCTTGCAGAGACTATCAATGATGGTAGTATATACAACAACATCAAGCTTACAGCCTCTTTCATCCATGAGTCTAAGCAAACCAATGGCTATATCATTAATGCCAAACTTGCAAAGCCCTTTAATCATAGTAGAAAATGTAACTACGGTAGGTTCACAAAGTTTATGGTTGATGAGTTTCTTGAACAATTTCTCCGCCTCAACAATTCTATCTTCTAACACAAGTCCATCTAAGAGTGTATTATATATGAAGACATTTGGTACAACAGCTCGCCTGAAGCAAGAACCTAGGAGTGCGAAACCGTCATTGGTGCGACGCAGCTGACAACAACACTTGATCGCAATACTCATTGTGTACTCACTAACCGGAACCCCAACAAGACACATTTGGTTAAGAAGATCAAGGGTTGAAGAAAAATGATTCATTTTCGTAACAGCATTCAACAATTGATTGAACTTAACAACAGATGGCAGCGGTCGTGTGTTTATTATTCCATGGAATAATTTCAAAGCATCGTCTAAATTGTTAATTTTTTGGAACTTATTATTAGATGAAGAAGAATTGGAGTGCAGAGAAGCTAAGAATGTGGTGTGAGGATTGAAATGTAAACCTAAATCATGTAAAGATGAAAGAGGGGTTTTTATTTTAAGCTGAAAAGGAAAAAGAAACAAGTTTGTGATGAAGTTACCTTTGATGTTGAAAGCCTGAAGAGGAGAAATCGTTCGAGCCATCATCAGAGTTAGAATCACAAAACTGCAATGTATTGTATTGTATTTATATACACACGGGCCTTTTTTCTCGTCTCGCACAGAGCACCCAACTCCTCAGGACCGACTCTGTTTATATATATCTCTTATAATTGACAAGGTCGATGGCTTGCACCGGCCAGTCACGTGATGTCACGTCGCGTTTCAATTTTTTTACTTTAACGTATTATTAGTTTTAATCTTCGAATTTTGACTTATTTACGGTTTTAATCCACGGCTTTTACTACTTGTCATTTTTGCCTTGATGAGTTTTCGACTTTGATCTTTTAGTCTATAGTACAACTTTAATATTGTTATCGTTTTAATATTTGACACATTACGGTTTGCCGTGACATATGAGATATAAGACTTTTTTTATCAACGCATATGACAAAGTCACATACACAAGATCTGACTACGTGATCTGGTCTTAAATCTAGTTTTACCTAAAGATGAAAAGGGGTCTCCTCTCTTGCTCATTGTACTTGTTACACAACAATGTATTTTATTTCATTAATAGAAAGCATTGTATTTTACGATTAACTAGATATGAGATCGGGCCGTGTGTTATGACGGCGGGTCACATGGTCAGGTTCTGAGTATATGATGTCATCACATTCGTTGATAACAAAATGTTTCATGTCCCGTACGTCGCGGCGGCAATGAAATACTAAAAGTTAGAAGTCAAAACGATAACTCAGTCAAATCCAGAATATTGAAATCGCACTATATGTCAAAGTATAGTTAGAAACCAAAGTCGAAAAGTCATTAGGGGTTAAAATGACAATTAATAAAAGTAAGGGACTAAAACCGTGTAGATAAACTGTCTAGATTTTAAACCAATTAGACTGTTTGACAAGTATATATAGGACGTTTTATGTTTGTTGAATGCTACCTAGATTTGTTGATTGCTAAATAGACGTATGTGCATATGTCATTTATAGGGTTGTTCATGGGCAAAAAACTGTACCGAAACGGTACAACTGAGATTCTTGAACTAAAAACTGGACCATGATTAAACTACTCGGTTTCGGTCTAAAGGAATAGAATATAACTCTGGCTGGTCAGTCGGACTGTCAATCGTTATCATGTGCAGCCTGCAGTTGGAAAATGTTGACAATCAACAGTGCTTTGGTGTGCTTCGTTAAGCAGTAATTTCATCATTTTGGTTTATGTCTGTCTTTATAACATACATTCATGTGTGTTGTCAAAAGGAAGCATGTTACTCCAATCTAACTCAAGATTATAGCTATAATTTGTCAAATCTAGAGCTAAGTTAAGTATCATGTTAACATGATAAAAGAATAAACACTTGATGATAAAATAAGCAGTATCCCAGCAAACTTGGATATTGAAAGCTGTACAGCAGCAAGTCTGCAACAATCGGGTCAGGTCTGGTGTCGTCCAGTCTCACCCTACAAGTAATACGATTTACACATTCAATGGTGACTATGAGTTTGAAAAACTTAATAATGGACAGCATCAAATTTAAAACTGCATAACATGGCATTACTAATTCGATCGCGAAAAGAGACAAGTGGAACTTTCAAAGCTAGCAAAAGACTAATTGGATCCAGCAGAGCTGACCTCGATCAACATGCTGACCTACGAGGCTATGAAGAGATAGTTAATAAATCTGATAGATGAAGCATACAAGTTAACATGACAGGTTAGAAGTAATAAATAGGTGAACAACTTACCAAAGAATAATCCAATGTTAAATGGTAAATGCACCGTGGGCAGACAATGACACTTAACGGAGAAGAAACCCAGATAAAGTTATCTAGCGAGGAGTGTCCATCAACTCTTTCGGCACAAGCCTACCTATTAACTTAAGCATACTTCTATCTACTGAACCAGTTGATATTCCATCTATTAACAACGATAAAGTTGCAGCATCAAGTGAGTAACTTCTTCCATCCATTTCCTGTAAAAGCATCTCTACATCATCATAGACTTTGTTCTTAAGATATCCTTGGAGAAGAAGACGGTAAGTAACATTATCAGGTGGGCAACCGCTCTCATCCATTTTAAGAAACAAGTGCTTTGCTTCCTTTAGTAGACCTTCCACACATAAGCAACTAATCATGATGTTATACGTCCGGATATCAGGTTGCAAACCTTTTACGGTCACATCATGGAAAAGATCCATGGCAATATCATGCTTCCCACAATTGCTTGCACCATCAATAAGAATATTGTACACCACGATATTAGAATTTAATTTGCTATCACCCACCAAATGAAACAAAGAGAGTGCCTCTTCTACTTGTTGGTTTTTGCAAAGGCCGTCTAATATTATCAAATAAGTGCATTCATTTGGAGCATTGCCTTGTGCTCGCATCTCATCAAAGAGTTTGCGTGCATCTCCACAACGTCCAACCATAAAGAAACCTTGTATCATGGTGTTGTAAGCGACTATATCAGGTTTCAAACCTTTCCTTGTCATCTCATGAAACACAAGCATTGCCTCTTCTATTTTCAAACTCTTGCAATACCCATTCAATAAACTGCTATAAGTAATAACATCAGGGATGAGGCCTCTAGATGTAAGCGAATCAAAAAGTGTCCTTGCTTTGGTCGTTTCACCTCGTAGACAATAACCGTCTATTAGTGAACCATACGTCACTAAGTCTGGACACTCACCCCTCTCAACCATGATATTTACAACAGCCTCCGCTTTATCCACCATACCTTCCTTGCAAAACGCATCAACTAATATGCTATAGGTTTGCAAATCAAGGGAGATCCTTTGATTTTCCATTTCCTTTAGCATCTTGGCGACCTCGTCCCAACGACCTAAGTTACAAAGGCCATGAATCAAAGAGGTGTATGTGATGACATTTGGTAGAATGTGTTTGTCAAATACCATCTCTTTGAAAAGCTCGAAAGCATCATCTACCATTTTATTCTTGCAAAGACTATCAATGATGGTACTATATGCAACAACATCAGGCTTACAACCTCTTTCATCCATGAGCCTAAGCAAACCAATGGCTATATCATTGTTGCCAAACTTGCAAAGCCCTTTAATCATTGTGGAAAATGTAACGACATTAGGTTCACAAAGTTTGTGGTTGATGAGCTTCTTGAACAATCTCTCAGCCTCAATAATCCTATCTTCTAACACAAGTCCATCTAAGAGTGTATTAAATATGACCACATTCGGTCCAACACGACGCCTGAAGCAACAACCTAGAAGTGCAAAACCGTCTTTGGTTCGAAACAGGTTACAGCAACACTTGATTGCACTGCTTACAGAGTATTCATCAACCCTAACTCCAGTGGCACACATTTGGTTAAAAAGAGAAAGGGTTGAAGAAAAATGCTTCATTTTGGTAACAGCACTCAACAACTGATTGAACTTAATAACTGATGGCGGCGGTTGTCTGTGTATCATTTCATCGAACAGGTTGAGTGCATCATCTAAGTTGGTAACTTTTTCAAACTTGGATCGACGACGATCGTCATTTGAAAAGGGATTTGAGTGAAGAGAAGCTAAAAATGGACTAAAATTACCTTTGAAATTGAATTTGATGAAAGCATGAAGATGCTTGCGACTCATCCTTCGACCGAGAATCAGGCTTCAACCGAACCTAACACACACTTTCATTTTCCTATAATGCTTTCACTTTAGACTTAAAGACCTTTACATAGTCATTTTCCTTTTAACCGCTTGATTGATTAAGGATCATTTGCATTTGAAGCAACTTATAACTCATGCGCTTGAGTAAATATCTTTTTTTATACATGTGCTTTGTTAAAAGATACCTGAAATTAGGGGTGTTCATTCGAATCGAATGCGAATTGGGCGAATTAGGCGAATCGAATTGGTCGAATTGGGACTTTTAAAAACTGTATTCGTATTCGATTCACATTCGAATAAAAATCTATGTATTCGATTCGATTAAGTTATTCGAATTCGATATTCGCTTTAAAAAAATATAAATAAACAAACACATCAAGTAACAAGACAAATGTAGCACCAACATAACATAAGTCTACAACATCACCCAAACAATATGCAAAATACTAACACATCAACAAGTCTAAAACATGTTAACAAATGGTCTAAAACTCATAATCAAACACAAAAAAAGACTATAAACAAGTTTAAAACCCGTAAAAACAACAATTAAGCAGCTGTCACAGCACCAAATCATGTTCATATACAGAAACAATAATTAAGATTGAGTAATGGGTTGGATTTGGGTATTTTTAACTTTACTTCTAACCCATTAAATCATATTCATATATAAATAATTAATTAGATATATTAAAAATATTTATCAAAAAATATATAAATTTCTTATTCGAATTGGGCGAATCGAATGCGAATACAGAAAATCATATTCGTATTCGATCCACATTCGACAAAATTATTCGAATCAAATGCGAATCGAATTCGAATGACTGAAAGTCGATTTCGAATGGCCTTAATCGAATTCGATTCGAATCGAATTTCGAATAATTCGAATGGTATTCGAATAATGAACACCCCTACCTGAAATCTGAAACAAAGTTTAAAATTTTTTATTTACACCTTGATTTTCTTTTTTTATCTATTTGTGTGCATCTGACTTACAGAGTTAAATTTTCTGTTAGTTTTATAATAAAGTTACAAAATACTCTTATCTATTAACTAAAAAACAATTAAAACTTAGTTAAATGATTTTTTTTTAAAACATGGGCCCGCAAACTTACCATTAATCAAGACCATCCCGCACCCACTATCGTAACCATCTTAATCTCTCTGCCATCTCCGACAAACAAACGTCATCAATGCACCACCACCCACCTACCCATGCAACTCCTAATCACCAACCATCGCTACCGTTCAGCCTTTCCGATCAAGCTTTTGGAACAAATTACCCATCCTCTCCGGCACCATCTACTACCGACGCTCAGCACCACCATCGTCACTGCCATGACCGTCGATCACCACCACCATGACCGTCGATCAACACCACCATCATCACAATCGCTGCTCACTCGGTACCACCGATGCGAGCAATTATGAATCTTTTGTAGGGTTAGTTTTCAATTTAAGGTTGAATAAGCTTCACAAGACTTGTTATGATTTTGAGTCAATAGTAATTGATTTAACAGCATGAAAATGAAATGGGTTAGGGTGGTTGGAGATGGTGATGAAGGTGGTATTCAAATGATGATGTGGGGGGTGGAGGGGGGAAGACAATGTTTTCTTTTGTTTTTTTAATTGATAAGGGTATATTACTCATTTCATATAAAGCTAACAGAAAAGCTTAACTTTTTGTTAGTCATATTGACACAAATAGAAACAAAAATGAAAACTCAGGGTACAAGTAAAAATTTTAAACGTTAGGTTTCAGATGATTAGGGGTGTAAATGATTCAAGCCGGCTCGCAAGCTACTCGAGATCGACTCGTTAAAAAGCTCGAACGAGCCGAGCCTAAACGAGCTCGAGCCCGAGCTCGAGCCTGAAATATGACTCGTTTAATAATCGAGCTCGAGCTCGAGCCTTTTAACCAAAGCTCGCGAGCCTTAACGAGCCTTATCGAGCCCACTAATATTTTACTTTATTTTTCATATATTTAACAATTAATATATTTTCATGTCATCACTAACTCCCCAAACTATCCCGTTCATGTTTTTCCTCTTTTCAAAATGTCCACTTTCAAGATTCAATTAATATATTTTCAACCATGTTTGTCGCAGCCGTCAAATTTCAACATGCCATATGGTCATTCGATTGTCGTCCTTTCCGTCATCAACTCATCCTCATTATTCACTAATTGATTCGGCTTTGTTTGTAATTTTTTAGTTTCATACTTCATATATTCATTTATCTCTTTAATAAATTGGTTTTAATTATTTAAAAGTTTTTGTTCTCGTTGTATTGTTTAAAAACTGAACGTCCATCGTAGGCAATAGAACATTTGATTGCTCAATTTCTTGTTTTTGTTATACAAAATCGAGCCTTGTCGAGCTTTTATCGAGCTTTTTATTACTTTAACGAGCCGAGCTCGATCTCAAAATCATAGCTCGAACCGAGCTCGAGCTCGAGCTCGAGCTTCAGGATGTTTTAACGAGCCAAGCTCGATTAGGGTCAGGCTCGGGCTCGGCTCGACTCGTTTACACCCCTACAGATGATCATTTTTACCAAAACACATGTGTACAAAAATTGGATAGCACATCGATTCAAATCAACAACTCAAGCTAATCTTATGTGTGACTATTCCTATATCTAGCTAATTAATGTCTCAAGAATCAAGTTTTAACACTAAAAATGTGACCTTTATTGTAAAGTTATCAAACTGATTAATCACAATCAAGATAAGATATCATCATGGATAATACAATCAACACATAATTTTCATTTATCACAATTTATTTAACGTTTCCATAAACACACATCTAGTATGTCAACTTTAACGAAAAGTCATCAAATCATCATCAATCATTCATAATGTTTAAGTAGTCATGCAAGATCTAGCCAACAATCATCATAATCATCAAATCCATCATGTAAAATGTTAGATATAAAAACATAATATTTAAAATATGAACAGAGATCAAAAGAAGGGGAAGTTTAGATACAACCAACGACTAAAACTCCTTCAATCTTGACTGCCATTAATTTGACCAGTAAGGAGAGTTGTGTTGAGTCTCTGCTACGTTCGCAATAATAGGGCAGTCCCGATACCGATGAAAAACACCTATTGGTTTCGATCTCAGTCCTTGCACCTCGGAATACATTGATCATAGACCGTTGCACCAACCGCCGTTTTACAAAATTCAGCTCCAGATCATCAAAATCTTCACTTGGTCTTCAACTCTTCACCAAATAGCAGTAAAATCTTTAAAACAATCTATCCTCTTCAAATGCAAGCCTTGATCTTCACACCCAAACACTTGATTCTTCAATTTGAGCTTTGATTCTTCCAAAAATCCACCCAAGAATGAATTCCCAAGAATGAATTCCCAGTTGTTTTTTATGTTTAGAATGATAGGTGATAACCTAAAAGTGAAAAAAAAATCTTTGAATATTGAGTTTTTAAGGTTTTTTTGCAACTGGGACGACACGCCCCTCTTCACTTTAGGTGATGCGGGGTGCATCGTGCTATGCCGGTACAAATTTTAATGAGCTAGCAAGGTGATACGTCCCTCTTTGTGTATTAGATCTTCAATTTTTCTCAAAATCTTCAATTTACCATAACTTCTTTTGTTTTCTTCTTATTTCCATCTCGAGTCCGCTTCTTTTGATGAACACCCGAATACAAACATGTGGATGCTCCTGCATCAATCTCCTAAATCATTTGGAGGTTTTCAATCTGCTCAATATGATTAAATAAGCTCCCAATTTCACCATGCATACAAATAATATGTTTCTCAAATAAAGCTGCGAGTGGCAACCAGATTTCATCTGTATCACCCAGTTTTAAGATGAAGCATTATTATTACAGGTAGCAATTTGAAACTATATATTTATGAAGAGTTGATTCGTGTACAGTTTATTGACTTATTCATTAACAAGTACAAAAAAAGGCTAACAAGGAAACAAGTCAAATTGGTCCATCATGAATTAAGTTTTGTAAATGCACTATTATTTATAAAAAGACAAAAACAGATTATAGCATTAACCAAAGTTTTTCAGACCAACCTGACCCTGTTTTGACCCCTTACACAAAATGGACAACCTCGAATTTAAGTAAGAATAGGTGAACGACTTACCAAAGAATAAACCACGAGTACAGTTAAACTAACTTCCATTGTAATTGGTCACTTATGGTTTTCGATTTGATTAAACATCATTAATCCACCTCCCAATTCCATCATGCATACAACAATCTTTTTTCCCAATCAAAGCTGTGAGCTGCAACCAGTTGAATAATCTGTTGATCAATGTAAAAAACTTTGTTTTTAGTAGGATTGGGTTTGATATCCAAAAGGGGCTTGCAGGGCAGCTTGTTGCCCGTTTACCTGCCACTTTATTGTAAAACGCTTAAAAAGTTAATTGGAGTAACAATATGAAACATTGGTTTTTAAAAAATGTAAAAAACTTATTTAGAAGAACCACTGCCGAATTCAAAGGCATGGATGATCTACAATAAATGCTACAGCCTAAACTAGATCATAAAATGTTTGGATAACCAGGGGTTGATTACTAATGCAGGGCTGATTTTACAAAAGAAGCCCTACGATATCCACTTTGTAGTATATAACAAGAACTAACAAAGAACATGTAAAAGCTATAAAACTCGTTAAATAGAATATACCGCAAATAAAGCCAGTTGAAATTTGGTACAGATCTCCTGCTTATTACAGTACAACCTTCCTTTCTCGTCTAACAAAAAGCGCAAAGCCAGCCGCCATCACTCGTTTAGTTTCTCTCACTGATTGGCATCTAAGATGGAGTATCCATTAATTCTTTCGGCACAAGCCTGCCTATCAACTTAAGCATGCTTCTATCTACTGAACCAGTTGCGACATGATCTATTAACAGCGATAAAGTTGTAGCATCAAGTGAGTAACCTCTTCCATCCATATCCTGTAAAAGCATCTCAACATCATTGTACTTCTGGTTCTTTAGACATCCTTGGAGAAGAACACGGTAAGTAACATTATCTGGCAGGCAGCCACTCTTATCCATTTTAAGAAACAAGTGCTTCGCTTCGTCTAGTAGACCTTCCCCACATAAAGCACCAATCATCACTGTATATGTTCGGACGTTAGGCTGCAAACCTTTTATAGTAAGGTCGTGGAAAAGAGCTCTTGCAATATCGATCTTCCCACATTTGCTTGCACCATCAATAAGAATATTGTACACCACGATATTAGAACTTAACTTGCTATCACCCGCCAAATGAAACAAAGAGACTGCCTCTTCTACTTGTTGATTGTTGCAAAGGCCATCCAAGATTATTCCATAAGTGCATTGATTTGGAATTTGACCTTGTGCTCGCATCTCATCAAAGAGTTTGCGTGCAGCTCCACAACGTCCAGCCCTAAGTAAACCTTGTATCATGTTGTTGTAAGTGACCACATCAGGTTTCAAACGTTTCCTTGTTATCTCATGAAACACAAGCATTGCCTCTTCTATTTTCAAACTTTTGCAATACCCATTCAATAAACTGCTATAAGTAATAACATTAGGGTTGAGGCCTCTTGATGTAAGTGAATCAAAAAGTGACCTTGCTTTGGTCATTTCACCTCGTAAACAATAACCGTCTATTAGTGAATTATACGTCACTAAGTCAGGACACTCACCCCTCTCAACCATGATTTTTACAACAGCCTCCGCTTCATCCACCATACCTTCCTTGCTATATGCATCGATTAATATGTTAAATGTTACCAAATCAGGAGAGATCCTTACATCCTCCATTTCTTTCAGCATCTTCGAGGCCTCGTCCCATCGACCTAACTTACAAAGACCACAAATTAAAGAGTTGTATGTGATGACAGTTGGTAGAATGTGTTTGTCAAATACCATTTCTTTGAAAAGCTTGAAAGCATCATCTATCATTTTGTCCTTGCAAAGACTATCAATGATGGTATTATATGCAACAACACAAGGCTTACAGCCTCTTTCATCCATTAGCCTAAGCAAACCAATGGCTATATCATTGTTGCCAAACTTGCAAAGCCCTTTAATCATAGTGGAAAATGTAACTACATCAGGTTCACAAAGCTTGTGCTTGATAATCTTCTTGAACAATCTCTCTGCCTCAACAATCCTATCTTCTATCACAAGTCCATCTAAGAGTGTACTATATATGAAGACATTTGGTACAATAGCTCTCCTGAAGCAACTGCCTAGGACTGCAAAGCCGTCATTGGTGCGATGCAACCGACAACAACACTTGATTGCAATACTCATAGAGCAAGCATCAATGGGAAGTCTGTTGACACACATTTGTTTGAAAAGATAAAGGGATGAAGAAAAATGCTTCATTTTGGTAACAGCAGTCAACAGCTGATTAAACTTGAAAACAGATGGAAGTGGTTGTCTCTGTGTCATTTCATCGAACAGGTTGAAAGCATCATCCAAGTTGTTAACTTTTTCATATTTAGATCGATTTGGAAAAGAATTGGAGTGAAGAGATGCTTGGGAAAATGAGAGATGATGAAGAAGGAAGGAGTGGGTGATGAAATTAGGTTTGGATTTGAAGGCAGGTTGAAGAGGTTTTGTGCGGATCATCGTTAGTCGTCGGCTCCAACAGAGAGGCCTAAAGTGTTGTTTAAACCTAAAGCTGTGTTCCTAGTACAGTAGACAAAACAAATAAATGAACAAAAGGAGGCTATAACGCGATGAAAAGTAGTTGTGTTTTCGAGTTTTTAATCAACATGTTTTTATTTCATTAGCTTTTAATACATTTGATTTTTTAGTAACGGGGGTGGTGAACTTCTTGACCAGAGTTTAACGGGTCATTTATAATAATGTGTCGATCTCTAAAGGTCAAGGTTTTGTTTTCAGTAAGCTAGGGTTTGCTATTCAAAAGAGGGTTGTGGCGCAACTTGTTGTTCGTTTACCTGCCACGCTATTGTAAATTCCAATGGATTGTTTAAATGATAACGAGTAGTTTTTAACAAAGCTCTTGATCAACTAATTACCTCTTATACGTCTTAAATAATAACGTTAAAAGACAATCCCGTATATACATACGTAAAATAGACGATTTGAATAATTTGAAAAACTAAAAGGGATATGATAAGTTTTTACTTTACACTCAAAATACTCTTAAAGTAAATTACTTTTTGAGTACTTGTTGTTTAATGTTTTTAACTCTTTGAGTCTCAAATTCAAATCTTTTACAAATGGAACTCCATAATATTACTTTTTTTAACAATTTAAATCACATAGCCATTACACCGTTAAACTATGTTGAAGTTGACGTTAATGAAACAATCACATGAGTTAACACTAAAGTGAAATAATTAAGTGAAAAAAAGTCTTATGTTGATATCTATCTCCCTTTAGCTCATTCACAAAACCTTGTAGTTGTCTAGTGGTGCAATTTGCCTTGAAGATTCGGAGATTGATCATTGATGATACTTCTCCCCCAAATCTGATCAACACTATACACTTTCTTTCCCCAACAATCACTCAATCACTCATCTTCTACAACAATCTCTTCAATGGCGGATCAATCCCGCCCCGTCACCGGCTACCCCGCTTACCCCACCACCACCACCACCACCACCGCCTACCCTTACACCGCCCCACCGCCACATCCACCTCAAAACCAATCCACATACTTCCATGTCACCGGCAACCCATACTACTCAAACCCCTACGCGTCACAACAACGCGCCACCTTCATCCACCGCTTCTTCGCCTTCCTCATCGGCTCAATTCTCATCACCGGCATCATCATCTTCATCATGTGGCTCATTCTCCGTCCTCAAATCCCTCAGTTCCGCGTCGAAACCCTAAATCTCTCCAACTTCAATATCTCATCAAATTCATTAATTTCCGGTAACTGGGAAGCTCGTTTCACTGCTCGAAACCCTAACTCCAAAATCACCCTGTACTATGATCAGATCGAAGCTGCAATCTTTTATAAATCGGACTCGATTTCGGAGACGAGTGTACCCCCTTTTGTGCAGGGGACAAAGAATGAGACTACATTGAAGGCAACATTTGCTTCATTGGGTGGGTATTTAGATAGTAAAGATAGTATTAATGGTGAGATGAAGAGTGGGAAGGTTGGTTTTAATTTGAGGATGATTACGAGGGTGCGGTTTCAAGCGGGATCTTGGTGGGCTAGAAGAAGGATTTTGAGAGTTTATTGTCCTGATTTGGCAGTTGGGGTGAATGGGAATGGTAGTAATGGGTCGTTGGTTGGTGGTTATAGACGATGCAGTGTGGGTTTGTGAAGGATTTGAAGGTATGTTTTAGTGTTTTTTCGGCTTATTGGTATGAATTGTTGATTTTGAGGTAGGGTGAAAGTATGAATGATGTGAATAAACACTAGTGTTTGGTATATTTGATAGTTAACTAATTGCATATTTTTTAGTTCAATATGGTTTATTGCTTGTTCCTTTTGATACATTGCTGATCTTGGTGTAAATTGATAAATTTTGAATCTTGTAAAGCATTTAGCAGTTATCTAAATAAGAATAGACTGGTTTTGAGTTTTAATCGTTTAGGTGCATTGCTTATTATTCTTAGCTAGTCAGCTGCAAATACTAAATACTAGTATGTTGATCTATGGTCACGAGCCAAAGTCGTTGGGAGTTATGCTTAGTTAACAGCAGTTTAAAAACAACAGTTTGCTACAAGAGTTGTTTGTTAAGGGTTCAACAATAGTTGTTTGTTTAGCATAATGCCTTGGATATATTACCTGGTCGCATCTATGACTAGCCGAACCACCTACGTTTTACCTGGTTCATGTTGAAGAAGACAATTACATGGCCTTATAGACTAGTCAAAAGAGATTTGATTTGTACACCATCAAGTCAATATAGTTTTATATTTGCATCATGATTGTAGCATAATCTTTTAGTTGATTGTAAAATGTTGAATCTAGGAGCATTGAAGCAACACTTTTCATTCATTGATTGACAGTTAATTTGCAACATTATGATTTCGTGAACCGTTTTGGTGTCCCTTACTTATTTTCTTATTTTGTTAGCCCCGAGCTGCTGCATTGAGCTATTAGATTGTTCGCCAATTCTTGAGGCAATAATGACTAATGTAAACCGTACATAAAGTCACAACCTTAGCACTGGTTTGAAAAGCTGAGATTGGCTGTTCATATACATGCCGATAACATGTTATTAACCCTGTACCGTGAGAAATTTTAATGTGTACTATAAGGAATTTGATTGATTTTATGAAATTTTCTGTTCATATACATTGTTAATTAGTGATTAACTGATATCAATGGAAATTGTCAAAAACCAGTATTTGTATTTCTGCAGCAAATGGATCATGCTGCAATTTGTTACTATTTGTTTTTCGGATTGAGTTACCTTAACATTTTATCCGCAGGTGTTTTAAGTGTATTTTTGCCATGTAACAAATAATCATATAGCTTTAGTCACTACATACAGATGATGTAAAAATACTAACCTTGTTTTTATCTTCTAATAAGTGATGATGGCAAAAACAACTCAGGCCCACAATCTTTTTTCTCCCAAAATCTTTTTTATATTTTTCAAAATGACCATTTAACAGGATTTTATACTTTGTATGGATATTATAAGACCATCTTCTAAAGGATGTTACTTCTGTTATAATGCTTGATTTCTACGTCTGTTTGTCACAAATTTTATTCTTCTCTCCTTATCACGTCCTCTACTTTGTCGCCCCTATGTCCTCTCCTTTTCATGAGGGATGCCAACGGACACCTCCATAAAGCAAACCACGTGAACCATTCGTGTAATCTTTTTGTATAAAAAGTTAGGTTTTTAACTCCTATAGTTTAAGAAAATGACAATTGTTGTAACTTAAGTTTACTTACTCGTGTAATCTTCCATTTAGGCTCTTGAGCCGTCTTGGCTTGATATGTCATATCTCAAGCTGGGTCACAAGCTCGTATAAGTTCGGCTCAATTCAAGCTTTTTGCGAGCTGATCTTAAGTAGTTCACAAGCTGGTTTGACTCCTCTACGCCTCTATTCCTAAAAGCTATTTGCCTCAGGAAACATGCTGCAATACAAGAAATTGTTCTCGACAACAACTTTAGGTTGCAAAGACTAAATATCTTGGTAGTACAATTAATTTAGGTTGCGAAGACAATTCTTGCTAGCGTATCATTTTGGATCCGAGTTATTAGGCTATTTGTAATGGTAGAGGTGAAGTGTGTGATAGTGTATGTGTGGCCACCTATCATGCAGGGACAATGCCCCTTATGACTGTATCAAGCGTGTTTGATTCACTAACTTGTACCAACCACCTTTTTTCTTCTCTCAAAATAACTAGTTAGTCGGGTTTCAACAGCCATGCCACCTGTCAAGCAAGTATTGATTCACAACAATATTTTTTGTTTTGGATATTTTCAAGGGCCATGTATAAACAATTCAATGTTCTTGACAACAAAGCTAAGCTGGATCAGTTGGTTAAAGTTGCACGTGACGAGATTGAACCGACTGATAATGTAGGTTCGAATACGGTGATTAACATTTTTTGTTTTTTTTCTTATACACTAGGTTTTTTCTTAAATGATAAAAACGTTATTTTTTATTAATATAGAAGATTTGTTATTAGAAAAGCTAAATCAAATAAATATAAATAATTATTTAAATTTGATATAACTTAATTATTCTATTAAAGATGTATTATTCTTCTTTTTATTGAAATACGAATGGATTGAACATTAATTAATTTGTTGGTTTGTATAATTGTATATGGCATTTATTGATTGTGTTATTGTTTTTAGTGGGCATGACTTATTTACTAGATATATATTATTTGTTTTCAAAAGTTAGCTTCTTCGATTTTACTTGATTAAGCTAGCTTTGATTTGTGGAAGTTACGGTGCGGGTTCGAGTCGGTTACGTGTTTTTTTTTTTCCTTGACATGTGTGTTATAGGTTTGTTATCTTTACAATACAAAATGAAAAATTATGTTTTATTGGTAGTAACTCGCTTGGTTTACAAATCTTTTGACATGAATTGTATGATATTCAAACTATTAGCACGCTTTGCTCATGTTGCTCGCTTGAATGGATAGAATGTAGGTGATGCACCGTCCACCTATGTCATTACCAAATAATATAAATGATCTTTTTTGACATATTTACACTTTTACCTCAACTTTGAATATATGCATTTTTAACCTCCATTTGTCTACCGTCGTAATGCACCGCACGTGTCGAAGTTGAAAACGTTGTAAAGACGTGTAACAAAGTGAAAAAAAACATGTCGCCGACACGCACGACACGTGTCAAATTAACGGCTCGCACATGTTGAACTCAGAAACACGAAAAATGTCAAAATCCTAATGTCATCAATTTAATATTGTGTTTGACGAGGTCATAAACATGAGAACCAGTCGCCGCATCGCGCGACTTGGCTGTAAATCTAGTTACTATTAAAATAAGTAATATTATTAAAATTACGATTATATCAAATGAATATATTTGAAATCTAAAATAAATAAATTTAGTATTTTTATAACGATTATTCAAATTAAAAAGTTATCTAAATCCTACTAAAAAGTAGTCATAAGATATAGATAGAGATTAATGATACAAGATTTTTTTCATTTGTTTTCAAAAAATAATAAAATATATTAATAAGATATATGTTAAATATCGGGTTAAATTCAAACCCAGAAACTCAGTTGAAGATCCGCATAAAATAATATATAAGAAGAATGTGAGTTTGACACATAGGAAAAATCCTAGGTGGACATGCTATAATCATGCTATGTGTATTTGTCACTCAATTATTAGAATAGGTAGAGTAGATTTTGTGTTAAATTTACATTTTTTTGATCTATTAGGCTGCAACGGTGATATATAATAGTGTTTTCTATCTACATTTCATGCTTAATCATGTTATGTCACCATCACAAAGAACGCTAACGCTTGGCAACATGTTATCTTCTACTACACATCAATATTTCATGTTTAATTATTATAAACTTATGAATATTATCAACACTCTCATCGTAACGTGTAAGACCAAATGAATTAACTAACAAACCAATAACTAGTTCCTTGTAAACCTTCCCTCATATTCTTTACAACCCTTCATACAAACACTCAACATCCCTTATTAATATTTAAATACAAAAAAAAAACCAACTACTTTATGAAACTATATATCTTCAGCCGCCAAAAAACAGAGCCGTTATTCGTTAATGCTCATATATCTCGTTTCAAATTCCGGTTAGTAAAATTCCGGTTAAAACAATATTCAACCTTAAACATCCACATTACACCTTTCAACCAACTGATACTTAACTGCAGGACCAACTTCATAACCACCATTATTATTATTAATATTCTTATTCCCAAACGTAACATACGCCGGACAATTCACATTCAACCTATACACCGTCGAAACAAAGCTTCCAACCTTCCACCTCACTTTTCCAGCACCTCTAACATTAATCAACACCGTCCCGGCCATCTCGTCTTCCGCCAAACTCGCAGCAAGGTACGGAGCCACAGGAACTTCATTTCCGTACAAGTAAGGTGACCAAATGTTAACATCTTTATGTCCTTGGTATGTTGGTGGGATCATTGTTGGTAGTGTGATTTGTTGGTTGCGATACGTGGCGTAAACGTTGAGTTTGTCGTAGTATATTCCGATTCGGGAGTTGGGGTTTCGAGAGGAGATGGTGATTTGGAGAGTGGAGGTGAGGGTGGTGGAGATGTTGAAGGTGTAAAGGGTGATGTCTTGGAGGGTGAAGTTTGGTTTTGAGGGACGGAGGATGAGGAAAATGAGGAGGATTGTGAAGAGGATTGTGGCGATTAGGGTGATGATCGCGATTGCTATGTGGCGGTAGAGTTTGTGACGGTGGTTGTCGCGGTGGTGGTGGCAGTCGTGTTTGGTGCTCATGGTGGTTGTGAAGCTCCGGTGGAGGAAGAGAAGTGTTGGTGAGGTTTTGGTGAAAGGAGTGGGGATATTCATATGTCCTATATATATTATGTGTGTATATGATATAATACTCTTACCTTTTTTTTAAGGTTAATCGGTATAATTTATAAATTATAATACAAATATAAATATATCTTTATATCAGTATATCGGTCATAAGCCATTACATTAAATGTTATTATAAAAAAATATATAGAGATATATATTTATATATTTGCTTAAGTTTGAACCTAGGCTTTTTTTAAAATGATGCTTTTATAACAAGTGTTTCTATTACTAGGCTGCAAAACCCAATAATTATACTGCAAAACGCAATAATGTTTCTATTACATAAAAAGTTGATTTGATACAAATATAGCTGTAATTAGTCTTCTGATCTAATGGCATAGGGTGATTGATAAGAGCTTGAGATCCTAAAGATCTTAAGTTTAAGTCTTGACGTAAGGGGGTTTACATAAGTGGTGAGTTTCCTCTTTGATGGTGTTACTGAGTGAGTCAAGTCTGAAACGTCAAAATCAGTATGTACGGTTGACATTCCATCTCAATAAGACTCACTTGCTATTATGAATAGTTTCAAACGTCGTTAAATAAAAAAGAAGCATAGCTAAATGATAAGTATTTTCAAAAGTATTGCATGATATTTTTAAGATTATGTGATACTAAAAGATTGTGAGATTTATAAAAAAATCTAAGAAATGTTAAAAAGTAATATATTTTCGAAAAATGTTTATATTTGAAACTTGCTAAAATGGAAGATGTTGCTTTTACCCTTTTCTAAGAGTTGTTACAAAATAGTTAAAAAAGATATATGTATTTACAAAATAGTTAAAAAGATGATTATTGTTTTTAATAGATTAACTAATGTTGCGAAATACTTTAATATAAATATGTCAAAAGTTGGAGATTAAAACCGTAAATACGTCAAAATAAAAAATTAAGCGCCACGTGATGCAACCCAAGTGGCCGTTGCAAAACACCGAGCTTGCAAAATATGAGATATATAAATAATAATCTCCAAATTAAGTTTTTCACCTATTATACATTTTTGCACAATTTTTTAATGGGCATCTTTTTTTTCTTCGTAAAATCTACTTTTCACATGCTCACTTTATTAATGTGTACCGATTTTAATGAATTAGGTTTATAAATTTACATACAATTTTAATGACACGACATTTACAATAAGCTCTCCAAGGAAATTGGAGGGACAACAAAGTAAAAATGAGAGATTAGTAAATAAAGAATAAAATATGAAAAATTGAAAATGTTTGAACATAAAGATGAGTGCGATTGATGACCAACCGTTTCACCCACCATGTGAAAAAGAAGCAAAGTAGCAAAGGTTGCGTTGCGGTTGAGGTACGCTTTGGATCACTTCATATATCCGACTAAAATTTGAGTGTGAGTTTATTAAAATGAGTATATTAAACGAGGGATGGATGCGTGTAATGCACAAACAAATTTAAATAAAACTTTACGAGGGATACGATCTTTATGAGAACTTTACAAGTAATAGATATGATAGAAGTAGATGGTAAACAATCTTGCATATCAAAATTCTCGGGAAACTTATCTATTAGGGCGAGGGGAGTCCACCCCTCATCATCCCACACAACCCCACAATTTTTATTTCACCTCACATTCACCCCAAATCACCCGGTATCCACCCCACACCACCTCACATCCTTTTTTATTTATCAATTATTTAAAACTTTTAATATTTCATTAAATATAAAACACAAATTATAACTAATAAAAACACAACTTAAATAAAAAACACAAATGATGTACATAATTTAAAATAACTTAAACATAAATCAATTTGGTAACACCCACGTGCCCTAACAAGTTGCCACGATTCAATTTTGATAAAAGGACGTTTATATATCTCTTGGTTTTCATTCAAGGCTTTAGTTATGGCATCAGCTTCGGCAACACCTTCCATATGCTCATGAAGATAAAGACGATTGAAGTTGGTGATTAGATTGAAATCATGCCTCCACTTTGAATGAAGTTGGTCAATCGTTCGGTGCGCATACTCTAGTTGATTGTAATGTTCAAGAACTCGATTCCAAAAATCACCTCTACTTTCCTTATTACCGTCAAATGAAGCATGTAACCATGCTTTTGACAAGTTCACTTCTTGGGCACTCGTCCATGGTTTACGATTAGATGTCATTGAGAGATTGATGAAGAGAGTGTGGTTTGAGAGTGATGTGTAATAAAATTGTGAGATTTTATTTCATTTGGTTTAGTATATATATAGTATATTGTGTAATAAATTTTTTTTTTTAAAACTAGTCGTTAAAAGAGACGTTGGAGGGGGGGTCCACCATTCAAACGGTCACAAAACTTGGGGAAGTGCTCGGGGAAGACACCCCAAAACCCATCCCAATCTTCGGCCCGATAGGGGGTGGGGCGGTGTTCCCGTGCGGGGCCGCACCCACCCCACACCCACTCATACGTTTTTTTAATACCATTTTCATCTATATAATAATTCAAGGTTTTAGGGGGGCAACTTTTGGGGGAATTTTTTATAAAAGGAAGTTTTAGAGGGAAGATATGAAATACCATGCATGAGTTGATGAAACAAAATATTTTTAAATATTAAATATTTACAAATTTTTAAACAAAATGATTATGATTTTATAAATATTATTATTTAACATGTGTGTAACACACAAGTGTTAAACCTAATATATTGAATAAACCAGTACTATTAACCAATACGTTATTACGAGATTAAAAAATGGTTAAAAAACGAGGGTCAAAATGATTTTAACTAATAAAATGTCTAGAAAAAAAAACATATCGAGAATCGAATCCAGGTGGGTGGGTCATAACCAAACAGCACGTCAAACCACAAAAACAACCTAACAATTTTGTCTCATTACCTGCGCAAATTAAGCTAGCACGTGTAAAAAAATCAAAAAAGAAGAAATATTTAAGGTTGGCCCAATAAATTAAGAGATTGGCTAACCAACACCCTAGGTCCCTAGTGGCTAACTACACGCTCATTTTTTCTCTATCTCTATCTATATACGTATATAGATAGAGAAAGAGGTATATGGTTAGCATCACTCTAAATTAAACCACGTTAATATATACGATAAAAAGTATAAAATTAATTTATAGAAAACTTATTATTAAATTAAACCAATATCATTGAGATTTTAAAAATGTTTAAATGAATACCATGGAATGAATAGACTAGGTATTTTTTGATAGTTTAAAGTGTAGATCTAAATTTCTAATACTAGGACAAAAGTGCAAAACTTTTTAAAAGATATATAAATTTAATTTCGGTTAAAAAACTAATGTCATAACACAGATCATGCTTTAAGAAGCTTCATGTCCTCATATTTACACACAAAATGTTGATGAAACCCATACAACAAAGAGTACAATTGTTTGGGCAAACAAAAGAAAGAACCCAACTTCTGGGTTAAAAAACAAAAAATAACTGAACACTTCACAATTGCTTCAACTCTTCAAGAAAGCTTCCCACAACCATATTTCCAGTTGTTTGGGCCTGGGCCATAATAATTTGTGGGCTGCTGTAGTCTTTCCAGCCCAGTAGATCCAACCTTGGAGTGGTAGGTAGTTAGTTGCTAAGCAACTTTTAAGTTGTTGTAATCTGTTAGTTTATTTCTTGGAATATATGAGATAGGGATCTTGAGCAATGGTTAACACATCTGGTCTTTCTTCCTGGTTATAAGTTAAGCACCTCCTAATAAATTCCTGCAAATAAAAATAATATTATGGAAGAAAAAAGTTATAAAAATAAACCCATAAAGAATAGTGTAAAAAAGAAAATGGGTTGAAGAACTTACTTTTGCTTCATTTGAGACGGAAGGTCTAGTAGGAAACTCGACTTTTCGGGCTTTGATTATGGTGTCCTCACGCAATATCCGTTCTTGTGTTTGATCGTGCCCAAAAGGGCGTCTTCCAAAAAGCATTTGGTATAATAAGATACCGGCTGACCACACATCAACCTGTGTTACAAAAATGAATAGTTGCTTAGTCTAAAAATCCAAATGAAAAGAAACACCATAGTTAGTACATGCGTGTTTTGGACATCTTAGACAAAAAAATAAATAAAACTGAACCATTTCTAAACATATATATAAATAAATGAATAAATAAATTTGTTTTGTCTGGTAATTTAACTAGCAAGATAAAATAAAGTTAGATCTGCATCACTGACCTTCGATGAAATGAGAGGAATCTTGCTTAGCTCAAAGCATTCTGGAGGGAGGTACCTGAGCATGAAAAAAGGTATAATAACATTGATAATTTGATATACTTCATATATATGATATATCAATTTGAATCATATAATTCATGTGTTCCATTGTATATAAAATAAAAACTATTTATTTATAAAATTTCATAGAATCATCTCAGTGCATACATTCTCTTTGTTTATTCAAGTGAAAGATTGTTATTACTGATGATTTTAAATTTTATTTACTACCGGCTATGTAAAATGATATTCTTAGGTGCTAAAAGGATGAATATAAATATAAGATACTAAGCAATTTAGAAGGATATACATGAAAAATGAACTTTTTTAATGATATATATGAAATTAGCTATAGATAATTATAATGATGATGAAAAAAGGAATAGTTCAAACTATGTTTGATTTTAAAAGTCACAGAAAGAGAATAGTCAGGTACAATGATTAACACTCACCAATATGTTCCAGCTCCCTGAGAAGTAAGTTCCATGCCTTGGGATCCAACATCATCTTCCACGATCTTGCTAAGACCAAAATCAGTAACTTTTGCAACACCAAATTCATCAAAAAGAACATTCCCAGGCTTCAAATCATAATGAATGATCTTCTGGTTTCTTTTATTCAAGTATATAAGTCCTTGGAATATCTGAAAAATAATTATCCTGGCTTCTTTTTCCGGCAATATTGGCGTTGCTTTAAGAACAGCATCAAGATCTTTACCTGTATTTACAATGAATAATAAAATGAAATGATAAAAACATAACCAAGATCAGCCCATTCATAAATAAATGGGCCAAATTTCCACCTCAACTAAATCATATATGAAAAAAGTACAGAATACATACCACTACAATACTCCAAAATTGTGCAAAAAGTATTTTGATCTATCTCAAAGATGTCCCATAACCGAACAATGTTATGGTGTACTAAGGTCTTATGAATGTTATATTCTCGTATAGCATGACGTATGTAACTTTGCTTTTTATCCTCACTCCAATTGGCATTTAAACCATGAAGCTTACATGCAACATATCGATACTCCACCAAATCAAATGCCTGAAAAAAATATGATTAAAATCATTGCAGATAGGTGTCCTCACACGTTTTGGATGTGTAACAAATCATACAGAGGATTCAAGATTAGAGGTAGAAAAATAGAACGGTTGGTAGGGCTGAGAGACTTTTTGTTCAAAAATTTTGTGATTATACATGAAGCTTAAATTATCTATAAAAATTTAAAGATTGCAGGCATTAATATAAACTATCGGCCTTATTTAAAATGAGCTGGGTTGACCCAAAATACTTTACGTCTTAGTAAGCAAATGGGCCAAACGTGATTCCGAAATTATATAATTTCAAAAATAATCCAAGATTTTAAAAAAAGTAGGTTGGGAGGCTTTATGAATTAAAAGTAAACTTTAAGAAATCTTCAGCCTAGTTGACTCATTCGACCTGTTTCACCGCTTTCCTTCTAAGGTATTGTTGAAATCAAATAACAATTCAAGACACACAAGAAATTTAAAAGTAAAAACATAAGACAAATCTGACCTTGTACACCTCACTGAACCCTCCTTTCCCAAGAAGATTTAAGAGGGCGTATCGATGATTCAAGATCTGATAATTATTGAACCGAGAACCATCTTCATCCCTTATACGCTTCATTTCACGTATAAGTCGCCCCTTTTCTAATTCATACCGATCTCGTTCACGCACATAGGTTTCCTCCTCCTGTTATATGTAAACTTAGTTAAACTTTTCAAGCTTAGAAAGTTTAAATCATATTTCACAAAATAAAGAAACTTACACGCTTGATGCTGGCTAGACGGGATTTGTAAATTTCATCCTGGATGGTGACATCTTCTTCGGAGACTCCTAATTCGGCTTCAGTTCCATCACCCTTATCTTTAAAGGAAATTAATGGATGTTAAACTTGGCTAGAACAAAAAATTTACTTTTATGCTCCAAAAATAACAGACCAGCAACTCGGAGTTATCAATCCTTTTATCATTTCGCAAAGTAACTTTGAAGTGAATAGTTGCTTTAAGGGCAGCAAGGTCTTTCCCCGTAAATATTTATTCCATCCAATCATCCATGATAATCTTCCAATTTCAAATACGGATACTTATAACTTTACTAAGATTCGCATTTTACCCTTAATTTCTCTTATCATAAAATGCTGCAAGTTTATCTTTAGTGAATTAAGATTAAAGTTGGTGTTCTGCTAACTAAAAAACTGCATTTTCAATAACAGTATTTTTCTTTTGCTGTGAAAAATAATAACAGGACAGAGGGAGTATTTATTTATCTATCTTTTCATAGATTCTAGAAGCATTATATCAATTGTTGAAGGGAATAGTTGCTTTGGGGGTAGCATTATCTTTCATTCCATTATCTACTTTGATGTCAATTCATAAAGTAAATGTGAAATGAGCAAAACATTCATCATGTATTTCTCACTAAGAGTAGATACAATCTGGCGTTTTATAAGAGATTAGACCGAATCCTCCCTCTCTATTAAAAATTATTTATTTCTTATTTGGTTTATTTGTGAAAAGTTACTTGACTAAAAAAACTAAGAATTTCATAAATGTTTACCTGGCTGCTTTTTCTTTAATGACTTCCGCTGTCTCTCAACAGCCTCCCTTAGTTCTAACAAACGCTTCTACAGAGCAGAACACATAATGTAAGTAATGTTCCGTGTGCATGTCAGAGTCCATTTATGCACGCGAAGGAATAAGCAGCAACTTATTAATCTTCAATATAACAATAAAAAACTAATGGTTGTTAAAAGATAAAGAAAAATATATTGATTCTGAATGCAGAATCATTGAGTTGCTTTACCATTTTTAAGTGTGCATAGATAGTCAAATTATTAGCATGGGAGACATAATTTTATATTTTGGTGTTTCATATCATCTGTTGTCCTTGCCCTCAGGTCACATTAAACATTAGTTGAACTACTTATGTTTAGGCTTCAGTTGTCTCCTAAGTTTTGGCATGATTAATGTCTATTTGCCTTTAAGTATCAATTATATCCTAGGTTTATGGAGTTTAACTTGGGAGGTTCAAACCAATCCCTCACCAACTATCAAAAATTCATCCAGCAACAACAATTTCCAGCCTCTATGGTTATGTTTTCTCCTAGAAAGTAGAAACGTTACATGATCAAAAAGAAAGATTCAAATTAGATTGAACATCAAGTAGAACACACCAATTGAGCATTAAGATCCTTAATAGCTTGCCCATCTTCCCAAGTCTCAGATATGACAGTTCCAGCTCTGCAATTTAATCAAAAAGCCAGAAAATTCAAATATCAGAACATCAGATGTATTTCTAAAAAAGTAAAAGACAAAACATAGGTTGTATGTTGGCCAAGCACAAAGTCGAAGATTTCTACATTGTATGTTTCTCAACCAATAAGTCAACAACTAATTGACCAAACTGAAGTAATGTTATTGGATGTTTTTACCTGATAACACCCACATTCCCAAGTCTTAAAGAATCATGTCTCACTTTCAATCTTGCTTCTTGTCTCTCAGCTTTAGACACAGATATCAACAAATCAGATATGACTTTCAATCTCTGCAATAAAGAAATATACAAATAATGATTAATTAGCAGAGTAGAAAAACATCATACTAAAATTTGAATTTATCCATAAACTGATATTTTAGAACTTTAATACAATTAATGCAAAAGCAATGAATTTCAACTAAAGTTGATCCTTGCAGAAATGCTAGCTGCTAAGAGCGAAACAAGAGCAAGAAAGAAGCTTACTTTTGGTTTCACTTGTTGTTCGTTATTTTTAAACTCCGTAAGTTCCTATACAAGACAATGAAACATACAGTCATAAATAGCGATTCTTGATTGGACCAAGTATATGATACACTTTCTGTCTTACTAAATTTCAAAAAAAGATGCTGATAGCAACTATACCTTCTCCAACTGGTGGCATAGATGTTGGTATTCTGAAGCCTCTTGTCGTGCTTTCCTCAAGTCCTCTTCTAGGGTTGTTATTTTGGCACGCAAAGATGTAATTTCCTCCTTTTTAAAGAAAATATGGAAAGAATACCTTAGGTAAAAACAAAAAATAGAAGAACCGATATGTAACCATGCAAAGTTGTATGGCATTAAACTTGATATATATAACTAGAGTTGCAAATTCTTATCATTTACTTATGAATGGATCTCAAACAGATGGTCACCCAAGGTCTATTGTTGGTTCATGCAACCTACTAAACCATTTACTTAAAGATAAAGATTATAATTGTGATAACAATGTTTCTGCAACCATAATCATGCATTAGTTTTTGTAAAAAATCATAAGAGGAAAAAAAACTATTCACAGGTAACCCCGGTCAGCTTAGACCCGTATTAAGAAATAGTACTTTTAACCCAAACACAATTTACCACCTCTTTATACCAACTTATTTGGCAAAATATTTACATGAGCCTTAAATGTTCCAATTGACATCCACATTTTATCAATCAACAACCTTCGTCACAATTTTCCAGTTTCATACAATGATTCCTAATTCCTACACAGCACTTAACGCGAATTCAGTTCTATGTAATCATATTACTGTGTTCTTCCTTCCAGACATACTATTATGAAACCTGAATTTAGAAAAAACACAGTTCGAGATAATGACTAACCCACATGGATAAATAACTAGTAACACATAAGAGACATCTTTGGGTAGATTGGTAGAAGGGGGTATGCAAAATACCTCTAATGAAGCACGTTCATTTTGTCCGAATTGTTCTTTTGCTCGGCTATTCTCCTGATATATTGAGAGAGAGATGTCAATGTAAAAAAAGAAAGCGAACGGATCCATGCTTCATAGTAATAAAGGCAACCAAGCACAGTATAATTCAAATAGGAAAGTAATATTGTATGACAAACTTGCATACCCATTAGATAAGTAGTTTTTAGGCAAGAAAAGATTATTACTAATATTTTTAAAAATCTTAACTTGCATATTCCTCTAAGATAAGTAGTTTACTGGTCATGTAACAATGCTTCTATATTATAACCAGAAAACGAAAACAAGGTTGTATGACAGAGTTGTATACCCATTAGGTGAGTTGATTTTTAGGCAAGAAAAGATTATTACTAATAAATTTTAAAATTCATAACTTGCATATTCCTATAAGGTAGGCAGTTTTCTTGTCATGAGACAATGCTGCTGTAGGATAGCAAATGGCAAATGTGAATCCTTAATCATTTATAAAAAATAACATATCCACATTCGCCACCCACCAACAGGTTTCATAATTCAACCAAAAGTGAAGGTACTCAAATCTACCCACTCATCACTCGGAGGTATCAGTGGGTTGCGGTTTTTTCTTGCCTATTGCCATCTCTATTGCATAGCTTTGTACACACAAGAGCATTTTAATGGTCATTCATGATGTTCATTTATGTGTCCATCACAGTTTGTTCTATCCATTGTCATGCAAATTTTACATGCTATTTCCATTCAAACTAAACTTACTTTATTAATCATGGAGTAGGTCTATGTTAATTTAACTTTTCCATTTTCTATATTTGAAAAACCCCAAATGGATAAGGTGATTCACATAACGGACAAAGGTTTCAATACGAAAGAGTACTAAGTAACAACACAAGAAAGAATTGTGTCATAAAATTAGTTGTGACAGGCTAAAAGATACTCGACATACTATTAATATGTTGAAACTTGAAACCATCAAGGCTCCAACATATAAGAGGGAGGGTAAGTAATTTTTAAGGTTTATCGTTTAAGTTTTTGTTAACTTTTACAATGTCTAGCCATTTGTTGTATTTTCTTTCAATATAAACTCACTTCAATAAGTCTTTGACCAAAACAACAATAAAGATAAAACCTAGAACCAAGAAAAGAAAATGAAAAAATCAAAGATAAGTGTGAAATTAACAATTCAATGATCATAGGATGTGAAAACCATACACATTTGATAAAACAAGTAAGCAACACATCAAGTTGAGCTGCTTTACACAGAAAGGAATGAGCATATAAATTTGACAAAAAAAAGGTACGTGGAAGCCACCCAGTTAGCATATCCATTGATAGTCTTTTTGAAATAGAAGGATGTACATGTAACGTGCACATAAAAAATGAACAAAAACGGCACCAAAAATTTTATCTTTACCTGTGTAGCATACTTCATCTACTGTAAATAATCTGAAGTTAGGTACCCAAGATTTATGACACCATATTTACTTACTGATAATTAACATGAATCATGGTGAAATCACAATCTAATATAACAGGTAATGTTTCTTGAATACAGCTAAAGGTTGCTAATATAACAAGAATGACTACCACTAGTTAGCTTGTGATTTCACCATGATTCAAAAACATATCAACTAATGAAACTAAAAGATCTATACTCTTGGTACTTAGAAATGAGTGATGAAATGGTCGCACAAGACTGATACCTGCTGATGCGTATTCTCAAGAAGACCATTTGAGGTAGCACTTTGTATCTTCGTTTGATCATTAACTAGGGACCCACGTCCTCTAGCTGGAGTAGAATTTCCCTTACCCCGGGTTTGTTTTCTCCTATTTGCATCTGAGCCATTCTTAACCTCCACAGTTTCCACAGCTCTTTGCCTTGCATCCGCCACTACCTGGATTAGTTCCGATATAAACAATTATGGAAAATACTCTGGAATCAATTTTAACAAACAACGCTTGCATAATGAATTACTGCCATAAATATCTGGGTAAATAAAAAAAAAGTAGTACTTGATAGTTTAATATAATGAAAATGAACTGAGAAGAAGCATTTTGTAATAGAACAGCCAGCATTAGTCAGTGACTCATTATGTTATGTTATTTGGTATTAAAAAATTCAAACAATAAACCAACCTTAGTTTGATCGGTCGCAGTTGACTCAGCATCATCTGTGAGCTTTCTACGCTTCTGAAAGTTAGCTTGTATGAGATATTCCCTCCCATTCTGGCAAAAAAATTGAAGTTAAAGATTAAATGAAAAGCATAAACTATTGGGATGCCATATGGCTCAAGAGAAAAATCAGTGGTTTCTATCACCTATAAGTTTCACGTATTTGTGTTTCATTTTGTCATTCCAAGATTACAATTTCTTTTGGCACAAAAGTATATCGATCTAACAATATAAGTCTAGACTTCCTGAAACAAAAATATATGAAACAAAAAAGTGTGCTAGAAACAAATTCAAAATGGCAATGTGAAGATACGCAAGTTTTATTGCAAGCTAAAAGTAACAAAAATAGAATAAAACAGATATCTTAATATAGTATAACTCTCAATGTGTCCTCACTTGAGATCTTACTCCCCATGGTGGTCGCAAACACACATCTCGACATTAGTATTTCCTATACTCCAGTGTATCTCTTTTTTCAGCTAAAATTCAACTGTGTAATCATCGAATGTCTCATCCTCATTCAATATGATTTATTTTTTAAAACAAGTGGAAATGTTTATCAGATAACACTCCAGCAGTTTTGCCATTTCAACCACATTCTTCTTCTTTTCCAATTAATCACATCATCATCAGATTCTCCATCATCATCTCTAAGTTCCATGAAAAGGTATTTCACAGTTGGCACTTGGCAACATAATGAGAGTAACAAGGTGTTCGCATTTGTAAATAACATTGACAAGAATTAGTATGAAAAAGTAAACCAATAGACTAGAGAAAAGTTAATGTATCTTTCAATTGTAGACCTGTAGAACCATCAATAAAATCATGTATGCATAGAATTTCTTGAGGTTCGTGACTTTATAGTTGACATATGGATCTTGATAATGATCTGATTCCACTCATAATTTTCCATTGACAACAAACAAACCACTAAAAAATCATGTTTACTTGAATAAATATTGAATAAGAAGCCAAACATCAAAATTCATAACTTTTTAACTGAGAACTTTGGAGCCAGGGATTGTCCAACATTCAGCCTTTTGACATCCTTGAAACATAGTGAGGACCGTATTGTCTAACTTTAAACACAAATTGAGGCATGAAAAATTTAATACATCTATGTCTTTCAAAATTTAGCTTCCAATTCGAGCATTTGGTACATATGAAACGTGAAAATCATGAACACTACCACTCTAGTCATTCTTAATGTACCAAATTTTCCTTAACAGGATATCACATGACTGATCGAAACCAGGTAAAACTTTAATATTCCTTAATGGTATTCAAATTTATGAACACGCAACTACGTAAGGAGCACTTACTATGATAAAGGAACTAACTGTGCTTGAACCAACACTTGGGAGACTTAAAACCAAAAATTAAACGATGCTTTCTATAACTCACACCTACATTACCTCTTGTATATAAAACTCTCAAAAATCTGAGTATCAATCTAAGGAAACATTAGCATTACTTCTACATTGAAGTCACTAATCTACATAGTTCTCAAATCACACTTAAACAACAGCAAACAGAAAGTTCTATAACAACAAAAACTGTAACACAATTAAGAGCCAAAAAATAATTTCAAAAAACTCACACTATCATCCTCTTCCGAATCACTAGAATCCAACGATTCAGCACAAATTCCAGCAGCAGCATTAGCTCCAAACTTGGCAGCGATCGCAGAAGAAGACGAAACCGAGGATCGTGTTACTGCAGCTTGCGCAGCAGGTATTTGAAGAGTAGACACCACAGCAGTAGAGGAAGATGATGTTTTACCAGCCATTCGAGCTTCGAGTTTGGCGATTTTTGAAGGAAGCGACTGGTCTGATTGATTGGAAGAGTTTGAAGTGAGGTGTAGAAGCACATCTTCTGACATTGTTGATCAATTAGGTCAAATGAAACCTTATTCAAAATAATGAAATGAGAATGAAGATTATAAAGAGATGCTGTGGTTGGATCGTATGTCAGATTGGAAACGTTTCTGACAAGGATCGAAGTGAGATGATTGGGGAATTTGGGAGGGAGGGAGTGTGGTTTTGGGATTTAGGGTTTTTTTTAAAACAAATGCTCGTATTTGACGTCGATTGGTGATGATGTTGTGGTGCTAATGATCGTTAAAAGTAAAACTCTTCAAACCTCGTTGAATCATGACACACCACGCATTATTCAACCATCAATTTCAATTGAACCGAAAACTCTAAATATTGAAAATTTTCACCGTCACACACATGCCATTGAATCGTAAAACCGATTGTAAATGCATGTTTACTCAACAATTTATTTTTTGTAACATAGTTGATAGTCTTATTAGTCGAGAGTGTATTGATACTATATAGATGGTACCAAAGGCGCATCTTAGAAGGGGCGGAAGGGGCCACCGTCTCTTTACTTTTTTTTGTGGTATTGTTAATTTTTTGCTTGATAACTTAAGATTTACTTATATGTATTGAGTTCGCCATTTAAAAAAATTACATTTACTGTAAACGTCGCCTTAAAAAGTTTTATATGTATTTTTTAGAACTTCGTTGTCCCGCTACTAGCTGGTACATAACGCCCAACCCTAGTATCGTATTCAAATACCGACATGATTTGGTTAGGGACGTTTTACGGACATATTTAGGTGTCATCGGGATTTCGGTTAAGAAATAAGCACCCGTGAATTTATTGACCGGCTTATTAGAATGAAGATCAACTCAATATGCTTCCTTACTTGTGGGCTTGGGAAGTGACTGTATTTACTTTTCAGGGTGAATTAGCTGCTTAAAAAGTAACAGGTGATCAAACACAAGAAAACACGCAAAGACAACCAACACGTATTCGTTAACTTTATTACCTGTTGCGGCTTGCGTTTTATTTTGAAGTACATTCCAAAATAACATCCAAATACAAGGACCAATTCTGTTATGCCTATTTATAAAAGCGTTTAAAGTGAACAATTCTCAGTTCCAATACCCTGACGATTTATTCGACCCGTACGCGAAACCGACGATAATCGCCGGAAACAAAAGGGGAAGAACAAATTGCAACGATGGGAGAAGCCAACACATCATCAATCGATGACGATTTGCTTCTCAAGAGCTTCTACGCTGAAGTGAGCGAGGTTGAACGCGATAATGAAGTCATTAGGTATCCATTTTCATCCTATTATTAACTATTTCATATCATATATGCTATTGACTATTGATTGTTTTGTTTAGATCTAATGTATTGTTCTTCATGTGGCTAATTATCTAAGGACTGTCATGAAGTTGTGTTTAAAGTTAGGTTGAACACTATAAAACCTGTTTGAATTTTGCGATTTTGATTGTGTTGAAAGTGTCAACGAGCTCCAACTGATAATTTGTTGCTGACTTGCTTCTGAGGAGTTATTACATGCTAACGATTGAAACAGTGTGTTATGTATATTGTTTTTTTAGTTGAGACTTTTGAAATAGATTGTAACAATGATGGATTTGTATATTTTACTACAGCATATATGGCAGGTAATGTTTTGTATCAGATAACTATGCCCTTGAGCTTTGGAAAGTGAGTTTATGTTACGTGATCAAGATATTTATTTGATAGTTTCTTGCTGTTTTCGAGTTTCAGATCTTTAAAGCAATAATATGACAGCAGATGTCTATATAGTGTTAGTCTTGGTGATCTTTTTATGCACATAAGCAGTTCATTATGTAAAAGTTAGTTATTTTTTATATGTGTAGAATTAGAATACCATACTGTTCAGAACAAGTACTTTGCAAAGATTTTTTTCATTTAGAAACTTCAGGAGTTATGCGTTATTATCTGCCTATTAGGTCATGAATCTGTTTTTATATACCAAGTAAGAATAATAGGGAATATGAGGGTAAGATTTTGTAACGCTATCTAATACAGTGGCTGTTGAATAACAATTTTACAGGATTCTCTCATGCTTTAAACTAAATGCATTTGAGTATCTTAATCTACCATTTGATTCATCTCCAGAAGAGGTGAAAAGGCAATATCGTAAGGTAATACCTTTGTTTTTATAGTGTATGTCAATAAGGGTTCATGTTTTGGTGTTTGATATTTCATAAGAAGGCCGTGTATAATACATTAATACCTCTAATATTGTAATGATGATGCACAGCTATCTTTGTTGGTTCATCCTGATAAATGCAAGCATCCCCAGGCAAAGGAAGCTTTTTCTGGTACGTGTTAACTTATTTTTGACTTGTTGACTAGTTGTAGTGTGAATTTATAATTTGATATTTTATTAGAATCTTACATATTTAAGTTAAATAATAATAAAGAATGGTAGGTATAACCTTAGTATGAAATCCATGTATCCGGTACTGCACTACTGCTGTTCTTTGAGGTATTTGTGCCAGATATTTGAAGGATGGCTTCTTAAAACTTTATTTATTTTGCTCTTTTTGCTTACCCTTGTCGTATTTTGTCGTTATTTAATATCACAGTATTTGGTATGAATTTAGTTTTATTCTTTTGCATCTTGTGTCTTGCCCCCATGGCCCCCACCTACGTTTCTATTGTATTTTAAGTATTTAGAGACCGTAAGAAATGCAAGTACATTTGAAGAGTTAAACAATACAGAAAAGCTCATTTAACAGTGTGGTCAAGCCAAAAGCCAAAGTACATTTAGATGGAGGAGGGTGTGTAATAAAGCTTTCTGTACACTATTGTTTTATCATAGACTATATAGTTTCTGTTGGCCCTACAAAACTACTTACGAGGAATTCATAATGTATCTTTGTTAAATCTTTTATGCTTCTTTGCTCCTCGGGTAAATTTATTATTGCATGTTAACACATGTTGCACTGCAATAACTAAATTGACTTTCTTTTTTTGCAGCCCTAGCAAAAGCCCAACAACTATTACTTGATCCACAAGAAAGAGAATATCTTGTAAACCAAATTAATGCAGCAAGAGGTTTGTACTAGAGCTACTATCTATTTCTACTGTATCAGGTCATTTATTTTTTCTGGTCGTGTGGCGAAAACTGTTTTAATGTTATATCATATCTGTTAAATCATGACTTACTATATTATAAACGGATGTTGATCGTCCCAATATATATACTATACATAGATAACACCCAATGTTACTAAGACAGTATCATTAGAAGGAGCAATAAATTATCATGCAGAATCATCTATATCTCCTCCAGAAACGTTACTATTGCTGAACTCTATTCCATGGCTGTTGATTTGTATTTCAGTTTTGTTGTTCAAAATTTATCTTTTTTTTTCTTTTTATTATGCGTATGTTTTGTTATCAGCTAAGATTTCTTTGGTACAATTAAGGGTGAAAGCTTCATTGTATTGAATAATAAATCTAGTTTGTGCAACAAGAAGTGAATGCCTTAACTTTCACGGCTATCAATTAAGTACCAATTAAAATGTTTGTACCAACCAAAGATAATCATTTTCTTGCGTGGAGGTAAATTATTATGGAGTATATTTCCTCTAGAAACTTTACAATTGCATAACGCATTACGCAAGCGTAAGTACTACAGTTTTAGAATTAGGATACACATTTTCTTGCTTGGAAGTATGAAACTGAACTGATCGAAATGTTTGGTGAAACTGGATGCTGAAATTTTAATGGTCTCTTCGCTCTGGAAATTGCTACACAGCTTTAGTTCAAGAAAGTTTTGTTACGAACTATGAATTTTTTGAGTTCATAGAATGACTCTTGGACTCTTAGAATTTTCAGAACAAATTCCTGTATGTGGGTCTCTCTCTCTTTCTCCGTATATACACACAAACATTCAACAATATCTAAATAAATATCAAGAATTGTAAGAGCATTAAAGTTAACATCATTATTTTCTATTTGTGCATGTGACGAATTCTATGTTTGTTTGCAATGGGGAATTTGCCGATCTTTCCTGTGAATAAATTGTGAATTTGTTGGCGCTTTCAATTAAACTGTTGATTAGTTCTTATCGAGCATTTTTTAGTTCTTATATGATACTAACTCTCTGTTTCTACACACACTGACACACATGCATACAAGGAAATGATATGATGAAAAGGAAGTTTGGGTAAAAAGGGGAAGGTAGGACTGAAGCAGAGGATGGCATGTGTCACAATTTTTTGCTCCCTTTCGTTTCTTCTCGTCTCCTCCGTTATGCTTTTCTTCTGCTAATCCACTCATGAATGCTCCTCCCCTCCTGCCACATGTCACTTCCAGCTTCTCCCTGCTATTTTTGTCCAAACTTTCTTCATACATACATGCGTATATGTTACTGTTCAACATAGACAGTGATTTTTTGCATTCTATTCCTACACTTGGTGTGTTGTGCCGGGATAATAGTTTTAAGTTATGTGCCATAATTGAATGCAGCACATTAATTCATGGCTGTATTTGGAAATGTTAGAATGCATTCATAACTTTGTGTGCTATACTATTGGTACCTGATGATTTGTTGGATTATTGTATTTGTTCATTTGGTATGATATTAACAAATGTACTATACTCATTTGCAGAAGAACTTCGAGCAAAGAGGAAAAAACAACTGAAGAAAGACACTGCATCTAAACTGAAGTCACTAGTCGATGAGGTAATAAAGTTATAATTTAGGCTAAAACTTTGTAATACTCTTTGGAAAGGGTTAAACTGCAAGAAATAGAAGTAAATCTCTACACTCTTTTGGATCATAGACACCAGCTTAAAACTAGGCACAGAATAGGAACCTAATTACATTTTATTATTGCTTTTTGCAACCAATTATGCTTCGCTTCTTTAAACAAAACGGAAGTATTCTTATTTTAAATAGATGTAGATTATTTTAGTAGTTAAAACTTAAAACTTTTTTTCACTAAGGATATCATATCATATCATATCATATCAATCTCTGTACATAGACTCAGTCGTTTGATACCAAAACCAGTGAATCGAAGTGGCCAGCTTCTTTCTCCAAAAAAGCAGAAATTATATAAATAAGAGGAACAGATCTATATTTATGAAAAAGAATTTGGCTTGTCAAAAAACTTAACAAATTACTTGGGGCCTAGTCCAATTCAGTATAACAGTTTCGGATCGTCACACACGTGTGTTATTAGGCAAAAACCTTACACAAATGCACTCTGTAAAATTTATTATTTTGTATTTAACTAAATGGTAACAATGATTATAGCTTATACTTTTTCAACATTGAACACCTTATTCCAATCCTTATGGGGATAACCTTCATGCAGATTATAATATTCTGTCTTTTGAGTTTCTCTTGCAGGGAAAGTATGAGCAAGAATATGAAAAATCAGACGAGTTTCAACATCTGCTGAAGTTGAAGGTTCGAGAAATTTTAACTGACCAAGAATGGCGAAGGAGGAAAATGCAGATGAGGGTATGTTATAAGAAAACTATTTATTGTAATCTCATTTACAATATGTTAATTCCAAAATATACAACATAATTTATTTTTTTAATTTTTATAAACTTCTCCCTTTATCTAATGTAGATTTCCGAGGAGGAAGGCAGATTGAAGAAAGATGAGGAGGAATCCAAAGAGATGTGGAAACGAAAGCGTGAACATGAGGAGCAGTGGGAAGGAACAAGGGAAAATAGGGTTTGTATTTTTATTTTTAATACTTTTTTTAATCACTGCTAATAATATGCATCAGTTAATTTTGGGTTTCAGCTGATGCATTATCTAGATTGGGCAAAATGCACCAAACAGAAACTAACTTTACCACGTATTCGCCACTAACTTTATATTAGGCTCAAATTAGAAACCAGCTTAGAATACAGTACCAGTTTTAGCAATTATCCTTATTTGAACTAATATTACTTGTAAATGGCTGATGAGGCACTGGTTGATGTGGTCGCTAAATTCACCAAATGTTTGTTTAATGTAACAACATGAAAGTACATTAACCCATGAAACATACTATAAAATGTAACAACATTTAAGTAGTTTATTTGGCATTCAAAAATTCAAAGGTGGACTCTTTTTTTTGCGGTTGGAAGGAAATTTTTTATTTGTTATGGTTTTGATGTCTGTTTTATTAATTATTTCTTTCTACTACACCCAAATCATGCATGCCAGCAGAAACATGAGAATATAGTTATTTGTATATTCACCATACTAAAAAAATGCAGCATGATTATGTTGTTCAGCACACAATTATAGATATTGCTAACTCTTCTGACTTCTTTATTTAATCAGGTTTCTAGCTGGAGGGACTTTATGAAAGGGGGAAAGAAGGTAAACATCACTCTCCATTATGCCATTTCTTCTGTAGTTTTTTTCCTGAGCAGATAAATTTTTTTCCTAAAAAAATGCAGCATGATTATGTTGTTCAGCACACAAATTATGCTTCAAAAAGCGTGTTATTTTTTTTTTGCTATAGGTTTGAACCTTTTTTTTAATGGAGCGTGTAAAATATGATTACAAAAATTATATTATATTATTATAGTGATGGTCCAATTTTATCGTTAAACTCTTTTGGAGGTTTTCTGCATTAGTTTTTTTATCTGAAATATTTGACCCGTTAGAGACAAAACATAACCCTGCTGGACATTAAGCTGATAAAATTGCTTTTTCTTGAGTACAAATGGTTGGCAAACGCTAAATGGGTTAATAATGTTGATGTTGGTAGGCGAAAAAAGGTGAGCTTCGACCACCCAAGCTAAAGACAGAAGACCCCAACAAGTCTTATGTTCAAAGGCCTGTGAAGCGAGGTTAGGCAAACATACAAAAGCCTAATTCTACTCAAGCATGTAACTTTTTAATTGATTTAGTGATTGAATACAAAAAGCTTGTAACTTTTTATCAGTCATCTTGCAACCCAGTATAAGAGCATTGTATATTTGCATTTTAGTTCCTTTGTAGTAAACTTCATCTGCATTTTAGTTTTTCTTATAGCCAAGTTAGTTTCAACTCAAATGATAAATATTAATGTCAGCATCTTTTTGTTTTTAATCCTGACAACATGGGATGTTCTCATGTTATATATTAGACTATTATGTATTGTAAGGTATTAGCTAATCCCAATGGGAAGGTTTCATCTTCTGTGCCTTGTATGATAACTGATAAGTAAACAAGATAAGTATATACTGTGTGTAATCTCGTTCAGACACTTGACCTTCTGTTTTCAAGGTACCAAACTAGTAGCAATAGCAAGTCAACCGGTCCATGAGATCACCAAACTTTCGTGTGTTAGACAAGTAACTTGGAAGTTTTATTTTTGCTATATCTACAACAATGGTTTAACAATTAATAACTATTTAATTTACCGGCTATAGTCTTGGTTCATCAGGATTTTGTTTTCACTAAAACTAGTATTTATTATACACTGCCTGTGTTGCAGCGCGACACGATAGGTATTATTGAGCAACTTTGATCTTGATCCGTCCTTTACCGGTTAAAATAAGCTCCCCATAAAGATCCGAAACGATTTCTATTGTACATTATATAAGTTTATATCATGCATAATCATGATGTAATTAAGGCTACATAAATCGAAGACCTTGTAATGACAAATACATACTACTATAATAAAAACGTAATGTGATAAAGAATTGAAGGTCAATTATTTAGTTCCACGATGAATTACACATAAATTATATGATACATTGCAAATGATGAGTGCATAATACTAATCAAATTAGACACATCAATTATGAATTACCTTAAACATAAACAAAAAGATCACCCATCATATACATAATATGAGTTCATGAGAAATGACACATGCCATCAATCTTCCTAATTTAGCATCTATATATCACAATCTTCTTATTAGAGGTGGGTAAAAAAACCGGTTTGAAAAAAACCGACTAGGTTAAAACCAAACTGGCAGTTCAAGACTGGTTTGGGGTTTGGAACAAGAAAACCGGTTTTATTTCAAAAAAACCGGTTTAACTGGAGAAAAAACCGAATAATTTTAATAAACCCGGTTAAAAACCAACCCAAATCGGTTGATAGGGTTGAGCTTTCACTTGAAAAAACCGGTTAAAAACCAACCCGGTTTTTTAGAAAAACCGGTTTAATAGGTTTGAAAAAAAACCGATTTAGAAAAAAACCGGTTCGTTTTTTTTTTAAAACCTGATTTGCCCACCTCTAACTTCTTATCATCGATCACCGCCTGAGCCCAACAAAGTCTATATCCTCGCTGCAAAACCCTAATCGCCACCACCATCCGCCACCAATCTAGATCTCTCATAACAAAACCCTAAGCGACACGACCATTTGTCACCATAACAGCCTCTGCTTGAGAGTCGGTGATCAATGATGACTGTAACACAAGAATGAATTTCGACACCTCTTCCATTTCCTCTCTATGTATATTTCTATTTTCGTCTTCTCTTGTTTTGAACTCACACACAAGGCTGGATAAAAGTAGTTTCACTGGTTACACGTAGTAGAGGAAATTTTGCGTGTACAAAAAACATTGTTCAATCTCACCAACTTTTAATAAATAGGATAATTAGACAATTATTACTTAAATCTATAGAATCAACAGCACGAAGAGCATCACATCCAAAGAGAAGGAACACACCAGATGAAAACTTTTAAAATAAATATCAAAAGTGCATTAAGTCGAAAACAGCATAACAATCTCAAGGTTCTCAAAAACTTCTACAAGATCAAAACAAAAAGAGTCAAGCGCTCATTGTTTATATGCCGGTAAATGCTTTCTTCCCACCACCAGAAGATCCTGCTGGAATCACCTTTAGCACATTGAACCTCACTGTCTTTGATAACGGTCTGAAAACACAAAAACTAAGATTAAAAATATGCTACAATCACAAAAGTATAACGCTTGAAAATAATGTTTTCGTCAGTTTCAATCATGATGTGATACCAAACATCAAAAGCTTCATTTCAATAGTTTCATGTGACTCTTATGCCTCAAAGATAAATGCAACAATTTCTATTCAATGTAGATAGATTTAAAATTTGTCTCCTTCATAGTCAAAATATTCATACAAGTAACTATCTACCAAAAAAACTTTCCCAACATAGTTTACACTAGACAAGTGGTCAAAAGTCAAAACCTTGAGAAAAAATGAGCAAGAGTAACCAGATAAATAAACTGAATACAGAACCATAAGAAAAACAAACCTGCACTGCCCAACTGTGACGCGGTCACCTTCTTTCACACGAAAACATGGTGAAATGTGAGCAGGAATGTTGGAGTGCCTCTTTTCATATCTGTACCAAAACGAGAAGATTTACGAAATTTAGAAAGCCTAATTAATATTCATTGAGAACAAAGTAACAAAATAAATGTTGAGCTAGGATCTTGCCTCTGATACTTCTTGACATAATGAAGATAGTCCCTTCGAACGATAATCGTCCTGACCATCTTAGCACTATGGCATGTACCAGCCAAAATACGACCTCTGATGGATACATCACCAGTAAATGGACATTTCTTGTCAATGTAAGTTCCTAAAAGAAACAACAAAAACCTTTTAATTGACATGAAAATAAAAAAGGAGACATTTTAACAAGTAAAAGCATGAGAATGATATTCAATGGGTGCCATAATACATATACTTTTTACTACTAAAACAACCATGTGAAATAAAATGAAAAACACAGCCATATTATCATTGTCCTATGTAGCTAAATAACCAGTTTATATACAATGCTACAAAAAGTCAGTTTAACTACAACACTAGATATACAATCATTCATAAAAAGGAGCATCAAATCTAAAAGTGAACCCAATAAGTATGCTATAACTGATCTGTAAAATGTATCTAACATCCACATATAACAAAAAACTGAAGCAAATTGATCAAACTTGTTTCAAATCATCTAAAAACAAATCAAATCCTACAATCCAAAATGATTAAAAACAAATAGATGCAAAAGTAATGAATAAAAATACCTTCAATAGCCTCTCTTGGTGTCTTAAATCCAAGTCCAATACTCTTCCAGAACCTGTTGCCACCTTTTCCAGGCCTCTTTCCTTTTCCACTTTTCTTCGAGCTGACAAAAAAACATGGCATAAATCCAAAATTGTTTCAAGCACAAAAATCAATAAACATAAAGGTTTAGTGTTGGTTGCTAACCAGAGAAACACCTTCGGCTGCTTCAAAAAAGCCTTCTCCGTCTGTAAATCGATGCAGAAAAAACATAAATAAAGAATGAATTAAAGTATGGTTACATAGAGGTGAAATATGTGAATCAGCGTACCTGTTCAGCCATTGTTGATTAGAGATTTGCAGCGGCGGATACAGGTGCAGAGAAACAGCAATAAACCCTAGGTCACAACAACTCTTTGTTCCACTCTATTTAATGGGTGGCCTTTTGGGCTGGGATGAACTGGGCTGGGCCTTAATACATAAGATCGTCGATTTTCTGGTGTTTTAAAAAAAATGACTAAATACATGTTTCCGTCTTTAAAACACGTTATATGTACATTTCTCTAGTTAAAAATATCAATCGCATATTTTTTTTTATAAACAACTTTAATTTGCAAATATCCCTATTTTTAGTATGATCTTATTTAAAAATGTAGTTAACATCGGGTATATATGCATTTGATATTTTTAGTTGGAGAAATATACAATTAAAGTGTATTTATAAAGGTAATATGTAATTATTCTTTAAAAAAAGTTATGTAAACAACCAAACCATTATTATTTACTCACACATTGCGACTAGGGATCGAACTGCGTTGGTGGCAAGTTGGCAACGTAAACAACTGGTAGGCCATGACAGCATATTTGTTTTAAAAGAAGTAGCAGTTGTTTACATCAACTTCCTTAAACCGAGAAAATAAAAAAATATCCAATCAATACTTGTCACACGCCCTATGAACACGTGGTCATGTGGCCATGCCATTAGAGATGCTCTAAGTAAAATCATCTCTTGTATAAACACCACCATATAAACATACACCCGAAATGAACATATTTGATTGTCACATATAACGGTAAAAAAACCATTGTTAAATGATGTCCGTTCTCAGCAGAAATGACAACAACCATTTGTTACATAAAAGGTATAAATAAATAAATAAACTTGATTTACTTGGTACATAATTGAACAAGAAACACACAACTACAAATGAAGTTTCATCAACGAACATCAAGCAATCACTTTAGTGCTTGATGTCCATAATACAACATACACATGGTAGTTACAAAATAATGACACATTTGACAAATACATCATCACTAAAGAACAAGGTAATAATTATTTGAGACAACATGGCCAACATCTCAGCAATTCAGTTGCAACTTGATGCGCTAAATAACTCATGTATATACATACAAGCATCGATCTGCAGCTGTTTATATGATCTTGTTGATTTTCTTCTGACATGAAAATATCTTAAATGGCTTTTCTTTGTTGTAAAACCTTGCTATCTGAGCTTCCAGCACTTTTCCTTGTCTTGCCTGTCCAGATAATTTTGACCCGTTAACTCGGATTCAGATTGTCTTTTATTTATGACGAGAAAAGAAAGCTTTAAAAAAAGAACATGGCGACAGTGTTAAAAATCTAAGGGTATCTTTTGATTTACCATCAAATTCACATCTACGGTAAGTAAAAGTCTTTTGAGGTCAGCTTGATCCGACCTGGACAAAAGTTTACCCATTTTGACAGCCCAACCATTTCTTCACATATTTTACACAGCGAATGGCCATGTTAAATGACTACAGAATTACAAACAAAAAACACAAGGTGCATGCAAACAAAAAAACATAAGCCTACATGTCTGTAGACCGGTTGTGAACATATATGTATTGTTGCCACATAACTGGTGATAGATGAAAAGGTCGTGCTTTAACAAATAAGCCTAGCTCAGACATTAGAGAATGCATTGGTCTGTTCCAGTTGTGTTGGGTAAAATAGGAAAATTATATAATAACTGAACGAAACAGGAAAATTATATGTCATAAAAACTAAAAAAATTATACTACTACTGAACTACATTAATTTTGTAATCATATTTGATGTGCTAACCTGACTCGACCCCTTTTTGACCCAATACAAGGTTAACTTATCTTGACCCAATACCCAATCCTCCCACTATGCCCCCTCTACCAACCAATTTCCAGTTTGATGCTACAAAAATAACTACTAAGCACTGATTTCTTCATGATGGCGAGGAAGTGCATAAGGGGTGTGTGAAATGGCTTCCTCGTCATAAAGAAAAAAAACCTCGTATTACTGCAACCCACATGCGCATGCGCGCACGCACACACACACATATAGATTTGTGCGTATAGAAAGAGATGGACTAACCATTACTTGGAAGTGAAAGCCGTTTCTTTCCCTGATTGCCCAGACTTGAGGACCTCTCTCTAGGATTGCTATGGGATCTTGACTGCACTGAATCCTTTAGTGGCTTTGACTTTGACTTGACAGACAATGATGCAGGAACTTCTTGAAGGCTAGTGGACTTGGTAGGAGAAGAATCAAAGCCATCAGATTGAGATTGACCCACTTTCTCATTTGCTAAATCTGGATGGAGATGAGAAGCAATGGTTTTCTTGCCAGCCGGTTTTAACTGATTCTTAATACCAAGTTCTTGCTCTTCTTTAGCAGACCCGTTTTCCTGGATCTTAATTTCATCTCTTGTGGTAACATCAAGAAAACGGTTTTCCCATGGGCGAACAGCCATCCATCTCTCCAGCCAGTTCCAACCCCAGTTGCTTTTATCTGGTTCAAATCCCGAGGGAGTTACCTGTTGTTTGGATCCTGCCTGCCACTGTAGCAAACATTTGAATGTCATATCCTCACTGATTAATCTTAAAGAATGTAATTTGTACCACCAAATTATTGGTTATGAACATTTTTGCACTTACAACAATGAGGGCAACAAAGAGTTAAAAGCAGTGTAAGGGCGTGGTGGTGTGAACATAAAAAAATGACGGACAAATCAACTTCTTAACCTTGTGATCTTTATTGAAAGATAACATATGTAGAGGTCACCCAAGTATTCAACTTTTTTTATAAAGGAACCCCTAATCCCATATACTAAAACTACTTTATAGACCGCCCAAGAATATATACAGATTCATTCGTGCGAGTTTCGGCTAAAAACATGCCGAAATATTGTAATAAACAAAAACACACTAGCTTTCGTTACAACGATATGTTGCCTATTGAAAGTTTGATACAACGGTATTCTTGTTTTTCCAAAATTTTAAATGGCATTTTCGTCATTAGGCAAGTTTTTGGCTACAAATGAGATACACAAACCCAGATACATATTTAAGTGGCCTATAAAGTAGTTCAATACACGGAAGGTCTTCAATGAACAAACTTGTATATGTGTAAAGCCTACACATACATTGTCCCTTTTTCTCTAAAAAAAATTGGAATGGAGAGAACCATGAGGTACTCCCCCTACACAATCTTAAGTATGTGAAATCAGTGGAAGGGCACTACTATTTTAATACATATCTTTTTAACTTTCTGCAAAACATGATATACATATTACCTGATGAGCAAGAGCATATGCCATGGCTCTTTCACGTTTAGCAGCTGCTTCCTGTCTCTTTATCAACTTAGCTTGGATTTCCTCAACAGATCCAACGCTATCACACCATCCTTGCTGTCAATGATATCAACATAGGATAAAATCGAAGATTAACAAAAGAAAGAAAGAACTGGTATTGATACAAATAATATGTGATTTACAAGACCACTTGGACCTCCTTACATATCATGTGATGGGAAATATGTAATTAAGAAAAAGGTATCTATCTAATCTATCTAATAAATTAGAGTTTTTAGGGGGCAATTTTTTGGGGGGAAAACATAATTTGTTTTATAAAAGGAAGGTTGAGAGGGAAAATTAAGTATAATAAGAGTTAATAAAGACAAAATTTTGTGATTAATAATTTATAAAATTATTTATAAATTTTTAAATATAATAGTTATAATTTTTTAAAAATATTTTTATTCAACCCGTGTGTAACACGGGTGTTAAACCTAGTCTATCTAATAATTCAAGGTTTTAGGGGGCTATTTTTTGGGAGGAAATATTTGCTATATAATAGGAAGTTTGAGAGGGAAATTTACCATGCATTAGTTGATGAAGCCGAAAGTATAGAAAATGAATCTGTTTTTTTAATAATACATTTATAATCATTTTTTATTTTTGTTTTCCATTCAATTTTTAAATTTAAAATATTAAAAACTTTTGCTTACATAAAAAGTATAGAAGATGAATGTATTTTTTTAACTGTATTATCAAATTATTGCTATTTACTCAATGATGCGTAATTTATAAAATTATCTATAAATACATAAATATTATCTAATTATTAAAATGTTCATTGTATTATATCAACCTGTATATAAATCAACTCGTGTGTATACACGGGTATTAAACCTAGTAAAATCATTAATATAGAGTACTAACGTATGAATGCGCGTCTATAGGTCATTGTTACACACACACACACTTGTTTAGCCTCTGGCAGTCCCAACTTTAACTTTTGTTGCTAAAAAACTCCTTATTCAATGTTTAGGCACATTACCATTTGGTACTTCCGGATCTCACACTTTAGACCAGGTTATCAGTAATAAGACTTAGGATCGAAGTGTCTATAAAGCCTAAACCAAAACCCCCACAAACCCTACCCATTTTAAGATTAATCAAATCCCCTTTTCATCACCATTTCGGTTTGGTTAAGCATACTGGAAAAAATATCTACAATTCTCAATTTGGTTGCAGCCAATGACTTCAGTGACTGAATGTTTACCAGAAGGCCAAACAATATAAAATACCGATCTCACATTTTTAGGCCTCTATCAATATTAAACCACTATAAAACTCAACCCACGTCAATTTATTTCTTTATTATTTTTTAATCTACGACACTCACCTCTATTTCACGAACGTGAGCCTCGTGTTGGAGTTGCTGTTGAACTTTTTGTTGTTCTGACTGACCTTCCAATGCAATGCGAACCCGCCTGGCTCGAACCCGTGCCTGAACCCTAACTAAAGCTTGCATACACCTAAGAGTAATTGCAGCTTGCTTTCTCACAGCATGGCCTCTGACTAGAGCCTGTAGTCTGACCAGTCCTTTAAGTGCTCTTAGTGCTCGCCTAGCCTGAATATTATTATTATAAAAGTAGTTCAAGGTCAAATACAGCATCATTGAAGAGCAATTAAAAAGACAATGCTAATAGTTGGATGCAGTGATGCACAATGGCAGATCTTAGTAAAACTTAATTAAAGTAACTTTTTTTTTGTTTTTTATGACTTTAACAAGCTTAATAGTAGATATGGCAAGGTAGGTGAATCAAACGAGCAGGTTGGTGACGAGTGAAAACGAGTTCAAGTTCAAATGCGTCATTTCTACAGTGGTATAAAAGAGATAGGCGGGGTTGGATTGTCATGCGAACAGATTTTTTTTGTCTGTTTATGTTTCAAAATTGGTTGCAAAAACGATAAGATGGGATTGAGTTAAAATTACTCTTTAAAAAAAGTAAGAAAGAGAACATAACAAATACGGCAAATGTGTGAGAAGAAATGAGAACCAGATTGGTATACAAACAGGACCTTTAATACAATCATCCATAAGGCCACTATTACTTCCCTTCATGTACCCCCATTCCTAAACCCTCAAACCAAGAAAAATCTAAAGCAAAATAGTGAAATAAATAATACCAAAAATCCTCGAAAAGCCGTTTGGATGTGTGTAGCCGCCCAATTTTCTTTCATCTGTTGTTCCATCTGAGATGAATCTTGCACTTGAAGTGTGGTGGAAGGAGAATTTGTAACATCTTGAATTGCACTGCTATTGCCATCCTCGGCATTGAGCTTGTCTAAAAAAAGGTCATTGTTTATCTGTATTGAACTTTTTCTTCGATGACGAAACTTTCCAGTATTCACTCTCTGCAATTGATATGCAAATGAAAGTTAAAAGATAGAAATTGCCGGTATACTAATATAGTATGCCACATTTTACAAAATTTAATGTCAGAAAAGTTCTTAAATTCAGAAAGAGAGAACTAGAATACATGCATGATGCATAGATAGATGGCATGCTGAAAGAATGGACTTTTTAATATAAAAATATTAAACTTAAACTACAAATTTACAAAAGTGTTGATACAAGATTTTTTATTAAAATTGTTTGTTAGTATGAGTTTTATAAATATAAGATGAGATCTGGTACTTGCAAAAGGTCCTCTACAAAAATTACTGTTTGTAAAATTGTACAAGAAATTTAAATTGGACTTAGTAGGGAGTTTAAAGTATGGTTTTAATAAAAGATATATAAATGGGTATAAAACTGCCCTTCCTTTTAGCATTTTCTATAAACAATCCACACAATAACTGACACCACCCTATCGAAACTTCTTCCATATGTTTATATTGTGGGTGCACACGCACTAGCACTACTTTTAAAGCATCAATCAGGCTGTCACTAACAGTTTGATACAGGGGCACCATAGCTAAAGCTTTAAAGTTTAAGCCATTTTTAAGGTGACAAAATAGTTCTATTTTGTTCATTTACAACTTTTGTGTTGTCTCTCCATGTACTTTTTACTTTTTGCTAAAAATAACTAGGGCTACCATTCGACTCTTAAATCATACAGATGAAAGGATGTAAGACCTTTAAATGCTAGATAGTAACACTCTATTCCACTCACTAACATAGTAACATGATTAGTTGTACTGGAGTATCACTTGAGCACAAAATATGAGTGATTTTAATTGTCCATCAAAAGCATTTCATATTTCATATATGGCATAACATCAAAAGCATATGTGCCAACATTTTATCGCGCACCCTCTACATAATTACACCTCAATTCATCATTTCTAAAGTGTCCATTCCTAACCATAACCAAAACTTTGACAAATGATAGTTTACCTGCGTTATTTTACTTTTCTTTTAAACACTGACCCCTAATAGAAAATAATACAGGTACTGCTTACACAAACTACATAAAAATATTACTCATCACCTCATGAAAATTTGGTAACTAGATTAGAATGCATATCCAAAACGTGTGATTGATCAGCATGAAATATGTGCAAATGAGAATCAGGTTAGGGTCCACTAAAGTAACAACGTGAAAAGATCTTACAGCCTTCACATACAAAATTAATAAGAAAAACTGCATAGTTAAATAAGAAATATGCATATGATCTAGCTAAGTTGCATTTGAAAAACAAAGTGATAAAGGTACTGACATGTCCATCTTGTCCTGGACTTTGTGATTTTTCTTGTTTCTTCAATCCAATGAGTGCTCTAATCCATTTTCCAGAAACACCCATGTTTGTAGTCAATTCAACCTTACCAACTTCAAGCCTGTAGTATCATTTAAATATATATATAAATAGTACCAACACGGAAGCAATGAGGACCATAAACATTAAAACACCAAAACATATACAACTGCTTCATTAAACGACTAAAAGCCAAAGAAATGTTTTTTTATCTTCTCTATTTCACCACCGCACCCATCTCCCCTGCAGAAAACTAAGATTAACCCAACAACATCTCAACTTACAAGCATTTGGGTTTAGCATACCCTCCAAATAAAAAACTTTTCCACGGTAAAATTCCATTTTCCCATGAAGTTAAAACCTGAATCGTCTAAAAGAGAAAAAATATCCATTATTGTGGTGGGCCATTTCACATCTAGTAGAGACTGTGGTGTTTGGATGTGAGTTTAAACTGATTATTTAAAGTCACAACAATTGCATAAATAATAATAAGTAACTCTGCAAGTAGTTAACTATTGCTATAAGAATATTAACTATTGACATAAAAATACAAATCAATAACTATCCCTAAATCTGATTATCTGTAACAGAACATATCCAAATACCCCTAAATCAACAAGCTATTATTGTCCATCATGGTGCCCAATTAGTTCAATTATTCATCTAAACAAATTTAAATACATACTTATGCACTACATCCACAATATAAACATACATTTCATTTTGCAAATCCCAAACCCTAGCTTTCATCCAACAAGTTTTTGCTGTTCAATACAATGCCAATTATCAATTCTTCAATAATTTCCAACGCGTAAACTCATTCATTCAAATTTATACCCAAATTTTAAAAACACAGCCTCACAAATAGATAAGAAACAACAAAAAATAGCACATTACAATGAAAAAGGTAGAAACCCTAAAATCCATGTCAAAACAAGTAACAAAAACGATTCAATTAACAACAATTACCTGCAAAAACCGAGTTACGATCCAAAGATCGAAACAATATCATACCACTTCAGTTGCTACTAAACTTCACTGCAACAGCAACAGCAACAAACATTAATCATGAACGATTAATATAGTTGAATGCAAAATTAAGCAGATGGTTGTAATTGAAGTGGTGGATTGAAAATTTGTTGTATTTATTTATTTAATAATAATTTAATCAATCAGTTGTTGTGTTGAGTGTTGACCATTTGGAGACATGTGAAGCGTTTGTACATGACACGAGTAGGCGTGTTGATATTTGTGTACAAGCATGGGTATCAAAATATGCTCGATGGGTGTTAAATAACACAAAAAGGGAAAAGTGTTGATTAACTTTTTTATTCATGGAATTTTATGTGAAGGGGGGTTTGTAAAATGTCTGCCGACAATAGACAAAGCACTTTTAATCAAAATCATTTTTTTGTTTTATTCCTTTTGTGGTGTAGTTAATTAAAGCAGTAATTTTTTAAAGAATTGTGTCAAAATTTATATTAGTTTTTAAGAGTGTCTAAAACAAGTTCAATATCCGAGTGAGTCTTTGTGTGATGAGATGTTAATGGTTCATATTGATTTTGATATTTTTTGTCTAACTTATTTAGAAACATCATCAAGGAGGAAACCCACTTACTGTGAGAAACCTCCTTGAGTCAAGATTTGAATATTAGACCTCAATGATCTCAGGCTTTATTCATCGCCATTATGTCATTGGATCAATTGACCAAAAGGTCAATTGCGTCAAAATTAGATATGTTTACCCCGAACTGTCTCACGAATAGAAGAATTTGTCGTTCATTGCTTAGGAAGCCTAGTCAATTCTATTTTCAATAGAAGTAGTTGACAACTGAATCTAATTTTTCTCATTATTTCATATTCGTAATACTGCGAAATAAAAATTATATGATTATGCAATTTAATAATGTTATATGAAGATGATGGATGATAGTGATTTGTGTTATAATAAATACATCGATATGAAAGTATATTAATAAAATGTATATATGGTCAAAAAAAATTTGATGAAATGTGTGTTTTATTATTGAGTTATCCTAAAGTTTTTTTTAAGGCGGCATTTAATTAAGCAACATAGTCAACTATCGACTAGAAGACACTAGAAGACTCAAACAACCAATCATATAATAATTTTTTTAACAGCAACAATGAGATATCTAGGTCTATAAACAAACTGAACGAACACGAATATTGACATGTTCGTGTTTGTTCATTTAACTTTAACCAAACACGAACACATACATCAGTACGAAAGTATATTAATAAAATGTATATATGGTCAAAAAATTTTTGATGAAATGTGTGTTTTATTATTGAGTTATCCTAAAGTTTTTTTTAAGGCGGCATTTCATTAAGCAACATAGTCAACTATCGACTAGAAGACACTAGAAGACTCAACCAACCAACCATATAACAATTTTTTTTAACAGCAACATGAGATATCTGGGTCTGTAAACAAACTGAATGAACACGAATATTGACATGTTCGTGTTTGTTCATTTAACTTTAACCGAACACGAACACATAATCGAACACGACTTTCATGCTTGTGTTCGTTCGTTAAGAAAACATAAATGTTCGTGTTCATTTGTGTTTGTTCAATTAAAAGCTAAAAAACAGTTTACGAACATAAACAAACACAAACATATAAAAATAAATAAACATAAGCCAACATTAATGTACAATTGTACACAAACGAACAATTTTAATACATCATAATTAAACCAAAACATAATTGTAAATTGGTGGTTTAAATATACCTAGTTCACCAAAAGAAGAAATATACAAAAATCATTCAAAATGTTCTCCAAAAAGTTAACAGAAGACTAAAAAGAATAGACAAACAAAATTTTCCAAATAGAATCAAAATCTAAAAAAGAATAATATGCATATGAAATTTTGTTTAGTATGCATATGAAAATCTGTTTTAATATTTAAACGAACAAACATAAATAAAATAACAAACATAAATGAACTTAAATAAACGAACACATATGAACAAACATAAACGAACGCTCACGAACACAATTGAACGAACACAACATGTGTTCGTGTTCGTTCGTTTAACTAAACGAACAAATTTTTTTGTTCATGTTCGTTAGTTTAGCTAAATAAACGAATACAAACAACTTCCTGCCGAACAGTTCACAAACTGTTCATGAACATCTGTTCATTTACATGCCTAAAGATATCATTAAAAAACTAGTCACGGCAAACAAATACACTACACCTAAGTAAAAAAAATACAACAAATGAAGACAACAAGATTGGGTCCTAGTAAACCCTTGCAAAGAATCAAAGACACCATTTCTTCCAATCAACTTAAACTTTTTTATCTAATGTGGACGACACGCCGGAAAGATTGTAGCTTTATTTTTTCAACTAGATTGTCAACATGGTTTCTCTTCCTTTCAAAGATCCAAGTATTTATGTTTCTCCATATTACTCACAAGGACGTGTGTGTTATTAGGATCAACACCCCTTTTGTGTCGTGGAACGTCCGATTTTTTTTCTGGATATCCATGAGCTCTCCAATTGAGGTGGTTAGCAAGGTGTCCCAATTTGACCACCAAGATAGTGTCCTCATTGGAAAATAGATGATGATTTGAGTCCTTTGGTTGGGTTGAGCAAAGCGAACAAGATGCCAGTATATTGTTTATGCTGAGAGCTATCGGGACCCTGTCAAAATCCAATTTCCAAATAAAACATGCAACATTCGACGGAACCCATATAAGACAGACGATTGAATAAGTTGATGTGTGGATGTTCTCTTGTTTCTCATGATGTAATCTTCAGGAGAATGTGAAAATAAATGTGACTCGTTGCCCTCGTTGCCTCTTCATACCCATGATCTAAGATTGCCATCTCTAAAGGTGTAAACTTTTATCATTTCTTCTACTCTTGCAACATAAGGGTTTAGTGAATTTGATATCCAGAAAGTCTCATTAATCATTATCAAATGTTGAACCCCTTGAGATGTTAATGCGTTTTCCTCATTTTTTCAGTTGTATATATAGTTCTTAAAAAATAATTTTCAATAGACCGAGAGACTGAACCCTTTGTTGGGTATTAGTATTGTGGAGGTTTTTGTCTTTTAATATTAAGGGGCATTTAATGGTTCCTAGCAATATTGAATAAGCTCAACATGCCACAATAATATGTATTTCATGGATGCAACGACATTTTTCTCACATTTTTATTTCACAATATAAAAATATAAGATAATAATGGTTCGTAGCATATGAATAAAATAAAGTTCAACTAAAAAGTCTAAACGTTGTAAAAAGCATAAGAAGATATCTGGACCGTTAGATTTAATATTAAATAAAAGTCAAATGGTTATAAACACAATGCGTCATAATGGTAAATAGTTGAAATTTTAAATGGTAGGCCAATAATATTTTAGTCTTTGCCACTTTCAAAATTCACTATAATCTTTAAACGTCCATAATTTTTACATACGAGGATATTTTGTATCTTCAAAACACATATAGTGTTGATGTATAAAAAATAAACTTTTTTAACGTTTTCGGCTCATTGTGTTATTCGTCAGTTCATTGTGTAATCTTTTGAACTGACGAGGATTACACAATAACCTGATAAAGATTACACAATGACTTGATAACGATTATTACACACTATGACGCAATGTAATGATATATAGTTTCAAAAGTAAGCATGTATAACACAATCACACCATTATTGTACAATGATACAATCCAGTGATACAATGCACAAGAGTGAAACAATATAGGGAAATTGGATTTTATTAATCCCAACTTTCACCTATTGCCCATTATTAATCCCAACTTTACTATTGGCCATTATTAATCCCAACTTTCACTTAAGTGGCCATCATTGAGCCTTCCGTTAACTTTCACTAACTCCGTTAAAAACCGATGACTTGGCATCCATGTGTTAGATGACGTGGCAGCTGACATGTAATTGTTCTTTTATTTTTTTCCCATATATAAATAAATGGCAACTGCCACGTCATCTAACACATGGATGTCAAGTCATCGGTTTTTAACGGAGTTAGTGAAAGTTAACGGAAGGCTCAATGGTGGCCAGTTAAGTGAAAGTTGGGATTAATAATGGCCAATAGTAAAGTTGGGATTAATAATGGCCAATAGGTGAAAGTTGGGATTAATAAAATCCAATTTCCCAACAATATATAGAACAATAGTAAGCATATATAACACAATGACTCGACGATACTTTCTAAACACACAATATGCCACAACAGTCTACTAACAACGACGCTAATCCATCGAAGACAATTCCAACGACACAAATGCAACAGAAGTTCAACTAGTAAAATTATTATATGTTGTTGTGCTAACATCGACACTAATCGAACGACACTCTTGTTACAATGTCCACAATTGCTATTATCACATCCCAAAGAGAAAGCTTCTCACACTCCCACGAGATTGCTCTCATACCGTCCCTAACTAGTTATGGCTATTGGAAAAATCTAAACTACCCTTGTATTTAACGAGGCAAGCAAATGGTCTCAGAGCATTCACAATGAAGCCCTTATAATTATTCCCATCTTAAAAGTATAGAGAAAAAAAAAATAGTTTAATTTCACTCTTACGTCAAAATTTTAATCTCCATTCCTAAACTTTATGAGGAACGCATGATGTTCTCTAAACTTGGGCTATCACTCACAAACTCCAAAAGTTATAGGTATGAGAAATACTATGTAAGGTTTGCGAAAAGTGTGATACGATTTAAAAAAAGTCCAATGATTTTTTGTAAACTATAAATACGAGTATGTGAAACATACTATGCGTGCTCTGATACGAACCCAGCTCCCATGGAGCAGATTCGCATCACTTTTGGATCTGAATCTGACCCTGTCAACCCGTTTCATGAATATGGGGATGTAAAGGGACGAGTGGAGTTGAAAAGTTTGAGGAAACTAAATGGTTGGAGGATAATAATTACATCATCAAAGTTTTCTTTTAAATACCATGGTCTTGTTTTTAGTTTTCATGTCTTGTTTATTTGATATCTTGGTTAGTCAAGCTCTAGGAGATTCCCCATCTCGAATTGGGTCTAGGAGATTCCCCATCTCGAATCGGGTTTATCGCTTTTGTAATCTGTTTTTCATTAATCTGATCATCCGACATTTGTTGGGTTCTATCAATGGTTCCATTGCCGGGAAACAAAGAGAAGATGATCCGAGAAACAGATTCTAGTTCTGATTCACTTGTTGCTCAATTAGCCGCCATTTCAGCACGATTAGACTCTTTAATTGCCTTAAAGAAGGACATTGCAGCCATCAAGGAGGCTTGGATGAGTGACAAGGAAGAGTCTTGTTCAAGGGAGACAAGAATTAAATTAATAGATGCTACTACCGTGGAGTCAGTTGAAAAAGATCAACAGGAAACCCTAGAACCCGTGACTAACCTGAAGCAAATGGAGGAAATCATTTCACACGTGAACCTTGATGAGACAGAAGATCAGATCCATCCCGAAGAAGAAGAACATGAGATAAACAAGGATGAATTGGCGGAAATTAGTCTACCAACCACTGAAAATGATTTATCAATTCTTCATGGCGGGTCTAGTGGACCTGTTGCAAGGCCATCGTCAAAGGGATTTGCCTTTATATGTTTTTCAACAAAAGATGCAGTCCACAAAGCTATAAAGGAGTTAATTGAAACTATGCTAGAAGGAAAGGTTTTTAAAAGGTGGGGAATCAACCTGCAACGACATTCAGTTTCAACTCACCAATGGGTATTTGAAGCGGGTCAGCCTATGATTGAGTGGCTTATTGCTTGGCACAACAGTCAACAATTATCGGATTATCGACTTGAAGACAAGTCGATTTTCCGGGTGGGATGCATTGATACGAACCCAGCTCCCATGGAGCAGATTCGCATCACTTTTGGATCTGAATATGACCCTGTCAACCCGTTTCATGAATATGGGGATGTAAAGGGACGAGTGGAATTGAAAAGTTTGAGGAAACTAAATGGTTGGAGGATAATAATTACATCATCAAAGTTTTCTTTTAAATACCATGTTTTTGTTTTTAGTTTTCATGTCTTGTTTATTTGATATCTTGGTTAGTCAAGTTTTAGGAGATTCCCCATCTCGAATTGGGTCTAGGAGATTCCCCATCTCGAATCGGGTTTATCGCTTTTGTAATCTGTTTTTCATTAATCTGATCATCCGACATTTGTTGGGTTCTATCATGCTCTCACTTAGGTGTAATTAAATGACGAATAAAACTAAACTGAAAAAGCCAAACTAGAAGAATGAACTAAAATACGTTTAGATAAAAGCATATCTAAAAAAACATTGACACTCTATATAGGCTTGTGCCAAAAGATCGAATTGCTTGACACTTGATTACACTCTTGGAAAGAAACCGAGATAGTGAATGTGGGTTTGAGTTCTTTGTAGAATGAGAAATGAAGACTGATACCTACAAAATTGTATCAAATTTCAATTGCCCTTGTGTGTTTGGTCACCGAGCCTGTGGATGCTAGCAGTTACATTATCTTTTTAATTTGTTTTACTTGATTTCTGTAAATTCCGTGCTTGTAGTTAAGAAATCTAAACACAACTACATCTTGCAAAGTTTGTGTTCAAATCATGAAACTATAAACTTGTTTCACATGTAATATTCTGAATGCCAAATCAACAGTCGAAAAGGATAGCGGTAGCTCCTGCGGTTCATTGGTCCAAGCGTCTGGGCAGTAGATATAGAGAAGGGCCATTGTTTTCATCAGCTTTTCTGGCTCTTTAAAAACATGTTGGCTCTTTTTTATCCATCAATTAGCTCATAATCAAACTGACAACATTAGTGGTTTTATTCCCTAGTTCGTAAGTTTAAAAGAAACAAATCTTCTAATTTTGTACACCCTGAGGATTGAATATCCACTTTTTCTTAATGGAATTTGATACTAAAAATTCAAGCTTTTTAACATAAAAAGTTACCTTTGTTAAGTAGTATGCATCACGCTTGATGATTTGCAATTGTGACACTGAAAAATTTAATGGTCCAAACCTTTTGTTATTAGTTTGTTAATGTCATTAGATTAGGGGTTAAAACTGTGTATGGGTCACTTTGCTTATGATGCACTTTTATCTTCTCTTAATAAAATAACTCTAGGTTATAGATACTTTTATTCTTTTAAAAAAATCATACATATGTTTTAATACATAGGCAACATTTTGATGTGGTGATGGCTGTGCATTTGCAACACTGAATTTTTCAAATTCTGTTTTAACCAAATGGCTATGAATTTGGTGTTTCTAAAAGTATATTGCTATTAGATTATAAATTAGGTAAACAATCAAACCCATTGCAGGTTTTATAGACCTTACCTAATTCAGGATTATCCATCATTCACCCCTTAAGGATTAAGCCTGGATTGGCGTCCTAAGTTCACCATTCCAAGTAATTCTCTCATCTCTTTAAATTTTAGTAGTGGTAACGCCTTCGTGAAGATATGGCACATTGTTCTTCTACCTCTAATATGTTCAACTTGAATCTCTCCTATATCCATGTATTCTCTAGTGAAGTGAAACTGGATTTTACTATGTTTACTTCATTTATGAAATACATGAACATTTGATTAAAGCTATGGCCGATTAACACATAGTATCACCCTTTTCTCCTTGTGCCTGGTTAGATCACTGAGTTAACCTTTTAGCCATAAAGCTTGACACACGCTGCAGATGCCACCATATATTTTGCTTCACATGAAGACAAAGAGACCATTTGTTGTGTTGCAAATTCCATGAAACCAATGCTTCTTCTAAAAAGAATGCCACTCCACTTATGCTTCAAGCATCAGTTTCAACGGTTGCATGCGAGCTATCACAAAAACTAGTTATTTCCAATTTTCCTTCTTTACGTAAGTGAGACCATAATCGATAGTTCCTCCTATATATAGTATACTGTAGCATTTAGCCATTTACTTCTTTTCCGTCTTCCTCGTGTGTCAATGATAGTCTCGCCTCCATAGGATTACGACTGGGATTTGAATGTGACATACCTACTAGTTTTAATATTTTTTTCGCATTAGCAGCTTGCTTAAGCATCATTTGATCATGTTCTTCTTTTGCTTCTATTCCCAATTAATAAGTGAGCAACCCCAAGTCTAGCTTGCATCTTGAACTCCTTCAAGATGCAATAAGACACAATAAAACACTACTTTAATATTCGTAGCATGTAATTAATTTGAATGCACAAACTTTGGGGGTTCAATAATGGTTTATATGGACATTAAAAAAATCTGGACATATACTCAAATGGGTCAGTTAGCTTTGGTAAATTGATTGTATTATTGTGTGTATAAATGAGAGAGTACTATAAATAGGAAACTAATTTACACATTAAACCCTCTAATATACTTAATTACATAAGCTGTCTAATATTCCCCCGCAAGCTAAGGCCGGGAAGCGACCTGTAGCTTGGATCGTAAAAGAAGGAAACGTTGTGAGGGCAGAGGTTTTGTGAACACATCTGCAATCTGATCATTGGTGGAGATAAATTGAACTGATATTTTCTTGCTGGCAACCTGTTCCCGTACAAAATGAAAGTCAATCTCAACATGTTTTGTACGAGCATGAAACACTGGATTTGCAGAGAGATAAGTAGCACCAAGGTTATCACACCATAATGTAGGCATTGACCTTAGAGGAACTCGCAGCTCATGTAATAAAGCTCGAAGCCAGGTTAATTCAGCAACAGTATTAGCAAGCGCTTTGAGACAGTTCGTTGCTTTCGAGCAGACCAAGAAACAAGATTCGAGCCAAGGTATATTGCATACCCCCCGGTGGATCGACGGTCATCAGGATCACCAGCCCAGTCAGCGTCGGAGAACGCATTAAGGGAGTTAAAAGCAGCATCTGTATAGGCATGAAGACTGGTTCCCGAATCATGTTTGAGGCGTAGACCAAAGTCAGCGGTGCCCTTTAGGTAACGCAGAATTCGTTTGACCGCAGCCCACTGGTTGATGGTAGGAGCATGCATAAATTGGCATACCTTGTTGACAGCATACGTGATGTCTGGTCTAGATAACGTAACATACTGCAATGCACCAACAATCTGTCGGTATTTGGCCGGGTCGTCAAACAATAGGCTGTCTCCACATGCCAGATTGGCTGTAGTGGTCATTGGAGAGGAGACCGGGTTGGCATTAGACAACTTAGCTTTGTCAAGAAGCTCAAGTATGTATTTTCGTTGAGAGAGCAGCAAATCTGATTCTGTCCGACGTATCTCAATACCCAAAAAATAGGACAAAGCACCCATATCTTTAACCGCAAAGGTGTTGCTAAGGTGTTGTACAACCTGTTCAATTGCCTGTGGGTTGTTTCCTGTTAAAATAATGTCATCCACATATATGAGCATGTAAAGAGTAAAACCGTGTATTATGATTTGTAATTGATTGACTTAACGATTGTACAAATAAGGCTCTATATATAGAGCTTGCTATTACAATATATATCCTCAAGAATAGTAAATGTAAAACACATATCCTAATATAGTCTAACATTCCCCCGCAAGTTGAGGGTGGTGAGCGACCTGCAACTTGGATCTTAAGAGAAGAAATCTTTGTGAAGGCAAAGGCTTGGTAAACACATCAGCAATCTGGTCATTTGTAGAGATGAACTTGATATCTAGTTGTCCTTGAGCTACCTGTTCTCGGACAAAGTGAAAATCTACTTCAACATGCTTCGTGCGAGTATGAAACACAGGATTAGCTGAGAGATAGGTAGCTCCAAGATTGTCACACCAAAGAGTCGGTGATTGTTTGGGTGTGATGCCAAGCTCACGGAGAAGAGCCTTCAACCAAAGTAGTTCTGCAACTGTGTCTGCAAGGGCTTTATATTCTGATTCGGTTGAAGATCTGGAGACCGTTCGTTGTTTGCGAGCAGTCCAAGAGATAAGATTAGAACCCAAATAAACTGCGAAACCCCCCGTGGACCGACGGTCGTCAGGACAGCCAGCCCAATAAGAATCAGAATAGGCTTGAACGGCAGTATTCTGCCAATGTGCATCTGTGAAGGCATGCAAAAAAGAACCTGAGTTATGCCGAATTAGAAGACCCAAATTGGTTGTGCCTTTGAGATAACGTAAGATGCGTTTGACAGCTGACCAGTGGTTTTCTGTTGGTGCATGCATAAATTGACACACTTTGTTTACAGCAAATGCAATGTCTGGTCGGGAGAGCGTAGCATATTGTAAAGCTCCCACTATTTGGCGGTATTGTGTCGGGTCTGAAAGAAGAGGGCTGTCATCATTAACTAATACTTGAGAAGTGCTCATAGGGGAGCATACTGGCTTGCAATCAGAGAGACCAGACCGCTGTAAAATGTCCAAGATATATTTTCGTTGTGACAGGAGGACATTCTTGCTATGATGAATAACTTCAATTCCCAAAAAGTAGTGAAGTTTGCCAAGATCTTTGATTGCAAAGGAGGTGTTCAATTGTTTAATAATGCTGTCAATTGCTGAGTTGTTGTTGCCAGTGATGATGATATCATCCACATAAACAAGAATATAAACCAAAGTAGTGCCTGCTTTGAGGATGAACAAAGACGGATCTGTTTTAGACCCGGAAAAGCCAAGTTGTTGGAGAACAGTTGATAGACGATTAAACCATGCTCGAGGAGCTTGTTTTAGCCCATACAATGATCGATGAAGAAGACAGACATGATTCGGTTTGCTTTGGTCTACAAAACCTGGCGGTTGTTTCATGTAAATCGTTTCAGATATATCGCCATGTAAAAATGCATTCTCGACGTCTAGTTGACGAAGAGACCATTGATGAGTTACAGCCAGGGACATAACCACTCGGATAGTTATAGGTTTGATAACAGGGCTGAAGGTTTCGTTATAGTCAATGCCCGGTTGTTGATGAAACCCGTTTGCCACGAGTCTTGCTTTGTAACGAGTAAGCTTGCCTTGCGAGTCTGACTTTAACCTGTACACCCACTTACAATCAACCAGATTAGTACTTTTATCATAAGGGACTAATGACCATGTTCCATTCTTAATAAGCGCCTGAAACTCTTGGTTCATGGCATGACGCCACTCCGGGGATTTATTGGCGACGGTAAAGGAAGTAGGAACGGTGGGAGGAGTGGGAGAAACGGTGGCTGTGTAGGCTGATGGATCATATGGGGTGGTTCGTTTTGGATTTTGACGTAGGTTTGAGGGTCTAGAACGATGTGGGGGTGGGGGTGGTGTTGGAGCAGAAGATGTTGGAGAAGTATTTGAGGTAGTTGAGGTTGAGGAAGTGTGTATGGGAGATGGTGAAGAGGGTTCAGGTTGTTCAGTGGATGGTTGGGTGTTCTCAGTATTTGCTGAGTTTGTGAAGGAGTGTTCAGTTTCGGGTGGTTCTGTGGAGTAGGTTGGAGGTGGGTCTGGAAAGATGGAAACATATGGGGACGGGTTGGAGGGTGGTGGTAAGGGGGGAGGTGGATTGAACGGGAAGATGTTTTCGTTAAAACGGACATGTCGAGCGATATAGGTACGTTCGGTTGCGAGGTCAAAACACCTATAGCCATGATGTGTGGGGCTATAACCGAGAAAGACACATGGTGTCGAACGAAAGTCCATTTTGTGGCGATTGTAAGGACGTAGATAGGGAAAACATTGACAACCAAATACCCGAAGGAAAGTGTAATCTGGTTTGCGATTGGAGATGTGTTGAAAGGGAGATTTGTTAGATGAGATTCGGGATGGAAGACGATTGATTAAGTAGACTGCAGTTTCAAAGGCAAAATGCCAGAATTTGAGTGGAAGGTTGGATTGGGCTAGAAGAGCAAGCCCGGTTTCAACGACATGGCGGTGACGACGCTCGACTATACCGTTTTGAGCACTCGTATAGGGGCAAGAACGTCGGTGGATTATACCAAGGGAGGTAAAAAAAGATGATAGATTTCTGAACTCCCCTCCCCAATCGGTTTGAACACTTTTTAGTTTGGTATTAAATTGCCTTTCTACCATTGTTACAAAATTTTTAAACATAGAATAAACATCAGATTTGCGTGCTAAAGGGAAAAACCACATAAAACGAGAGTGATGATCAACACATAACATAAAAAACCTATAACCATCAATAGATAAAGTGGACGAGGGCCCCCAAACATCACAATATATCAAGTCTAAAATGTTATGGCTTCGAAAATTCGAAGATTGCAGTGAAAGCTTAGATGATTTCCCTAATTGGCACGACGTACATAATGAAGAACATATTTTTGTAGAAACAGGTAAAGAATAATTAGAAATGACTGAATTAAAAACACGTTGATGTGGATGACCGAGGCGTTGATGCCAAACAGTGGAGGATGCTTTGGTGGCGGTGAATGCAATCTTTGGAATAGACTTGAGCCGAGGGAGTCGGAGGGAGTAGAGACCATGTTCACTTGGGCCCATGAGGAGGATAGTGCGTGTAGACTCGTCCTTCACAACAAAAAAGGAAGAGTGAAATTCAAAGAAAACATTATTTTCGAGACAAAATTGTTGAACAGATAAAAGATTCTTTTGGATATTTGGTACGTGAAGAATATTAGAGAGATTAAAGGTTTTGTTGGGTGAATAGATTTTGGAAGAACCAATATGAAAGATGGGAAGAGGCTTATCGTCACCAACATGGAGTGAATCATTACCTTGATATACCTCAGAGTTGTCAAGGCTTGATAAGTCAGGAGTAGCATGACTATTAGCCCCCGTGTCAGGGAACCAAGATGAGCCAAGAGTTGATCCAGCATCCGAGAAGTTGGCAAAGTTGGCTTGAGTAGGTTGTCTGGAAGAACCGGGCTGATTTGGGCATTGAGATGGGAGATGGCCTATACCGCACCGATTACAGTGGCCGTATACCATGTTTTGCGTGGATGCCCATGAAAACTGCTTGGAAGAATTAGTGTCACGGCTGTCCCGATTTCTGTTGTTGGAGTTGCCACGTGAATTGCCCCGATAATTCCCACGACGATTACCTCGATTATTATTGATGGAACGTGAGGCATAGGAAGCTTGTGGTTGATTTGACGATGCAATAGGGCTAAGTTGGTACCCTAACTGGCCTGCTAACAGTTGGAGGTTGTTGAGTTGAGATTGGATAGCACTGATATTTGGTGGTGATGGGCTAGCTGTGGCAACAAAGGCTTGAGCAGGTATGGCAGCAGGTGAAGAGCTGTTGTTGGTGTTGATCATATAGTCATGATCATGAAGTAAGCCATATAGTTCATTGAAAGTGATGGGTGGATGGCGGGCTAGCAGGTTAGACTTCAAACCATTGTATTCTTCTTTAAGACCCGAGATGACAAGCATCACCAGATCCTTATCTTTCATCGGTTCACCGATATTTGCAAGAGCAATGGCATACTCTTGTGCTCGAGTAAGATAAGCGGTTGGGGTTTCATCTCCTTTCATCATGATTCGCAGAAGTTGGGTTTTTAGAGTGTACTCACGAGATGATGTGTTTGGTGCATAAGCGCGTTCCAGAGAGAGCCAGACTTCTCTGGATGTTTGGCCTTGAACATGTTGAAAGGCTGCTTCGGAGATGGTGGATGTAATGAGCATGCGGACGTGTGCATCATTAGCTATCCAATGCGGATAGCTAGGGTTATCACTAGTTGTGGTTCCAGAGGTTACAGTTTTGGATGGACATGGTATAGTGCCATCAACATAGCCAAACAAGTTGTTAGAGACCAAGAATGGTTCGATCATGGATTTCCAATATCCATAATTTGTAGGAGAGAGGGTAAAGGCAAACTTATGGGAATTGAGGGTTGTTTTCTCTGCTGAAGTAAGTGCAGCAATAGTTGCCATACAGATTTTGTGGTTAGAGGATAATCGGAGTTGTTTTAGATGGTTGGAGGCAGCAGGATTAGGGTTAGGTTTTCTTGGCTCTGATACCAAGTAAAACCGTGTATTATGATTTGTAATTGATTGACTTAACGATTGTACAAATAAGGCTCTATATATAGAGCTTGATATTACAATATATATCCTCAAGAATAGTAAATGTAAAACACATATCCTAATATAGTCTAACATAAAGAAGTGTACCCTGAGATGAATAGATAAATAGCGAGGGATCAGTCTTTGAGCCGTTGAACCCGAGAGACAAAAGAGCAGCTGACAATCTGTGAAACCATGCTCTAGGAGCTTGCTTTAATCCATATAATGACTTCCTAAGACGACATACATGGTCTGGATGGTTGGGATCTTCAAAGCCCGGTGGTTGTTTCATATATATTGTTTCATGAAGATCCCCATGTAAGAAAGCATTCTGGACATCGAGTTGTCTGAGGGGCCAATTCTGTGTAACAGCAAGTGATAACACAACACGGATGGTGGTTGACTTAATGACCGGGCTGAATGTCTCATGAAAATCAGTGCCTGATTGTTGTTTAAAACCCCTTGCAACAAGGCGAGCTTTGTAGCGGGTTAGAGCTCCTGTTTGATCTGTTTTCAATTTATACAACCACTTACAATCAATAATGTTGGTGTTAGGAGCACGAGGAACCAGTGACCAAGTACCATTTCTAATCAGTGCAGAGTACTCTTCAGCCATAGCACGCTGCCAACGAGGGTCCTTGTTAGCAATGGTAAAGTTGGTTGGGGCATGATCGGGCTGGGTATGAAACGCGGTGGGATCATAGCGTTTTGTTTGTTTTGGGTGTTGTCTCAGGTTTGGTGGACGAGAGCGGGGCGGATCTGGAACTGGAGCACCTGGTGTAGGCTGTTGTGTAGGTTGTGAAGGCGGTTGTGTAGTTTGTGAAGGCGGTTGTGTATGTTGTGAAGGCTGTTGTGTAGGTTGTGAAGGCTGTTGTGTAGGTTGTGAAGGCTGTTGTGAAGGCTGTTGTGTAGGCTGTGAAGGCTGTTGTGAAGGCTGTTGTGTAGGTTGTGAAGGCTGTTGTGTAGGCTATGGAGAAGGTGGAGGAGATGATGGTGGTGTAGGAGGTGATGGTGGTGCAGGAGGTGATGGTGGTGTTGAAGGTGTATGGGGGATGGTACGTCAGTGGGGTATGAGGAAATGTAGGGATCAGTGGTTGGGGATGTTGGGGGCTGGGAAGGTGGTTGTTTGAAAGGAAATGTGTGTTCATCAAATCGAACATGTCGAGCAACATAAAGACGATCATTGGAAAGATCGAAGCACCTGTAACCGTAATGAGAGGTGCTGTAGCCTAGAAAAACACATGGAGTAGATCGAAATTCCATTTTGTGTTGGTTGTACGCACGAAGGTGAGGGAAGCACAAACTTCCAAAGACCCGTAAAAAAGAAAAATCAGGTTGGTGTTTAAATACTTGTTCAAAAGGGGACTTGTGTTTGTTTGTCCTAGATGGCATACGATTGATGAGATAGACTGCTGTGTCGAAAGCGAAGTGCCAAAACCGGTACGGAACACGTGATTGTGCTAGTAATGTAAGTCCGGTTTCAACAACGTGTCGATGGCGGCGTTCGACAAAGCCATTTTGCTCACTTGTATGCGGACACGAGAGCCTATGAATGACGCCAAGTGAGGAGAAGAAGGGTGATAAGCGTCTAAACTCACCCCCCCAATCTGTTTGAACCGACTTTAGTTTTCTTTGAAATTGTCTTTCTGCCATAACCATAAATTGTTTAAAGGTATCAAAAACATCAGATTTTCGTTTTAATGGAAAAATCCACATGAAGCGTGAATAGTGATCAACGCATAAAAGGAAATAATTATGGCCATCAAGAGAGGTAACAGGGGCAGGTCCCCAAACATCACACACTACCAGGTCTAAAATACAAGAGCTTTTATAATTAGATGGCAACAAACGAAGTTTAGAAGATTTTCCAACAGCACATGACTCACAAAAGGAACCGTCACATTTATTAAGCAAAGGTAAATGATACTTTGAAAACATAGATTGCATAAGTTGCTGATGTGGATGCCCGAGTCGTTGATGCCATATGTGAGGAGAGGCTCGAACAGAGGAGAAAGCTACTTTGTGGATTGGTTGACTCTGAGGAGGGTGGAATGAATAAAGTCCACCGTCACTTGGTCCCGTGAGGAGGGTAGTGTGTGTAGACTCGTCCTTCACACAAAAGAAACTATTGTGAAATTCAAAATAGACATTATTGTCATGACAAAATTTTTGAACAGATAGAAGGTTTCGTTTAATTTCAGGTACATGTAGTATGTGTTTTAGAGAGAAAGTTTTATGTGGGGAGTGAATTTGTGAAGAGCCAATGTGAAGTATGGGTGGGAATTACCATTGCCAACATGAAGGTTGTCGTCACCGTGATAAGCCTCCGAAGTATCAAAACTGGAAAGATCTGGTGCAACATGATGACTGGACCCTGTGTCCGGGAGCCATGAATGGGATGCCTGGGAGCGATAATCAGTGAAATTTGCAGCGGGTGATTGTCTGGTCCTTATTGTAGTGGGGTCATGATTAGGGCATTAAGATGGTATATGGCCTATACCACACCTGTTACAAGTGCCAAATACAGTGTTTTGATTAGATGCCCAATTAAACTGATTACGATTACCTCCTTTGTGATTTCGATTGTTGTTGTGGTTGCCACGTCCACGCCTAGGGTTTTGCCCGCGACCACGATTGTTCCCATTGTAATTAGTATAGAATGCTTGAGCAGGTTGTTGTGTCAAGGCTGATTGGGGTTGATTGCCAAGTCGTGTCACAAGCTGTTGCAGGGCCTGGACTGTTTCAGGTTGGAGACCGGATAAAATGGGAGCCAAATCAGGGGGTTGGCTGGATGAAACAGCCGTGAAGGCTTGGGTAGGTGATATGTCATTTGGTTTCTTGATCATGAAGTCGTGGTCGGACAAGAGACCATGGAGTTCAGTGAAACTAGTTGCAGATTGGCGGGCAAGAATGGTAGACTTTAGACCGTTGTACTCTTCTCGGAGACCTGATATGACAAGCATCACAAGGTCCTTTTCCTTAACCGGTTCTCCAATGTTGGCGAGAGCATCCGAGTATTCTTGAGCCCTGGTAAGGTAGTCACTGGAGGTTTCTTCATCTTTCATTTGTATTTTCAGCAGTTGCGTCTTCAGGATGAATTCTCTAGAGGATGTGTGAGGTGCATAGGCACGTTCGATGGCGAGCCACAGGTCCCGAGAGGTATTATTACCCTGAACCAGTCCAAAGGATGCTTCAGATATAGTGGAGGTAATCAGCATCATAATATGGGCATCATTAGCTATCCAGATGGGATAGTTAGGATTTGGTTGTGATATTAGGGTGGGTGCCTTGTCTTTTTCAGAAGGTCCTGCTGTTTCAATTGTCTTTGATGGACACGGTATGGATCCATCAACGTAACCAAATAGATTGTTGGTTACAAGAAATGGTTGAATCATGGCCTTCCAGTAACCATGGTTTGATGGTTTCAAAGAGAACCCAAATTTGTGGGAATTGTGTGTAGTTTTCTCAGCTTGAGTGATGGGTGCAATGAGTGCCATGGTGATTGTAATCGGAGCTGTGATTGTCTTGACCAGAGATTTAGATCTGATCAAAACTGTGATGAAGAAGGTGATCGGACTGTGCAGGTGAAAAGGCAGAGAGCCAGAGAGGCTCTGATACCAAGTTAGCTTTGGTAAATTGATTGTATTATTGTGTGTATAAATGAGAGAGTACATGAGGTATAAATAGGAAACTAATTTACACATTAAACCCTCTAATATACTTAATTACATAAGCTGTCTAATAGGGTCATCAAAATGATAAATTGTTTCATTGAGATATTAGTGCATATAGCTACTACATTGGAGTCTTCAAGATACTTATAACAAATAGTAAATTGGCCACCGAATTGTCAAGGTTTAAATGGAGTTGCAGGATTTAGATTCTTACCTTTGACGCCCTCCTGTACGGGATGGCCGAAGATCTTCAAGTTTGTTGTTTTAAGTTGGTTGTTGCTGCCTTCATGATGCTCAGATCATATCTTAATGTCACTCTTAAGGTATCTGTCTTTAACCTGATGGTACCTAAAGTATGTGCTACCCAAGATGTGGTGATTAAAGTTTCCCAATTAGTATTGTAATAAAGTAGTAGCAATCTGCTAGAGACAATTGATAATAATTTTTTGTTAAAAGAACATATATTTCTAATTTGTTGTTCTTTAGTAAATAAGCACCTTTCTCAATTGAAGGAAGCTGAAAACTATCACTTTTTGTGTGTATGCTTGTATGTTTTTCGCTCTAGCAACTTGCAATCTCAATTTTTGGTACAGTCATTTTGGGATACTAATGTAGTGAGCAAATGAAGCAAATTCAAATGTACTATGATTTTATCAAACCACTAACTCCTAAGGTTTGCTCCCTGCTATGAATTTTGGCAAATCCCTAGTAGGATGCTTCCCAACACATTTGAGCCTGCACCATCAAATCACACCATGATATAATCATGCTCAGTTCTTCGTTTACCAGGTTATAAAACTAAAAAAGAAAGCTGGAAGATCTTACTAAAAGTTTTCATATTGTTACAATAACAAGACAGTGTGACAAGAGCTAATAAAACATTATCCGATTGATACAAAGTCTGAGAAGACCAAACGACATACTTAGAGTGCTGAAACTTTGAGCCAAGAGGTGGGAAATATAACTCAACAAAATTTGGTTCATTAAAAAAAATGATCAAATCATTGAATAAACTGTCAAAAAAATGTGTTCAGGAAATAATTTACCAAATAAGATAAGACAGAATTGGACAATGAATTGCATGCAGTAAAACACAAATAAAGAAGAGTGTATAAAGAAAGTGAGGATAATAACAGACTCAAGAAGATGTGTTCTTACAAGATAGGTGTTACATGTTCCTTTTTAGATGCCACTTCTGAGTTTGAGGCTTCGCATAATCCGTCTCTTGCTAAAAACACCAACCTCTTTTAATGTTATTATCTGACAGTGAGAGGACTAAATACATTGAAAGATCATGTAAAAACAAAAAAGAGGAGTATAATTCAACTATTAATATGCACATAAAACATGCTTTCTTAGTACAATTTCATGAAACCATGAATCTAAACTTTAAATATCTATTTTTAGTCATCAAGAAAGATGTGCATTTAATCTAATCTTGTTATATTCAACTACTCTTTGATTTCAGTTACTCTGATACAATAATTTGTTCCTATTAAACTCTTTTAACCATCATTTATAACTCAAGTTGAACAAATTTAACAAATAATTAAAATCCTACACTCTCACCTCACCATTTATTCTCATCAAAATCACAAAAAGGAAAGAATAGTCAATAAGCATGTCCTGTTAACAACCAGATTTGGAAGAAAAGAAATTAAATCAGTTATTTGATTTAAAATCATTAAAGGGAAAGAGACCTTCGTATTAACTTCATGATTAAGGATATATGCTGATGCATGGGATGTGGGAGATGAGGGGCCAGTAACTGCCACTTTTACTGCATCTTTCGTTGAGGTTCGGACAACCGCTGATTGTTAAACTCAAAAGTGAAGGGAACAACACTTCTGGTAGATCCATCAAGTTTGGACAATCGTAAAAGGAGAGATGTTGAAGCAAGGTGAGGTGTTGAAGTCCCATTGAAAATGATTCTAGTTTCTCAAATTCAATTATTTCAAGAGAAGTAAGAGATGAAGGAAGAAGATGACGAAATTGATTACAACTACCCACTCCATCTTCACAGCATAAGTATAATTCAACAAGGGAAGTTGGAAGATTTTGGGGGCCCCACTCTAAGACGGGCTTCTTCAACTTTCCTACTTTTAAGTGACGCAATTTTGGAGGCCAAAATCCACGAGGAAAGGAAGCATCCATACTTGGGCAATTTGTTATTTCTAGATCCTTTAACAACGTCAAATTGGGCAACTCATTATCAGGAAATGACTCCATACTTTCACAACGAGATATTCTCAATTCAGTGAGGTGAACCAAGTAATTCAGTTCAGTGATTGATTTCAGATTCGACCAACATTCAATAGACACATATTCAAGCATGGGCATGTTATTTCTGTTGGCAGTCATATTTTGTCCTCCCCATTCCCTTTCCAATAGTTTCTTGCAATTTATAATGTCAAGTGACTTGAGCTTATGTGCTCCTATTGGTAAGGAGATAGATGTAATTGAAGTACAAGAAAAGACTCCTAAAGTCTCAACATTATCTGGACATCTGCAACACTCCATATTGTTACATTGAGATACATTCAACACCCTAAGTGATGTTAGAAGGCTTCTCCTACAACTATCCGCTTCTTCCACTCTCTCGCCTAAACTCACCAAATTATCACAAGCAAACACTTCCAAGTTCCTTAACTTCACAAGAACCTTACTCGCAAATTCTTCTGATTCCCACAGGTATCTTATTTCATTACAATGAAATATGCTTAATTCTTCAATTGCCACAAGATACTCTATAACTCCTCTCCACACCACATCATTAAGCCCCGAAATACATTCAATTTTCAACTTGGTGACCGACGGCGATACTTCAACCACCCTTCTTACCACGAAATTATTGCAGCCGATTATTTCTACACTTGCCAAAGAAGGTAGTGATTCAAGTGCAACTTCAACCAATTTTGGACAATCTTCTATTTTAAGCTTTTGTAGGCATGGAAACACAACCCCACTGTTAATTGACCATTTCTCCCACCCTGGCATATCTACAAATATTAGAGTTTTAAGTGAAGGGCATGCAAGACCAGTCCCGAGTAACTCCATACCTACAACTTTCACCATTTCCAAGCCTTTAATCAACAACTTCTTAAGAGATGGTAGTTGCCCAAGTGGCGGTAAAGATGTACACTTTTTACATCCACATATTTCCACATGCTTCAATCGAAGGAATGAGGGATCACCTACCCAAATAGGAAAGTCTAATCCCCCGTATGACCTAATTTTGAGTTGTTTTAAGTAGTCAGTACAAGGCTTGAGCTCATTCAAGACCTCTTTTTCAAGCACTTTGTTTCGTGAACCATCTACCACGCAACTCCACACTACCTCTAACTCACTGAGCCTCTTTTGTGAGAAGTTTGCCTCCCGTGCATGTGTTGCATTTTGCATTTTGCATTTTGTCCAAACTAATAATGGAAATTTTCCCACACAGATTCTTTAGCTCTTTAAGGTGGGTTATTTCAAATCCACTTTCACCTCCAAGAACTATTTTAGAAAGAGTTTGTAGGCCTTTCAGCTCACCAAGCCCTATTGGCATCCAATTCAAAAGCGGAGTGTCTCTAATGTCAAGATGCCTCAAGTTTTTAAGCTTTAAGAAGCTTTTCGGCAACATATCTAAACAATGACAACTAGATACGATCAATGTTTGCAGCTTGTAAAGATTGCTAACATTTTTAGGTAAATGAGTGATTGCAGTTCGAGACAGATTAAGGTATGTCAAGTGCCTTAGAGTACCAATGGACTCTGGCACTTCACTTATTACAAAATTGCTCAGACATAGAACCCTTAACAATGGTAATTCTAGAAGTAAGTCAGCAAGAACCTTATTCGATAAGTAGAAACTTTGCCAACTTTCTACCACTCCAACAGATGTTGCTAACAAAGTTCTCAAACTTTTAGCTCTTTTAAATGGCTCGAACTTCTTGTATGTTACATATTCCTCACGAACAAATGACATATGGCGGTACTTTTCCAGCATTTCCTTACTAATATTCTTCTCCTCTAGATTGTCTAATTTTACATAAAACTCATCAGCAATAGATGTCGCCAAATCATTAATTAGGTCGTGCATCACAAACAATGATTTGTTATTAGGTGCATGTTGAAAAAATGACCTTGACATTAACTCATCAAAGTATTCATGGCCCAATTGTTCTTTGTTTGAATCACTTAAAGTTGATGGGTGTAAAAACCCTTCTGCCATCCATAAAAGAACAAGTTCTTCCTTGTCAAATAGGAAGTCCTTAGGGAACAAAGAACAATATGCAAACAATTGCTTTAAAATGCCTGAAAGATCATGGTAGCTTAGTCTAAGGGCCGGGACGATGACACCTCCATCTTGTAACCTCCATATCTCACTACTTAACACATTTTTCCAATACTCTTCTTCATCTTTTTTAGTCCTCAATAATCTTCCAAGTGCTATCAAAGCCAAAGGCAAGCCGTCACATTTTTTCACAATCCCCTCAGCATATGGTTTGAGGGACAAATGCAAATCAAAGTTATTTACACCTAACGCATGTAGAGCAACTAAAGACATAGCATCATCATGTGGCAGGCTCTGCAACGGGTTTAAATGATTGCAACCCAACTTTTTTATCAATTGCTCCTTCCTTGTTGTCATGATGATTTTACTTCCGGTTGCACATGCATAAAATGGACCCACTAGGGTTTCCCAATCCTCATAACTTTCACTCCATATATCATCTAATACCAATAGAAATCTTTTCTCCCTTAGGTGATCTCTAAGAGCTACTTGAAGTAGATTTAAATCTGCAAATTCCTTGTTTAAGCCCGATACAGATTGAAAAATAACTTTGCTTATACCAAAGCTATCAAACTCATCCGAAACACAAACCCACGCCTTGAGTTCGAAGTGATCTTTGACTTGCTTTTCGTCATACAAAAGTCTAGCTAGAGTAGTTTTACCAACCCCACCCATACCAACAATGGGAACAATGCTAAAGTTTTGATCACAAGGTTCATCCCCTAATAACCGTTGAACCAAAGCCTCCTTCTCAGCTTGTCGTCCAACGACACTAGATGCATGGACCATAGAGGTTTGTAATCTTCTGTTTATATTTTTAGACCTACTTTCCCCTTTCACACTCAAACCAAGAGTAGCCTTCTCCTCTAATAGATCTTGTAATTTAGCACTAATAATATCTAACTTCTCATGCAATTTACTATTTCTTGAAAAATTAGTGCAACAACTTGGAATTATGTTTCTAACCTTTCTGGTGATGGGTTTTGATGACTCGTGGTTAAATTCACGATCCATAGCTTGGTATGCCAAATCATCTAGGACGTCATCAATGTCATAAGCCAAATGTTGGAGATCATTCAACCATCTTTTGACAGATTGATTGGTTATCTCCTTTTGAGAAGCATCAGTAAGCACATCTTGTATCTGGTTTAACGATCTCTGCCATCTCTTGATCTCAGCATCAATCCCCTTGTAGAGAACAAAGTTTTTCAAAGTTGTAGAGGCCAGTTTCTCAAAGAGCACACCAAGGAAGGCAGAAAGCAAAATTTCAGCCATTGATTTCTGTGTAAAATTAGATAATTAAGAAATGGGTGATATTGTGAAGAGTTTGTTAATGGTGGTTTCAGCCATTCATTCAGATTTATGGTCAACGCACACTCAGATCTGAAATCACCAATCACCATCCAGGGTAGGGTAAATATTTTAGTATATTAATGTTCAGCTTTTGTGTTGAAAATCTAAAGAAACAAAGTTTAGCTTGCAATAAATTTAATACTTTGACTTTTGTGATTAATTTTCATTTGGCGGTTTGATTCAAATTGGGAAAACTTAACACTTAGCTCGTTGTAAGTAACTTTGTAGAAATCCTACTCACTCCGTCCTATTTAAATGTTTAAATTTCCATTTTTAGTTGTCCCAATTTAAATGTTCATTCTAAAAATAAAAATATAATTTTCAATTTTACACATAATCATTTAACATAAAATCTACTTTATGACTAAAAGACAAAATACTTTAATGACATTTTTGTCATTTTTTAGGTTAAAATCTACTTTATGAGGGTAAAACCATCTTATTCTAAGCCTTATCTTTTCACCTTTTTTAATCTCTTCCTTTTCATCTCATCGTTCTTATATTTCCCTGTAAACAATCGGTACCCACACTCTTCCTTTCAAAGGTTTTTACCATATCTCAAAAAAATTTCAATAGACCATTATCAGTAAATCCAAAAGTTGAAAAAATTATGCATAAACACATATTAACTGCTAATACAAGTAAGCTTCACGTTTGTGATGTCTCGGTGTAAGTTTTAGCTGTAAATTAACTGGACTAAATTGATATAAAATATTAATTTTAGAGCTAAAAGTGTACTATTAGCAACCACACGTAAGTTCAAGTGGTTATTAAGCTTAAAACAAAGGTTCATGCCAATTTCCACACATGGGGCATTCTATTGAAACAGTTACAAAGCATATCATACAATTAATCATACACTGAAAAAATGAAACGGATATCACGAATGCGTTTGTACTAGGCAAGACCATTGTGTTTTTAAAATTATGGGGCATTTACATATATCCCCGTCCTAAGATTTTTTATTACATATTTACCCGGCGCTAAAAATTAATTACATATTTCCCCTTCCTAAAACACATATATTACACATTTACCCATTTCATTAAAAATAACTAATTGAATTACTAATTTACCCTTAATGAACTAAATAAATGATTATTTACATTTATCTAATTTTTAAAAGCATCAATTACATATTTTACTCAAATCAAATCTATTAGACCATTATCTTTACAATTTTTTATATTATTTTATTTTTTAAACGACGTTACAATCCACTTGTTTATTAAAGCTCGTCATGAATATAACTTTATGTTTGTCTTAATCTTACCCCTATGTTAATTTATTAGAATTGATAGAAAAGGGTTGGGGATATTTGTAATTAAAAAGGTTAGGAAGGGGAAATATGTAAAAATCCCTAAAAATATTAACCATACGTACACTAAAATATTTTGAGGCGTGGTAGAAACATTTGTGAGGGAGGGTGTTGGCAACGATTAATTACAAAGAAATATATGGGGGTAAGATGAAGAGATTAAAACGCGTAAAAATCTAAATATCTAACGACCGTTAGTCATAGGGGCATACACACTTTAATAGGATGGGGGTGCCCATTCCCCCGGCAAATTTTTTTTGTTTTTTTGTTTTTATATGTTAAATTCTCGATCGACCCCCATAAAATTTAACTCTCAACCCCCTGTGTAGTCTTTAAAACTCAGTTTGATGCGCAGTCGACAACCCATATGAGACACATAATATTTAACCAAGGATTGGGTTAAATTATGGTTGGAAAGATAGTAACAAACATTTATTAATATTGTCATGTATACTCAAGCATTGAGGTATTATGACCTCAAGTAATTCACCATTGCACAATACCAACATAGTTGATTCGGCTGATCATGAGTATAAGGAAATACATAAATTAACTATTTTAGCTAACTAATCAAGTGAAAAGTGAGGAATAATGAAAAATTTAGTTGTAAACCAAGATTCTCAACATCACCATGTTTATACCATAACGCAAGTCCTCTAACATAATCTTGTTTGGAAACATGGTTTGGTTATTTAATGGCTTAAGAAAGATGTAAAATAAAGACATATGAGGTTTAACAACAAAATAAATAATTCATTTATAAGGTTTTAAGAAAACAATCCTAACTCAAACCTCAAAATGGTGATTTACCAAACATATGACCTTGGTAAACATGTGGTAATTCCTAGAGGATGTCAAATATTTAGGAAGAAAATAATGTCAAATCTGAAAGAAAAATTGTTGCAAAAATAAAGTTCTTTGATAAATTGAGAGTTTGAGAAAAAAATTTAAAGTGATAAAAATAATTTTGGTTAGTATTTATAAATAAAAATTAGAGCTTGACATTAAAAAAGTTGGTTAAGTGAAGAGAAATTAAAAATTTTCAATTTTAAATATATGTGAAGAGAAAATGAAAAAAATTCAATTTTAACCCCTTAAATTTAATTTTTTTTTATCATTTTGTAATTTGACCCGAACCGAGTTGAACCAGATTGAAAAAAATATACCGTTAATAAAAAAATTACCATCAAATTTCCAAACCCATGAAAAAAAATTTTAGGTAGGCCACTAGTTACTAATAAGATGGTTTAACATATGTGCTTGGCAGATGTTGTAAATAAGCAAAAAAACTAACAACCATTAGTTATAAGAGCGTAACATTCTAACGTGTAACAAACAATAAACAAACGTTTTTTTGTTATTTCATTAGTTAAAAGACACAATGTGAAACTTTTGGTAAACATGAACGACTAAATATGTAATTTACTCTTTAAATTATGCATGAAAGTTTGTGCCGTACTTGGGCTGCTGTAAATATTTATATTTATTCATAAAAAAGTGTAAAAAATGACCACATACTTATGGCTATTTAAACATTGTGTTGTATTTTAGGTTATAGTTTATATAGCTTAATTTAGGCTTTAATTTAAAGTAATCAACAGCAGTTTACGATCAAGCCGGGCATGGTTCATTTCAAATAAAATGACCATATACTTATGGCTATTTAATTTGGCTCGTTTACAAACTGAGTCAAGCCGGGCTTGGCTCAATAAATCAAGTGATTTACAAGCTTTTTCAAGATACTTTTTAGTGAGCCACAAGTATTTGGCTTTCAGTATGGCCCTATTGGTCATCCCAACCCCGTACCTAGTTGTATAATCATATCCCACACTGGTCCCGGCATCATTTGGGTATTTAACAATTATACGTGGGGTATTGGATATACCCGTTAGTTTGTCAGGTATTTGTAAAATTCCATACGGTTGGTTTTAGACGGTTTCCTACAAGTTGCAAACCACACCGACAATCAAATCAACAGTTTAAACGGCTCGGTTTGTAAGGTTTAAATATATATATTTTAAACCGGCCATCAAGCCCGGTGATCTCTTGGTCCATGGTCGAAGAAAGAGATAAAAGATCTGACTTTACATAAAAATAAATAATATTTTAGTACATGCTCAAAATACAACTGAGTAGGATGATTGATTTATACCCTTCAAAATCATCATACCACGGCAGTTAAACTCTTTAAAAAATTAAGCACAACACAAAAAAGAAATTCAAAGAGGTTTAAATTCACTTAAAAAGAAACAAACACGATTAATATCCCACAAAGAACAACGTAAATGATCAATAATCAAACAATGAGGTCGCTATATATAATATGCTTATGCATGAGGCTTTTACCCTAATTTAACTAGTTGGCATGCATGAGAAGGCAAGGCAGCTCTTATCAAATAGCTGCATTTAGAACTAGTATATGATCAACAGTATATAGTGGAGACTAAAAACGATAAGAATTAAATCATAAGTGACTAGTTGATATTTTAAACGGATATTAAAGATATAAGTATACCTCTCTACGGATTTCTCCAGGATAACTCAGTCCCCGAAAGAGATGATCAATGTTATTATCAAACTTTTAACCGACAATTTAACCTAGGACGCTTAGAAGTTACTTGCATGACTACAACTCCACAAGTACTATGATGTCTAAGTTACTTGCTACTTAATTTAAAACTTCAAAAAATCCGGATCTCACTTCTACTTCAACAAAAAACGTAAGCTGGATCCCGTAATCTTCTACCGGTGCTTGAGCTGGTTAGTGGCTCAGTGAGTTAATCCCTTTTTTTTAAAATTTTGTATTGTATTATTTATGCAAGTCTGAAATATATGTTAACAACAATTCCAAGTTATACAGCTCGCTAATTATTTCTTGGTCTTTGTTTCAGAAGAAAAAAAGGTGTCGGGCATTGAACCAAACAGCAAGTATTTGGGTTAAGTTTGGATCTCTAATATAATCTTTCGGGTTAAGTTTGGATCTCTAATAAAAAAAGATCAATAGGAAGACAAATAAAGTAAAAAAAATATAAGAATGTCAACAAGACATAAAACAAGAAAAACACCATCTTTGAACAAAAAGAATGTCTCCTTGACTAGAGCAAGAAATTAAATAAGTATAGAAATGCGGCTCGACATTATGAAAAGCTTGAAAACATATACAACCACATCAATTCAATAAGTTAAATTTAAAAAGTCAACACCAAAATATGTAGAAAATAAAAAATTCAAAGTCAACACAAATAGAGAAGAAACAGAGATACAATAGAATGCAATCCTGCTACATTAATCTATGCACACCTCTATCAGCCTCAAAAGTACAAGCCTTAAAGGACTAATGAAGTTGGAAGTAGGTGTTTAGATGTTCACATAACGAGATTCTAGACTTAGAGTTTCTCAAATGTCACATAAGAAATATAATATTTCTACTCTATAGGTAACAATGCCACATGTAACCACATTAGTTTAAGTATAAAATGTCAAGAAAAAGAAGACCAAAGCCTAGGTTAAAAGAACTCATATACAATAAAAAATGTTAAATCAAAAAGTAATAAAATCAAAATCATCAGAAATCGAGTACAAACAGAGATACACTAGAATGCAATACTGCTACATCAACAACCTATGTACACTTCCATCAGCCTCAAAAGTACAAGCCTTAAATGTCACATAATAAAGTTGAATTAAGGTCTTTAGATGTTCTCATAATGGGATTTCAGACCTCGAGTTTCTCAGATGTCACATAAGAAATGTAACATTATTTCTACTCAATATGTAACAATGCCACACATGTAACCACATTAGTTTTAAAAGTCAAAATAAAAAAATATCAAATCAAAAAGTAATATAATCAAAGTCATCACAAATCGAGTAGAAACAGAGAAACACTAGAATGCAATCCTGCAACATCAACGCCCTATGTACACCTCCATCAGCCTCAAAAGTACCAGCCTTATAGGGATGAGTGTTTGGTACCCGAATACCGAACTGGTACCGTACCGATAGATTCGGTATCGGTACCCACTTTTCCATGTTTTTGGTACCAGTATATTCGGTATCAGTACCGGTTCGGTACCGATCTCATCCCTAAAGCCTTAAAGTGCTAATAAAGTTGAAAGTAGGTGTTAAGGTGTTCTCATAACGGGATTCTATACTTTGAGTTACTCAAATGTCACGTAAGAAATGTAACAGTAACACATGTAACCACATTAGTTTAAGAAGTTAAAGTAAAAAATGTCAAGAAAAAGAAGACCAAGGTGAAGTAAGCATTAAATGACTTAAATAAAATAACAACAATATTCACTTAAAATATAGCAAAATCGAAGTCAACATAGATCGGGTAGAAACAAAGATCACTAGACCGAAATCTGGCTACATCAACAACCTACATACACCTCCCATCAACCTCAAAGGTACAAGCCATAATAAAGATGAAGTAGGTGTTTAGATGTTTTGTAACAGGATTCTAGATTTCGAGTTTCTCAAATGTCGCAAAAGAATTGTAACATTGTTTCTACCCGATATGTAACAATGCAACCACATTAGTTTAAGAAGTTCAATTAAAAAATGTCAAGAACTTGGAAGACCAAAAACTATATAAACTATGCATTAAAGAACTCGAAATACAATTATAAAAACATACAAATAATAACATAATCAAAATCAACACAAATCGAGTAGAAACGGAGATCACTAGATTGCAATCCGGTTAAATCAACAGCTAACATACACCTCGATCAGCCTTAGAAGTACAAGATTCAAAGTGCTAAGAAAGTTGAAGCAATTTCCAAATTCTTAAATGTCACATAAAACATGTAACTTCATTTCGACTCAATTTATAATAATGAAACACATGTATGCAACCATTTTAGTTTAAGAAAGTTTAACTCAAAAAGTAAGAACCAACGACTAAGTGCATAAAAGACCTCCTCATATACAATTAACTAAATCAGTAAAGCATGCAAACATGTAAAATAAAGACAAAACAAGTTTTTAGTAGATTTTGCAAGCATTTTACAAGTCCAAAATTTCTGAAGTCTGTTGATTTTGTGGCCAACATTGAAAACACCCCCAAATTCATCCAAAACCCAACAGTAGATAGATTACCCTTGTAAAAGAAAACCAGATTGAATTGTTTGAAGAAAGTGAAGATTTAACAATCAGGATTCTGAAAGTCAATTTTATGGAGAAAAACCTTTACCAAATAAGCGTCTAGCCGTCTAAATAATGATACTCAAATTCAGAAAACGCTTGCAGCAGAAAACCAAATTAGTAAAATTGATGCAAACCAAATCAAGACATCTGTGTGTGAAGTGGAATTGATGCAAAAAGGAAAGAACCTGGATTCTTCTCTGTAATTTACTTTTCTCAGACATCGACGAAACGCTAGGACTGATTGTCTCCGTACGTAATATTCCGTGTGACACCACGTAATCGTGTATTGCAAGCTGCCATTATTCCATTGGAAGTCGGTGAATATAAAATAAGTAAAGAAAAATAAACACATTCATGTGTGCAAAGGAACAGAACCTGGATTAGTAATTTTGTTTTCTAAACAAAACCCTATGACAAATTGTCTCCGTAATCATCTATTGCAACCGTTCTCTGTCCACATCTATCTGTTAGCAACGCCGCTGAAAGCCGACACAACGCCGCTGAAACGCTAGGACTGATTGTCTCTGTACGTAATATTCCGTGTGACACCACGTAATCGTGTATTGCAAGCTGCCATTATTCCATTGGAAGTCGGTGAATATAAAATAAGTAAAGAAAAATAAACACATTCATGTGTGTGTAAAACAACAGAACCTGGATTAGTAATTTTGTTTTCTCAACAAAACCCTATGACTAATTGTCTCCGTAATCATCTATTGCAACCTTTCTCTATCCGCATCCATCTGTTAGCAACGCCGCTGAAAGCCGACACAACGCCGCTGAAAGCCGACATTGTTTGAAGTAATATAGAGATTGCTGGTATTGCAACGGGATACAAACACGTAAGATACAAAATTCAAAGTAAAAAAGAAATATAAAAGTAAAAAATAAGAAAAATAAGATTTAACAAACAAGATTTAACAAACAGGATTCTGAAAATTAGGATTTAACAAAACGCTATGACTCATCGTGTCCACAATCGTCTATTGCATCCGTTCTCTGTCCCCATTCATCTGTTTCTATGTAGCAACGCCACTGCAAGCCGACATTGTTTGAAGTAACACAGAGATTGCACCGAGATACAAACATCTAAGACAACAAAATCTAAGTAAAAAATAAGAAAATCAAAGTGAAGACATCAAACGAATAGAAAGAAACATGTAATAAGATAAAGAGAGAAGCCATATATAGGATTTGTAGTGGATTTTGCAAGTCCAAATATTCTTAAATCTGTTTGTTTAATGCTTAAAAACAAGTATGTCACTGAGTACTTCCTTTTGCATTTAAATTCAGGTATGATTTGGAATAAGATTATAGGATTACTTACTCACTTCTGATCCAAGCGGTATATTATCGCCTTGTCATCATCTTCATCATGAATTCATGATCCATTGACTTGTCATTAGTTATTCTTGATTCTTCGTTATTTTTAAGAGATTTCCGTGGATGATTTGATGTTCTTTCACATTCGTGCTGGAGGTTAACGAGCTTTAACCACATTTCTTAAATTCTGCAACGTTGATGGCTTCTCCCCATTTATTCCTCACATCCATAGAAAATAAAGAACTCATATAAGTAAAAAATATTAAATCAAAAAATAACACGAACAAAGTTAACACAGATCGAGTAGAAATGAAGATAACCTAGATTGCAATCCGGCTACATCAACAGACTGCATACACCTCCATCAGCCTCAGAAGTCGAGCTTTAAAGTACCAATAAGGTCGAAGTATGGGTTTAGGAGTTCTTGTAACTGGATTCCAGATTTCCGGTTTCTCAAATGTCACACAAGAGACGCCACATTGTTTCTGCCCTATATGTAACAAGGCAGCCCTTGTAACAACATTAGTTTAAGAAGTTAAAATAAAAAAATGTCAAAAAAGAAGACCAAAAACTAAGTAAAGTAAGCACTAATGGAATTATATAATATATAAGATATGAAACCAGAAGTTAATAAAAAGTCATCACAAATCCAGTAGAAACAGAGAAACACTTGAATGCAATCCTCATACATCAACAGCCTATGTACACCTCCATCAGCCTCAAAAGTACAAGCGTTAAAGTACTAATGAGGTTGGAAGTAGGTGTTTAGGTGTTCTCATAGCGGGATTCCAAACCTCGAGTTACTCAAATGTCACATAAGAAATGTAATAATGTTTCTGCTCATTTTGTAAGAAGGCCACATGTGTAATCACATTAGTTTACGAAGTAAAAATAAAAAAATGTCAAGAAAAAGATGACCAACAACCTCCATCAGCTTAAAACAAAAGGACTTATATACAGTAAAAAAAATATTAACTAAAACAATATCAAAGTCAACACATACGGAGTAGAAACAGAGATACCCTAGATTTCAATCCGGCTACATCAACAACCTACATACACCTCCATCAGCCTCAAAAGTACAAGCCTTAAAGTTTTTGTAACTAAATTCCAGATTTCCGGTTTCTCAACACAAGAAACGTAAAACTGTTTCTGTTCAATACGTTAAAACGCAACACATGCTTATAAAATTAAACTAAAAAATGTCAAGAAAGTGACAACCAAAATCTAAGTAATGTATGCAGAAAACCATGTACAATAAAAAAAATATTAAAGCAAAAAACAACAAAGAAATGTAACACTGTTTCTACTCTAAATGTAACAATGCAACACACGTAACCATTTTGTTTAAGAAGTTCAGTTCAAAAAAGTTAAGGAAGGACCATAAACTATGTGCATGAAAGCAGTAATATAAGTAAAAATAGTGAAAAATGGCAAAAGCAAAGTCAACATAAATGAGTAGAAACACATAGAAACATGTAAGATAAAAAGAAGACATGGTATTTTAGTGGACTTTGCAACCAAAATAGTCTGTTGATTTTATAGCCAACATTAAAAACCACCCCAATTCACCCAAAACCCTGCACACCCTATTACAAAAGATAGATTGCCCATGTGAATTTGTAAGAGAAAAAAACAATTATTTCAAGAAAGTCAAGATTTAACAATCAGGAAAGAAAAAACCTTTGATCAACCACATAAGCGTCTATATTGATCCCCACATCAACAACCTGCATACACCGATCGAGTAGAAATAGAAATACCCTAGATTGCAATCCCGCTACATCAATAACCTGCATACACCTCCATCAGCCTCAAAAGTACAAGCCTTAAAGTACCAATAAGGTCGAAGTATAGGTTTAGGAGTTCTTGTAACTGGATTCCAGATTTCCGGTTTCTCAAATGTCACACAAGAAATGTAATAAAGTTTCTGCTCAATATGTAAAAACGCAACACATGTAACCATGTTAGCTTATGAGATTAAACTCACAAATGTCAAGAAAGTAAAGACCAAAAATAAAGTAAAGTATGCAGAAAAATACGCATATATGTAAAAAACATTAAACAAAAAATAACAGGAACAAAGGCAATACAAATCGAGTAGAAAAAGAGATACCCTAGAATGCCATCCTGCAACATCACCGGCCTATGTACACCTCCATCTGCCTCAAAAGTACAAGCCTTAAAGTACTAACAGTTGGGAGTAGGTGTTTAGGTGTTCTCGTAACGGGATTCCAGACTTTGACTTACTCAAATGCCACATAAGAAATGTAACAATAACACATGTAACCACATTAGTTTAAGAAGTTCAAATTAAAAAATGTCAAGAAAAAGAAGACCAAAAACTAGGTGAAGTAAGCATAAAATAACATCAATATTCACTTAAAATATAACAAAATCAAAGTCAACACAGATCAAGTAGAATCAGAGATTACTAAGATTGAAATCTGGCTACACCAACAACCTACATACACCTCCCATCACCCTCAAAGGTACAAGCCATAATAAAGTTGAGTAGGTGTTCAGATGTTTTGTAACAGGATTCTAGATTTCGAGTTTCTCAAATGTCGCAAAAGAATTGTAACATTGTTTCTACCCGATATGTAACAATGCAACCACATTAGTTTAAGAAGTTCAATTAAAAAATGTCAAGAACTTGGAAGACCAAAAACTATATAAACTATGCATTAAAAAATCAAGTACATCAACAACTTACATATACCTCCATCAGCCTTAGAAATACAAGATTGAAAGTGTTAAAAAAGTTGAAGCACGTGGTTAGATGTTTCAAGATTTCCAAATTCTCAAATGTCACATAAAACATGTAACATCATTTCTACTCAATTAATAATAATGAAACACATGTATGCAACCATTTTAGTTTAAGAAAGTTCAACTCAAAATACTAGAACCAACGACTATGTGCATAAAAGACCTCCTCATATACAACTTACTAAATGAGTAAAGCATGCAAACATGTAAAATAAAGACAAAACAAGTTTCTAGTAGATTTTTGCAAGCATTTTACAAGTCCAAAATTTCTGAAGTCTGTTGATTTTGTGGCCAACATTGAAAACACCCCCAAATTCACCCAAAACCCAACAATAGATAGATTGCCCTTGTAAAGAAAACCAGATTGAATTATATGAAGAAAGCGAAGATTTAACAATCGGGATTCTGAAAGTCATTTTTGTGGAGAAAAACCTTTACCAAATAAGCGTCTAGCTGCCTATTACGACCCTCAAATTAACAAAACGCTTGCAGCAGAAAACCAAATAAATAAAACTGATGCAAAAGGAACAAAACCTGGATTCGTTTCCGTAACTTCTATGTACAAAACGCGATGACTCTTCGACTCCGTAATCGTCTATTGCAGCCGTTCTATGGCCCCGTTCATCTGTTTTTAAGTAGCAACGCCACTGCAAGCCGACATTGTTTGAAGTAACATAGAGGTTGCAACGAAATACAAACATCTACAAAATCAAAGTAAGAAAATAAGAAAATCAAAGTGAAGACATTAAATGAATAGAAAGAAACATGTAATAAGATGTTAAAAGCAGACATATAGGATTTGTAGTGGATTTTGCAAGTCCAAATATTCTTAAATCTGTTTGTTTAATGCTTAAAAACAAGTATGTCACTGAGTACTTCCTTTTGCATTTAAATTCAGGTATGATTTGGAATAAGATTATAGGATTACTTACTCACTTCTGATCCAAGCGGTATATTATCGCCTTGTCATCATCTTCATCATAAATTCATGATCCATTGACTTGTCATTAGTTATTCTTGATTCTTCGTTATTTTTAAGAGATTTCCGTGGATGATTTGATGTTCTTTCACATTCGTGCTGGAGGTTAACGAGCTTTAACCACGATTATTAAATTCTGCAACGTTGATGGCTTCTCCCCATTTATTCCTCACATCCATAGAAAATAAAGAACTCATATAAGTAAAAAAAATTAAATCAAAAAATAACACGAACAAAGTTAACACAGATCGAGTAGAAATGAAGATAACCTATATTGCAATCCGGCTACATCAACAGACTGCATACACCTCCATCAGCCTCAGAAGTCGAGCTTTAAAGTACCAATAAGGTCGAAATATGGGTTTAGGAGTTCTTGTAACTGGATTCCAGATTTCCGGTTTCTCAAATGTCACACAAGAGACGCCACATTGTTTCTGCCCTATATGTAACAAGGCAGCCCTTGTAACAACATTAGTTTAAGAAGTTAAAATAAAAAAATGTCAAAAAAGAAGACCAAAAACTAAGTAAAGTAAGCACTAATGGAATTATATACTATATAAGTTATGAAACCAGAAGTTAATAAAAAGTCATCACAAATCCAGTAGAAACAGAGAAACACTTGAATGCAATCCTCATACATCAACAGTTAACACAGATTATTAAATTCTACAACGTTGATGGCTTCTCCTCATTTATTCCTCACATCCATAGAAAATAAAGAACTCATATAAGTAAAAAATATTAAATCAAAAAATAACACGAACAAAGTTAACACAGATCGAGTAGAAATGAAGATAACCTATATTGCAATCCGGCTACATCAACAGACTGCATACACCTCCATCAGCCTCAGAAGTCGAGCTTTAAAGTACCAATAAGGTCGAAGTATGGGTTTAGGAGTTCTTGTAACTGGATTCCAGATTTCCGGTTTCTCAAATGTCACACAAGAGACGCCACATTGTTTCTGCCCTATATGTAACAAGGCAGCCCTTGTAACAACATTAGTTTAAGAAGTTAAAATAAAAAAATGTCAAAAAAGAAGACCAAAAACTAAGTAAAGTAAGCACTAATGGAATTATATACTATATAAGATTTGAAACCAGAAGTTAATAAAAAGTCATCACAAATCCAGTAGAAACAGAGAAACACTTGAATGCAATCCTCATACATCAACAGCCTATGTACACCTCCATCAGCCTCAAAAGTACAAGCGTTAAAGTACTAATGAGGTTGGAAGTAGGTGTTTAGGTGTTCTCATAGCGGGATTCCAAACCTCGAGTTACTCAAATGTCACATAAGAAATGTAATAATGTTTCTGCTCATTTTGTAAGAAGGCCACATGTGTAATCACATTAGTTTACGAAGTAAAAATAAAAAAATGTCAAGAAAAAGATGACCAACAACCTCCATCAGCTTAAAACAAAAGGACTTATATACAGTAAAAAAAATATTAACTAAAACAATATCAAAGTCAACACAAACGGAGTAGAAACAGAGATACCCTAGATTTCAATCCGGCTACATCAACAACCTACATACACCTCCATCAGCCTCAAAAGTACAAGCCTTAAAGTTTTTGTAACTAAATTCCAGATTTCCGGTTTCTCAACACAAGAAACGTAAAACTGTTTCTGTTCAATACGTTAAAACGCAACACATGCTTATAAAATTAAACTAAAAAATGTCAAGAAAGTGACAACCAAAATCTAAGTAATGTATGCAGAAAACCATGTACAATAAAAAAAATATTAAAGCAAAAAACAACAAAGAAATGTAACACTGTTTCTACTCTAAATGTAACAATGCAACACACGTAACCATTTTGTTTAAGAAGTTCAGTTCAAAAAAGTTAAGGAAGGACCATAAACTATGTGCATGAAAGCAGTAATATAAGTAAAAATAGTGAAAAATGGCAAAAGCAAAGTCAACATAAATGAGTAGAAACACATAGAAACATGTAAGATAAAAAGAAGACATGGTATTTTAGTGGACTTTGCAACCAAAATAGTCTGTTGATTTTATAGCCAACATTAAAAACCACCCCAATTCACCCAAAACCCTGCACACCCTATTACAAAAGATAGATTGCCCATGTGAATTTGTAAGAGAAAAAAACAATTATTTCAAGAAAGTCAAGATTTAACAATCAGGAAAGAAAAAACCTTTGATCAACCACATAAGCGTCTATATTGATCCCCACATCAACAACCTGCATACACCGATCGAGTAGAAATAGAAATACCCTAGATTGCAATCCCGCTACATCAATAACCTGCATACACCTCCATCAGCCTCAAAAGTACAAGCCTTAAAGTACCAATAAGGTCGAAGTATAGGTTTAGGAGTTCTTGTAACTGGATTCCAGATTTCCGGTTTCTCAAATGTCACACAAGAAATGTAATAAAGTTTCTGCTCAATATGTAAAAACGCAACACATGTAACCATGTTAGCTTATGAGATTAAACTCACAAATGTCAAGAAAGTAAAGACCAAAAATAAAGTAAAGTATGCAGAAAAATACGCATATATGTAAAAAACATTAAACAAAAAATAACAGGAACAAAGGCAATACAAATCGAGTAGAAAAAGAGATACCCTAGAATGCCATCCTGCAACATCACCGGCCTATGTACACCTCCATCTGCCTCAAAAGTACAAGCCTTAAAGTACTAACAGTTGGGAGTAGGTGTTTAGGTGTTCTCGTAACGGGATTCCAGACTTTGACTTACTCAAATGCCACATAAGAAATGTAACAATAACACATGTAACCACATTAGTTTAAGAAGTTCAAATTAAAAAATGTCAAGAAAAAGAAGACCAAAAACTAGGTGAAGTAAGCATAAAATAACATCAATATTCACTTAAAATATAACAAAATCAAAGTCAACACAGATCAAGTAGAATCAGAGATTACTAAGATTGAAATCTGGCTACACCAACAACCTACATACACCTCCCATCACCCTCAAAGGTACAAGCCATAATAAAGTTGAAGTAGGTGTTCAGATGTTTTGTAACAGGATTCTAGATTTCGAGTTTCTCAAATGTCGCAAAAGAATTGTAACATTGTTTCTACCCGATATGTAACAATGCAACCACATTAGTTTAAGAAGTTCAATTAAAAAATGTCAAGAACTTGGAAGACCAAAAACTATATAAACTATGCATTAAAAAATCAAGTACATCAACAACTTACATATACCTCCATCAGCCTTAGAAATACAAGATTGAAAGTGTTAAAAAAGTTGAAGCACGTGGTTAGATGTTTCAAGATTTCCAAATTCTCAAATGTCACATAAAACATGTAACATCATTTCTACTCAATTAATAATAATGAAACACATGTATGCAACCATTTTAGTTTAAGAAAGTTCAACTCAAAATACTAGAACCAACGACTATGTGCATAAAAGACCTCCTCATATACAACTTACTAAATGAGTAAAGCATGCAAACATGTAAAATAAAGACAAAACAAGTTTCTAGTAGATTTTTGCAAGCATTTTACAAGTCCAAAATTTCTGAAGTCTGTTGATTTTGTGGCCAACATTGAAAACACCCCCAAATTCACCCAAAACCCAACAATAGATAGATTGCCCTTGTAAAGAAAACCAGATTGAATTATATGAAGAAAGCGAAGATTTAACAATCAGGATTCTGAAAGTCATTTTTGTGGAGAAAAACCTTTACCAAATAAGCGTCTAGCTGCCTATTACGACCCTCAAATTAACAAAACGCTTGCAGCAGAAAACCAAATAAATAAAACTGATGCAAAAGGAACAAAACCTGGATTCGTTTCCGTAACTTCTATGTACAAAACGCGATGACTCTTCGACTCCGTAATCGTCTATTGCAGCCGTTCTATGGCCCCGTTCATCTGTTTTTAAGTAGCAACGCCACTGCAAGCCGACATTGTTTGAAGTAACATAGAGGTTGCAACGAAATACAAACATCTACAAAATCAAAGTAAGAAAATAAGAAAATCAAAGTGAAGACATTAAATGAATAGAAAGAAACATGTAATAAGATGTTAAAAGCAGACATATAGGATTTGTAGTGGATTTTGCAAGTCCAAATATTCTTAAATCTGTTTGTTGAATGCTTAAAAACAAGTATGTCACTGAGTACTTCCTTTTGCATTTAAATTCAGGTATGATTTGGAATAAGATTATAGGATTACTTACTCACTTCTGATCCAAGCGGTATATTATCGCCTTGTCATCATCTTCATCATGAATTCATGATCCATTGACTTGTCATTAGTTATTCTTGATTCTTCGTTATTTTTAAGAGATTTCCGTGGATGATTGATGTTCTTTCACATTCGTGCTGGAGGTTAACGAGCTTTAACCACGATTATTAAATTCTGCAACGTTGATGGCTTCTCCCCATTTATTCCTCACATCCATAGAAAATAAAGAACTCATATAAGTAAAAAATATTAAATCAAAAAATAACACGAACAAAGTTAACACAGATCGAGTAGAAATGAAGATAACCTATATTGCAATCCGGCTACATCAACAGACTGCATACACCTCCATCAGCCTCAGAAGTCGAGCTTTAAAGTACCAATAAGGTCGAAGTATGGGTTTAGGAGTTCTTGTAACTGGATTCCAGATTTCCGGTTTCTCAAATGTCACACAAGAGACGCCACATTGTTTCTGCCCTATATGTAACAAGGCAGCCCTTGTAACAACATTAGTTTAAGAAGTTAAAATAAAAAAATGTCAAAAAAGAAGACCAAAAACTAAGTAAAGTAAGCACTAATGGAATTATATACTATATAAGATTTGAAACCAGAAGTTAATAAAAAGTCATCACAAATCCAGTAGAAACAGAGAAACACTTGAATGCAATCCTCATACATCAACAGCCTATGTACACCTCCATCAGCCTCAAAAGTACAAGCGTTAAAGTACTAATGAGGTTGGAAGTAGGTGTTTAGGTGTTCTCATAGCGGGATTCCAAACCTCGAGTTACTCAAATGTCACATAAGAAATGTAATAATGTTTCTGCTCATTATGTAAGAAGGCCACATGTGTAATCACATTAGTTTACGAAGTAAAAATAAATAAATGTCAAGAAAAAGATGACCAACAACCTCCATCAGCCTAAAACAAAAGGACTTATATACAGTAACAAAAATATTAACTAAAACAATATCAAAGTCAACACATACGGAGTAGAAACAGAGATACCCTAGATTGCAATCCGGCTACATCAACAACCTACATACACCTCCATCAGCCTCAAAAGTACAAGCCTTAAAGTTTTTGTAACTAAATTCCAGATTTCCGGTTTCTCAACACAAGAAACGTAAAACTGTTTCTGTTCAATACGTAAAAACGCAACACATGCTTATAAAATTAAACTAAAAAATGTCAAGAAAGTGACAACCAAAATCTAAGTAATGTATGCAGAAAACCATGTACAATAAAAAAATATTAAAGCAAAAAACAACAAAGAAATGTAACACTGTTTCTACTCTAAATGTAACAATGCAACACACGTAACCATTTTGTTTAAGAAGTTCAGTTCAAAAAAGTCAAGGAAGGACCATAAACTATGTGCATGAAAGCAGTAATATAAGTAAAAATAGTGAAAAATGGCAAAAGCAAAGTCAACATAAATGAGTAGAAACACATAGAAACATGTAGGATAAAAAGAAGACATGGTATTTTAGTGGACTTTGCAACCAAAATAGTCTGTTGATTTTATAGCCAACATTAAAAACCACCCCAATTCACCCAAAACCCTGCACACCCTATTACAAAAGATAGATTGCCCATGTGAATTTGTAAAAGAAATAAACAATTATTTCAAGAAAGTCAAGATTTAACAATCAGGAAAGAAAAAACCTTTGATCAACCACATAAGCATCTATATTGATCCCCACATCAACAACATGCATTCACCGATCGAGTAGAAATAGAAATACCCTAGATTGCAATCCGGCTACATCAATAACCTGCATACACCTCCATCAGCCTGAAAAGTACAAGCCTTAAAGTACCAATAAGGTCGAAGTATAGGTTTAGGAGTTCTTGTAACTGGATTCCAGATTTCCGGTTTCTCAAATGTCACACAAGAAATGTAATAAAGTTTCTGCTCAATATGTAAAAACGCAACACATGTAACCATGTTAGCTTATGAGATTAAACTCACAAATGTCAAGAAAGTAAAGACCAAAAATAAAGTAAAGTATGCAGAAAAATACGCATATATGTAAAAAATATTAAACAAAAAATAACAGGAACAAAGGCAATACAAATCGAGTAGAAAAAGAGATACCCTAGAATGCCATCCTGCAACATCACCGGCCTATGTACACCTCCATCTGCCTCAAAAGTACAAGCCTTAAAGTACTAATAGTTGGGAGTAGGTGTTTAGGTGTTCTCGTAACGGGATTCCAGACTTTGACTTACTCAAATGCCACATAAGAAATGTAACAATAACACATGTAACCACATTAGTTTAAGAAGTTCAAATTAAAAAATGTCAAGAAAAAGAAGACCAAAAACTAGGTGAAGTAAGCATAAAATAACATCAATATTCACTTAAAATATAACAAAATCAAAGTCAACACAGATCAAGTAGAATCAGAGATTACTAGATTGAAATCTGGCTACACCAACAACCTACATACACCTCCCATCAACCTCAAAGGTACAAGCCATAATAAAGTTGAAGTAGGTGTTCAGATGTTTTGTAACAGGATTCTAGATTTCGAGTTTCTCAAATGTCGCAAAAGAATTGTAACATTGTTTCTACCCGATATGTAACAATGCAACCACATTAGTTTAAGAAGTTCAATTAAAAAATGTCAAGAACTTGGAAGACCAAAAACTATATAAACTATGCATTAAAAAATCAAGTACATCAACAACTTACATATACCTCCATCAGCCTTAGAAATACAAGATTGAAAGTGTTAAAAAAGTTGAAGCACGTGGTTAGATGTTTCAAGATTTCCAAATTCTCAAATGTCACATAAAACATGTAACATCATTTCTACTCAATTAATAATAATGAAACACACGTATGCAACCATTTTAGTTTAAGAAAGTTCAACTCAAAATACTAGAACCAACGACTATGTGCATAAAAGACCTCCTCATATACAACTTACTAAATGATTAAAGCATGCAAACATGTAAAATAAACACAAAACAAGTTTCTAGTAGATTTTTGCAAGCATTTTACAAGTCCAAAATTTCTGAAGTCTGTTGATTTTGTGGCCAACATTGAAAACACCCCCAAATTCACCCAAAACCCAACAATAGATAGATTGCCCTTGTAAAGAAAACCAGATTGAATTATTTGAAGAAAACCAGGATTCTGAAAGTCAATTTTGTGGAGAAAAACCTTTACCAAATAAGCGTCTAGCTGCCTATTACGACCCTCAAATTAACAAAACGCTTGCAGCAGAAAACCAAATAAATAAAACTGATGCAAAAGGAACAAAACCTGGATTCGTTTCCGTAACTTCTATGTACAAAACGCGATGACTCTTCAACTCCGTAATCGTCTATTGCAGCCGTTCTATGTCCCCGTTCATCTGTTTTTAAGTAGCAACGCCACTGCAAGCCGACATTGTTTGAAGTAACATAGAGATTGCAACGAAATACAAACGTCTACAAAATCAAAGTAAGAAAATAAGAAAATCAAAGTGAAGACATTAAATGAATAGAAAGAAACGTGTAATAAGATGTTAAAAGCAGACATATAGGATTTGTAGTGGATTTTGCAAGTCCAAATATTCTTAAATCTGTTTGTTGAATGCTTAAAAACAAGTATGTCACTGAGTACTTCCTTATGCATTTAAATTCAGGTATGATTTGGAATAAGATTATAGGATTACTTACTCACTTCTGATCCAAGCGGTATATTATCGCCTTGTCATCATCTTCATCATGAATTCATGATCCATTGACTTGTCATAAGTTATTCTTGATTCTTCGTTATTTTTAAGAGATTTCCGTGGATGATTTGATGTTCTTTCACATTCGTGCTGGAGGTTAACGAGCTTTAACCACGATTCTTAAATTCTGCAACGTTGATGGCTTCTCCCCATTTATTCCTCACATCCTAGAAAATAAAGAACTCATATAAGTAAAAAATATTAAATCAAAAAATAACACGAACAAAGTTAACACACATCGAGTAGAAATGAAGATAACCTAGATTGCAATCCGGCTACATCAACAGACTGCATACACCTCCATCAGCCTCAGAAGTCGAGCTTTAAAGTACCAATAAGGTCGAAGTATGGGTTTAGGAGTTCTTGTAACTGGATTCCAGATTTCCGGTTTCTCAAATGTCACACAAGAGACGCCACATTGTTTCTGCCCTATATGTAACAAGGCAGCCCTTGTAACAACATTAGTTTAAGAAGTTAAAATAAAAAAATGTCAAAAAAGAAGACCAAAAACTAAGTAAAGTAAGCACTAATGGAATTATATAATATATAAGATATGAAACCAGAAGTTAATAAAAAGTCATCACAAATCCAGTAGAAACAGAGAAACACTTGAATGCAATCCTCATACATCAACAGCCTATGTACACCTCCATCAGCCTCAAAAGTACAAGCGTTAAAGTACTAATGAGGTTGGAAGTAGGTGTTTAGGTGTTCTCATAGCGGGATTCCAAACCTCGAGTTACTCAAATGTCACATAAGAAATGTAATAATGTTTCTGCTCATTATGTAAGAAGGCCACATGTGTAATCACATTAGTTTACGAAGTAAAAATAAATAAATGTCAAGAAAAAGATGACCAACAACCTCCATCAGCCTAAAACAAAAGGACTTATATACAGTAACAAAAATATTAACTAAAACAATATCAAAGTCAACACATACGGAGTAGAAACAGAGATACCCTAGATTGCAATCCGGCTACATCAACAACCTACATACACCTCCATCAGCCTCAAAAGTACAAGCCTTAAAGTTTTTGTAACTAAATTCCAGATTTCCGGTTTCTCAACACAAGAAACGTAAAACTGTTTCTGTTCAATACGTAAAAACGCAACACATGCTTATAAAATTAAACTAAAAAATGTCAAGAAAGTGACAACCAAAATCTAAGTAATGTATGCAGAAAACCATGTACAATAAAAAAATATTAAAGCAAAAAACAACAAAGAAATGTAACACTGTTTCTACTCTAAATGTAACAATGCAACACACGTAACCATTTTGTTTAAGAAGTTCAGTTCAAAAAAGTCAAGGAAGGACCATAAACTATGTGCATGAAAGCAGTAATATAAGTAAAAATAGTGAAAAATGGCAAAAGCAAAGTCAACATAAATGAGTAGAAACACATAAGAAACATGTAAGATAAAAAGAAGACATGGTATTTTAGTGGACTTTGCAACCAAAATAGTCTGTTGATTTTATAGCCAACATTAAAAACCACCCCAATTCACCCAAAACCCTGCACACCCTATTACAAAAGATAGATTGCCCATGTGAATTTGTAAAAGAAAAAAAACAATTATTTCAAGAAAGTCAAGATTTAACAATCAGGAAAGAAAAAACCTTTGATCAACCACATAAGCGTCTATATTGATACCCACATCAACGACCTGCATACACCGATCGAGTAGAAATAGAAATACCCTAGATTGCAATCCGGCTACATCAATTACCTGCATACACCTCCATCAGCCTCAAAAGTACAAGCCTTAAAGTACCAATAAGGTCGAAGTATAGGTTCAGGAGTTCTTGTAACTGGATTCCAGATTTCCGGTTTCTCAAATGTCACACAAGAAATGTAATAAAGTTTCTGCTCAATATGGAAAAACGCAACACATGTAACCATGTTAGCTTATGAAATTAAACTCACAAATGTCAAGAAAGTAAAGACCAAAAATAAAGTAAAGTATGCAGAAAAATACGCATATATGTAAAAAATATTAAACAAAAAATAACAGGAACAAAGGCAATACAAATCGAGTAGAAAAAGAGATACCCTAGAATGCCATCCTGCAACATCACCGGCCTATGTACACCTCCATCAGCCTCAGAAGTCGAGCTTTAAAGTACCAATAAGGTCGAAGTATGGGTTTAGGAGTTCTTGTAACTGGATTCCAGATTTCCGGTTTCTCAAATGTCACACAAGAGACGCCACATTGTTTCTGCCCTATATGTAACAAGGCAGCCCTTGTAACAACATTAGTTTAAGAAGTTAAAATAAAAAAATGTCAAAAAAGAAGACCAAAAACTAAGTAAAGTAAGCACTAATGGAATTATATACTATATAAGATTTGAAACCAGAAGTTAATAAAAAGTCATCACAAATCCAGTAGAAACAGAGAAACACTTGAATGCAATCCTCATACATCAACAGCCTATGTACACCTCCATCAGCCTCAAAAGTACAAGCGTTAAAGTACTAATGAGGTTGGAAGTAGGTGTTTAGGTGTTCTCATAGCGGGATTCCAAACCTCGAGTTACTCAAATGTCACATAAGAAATGTAATAATGTTTCTGCTCATTATGTAAGAAGGCCACATGTGTAATCACATTAGTTTACGAAGTAAAAATAAATAAATGTCAAGAAAAAGATGACCAACAACCTCCATCAGCCTAAAACAAAAGGACTTATATACAGTAACAAAAATATTAACTAAAACAATATCAAAGTCAACACATACGGAGTAGAAACAGAGATACCCTAGATTGCAATCCGGCTACATCAACAACCTACATACACCTCCATCAGCCTCAAAAGTACAAGCCTTAAAGTTTTTGTAACTAAATTCCAGATTTCCGGTTTCTCAACACAAGAAACGTAAAACTGTTTCTGTTCAATACGTAAAAACGCAACACATGCTTATAAAATTAAACTAAAAAATGTCAAGAAAGTGACAACCAAAATCTAAGTAATGTATGCAGAAAACCATGTACAATAAAAAAATATTAAAGCAAAAAACAACAAAGAAATGTAACACTGTTTCTACTCTAAATGTAACAATGCAACACACGTAACCATTTTGTTTAAGAAGTTCAGTTCAAAAAAGTCAAGGAAGGACCATAAACTATGTGCATGAAAGCAGTAATATAAGTAAAAATAGTGAAAAATGGCAAAAGCAAAGTCAACATAAATGAGTAGAAACACATAGAAACATGTAGGATAAAAAGAAGACATGGTATTTTAGTGGACTTTGCAACCAAAATAGTCTGTTGATTTTATAGCCAACATTAAAAACCACCCCAATTCACCCAAAACCCTGCACACCCTATTACAAAAGATAGATTGCCCATGTGAATTTGTAAAAGAAATAAACAATTATTTCAAGAAAGTCAAGATTTAACAATCAGGAAAGAAAAAACCTTTGATCAACCACATAAGCATCTATATTGATCCCCACATCAACAACATGCATTCACCGATCGAGTAGAAATAGAAATACCCTAGATTGCAATCCGGCTACATCAATAACCTGCATACACCTCCATCAGCCTGAAAAGTACAAGCCTTAAAGTACCAATAAGGTCGAAGTATAGGTTTAGGAGTTCTTGTAACTGGATTCCAGATTTCCGGTTTCTCAAATGTCACACAAGAAATGTAATAAAGTTTCTGCTCAATATGTAAAAACGCAACACATGTAACCATGTTAGCTTATGAGATTAAACTCACAAATGTCAAGAAAGTAAAGACCAAAAATAAAGTAAAGTATGCAGAAAAATACGCATATATGTAAAAAATATTAAACAAAAAATAACAGGAACAAAGGCAATACAAATCGAGTAGAAAAAGAGATACCCTAGAATGCCATCCTGCAACATCACCGGCCTATGTACACCTCCATCTGCCTCAAAAGTACAAGCCTTAAAGTACTAATAGTTGGGAGTAGGTGTTTAGGTGTTCTCGTAACGGGATTCCAGACTTTGACTTACTCAAATGCCACATAAGAAATGTAACAATAACACATGTAACCACATTAGTTTAAGAAGTTCAAATTAAAAAATGTCAAGAAAAAGAAGACCAAAAACTAGGTGAAGTAAGCATAAAATAACATCAATATTCACTTAAAATATAACAAAATCAAAGTCAACACAGATCAAGTAGAATCAGAGATTACTAGATTGAAATCTGGCTACACCAACAACCTACATACACCTCCCATCAACCTCAAAGGTACAAGCCATAATAAAGTTGAAGTAGGTGTTCAGATGTTTTGTAACAGGATTCTAGATTTCGAGTTTCTCAAATGTCGCAAAAGAATTGTAACATTGTTTCTACCCGATATGTAACAATGCAACCACATTAGTTTAAGAAGTTCAATTAAAAAATGTCAAGAACTTGGAAGACCAAAAACTATATAAACTATGCATTAAAAAATCAAGTACATCAACAACTTACATATACCTCCATCAGCCTTAGAAATACAAGATTGAAAGTGTTAAAAAAGTTGAAGCACGTGGTTAGATGTTTCAAGATTTCCAAATTCTCAAATGTCACATAAAACATGTAACATCATTTCTACTCAATTAATAATAATGAAACACACGTATGCAACCATTTTAGTTTAAGAAAGTTCAACTCAAAATACTAGAACCAACGACTATGTGCATAAAAGACCTCCTCATATACAACTTACTAAATGATTAAAGCATGCAAACATGTAAAATAAACACAAAACAAGTTTCTAGTAGATTTTTGCAAGCATTTTACAAGTCCAAAATTTCTGAAGTCTGTTGATTTTGTGGCCAACATTGAAAACACCCCCAAATTCACCCAAAACCCAACAATAGATAGATTGCCCTTGTAAAGAAAACCAGATTGAATTATTTGAAGAAAACCAGGATTCTGAAAGTCAATTTTGTGGAGAAAAACCTTTACCAAATAAGCGTCTAGCTGCCTATTACGACCCTCAAATTAACAAAACGCTTGCAGCAGAAAACCAAATAAATAAAACTGATGCAAAAGGAACAAAACCTGGATTCGTTTCCGTAACTTCTATGTACAAAACGCGATGACTCTTCAACTCCGTAATCGTCTATTGCAGCCGTTCTATGTCCCCGTTCATCTGTTTTTAAGTAGCAACGCCACTGCAAGCCGACATTGTTTGAAGTAACATAGAGATTGCAACGAAATACAAACGTCTACAAAATCAAAGTAAGAAAATAAGAAAATCAAAGTGAAGACATTAAATGAATAGAAAGAAACGTGTAATAAGATGTTAAAAGCAGACATATAGGATTTGTAGTGGATTTTGCAAGTCCAAATATTCTTAAATCTGTTTGTTGAATGCTTAAAAACAAGTATGTCACTGAGTACTTCCTTATGCATTTAAATTCAGGTATGATTTGGAATAAGATTATAGGATTACTTACTCACTTCTGATCCAAGCGGTATATTATCGCCTTGTCATCATCTTCATCATGAATTCATGATCCATTGACTTGTCATAAGTTATTCTTGATTCTTCGTTATTTTTAAGAGATTTCCGTGGATGATTTGATGTTCTTTCACATTCGTGCTGGAGGTTAACGAGCTTTAACCACGATTCTTAAATTCTGCAACGTTGATGGCTTCTCCCCATTTATTCCTCACATCCTAGAAAATAAAGAACTCATATAAGTAAAAAATATTAAATCAAAAAATAACACGAACAAAGTTAACACACATCGAGTAGAAATGAAGATAACCTAGATTGCAATCCGGCTACATCAACAGACTGCATACACCTCCATCAGCCTCAGAAGTCGAGCTTTAAAGTACCAATAAGGTCGAAGTATGGGTTTAGGAGTTCTTGTAACTGGATTCCAGATTTCCGGTTTCTCAAATGTCACACAAGAGACGCCACATTGTTTCTGCCCTATATGTAACAAGGCAGCCCTTGTAACAACATTAGTTTAAGAAGTTAAAATAAAAAAATGTCAAAAAAGAAGACCAAAAACTAAGTAAAGTAAGCACTAATGGAATTATATAATATATAAGATATGAAACCAGAAGTTAATAAAAAGTCATCACAAATCCAGTAGAAACAGAGAAACACTTGAATGCAATCCTCATACATCAACAGCCTATGTACACCTCCATCAGCCTCAAAAGTACAAGCGTTAAAGTACTAATGAGGTTGGAAGTAGGTGTTTAGGTGTTCTCATAGCGGGATTCCAAACCTCGAGTTACTCAAATGTCACATAAGAAATGTAATAATGTTTCTGCTCATTATGTAAGAAGGCCACATGTGTAATCACATTAGTTTACGAAGTAAAAATAAATAAATGTCAAGAAAAAGATGACCAACAACCTCCATCAGCCTAAAACAAAAGGACTTATATACAGTAACAAAAATATTAACTAAAACAATATCAAAGTCAACACATACGGAGTAGAAACAGAGATACCCTAGATTGCAATCCGGCTACATCAACAACCTACATACACCTCCATCAGCCTCAAAAGTACAAGCCTTAAAGTTTTTGTAACTAAATTCCAGATTTCCGGTTTCTCAACACAAGAAACGTAAAACTGTTTCTGTTCAATACGTAAAAACGCAACACATGCTTATAAAATTAAACTAAAAAATGTCAAGAAAGTGACAACCAAAATCTAAGTAATGTATGCAGAAAACCATGTACAATAAAAAAATATTAAAGCAAAAAACAACAAAGAAATGTAACACTGTTTCTACTCTAAATGTAACAATGCAACACACGTAACCATTTTGTTTAAGAAGTTCAGTTCAAAAAAGTCAAGGAAGGACCATAAACTATGTGCATGAAAGCAGTAATATAAGTAAAAATAGTGAAAAATGGCAAAAGCAAAGTCAACATAAATGAGTAGAAACACATAAGAAACATGTAAGATAAAAAGAAGACATGGTATTTTAGTGGACTTTGCAACCAAAATAGTCTGTTGATTTTATAGCCAACATTAAAAACCACCCCAATTCACCCAAAACCCTGCACACCCTATTACAAAAGATAGATTGCCCATGTGAATTTGTAAAAGAAAAAAAACAATTATTTCAAGAAAGTCAAGATTTAACAATCAGGAAAGAAAAAACCTTTGATCAACCACATAAGCGTCTATATTGATACCCACATCAACGACCTGCATACACCGATCGAGTAGAAATAGAAATACCCTAGATTGCAATCCGGCTACATCAATTACCTGCATACACCTCCATCAGCCTCAAAAGTACAAGCCTTAAAGTACCAATAAGGTCGAAGTATAGGTTCAGGAGTTCTTGTAACTGGATTCCAGATTTCCGGTTTCTCAAATGTCACACAAGAAATGTAATAAAGTTTCTGCTCAATATGGAAAAACGCAACACATGTAACCATGTTAGCTTATGAAATTAAACTCACAAATGTCAAGAAAGTAAAGACCAAAAATAAAGTAAAGTATGCAGAAAAATACGCATATATGTAAAAAATATTAAACAAAAAATAACAGGAACAAAGGCAATACAAATCGAGTAGAAAAAGAGATACCCTAGAATGCCATCCTGCAACATCACCGGCCTATGTACACCTCCATCAGCCTCAGAAGTCGAGCTTTAAAGTACCAATAAGGTCGAAGTATGGGTTTAGGAGTTCTTGTAACTGGATTCCAGATTTCCGGTTTCTCAAATGTCACACAAGAGACGCCACATTGTTTCTGCCCTATATGTAACAAGGCAGCCCTTGTAACAACATTAGTTTAAGAAGTTAAAATAAAAAAATGTCAAAAAAGAAGACCAAAAACTAAGTAAAGTAAGCACTAATGGAATTATATACTATATAAGATATGAAACCAGAAGTTAATAAAAAGTCATCACAAATCCAGTAGAAACAGAGAAACACTTGAATGCAATCCTCATACATCAACAGCCTATGTACACCTCCATCAGCCTCAAAAGTACAAGCGTTAAAGTACTAATGAGGTTGGAAGTAGGTGTTTAGGTGTTCTCATAGCGGGATTCCAAACCTCGAGTTACTCAAATGTCACATAAGAAACGTAATAATGCTTCTGCTCATTATGTAAGAAGGCCACATGTGTAATCACATTAGTTTACGAAGTAAAAATAAATAAATGTCAAGAAAAAGATGACCAACAACCTCCATCAGCCTAAAACAAAAGGACTTATATACAGTAACAAAAATATTAACTAAAACAATATCAAAGTCAACACATACGGAGTAGAAACAGAGATACCCTAGATTGCAATCCGGCTACATCAACAACCTACATACACCTCCATCAGCCTCAAAAGTACAAGCCTTAAAGTTTTTGTAACTAAATTCCAGATTTCCGGTTTCTCAACACAAGAAACGTAAAACTGTTTCTGTTCAATACGTAAAAACGCAACACATGCTTATAAAATTAAACTAAAAAATGTCAAGAAAGTGACAACCAAAATCTAAGTAATGTATGCAGAAAACCATGTACAATAAAAAAATATTAAAGCAAAAAACAACAAAGAAATGTAACACTGTTTCTACTCTAAATGTAACAATGCAACACACGTAACCATTTTGTTTAAGAAGTTCAGTTCAAAAAAGTCAAGGAAGGACCATAAACTATGTGCATGAAAGCAGTAATATAAGTAAAAATAGTGAAAAATGGCAAAAGCAAAGTCAACATAAATGAGTAGAAACACATAGAAACATGTAAGATAAAAAGAAGACATGGTATTTTAGTGGACTTTGCAACCAAAATAGTCTGTTGATTTTATAGCCAACATTAAAAACCACCCCAATTCACCCAAAACCCTGCACACCCTATTACAAAAGATAGATTGCCCATGTGAATTTGTAAGAGAAAAAAACAATTATTTCAAGAAAGTCAAGATTTAACAATCAGGAAAGAAAAAACCTTTGATCAACCACATAAGCGTCTATATTGATCCCCACATCAACAACCTGCATACACCGATCGAGTAGAAATAGAAATACCCTAGATTGCAATCCCGCTACATCAATAACCTGCATACACCTCCATCAGCCTCAAAAGTACAAGCCTTAAAGTACCAATAAGGTCGAAGTATAGGTTTAGGAGTTCTTGTAACTGGATTCCAGATTTCCGGTTTCTCAAATGTCACACAAGAAATGTAATAAAGTTTCTGCTCAATATGTAAAAACGCAACACATGTAACCATGTTAGCTTATGAGATTAAACTCACAAATGTCAAGAAAGTAAAGACCAAAAATAAAGTAAAGTATGCAGAAAAATACGCATATATGTAAAAAACATTAAACAAAAAATAACAGGAACAAAGGCAATACAAATCGAGTAGAAAAAGAGATACCCTAGAATGCCATCCTGCAACATCACCGGCCTATGTACACCTCCATCTGCCTCAAAAGTACAAGCCTTAAAGTACTAACAGTTGGGAGTAGGTGTTTAGGTGTTCTCGTAACGGGATTCCAGACTTTGACTTACTCAAATGCCACATAAGAAATGTAACAATAACACATGTAACCACATTAGTTTAAGAAGTTCAAATTAAAAAATGTCAAGAAAAAGAAGACCAAAAACTAGGTGAAGTAAGCATAAAATAACATCAATATTCACTTAAAATATAACAAAATCAAAGTCAACACAGATCAAGTAGAATCAGAGATTACTAAGATTGAAATCTGGCTACACCAACAACCTACATACACCTCCCATCACCCTCAAAGGTACAAGCCATAATAAAGTTGAGTAGGTGTTCAGATGTTTTGTAACAGGATTCTAGATTTCGAGTTTCTCAAATGTCGCAAAAGAATTGTAACATTGTTTCTACCCGATATGTAACAATGCAACCACATTAGTTTAAGAAGTTCAATTAAAAAATGTCAAGAACTTGGAAGACCAAAAACTATATAAACTATGCATTAAAAAATCAAGTACATCAACAACTTACATATACCTCCATCAGCCTTAGAAATACAAGATTGAAAGTGTTAAAAAAGTTGAAGCACGTGGTTAGATGTTTCAAGATTTCCAAATTCTCAAATGTCACATAAAACATGTAACATCATTTCTACTCAATTAATAATAATGAAACACATGTATGCAACCATTTTAGTTTAAGAAAGTTCAACTCAAAATACTAGAACCAACGACTATGTGCATAAAAGACCTCCTCATATACAACTTACTAAATGAGTAAAGCATGCAAACATGTAAAATAAAGACAAAACAAGTTTCTAGTAGATTTTTGCAAGCATTTTACAAGTCCAAAATTTCTGAAGTCTGTTGATTTTGTGGCCAACATTGAAAACACCCCCAAATTCACCCAAAACCCAACAATAGATAGATTGCCCTTGTAAAGAAAACCAGATTGAATTATATGAAGAAAGCGAAGATTTAACAATCGGGATTCTGAAAGTCATTTTTGTGGAGAAAAACCTTTACCAAATAAGCGTCTAGCTGCCTATTACGACCCTCAAATTAACAAAACGCTTGCAGCAGAAAACCAAATAAATAAAACTGATGCAAAAGGAACAAAACCTGGATTCGTTTCCGTAACTTCTATGTACAAAACGCGATGACTCTTCGACTCCGTAATCGTCTATTGCAGCCGTTCTATGGCCCCGTTCATCTGTTTTTAAGTAGCAACGCCACTGCAAGCCGACATTGTTTGAAGTAACATAGAGGTTGCAACGAAATACAAACATCTACAAAATCAAAGTAAGAAAATAAGAAAATCAAAGTGAAGACATTAAATGAATAGAAAGAAACATGTAATAAGATGTTAAAAGCAGACATATAGGATTTGTAGTGGATTTTGCAAGTCCAAATATTCTTAAATCTGTTTGTTTAATGCTTAAAAACAAGTATGTCACTGAGTACTTCCTTTTGCATTTAAATTCAGGTATGATTTGGAATAAGATTATAGGATTACTTACTCACTTCTGATCCAAGCGGTATATTATCGCCTTGTCATCATCTTCATCATAAATTCATGATCCATTGACTTGTCATTAGTTATTCTTGATTCTTCGTTATTTTTAAGAGATTTCCGTGGATGATTTGATGTTCTTTCACATTCGTGCTGGAGGTTAACGAGCTTTAACCACGATTATTAAATTCTGCAACGTTGATGGCTTCTCCCCATTTATTCCTCACATCCATAGAAAATAAAGAACTCATATAAGTAAAAAAAATTAAATCAAAAAATAACACGAACAAAGTTAACACAGATCGAGTAGAAATGAAGATAACCTATATTGCAATCCGGCTACATCAACAGACTGCATACACCTCCATCAGCCTCAGAAGTCGAGCTTTAAAGTACCAATAAGGTCGAAATATGGGTTTAGGAGTTCTTGTAACTGGATTCCAGATTTCCGGTTTCTCAAATGTCACACAAGAGACGCCACATTGTTTCTGCCCTATATGTAACAAGGCAGCCCTTGTAACAACATTAGTTTAAGAAGTTAAAATAAAAAAATGTCAAAAAAGAAGACCAAAAACTAAGTAAAGTAAGCACTAATGGAATTATATACTATATAAGTTATGAAACCAGAAGTTAATAAAAAGTCATCACAAATCCAGTAGAAACAGAGAAACACTTGAATGCAATCCTCATACATCAACAGTTAACACAGATTATTAAATTCTACAACGTTGATGGCTTCTCCTCATTTATTCCTCACATCCATAGAAAATAAAGAACTCATATAAGTAAAAAATATTAAATCAAAAAATAACACGAACAAAGTTAACACAGATCGAGTAGAAATGAAGATAACCTATATTGCAATCCGGCTACATCAACAGACTGCATACACCTCCATCAGCCTCAGAAGTCGAGCTTTAAAGTACCAATAAGGTCGAAGTATGGGTTTAGGAGTTCTTGTAACTGGATTCCAGATTTCCGGTTTCTCAAATGTCACACAAGAGACGCCACATTGTTTCTGCCCTATATGTAACAAGGCAGCCCTTGTAACAACATTAGTTTAAGAAGTTAAAATAAAAAAATGTCAAAAAAGAAGACCAAAAACTAAGTAAAGTAAGCACTAATGGAATTATATACTATATAAGATTTGAAACCAGAAGTTAATAAAAAGTCATCACAAATCCAGTAGAAACAGAGAAACACTTGAATGCAATCCTCATACATCAACAGCCTATGTACACCTCCATCAGCCTCAAAAGTACAAGCGTTAAAGTACTAATGAGGTTGGAAGTAGGTGTTTAGGTGTTCTCATAGCGGGATTCCAAACCTCGAGTTACTCAAATGTCACATAAGAAATGTAATAATGTTTCTGCTCATTTTGTAAGAAGGCCACATGTGTAATCACATTAGTTTACGAAGTAAAAATAAAAAAATGTCAAGAAAAAGATGACCAACAACCTCCATCAGCTTAAAACAAAAGGACTTATATACAGTAAAAAAAATATTAACTAAAACAATATCAAAGTCAACACAAACGGAGTAGAAACAGAGATACCCTAGATTTCAATCCGGCTACATCAACAACCTACATACACCTCCATCAGCCTCAAAAGTACAAGCCTTAAAGTTTTTGTAACTAAATTCCAGATTTCCGGTTTCTCAACACAAGAAACGTAAAACTGTTTCTGTTCAATACGTTAAAACGCAACACATGCTTATAAAATTAAACTAAAAAATGTCAAGAAAGTGACAACCAAAATCTAAGTAATGTATGCAGAAAACCATGTACAATAAAAAAAATATTAAAGCAAAAAACAACAAAGAAATGTAACACTGTTTCTACTCTAAATGTAACAATGCAACACACGTAACCATTTTGTTTAAGAAGTTCAGTTCAAAAAAGTTAAGGAAGGACCATAAACTATGTGCATGAAAGCAGTAATATAAGTAAAAATAGTGAAAAATGGCAAAAGCAAAGTCAACATAAATGAGTAGAAACACATAGAAACATGTAAGATAAAAAGAAGACATGGTATTTTAGTGGACTTTGCAACCAAAATAGTCTGTTGATTTTATAGCCAACATTAAAAACCACCCCAATTCACCCAAAACCCTGCACACCCTATTACAAAAGATAGATTGCCCATGTGAATTTGTAAGAGAAAAAAACAATTATTTCAAGAAAGTCAAGATTTAACAATCAGGAAAGAAAAAACCTTTGATCAACCACATAAGCGTCTATATTGATCCCCACATCAACAACCTGCATACACCGATCGAGTAGAAATAGAAATACCCTAGATTGCAATCCCGCTACATCAATAACCTGCATACACCTCCATCAGCCTCAAAAGTACAAGCCTTAAAGTACCAATAAGGTCGAAGTATAGGTTTAGGAGTTCTTGTAACTGGATTCCAGATTTCCGGTTTCTCAAATGTCACACAAGAAATGTAATAAAGTTTCTGCTCAATATGTAAAAACGCAACACATGTAACCATGTTAGCTTATGAGATTAAACTCACAAATGTCAAGAAAGTAAAGACCAAAAATAAAGTAAAGTATGCAGAAAAATACGCATATATGTAAAAAACATTAAACAAAAAATAACAGGAACAAAGGCAATACAAATCGAGTAGAAAAAGAGATACCCTAGAATGCCATCCTGCAACATCACCGGCCTATGTACACCTCCATCTGCCTCAAAAGTACAAGCCTTAAAGTACTAACAGTTGGGAGTAGGTGTTTAGGTGTTCTCGTAACGGGATTCCAGACTTTGACTTACTCAAATGCCACATAAGAAATGTAACAATAACACATGTAACCACATTAGTTTAAGAAGTTCAAATTAAAAAATGTCAAGAAAAAGAAGACCAAAAACTAGGTGAAGTAAGCATAAAATAACATCAATATTCACTTAAAATATAACAAAATCAAAGTCAACACAGATCAAGTAGAATCAGAGATTACTAAGATTGAAATCTGGCTACACCAACAACCTACATACACCTCCCATCACCCTCAAAGGTACAAGCCATAATAAAGTTGAAGTAGGTGTTCAGATGTTTTGTAACAGGATTCTAGATTTCGAGTTTCTCAAATGTCGCAAAAGAATTGTAACATTGTTTCTACCCGATATGTAACAATGCAACCACATTAGTTTAAGAAGTTCAATTAAAAAATGTCAAGAACTTGGAAGACCAAAAACTATATAAACTATGCATTAAAAAATCAAGTACATCAACAACTTACATATACCTCCATCAGCCTTAGAAATACAAGATTGAAAGTGTTAAAAAAGTTGAAGCACGTGGTTAGATGTTTCAAGATTTCCAAATTCTCAAATGTCACATAAAACATGTAACATCATTTCTACTCAATTAATAATAATGAAACACATGTATGCAACCATTTTAGTTTAAGAAAGTTCAACTCAAAATACTAGAACCAACGACTATGTGCATAAAAGACCTCCTCATATACAACTTACTAAATGAGTAAAGCATGCAAACATGTAAAATAAAGACAAAACAAGTTTCTAGTAGATTTTTGCAAGCATTTTACAAGTCCAAAATTTCTGAAGTCTGTTGATTTTGTGGCCAACATTGAAAACACCCCCAAATTCACCCAAAACCCAACAATAGATAGATTGCCCTTGTAAAGAAAACCAGATTGAATTATATGAAGAAAGCGAAGATTTAACAATCAGGATTCTGAAAGTCATTTTTGTGGAGAAAAACCTTTACCAAATAAGCGTCTAGCTGCCTATTACGACCCTCAAATTAACAAAACGCTTGCAGCAGAAAACCAAATAAATAAAACTGATGCAAAAGGAACAAAACCTGGATTCGTTTCCGTAACTTCTATGTACAAAACGCGATGACTCTTCGACTCCGTAATCGTCTATTGCAGCCGTTCTATGGCCCCGTTCATCTGTTTTTAAGTAGCAACGCCACTGCAAGCCGACATTGTTTGAAGTAACATAGAGGTTGCAACGAAATACAAACATCTACAAAATCAAAGTAAGAAAATAAGAAAATCAAAGTGAAGACATTAAATGAATAGAAAGAAACATGTAATAAGATGTTAAAAGCAGACATATAGGATTTGTAGTGGATTTTGCAAGTCCAAATATTCTTAAATCTGTTTGTTGAATGCTTAAAAACAAGTATGTCACTGAGTACTTCCTTTTGCATTTAAATTCAGGTATGATTTGGAATAAGATTATAGGATTACTTACTCACTTCTGATCCAAGCGGTATATTATCGCCTTGTCATCATCTTCATCATGAATTCATGATCCATTGACTTGTCATTAGTTATTCTTGATTCTTCGTTATTTTTAAGAGATTTCCGTGGATGATTGATGTTCTTTCACATTCGTGCTGGAGGTTAACGAGCTTTAACCACGATTATTAAATTCTGCAACGTTGATGGCTTCTCCCCATTTATTCCTCACATCCATAGAAAATAAAGAACTCATATAAGTAAAAAATATTAAATCAAAAAATAACACGAACAAAGTTAACACAGATCGAGTAGAAATGAAGATAACCTATATTGCAATCCGGCTACATCAACAGACTGCATACACCTCCATCAGCCTCAGAAGTCGAGCTTTAAAGTACCAATAAGGTCGAAGTATGGGTTTAGGAGTTCTTGTAACTGGATTCCAGATTTCCGGTTTCTCAAATGTCACACAAGAGACGCCACATTGTTTCTGCCCTATATGTAACAAGGCAGCCCTTGTAACAACATTAGTTTAAGAAGTTAAAATAAAAAAATGTCAAAAAAGAAGACCAAAAACTAAGTAAAGTAAGCACTAATGGAATTATATACTATATAAGATTTGAAACCAGAAGTTAATAAAAAGTCATCACAAATCCAGTAGAAACAGAGAAACACTTGAATGCAATCCTCATACATCAACAGCCTATGTACACCTCCATCAGCCTCAAAAGTACAAGCGTTAAAGTACTAATGAGGTTGGAAGTAGGTGTTTAGGTGTTCTCATAGCGGGATTCCAAACCTCGAGTTACTCAAATGTCACATAAGAAATGTAATAATGTTTCTGCTCATTATGTAAGAAGGCCACATGTGTAATCACATTAGTTTACGAAGTAAAAATAAATAAATGTCAAGAAAAAGATGACCAACAACCTCCATCAGCCTAAAACAAAAGGACTTATATACAGTAACAAAAATATTAACTAAAACAATATCAAAGTCAACACATACGGAGTAGAAACAGAGATACCCTAGATTGCAATCCGGCTACATCAACAACCTACATACACCTCCATCAGCCTCAAAAGTACAAGCCTTAAAGTTTTTGTAACTAAATTCCAGATTTCCGGTTTCTCAACACAAGAAACGTAAAACTGTTTCTGTTCAATACGTAAAAACGCAACACATGCTTATAAAATTAAACTAAAAAATGTCAAGAAAGTGACAACCAAAATCTAAGTAATGTATGCAGAAAACCATGTACAATAAAAAAATATTAAAGCAAAAAACAACAAAGAAATGTAACACTGTTTCTACTCTAAATGTAACAATGCAACACACGTAACCATTTTGTTTAAGAAGTTCAGTTCAAAAAAGTCAAGGAAGGACCATAAACTATGTGCATGAAAGCAGTAATATAAGTAAAAATAGTGAAAAATGGCAAAAGCAAAGTCAACATAAATGAGTAGAAACACATAGAAACATGTAGGATAAAAAGAAGACATGGTATTTTAGTGGACTTTGCAACCAAAATAGTCTGTTGATTTTATAGCCAACATTAAAAACCACCCCAATTCACCCAAAACCCTGCACACCCTATTACAAAAGATAGATTGCCCATGTGAATTTGTAAAAGAAATAAACAATTATTTCAAGAAAGTCAAGATTTAACAATCAGGAAAGAAAAAACCTTTGATCAACCACATAAGCATCTATATTGATCCCCACATCAACAACATGCATTCACCGATCGAGTAGAAATAGAAATACCCTAGATTGCAATCCGGCTACATCAATAACCTGCATACACCTCCATCAGCCTGAAAAGTACAAGCCTTAAAGTACCAATAAGGTCGAAGTATAGGTTTAGGAGTTCTTGTAACTGGATTCCAGATTTCCGGTTTCTCAAATGTCACACAAGAAATGTAATAAAGTTTCTGCTCAATATGTAAAAACGCAACACATGTAACCATGTTAGCTTATGAGATTAAACTCACAAATGTCAAGAAAGTAAAGACCAAAAATAAAGTAAAGTATGCAGAAAAATACGCATATATGTAAAAAATATTAAACAAAAAATAACAGGAACAAAGGCAATACAAATCGAGTAGAAAAAGAGATACCCTAGAATGCCATCCTGCAACATCACCGGCCTATGTACACCTCCATCTGCCTCAAAAGTACAAGCCTTAAAGTACTAATAGTTGGGAGTAGGTGTTTAGGTGTTCTCGTAACGGGATTCCAGACTTTGACTTACTCAAATGCCACATAAGAAATGTAACAATAACACATGTAACCACATTAGTTTAAGAAGTTCAAATTAAAAAATGTCAAGAAAAAGAAGACCAAAAACTAGGTGAAGTAAGCATAAAATAACATCAATATTCACTTAAAATATAACAAAATCAAAGTCAACACAGATCAAGTAGAATCAGAGATTACTAGATTGAAATCTGGCTACACCAACAACCTACATACACCTCCCATCAACCTCAAAGGTACAAGCCATAATAAAGTTGAAGTAGGTGTTCAGATGTTTTGTAACAGGATTCTAGATTTCGAGTTTCTCAAATGTCGCAAAAGAATTGTAACATTGTTTCTACCCGATATGTAACAATGCAACCACATTAGTTTAAGAAGTTCAATTAAAAAATGTCAAGAACTTGGAAGACCAAAAACTATATAAACTATGCATTAAAAAATCAAGTACATCAACAACTTACATATACCTCCATCAGCCTTAGAAATACAAGATTGAAAGTGTTAAAAAAGTTGAAGCACGTGGTTAGATGTTTCAAGATTTCCAAATTCTCAAATGTCACATAAAACATGTAACATCATTTCTACTCAATTAATAATAATGAAACACACGTATGCAACCATTTTAGTTTAAGAAAGTTCAACTCAAAATACTAGAACCAACGACTATGTGCATAAAAGACCTCCTCATATACAACTTACTAAATGATTAAAGCATGCAAACATGTAAAATAAACACAAAACAAGTTTCTAGTAGATTTTTGCAAGCATTTTACAAGTCCAAAATTTCTGAAGTCTGTTGATTTTGTGGCCAACATTGAAAACACCCCCAAATTCACCCAAAACCCAACAATAGATAGATTGCCCTTGTAAAGAAAACCAGATTGAATTATTTGAAGAAAACCAGGATTCTGAAAGTCAATTTTGTGGAGAAAAACCTTTACCAAATAAGCGTCTAGCTGCCTATTACGACCCTCAAATTAACAAAACGCTTGCAGCAGAAAACCAAATAAATAAAACTGATGCAAAAGGAACAAAACCTGGATTCGTTTCCGTAACTTCTATGTACAAAACGCGATGACTCTTCAACTCCGTAATCGTCTATTGCAGCCGTTCTATGTCCCCGTTCATCTGTTTTTAAGTAGCAACGCCACTGCAAGCCGACATTGTTTGAAGTAACATAGAGATTGCAACGAAATACAAACGTCTACAAAATCAAAGTAAGAAAATAAGAAAATCAAAGTGAAGACATTAAATGAATAGAAAGAAACGTGTAATAAGATGTTAAAAGCAGACATATAGGATTTGTAGTGGATTTTGCAAGTCCAAATATTCTTAAATCTGTTTGTTGAATGCTTAAAAACAAGTATGTCACTGAGTACTTCCTTATGCATTTAAATTCAGGTATGATTTGGAATAAGATTATAGGATTACTTACTCACTTCTGATCCAAGCGGTATATTATCGCCTTGTCATCATCTTCATCATGAATTCATGATCCATTGACTTGTCATAAGTTATTCTTGATTCTTCGTTATTTTTAAGAGATTTCCGTGGATGATTTGATGTTCTTTCACATTCGTGCTGGAGGTTAACGAGCTTTAACCACGATTCTTAAATTCTGCAACGTTGATGGCTTCTCCCCATTTATTCCTCACATCCTAGAAAATAAAGAACTCATATAAGTAAAAAATATTAAATCAAAAAATAACACGAACAAAGTTAACACACATCGAGTAGAAATGAAGATAACCTAGATTGCAATCCGGCTACATCAACAGACTGCATACACCTCCATCAGCCTCAGAAGTCGAGCTTTAAAGTACCAATAAGGTCGAAGTATGGGTTTAGGAGTTCTTGTAACTGGATTCCAGATTTCCGGTTTCTCAAATGTCACACAAGAGACGCCACATTGTTTCTGCCCTATATGTAACAAGGCAGCCCTTGTAACAACATTAGTTTAAGAAGTTAAAATAAAAAAATGTCAAAAAAGAAGACCAAAAACTAAGTAAAGTAAGCACTAATGGAATTATATAATATATAAGATATGAAACCAGAAGTTAATAAAAAGTCATCACAAATCCAGTAGAAACAGAGAAACACTTGAATGCAATCCTCATACATCAACAGCCTATGTACACCTCCATCAGCCTCAAAAGTACAAGCGTTAAAGTACTAATGAGGTTGGAAGTAGGTGTTTAGGTGTTCTCATAGCGGGATTCCAAACCTCGAGTTACTCAAATGTCACATAAGAAATGTAATAATGTTTCTGCTCATTATGTAAGAAGGCCACATGTGTAATCACATTAGTTTACGAAGTAAAAATAAATAAATGTCAAGAAAAAGATGACCAACAACCTCCATCAGCCTAAAACAAAAGGACTTATATACAGTAACAAAAATATTAACTAAAACAATATCAAAGTCAACACATACGGAGTAGAAACAGAGATACCCTAGATTGCAATCCGGCTACATCAACAACCTACATACACCTCCATCAGCCTCAAAAGTACAAGCCTTAAAGTTTTTGTAACTAAATTCCAGATTTCCGGTTTCTCAACACAAGAAACGTAAAACTGTTTCTGTTCAATACGTAAAAACGCAACACATGCTTATAAAATTAAACTAAAAAATGTCAAGAAAGTGACAACCAAAATCTAAGTAATGTATGCAGAAAACCATGTACAATAAAAAAATATTAAAGCAAAAAACAACAAAGAAATGTAACACTGTTTCTACTCTAAATGTAACAATGCAACACACGTAACCATTTTGTTTAAGAAGTTCAGTTCAAAAAAGTCAAGGAAGGACCATAAACTATGTGCATGAAAGCAGTAATATAAGTAAAAATAGTGAAAAATGGCAAAAGCAAAGTCAACATAAATGAGTAGAAACACATAAGAAACATGTAAGATAAAAAGAAGACATGGTATTTTAGTGGACTTTGCAACCAAAATAGTCTGTTGATTTTATAGCCAACATTAAAAACCACCCCAATTCACCCAAAACCCTGCACACCCTATTACAAAAGATAGATTGCCCATGTGAATTTGTAAAAGAAAAAAAACAATTATTTCAAGAAAGTCAAGATTTAACAATCAGGAAAGAAAAAACCTTTGATCAACCACATAAGCGTCTATATTGATACCCACATCAACGACCTGCATACACCGATCGAGTAGAAATAGAAATACCCTAGATTGCAATCCGGCTACATCAATTACCTGCATACACCTCCATCAGCCTCAAAAGTACAAGCCTTAAAGTACCAATAAGGTCGAAGTATAGGTTCAGGAGTTCTTGTAACTGGATTCCAGATTTCCGGTTTCTCAAATGTCACACAAGAAATGTAATAAAGTTTCTGCTCAATATGGAAAAACGCAACACATGTAACCATGTTAGCTTATGAAATTAAACTCACAAATGTCAAGAAAGTAAAGACCAAAAATAAAGTAAAGTATGCAGAAAAATACGCATATATGTAAAAAATATTAAACAAAAAATAACAGGAACAAAGGCAATACAAATCGAGTAGAAAAAGAGATACCCTAGAATGCCATCCTGCAACATCACCGGCCTATGTACACCTCCATCAGCCTCAGAAGTCGAGCTTTAAAGTACCAATAAGGTCGAAGTATGGGTTTAGGAGTTCTTGTAACTGGATTCCAGATTTCCGGTTTCTCAAATGTCACACAAGAGACGCCACATTGTTTCTGCCCTATATGTAACAAGGCAGCCCTTGTAACAACATTAGTTTAAGAAGTTAAAATAAAAAAATGTCAAAAAAGAAGACCAAAAACTAAGTAAAGTAAGCACTAATGGAATTATATACTATATAAGATTTGAAACCAGAAGTTAATAAAAAGTCATCACAAATCCAGTAGAAACAGAGAAACACTTGAATGCAATCCTCATACATCAACAGCCTATGTACACCTCCATCAGCCTCAAAAGTACAAGCGTTAAAGTACTAATGAGGTTGGAAGTAGGTGTTTAGGTGTTCTCATAGCGGGATTCCAAACCTCGAGTTACTCAAATGTCACATAAGAAATGTAATAATGTTTCTGCTCATTATGTAAGAAGGCCACATGTGTAATCACATTAGTTTACGAAGTAAAAATAAATAAATGTCAAGAAAAAGATGACCAACAACCTCCATCAGCCTAAAACAAAAGGACTTATATACAGTAACAAAAATATTAACTAAAACAATATCAAAGTCAACACATACGGAGTAGAAACAGAGATACCCTAGATTGCAATCCGGCTACATCAACAACCTACATACACCTCCATCAGCCTCAAAAGTACAAGCCTTAAAGTTTTTGTAACTAAATTCCAGATTTCCGGTTTCTCAACACAAGAAACGTAAAACTGTTTCTGTTCAATACGTAAAAACGCAACACATGCTTATAAAATTAAACTAAAAAATGTCAAGAAAGTGACAACCAAAATCTAAGTAATGTATGCAGAAAACCATGTACAATAAAAAAATATTAAAGCAAAAAACAACAAAGAAATGTAACACTGTTTCTACTCTAAATGTAACAATGCAACACACGTAACCATTTTGTTTAAGAAGTTCAGTTCAAAAAAGTCAAGGAAGGACCATAAACTATGTGCATGAAAGCAGTAATATAAGTAAAAATAGTGAAAAATGGCAAAAGCAAAGTCAACATAAATGAGTAGAAACACATAGAAACATGTAGGATAAAAAGAAGACATGGTATTTTAGTGGACTTTGCAACCAAAATAGTCTGTTGATTTTATAGCCAACATTAAAAACCACCCCAATTCACCCAAAACCCTGCACACCCTATTACAAAAGATAGATTGCCCATGTGAATTTGTAAAAGAAATAAACAATTATTTCAAGAAAGTCAAGATTTAACAATCAGGAAAGAAAAAACCTTTGATCAACCACATAAGCATCTATATTGATCCCCACATCAACAACATGCATTCACCGATCGAGTAGAAATAGAAATACCCTAGATTGCAATCCGGCTACATCAATAACCTGCATACACCTCCATCAGCCTGAAAAGTACAAGCCTTAAAGTACCAATAAGGTCGAAGTATAGGTTTAGGAGTTCTTGTAACTGGATTCCAGATTTCCGGTTTCTCAAATGTCACACAAGAAATGTAATAAAGTTTCTGCTCAATATGTAAAAACGCAACACATGTAACCATGTTAGCTTATGAGATTAAACTCACAAATGTCAAGAAAGTAAAGACCAAAAATAAAGTAAAGTATGCAGAAAAATACGCATATATGTAAAAAATATTAAACAAAAAATAACAGGAACAAAGGCAATACAAATCGAGTAGAAAAAGAGATACCCTAGAATGCCATCCTGCAACATCACCGGCCTATGTACACCTCCATCTGCCTCAAAAGTACAAGCCTTAAAGTACTAATAGTTGGGAGTAGGTGTTTAGGTGTTCTCGTAACGGGATTCCAGACTTTGACTTACTCAAATGCCACATAAGAAATGTAACAATAACACATGTAACCACATTAGTTTAAGAAGTTCAAATTAAAAAATGTCAAGAAAAAGAAGACCAAAAACTAGGTGAAGTAAGCATAAAATAACATCAATATTCACTTAAAATATAACAAAATCAAAGTCAACACAGATCAAGTAGAATCAGAGATTACTAGATTGAAATCTGGCTACACCAACAACCTACATACACCTCCCATCAACCTCAAAGGTACAAGCCATAATAAAGTTGAAGTAGGTGTTCAGATGTTTTGTAACAGGATTCTAGATTTCGAGTTTCTCAAATGTCGCAAAAGAATTGTAACATTGTTTCTACCCGATATGTAACAATGCAACCACATTAGTTTAAGAAGTTCAATTAAAAAATGTCAAGAACTTGGAAGACCAAAAACTATATAAACTATGCATTAAAAAATCAAGTACATCAACAACTTACATATACCTCCATCAGCCTTAGAAATACAAGATTGAAAGTGTTAAAAAAGTTGAAGCACGTGGTTAGATGTTTCAAGATTTCCAAATTCTCAAATGTCACATAAAACATGTAACATCATTTCTACTCAATTAATAATAATGAAACACACGTATGCAACCATTTTAGTTTAAGAAAGTTCAACTCAAAATACTAGAACCAACGACTATGTGCATAAAAGACCTCCTCATATACAACTTACTAAATGATTAAAGCATGCAAACATGTAAAATAAACACAAAACAAGTTTCTAGTAGATTTTTGCAAGCATTTTACAAGTCCAAAATTTCTGAAGTCTGTTGATTTTGTGGCCAACATTGAAAACACCCCCAAATTCACCCAAAACCCAACAATAGATAGATTGCCCTTGTAAAGAAAACCAGATTGAATTATTTGAAGAAAACCAGGATTCTGAAAGTCAATTTTGTGGAGAAAAACCTTTACCAAATAAGCGTCTAGCTGCCTATTACGACCCTCAAATTAACAAAACGCTTGCAGCAGAAAACCAAATAAATAAAACTGATGCAAAAGGAACAAAACCTGGATTCGTTTCCGTAACTTCTATGTACAAAACGCGATGACTCTTCAACTCCGTAATCGTCTATTGCAGCCGTTCTATGTCCCCGTTCATCTGTTTTTAAGTAGCAACGCCACTGCAAGCCGACATTGTTTGAAGTAACATAGAGATTGCAACGAAATACAAACGTCTACAAAATCAAAGTAAGAAAATAAGAAAATCAAAGTGAAGACATTAAATGAATAGAAAGAAACGTGTAATAAGATGTTAAAAGCAGACATATAGGATTTGTAGTGGATTTTGCAAGTCCAAATATTCTTAAATCTGTTTGTTGAATGCTTAAAAACAAGTATGTCACTGAGTACTTCCTTATGCATTTAAATTCAGGTATGATTTGGAATAAGATTATAGGATTACTTACTCACTTCTGATCCAAGCGGTATATTATCGCCTTGTCATCATCTTCATCATGAATTCATGATCCATTGACTTGTCATAAGTTATTCTTGATTCTTCGTTATTTTTAAGAGATTTCCGTGGATGATTTGATGTTCTTTCACATTCGTGCTGGAGGTTAACGAGCTTTAACCACGATTCTTAAATTCTGCAACGTTGATGGCTTCTCCCCATTTATTCCTCACATCCTAGAAAATAAAGAACTCATATAAGTAAAAAATATTAAATCAAAAAATAACACGAACAAAGTTAACACACATCGAGTAGAAATGAAGATAACCTAGATTGCAATCCGGCTACATCAACAGACTGCATACACCTCCATCAGCCTCAGAAGTCGAGCTTTAAAGTACCAATAAGGTCGAAGTATGGGTTTAGGAGTTCTTGTAACTGGATTCCAGATTTCCGGTTTCTCAAATGTCACACAAGAGACGCCACATTGTTTCTGCCCTATATGTAACAAGGCAGCCCTTGTAACAACATTAGTTTAAGAAGTTAAAATAAAAAAATGTCAAAAAAGAAGACCAAAAACTAAGTAAAGTAAGCACTAATGGAATTATATAATATATAAGATATGAAACCAGAAGTTAATAAAAAGTCATCACAAATCCAGTAGAAACAGAGAAACACTTGAATGCAATCCTCATACATCAACAGCCTATGTACACCTCCATCAGCCTCAAAAGTACAAGCGTTAAAGTACTAATGAGGTTGGAAGTAGGTGTTTAGGTGTTCTCATAGCGGGATTCCAAACCTCGAGTTACTCAAATGTCACATAAGAAATGTAATAATGTTTCTGCTCATTATGTAAGAAGGCCACATGTGTAATCACATTAGTTTACGAAGTAAAAATAAATAAATGTCAAGAAAAAGATGACCAACAACCTCCATCAGCCTAAAACAAAAGGACTTATATACAGTAACAAAAATATTAACTAAAACAATATCAAAGTCAACACATACGGAGTAGAAACAGAGATACCCTAGATTGCAATCCGGCTACATCAACAACCTACATACACCTCCATCAGCCTCAAAAGTACAAGCCTTAAAGTTTTTGTAACTAAATTCCAGATTTCCGGTTTCTCAACACAAGAAACGTAAAACTGTTTCTGTTCAATACGTAAAAACGCAACACATGCTTATAAAATTAAACTAAAAAATGTCAAGAAAGTGACAACCAAAATCTAAGTAATGTATGCAGAAAACCATGTACAATAAAAAAATATTAAAGCAAAAAACAACAAAGAAATGTAACACTGTTTCTACTCTAAATGTAACAATGCAACACACGTAACCATTTTGTTTAAGAAGTTCAGTTCAAAAAAGTCAAGGAAGGACCATAAACTATGTGCATGAAAGCAGTAATATAAGTAAAAATAGTGAAAAATGGCAAAAGCAAAGTCAACATAAATGAGTAGAAACACATAAGAAACATGTAAGATAAAAAGAAGACATGGTATTTTAGTGGACTTTGCAACCAAAATAGTCTGTTGATTTTATAGCCAACATTAAAAACCACCCCAATTCACCCAAAACCCTGCACACCCTATTACAAAAGATAGATTGCCCATGTGAATTTGTAAAAGAAAAAAAACAATTATTTCAAGAAAGTCAAGATTTAACAATCAGGAAAGAAAAAACCTTTGATCAACCACATAAGCGTCTATATTGATACCCACATCAACGACCTGCATACACCGATCGAGTAGAAATAGAAATACCCTAGATTGCAATCCGGCTACATCAATTACCTGCATACACCTCCATCAGCCTCAAAAGTACAAGCCTTAAAGTACCAATAAGGTCGAAGTATAGGTTCAGGAGTTCTTGTAACTGGATTCCAGATTTCCGGTTTCTCAAATGTCACACAAGAAATGTAATAAAGTTTCTGCTCAATATGGAAAAACGCAACACATGTAACCATGTTAGCTTATGAAATTAAACTCACAAATGTCAAGAAAGTAAAGACCAAAAATAAAGTAAAGTATGCAGAAAAATACGCATATATGTAAAAAATATTAAACAAAAAATAACAGGAACAAAGGCAATACAAATCGAGTAGAAAAAGAGATACCCTAGAATGCCATCCTGCAACATCACCGGCCTATGTACACCTCCATCAGCCTCAGAAGTCGAGCTTTAAAGTACCAATAAGGTCGAAGTATGGGTTTAGGAGTTCTTGTAACTGGATTCCAGATTTCCGGTTTCTCAAATGTCACACAAGAGACGCCACATTGTTTCTGCCCTATATGTAACAAGGCAGCCCTTGTAACAACATTAGTTTAAGAAGTTAAAATAAAAAAATGTCAAAAAAGAAGACCAAAAACTAAGTAAAGTAAGCACTAATGGAATTATATACTATATAAGATATGAAACCAGAAGTTAATAAAAAGTCATCACAAATCCAGTAGAAACAGAGAAACACTTGAATGCAATCCTCATACATCAACAGCCTATGTACACCTCCATCAGCCTCAAAAGTACAAGCGTTAAAGTACTAATGAGGTTGGAAGTAGGTGTTTAGGTGTTCTCATAGCGGGATTCCAAACCTCGAGTTACTCAAATGTCACATAAGAAACGTAATAATGCTTCTGCTCATTATGTAAGAAGGCCACATGTGTAATCACATTAGTTTACGAAGTAAAAATAAATAAATGTCAAGAAAAAGATGACCAACAACCTCCATCAGCCTAAAACAAAAGGACTTATATACAGTAACAAAAATATTAACTAAAACAATATCAAAGTCAACACATACGGAGTAGAAACAGAGATACCCTAGATTGCAATCCGGCTACATCAACAACCTACATACACCTCCATCAGCCTCAAAAGTACAAGCCTTAAAGTTTTTGTAACTAAATTCCAGATTTCCGGTTTCTCAACACAAGAAACGTAAAACTGTTTCTGTTCAATACGTAAAAACGCAACACATGCTTATAAAATTAAACTAAAAAATGTCAAGAAAGTGACAACCAAAATCTAAGTAATGTATGCAGAAAACCATGTACAATAAAAAAATATTAAAGCAAAAAACAACAAAGAAATGTAACACTGTTTCTACTCTAAATGTAACAATGCAACACACGTAACCATTTTGTTTAAGAAGTTCAGTTCAAAAAAGTCAAGGAAGGACCATAAACTATGTGCATGAAAGCAGTAATATAAGTAAAAATAGTGAAAAATGGCAAAAGCAAAGTCAACATAAATGAGTAGAAACACATAGAAACATGTAGGATAAAAAGAAGACATGGTATTTTAGTGGACTTTGCAACCAAAATAGTCTGTTGATTTTATAGCCAACATTAAAAACCACCCCAATTCACCCAAAACCCTGCACACCCTATTACAAAAGATAGATTGCCCATGTGAATTTGTAAAAGAAATAAACAATTATTTCAAGAAAGTCAAGATTTAACAATCAGGAAAGAAAAAACCTTTGATCAACCACATAAGCATCTATATTGATCCCCACATCAACAACATGCATTCACCGATCGAGTAGAAATAGAAATACCCTAGATTGCAATCCGGCTACATCAATAACCTGCATACACCTCCATCAGCCTGAAAAGTACAAGCCTTAAAGTACCAATAAGGTCGAAGTATAGGTTTAGGAGTTCTTGTAACTGGATTCCAGATTTCCGGTTTCTCAAATGTCACACAAGAAATGTAATAAAGTTTCTGCTCAATATGGAAAAACGCAACACATGTAACCATGTTAGCTTATGAAATTAAACTCACAAATGTCAAGAAAGTAAAGACCAAAAATAAAGTAAAGTATGCAGAAAAATACGCATATATGTAAAAAATATTAAACAAAAAATAACAGGAACAAAGGCAATACAAATCGAGTAGAAAAAGAGATACCCTAGAATGCCATCCTGCAACATCACCGGCCTATGTACACCTCCATCTGCCTCAAAAGTACAAGCCTTAAAGTACTAATAGTTGGGAGTAGGTGTTTAGGTGTTCTCGTAACGGGATTCCAGACTTTGACTTACTCAAATGCCACATAAGAAATGTAACAATAACACATGTAACCACATTAGTTTAAGAAGTTCAAATTAAAAAATGTCAAGAAAAAGAAGACCAAAAACTAGGTGAAGTAAGCATAAAATAACATCAATATTCACTTAAAATATAACAAAATCAAAGTCAACACAGATCAAGTAGAATCAGAGATTACTAGATTGAAATCTGGCTACACCAACAACCTACATACACCTCCCATCAACCTCAAAGGTACAAGCCATAATAAAGTTGAAGTAGGTGTTCAGATGTTTTGTAACAGGATTCTAGATTTCGAGTTTCTCAAATGTCGCAAAAGAATTGTAACATTGTTTCTACCCGATATGTAACAATGCAACCACATTAGTTTAAGAAGTTCAATTAAAAAATGTCAAGAACTTGGAAGACCAAAAACTATATAAACTATGCATTAAAAAATCAAGTACATCAACAACTTACATATACCTCCATCAGCCTTAGAAATACAAGATTGAAAGTGTTAAAAAAGTTGAAGCACGTGGTTAGATGTTTCAAGATTTCCAAATTCTCAAATGTCACATAAAACATGTAACATCATTTCTACTCAATTAATAATAATGAAACACACGTATGCAACCATTTTAGTTTAAGAAAGTTCAACTCAAAATACTAGAACCAACGACTATGTGCATAAAAGACCTCCTCATATACAACTTACTAAATGAGTAAAGCATGCAAACATGTAAAATAAACACAAAACAAGTTTCTAGTAGATTTTTGCAAGCATTTTACAAGTCCAAAATTTCTGAAGTCTGTTGATTTTGTGGCCAACATTGAAAACACCCCCAAATTCACCCAAAACCCAACAATAGATAGATTGCCCTTGTAAAGAAAACCAGATTGAATTATTTGAAGAAAACCAGGATTCTGAAAGTCAATTTTGTGGAGAAAAACCTTTACCAAATAAGCGTCTAGCTGCCTATTACGACCCTCAAATTAACAAAACGCTTGCAGCAGAAAACCAAATAAATAAAACTGATGCAAAAGGAACAAAACCTGGATTCGTTTCCGTAACTTCTATGTACAAAACGCGATGACTCTTCAACTCCGTAATCGTCTATTGCAGCCGTTCTATGTCCCCGTTCATCTGTTTTCAAGTAGCAACGCCACTGCAAGCCGACATTGTTTGAAGTAACATAGAGATTGCAACGAAATACAAACGTCTACAAAATCAAAGTAAGAAAATAAGAAAATCAAAGTGAAGACATTAAATGAATAGAAAGAAACGTGTAATAAGATGTTAAAAGCAGACATATAGGATTTGTAGTGGATTTTGCAAGTCCAAATATTCTTAAATCTGTTTGTTGAATGCTTAAAAACAAGTATGTCACTGAGTACTTCCTTATGCATTTAAATTCAGGTATGATTTGGAATAATATTATAGGATTACTTACTCACTTCTGATCCAAGCGGTATATTATCGCCTTGTCATCATCTTCATCATGAATTCATGATCCATTGACTTGTCATAAGTTATTCTTGATTCTTCGTTATTTTTAAGAGATTTCCGTGGATGATTTGATGTTCTTTCACATTCGTGCTGGAGGTTAACGAGCTTTAACCACGATTCTTAAATTCTGCAACGTTGATGGCTTCTCCCCATTTATTCCTCACATCCTAGAAAATAAAGAACTCATATATGTAAAAAATATTAAACAAAAAATAACAGGAACAAAGGCAATACAAATCGAGTAGAAAAAGAGATACCCTAGAATGCCATCCGGCTACATCAACAGACTGCATACACCTCCATCAGCCTCAGAAGTCGAGCTTTAAAGTACCAATAAGGTCGAAGTATGGGTTTAGGAGTTCTTGTAACTGGATTCCAGATTTCCGGTTTCTCAAATGTCACACAAGAGACGCCACATTGTTTCTGCCCTATATGTAACAAGGCAGCCCTTGTAACAACATTAGTTTAAGAAGTTAAAATAAAAAAATGTCAAAAAAGAAGACCAAAAACTAAGTAAAGTAAGCACTAATGGAATTATATACTATATAAGATATGAAACCAGAAGTTAATAAAAAGTCATCAAGAAAAAAAGGTGTCAGGCATTGAACCAAACAGCAAGTATTTGGATCTCTAATATAATCTTTCGGGTTAAGTTTGGAAGTAGATGTTTAGATGTTCACATAACGAGATAAAATCATCAGAAATCGAGTACAAACAGAAATTAAACTCACAAATGTCAAGAAAGTAAAGACCAAAAATAAAGTAAAGTATGCAGAAAAATACGCATATATGTAAAAAATATTAAACAAAAAATAACAGGAACAAAGGCAATACAAATCGAGTAGAAAAAGAGATACCCTAGAATGCCATCCTGCAACATCACCGGCCTATGTACACCTCCATCTGCCTCAAAAGTACAAGCCTTAAAGTACTAATAGTTGGGAGTAGGTGTTTAGGTGTTCTCGTAACGGGATTCCAGACTTTGACTTACTCAAATGCCACATAAGAAATGTAACAATAACACATGTAACCACATTAGTTTAAGAAGTTCAAATTAAAAAATGTCAAGAAAAAGAAGACCAAAAACTAGGTGAAGTAAGCATAAAATAACATCAATATTCACTTAAAATATAACAAAATCAAAGTCAACACAGATCAAGTAGAATCAGAGATTACTAGATTGAAATCTGGCTACACCAACAACCTACATACACCTCCCATCAACCTCAAAGGTACAAGCCATAATAAAGTTGAAGTAGGTGTTCAGATGTTTTGTAACAGGATTCTAGATTTCGAGTTTCTCAAATGTCGCAAAAGAATTGTAACATTGTTTCTACCCGATATGTAACAATGCAACCACATTAGTTTAAGAAGTTCAATTAAAAAATGTCAAGAACTTGGAAGACCAAAAACTATATAAACTATGCATTAAAAAATCAAGTACATCAACAACTTACATATACCTCCATCAGCCTTAGAAATACAAGATTGAAAGTGTTAAAAAAGTTGAAGCACGTGGTTAGATGTTTCAAGATTTCCAAATTCTCAAATGTCACATAAAACATGTAACATCATTTCTACTCAATTAATAATAATGAAACACACGTATGCAACCATTTTAGTTTAAGAAAGTTCAACTCAAAATACTAGAACCAACGACTATGTGCATAAAAGACCTCCTCATATACAACTTACTAAATGAGTAAAGCATGCAAACATGTAAAATAAACACAAAACAAGTTTCTAGTAGATTTTTGCAAGCATTTTACAAGTCCAAAATTTCTGAAGTCTGTTGATTTTGTGGCCAACATTGAAAACACCCCCAAATTCACCCAAAACCCAACAATAGATAGATTGCCCTTGTAAAGAAAACCAGATTGAATTATTTGAAGAAAACCAGGATTCTGAAAGTCAATTTTGTGGAGAAAAACCTTTACCAAATAAGCGTCTAGCTGCCTATTACGACCCTCAAATTAACAAAACGCTTGCAGCAGAAAACCAAATAAATAAAACTGATGCAAAAGGAACAAAACCTGGATTCGTTTCCGTAACTTCTATGTACAAAACGCGATGACTCTTCAACTCCGTAATCGTCTATTGCAGCCGTTCTATGTCCCCGTTCATCTGTTTTCAAGTAGCAACGCCACTGCAAGCCGACATTGTTTGAAGTAACATAGAGATTGCAACGAAATACAAACGTCTACAAAATCAAAGTAAGAAAATAAGAAAATCAAAGTGAAGACATTAAATGAATAGAAAGAAACGTGTAATAAGATGTTAAAAGCAGACATATAGGATTTGTAGTGGATTTTGCAAGTCCAAATATTCTTAAATCTGTTTGTTGAATGCTTAAAAACAAGTATGTCACTGAGTACTTCCTTATGCATTTAAATTCAGGTATGATTTGGAATAATATTATAGGATTACTTACTCACTTCTGATCCAAGCGGTATATTATCGCCTTGTCATCATCTTCATCATGAATTCATGATCCATTGACTTGTCATAAGTTATTCTTGATTCTTCGTTATTTTTAAGAGATTTCCGTGGATGATTTGATGTTCTTTCACATTCGTGCTGGAGGTTAACGAGCTTTAACCACGATTCTTAAATTCTGCAACGTTGATGGCTTCTCCCCATTTATTCCTCACATCCTAGAAAATAAAGAACTCATATATGTAAAAAATATTAAACAAAAAATAACAGGAACAAAGGCAATACAAATCGAGTAGAAAAAGAGATACCCTAGAATGCCATCCGGCTACATCAACAGACTGCATACACCTCCATCAGCCTCAGAAGTCGAGCTTTAAAGTACCAATAAGGTCGAAGTATGGGTTTAGGAGTTCTTGTAACTGGATTCCAGATTTCCGGTTTCTCAAATGTCACACAAGAGACGCCACATTGTTTCTGCCCTATATGTAACAAGGCAGCCCTTGTAACAACATTAGTTTAAGAAGTTAAAATAAAAAAATGTCAAAAAAGAAGACCAAAAACTAAGTAAAGTAAGCACTAATGGAATTATATACTATATAAGATATGAAACCAGAAGTTAATAAAAAGTCATCAAGAAAAAAAGGTGTCAGGCATTGAACCAAACAGCAAGTATTTGGATCTCTAATATAATCTTTCGGGTTAAGTTTGGAAGTAGATGTTTAGATGTTCACATAACGAGATAAAATCATCAGAAATCGAGTACAAACAGAGATACACTAGAATGCAATACTGCTACATCAACAACCTATGTACACTTCCATCAGCCTCAAAAGTACAAGCCTTAAATGTCACATAATAAAGTTGAATTAAGGTGTTTAGATGTTCTCATAACGGGATTTCAGACCTCAAGTTTCTCAGATGTCACATAAGAAATGTAACATTATTTCTACTCAATATGTAACAATGCCACACATGTAACCACATTAGTTTTAAAAGTTAAAATAAAAAAATATCAAATCAAAAAGTAATATAATCAAAGTCATCACAAATCGAGTAGAAACAGAGAAACACTAGAATGCAATCCTGCAACATCAACGCCCTATGTACACCTCCATCAGCCTCAAAAGTACCAGCCTTATAGGGATGAGTGTTTGGTACCCGAATACCGAACTGGTACCGTACCGATAGATTCGGTATCGGTACCCACTTTTCCATGTTTTTGGTACCAGTATTTTCGGTATCAGTACCGGTTCGGTACCGATCTCATCCCTAAAGCCTTAAAGTGCTAATAAAGTTGAAAATAGGTGTTAAGGTGTTCTCATAACGGGATTCTATACTTTGAGTTACTCAAATGTCACGTAAGAAATGTAACAATAACACATGTAACCACATTAGTTTAAGAAGTTAAAAGTAAAAAATGTCAAGAAAAAGAAGACCAAAAACTAGGTGAAGTAAGCATTAAATGACTTAAATAAAATAACAACAATATTCACTTAAAATATAGCAAAATCGAAGTCAACATAGATCGGGTAGAAACAAAGATCACTAGACCGAAATCTGGCTACATCAACAACCTACATACACCTCCCATCAACCTCAAAGGTACAAGCCATAATAAAGTTGAAGTAGGTGTTTAGATGTTTTATAACAGGATTCCAGAATTCGAGTTTCCCAAATATCGCATAAGAACTTTAACATTGTTTCTACCCGATATGTAGCAATGCAACCACATTAGTTTAAGAAGTTAAATTAAAAAATGTCAAGAACTTGAAGACCAAAAACTAAGTAAACTATGCATTAAAGAAATCGAAATACCATTATAAAAACATACAAATAATAACATAATCAAAATCAACACAAATCGAGTAGAAACGGAGATCACTAGATTGCAATCCGGTTAAATCAACAGCTAACATACACCTCCATCAGCCTTAGAAGTACAAGATTCAAAGTGCTAAGAAAGTTGAAGCAATTTCCAAATTCTTAAATGTCACATAAAACATGTAACTTCATTTCTACTCAATTTATAATAATGAAACACATGTATGCAACCATTTTAGTTTAAGAAAGTTTAACTCAAAAAGTAAGAACCAACGACTAAGTGCATAAAAGACCTCCTCATATACAATTAACTAAATCAGTAAAGCATGCAAACATGTAAAATAAAGACAAAACAAGTTTTTAGTAGATTTTGCAAGCATTTTACAAGTCCAAAATTTCTGAAGTCTGTTGATTTTGTGGCCAACATTGAAAACACCCCCAAATTCACCCAAAACCCAACAGTAGATAGATTACCCTTGTAAAAGAAAACCAGATTGAATTGTTTGAAGAAAGTGAAGATTTAACAATCTGGATTCTGAAAGTCAATTTTATGGAGAAAAACCTTTACCAAATAAGCGTCTAGCCGTCTATATAATGATACTCAAATTCAGAAAACGCTTGCAGCAGAAAACCAAATTAGTAAAATTGATGCAAACCAAATCAAGACATCTGTGTGTGAAGTGGAATTGATGCAAAAAGGAAAGAACCTGGATTCTTCTCTGTAATTTACTTTTCTCAGACATCGACGAAACGCTAGGACTGATTGTCTCCGTACGTAATATTCCGTGTGACACCACGTAATCGTGTATTGCAAGCTGCCATTATTCCATTGGAAGTCGGTGAATATAAAATAAGTAAAGAAAAATAAACACATTCATGTGTGCAAAGGAACAGAACCTGGATTAGTAATTTTGTTTTCTAAACAAAACCCTATGACAAATTGTCTCCGTAATCATCTATTGCAACCGTTCTCTGTCCACATCTATCTGTTAGCAACGCCGCTGAAACGCTAGGACTGATTGTCTCTGTACGTAATATTCCGTGTGACACCACGTAATCGTGTATTGCAAGCTGCCATTATTCCATTGGAAGTCGGTGAATATAAAATAAGTAAAGAAAAATAAACACATTCATGTGTTTGTAAAAGAACAGAGACCTGGATTAGTAATTTTGTTTTCTCAACAAAACCCTATGACTAATTGTCTCCGTAATCATCTATTGCAACCTTTCTCTATCCGCATCCATCTGTTAGCAACGCTGCTGAAAGCCAACACAACGCCGCTGAAAGCCGACATTGTTTGAAGTAATATAGAGATTGCTGGTATTGCAACGGGATACAAACACGTAAGATACAAAATTCAAAGTAAAAAAGAAATATAAAAGTAAAAAATAAGAAAAATAGGATTTAACAAACAGGATTCTGAAAATTAGGATTTAACAAAACGCTATGACTCATCGTGTCCATAATCGTCTATTGCATCCGTTCTCTGTCCCCATTCATCTGTTTCTATGTAGCAACGCCACTGCAAGCCGACATTGTTTGAAGTAACACAGAGATTGCACCGAGATACAAACATCTAAGACAACAAAATCTAAGTAAAAAATAAGAAAATCAAAGTGAAGACATCAAACGAATAGAAAGAAACAGGTAATAAGATAAAGAGAGAAGTCTGTTTGTTGAATGCTTAAAAACAAGTACGTCACTGAGTACTTCCTTTTGCATTTAAATTCAGGTATGATTTGGAATAAGATTAAAGGATTACTTACACGCATCTGATCCAAGCGGTATATTATCTCCTTGTCAATCGTCATGAATTCTTGATCTATTGACTTGTCATTAGTGAATCTAGTTATTCTTGATTCTTCATTCTTTTTAAGAGATTTCCATGGTGTTCTTTCACATTCATGATGGGGCTGAGCTTTGACCACAATTCTTAAATTCTGCGACATTGATGGCTTCTCCACATTTATTCCTCACATACATAGCAAATAAAGTAACGCGATTATAATTCAAAAGTGAAGATACAGCATTCAAACATTAAGGTGCCGGAAACTATCTTCAATTTCAGCATAGGGAAGATGCCATAAACATTTTGGAAAGAATGAAACAAAAATAAAGAAGAAACAAGAAACTCAGATAAAGTTTCCACAGGCACTATGAACCAAACTACTAAATTTTGGTTAGGTTTGGATCTGTAATATAATCTTTTGGTCAAAAGGCATTGTATAAAATACTTTTAATCACGTACCTGTTGCTCCGGGCACCACTACCGTTTTTACCACCCACCTCCACCACAAGACAGTATTAGCGCCACACCACCATAGCCATTGCCAATATTATGACTTTCAGCACAAACACCATCCCCACTAGCCACCATAAAAACATACACAGCATGAACCCACTTTGACCCAGTCCGTCTTTTACCTGAACCCATTTCACCTGTTTTATAAGCTGCCCCCCTTGTTACCTGAACCCACCCTTATGTCCCGTCACGCAATCCAACCCAAACCAGCAGGTTTTCTTAGGTGATACCAAGTAAAGTATAAGACAGAACTAAACAAGTCATATGAAATGAAAAACCTAGTACATTTTTCCAAAACCAATAACAAACAAAAATACTAAATAATATTCCCCTGAATGCCAAGATCATTTAAGGAAAAAGTTAAGGTCAAACTCAGAAAAAAAAATATGAGAAACAAAAAAACAAGGTAAACTGAATAAAAAAAATCATCAAAAAAGAAGAAAAGAACAGAAAACATGATATGGGTGTCAATAAGTCATAGAACAAAAAAAATCACCATCTTTTGAGCAAAAATTGTCCCCTTAACTAAAGCAAGAAATAAAATAAGTATAGAAATGAGTATCAAAATTATGGAAAAGCATGAAAACACATATAACAGCGTCCATTTAAGAAGTTAAACTAAAAGAGTCAAGGAAGTGTTCTAGCGAAGACCAAAAGATTAAATAAAAAATAACACAAAGTCAAAACAAATCTAGTAGAAACAAAGATACCCTTAACTGCAATCCAGCTACATCAACAACCTACATACACCTCCATCAGCCTCAAATATACAAGCCTTAAAGTGCTAATAAGGTTGAAGTAGGTGTTTAGATGTTCCATTGAAAATCGGTGAATATAAATTAAGTAAAGAAAAATAAACACATTCATGTGTGTGTAAATGAACAGAACCTGGATTAGTAATTTTGTTTTCTCAACAAAACCCTATGACTAATTGTCTCTGTAATCATCTATTGCAACCGTTCTCTGTCCGCATCCATCTGTTAGCAACGCCGCTGAAAGCGGACATTGATTAAAGTAATATAGAGATTGCTGGTATTGCAACGAGATACAAACACGTACGATACAAAAATCAAAGTAAAAAAAATAAATAAAAGTAAAAAAAAAAATCAGGATTTAACAAACAGGATTCTGAAAGTAAACTTTGTCGAGGAAAAACCTTTACCAAATAAGCATCTAAACGGTCTAGCTGTCTATTACGACCCTCAAATTCACAAAACGCTTGCAGCAGAAAACCAAATAAGTGAAACTGATGCAAAAGGAACAAAACCTGGATTCGTCTCTGTAACTTTCTTCTATGTACAAAACCCGATGACTCATCGTCTCCGTAATAGTCTATTGCAGCCGTTCTCTGTCCCCGTTCATCTGTTTCTAAGTAGCAACGCCACTGCAAGCCGACATTGTTTGAAGTTACATAGAGAGTGAAACGAAATACAAACATCTACAAAATCAAAGTAAGCAAAAAAGAAAATCAAAGTGAAGACATTAAATGAATAGAAAGAAACATGTAATAAGATAATAAAAGTAGACATATAGGATTTGTAGTGGATTTTGCAAGTCCAAAATTTCTTAAATCTGTTTGTTGAATGCTTAAAAACAAGTATGTCACTGAGTACTTCCTTTTGCATTTAAATTCAGGTATGATTTGGAATAAAATTAAGGGATTACTTACTCACTTCTGATCCAAGCTGTATATTATCGCCTTGTCATAATCTTCGTCATGAATTGATGATCCATTGACGTTATTTTAAAGAGATTTCCATGGATGATTTGATGTTCTTTAACATTCATGATGGAGGTTAATGAGCTTTAACCACGACTCTTAAATTCTGCAACATTGATGGCTTCTCCCCATTTATTCCTCACATCCATAGAAAATAAAGAACTCATATAAGTAAAAATTATTAAATCAAAACATAACACGAACAAAGTTAACACAGATCGAGTAGAAATAGAGATACCCTAGATTGCAATCCGGCTACATCAACAACATGCATACACCTCCATCAGCCTCAAAAGTACAAGCCTTAAAGTACCAATAAGGTCGAAGTATAGGTTTAGGAGTTCTTGTAACTGGATTCCAGATTTCCGGTTTCTCAAATGTCACAAAAAACGTCACATTGTTTCTGCCCTATATGTAATTTGGCAACCCTTGTAACAACATTAGTTTAAGAAGTTAAAAAAATGTCAAGAAAAAGAAAATCAAACACTATGTAAAGTAAGCACTAAAGGACTTAAATACCATAAAATATATGAAACCAAAAGGTAATAAATCAAAGTCATCACAAATCAAGTAGAAAAAGAGAAACACTTGAATGCAATTCTGCTACATCAACAGCCTATGTATACCTCCATCGACCTTAAAAGTCCAAGCTTTAAAGTACTAATAAAATTGGAAGTAGGTGTTTGGGTGTTCTCGTAACGGGATTCCAGACTTCGAGTTACTCAAATGTCACATAAGAAATGTAACAATAGTTCTGCTTAATATGAAATTCATGAATTCATATTAAGCAAAACCAATAACAAATACTTTAACTTAAAATATAGCAAAACCAAAGTCAACACAGATCGAGTAGAAATAGAGATACCCTAGATTGCAATCCGGCTACATCAACAACCTGCATACACCTCCATCAGCCTCAAAAGTACACGTCTTAATATACCAATAAGGTCGAATATGGGTTTAAAAATCGAGTACATCAACAACTTACATATACCTCCATCAGCCTTAGAAGTACAAGTTTCAAAGTGCTAAGAAAGTTGAAGCATAAAACATCTAACATCATTTCTACTCAATTTATAATAATGAAACACATGCATACAAGCCTTTTAGTTTATAAAAGTTTAACTCAAAAGACCTCTTCATATACAACTTACTAAATGAGTAAAGCATGCAAACATGTAAAATAAACACAAAACAAGTTTCTAGTAGATTTTTGCAAGCATTTTACAAGTCCAAAATTTCTGAAGTCTGTTGATTTTGTGGCCAACATTGAAAACACCCCCAAATTCACCCAAAACCCAACAATAGATAGATTGCCCTTGTAAAGAAAACCAGATTGAATTATTTGAAGAAAACCAGGATTCTGAAAGTCAATTTTGTGGAGAAAAACCTTTACCAAATAAGCGTCTAGCTGCCTATTACGACCCTCAAATTAACAAAACGCTTGCAGCAGAAAACCAAATAAATAAAACTGATGCAAAAGGAACAAAACCTGGATTCGTTTCCGTAACTTCTATGTACAAAACGCGATGACTCTTCAACTCCGTAATCGTCTATTGCAGCCGTTCTATGTCCCCGTTCATCTGTTTTCAAGTAGCAACGCCACTGCAAGCCGACATTGTTTGAAGTAACATAGAGATTGCAACGAAATACAAACGTCTACAAAATCAAAGTAAGAAAATAAGAAAATCAAAGTGAAGACATTAAATGAATAGAAAGAAACGTGTAATAAGATGTTAAAAGCAGACATATAGGATTTGTAGTGGATTTTGCAAGTCCAAATATTCTTAAATCTGTTTGTTGAATGCTTAAAAACAAGTATGTCACTGAGTACTTCCTTATGCATTTAAATTCAGGTATGATTTGGAATAAGATTATAGGATTACTTACTCACTTCTGATCCAAGCGGTATATTATCGCCTTGTCATCATCTTCATCATGAATTCATGATCCATTGACTTGTCATAAGTTATTCTTGATTCTTCGTTATTTTTAAGAGATTTCCGTGGATGATTTGATGTTCTTTCACATTCGTGCTGGAGGTTAACGAGCTTTAACCACGATTCTTAAATTCTGCAACGTTGATGGCTTCTCCCCATTTATTCCTCACATCCTAGAAAATAAAGAACTCATATAAGTAAAAAATATTAAATCAAAAAATAACACGAACAAAGTTAACACACATCGAGTAGAAATCAAGATAACCTAGATTGCAATCCGGCTACATCAACAGACTGCATACACCTCCATCAGCCTCAGAAGTCGAGCTTTAAAGTACCAATAAGGTCGAAGTATGGGTTTAGGAGTTCTTGTAACTGGATTCCAGATTTCCGGTTTCTCAAATGTCACACAAGAGACGCCACATTGTTTCTGCCCTATATGTAACAAGGCAGCCCTTGTAACAACATTAGTTTAAGAAGTTAAAATAAAAAAATGTCAAAAAAGAAGACCAAAAACTAAGTAAAGTAAGCACTAATGGAATTATATACTATATAAGATATGAAACCAGAAGTTAATAAAAAGTCATCACAAATCCAGTAGAAACAGAGAAACACTTGAATGCAATCCTCATACATCAACAGCCTATGTACACCTCCATCAGCCTCAAAAGTACAAGCGTTAAAGTACTAATGAGGTTGGAAGTAGGTGTTTAGGTGTTCTCATAGCGGGATTCCAAACCTCGAGTTACTCAAATGTCACATAAGAAATGTAATAATGCTTCTGCTCATTATGTAAGAAGGCCACATGTGTAATCACATTAGTTTACGAAGTAAAAATAAATAAATGTCAACAAAAAGATGACCAACAACCTCCATCAGCCTAAAACAAAAGGACTTATATACAGTAACAAAAATATTAACTAAAACAATATCAAAGTCAACACATACGGAGTAGAAACAGAGATACCCTAGATTGCAATCCGGCTACATCAACAACCTACATACACCTCCATCAGCCTCAAAAGTACAAGCCTTAAAGTTTTTGTAACTAAATTCCAGATTTCCGGTTTCTCAACACAAGAAACGTAAAACTGTTTCTGTTCAATACGTAAAAACGCAACACATGCTTATAAAATTAAACTAAAAAATGTCAAGAAAGTGACAACCAAAATCTAAGTAATGTATGCAGAAAACCATGTACAATAAAAAAATATTAAAGCAAAAAACAACAAAGAAATGTAACACTGTTTCTACTCTAAATGTAACAATGCAACACACGTAACCATTTTGTTTAAGAAGTTCAGTTCAAAAAAGTCAAGGAAGGACCATAAACTATGTGCATGAAAGCAGTAATATAAGTAAAAATAGTGAAAAATGGCAAAAGCAAAGTCAACATAAATGAGTAGAAACACATAAGAAACATGTAAGATAAAAAGAAGACATGGTATTTTAGTGGACTTTGCAACCAAAATAGTCTGTTGATTTTATAGCCAACATTAAAAACCACCCCAATTCACCCAAAACCCTGCACACCCTATTACAAAAGATAGATTGCCCATGTGAATTTGTAAAAGAAAAAAAACAATTATTTCAAGAAAGTCAAGATTTAACAATCAGGAAAGAAAAAACCTTTGATCAACCACATAAGCGTCTATATTGATCCCCACATCAACGACCTGCATACACCGATCGAGTAGAAATAGAAATACCCTAGATTGCAATCCGGCTACATCAATAACCTGCATACACCTCCATCAGCCTCAAAAGTACAAGCCTTAAAGTACCAATAAGGTCGAAGTATAGGTTCAGGAGTTCTTGTAACTGGATTCCAGATTTCCGGTTTCTCAAATGTCACACAAGAAATGTAATAAAGTTTCTGCTCAATATGGAAAAACGCAACACATGTAACCATGTTAGCTTATGAAATTAAACTCACAAATGTCAAGAAAGTAAAGACCAAAAATAAAGTAAAGTATGCAGAAAAATACGCATATATGTAAAAAATATTAAACAAAAAATAACAGGAACAAAGGCAATACAAATCGAGTAGAAAAAGAGATACCCTAGAATGCCATCCTGCAACATCACCGGCCTATGTACACCTCCATCAGCCTCAGAAGTCGAGCTTTAAAGTACCAATAAGGTCGAAGTATGGGTTTAGGAGTTCTTGTAACTGGATTCCAGATTTCCGGTTTCTCAAATGTCACACAAGAGACGCCACATTGTTTCTGCCCTATATGTAACAAGGCAGCCTTGTAACAACATTAGTTTAAGAAGTTAAAATCAAAAAATGTCAAAAAAGAAGACCAAAAACTAAGTAAAGTAAGCACTAATGGAATTATATAATATATAAGATATGAAACCAGAAGTTAATAAAAAGTCATCACAAATCCAGTAGAAACAGAGAAACACTTGAATGCAATCCTCATACATCAACAGCCTATGTACACCTCCATCAGCCTCAAAAGTACAAGCGTTAAAGTACTAATGAGGTTGGAAGTAGGTGTTTAGGTGTTCTCATAGCGGGATTCCAAACCTCGAGTTACTCAAATGTCACATAAGAAATGTAATAATGTTTCTGCTCATTATGTAAGAAGGCCACATGTGTAATCACATTAGTTTACGAAGTAAAAATAAATAAATGTCAACAAAAAGATGACCAACAACCTCCATCAGCCTAAAACAAAAGGACTTATATACAGTAACAAAAATATTAACTAAAACAATATCAAAGTCAACACATACGGAGTAGAAACAGAGATACCCTAGATTGCAATCCGGCTACATCAACAACCTACATACACCTCCATCAGCCTCAAAAGTACAAGCCTTAAAGTTTTTGTAACTAAATTCCAGATTTCCGGTTTCTCAACACAAGAAACGTAAAACTGTTTCTGTTCAATACGTAAAAACGCAACACATGCTTATAAAATTAAACTAAAAAATGTCAAGAAAGTGACAACCAAAATCTAAGTAATGTATGCAGAAAACCATGTACAATAAAAAAATATTAAAGCAAAAAACAACAAAGAAATGTAACACTGTTTCTACTCTAAATGTAACAATGCAACACACGTAACCATTTTGTTTAAGAAGTTCAGTTCAAAAAAGTCAAGGAAGGACCATAAACTATGTGCATGAAAGCAGTAATATAAGTAAAAATAGTGAAAATGGCAAAAGCAAAGTCAACATAAATGAGTAGAAACACATAAGAAACATGTAAGATAAAAAGAAGACATGGTATTTTAGTGGACTTTGCAACCAAAATAGTCTGTTGATTTTATAGCCAACATTAAAAACCACCCCAATTCACCCAAAACCCTGCACACCCTATTACAAAAGATAGATTGCCCATGTGAATTTGTAAAAGAAAAAAAACAATTATTTCAAGAAAGTCAAGATTTAACAATCAGGAAAGAAAAAACCTTTGATCAACCACATAAGCGTCTATATTGATCCCCACATCAACGACCTGCATACACCGATCGGGTAGAAATAGAAATACCCTAGATTGCAATCCGGCTACATCAATAACCTGCATACACCTCCATCAGCCTCAAAAGTACAAGCCTTAAAGTACCAATAAGGTCGAAGTATAGGTTCAGGAGTTCTTGTAACTGGATTCCAGATTTCCGGTTTCTCAAATGTCACACAAGAAATGTAATAAAGTTTCTGCTCAATATGGAAAAACGCAACACATGTAACCATGTTAGCTTATGAAATTAAACTCACAAATGTCAAGAAAGTAAAGACCAAAAATAAAGTAAAGTATGCAGAAAAATACGCATATATGTAAAAAATATTAAACAAAAAATAACAGGAACAAAGGCAATACAAATCGAGTAGAAAAAGAGATACCCTAGAATGCCATCTTGCAACATCACCGGCCTATGTACACCTCCATCAGCCTCAGAAGTCGAGCTTTAAAGTACCAATAAGGTCGAAGTATGGGTTTAGGAGTTCTTGTAACTGGATTCCAGATTTCCGGTTTCTCAAATGTCACACAAGAGACGCCACATTGTTTCTGCCCTATATGTAACAAGGCAGCCCTTGTAACAACATTAGTTTAAGAAGTTAAAATAAAAAAATGTCAAAAAAGAAGACCAAAAACTAAGTAAAGTAAGCACTAATGGAATTATATACTATATAAGATATGAAACCAGAAGTTAATAAAAAGTCATCACAAATCCAGTAGAAACAGAGAAACACTTGAATGCAATCCTCATACATCAACAGCCTATGTACACCTCCATCAGCCTCAAAAGTACAAGCGTTAAAGTACTAATGAGGTTGGAAGTAGGTGTTTAGGTGTTCTCATAGCGGGATTCCAAACCTCGAGTTACTCAAATGTCACATAAGAAATGTAATAATGCTTCTGCTCATTATGTAAGAAGGCCACATGTGTAATCACATTAGTTTACGAAGTAAAAATAAATAAATGTCAACAAAAAGATGACCAACAACCTCCATCAGCCTAAAACAAAAGGACTTATATACAGTAACAAAAATATTAACTAAAACAATATCAAAGTCAACACATACGGAGTAGAAACAGAGATACCCTAGATTGCAATCCGGCTACATCAACAACCTACATACACCTCCATCAGCCTCAAAAGTACAAGCCTTAAAGTTTTTGTAACTAAATTCCAGATTTCCGGTTTCTCAACACAAGAAACGTAAAACTGTTTCTGTTCAATACGTAAAAACGCAACACATGCTTATAAAATTAAACTAAAAAATGTCAAGAAAGTGACAACCAAAATCTAAGTAATGTATGCAGAAAACCATGTACAATAAAAAAATATTAAAGCAAAAAACAACAAAGAAATGTAACACTGTTTCTACTCTAAATGTAACAATGCAACACACGTAACCATTTTGTTTAAGAAGTTCAGTTCAAAAAAGTCAAGGAAGGACCATAAACTATGTGCATGAAAGCAGTAATATAAGTAAAAATAGTGAAAATGGCAAAAGCAAAGTCAACATAAATGAGTAGAAACACATAAGAAACATGTAAGATAAAAAGAAGACATGGTATTTTAGTGGACTTTGCAACCAAAATAGTCTGTTGATTTTATAGCCAACATTAAAAACCACCCCAATTCACCCAAAACCCTGCACACCCTATTACAAAAGATAGATTGCCCATGTGAATTTGTAAAAGAAAAAAAACAATTATTTCAAGAAAGTCAAGATTTAACAATCAGGAAAGAAAAAACCTTTGATCAACCACATAAGCGTCTATATTGATCCCCACATCAACGACCTGCATACACCGATCGGGTAGAAATAGAAATACCCTAGATTGCAATCCGGCTACATCAATAACCTGCATACACCTCCATCAGCCTCAAAAGTACAAGCCTTAAAGTACCAATAAGGTCGAAGTATAGGTTCAGGAGTTCTTGTAACTGGATTCCAGATTTCCGGTTTCTCAAATGTCACACAAGAAATGTAATAAAGTTTCTGCTCAATATGGAAAAACGCAACACATGTAACCATGTTAGCTTATGAAATTAAACTCACAAATGTCAAGAAAGTAAAGACCAAAAATAAAGTAAAGTATGCAGAAAAATACGCATATATGTAAAAAATATTAAACAAAAAATAACAGGAACAAAGGCAATACAAATCGAGTAGAAAAAGAGATACCCTAGAATGCCATCCTGCAACATCACCGGCCTATGTACACCTCCATCAGCCTCAGAAGTCGAGCTTTAAAGTACCAATAAGGTCGAAGTATGGGTTTAGGAGTTCTTGTAACTGGATTCCAGATTTCCGGTTTCTCAAATGTCACACAAGAGACGCCACATTGTTTCTGCCCTATATGTAACAAGGCAGCCTTGTAACAACATTAGTTTAAGAAGTTAAAATCAAAAAATGTCAAAAAAGAAGACCAAAAACTAAGTAAAGTAAGCACTAATGGAATTATATAATATATAAGATATGAAACCAGAAGTTAATAAAAAGTCATCACAAATCCAGTAGAAACAGAGAAACACTTGAATGCAATCCTCATACATCAACAGCCTATGTACACCTCCATCAGCCTCAAAAGTACAAGCGTTAAAGTACTAATGAGGTTGGAAGTAGGTGTTTAGGTGTTCTCATAGCGGGATTCCAAACCTCGAGTTACTCAAATGTCACATAAGAAATGTAATAATGTTTCTGCTCATTATGTAAGAAGACCACATGTGTAATCACATTAGTTTACGAAGTAAAAATAAATAAATGTCAAGAAAAAGATGACCAACAACCTCCATCAGCCTAAAACAAAAGGACTTATATACAGTAACAAAAATATTAACTAAAACAATATCAAAGTCAACACATACGGAGTAGAAACAGAGATACCCTAGATTGCAATCCGGCTACATCAACAACCTACATACACCTCCATCAGCCTCAAAAGTACAAGCCTTAAAGTTTTTGTAACTAAATTCCAGATTTCCGGTTTCTCAACACAAGAAACGTAAAACTGTTTCTGTTCAATACGTAAAAACGCAACACATGCTTATAAAATTAAACTAAAAAATGTCAAGAAAGTGACAACCAAAATCTAAGTAATGTATGCAGAAAACCATGTACAATAAAAAAATATTAAAGCAAAAAACAACAAAGAAATGTAACACTGTTTCTACTCTAAATGTAACAATGCAACACACGTAACCATTTTGTTTAAGAAGTTCAGTTCAAAAAAGTCAAGGAAGGACCATAAACTATGTGCATGAAAGCAGTAATATAAGTAAAAATAGTGAAAAATGGCAAAAGCAAAGTCAACATAAATGAGTAGAAACACATAAGAAACATGTAAGATAAAAAGAAGACATGGTATTTTAGTGGACTTTGCAACCAAAATAGTCTGTTGATTTTATAGCCAACATTAAAAACCACCCCAATTCACCCAAAACCCTGCACACCCTATTACAAAAGATAGATTGCCCATGTGAATTTGTAAAAGAAAAAAAACAATTATTTCAAGAAAGTCAAGATTTAACAATCAGGAAAGAAAAAACCTTTGATCAACCACATAAGCGTCTATATTGATCCCCACATTCACAAAACGCGTGCAGGCTCTGCAGTATTCTGAGAACAAAATAGAAGTATAAAAAATAAGACATAGGAAGTATAAAAATAGGGGAATAAAGACTTTCGTGTGTCAAGTGAAATTGATGCAAAAGGAACACAACCTGGAGGGCGCATTGCAACTTGTTCTCTGTAATTTTCTTTTCTGAGACGCCCAAGGAAACGCTATGACACAATGTGATAGTGTATTGCAAGTCTCCGTTATTCCATTGAGAGATCAGTGAATCGAAAACCCTAGTTTTAGCCTAGAAGCAAACACAACACAACAAACGCAGGGTTTGTTTATATATTATAGAAAGAGACATAGAAACAAACATGTATAACATAGGATTTGTGAGTCTGTTTGTTGATTTTGTATGTTGAAAACCCCCAAAATTGTTTGAAGATTTAACAATGAGGATTTTGCGGATAAAAAAAGCAGCTTTTGATGTGTAAATGAAACTCAAATTCAAAAGTTAAATGCGTAATAGAGTATATATAGAGATTGGTTTGTGAAGTGAAAGTGATGCAAAAGGAACAGAACCTTAGACGAATAGAGGCTATGAGTCATCTTCTACGGACGTAATTGTATTGGATTGATCTGTTTCGATGTAGCAGCAAACCGCCGTAGAGAAATCGAAAACCCTAGAGAAGATTGGACATTCGGAGCAACGCACAAGACCAATGGCGTTCAAATTACACAAGGAGGAGGGTTTATATTGATTGATTGATGATGAAGAAGAAGAAGATGAACAGACTGAAGTGATAATTATTACGTATCTCGACTATTTATGATTTGGATTTTGTTACCATTACGCGCTAGCAACTAACAACAACGGTAACATTCCAAATAAATAAATCTCATAATCATAATTTATTATTTTTATCTATTCTATTTTTTATATTTAAAATAACCGAAACCAACATTTTTTATCGATTTTAATAAAACCAACCTCTAGCAACATGCTATGACGGAAACAACACAAAAACCACTACAAAGATGGTCGGTTACAACAATTTACTTTTATCTTCTCAATCACATTTTCACATGACAAGGACTCGAGAGTTGAAGATAATATCGTTCCGGGCTTTCCAAATAAACCAAATGGTTGCCATAAAAATAGAGGAAAATGTTTTCTTAGTATTTACCGAGACGATCATAGATGCGGGTAAGTCGATTAATTCGAACCCGCCACCAAATTTGGCCACCCGCACCACTCCATAACCAATCTCCAAACCCTGGTTTCTTTCTCATCTATACATATCGAACAAATCACTGAATCCAATTGAACTTCCTTCTGAGTAAGTACAATTTTGGAGGGGATATGGTTGAGTCTAGCTTTCCAACTTAACCACCCATCATTGAGAGGAACTCAATGGAACTAATGAATTCGATTTAAATCTATTGAGACCTGGTTTATCCTCACCCTGATTCGGAAGACCAATACTTTTAACTAAAACACCAACTCCGGATCACCTTCCCATTTCCAGTTATCTTTACCTTGATTCGAGACAAAACTCAACAGTAATTAAGAAACCTGAGACTGTTGCAACTCGATTGCAACGACCTCTTCCATTCCCATAACAATATAATGGCATTTTATGTTTCCAGTCTCTTGTTGACCACCTTGTAGATATTTGTTATTTTCCCATTTAAATATATCATGAAACAATTCCTTTAGTGGAAGATCATTAACCTAAATCATGCCAAAAAGCCCTCAATTTACCATCACTCACCGTAACTTTGAAGAGATTATTAATGACAAAGTTTTCTTTGAGCAACACAGCTTCAACACTAACTATTTGGACTATTTAGACGTCATCAACATCGTCTATTTCTTTTTCCTTTTATGCATTTGGGTTTATTTTATCCATCATGTCATTAGATGCATATACATCTTTATATTACTTGATCCTTTAGAATACATTTGTTTCTTAAATATGAGAGCTATGTGTTGATAACTTATTAAACTACTAAATGTTTTGTTTATTGATTTAATAATACTATATGTCATCATCAAAACTTATACTATACATTTTTTTCTTATATTTAATATGACACTATTTGTTATCATCAAAACTTAAAACTATTATATATTATATATATATATATATATATAGGATTAGAATCAAATGAGAAGACCCAAATATTGTAAGAAGAAAAAGAAGATAATTCAACCAATCAAATTGTTTCATTTTATTGTTACTTAAATTTATGAAAAGGGTAATACAGTAAATGTGAAATTACATTAATTTTTGTATTTGAAACCGTTTAACTATTTTAGGAAATTAACTAATGTTTTCCAAAAAAAATCTTGAGGTAAAAAATTGCACGTTTCTTCCAGCATCTATTTTTTCCTTTTAACTTCTTATTGAAAATCATTTTAATATATTAGATTGGTCATGGTTTTTTTTGAAGATCGGATATTTTTTGTCAAGTTGAAGTTGTTATTATATATATATGTATTATATAGGAGTATAAAAGTTATTTTGTTTTGAATTTCTGAATATCAAAACCACATAACATTTTTTTACGCATGACAAATATATGTACACATCTATTTTATACCTTCACATATTAATTATACCTACACAACAATATAGCTACACTTAGTTCACATCAGCTAGCATGTTAATTATACCCACACATCACAACAACTAGCATGTTAATTATACCCACACATATTAGTTTTACCTTTAAAAATATCTACACTTAATTTATAACAAAATATAACATATTTTGGAAAAATATCATGTTAGTTATGCTTAACATGTTAATTATAAAACTCTTTTACAATACTAAATATAATTCCGACACATAAACAAACACAACACTATAGAAGAGGTTATTCAAATTTAAGGTGTAGGAGGAAATAGAGATGTGTAGGAGCAATCTTCTATGAACAATTGTGAACCTCCATTCGAAAAGGCTATAATCATATATGTGTAGGAACAAATTATTGATGTGTATGTAGGATGTTTCTCCTTTTATTTCTAAACTAATAGAATAAAATAAAAGAAAAACAACATATGTGTTGGAGGCTACATAAACCGTAGAAAATGATAGCTTTGAAACTCACTAATTTTTCAGAATTAAATGCATGTGCATAAAGAGAAGTATGTAACGGTAATTTCATTTATTTGAGTAAAACTCTACATTTACAATTTGACAAATATGTCCTTCCATTTAATAAATCAGCATAAATGTTTCAATATATTTACAAGAGTGCCATTATTTGATCATATCCATTGATTACAACTAATCAAAGGCTGAGAATGTTTCTTTTTCTTCTTGCAATACTTGATCTTCTTAAAAGAACCTCCCCCTATATATATATATATATATTGAGGATTTTCTAAAAAGGCTTAAAACTCTAAGAAGTGTAGGAAGCATTCACAAACAAACACATGTCCATGAGGGGGAAAAACACGGAGGGACGTTATTGTCATTTTACGCGTTGACGCTAAATGGGATCTGTTCTTCTGAATCATGGTGTTTTTAACACTGCGTTATCGTCATCTTATGGTGTTTTTTTGACGTTTATTAATTTTGAATCCATAATCATTCATCTATGGCGAATACTGAAAGCGATGATGTTTTTGTTTGTTTTTGACGTTTTCGTTTACTAATTACGAACCTCCAATCAATGTTCTGTTCTTCTGAATCATTGTGTTTTTAACATTCTGAGTCATGGTGTGTTTTTAGTGATCAGTTCAAATGTTAAAAACGTCATGATCAGAAGACATATATCCCATTTGATAGTGCTAAGAAACACCATGAGAAAAGTTAGAAACGCCACGAAAAGATGTGTGAAAATAAAACACCAAACATGTCAACTGTTTTTACTGTGATCAGTTCAAGCGTAAAAAACACCATGATTCAGAAGACACGGATCTAAGAAACACCATGGCGTTAGAATTGTGGTGTTAAAAACGCACAATGACAAATATACCCCCAAATTCATCTCGCGCGTAACCAAAACATCATAATATTCACAAAACTGCCACCGCGTTCATCTGGACCGTAAACACTATAAAAGTTGGATTAATGGCTGAACCTGTGCTCTTTGACAAGCTGGTAGCCTCTACAGCGCATTGATGGCCATCTAGTATTGTTGAATTGGACGACAAGCTGAGAAAGAGGCGTTGGTCCAACAATTATTGAGTGTTCAACCATCAGATCAAAACTATAGCATTGTTCCCATTGTTGGTATGAGTGGGGTTGGGAAAACTACTCTAGCTAAACTTTTGCATCACGAAAAACAAGTAAAGGATCACTTCCAACTCAAGGCATGGGTTTGTGTTTCAGCCCGTTTTATCCATGTGCCAATGGAAGTAAAATCATCATAACAACACGCAAGGAACAATTGCTAAATAAGTTGGGTTACAATAAACTAAACCAACTACATAGGCTGTCACATGATGATGCTTTACATTGTTTGCATTACACACATTAGGCCATGAATACTTTGATGAGTTAGTTTCAAGGTCATTTTTTTCGTGTCCATCTTTCACATGGGCTAGCTGTACCATAAGAAGCTTGGAACTGCTTACTATTGGCAAGAGGAAATATGGTAGCAGGTTCACTTGATAACAACAGAAACCAAGAGGCAAATCCATGTAAACAAATCGGCTGAATATCATTTGACTAAAAAACATCAGTGAATCAACCAAGAAATGAAAATCAAGCAATCATCAAGCAAGATGTTAGATGTCCATTGCTGTTACGATAATGGAGGTGGAGGTGCAACAGCAGCCAGAAGGAGGAGTGGATGTGCGGGTTTGAGGTTAGAGGATGAAGAAGCTAGAACAGTTTAGAACAAGGGGTTTTGATATGCAACAAGAAAAGTACAGACATATCTTTTTTTAATAGAAGGTAAACGTCTGCGTGTGATTTGTACGATGCAGATATAAAAATATTTTCCTGAAAAAACAAACACCACATACGTCACGGGTGAATGTTCATATGCTCTTGTCAAAATGTTTATATTGAAGAATTATTGAACCTTGAATTGGCTTTTCTTGTATTTACTTCTAACCAATGTGTAATTATGTTAGATCGATTGTATTCTATGGATTAAATTTGAATACATGGTCTTGCTCTATTATTTTTAAGTAATTACAAATTTCATTCTTTATGTATACATCAAATTGCATATTGCGTCCTTAAACTTTTATAATTACAAAAAACATCATTTATTTTACAAATTTTAAAATAAAGGATGATTTTTGTAATTATTAAAGCTTAAGGATAAAACAAGCAACTTGAAATTTGTAATTTACTTTTTACTTTTTTTTTTTTTTCAGAGTTCAGGTTTGATTCATTAAAAATCACTAATAAACGAAACCAATTAATTATAACGGAACCTACTAGTCAAATCTAAAATATTTTAAATGAAATGTAATTAGTGTTATTATAATATATTTTAAATAAAAAATCATTATTGTGATAGAAACTCTCAAATGATGTCACATAAGCCAGAAACATTAAAAAGATGCAACATAAAATATTTACGTTTTCCTTTATTATATTAGAGATTATGAATTGAATTTATTTAATTCTTTGTTTAAATAAATTAGTTATATAAAGTAAAAAGGAGGTGAAACCATTTCCACATTTGAAGTGAAATTAAAAGAAAATTAATGGGGTGATGTGGAGCATATGTGGAATGAAAGGGGATGAGAGTACACCCCCTAGCCTTAAAGTTTGAACTATAAAACTAAAACCTTAAAGTTAAAAAAAAAATCAAAAATTAAAATAAGAAAAAATAAAAATCAACAAATGTATGAATGCATATTATTATGTGTTTGAAATGATTAAAAAAAGAAGCATATCTAGTGGTTAAAACTTATGCAGTTAACATGTAGTCATGGTTTGATTCTCAAAAGGAGCGTGATTGCGGAAATGATGTGTTATTGTTGATTAACATATCTATGTGACAATGATGTGTTATCCTTGATTAACATATCTATGTGACAATGATGTGTTATACTTAACAATAACACAAGCTTTATAAGTTTTTATTTTATTTTAAGACGCCTTTCTTTTTCTTAATGTTAGGACACCGCACTTTTAAATAAAGAGTTTTGTTGTCTTACTTTGGTCATACTATGTTGTTTTTATCGGGCTTAATGTCACGGACTTATCTTCTCCAAGTCGCGTGCGGCACTTAGATGCGTTCTAAGTCAGCCTTTAAGTCTCGATGAGATGGAGTACGCAGCGGAAGTCTTGTCAAGTGAACGTTGGATTGGTAGTGCACAAGTATAGAATGTTTGTGATGCTTGTTTACAACACAAGAAAGAGTACTTGTATTACTTGAAACTTACAAGAGTACAAGTGAAGTTGAAGTATGCTAGGTGCCTTACAAATGATCCTACATCACCTATTTATACTACTTGGATCTTGATCTAGATACTTCTAATTTTAGATTAATCTATACATATCTTTAGATATTATCTAGTTAAATATCTTGCTAATCTAGATTCTTCTTTGATGATATTTTTGGTTGATCATTCAAGCCTTTTCTAGATTGTTCCATGGCTCCTTGATTGTTGATTTTCGTAGTTGAAAATGGCAGCACATTTTAGAACGTGTTCCGGCACTTTCTTGAGCTTTCTAGATCGTTCCAGGGCTGCACTTGATGTCCACATTAATGCTGCGTTTTCCAGCCCTTTCCGGCAGCTTCTAAGGCTTGTGTGGGCTGATTTAAGACCCCTCAAATGTGCCATGTCTTTCCCGAAAGTTGTAGGCTGATCCGGAGTCTTCCGGGCAGCCTTTGAGGCCTTTAAATGTGTTCGGAACCTTCCGGAATCCGAGAAAATTGATTTGAAATTAGGCGGGTCGTGACATTAAGCTGGCTTTAAAGTTTAACTTAAGTAACCAGACCGTCGGCTGCTACTTGACACTCGTTGTGACTACCTCATATAAGTCCTAGCTTAAATCATTTATTGCCTGAATCCATAAAAGTGACACAAGCGAGATTGACATTGAGTCTCCTATAGAAAAACCAAATCACCTTACTTTAAGCCACAAATAGGGATTTACAAAAGCTTTATAAGTATTGTATGATATTCCAATTTTGAAATTTCATATTACTACTACACAATTGAATTAAGGGTCTGTTTGGTATGGAGTAATGGAATGGACAAAGGAATGGAATGAATAAAGGAAAGGAATGGACAAATGAATGAAATAGATCATTCCATTCCATTCTCCTGTTTGGTTACCGTATAGAATAAAATGAATCAATACTTGTTGTTTGATAGGCAGGAAAAAAGCACATGAAAGAAATACAAATCTCTATAAATAACAAAAATAACTAGTCATGGTTATGGGCCGGGTCTTGGTTCGGACCATGGATCGGCTCATGGTTTGATACATGAGTTAATAGATGAGTCAGGTCATGGATATACACATGGGTCGGGTCATGGTTCGAGTCACGGTTCTAGGAATGGGTTAGGACATTGGTTGGTTCATGGGTCGGGCCATGAGTCAGTTCACGGATCTAGTCATAAGTCGGTTCATAAACCGAGTCATGGGTTGATCGGGACATGGGCCGGGTCATGATATGAGACATGGGTCAAGTCATGAGCCGAATCATTGTTTGGGTGATGGTTCAGGGCGTGGATCGATATGGGTCGAGTCACGAGTCGGTAGATGGCTCGGGTCGTGAGTCGGTTCATGGGTTGGGTCATGGTTCGAACCATGAGTCAGGACATGATCGGTTCATGGGGTCTTGGGTCGGGTCAAGGTTTAGGGCATGAGTCGGTTTATGGTTCTTGTCATAACTTAAAAAAATATTTCATTCCTTGAAGGAATGAAAAAAAAACATGGGTAATGGATGGAATGAAAATGATGTAATTTTCATTCTTTGGTAATGGTCCATTCCATTCCCTTGACTAGCCAAACACATTTTTTTTCATTCACCCATAATGGTTCATTCCTTTCCACCTCCCATTCCCACATACCAAACACTACCTAAAGGTGCGAATGGAATTTTGTTGTGGTGCGGGTGTTGGAGAAAACCGCACTAACAATTTTTCACCAAGTTCAAAATTTAAATCATCCCAAATTATGGCTTAGTATAGGACGGTTTAAAAGAAACCGCACCACTTTAAATTCCAACTATATATTAACACCTTCAAAAAAGACGGTTTTAAGCGCGCACTATTTAACCGCGAACTATTTGGCATGTCAAAAACTGGTGCGGTTCTGTGTGAAGCCGGCATCAAGACGGAGTTTTAGTCGACGGGCACGAGGAAAAAGAATGTGCTGAAATATATTCTGGTTTTGTCATGGATTTTGGTGTTAGTTTTCCGGCGAGACCAACGAAACAAAGTTAAGGTAATGATCGATATTTATGGTAGTGTAGAAGATCTGGGTTTATGGTGGTTTATTAGATCTGTGTTTGTAGACTGTGGTCGATGAGATTTGGTTCAGATCTAAAACGAGATTTGTTGGCTTTAGTATTGGATTTTGGTGTTTGTTTTCCGGCGAGACCACCAAAACAAAAGTGAAGGTGAGATGTTTATGATGGTGTTACAGATCTATGTTTATGGTGGTTTGTTAGATATGTGTGTGTTGATTGTGGCTAATGAGATCTAGTAGTGGTAGCAACGTAGCAGTGGTGGTCTGAAAATCTAGTTGCTGGGTAGTGGCGGCCGTCTGAAAATCCGGTGGCCGGGTTTCGTAATTTTTTTTAATTTCTGAATCACTTTTGGTGCGGGTGTGGAACCGTGCTATTTGGCTTCACACAGAACCGCACCAGTTTTTGACATGCCAAATAGTTCGCGGTTAAATAGTGCGCGCTTAAAACCGTCTTTTTTGAAGGTGTTAATATATAGTTGGAATTTAAAGTGGTGCGGTTTCTTTTAAACCGTCCTATACTAAGCCACAATTTGGGATGATTTAAATTTTGAACTTGGTGAAAAATTGTTAGTGCGGTTTTCTCCAACACCCGCACCACAACAAAATTCCATTCGCACCTTTAATTCAATTGTGTAGTAGTAATATGAAATTTCAAAATTGGAATATCATACAATACTTATAAAGCTTTTGTAAATCCCTATTTGTGGCTTAAAGTAAGATGATTTGGTTTTTCTATAGGAGACTCAATGTCAATCTCGCTTGTGTCACTTTTATGGATTCAGGCAATAAATGATTTAAGCTAGGACTTATATGAGGTAGTCACAACAAGTGTCAAGTAGCAGCCGACGGTCTGGTTACTTAAGTTAAACTTTAAAGCCAGCTTAAGCCCGATAAAAACAACATAGTATGACCAAAGTAAGACAACAAAACTCTTTATTTAAAAGTGCGGTGTCCTAACATTAAGAAAAAGAAAGGCGTCTTAAAATAAAATAAAATAAAAACTTATAAAGCTTGTGTTATTGTTAAGTTTTCACGTCTTGTCAAAGATCGATAACTATAGATAAGCTTATCTATTGGCCCCCCCTTTTTTTCTTATTGGTAATAATTTTAACTTTAGACCATAATCCCTTTTCACTTGTGGCCTAGTGGTAAATTTTAAAGGGTGCTACTATTCATACCCCCTCTTTTCTTGTTTTTATTTGTTGTACACCCTTCTTAAACTTAAAAAAAAGGGTTATTGGATTTTAATAATCCGAACTTTTGTATATTGGCCGATATTAATCCCAACTTCAAAAATTGCATGTGTCAATCCCAACATGTAACTTATTTTCCTACAATGATCCTCCGTTAAAGTTAACTTAACACCGTTAAACTTTTTTCGAATTTTTGACCGAGGCTTTAGGGCTTTTGATTGGGAGGACGATACGAGTCTAATCATGTAAAACTTAACTTGAGTCGATACTCCAAACGAAGAAATTTTAACATGCGATTTAATCACCATTAGGTTTATAGACCCGATTGAAGGTCGTTTGGTTATTTGGAGGGTCGGCTCAAGGTAATTTTTACATGAATAGACTCCTATCGTCCTCCCGATCAATAGCCCTAAAGCCTCGTTCAAAAATTCGAAAAAAATTTAACGGTGTTAAGTTAATCTTAACGGAGGATCATTGTTGGAAAATAAGTTACAAGTTGGGATTGACACAGGCAATTTTTAAAGTTGGGATTAATATCGGCCAATATACAAAAGTTCGGATTATTAAAATCCAATAACCCAAAAAAAATACAAATTTAACCTTTTATTTTCTCTTTAGTGTTTTTTTTGTCTTTTACAATGATAAAAATAACAAACTTGGTTCTTAATATTATTTATGTTTCTATCCGTTCATAATTTTCAAAATTAAAAGATAACTATTTATTGAATCAAGAATCATATCAAATACATCATAATAATCGTTACCCACATTCGATCCTTTTGTTATTTTTTTAATATGATAATTTAATTGATTAACATTATTTATAATATTAAAGTATTAAATTTGAATTATAATACAAGGGAATCTATAACTCGATTCATCTCTATAAAATATTAGGTAGACAAATATAAAAACTTGCATCACCATACTCAGAAATAAAAACTTTCACCACTTCTTCATAAACTAAGAGTTAAAAAGATGCTTGCATTTTCTATCGATCATGTATATTTTTACTTAGAATTTGAAGTTAAGACTATAAGTTTGATAGTTTATAATAACATAAAGCTGAATTAAAAAGTTGAATCAATTGTCAGTATGTGCCACGTGACCAAATCGTTGCTTATGAATAAATCATTAAGTGTAGTATATGAGTCAACTTGTGTTCTAATATATGCTTTGTCATGGTTTTTTTCTAAATCGATATAAATAGGTGTTTAAATCTCGCGAGGATATGATGGAATGGGTTCAAAACATTGCACGTAGTCTTGGTTACGTTGCAATCACCAAAAGATCGAACCTATAAAAAAATCAGTTTTTAGTGAGTTAATATGAAAACTTTTAGTAATTTATTTTAAAGAGGGGTGTATGACAAATAGGAAGAAGGATACGTATAGACTAACCCATTTTAAATCTTATTTCTTTAAGGCTTTAACTATGTTAGATGCAAGAAATATTTTACAAACGTTAACAAAATAGCATCAACAAGATAATACTCTCATTGTTTGTTAACATGAAAATGGACAACACTTGGCCAATGGTTTTTTAAAACTGGTTTGGTTTTCATCCGAAGACAAAATCGAAAAATCCAAAGTCTAATTTTTATATTCAAATTAAGAGTGTGTGTGCTGGCCACCAAGATGGATAAAGTATACTATGGATGCCACTGCCACTGTAAAGTAAACAATATCCAACACCCCTTTCATTTCATTTAATCATCTTACCAACCATAACCAAAATCATAATCAATAATTCAATATCAATGGCTGAACTTGTGATTTCTGCCCTCCTCCCTTTGCTCCTTGACAAGCTGGCCTCTGCAACTTTTAAAACCATTGCTCGCTACAAAGGAATTGAAACCGAGATCAAGAAATGGCACAGATCATTAACCCAGATACAAGACGTTCTTACTGATGCTTCTCACAAGGAGATAACAAATCAATCTGTCAAAAGATGGTTGAATGATCTTCAACATTTGGCTTATGACATTGATGACGTACTCGATGGTTTTGCAACTGAAGCTATGGATCGTCACTTCAACCTTGAATCAACCAGCAAGGTAAGAAAGATAATTCCAAGGTGTTGCACTAATTTCTCAACAAGTAATAAGATGCATGAGCAGTTGGATATTATTAGTGCTAAGTTACAAGATCTTGTTAAGGAAAGAACTGACCTTGGTTTAAGAGTAGAAGAGGAAACCAGACCAACAAATATTACTAATAATAGAAGGTTTCAATCCTCTGTTGTCGATCCATCTAGTATTGTTGGCCGGCAAGTCGAGAAAGAGGCCTTGGTCCAACAGTTATTGAAACCATGTGATCAAAAGTTTAGCATTGTTCCCATTGTTGGTATGGGCGGGGTTGGAAAAACTACTCTAGCTAAACTTTTGTATGACGAAAAACAAGTCAAGGATCACTTTGAACTCAAGGCATGGGTTTGTGTCTCTGATGACTTTGATAGCTTTCGTATAAGCAAAGTCATCTTCAATCTGTGGCAGGGGTAAGCAAGGAATTTGCAGATTTAAATCTGCTTCAAGTAGATCTTGTAAATCACCTAAGGGGGAAAAGATTTATATTTGTGTTAGATGATGTGTGGAGTGAGAGTTATGGGGATTGGGAAACTCTTGTTGCTCCGTTTCATGTTTGTGCTCCTGGAAGCAAAATCATCATCACAACACGGAAAGAACAATTGCTTAGAAAGTTGGGTTATGATAATCTAAACAACCTGCAAAGTTTGTCACATGACAATGCTCTTTCTTTGTTTGCCCTACATGCATTAGGTGTAAATAACTTTGATTCACATTTATCTCTCAAATCACACGGTGAAGGTATTGTGAAAAAATGTGATGGTTTGCCTTTGGCTTTGATAGCACTAGGGAAATCACTCAGGGCAAAAAAGGATGAAGATTCTTGGAAGAAAGTATTAGAAAGTGAGTTATGGATGTCAAAAGATGATGTAATTATTCCAGCCCTTAGAATAAGCTACCATGATCTTTCTGCACCATTGAAGCAGTTAGTTGCATATTGTTCCTTGTTCCCTAAGGACTTCTTGTTTGATAGGGAGGAACTGATTTTATTATGGATGGCTGAAGGGTTTTTGCACCGGTCAACTCCAAGCAATTCAACAGAAGAAGATCTGGGTCATGAATACTTTGACGACTTGTTGTCAAGTTCATTTTTTCAACATGCGCCTAATATGGAGTCATTGTTTGTCATGCATGACCTGATGAATGACTTGTCAACATATGTTGCTAGTGGGTTTTTTGTTAGGTTAGACAACGAGGCAGGAAAGAATATTAGGGAGGAGATGTTGGAGAAGTATCGTCATATCTCATTTGTTCGTGAGAAATATGTAACTTACAAGAAGTTAGGGGCATTGAAAAGAACTAAATGTTTGAGAACATTCTTGGCAACATCTGTTGCGGTGGTAGGTTGGAAAAGTTTCCACTTATCGAATAAGGTTTTGGTCCACTTACTTCCTAAATTACCATTGTTAAGGGTGCTAAGTTTGAGTAATTTTGAAATAAATGAGGTACCAGAGTCTATTGGCACTTTAAGACACTTGAGGTATCTTAATTTATCTCAAACTGCAATCACCCATTTACCGGAAAATGTTTGCAATCTCTACAACTTACAAACATTGATCGTATCTCGATGTCGTTGTTTAAATAAGTTGCCAAATAGCTTCTTAAAGCTTAAAAATCTACGACATCTTGACATTAGGGACACTCCGCTTTTGGATAAGATGCCATTAGGGATTGGTGAGCTGAAAAGCTTACAAACTCTCTCAAAAATCGTTATCAGAGGCGAAAGTGGATTTGAAATAGCTAAACTTAAAGAATTTAAAAATCTGTGTGGCAAAATTTCTATTGTAGGTTTGGAGAAATTGCTAAACCCAATTCATGCACGTGAGGTGGACTTTTCACAAAAGAGGCTTAGTGAGTTAGAACTTGTATGGAGTGATGAGCCATATGGTTTGAGAAATGAAATTCTTGAAAAGGAAGTCCTAACTGAGCTAAGGCCTTGTACTGATAAGTGTGTACAACTCAAAATTAAGTCATATGGGGGATTAGAATTTCCAAATTGGATTAGTGATCCTCTGTTTCTTCATTTGAAGCATGTGTCAGTAAGCGGTTGTAAAAAGTGTACATCTCTACCTTCTTTTGGGCAGCTACCATCACTTAAGAAGTTGTCAATCAAAGGTTTGGATGGGGTGAAAGTTGTGGGTATGGAGTTACTTGGGACTGATCGTGCTTTCCCATCACTTGAAGTTCTAAGTTTTAAACAAATGCATGGGTGGGAAAAATGGTTAACAAGTACTGTGGCTGTGTTTCCTTCCTTGAAAGAGCTTATTATAAGAGATTGCCCTAATTTGGTTGAAGTCACACCTGCATCACTACCTTCGTTAAATGTTCTAAAGATAGATAAATGTGATAGTGTTGTCTTGAGCAGGTTAATTCAAGTAGCTTCCACCGCTACCAAATTGATTATAAATAGTAATTCAGGGCTTAATGATGTGGCATGGAGAGGTATTATAGAGCATCTTGGGGCAGTTGAAGAATTGTGCATCATGTATTGTAATGAATTAAGTTACTTGTGGGAATCAGATGCAAGTGCGAGTAAGATTTTTGTGAAGTTAAGGAATTTGATAGTTATTGGTTGTGATAATTTGGTAAGTTTAGCTGAGAAAGAAGATGAAGGTTATTGTAGGAGCAACCTCCTAACATCCCTTAGGACGCTGGAAGTGCATCATTGTAAGAATATGGTGCATTGTAGTTTTCCAGATAGCATTGAGATGTTGACAGTCTGGTTTTGTAGTTCAGTTACAACCATATCCTTGACAGGAAGGCAGAAGCTCAAGTCAGTTTCCATTGAGGGTTGCAATAAACTATTGGAAAGGGAGTGGGGAGGAGAAAACATAAGCGGAATGCTTCATCATGTATGGATAATTGGTTGGACAAATCTGAAATCAATCATTGAATTAAATAACTTGGTTCATCTCACCGAATTGATAGTAAAAGATTGTGAAAGTCTAGAATCATTTCCTTATAACGAGCTCTCCAGTTTAACCTCATTAAAGAGTCTTGTAATAATGAACTGTCCAAATATGGATGCTTGCTTTCCTTGTGGGGTTTGGCCTCACAAATTGTGTCGCCTAATGATAGGGAAGTTGAAGAAGCCCATGTCAGAGTGGGGGTCACAGAACTTTCCAACCTCACTTGTTGAACTATGGTTATTCGGTGGTGACGATGGAGTGACTAGTTGTAGTCAGTTTTCACATTTCCTTCCTTCATCTCTTACTTATCTTCACTTATATAAATTTGAGAAATTGGAATCAGTTTCAATGGGGCTCCAACACCTACAGACTTTATCCTTTAAAGATTGCCATAATCTGAAAAAAGTGTCGCATCCCCAGCACCTCACCTCTCTCCAACATCTTAGTTTTATCAAGTGCGCAAACATGATGGATCTACCAGAAGTGCAGCTGCCTTCACTTTTGAGTTTAACAATCTGGCGTTGCCCAAATTTGGAAGAAAGATGCAGTGAAAAAGGCAGTTACTGGCCCCTCATCTCCCATATCCCCTGTATCGACATACAATCAGGTATCTCTCTTTCCCTTAAATTGATTTAAAATTAATTAACTGTTGTATTTTGCATTCTACTTTTTTTTAAAGAAAGACAATTGTAAATATGATCTCAATATGTGGACATGCTTACTGTTTTTTTCTTTATGAATATGATGAGTATAAATGGTGAACTGAGATTGTTTGCAGCATCTAGTAAGTTTATGAATAAGAAGAAATTATGATAATAATATATAAATTGAACACTCTCTCCATACTCAGATGTTCAAGAATTTTGTTGGATTATTAATATCTGACAAAGTTGTTATAAGTCCCATCTGTTTCTTGAGTTTATATGATTCTCTTCACTTTCTTTAGAGATAATTCTTATCAGTTTGTCTTATTATTACAACTATATGAAAACTTTTAGCTTTCTTTTTTATATTCACAACCATATGGAAGCAACCGACCATGATTTTATCCCTGATTGATTGATTTGATGGTACAGCTGTATGAGTAGCAATTTCAGAAGACGAAGAAGTGAGAGCGTTGTGAAGGAACCCAACATGCCAATTGTTGGTGTAGCCAAGGATTGAGAAGAGTGTTCTGTAAAACAAGAAAAAAAATGGAAGGAGAAAAAGGCAACTGATTATCAAGGTAACATTTTGTTCACAAACGAACACATATGGTTACTATTTACTCGAATCTTATTATTTTATGGGTTTCAAAACCAAACTATTAGTGTTTGTGTACTCCTTTTAGGAAAAATGGTAATTGAGATGGAATAATCAACACCGGGTCTTAATGAAGAACATTCTAGCATGTTAATGATTGCCCAAAAATGTTAGTTGCCCAATTCTGAAAGAAAGATCACTGGATCCAAGTTATTATGAAGGTCCTGTTAGGATAACTAATTTTTTTGCTTTTTTTCCAAACAAACAATCTTAAAGACGATTTCAAGATCTGCTTGTTTACATAGATGTGCTTATTGATTATTCTTTTTATCTTTATATGAGAATAAATGGTGAACTGAAATTTGTTTGTAGAGTTTAAATATGAGTATTAGAAGTTGTGAATCACTTGCATTATGAGAATTTCCATCAATTTGTGGATTTTGGCACTTCTGCACATGATTTAAATTTTTTATGCGTTGTTTTTATAGTCCATTTCGGATAGCACCACATTTTTGGTTCTTTGTGTTCATGTGATTATCTTTCTCTCTCTTTTTATCTGTAAATTGAGTTTTGGGTTCATTTATTTCTACTGTTGATTCAATGATTCTTTTGGATGAGCGAATTCGATTGAGTTATTAAGTTATATATCCTACCTTGTGCTCACGACTGCATTGTTCCAAGTATATGAAAACTTGTTGTATGATCTTTTACCTTTCATGTTTTGAATTTATAAGAAGCAACTGTTCATGGCTTTATCCATGGTTGATTTGATGATACAGTCTCAATAGTGATTTCATGTTATTATTTGGGGGTTGTTTTGTGCTTGAAAATGTTCTTTGTAATCTTACACATAAAGAAGAAGAAGTGCACTCTGTAAAACTAGTAGAAAGTTTTTCTGTTATCAAGACAACATTTCATAACTTACTATTCGGTTATGACCTTCCAATTTAGTCATTAAGTTAGTATAAATTACATGTTTGTCACTCCTATTTGTCATACTTTTTTTTTTGCTTTTAACATATTTGTGATTTTAATCCCCGACTTTGACTAATTATCAATTTGTCCCCTGATGACTTAGACAGTTTCCGACTTTGACATATGTACGACTTCAAGCCTCCGAATTTGACTTAGTTATCGTTTTGACATATAAGTTTGGATATTTCTTCGTATTTTAATATGTGACACATTATGGTTTACACGGTGACGTACGAGACATGAAAGTTTTTTTTATCAACGATATGAAAATCAAGGCCCGGTCGCTGCATCGCACGACCCGGTCTTAAATCTAGATTTTTGTTAACATACAAACATATATGGTTATTGTTTACCGAATCCTACGGGTTTCAAAATCTCTATCTCTATTATAATAAAGCAAAATAATTTTTGTCACTTGTAAGAAATTTTAGCTACTTGCTTTTTATCCATTATTTTACATTTGAGTTTCAAATTACATTTGAAGGAGTGGTTGAAATGAGACTTGGGTTTGAAAATCAATTCTCTTAACATGCCATATAATACATCTCATTTTTTTCAAATTACCTAAAGTCCAAAGTTCCATAAGGACTTGTAATAGAATTATCTTTTTAGCTATTACAAGTCCTTTTGTTACTAGCCTTTTGAATGTAATAAAATTAAATGTTTTATATGGCATTGTAATTTGAAATGTAACTTTGGACTTGGACTTGTAATTTGAAAATCAATTCTTTATTACAAGTCCTTTTGTTACTAGCCTTTAGCTAAAAAGATAAATTTAAATGTTTTATATGGCATTGTAATTTGAAATGTAACTTTGGACTTGGACTTGTAATTTGAAAATCAATTCTCTATTACAAGTCCTTATGGAAAGGAGTGGTTGAAATGAGACTCAAGTTTCAAATTTTTGCTCCCTCCAACATCTCATTTTTTTCAAGCGCCCAAACATGATGGATCTACCACAAGTGATGTTGACTTCACTTTTGAGTTTAAGATCTTCAATTGCCCAAAGATGAAAGAAAGATGCGATAAAGGAGGCTGTTACCTCGTCTCTCATATCCCTTGTGTCGACATATGAAGATCTCTCTCTTGCTGTTTGATATTAAACAACTGATATGCTATTGAGTAAACTCACCATGGTTGATATAATGTTGCAGACTCAATTGTAATGGGAAGCATTTTACTAAACATTTGCTGGAATTCACAGCAGGGAGCAAAACCTCTATTGAGTTTTCTGGTTATTATAGTTGGTGTTTATCAACATGTACAAAACATGATGTTTGATTCCAATGATACTACTAGATTATTACACAAGATTTAATGCACATGACCATCACCAAATGTGTATGTGTATTATTGTTGTAAAGAGGCTGGAACAAGTGAAGAATAGTAGTATACTTCAATTGATGTCTTACAATGAGTAAACACCTCTATAAATAAGAGTGAGAATCTTAAAATGTGACTCATGGGCCTGAACTAACTAATGTAATACAAATGGGCTAACAGCTAACTAACAAATATATACATAATTAATAAGTGTGAAAGAGACATTTCTAACGTGTGTTGGTGTTACGGGCCAAACGTGTGACAATGTGATTTTGTTAACTTGAGAAGTATTATTGATACATTGGTCATGTTAGAGTATTGCTTCTACAGGGTTAGTATAGTTTAACATTATTTTTTTCCTGTATAGAACATGTCTTTATGTCCTGTGTCGGATTATTGACATCAAATTGAACATGTATAGAGTCCATTTTAGATATGAACAATTCTTACTTGTGAAGCCCTTTTTCATCTTTTTTTTCTTCACACAATCTCATTAAAATAAGGGGAAATGTGTGCCTGGTTACCGTTGGTTCTCTTTCTCGGACGATAGGGTTTCCTTTTTCATGTCCTGATCATTGCGATCAGGGGCCAATATCATCCCGATATATTAATGAGTTATATGGTTAAAAATTCAATATTTGATAATAGACTAATGGTTGTCAAACTCCAAACTTAAGAGTTAACGTGTTATATTAACAAAATTTCAGCCACTTGAACAAGCTAAATACACATACATAGCCTAGATGTTAGAAACTAAGTTTAATACATACAAAATTTGGCTATTCGATCAATGTTCTTCATTGAACATGATTAGCAATTTTCTTACAAAGGGGGGTGCTTACAAGTTCTCGAATAGCAAGTTCCCAATCACTGATTTGGTTGGAAACAAGATCCAACTTCAACCGCAACCTCACAATTTCCTCGTCCTTCGCTTTCTGCATGCTCTCAGTCTGCACCATCTTTTCTTTTAATAGATGTATCTCTTTCTCCACCAGACACATTTCATGACCACACTTTATAAGCTCATATTCAACTTCTTTACGCGTATCATCATAACGACCCACTTTGGATTTCAAAGAAAGCAACTCGTTTAAATGACCACGAATTGGACCCACATCAAACCCATGAGCCTCAAGTTCACATACAGTTTCCAAATTGGTGTTGAACCTCTCAACAGAATCATTCACTTGCAAGTCGGAAAGCCTCTGAACAAGATTCACATAAGTGACAATGTGTCCAATTGCTAAACCCTCACGAGTATCCTGTTTCATGTTCTTCAGTGGTGAAAAGTGTGGCTTTTGAAACGGTGTTTGGTATAGCTTTAGAGATTCAATGGTGTCCCAGATTGGAGACCGCTTGATAAAAGGCCAGTCTTGTTGCGTGGTTCCAGCACCACTGGTCACACCGTCTTGATTCACGCCTTCACACCAGATGGTAGAGGCTGCCCATCAGTATAAGTATGTCCATCTAGTAATACATCACCGCTTATTTAAACATTCAAGCCTAATATGTATCAGTATTAAGATTTTGATACAGACGATTTTTAGTTATGTTTCAAAACGGTCTTGATTGGTATTATGATACTGGATAAATAGAGACCATCTGAGATTTTAAAGATAACAAATTGCCGTCATTTATGTGAAAAGAGTCAATACGTGTTAAAATATGTTGCTATGTTTGGTGCAAGGGAGAGAAGTAATCAAATTCAATACCTTTTCGTTTATTAACCACTGACTTTCGTTGTCTTCCCCTCTTTCGTTTCTGATGGCCATTGGCATCCTCTGCTTCACTGTTTTGCTGTTAACAACAATGACAAATAGAGCTTAACTTTTGTCAACTAGTGACTGATAACACTAAAACAAGTAAACAACTGCTTACTGCAATAACAGCTACATGTTCCACATGAGGTGAATCCTGATGATCCAAAACAGACGCGTTGCTACCTATAACATCATAAACAATCCATATAACATTAGATTATGTTCATCACTATTTTTTAACCAATTTCTATTAAGTTCCCACACACCTGCTGCATATTTGAACCTTTTCCTGTGATAAGTAATTAAAGCGTCCACAGATCTTTTACTGTTATTTTTAGCATCATCTAATGCATTTATGTCAACTAATTCCTTATCTGGTGTCTGCATTATCAACATTATATCATTATATTATCTTTCGACGTTTATAGTCTGGACAATTTTGAAAACATAAACAGCTGTAAGCTCTAAATCTAAACCGTATGCAAACGCATTCAGAAGCAAAATATACCTTCTTTGGTGGCATTATCCAACGGCAACCAATCCAATCAACGTGAAACCGCAGCATAGACCTTTCAAACTCAAACTCCCGACCCCAATTTTCCAACAAAACAACATACTTGTTCAACTCACCATCAACAATCACCTTCTTCACCACACCAACCCACCACCCATCCAAATAATACGCATCTACAACATCATCTATCTCAAAAACATCATGTATCTCAAAACCTTCATCTCCAACAACTTTAACTTCAACCTCATGCGTGCTATTGTTACGGCGAATGCTACAAGGGGGTAAAGGTCTAACGAATGAAGGGTTTACGACCTCTGTTAATGGATGTAAGCAATTAGCATCAACAAACAAGGTATGGTACTTGAGTAAGTATGAGGTTTTTGTAAAGTTCCTGTTTTTGTTGTTTGGCGCCCTTTTACTGATCGGAGAAGGTTTGATTTGGTGAATGAAGGTGGCGATGTACCAGGAAGCATGGAAATCAGGTTCGTCGGAGGTTACTTCTACAAAGGAACCTTTTGTGTACGCCATTGTTGATGGTGTTAGGGTTTGAAAATTGAGGTTTTGTGAGTGAAAGATTGGAGGGAAACTTGGCCCCAAATTTTCCTCTGCTTGCTTCAAGGTTGAAATTAGTCAATTACCCTGAGGTATTAAAACTTTTTCGGTCAACCCAAAGAACCCAATTAATTATTTCACTTCATTTCTTTTAACCATTTCTTTTAAAAAGCTTAAAACTATTAGTTGGTTCAATCAAAGTAGAATTACAGAAAATAGTTTCATTCACTTATCTTTAGATTTTTTTTCCTTAATTATTCATTATTGAATTAAACAATTAACCGTTTTTAATGAAACAAACATTCTTAATATTGAATCCTAAATGATTCAACACGTAACACAATCAAGGGTGAAACAAATAACACCCTGACTTAATAAAAATTCACCCGATCAATCTATTTTTTTCTATATAATTTTAAAACTAATATAATTAAATTAAAACAAAATTAATAGTACAATTTGATTTTACATGTTTAACTATTTTAAAACTAATATTTAAATTAAATAATAATTGTAAAACTCATAGTCACCAAATATGTATGAGTCAAGTTATCCTATAAAATCTTTTTTAATACAAAGTGGTAAGAGAGGAGGAAGTGGTCCTCTCAAGGTTTCAACAAGAAATTTTTTTTTACCAATTGGAATATATCATGCTACTATATTCATTCTCACCTCTTTGTACTTCTTTGGGATGAGAATGGTCTTCTCAAGGTTCTCAACAAAGAACAAGATTTTATTTTTTAAAATTTAAATATTAAACAAAAATAAACATAACTTCATTAATTTATAAAGCTATATAGAGCTATAACATTGATACAAACATAAATGTGACACGAGAGTTGGTAATTTGGATAGTCAATGATAAATAATATATTTATAAGAAAAAATAAAATTGGTTTGGTTCATCTGAAGACAAAATCGAAAAATCCAAAGTCCAAATTATTATTATTAAATTCAAACTAAGTGTGATACGTATTGAATCGTGGACATGACCCGAGCTGTAAATGAATTAACGTATCGGACAAGAAGTGAATTATTATATTTGAAAATGTTTTTTTTTTCTAACACCACAAACCCACGTCTAGCATGTTCCATGTTCGCATTATTAGGTAGTTTATTTTATAAGTTGTATGTAAGGTTATATATAGCTATTAAGTAATTGTTTTAGATATGAAAAAAATATTAAGAAATTTGATCCAAATTTATCTTTCTATCTTTATATTCTTAAATTTTTTGAAAGTATTTGTCAGTTACAAAAAGCCATAAGATAGATCCAGTGTACTTACACATCTCTATCAAAGATGGTGTGTGCCGCCGCCAGGATAGATATACTATAGATGCCACTGCCCGAAGGATAGATGGTGTCAAGTATAATTGAAATTATTATCTTATTGAAACCAACCACTGGCCAGTGGCCACTGTCAAGTAAACAAACATCGAACACCCTTTCATTTCATCATCTACAATCAAAAGCATAATCAAAATCAATATTTAATATTTAATTAATGGCTGAACTTGTGATTTCTGCTCTTCTCCCTTTGGTCGTTGAGAAGCTGGCCTCTGCAACTTTCAAAAACATTGCTCGGTACAAGGGAATCGAAGCTGAGATCAAGAAATGGCAAAGATCCTTAACCCAGATACAAGATGTGCTTGCTGATGCTTCAAGAAAAGAGATAACAAATCAATCTGTCAAACGATGGTTGAATGATCTTCAACATCTGGCTTATGACATTGATGACATACTCGATGCTTTTGCAACCGAAGCTATGGACAACCATGAGTCATCAAAACCCATCACCAACATGCTGGTAAGAAAGATAATTCCAAGGTGTTGCACTAATTTCTCAACAAGTAATAAGATGCATGAGCAGTTGGATATTATTAGTGCTAAGTTACAAGATCTTGTTAAGGAAAGAACTGACCTTGGTTTAAGAGTAGAAGAGGAAACCAGACCAACAAATATTACTAATAATAGAAGATTTCAATCATCTGTTGTTGATCCATCTAGTATTGTTGGCCGGCAAGCTGAGAAAGAGGAATTGGCCCAACAATTATTGAAACCATCTGATGAAAAGTTTAGCATTGTTCCCATTGTTGGTATGGGCGGGGTTGGAAAAACTACTCTAGCTAAACTTTTGTATGACGAAAAACAAGTCAAGGATCACTTTGAACTCAAGGCGTGGGTTTGTGTCTCTGATGACTTTGATAGCTTTCGTATAAGCAAAGTCGTCTTTCAATCTGTGGCAGGGGTAAACAAGGAATTTGCAGATTTAAATCTGCTTCAAGTAGATCTTGTAAATCACCTAAGGGGGAAAAGATTTATATTTGTGTTAGATGATGTGTGGAGTGAGAGTTATGGGGATTGGGAAACTCTTGTTGCTCCGTTTCATGTGTGTGCTCCTGGAAGTAAAATCATCATCACAACACGGAAAGAACAATTACTTCAAAAGTTAGGTTACAATCATCTAAACCATCTACAGAGCCTGTCACATGACGATGCTTTGTCATTGTTTGCTTTACATGCATTAGGTGTAAATACTTTTGATTCACATATGTTACTCAAACCACATGGTGAAGGTATTGTGAAAAAGTGTAAGGGGTTGCCTTTGGCTTTGATTGCACTTGGGACATCACTTAGGACAAAGGAAGATGAAGATTCGTGGAAGGTAGTATTAGAAAGTGCGATATGGAGGTCAAAAGATGATTTAATTGTTCCGGCCCTTAGACTAAGCTACTATGATCTTTCTGCACCATTGAAGCAGTTATTTGCATATTGCTCCCTGTTCCCAAAGGATTTCTTGTTTGACAAGGAGGAATTGGTTTTATTATGGATGGCTGAAGGGTTTTTGCACCAGTCAACTCCATGTAATTCAACAGAAGAACGCTTGGGTCAGGAATACTTTGACGACTTGCTGTCAAGAACATTTTTTCAACATGCGCCTAATAAGGAATCATTATTTGTGATGCATGACCTGATGAATGATTTGTCGACATATGTTGCTAGTGAGTTTTCCGTAAGGTTGGACAATGAGATGGGGAAGCATATTAGAGAGGAGATGTTGGAGAAGTATCGCCATGTCTCATTTGTTCGTGAGAAATATGCAACTCACAAGAAGTTAGGGGCGTTAACAAGAACCAAACGTTTGAGGACATTCTTGGCAACATCTGTTGGAGTGGTAGAAGGTTGGGGATACTACTTATCGAATAAGGTTTTGGCTGACTTACTTCCGAAGTTACCATTGTTAAGGGTTCTATGTTTGAGTAATTTTCAAATAAGTAAGGTGCCAGATACCATCGGTACTTTGAGGCACTTACGGTATCTTAATTTATCTCAAACTGCAATAATCGATATACCAGAAAATGTTTGCAATCTCTACAACTTACAAACATTGATCGTATCATGTTGTCATTGTTTAACTAAGTTGCCAATCAACTTCTTAAAGCTTAAAAACCTACGACATCTTGACATTAGGGACACTCCGCTTTTGCATCAGGTGCCATTAGGGATTGGTGAGTTGACAAGCCTACAAACTTTCTCGAAAATCATTATTGAAGGTGAAAATGGATTTGAAATAGCCAAACTTAAAGACCTCAACAACTTATGTGGGAGAGTTTCCATTGCGGGTTTAGACAAAGTGAAAAATACAATAGATGCAAGGGTGGCAAACTTTTCACAAAAGAAGCTTAGTGAGTTTGAAATTGAATTTAGTGATGAGTCAAATGATTCACAAAACGAAAAGCTTGCAAAGGAGGTCCTGAATGAGTTAAAGCCTTGTGATGATAAGTTGATACAACTCAAAATTAGGTCATATGGGGGATTGGAATTTCCAAATTGGGTTGGAAATCCCTCTTTTCTTCATTTGAAGCATGTGTCGGTAAGTGGTTGTAAAAAGTGTACATCTCTGCCGTCATTTGGGCAACTACCATCACTTAAGGAGTTGTATATCAAAGGCTTGCATAAGGTGAAAGTTGTGGGTTTGGAGCTATTTGGGTCTGGTTGTGCATTTCCTTCACTTGAAATTCTAGGTTTTAAAAATATGTTTGGGTGGGAGAAATGGTCAACAAGTCCCGGGGTTGTGTTTCCATCCCTGAAAGAGCTTCTTATAATAGATTGCCCTAATTTGATTGAAGTCACACTGGAAGCATTACCTTCATTGAAAGTTCTACAAATAAAAGACTGTAATAGTGGTGTCTTAAGAAGGTTGATTCAAGTAGCTTCCGCGGTCATTGAGTTGACTATAAGTAGTATTTCAGGGCTTAATGACATGGTATGGAGAGGTGTTTTAGAGTATCTTGGAGCAGTTGAAGAATTAAGCATCGAGTATTGTAATGAATTAAGTTACCTGTGGGAAACAGAGGTTGCTGCGAGTAAGATTCTTATGAAGTTAAGGGAGCTAAAAGTGACTATTTGTGATAATTTAGTGAGTTTAGGAGAGAAAGAAGAGGAGGGTTATTGTAGGAGCAATCTACTAACATCTCTTAGGATTTTGGAAGTATATCAATGTAAGAATATGATGCATTGCAATTTTCCAGGCGACATTGAGACGTTGACAATCTCGTTTTGCACTGAAATCAAAACAATATCCTTATTAACTGTAGGGCAGAAGCTGAAGTCAGTTTTCATTGTTGGTTGTAATAAACTATTGGACAGGGAGTGGGGAGGACAAAACATAAGCAGAATGCTTGATAACGTGTCAATAGTTGGTTGGACAAATCTGAAATCAATCATTGAACTCAAGTACTTGGTTAACCTCACCACATTAAGAATAAGCAACTGTCAAAGTCTGGAGTCATTTCCTTATAATGAGTTTTCCAATTTGACCTTGTTAAAGAGACTTGAAATAATCAAATGTCCAAGTATAGATGCTTCTTTTCCCGGTGCGGTTTGGCCTCCCAATTTGTGTTCCCTGAAGAAAGTGTCCCATCCCCAACACCTCATGTCCCTCCAACATCTCAGTTTTTGGGATTGCCCAAAGATGATGGATCTACCGGAAATGCTGCTGCCTTCACTCTTGAGTTTAAACATCTTGCTTAATTGCGCGAAACAGAAAGAAAGATGCAGTAAAGGAGGTTGTTACTGGCCCCTCATCGTCCATATCCCCCGTATCTGAAGCTCCCTCAATAATCAAGTTAGTATCAAGCTCACTCTCTCTGTCTCTGCCTTTACTGATTTTAATTAACTACCTGATTTATTTTGCCTGCATTTAGACAAACAATTTTTTTATCCACGGTTTACTTTTTGTGAAGATTATGTATTAAATTGTTCAATTAAATATAGAAATTAAAGTTTGTAGTTTTGTACTCAAATGATAATGATAATGACAAATAATGTTATGTGTGTCTTATGAATAATACACTAACTTTAAACCCATCACAACCATTTTTAATCTACTGTTTACTTTGACTTTAAGTATGTGTTTGCATATAGTTAATAGAACTATATTAAAAGAATGTTTTTGTACAATTTTTTATTTCTTTTAAATTGTGTCTTACTAATCAAATTCATATAATATTCTTTTGTTTCACGTGGATTAAATACTATTTTGAAATTAGTTTTCTTTTAATCTAGTTTTTTTTAACGGCAAACTTGATAAAAACCACTAGCCAGCAGCTAGAAAAACGAAACAAAGACAGTTAAAAGGAGAAATTACACCATTCGATCCATGTTATAGTGTTAAAAGTGGATCTATGCTTAATCCATAAGAAAGTAAAGGATTTGATCTCTTGAAAAATCTCTCGAGTGTTTATTGAGGAATTGTTGAAAACTAGGTCGTTTCGTGCTTTCGAGCTTTGTATAAGTTGAAGAGATCCGAAACCGAGAAGGCGAATATGGGAGGTTCTTTGGTCCAAGTAGCCACCCTATTCCAAACTTGATTGGTAGCCACACATGCAGCAAGGATGTGCTCCAATTATTCCAAACATACTTTGTTCTGATATCTTCGTTTAATCTAGTTAGACTTGCATTTAACATTCATACCATATTGGTCTGTGGTTTGATAAAGTCAAGCTTAAAAATGGTATAAAAAGGAACATGTAGAAATCATGAATCACTTTAGTTATATTTGTACCCACATGACAATGCTAATTACTATTTTGTTTATTTGTAGACTTATACTTTAATTTCGATATGATTTTTTAGCTTTCTGTTTTAATCTGACAGGTTGATCTGTTATGGGTAAACTGACCATAATTATATCCATGATGGTTTCATGCTGCAGACTTAAATTGTGACGGGAAGCATTCTACATGAGATTTGCCAAAATTCACATAGCAGGGAAGCAAAACCATAAGATTTGATTGGAAAAATATTATGCTGTTGGATTCTTCTTTTGTGGATACCAATTAGTGTGTTGTGCATCATTGATGGTAGTTGTGGCGCCCTTCAACCTTGTAGCTTAAAAGAACCAGTTGATTGGAGGAGGCACGATCAACAACGAAAGAATCATCATGCCTATGCTAAATCATGTAAAGATATGTATGTAGTTGTGCAAGTCTGAAATCCATCATTGAACTGCATTACTTGGTTCACCTCTCCAATTTAATCTCGTTAATATTTCTTGAAATAAGAAACTATCCAAGTATGGATGCTTGTTTTCCTTGTGCGATTTGGCCTCCCAATTTTCATTTCCTGGTCTGATCTGAATAAAGTGTCTCATCCCCATCCCCAACACCTCACCTCCCTCCAACATCTCAAATTTTGGGATTGCCGAATGATTATGGATCTACCAGAAATGCTGTTGCCTTCACTCTTGAGTTTAAGTATCGTGGGCGATTGCCCAAAACTGAAAGAAAGATGCAGTAAAAGAGGCTGTTACTGACCCCTATCTCCTATATCCCCCGTGTCTTCATATGAAGGCGGACCCTTAATCATCAAGGTCTTTCTCTCTCTCTCTGACTTGTTTTGCCTTTTTCCAACAAACAGTTTTCAGTTTACACTGTTATATACTATGTACTGTTTTATTTTTTTGTGAATTAAATTGTTCAAGTAAATGTAACAATCAAAGTTTGTACCAGTATGATAATGCCAATTGATATTATGTGTGTCTGAGGAATAACACTCTAACTTTAAACCCATAACAACCTATTTAAGTTCAAAGGGGTTTAGTGGACTGAATTTCCATGATAAAAGTCAAACTTTAAGCATGTATTTGTATATATAACTCAGTTGCCACAAATTAAAAGGAAAAAAACACTCCTTCAAAATCAACATGAATGATACTTGAAGGAAGCAGAGTAGATATTATATGGTCATGCAGGTCAATACCACACCTTTGAAGGTGGTTACACTTGTACCACTTGAACTTATGGGTATGCTATTCAGCCCTAATTGGTCCAATGCCTTGTGTTGTGTCCATCTTGTTTCAAGAATTATGGTCTTCCCAAACGGGATACGACTGACCCATATTTAAACGTTTATGCCGTCTTAATTCTATCACATAATCAAAATACAGATTTTGGTTTTTATTTTATTTGTTCTCAGTTTTTAATATAACCCTTCCATTGAAATTGAAAATAAAATGAAAATATGAAAGACAGAATTAAATGACTTAATCTTTTATAAGTCTTCACATCCACATCTCATGAAAAAGACACTTATCTACTCATCCCTTATTCTTATTGGCCGATGCAGAATTGCAGATTGGCATGAGACAAATCAATAATACAAACCTTCAACTAACCTTTGAATGAATGAATGAATAAAATCACTCCACATTATATTCTCATTCTCACCACCAAAATCAATGGCTGAACTTGTACTTTCTGCACTCCTCCCTGTGCTTTTTGACAAGTTGGCCTCTACAACTTTGAAAACCATTGCTCGCAACAAAGGAATTGATGCTGAGGTAGCAAAGTTGCAGGAATCGTTAAAAGATATCCAAGATGTCCTTACTGATGCTTCCCAAAAGGAGATAACCAATCAATCTGTGAAACGATGGCTGCATGATCTCCAACATCTGGCTTATGACATAGATGACATGCTCGACAAATTGGCAACTGAAGCTATGGATCGTGAGTTTAACCGCGAGTCAGAAGTCATCACCAGCAAGGTAAGAAAGCTAATCCCAAGTTGTTGCAAAAGCTTCTCTCAGAGAAGTCGGATGCATGACAAGTTAGATGTTATTACCACCAGATTACAAGATCTAGTAAAGGATAGAACTAGCCTTGGTTTGAGAGTGGAAAAGGAAACTGGGCCAAGAAATATAAACAGAACTTTACAAACCTGTGTTTTTGATCCATCTAGTATTGTTGGACGGAAAACGGAGAAAGATACATTGGTCCAACAGTTATTGGCGGGTGAACCATGTGATCAAAACTTTAGCATTGTTCCGATATTTGGTATGGGTGGTATTGGTAAAACTACTCTAGCGAGGTTATTGTACGACGAAAAACAAGTCAAGGATCACTTCGAACTCAAGGCATGGGTTTGTGTCTCGGATGAGTTTGATAGCTTTCGTATAAGCAAAGAGATTTTTGAAGCTATGACAAAGTTAAACAAAGAATTCACAAATTTTAATCTGCTTCAAGAAGCACTTAGAGATCACTTAATGGGGAAAAGATTTATGTTGGTGCTAGATGATATATGGAGTGAACTTTATGCAGACTGGGAAACCCTGGTGAGACCGTTTTATACATGTGCTCCTGGAAGTAAGATCATCATAACAACTAGGAAGGATCAATTGGTCAAACAATTGGTTTACAATCCTCTAAACAAGCAACTTCAAAGCTTGTCAGATGATGATGCTTTGTCTTTAGTTGCTCTAAATGCACTGGGTGTAAATAACTTCGATTCACATTTGTCACTAAAACCATATGCTGAAGGTATTGTGAAAAAATGTGGTGGCTTGCCTTTGGCTTTGATTGCACTTGGTAGATTGTTAAGAACAAAAATAGATAAAATAGAGCATTGGAAGGAAGTGTTGAACAGTGAGATATGGAGATTAAAAGATGGGGGTGGAATTCTCCCGGCCCTTAGACTAAGCTACCACGATCTTTCTGCACCATTGAAACAACTATTTGCATATTGTTCTCTGTTCCCCAAGGACTTCCTGTTTGACAAGGAGGAACTCGTTTTATTATGGATGGCAGAAGGATTTTTGCACCAGGCATCTGCAAGCGCAACAGAGGAACACTTGGGTCATGAATACTTTAATGAGTTGTTGTCAAAGTCATTTTTTCAACATGCGCCTAATAGTGAATCATTGTTTGTGATGCATGACCTGATGAATGACTTAGCGACATATGTTGCTAGTGAGTTTTATGTAAGGTTTGGAAATGAGACGGAGAAGAATATTAGGGCAAGTATGCTAGAGAAGTACCGACACATGTCATTTGTTCGTGAGGAACATGTAGCCTACAAGAAGTTCCAGGTATTTGAAAGAGCTACAAGTCTGAGAACATTTTTTGTAACATTTGTTGGGGTGGTAGACATATGGCAACATTGCTACTTATCGAATAAGATTCTCGTTGACTTACTTCCTAAGTTACAATTGTTAAGGGTTTTGTGCTTGAGAGGTTTTCAAATAAGTGAGGGTCTAGATTCTATTGGTACGTTAAAGCATTTGAGGTATCTTAATCTCTCTCACACTAAAATCACACATTTACCGGAAAGTGTGTGTGATCTCTATAATCTAGAGACGCTGATTGTTTTTAGTTGTCGTAGATTGACAAAGTTGCCAAGCAGTTTCTTAAAACTTAAAAAGTTGCGGCATCTTGACATTAGAGACACTCCGCTTTTGGATAAAATGCCGTTAGGGATCAGTGAGTTAAAAAACCTACAAACTCTCTCAAAAATCATTATCGGATGTGAAAGCAGATTTGAACTAGCCAAACTTAAAGTATTTAAGAATCTATGTGGGAAAATTTCCATTGTAGGTTTGGACAAAGTGCAAAGTACAAGACATGCACAAGAGGCAAACTTTTCACAAAAGAGGCTTAGTGAGTTAGAGGTTGTATGGAGTGATAAGCCATATGATTCACGAAATGAAATCCTTGAAAAGGATATCCTAAATAAGTTGAAGCCTTGTAATGAACATTTAACACAGCTCAAAATTGTGTCATATGGGGGATCAGATTTTCCAAGTTGGATTGGGGATCCACTGTTTCTTCATTTGAAGCATGTGTCATTACGTGACTGTAAAAGATGTACATCTCTACCGCCGCTTGGACAACTATTGTTACTTAAGGAATTGTTTATTGAAGGCTTGTATGGGGTGGAAATTGTGGGTTTGGAGTTACTTGGGGTAGGTGGTGCATTTCCTTCACTTGAAATTCTTAGTTTTAAAGATATGCTTGGGTGGAAGAAATGGTCAGCCAACGCGAAAGTGTTTCCACACCTAAAACAACTTCTTATAAGCAATTGCCCTAGTTTGGTTGAAGTCACACTTCAAGGTCTGCCTACATTGAATGTTCTAAAGTTATACGGTTGTCCTAATTTGGTTGAAGTCTCTCTTGGAGCCATACCTTCACTGAATGCTCTAAAAATGATTAAATGTGATAGTGGTGTGTTGAGAAGAATGGTTGAAGTAGCATCCTCAGTAACTAAGTTGGACATATCATTAATTTCAGGGCTTAATGATGTGGTGTGGAGAGGTGTTATAGAGCATCTTGAGGCAGTTGAAGAATTAAAGATAGCGGCGTGTGATGAAATAAGATACTTGTGGGAATCAGAAACAGTTGCGAGTAAGGTTCTTATGAGTTTAAGAAAGTTAGAAGTGTTTAGTTGTGGTAATTTGGTGAGTTTAGGAGAGAAAGACTGGGATAATCGTGGGAGCAACAATTTAATATCTCTTAGGATGTTGGAAGTATTTGGTTGTGACAATATGGAGCGTTGCAGTTGTCCAAATGGCGTTGAGACGTTGAGGGTGGAGCATTGTAGTTCAATTACAGCTATCTCCTTACCAATGGGAGAGCAGAAGCTCAAGTCACTTAAAGTTTATGACTGTAAGAAACTATTGGATAGGGAGTGGAGAGGACAAAAGATACCGATGCTTGAATATGTATGGATACAAGGTTTGACAAATCTGAAATCAATCATCGAACTAAATTACTTGGTTCACCTCACGAAATTGAGAATAGAAGATTGTGAAAGTCTGGAGTCATTTCCTGGTGACGAGTTGCCTAGTTTAACCTCGTTAAAGAGTCTTACAATACTAAGTTGTCCATGTATGGGTGCTTGTTTTCCTCTTGGGGTCTGGCCTCCAAATTTGTGCTCCTTATCGTTAGGGAAGTTGAAGAAACCAATCTCAGAGTGGGGTACACAAAAATTTCCAGCATCCACTAAGCTTATACTGTGACGATGGAATGAGTAGTTGTAGTCAGTTTTCTCATCTTCTTCCTTCGTCTCTTACGTCTCTTTACATATTTAAATTTGAGAAATTGGAATCGTTTTTAATTGGACTCCAACACCTCCAACATCTCTGTTTTGATGATTGTCCGAATCTGAATAAATTGTCACATCCTCATCCCCAACACCTCACCTCCCTCCAACATCTCACTTTTAGGCATTGCCCAAGCATGATGGATCTACCAGAAGTGTTGTTGCCTTCACTTTTGAGTTTAAGAATCACTGAATGTTCAAATTTGGAAGAAAGATGCAGTAAAAGAGGCTGTTATTGGCCCCTCAACTCCCATATCCCCTTTATCAACATATGAAGGTCTCTCTCTCCCTCTAACTTTAATAATTTAAATATCAAATAACTGGTTTATTTTGCCTTTTTTCAAACAAACAGTTATAAATATAATCTCAAATATATGGCTTACTGCATTCTTTTTGTACAATATTTGATAGAATAAAACTTGACATGATTGTTTAGCTTACTGCTTAATTTGACAAGTTGATCTATTATGAAGCACATGTCTGCCATATAATATCATTCCAAGTCTTGTGTTGCATTGTTGCCTTCTTTTTGTTAATCTTGATATGATTTTTTAGCTTACTGTTTAAGTTGACAAGTTGATCTATTATGGGTAAACTAACCATGATTATATCCGCGATGGTTTATACTGCAGACTTAATTGTGATGGGAAGCATTCGACAACAGATTTGCCAAAATTCACACCGCAGGGAAGCAAAACCAAGAGTTGATTGGAAGAATATTATGCTGTTGGATTCTTCTTTTATGGATACCAATTAGTGTGCTGTGCATCATTGATGGTAGCTGTGGTACTTCAACCTTCTAATTTAAAAGAACCAGTTGACTCGGCTTGTATATTGTTGTTAATGGGTCAGATTGCAGGGTATATTGTTGGTAATGGGTTGGATTTTTGTTGGTAATGGGTCAGATTATATACTAATGATGATTCAGATTGCTGACTGTATTTCGTTGGTAGTTGGACAGATTGCCGACAATATAATGTTGGTAACCAGTCAGATTGCAGACTGTATTTCGTTGGTAATGGGTCAGATTGCAGACTATATATTGTTGGTAATGGGTCAGATTGCAGATTGTATATTGTTGGCAATCGGTCAGATTTAAAATTATATTTTGTGTAGAAAAATTAGCAATGCCTAAAGCCTTTTAACTTTAACCAACACATGATGGATTAGACAAGAAAAATGAAGTTACATGCTTCTTTTCCTTGAAATAAGTTGTGATAGGGTTTTATGAACAGACATGAATCACATGTCTGCAACACAGGAATGATTCACATGTCTGCAAGTTGATGCACAACTCGGATTTTGATGCACAAGTCTAGAACTTGATACACAAATTGCCGTTCATCTCACAAGGAAAAAAACCAGAGCAGGGTTGTAGAATAAGGTAAACATGTGGTAAACAAGTATTATAATGCAGTTTTTTTAACATAATGCAGTTTGTGCATCAAACAAGTTCTGTCAGTACACCAAACCCATTCAGTGTGTGGATCAAACTGTAAAAAAAATATTTGTTGGGAGACTTGATGTCTCAGAATTCTCTGATACAAAAATGCCTCAAACAAAATTATAATAAAGCCATCAAATTACATAGTAGCCTCCAAATCAGTTGTCACCAAGTAAAAAAACACCTCTAAAATCAACAAATCAACAATGATGAGACTTGAAGGATACAGAATGAATATTATTTGTTTTTGCATTGAAAAATAATTGGTTTTGGGTGAAAGCTAGGCCAATGAAGCATAAGGGGTGATTAAACTATTACCACTTGAATTGATGGCCATGCTATTCAGCCCTAATTGTTCCATTTCCTTCATTCATGTTGTTTCAAACTGGAACATGTTTCTACAAAACCCTTAATTCTCCCCGTAGAGCGAAGTTGTTTCATGTTTGACACAAAAAATGATATTATAAACTTGAGAGGTATTGATGGACTGATGGTACATGTCATTGTTACAGTATTGTTTCTATAGGGTTATTGTTTAGCAGATCCAAACAGTAGCTAATCATCAAGGATCTGGCAAAAAATTTACAATAATTTCACAGACAAGCATCATGTTTTCTCTGCAGCCTCATGAATTCATCCTCTTCAGTCAACATTACCTGTTTTTTTCTTTCTTGTTAAGCAAACCTTCTCTTTTCTTATGATCTCATTTAAATAAATGAAGCCCAATTCTCCACCATACACGTTAAATTTATGTATTATATACCTGAAACAGAAATGCAAAATTGATAGATATCAAGTACAAATTTGCTAGAAAATTCAAATGCAAAACAAAAACACAATACAAGAAGATTACCCATGAACTGATTCTTAATAAGTTTCCTTCCTTTATAAACATAAATCAGAATATTTTGTTCATCTATATGACCTACAAAAATGTTTTTGATGATACAAATCATCACCAGGGTTTGCACTGCGATTTGAAAGGCCTAGTGTGGTAACAGATTAAGGATGGTTAAGAAAATTAGCTTCAAAGGAAACATGTTGAAACTCACCCGAAGTGTTACTTTATGCATAAAACCTCCTAAATCATTTCTATTCAAATAAATTAAATTAGGACAAGAAGCCTGGCCCAATTTGACCATCTTGCACGTCTAATTGCACGTGAAAAAAGAGCAAAGAATGGCATTCCAGAATGATTTGCAGCACATTCAAAAATTATAAAGTACATTAAACTAAAGTCAAAACAAACAAAATTACTAGAAGAAATCTCGAAGGCAATTATAGATTACCTCACAGTACAAGAACTCCAAGTAAGATGTGAACACAGCTGAACATATAAGCATCCCCTTAAAGCCATTCAGATTATTTTGTGCAGATAAAAATGCACCACTGAACAGTTCTGTAAATCCCATTTCAATTATTTTTTCTTTAATTACTGCAAAATTCTGGCCAGTCGTATTTTTGCCTGAAGCTTTCTTGCTTCCGAATCTAAACCTGAAGAACGAAGACCTTTAAGAACAACCCTTTGTGTGGGTCTAAACACCTTCATTCCCTGATTCAAACAAGCTAATAAAACCTTGGATGCAGTAAAAAATCTCCTTTCTTTACACAGATTATGCACCAATGAGGTGTAAGTAATACAATCTCTAACATCCATCGTCCCAAAAATCTTCAAAGCCTTATTAATGTAACCAGCTTTACATAACCGATCAACCATGCAATTATATGCAACTAAATTAGAATCAAAACCCAACGTATCCATATATCTCAAATGTTTTAGAGCACCATCAATATTACCTGCTCTGCATAGCCCATCAATTAACGTAGTATGTGTATATTCATCGCATTTCAATCCCGCTTGTTCAATTTCATTCAACAAATTATAAACTTCTTCTAACCTGCCTCCTATGCAATACATATTAACCAGGATGTTGTAACACACAATATCAAGCTCAATACCCTTTTCAACCATTAATTCATAACATTTATGTGCTTCTTCTAATCTACCGATTTTAGCAAACGCACTGCTGACTGTGCAATATGAAAAGGCATCATATGTGTATCCTTTATTTTTCATTTCATAAAATACCTCCATACCTTCTTCGAATTGGCCTGATCGAAAACAATATTTCATAACTGTAGTGTAAGTACTAGCGTTAGGTTCAAGATTTGATTCCCCGAGCTCCTTCAAGACCCATCTTGCAGCACGTAACCGGCCTGATTTACAAAGCCCGTCGATTAATATGTTGTAAGTGATTAACTGAGGAATAAACCCGTTTTTCTTATAATAGCGGTATAACTTTAAGGCGTTATTGGCATGCCCGTTCTTGCAGAGCCCATTAAAGATGGTGTTGAAAGTGGTTGAACAAGGAGATAATTTACTCATAAGAATATCATCAAAAACTTTGTCAGCTTCATCAAGTTTTTTTAATTTAAAAAAGCAATGCATTAAAGTATTATAACTCCAAACATCGGGTGTGATTCCAAGCATAATCATTTCATCAAAAAGCTCAAAGCATCTTGATAGTAAGGAACGGTTGGAAGCGCCAGCTATTAAAGAATTATATGTAATGACATTTGGATATATGCCTGCTTCTGTCATTCTATTTAGGATTGAATAGCCAGCATCAAGGTCAACAAACCGACAATATGCAGCAACTAAGGTGTTGTATGTAACAACATCTGGCAGTGTTCCTAACCTAATAGCATCAACTATAACAGCTTCTGCTCTTTCCAGTTGTTGGACTTTACAAAATGAAGCTACACATATATTCATTAGCCTTGTTGATAACTTACAAACCATTGCTTATCAACTCTGCAGTGTTCAACTGTCGGGCTCCATTCAAAACAACATGATGAATCTGTAACAAGTTAATAATATAACATTGTCAGTAAAACCAAAACATTATTTTCATTGCATATGAGAAATAAAGAAAATCGCCACAACACCAATTTTGAAGATCTGCGTCATATATATTCCAATAGGCAGTTAAATCCACCCAAATTACTCTTATAAACTGTTAATATTTGCATATGTGAGACTTTGATTTTCAACATTGATCGATGCATTTCATGCTAAAAAAGGTAATAATGTCACACTATGAAACTTAGAAATATCACGACTTACAAAGAGTAAGTGTTAATGCAAAATGGTACAAGGTACTCGTATACCACAAAAACTGGTTGATTAACCAGTATTTGACCCATCAATGATCAAATGTTATCCTAATAAATTGAAGCAGACTTTGATAACCTACATTGTTTTAAATAGCTCCCTTGTGCTTATAGAAACTTGTGAAGTGTGAACAATGGCATATAAAAAGCAACATTTTTTTAACAAAAGCAAATATATCATAAACAATTATCAGCAATGAAAACAGTAAGAGATAATTGAAGATTTTAATTTGCTAAAAATGAGTCAATGACAAGACATCCTAGAATAAGATGTGTTCTTGGAATGTCTGGTACCATTTCAGTTGAAAAGCATTATCACTACATATAAAATGATAGCTAAGGATACACATTTAATTCGGTGACATACGTGGGAATGTGGGATGAGTGGATGACCTATATAAATGACTTACCATGACTCTAATTTGTCCCAATAACAAGTCATTCACAAAAAGTGTCAAAATTTACAATTAACAAACATGCACATCTCAAGGCATTTCATCGAACACTTGGTGTGCATTACACTTCCTAAAAGTTTCTACCACCAACTTAACACATAACCCCCCAAATGAATTTCATTATAGATTGTTTAACTTCATTACTTTCCAATTTTAACCAAATCTTGAAGCTACAAATACTCATTCACCAATTGCTAATTCCACCGGTTACAACCATGATTATGACCCGTATCAGATGGTTGAGCAATGGTATCAATTTATATGTGAATTGGGCCGCTGTTTGTTGTGAATGACGTTTCGAAAAGTGAAATTGGAAGAAGATGTACCTGATTTGAGTTGAGGATCACCAAGAACAAACACGAATTGGAGATGAGTGAAGTAACAGACACTCGTTTGTTGGACGAGTGAGATGAGTTTGATGTTTGGGAAGAATGGGTTTAAACTAACCACTTGAGGACCAAAGAGAATGGGCGTATTGTATGCGTTGTGATCAATGTCATGGATGAAAGATTGTGAAACTTTTCTTAGACTTTGAGTTTTTAACTACATAAATAAACCGGGTCGCATGACACGACGGTATAATCTTGTGTGTGTGACTTTATCACACGTGTTATTATAAAAATTGTTAACTGTCTCACCCGCGTTATACACTAAAAGATGAAGTTTAAAAGTGTATGCATATCCGAACTTCGAAGTCAATATGATAATTAGATAAGAATCGTAAATATGTTAAAGTTACATGTATGAGTAAATGTTGTAAATTACCTAAACTTTGGAGACTAAAGAGAACGTATGACATTCTCTTTTAGTAATATACACAATACAATATTATTTATGTGTTATTTGTGAAATATTATGTTTTTATTTTGAGCTAGTAGTGTTTGAACACATGTTTCGTCCGTGGTAATGATACACATTGCGTCGATACCCTACAAACACGGAAGCAAGATGAACCACAATGCCTCAAATCTCCATAATATAAAAAGAAAGGTTTTTTTACATATTTCCCATTCCTAAGTCCATCAATTACATATTTACCCAAACCTAAAGTTTAATTACATATATCCCATTTGACATAATAAATTACTCATATACCCCTTCTTTTACACAAACCATAAGAAAATATAAAAATATATTTATGAAGATCATTAAGGGTAAAATAGTAAATCAAAAGGCTATTTTAAAGAAATTGGGTAAATATGTAATATATATAGTTTAGGAAGGGGAATTATGTAATTGAATTTAAAGAGTGGGTAAATACGTAATAAATGATCTTAAGAAGGGGATATATGTAAATGCCCCAAAAAGAAAATAAGATAAGAATCTAAACATATGCCGGTTAACAAATATAAAAAAGACATGCAAGAGAAATGCATAAACTGAAAGACCGTTTGAACACTCGTTTAAGGGACGCAAAGAAAGATGAACTGCCACAAACACATGAATTTAGAGGGTGGAAAGTGAATAGAAAAAGTCGTACCCAAGACCTCCAAAAACAGAAGCAATGGTGCTACCACAAACCAAAGGGGTGTTTGGGATTGTTTATTTTCCCCTTCTTATGACTTTTTAAAAGAAGCTAAAAGGAGTTTTGAGAAGTTACTCCCTTCTTACTTCTCAAAACTCCTTATTATCTCTTATAAAACTAACAAAAGTCATCTCTATCCAAACATCATTTTAACTTATAAAAGTTAATAAGTTAAAAGGAGTTTTAGATAAGCAATCCCTAAGTGAACAATCTTATAGTGAACCAAAACAATATTATCATATGCTATGAGACAAAGAGACACAAGTAAAAAAGAGCTTTTAGCGCTATACATTGAAAAGTTGTACATGGCAATTGTAATTTGTAATTCATTATTCCCATGAGTCTGAAGAGTGTTACTATATGCTTTAGTCTTTTTATGTTATTCATTTAACAAACTATAAACATAAACATGTTTTTTTTAATTTAAATAGTAAACAAACGAACACAAATATAGTTTTATAAGCGTTTATTTAGTTCATTTCCAACCTTAAATCCTTAATTAAGAGTTTGTATCTAGACCAATGAAGCATAAGTCCATAGGAGGTACGAAATATTCAGTAGCATTTACTGATGATTACTTACTCGTTATTCCTTTGAATATTCAGTATGGAGGCCGAACAAGCAACGGGAAAGAAACAGTTAAGCACCCCGATAAGGTTAGAGTACTAAACACCATTTAAGTTGGTTTGCTACGAGTTCGTTTTAGGCCACTTGTGACAAAAGTTAGATAAGAAGTCAATTCACTGTATTTTCATTGGGTATGATGAAGAACGAAAAGGTTGGACGTGTTGTGAGCGCACTAAAGGAAATGCCAACATTTCTCGTAAAATAATGTTGTGTTCGAATAGAACTCGTCTTGGTGGTCTCCTTAACATAATGTAACTAGACACTGAAACTTGAAAGAAAAACTTGAAAACTCGAGTTTCAGTGCAGCAAATCAGCGCTGAAACCAATAGCTGCCCAAAACAAGCAGCTATAGAATAGTAAAAAAACATATCACATAACATTATCTATTAAACATCAAGCTTTGTCACTTATCAAAAGATATTATATAATTCCAGGCAATATCCATTAAAATACATTCAAAGATGATATCACAAATCTAACACACTGTTTCAATATCTATTTATATCATTCCAGAAAAAGAAAAAAACCAAGGAATTATAATAATAATCATTCTATGGTCTTCAATTGGCAAAAAGTCAAAGTCAATAACTAAATACTTCCTAATCAAACTATTATTATTATGGTTCATTAAAACAAGATCATCACAGCAAAATGATCTCAATCAAAATATCCACACACCACCAGTCTTTTCATGCCTACTCATTCGCGCCACCACCCTCCGCCACAAGACTCCTCGCCGGAGGGAAAAGAGCCACCGCACCCTTCTCGGGATTCACATACTTCCTGTACACAGCCTTTAACTTGGTCTCACTAGCACATTCATGAAAACTCACCAAACTCTTTGCACATTCCCTGTTCAAATTCAAAAACACCAAATTTCACAAGTCAAAGACTAAAACTTTGAAAAAGATTTAATTTAACACCCTTGTGACAATAACACTCACCTTAGTTCATGTTCATAATACCCAGTGTGATGTTTGAGTGTTTCGGTCCAAACCGGAGTCTTTTTAAGAGTGCACCGAGCAGCGTAAACAGCAGTAGCAGCAAGCTTTGAAGGAGTGTTGGATACGATAACCGAGTAGTGAATCAAACCAAGTTCTGTCAAGAAGAACACCATGTTCTCCATCTAAATACAATAAAAACAAACTTAGTTTCCAGTCTTATTTCTTTTATTAAAAGATTTATAATCTTGTTTTTTCCAACAATGTACCTCACTATCAAAAGGAAGCGAAGCTTTTGTGTACCGAACAAGAAACACATACGGTGTTGGCACGGTCAAGTACCAACTAAGATGACCAAGAATGGTTTTCTCCATGGTTAAAATCTGTTCTCTTGGGTACGCGTTATCCGAAATTGCAATCAAATCAGTGACTTCCGGTGGCCAGATTTCTTCATACTTGCAAGCAATGAGCATTGAACTTATTCCAACCAATTGAAGTTCCTTCCGGGGAACTCGTTTCACCGAGAGATACCTATCAACTATGTTGATGGTCAGATAAAGACTTTCAGGCATCAAGTCAAATTTCCGGTGAACTTCAATCAACCAATCTATCAAAATAGCTCTCATTTTAGCATTGAGATCAGGCTGTGAGTTCATGTAATCCTGTAAACCGCCTTCGGTTTCTGAGAGCTTGTAGAACTTGTAAATGTCTTCAACGTATTCAACTTCAGCTAGTTCGTTGTTTATGTCCGATTCGTCTATGTCAACCACCGGATCTTTAGGCTTCGTTGTGATTCCACAAGCAGCCTAAAAAAAGCTTCAAAGTCAGTCATATGAGCATAAAGAATCAAAGTAAAAGATTTTATATACAAAACACTTGAATGAAAGGAGTCAAAGACTAACTTTACTACGAGCAGTGAGGACGGTTGTAAGCGACTTTGAAGGCTTTCTTGATCTTCTTTTCGGGGTTTGTTCATTGGTTTTTTGTGGAACTTCTCCATTGTTAAGTTCTGTTTGTGGTTTCTGCATCTGCAATTCAAACATAACATAAAAAAACTGCATTTTTTAAACCACATAAAACCTCTACTGGTTATTGAATCAAACATTTTTGCACATATACCTTAACATTCTTGTCATTTTCCACCAATTGAGCATGAAAACTTCTGATCATAATCATACCAAAATCAAGTCAAGATCAAAGTAGTACAGTAACAAGTAATAATGAGAAGGAGGGGGATTTACAACCTTGTGACAGGGCGCGATATCTGAGCAGGCTTTCCGGTTTCAACGACAGCGGGAACAAGATTTCCGATGTCAACTAGTGCTCGCCGGTTCCTTCTTTCATTTTGTCCATCATTGTTCTGCTTCAAATCTGTTACATAAAAATCACACCATGACAAGAACTAGTGTCAACATAAAAAAGTTGAACTTCAATACAAAAAGTCAAAAACATAATTTTTTACAGGTAAAACAAATTATATACACTAAAAGCCATCATTCACAAAATACATACAAACCCCTAAATCAACTCAGCAACACAATCATCATAAAGTATAAACACCTTATAAGTCAAATCTCTGTTCTTGAATATGACCTAAACTAAGAAATTATCAGAATTGCTAATGAACAATCAAAATTGAAACAAACAAACCTCTATTGGCCTGTTGAATCGGAACAACAGATACGTTTGACGTCATATCTTCTTCTTGATCTTGAATATGGCCGAAAACACCTCCAATACTGGTCAAAATCGACGAAAAAAACGACTGGAGACGGCTGTTGTTTGCCTCCCCTTCTTCTTGGTTTTGATCCGCCACTGTGATGGGATTATAATCTTCAAATCACGTGTGATGAGAGCAATTTTATACAGTGATCAGTTTTTAGGGTTTGATGAATGAGATTTTGTGTTTGGGGGTTTTAAACGGAGTGATGACAACGCGCCTCTGCTTTATAAACGGGCGTGTGTTTCAATTTTGAATATAGACCGTTAGATGCACTTTGTGATTTTAACGGTAATATTCTTACTTCATACGCTTCTTTTTTTTCACCTTAAAACACAAGAAATTTATTAATTTTACCGTTTTCTTTTCAAAACAAAATTCACCATACTAAATTACTAATGATGGGTTTTCTTCAAGTATTTATATAATTAAAAAATATATACACAATATTTAGTTGTTTTTTATTCAATATTCATGTCATGTGAGTTTTTCTAATCTATATTTATAAAAATCACAAAATTTTTTGAGGAAATTATAAAATCAATTACTTAGAAAATCTTAGAGTCGTGTATTTACTATTAGAGCAAATACATTTGATCGGTTATACCAAATGATCTAATCAGATAAAACTTAGATTGAGAATTTTCATAAATAAATATGAGAGAGTTAATGAATTTCGAACCACCAATGTTGATGTTGGGAGCGTATATTTAGTTTAGGGATTGAAAATTGCCATTATTATTTTAACAAAATTCATAAATAAATTCAAAAAACTGCCTCCGGACCCCCTTAATATTTTAATAAGCTCAAACGAATGTACACTCTGCACCTACGAACTCTTTTGGTTATTATTAGGATACGATATTTGATCATTACTTAATCTTAATTACACTAAAATGTCTAACAAAAATAGAGAGTTAAACTTAGTCATTGTATATGCACACAAATATAGAAATCGTTAAAAAAATCTAATCTTTGAAAATAAAGTGAACATGTAAAATATGATGTTTATTTACACTAGTAGAGGTAAAAACTTCTCTCATTTACAGTAAAAACAAAGGTGCGACGATGCTTGTTGTCCGTTACCTGTTAGTTTAGTTTACTGTAAAAAAAAGTTTAATATCTATATTGATTGCTTTCTTAATTTTGTGCATAGGGTCGAAGATTAGCTACACTATTTAGATTTATTTTTATAAAACATATTTAAGATGTCACGGGTTTTTTTAGAGCATTGGTTCTTTTTCTATTGTTTCTATACTCATTTTAGTGATTTTTTTATTTGTTTTCATATTGTGGTTTCCATTCACTTGTTTAAAAGAATTTTAGAATAGACTTACAATTTAGGGGTTGTTTGGTAGCTTTTTGATAGGCTTTGAATGGATTCACCTCTGAATCGATCAGAGGTTGGACGGGTGACGCGACTACGCTGACACGACCAAGCTGCTGAATGGGTGATGTTGTTACTGCTATTGCTGCTCGCACGGACCCGGGTTTTCGGAGTTGCATTCGTGTCCGCAAGTCGTCACATTGAAGCAAGGAATTCAAACCAAATTTGCACCCCCCCCGCGCGTGCGGGTAGGTGCTAGAGTAAAATGTGACATAAGAACTTAATAGTAAATTAAGATTTACATATATAAAGGCAACTATGTTTTGTCTCCAATCCTATGTGGGACAAGTGAAAAAAAAAATAGAATCTCATTCAGATGTCCAACTAAATAGTTCATGTTAATCATTCAACACTTAACTATTCAGACCTCTTAATCATTCAGCACTTAACAAATAGGCCCTTACAGAATTAGAAAAACTTTGGAAAACAAACTATAAGTCTAGTTTTACTTGGGAGCTTGCATTTATATCTCGCATAGTTTGTTGTTTAAAATAAATAAATCAAGAATATTGATGTACGGTATTTAAGTTTTACAAATTATCTCAGCATTATCATCTCTCTTGTATTCATTTTTATAATTTTATTCCCTTAGATGCATATACGTACCAAAACCCATGTAAATGAATGAGTGATCAAAACTACTGGTGTATTTAACAAGGCTTTGCTAACGAACAACGTTCGAGTAACGAATGTCAAATGCAAGGCTTGTGCACAACTACACATCGTCTATGTATGTGTGCAATTAGAAGTGTAATTGTGTAAATTTAACCGGACTCAAATAGCAACTATGTTATTAGATGTTATGTTTTGTATGTATCGCCGCTTACTGTCTATATCATATGTTGTAGCATATCATCATCACGAGTATTTGTAAGGATCATGGAGTAAGAACGACAACAACTACCACATTTAGTAAAATCTCCCTCATAACACAACTATTAGTTGTTTCCAGTAATATTATCAGCTCTAATAATACATGCGCGGAAAAATATACACCAACTTTCGTTAACCAGTACTAATTAATCAATAATTTATACTAAAAATATCATAAAAAAATGTTTCCAATATACACAACAAATTAAGGGTGTGTAACATCTAAATTTCTGACCATTTAAATTAATGGTTAAAAAATTCAATCCCAACCAATTGTTTACTTTTCCTCAGCTTTCGCTAATTTTATCTCCTTTGTGCCTCGTTAAGATGTTGGAATTGTAGGTTTAATTTCCATACAAAACATAAAATGGCAGCTTGTGGAGGAGTTAGCGAAGGCGCTGATAAAAGCGTTGACGTCGATGGTCTTGCGCGATTCGCTGTGGATGAACACAACAAGAAGGAGGTATATATATATTGTTTTCATGTGATCAATCCTCGAAGCTCTTGAAAAGGTCTAGGTGTTAGGTGTTAAAAAAATATAGGTACGCATTTGATACTCAACTTAAGCCTAACAAGAAAATAAGCCTATTGCAACTTTTTTTGGTTAAAAAATAATTACATTAGATGAAGTTGCATGCAACATTTTTATTACATAATGCAACCATTTTTTTAAATAATGTAATTATTTTTTCAAATTCAACATTTTTTTAAAGGTATATTGGTTTTCACTGGTCCTAACTATTACATGCTGTCTTCTACCGGTCCCAACTATTGAATTGGTTGTCAACGGTCCCAACTTTTATCACTTTGGTAACCACTGGTCCCGTCGTTAAATTTTTTTAACGCCGTTAAGTTTTTTTTCAATTTCAATACCGATGTTATAAGCATTTTGATCGGAACGATAATATAAGTCGATTGATGGAAAAGTTACCTCAAAACTTCGCTTCGAACAACAAAATAGTGCTTCGATCGGGTGTTTAAACCTAACGGTGCATCAATCAAATGTAAAAATTTTATCGTTCAGAGAGCCTTTTCAAGAAAACTTTTACATCAATCGACAATTATTATCCTTCCGATCAAAAGGTCTAAAACATCGGTCTTGAATTTAGAAAAACTTAACGGCGTTAAAAAAATTTAACGACGGGACCAGTGGTTACCAAAGTGATAAAAGTTGGGACCGTTGACAACCAATTTAATAGTTGGGATCAGTAGAAGACAAAAGGTAATAGTTGGGACCAGTGAAAACCAATATACCTTTTTTAAATGAGTTGCAATAGGTAACAAAAAAGTTGCATTAGGTCTAATGCAACTTCTTCTAATGCCGTTGTTTTGAAAAAAAAAAATTGTAAAAAAGTTATAAAAATGTTGCAACAGGTTCTTTTTTGGTAATTTATTTTATGTTAAAACATAGATATATAGTTTTCTAGGAAAAACCCACAGCGACACTATGTACATTACAAGATTTGAACCTTAAACCTTTTGGTTTTGACGTACACAAGTTAACCATGAACATGTGATTGAGGACACGTAACATAACACCATATGTACCAATATGTTGTATTAGATGGCCAATAAGAAACTAATTAATGAAGGATGTTTAATTAATTGTATTGTATGTAGAATGTAGTGGTGGAATTTGTGAAAGTAGTAGGGACAAAGCAGCAGGTGGTAGAGGGGATGTTGTATATTATCACAGTGGAAGCAAATGAAGGTGGTGAAAAGAAAACTTATGAAGCCAAGGTGTGGGTTAAACCATGGGAGAATTTCAAGGAATTGCAGGAATTTAAACTTGTTTGATGCTACTCCCACATCACCTTAACTTAACTTAACTTAACTTGCATTTCCAGGTAATATTATATCTATCTTTTTACAAATCTAGTTATTCTTAACAACATATTACACATGGACAAATATATATAGAGCATATATCGGGGGTGCGTGTCCTAGAACCCGTTTTATAATTACACAGGGTTTGGGAAGAAATCGGATCATTTTGTTATTTGATGTTTACAGTCTTACCCTACATGAACATAATGAATTTTGTTTATGAAATAATGATATTTTAAGATCTTAGAAATTAACTTTATCTAATGTATGTTTTTTTATGGTTTTAAAAGATAATTAGATTTACACTCGTTTGCACATAATACGTTTATGATATTAACGTGTAGTGTTCATGCGTGACACGATGCGTTTGTAACTTCGTTACACTCATTACGTTGGTCACATTAATGGGCTATGTCTACGTATATCATGACGTGTTTAGACTTTCTTAATTACAAGCGTTATGCTGATGCCATTACGAAAATTACTGAGCGAAAATGAGTTTATATAAAGCGTAAACACGAAACTTTAGAAATTTGAGAAAGTCAGAGATAGAGATATCAGTTTGTAATATACTAAGGGGTAAACTCAAAATTTTAGAAATTTGATGGGGGTTAAAGTAACATTTTATAAGCTGTATGGTGACTTTTAACATTGTCCAAAAGTTAATGGTAAAAGTTGGCCGGTGGCAAAGAACACCACCCCTGCTCTTTAGAATAGCATTTTGCTAACTTCCCTTGCCCCCGAAACAAATTCATACGATTGTATTTGAAAATTTTCATGACCTAGGAACTTTAATATCGTTTTGATCAAGTATCATTGCATGATGCAGGGCAAGAGGGCTAATGGCTTTCAAAGGTGAAGCTTACACATAAATATTTTTTTGTAAAAGTTTATTATAAACATTTGTTGTAATATGGGACAAGTTTATGTCCTTTTGTATGTATACTAAAAACATATCATCAAAATACTTAACGATGATTGTAAATAAAATACAAATAGTTTAAGAAATATAAATGCAAAAGTTCATCACTCCACCACAAAGTATATATGAGTTAGGGTTGCTTAATGAGACCACGACTAATTTTGTTCTTAGGTTTGATTTGTCACCGCTCGGCCACAAAAAGTATGGATTATGGTTGCTTATATATTTCAATTTTCACAATCGAAAAGTTTACAACATGATGGCATGTAAATAGACAACAAGCTGCACCACAATCTTAAGTTTGATTTATAAACCAAGTGAAAAACATCAAACTCACCTAGGCTTTAAATTTATGCAAGTTGGTTTTGAACATAGTTATCAAAAGCCCTCGCTTGAGGGACTAGGCGACCAAATAAAGCAAGTCTCTGCAATTGCGCTTTTCTTTGCTATAAAGAGTTACTCCCTGAAAATCTCTTATAACTAAATGCTGCTGCTTCAACTGGAATGAGATTCTGTTTTTATTCAGCATCTTCTGATAAATCAAGACTTTGTTTTGGTTTTTGTTAATTGGTAATATCAGGTTTTATTTCATGTTTATCATAACTAAATGCTGCTGCTTCAGTTTCTGCTCGACTAATTCTACCACGGCCTCTACCCCTTCCTCTACCACTCTCATTGATGTGGTTAGTGACGGCCTCTGGCTGCAACTACAAAATAAAATCAAGTTTAATGGTGGAAATGTGGAATTTCAAACCATTTCATATGCCTATGAGTTGGATGATTCAGGTTATCTTTTACTTTTAACAAGTCAAATGGGTAACATAATTAATGTTTGAACGGATGGAAAGTCAACAAAGGTGTATTTCTATGGCCCAGAATATTTTATTAAAAATGAATATTATCAAATAAAATATAGCTTCTGCTTTGTAAATATAGTTGATACATGATTATTTAAGAAAATATAACATATTTAGATAGTTGATCATCTTGATCCGTACGACAATTACCAGGTCTGATTGACCCATTCACTTTGTTACCTCAAGTTTAAATATTTAATATTTAGACACAAATAGATGATACTTCACGTGAGACTCGAAGGAGAGAGTAATCATTACGTAAATGTGTCACCACATTTTCCGAACATGGTGAAACGAGACCAGTTTTTTGTAGAAATATGCAAAGAAAGAGACTGTCCTGTGGTCACATAATCTTATCGATTCATTGTTTTGTACAATTACATCACTAAAACAGTAAAACTATTGATGATTTATGTTGATAATTTAACCCGGATAAACTGTGAAAGTGAGTCGTTTTTTACTTATTTTAACAATAACTTGCTACACTGGATGCAACTGTGAGTCTAATCTTCATTTGAACAATAAATGCAGCCACAAGATGAAATAAGTGAGTCTAATCTTCATCTAGAAACAATTCTACATAGAAAAGAGCCTATAGTCCTAACAAAACCTGTTTCTATTTTGAATTTGAAACGTGGTATATAAAGTATAGTTTTTACTAGAGTTACCAAAATAGTTAGTCTAAATACTTGGACTTGTTTGTGTGTATTATGTTTAGCTTATAGCATATCATTTGCAGTCAACCTCGATCCCACTACTCAAATACGTTGATTGAATCTATTTTCCAGATTAACTTAATGTTGTTATTGTTTCTTGAACTAACTGAATATAAATCGTATAGTTGTATAGACAATGGATTTGTGACATAGTCTGCTTGACTCCAAGGTCAAAATACTTAACTAATAAACATGCAAAGTTCAGTTATAAAAACTGCTACTTACATACTAAAACTGGTATAGTACCATGTTTAAACGCTCTTTGAGATACTCCCACTTAGCCCTTTATAAACGCTCTTTATGAGGGAAGGCCTGCGCTTACACTCGATCGGTGCGTTGTACCTTTTAAATGTAACGACCTTACCATTGCGTCAACCGTGTTTAAAAATATATATATTGTGCACCTGTGTGTGCATCTTGATCTCCCTAACTCCCTGTTATCCAATGAAAAGTCTTAGGCTTGTTATCTTCAAAAGTTTATGACGTAGCTAGCCTAGTGTTTTTAAGGGTCACACGTAATGTTTATTGGGTTTAGATTTGTGGGTATTGTTGTAAATCAATGGTAAATCAAATACAAATGTATAATCGAATTGAACGAACTTGCTACTGGTTGAATTGATTGTAAAAGGTTACAGTACAAGAGCAAATTGAATGAGAAGAAATGAACAATGAAATTAGTTGCAACAACGACCTAACACTACTTATTAACAAACTAATAACAGACTAATCTCAAAGTTACAGAACTAGTCCCTATAGTATATGATAATGATCACATTATAAAAGAACTATTCTGTTGACTGGAAATCAACACACATACTCAACAATCTCCACCTTGATTTTCAATCAACAAGAATCATCATTACTCTCCAACCTGTAACAACCTTAAACACAGCTCAAATTTAGGACCAGGCACCACTTTAGTGAGCATATCAGCAGCATTGAATCTAGTATCAACATATTCAACCACCACTTTATTTGACCAAACTATATCTCTGATGAAATGCAGTCTCACCCTTATATGCTTGGTCCTGTCATGAAACATGGGATTCTTTGACAAGTGTATAGCACTTTGATTATCACATAACACAACTGTGTCATTAAACTTGATCTTCAACTCTTTAACAAAACCCTTTAGTCATAGTGCTTCTTTCACAGCCTCAGTAAGTGCCACATATTCAGCCTCTGTGGTTGATAATGCAACAACTTGCTGCAATGTAGACTTCCAACTCACCAAGCCACCATTCACCTTGAAAGCATATCCTGTAGTTGACCTGCCATTATCCAAGTCTTTTGCAAAGTCAGCATCCACATAACCTTGAATATTTGGACTATATCCTTTCCCAAATATTAATCCCACATTCCTTGTACCATTTAAGTATCTCAAGATCCACTTCAATGCCTCCCAATGAAGCCTGCCAGGATTACTAATAAACCTACTAACCAAACTCACCGCATAACCCAAATCTGGTCTTGTACACACCATGAGCTACATAAGACTCCCAACAGCATTTGCATAAGGAATGTTTAACATCATTTCTTTTTCCATATCTGTATTAGGAGAATCACTCTTTGACAACTTAAATTGTTGACTCAAAGGAGTTGAAACCTTCTTACAATCACTCATAAAGTATGTGTCAAGTACTTTATTCACATATGATGTTTGAGATAGTTTTACTTGTTTCAAAGCTCTATTTCTTGTAATCTCTATACCCAAAATCTTTTTAGCTTCACCTAACTCTTTCATATCAAACTCCCTCATCAAAAGTCTCTTTGTCTCATCAATTTCTGCCTTATCACTACAAGCAATCAACATGTCATCTACATATAGCAGTAGATATACATACTTACCAGATTTACCTTGTTTCAAATATACACAGCTATCATATTTGCTTCTCAAAAACCCATGATTTACCATGTACTCATCAAATCTGATGTACCACTGTCTAGGTGATTGCTTCAGTCCATATAATGACTTTTTCAAGAGACAAACCTTTTCCTCTTGATCATGAACTTCATAACCAACAGGCTGCTTCATGTATATCCTTTCATTCAAGTAACCATGCAAGAAAGCAGTTTTAACATCCAGCTGCTCTAATTCAAGATCCTGAACAGCAACTAATGAAAGCATAACCCTGATAGATGTATGCTTAACAACTGGAGAGAAAATCTCATTATAGTCAATTCCTGGCTTTTGAGTAAAACCCCTTGCAACAAGTCTAGCCTTGTATCTTGGTCCTTCTTTTATCTTGTACAGCCATTTACAATCAACAAGCTCTTTATCTTTAGGCTTATCCACAAGGACCCAAGTCTCATTTTGATATAATGAGTCCATCTCTTCATTCATAGCACTTATCCATTTCCTACTTTCCTTTTAATTCACAGCTTCTTTAAAAGAGAGAGGTTCCAATATGCTTTCTTGTTCAGCCACATTAAACACAAATGCAGATAAATCTGCTTCACTGTATGCAGTCACATGAGTATCATCTCTAAACCTTGCAGGAGCCTTAATCTGCCTTCTAGGTCTGTCCTTGGCTAAGCCAGCTGGGACTGAACTAGAAGAAGCCTCAGTTAATGTAGTTCCTTCGGCATGGCCATCAGAACTACCACCCGAATGATTGCTTTCAGATGCAGTAGAGACTTTCCTTGCAGATTCATTAAGCTCCACCTCATTCTGAACATTTTCTGGTACAGGAATTGATTTTCCATTAATTCCAATGAGATCTTTATACATTACATCTTCAAAGAAAGCTACAACATCTCTACTTACTTTCACTTTAGGTCTACCTCCTTCCATTCTCCACAGCCTATATCCTTTTGTTCCATCAGGGTAACCAAGAACAACACATTTTTCAGCTCTAGGCTCAAGTTTCCCTTGATTAATATGAGCATAACACAATGAACCAAACACCCTTAAATCTTCATAGTTAGAAGCTGTGCCAGACCACATTTCCATAGGTGTTTTCATACCTATAGTAACTGAGGGAGATCTATTTATTAAGTAAGATGCAGTGGACACTACTTCTGCCCAAAAAACTTTGGGTAAACCTATACTTGCTAACATACATCTTACTTTGTTTAGTAGGGTTCTATTCATTCTCTCAACTAACCCATTCTGCTGAGGAGTCCCCGGGACAGTTAAGTGTCTTGCTAATCCATGTTCTTTACAAAAATCATTAAACACATCATTACAGAACTCCAAACCATTATCTGTCCTGAGTTTCTTTACCCTTTTTCCTGTCTGATTTTCTACTAAACTCTTCCATTCCTTGAATTTAGTAAAAGCATCACTCTTATGAGCCATAGAATAAACCCACACCCTTCTTGAGTAATCATCAATGATACTCAAGAAGTAGTTGGCTCCACCTAGTGATGACACTTTTGCAGGGCCCCAAAGATCAGCATGTACATAGTCTAAAACTCCCTTAGACACATGTTTTCCCTTCCCAAATTTTACCCTGTGAGATTTACCAATAATACAAAACTCACACTTATCAAGATTACATTGATGTAAATTTGGGATTACCTCCTGTTTAGATAACTCTATCAATCCTTGGTAGCTAATGTGCCCCAATCTTCTATGCCATAAACTTGCAGTTTCTTCATTAGCTTTAACAGCAGCATTTGCTTCACCAGCTACATCACCATCTAGCACATAGATATTATTCACCCTTCTTGAACCAGTAAGAACAACTAATGACCCATTTATCACCTTGGCTTTACCATTTTTTAGACTTACATTCAGTCCATCACTTTCAAAAGTACCAAGAGATATCAAATTTCTCTTTAATCCAGGGATATATCTTACTTGATTCAACTCAAATTTGGATCCATTATCTAACTGTAGAATCGCTGAACCTTGACCAACAATTTTGCATGGTCTATCATCTCCCAACTGAACACTACCAAGGTCTTTCATAACCAGATTCTTGAAGAACTCTTTATTGGGACTCATATGATATGAACACCCAGAGTCCATGATCCATTCTTTACTAGATCCTCCTTGTTTAGCAGCAACTAACACATCTGCAGAATCATATCCATCTTGAGATCCATCAGGTGATACTCCACCCTGGCTTCTAACACAGTTTGAGTCACTGAAGCTCCTGGCATCCTTCTTTTTGTTCCTCTTGTCTGGACAATCTTTCTTTAGATGTTTCTCTGAATTGCAAATGTAACACTTCCTCACAAACTTAGTTCTTGATCTAGAATTTGACCTTTTCTTGAATGATCTCTGATCAGTTCTTCCCCTTACATACAACCCATCACCAGAACTATCTCTATCATCTTTTCCATCTGATCTCCTCTTCAACTCTTTTGAGTTTAAAGCAGCCAAAACTTCTTCCATGGTAAGTGTATCTCTACCATACATTAAAGTCTCAACAAAATGCTCAAATGAAGATGGTAGAGATGTCAAAAATAAGATTGCTTGATCTTCATTTTCAACAGTGACAGATATATTTTCGAGATCCAAAATAAGTTTGTTAAACTCATCAGTATGATCATCAAGGGATTTACCTGATGTCATACTGAATGTGTACAACCTCTTCTTGAGATACAACCGGTTTGCCAGCGATTTTGTCATATACAAACTCTCCAATTTGTTCCAAATACCCACTGCAGTAAGTTCTTTAGACACCTCTCTGAGAACTCGATCCCCTAAGCTTAGAATGATTGCACTATGTGCTTTCACCATCATTTCATTCCATTTATCAGTCAATTCCTTTGTCTTTTCAGCAGTTGAATTCTCAGGAATAACAACATCATCCTCTGTAAGTGCACCTACAAGCCCTTGGTGAACCAACAGGGCTTTCATCTTCAATCGCCATAACCCAAAGTCGTTTTTACCATTGAATTTTTCAATTTCGAACTTTGTTGACACCATTGCTGCCTATTCCTTTCAAGATCTTACAATTTCACTGCGACAAACACCAATTGATCTTTTGTACCTTCAATTGATCTCCAAGCCTCGTTAACTTGATTTTGCAATTTACCGGATCGAGCCGTAACCAGGCTCTGATACCACTTGTTGTAAATCAATGGTAAATCAAATACAAATGTATAATCGAATTGAACGAACTTGCTACTGGTTGAATTGATTGTAAAAGGTTACAATACAAGAGCAAATTGAATGAGAAGAAATGAACAATGAAATTAGTTGCAACAACGACCTAACACTACTTATTAACAAACTAATAACAGACTAATCTCAAAGTTACAGAACTAGTCCCTATAGTATATGATAATGATCACATTATTAAAGAACTATTATGTTGACTTCTGTTGACTGGAAATCAACACACATACTAACAATGGGTATCATGTACTATTTTAATTTGTGATCAAAATAAATTTTTAACGGTGACGTTATGTTTGTAAGAAGTGGAAAAGCAGAACAATTAGCCGGTAGCTAGTAGTATAGATACACCTAAATAAGTGAGCTATGACTCTGATAGAGTTAAATTACACCAACTAGACCATTTCGCATATTTTGATTAGATATAGTTTTTAGCGATAAAAAACTAACAAACCTTGTCTCTTCAAAGAGTCTCTGATTAAAATGTTCTTGTTTGATAAAACCAAATCATTCTGAGCTCTCTATCAACTCAAACACCACAAAAGAATGACGAATTGGAGCATTCATTTTGTATGATTATCATAGCTAATGTTGTTATGTAGCAAGTACTTATTGTTATAAAAAAATAATAATAAAAAAAAATAAAAATTTCCAAGGTCGGTGCTTTGCACCGGCCTAGCGTTTTGCGTCGCGTCACGTTTTAATCTTTTTACTTTAACGTATTTACGGTTTAATCCTCGATTTTTGACGTATTTACAGTTTTCAACCCTGAGTTTTGACGTATTTACGGTTTTAATCCCCGACTTTTACTAACACCTACTATTTTGCGTCGCATGACGTTTTAGACTTTTTACTTTAACGTATTTACGGTTTAATTCCCGACTTTTGATGTATTTACGTTTTAATTCCCACTTTTGACGTATTTATGGTTTAATCCCCGACTTTTACTAATTATCAATTTAGCCTCTGACTTTTACGTTTTGCGCTGCGTGGCGTTTGAGATTTTTTTTACTTTAACGTATTTACATTTTTAATCTCTAACTTTTGAGGTATTTATAACTTTAATCCCCAACTTTTACTAATTGTCGTTTTAGCCCCTGGCTTTTCGACTTTGACATCTTACTCTACTTTGACATATAATACAACTTCAATATTATTATCGTTTTGACTTCTAACATTTGATATTTCATCATTTTTATTATGTGACACTTTATGGTTTTGCGCTGTGATGTGCGAGACATGAGACTTTTTTTATCAACGCATGTGACGAAGTCACATACGTAAGACCCGACTGTGTGACCCGACCGCTACAACGCGCGGCCTGGTCTTAAATCTAGTTATCAAGCAATCGATAATGTATTTAGAAAATAGGTAAAAATGACGCAAGTGCAACCTCAAGACATGTGTGAACCCTTTCTAATGGAAAAACAGCATTCACCGAGGATTTGTTCTTTTTCTAGGTCTTTTTATTTGTTTCATGTTTTGTTTTAGCATATGCCAAAACACTTGATTCTTTTATTGTTATTTTTTGTTGTAAATTTTTACTACTCTCCTGTTGTATCCGCATTTTAAAACCGTTTAGATCGCTACGAACCGCAGATAATGAAACTACTTGACTATTATTCCGGTTGCTGTTTAGATGAAAGACATTTGATTCCTGATACAAGCTTTATTACTTTATATGTCTTCAAAATCCTTCAATATGCAAAATGCTTCGTTTAGAATCAGGTTTTATAACTCGTTTGATTCCAAGTCCGTTTCTGTATCTAGACCATGACATGACAAAGCCAGTATACTGCAATTCAGTCCACAACCCTATTTCAACAGCCTAGACCGTGACATGACCGAGCCATTGTGTTACAGTCCAGTCCATAGCCCTCCTTTCCAACATACTACGGTCGGGTTAGCCTTGGCTAGCCCTTCACCCTTACTTCACTAAGCAGCCCCTTAAGTTCGCTAATCCGATACTATGGATGACAATCATATTTTAAGTTTTCAACATATACCAATGTTCTACTTGACCAGAGAAAGGATCAGCCTGTTTCCTGAGCCGAAATCTGTACACGCTGCAACGCATGTTGTACAAGTCATTATAGCAGCATTTGCTCTTGAATTAGAGATTTCGGCTACCGAAAAAAGACGATCACTTGTCCCTACCAGCATCAAAATCAAAAGAAAACACAAACAAGAAACAAGGCATCAGGCAAGATTTTAAAAAACAAGAAAAACATTAAATCCCAACAACATATGTTTTAAAGTTCTGTTTTTTTATTGTTTTTTCATCCCCTATGATCTTATTGTTTGTTCATGTTTTCCTTCTTTTACTAAAGAGAAGGAGAAGAAACAAACTGTCTAGGGAAACTGAACAACTCTTTCTCTTCAAACGGAGAAGCCCATTCACGAGAACCACCTGTAGATGCCTCTGAACCCACTGCCCCGACCCCGTCTGAATGCAAACCAATCGAAAGCCCATTAGTCCCGTTTGATAGAGCACCCGCTGGCGATCGTGTCGCGGTCTTACCACCGCCCCATCCTGATCCCATCCACATACCATTGGGCCTTGATGGGCTGCTAGGTGGAACATGAAGCCGGTCAAGACTCCAGTCTATGTTTGTGTAATCAAACTGCAATGAGTCACCAGCATTCCAGTCCACAGGAGATGATGGCCCAGATGACCCGTTTGAGCCCAAACCGGAGAAAAGCCCAAGAGAAGAAGCGGCTGCTAGGGTAGGAGTAGTGGCGGTACCCACTGTTCTGTTCCACATACCACCGTTGTTGAAATGGTTCATGGAACCCTGTTGGCTAAAATGATCAAATGGGCCACTGCTTGATGCATACTGCTGCTGAGGAAGTGGCTGATGCTGTTGTTGCTGGTAATGGAACTGGTCATACAATTGGGAATTATTAATCGCACCCCCAAAGCTTGAACTGTTGAAGCTTCTTGTGGTTGTAGGCCCATGTGAAAACCCGTTTGAATTCACATTCATATGCATTACAGGATCAACACTATTTGGATGCCAATCAGATGCTGATGAGGACGAGCTTACACTTGCAGGTAGGTTCTTTGATTTGGGCCGCTGCATCACAATAACCGGTTCCCGAACCGACCCTAACTGAAGATTCTTTAACTCGGTTGAAATATTTGTATATCTGGGCTCGGTTCTAGCTGGTGCTGAAGCCGCTTGTAAGGGGTTAGCTAAAGAATAGGAAACAGAAGGGTTTGAGTTTGACCCACCTACCACCACGGGCCACCTCTTTTCTGAAGATGGAGTGCCAACTTGTTGCTGTTTAGTCCAATCAGCATTTGGTGGAACTTTTTTTAGCAACTGCAAGCTTTTGATCCCAGGGTCTGTTGATGTGGGCCCTACTGTAACAGGAGATTTTGTGTAATTGTAATTCAAATCTTTTTCATCTGTTTTCTGGTTTATAGGTAAAGCTTTTGATACTGGTCTTGAGGCTGATGAAACGTTACCATTACTGAGAGTTGGAAAACCACCAGTTTCTTCAAGCTTTGGCATGGCGGCAGGAGGTTGTTCCTGTTTCTGAGCTTTTAAGGTTTCTACCGCCTGGTCAAGATCACCTTCACAAGCAACAATAGCACGTTCTATCTCCTGTTTTGAGCATTTGAACTTTATTTCCATTTCAGTAATTTGAGCAAGCTCCTCTGATATGTCGATTTTCAAATTACCACCACCATCAATGTTATTATGCTCGGGGGTGTTGTTTGAATCTTCACCGCCTTCAAACAACCATGCAACCGACTGTTCAACTCTACCTTCGTTTAGAATAAGAGCCATAGTTGCACGTTCTGAAGAAAATCCCATTGCCACAAGCTGTTGAGCAAGTGATTCTAGCTTTCTTGACATTAGATAACCGCTACATTTTTCGTGGAGTTCTTGAGCTCGTCTTTCTTTTTGGCGTTGATGTTTTTTTTCGTTTTTTTGACGAATTTTTTCACGTTTATCATTATCAACCCCTGGAATCGTGTCCTGGCGAGTGGATGCTTGAGATGCTTTGTCTTTGTGATCTTCAGATTCACCTGACCAACTCCCATTGTTGGATAATGTATCAAACCCAATCCCCATAACCGAGTTCCCATTATGGTCCTCTGTATCATCAAAGGTACGCGAACGCCCGTTTATGTGAATAGGTGGAGCAGTAGACACAGGTGTAGTATCAAGGGTGTGAAAAGTTCCTAAAAGTGGATTGTAACCACTACCAGGTACACCTGCATTGCCATTGGATGTGGGTTTGGTTGCAGACTTTTGAGGATCCTTGCCAGCAGCCCTTTTGTCCTTTGACTTTGACTTAGATGCAGGAGACATTGTAAATTCCAGCTTTCTATAATATCAAGAAACTTTGTTAGTCAAATAACCATAAAAAGTCAGATGCAGCATTTCATAAACTCATAATGGAAATCCTAATGACCCTACAAAACAAAAAGTTGATGATTAAGTGTAAAATGGAAATGATGTAATACTAGAAGCTCTAACCACAAAGAAAAACAAATAACCAGCAAGACTCGTTAAATAAAGGAATATGATGCAACAAAATAATGTATGTAAACTTTCCCATATATCAGTCTTATTAAATCGCCAATTAGCAAAGGCAGATTATGTTTTAATGGTTGTACAACTTCAATGATGTTTTCCATCATTGTACAAAATTGCATTTCTTAGATCATGAAAACCTTCACCACACCAGTTACTCAAAGCATGCATATATCATAAGGTCACATGACTTCTCATCAAAGCATGCATAAATAAAAAGTGAAAAAATAAAATTCTGTGAATGCACATTATCTGGCCAACAGTTCTCCTATGCATGTACTATGTTCATGTGTTTTAGTAGAAAAAAACTCTGCAGTGATACAAAAATACTAAATATAAAGTTATTTTATGGATAAGCAAAACAGAAATAGCAATCCCTAAACTGGTATGGACAATTTTTAGCCAAAGAGAACACTAGTTCAGAACACATGTTTAACAATTGTATATACAACTGAGGAACCTTTTCAAATTGCAAAAAAAGATCTAGATTCCTGGTTTTAAAAACTTGTTAGAAGACACTAGATTCAGTTTTATGGTGCTCCCACGAAGTTAAATGAGCTTTATGAAAGTTGTTGGAGCACCAAGTAGTGTTAATTAAGAAAACAAAATAACATCAAGGATAACAAAGCAGGTACGAAACATTCAAATCTTTATAGTTACAATGGTGTTGAATCTTAAAATACACGAAAGAATAAAGCGACAATATTAATAGTTGTAGAGAGAAAAACATCACACTAATACACACAACAAACACAAAATTCCGTATCTGAAGATGAAACAATGATGAAACCAGTAAGAATCAAAATTTACAAACCGCACATAGCTAATAAGAAGCACATTCTAATAGTATTCAAGCACATGGTCTAGTGCTTGTGTATAAAAAGCCGGTCAACAGCATGATGACATTTAAAACTTGGCACCAATGACTGTGGATTGTGGCATAAGCTTAAGAGCATGTTGAAGAGCCAATAGTCATTACTAAAAAAGATCCCATTAGCAAATCTAATGCCTGATAGCTTTAACAAAGTCTAATGTGATTTAAGACCCCATCATTTTCTAAATGACAAGAGCAACACATCTTATCGAAAGCTAGTAACATGTTACAACTCTTTAACATGCCAAAAAGGCATTTGATGTCAAAATAATATAATGTTAGATTGTCTTCAGAACAAATTAACTAACAGACATAACTAATTCGACATTGCACCTAAAAAAACCCTAATTCAACATCTTCCGTCAAACACAAATTCCTTTTCACGGCGGTCAAATCACAATCAAATTCATTCAACAGACCATGCTTCAAACAATTCTCAGACAAATTAACCATATCCACATCCAAAACATATCAATTCTCGATAATTCGAACATTACAATACAAAATTCCACAATTGACCAATTGAACACAAAAATATCTTCAAATTGTTCCCCAATTCATGGAGAAACACATGAAAACATGATTGAAAAGTAAAAAAAAGGAGAAATGAAGCGATTGACTTACCAACGTTAGGGTTGAATCGAAATGGGGAAAGTAAGGGGCGAAAAGAGCGATGTGATGAATTGTTAGGGTTTTGTGAGTCGATCTTGTGATTGTGTTTGTGGATCGATTAGGTTTTGCGAGTTGGAAATTTCTGAGTCGTTTCCGTCTTTGCCTTGTTCTCTCTCTATATATCTTTCGTTGTTGTTGTTGTTTCTCTCTCTTCTTTCTTTTTCTCTGTCTTAAACCGGTACCAGGAACCACAACTTTCTACTTTTCTCGATTTTGAGTTCGGTCCGGGTACAACCCAATAACCCGACCTCATTCTCATCAAAACCCGGCTCTGGTTTTACACTACATCTAATTTTTTAAAGACGTTTAAAACTAAATCAATAAGTGACTCTTTCTAAATGGGATGTCAACTATCCATGTTAATTTTAAGGTTTCAACCTGGACGAACAATATTAAAGAGAAAACTTGTCACTTGAAAACCCTATAAGTTAAGATTTAAACCTGAAGCCTCTAGAATCTTAAGTTCTTACTTATCATGACATCATATCCATGTCATTTGACCATAATGGATATTAACCGTCAATATTGATTTTAATGTTTCAACCTGTACTCACTCAAGAATATTATTAAGGAAAAAACCAGCACTTGAAAAACCCCATGAGCCAGGTTTTTAATTTAAGTTATATATTTGTTTATTATAAATCCATTTCATACTCTTTTATTAATATAAATCTAATTCCTAAAAAAAGCTTGATTTTGAAGAAAAAAAAGTTATAAACTACAGTTAACTATCAATAAACTCTTTTAGAGTGTAAATTGCAATTACTATTAGGTGCTGTTTTTTTTCTGCAGGGAAATATCTATAGTCTGCATATCACGTCTACACAAGAAAATGTGGACCAAACATCTATAGTCAGCAAGAATAAAAATGTTTTTTTAGTTTTTGTAGTCTGCTGAATAAAATTGGTAGTGGTGGGGAAGGGAGGGGACAATGATGGTGATGCAACTGGATGGTGGTAGGTGGGGGACAATGATGGTGGTGGTGGGACAGTGGGTGGTGGACGACAATGGTGGGTGGTGATAATGATAGTGGGTGGTAGTGGATGATGGTGGTTGGTGGTGGATAATGGTGGGTGGTGGTGGTGGTCGGTGATGGTGGACAGCGAGTGGTGGTACTGGGTGTTGATGTTTAATCATCTGTAGACATTATAAGATCTTAAAAGTAGTTGGTCCAAGTCTGTACCAGAAAGAAGTCACGTAAACATTTTCTTAATAAAACATTTTTAAGAAAACAAACGGTTTATATATGAAAGTTTCTGTACGTGATCCGTACGACGCAAACGTAATACTAAAAAACAAACAATACATTAGTGTACAAATTTTCATTAAACTACACTTGGTAGTAAAGTGCATTTTAGTTAGGGCTGACAATTTTGTACACGGACACGAATACACGACACGAACCTATACGGTCTTAACAGGTAATAGGTAAGGTCTTAACAGGTAACAGGTACTAAAGTCTAAACAGTTAGACACGAATCTACCTGTTAATTTTCATGTATTTATCAAGTATTTACCTGTTTATCTGTTAGTACCTGTTATGATTTTTTAAAAATGAAAAGTATAATTTAATATAACATATTTACCTTATTTACCCTTATACTTATAGACAATTTTTATTTCACTAAACAAGTTCTTGAATACTTGTTTTTAAACAAGTCATATCGTGTCTTATCGTGTATACCTGTTATAAACTGGTACAGGTACAGGTAATGGTAACAGGTACACGATAGCTTATCGTGTCATGTACAAGTAATAAGGTTTCGTGTTCGTGTCTTAACAGGTACAAGTATACACGATTTGTTGGCCCTAATTTTAGTGGTGGAATCTAGGGCTGTTATCGAGCCGAGCCGAGCTAGGCTGGGCTCGAGCTCGAGCTCGATATTAAACGAGCCAGCTCGGCTCGGCTCGTTTTTCTTATCAAGCTGAAAAGTCGAGCTCGAGCTCGGCTCGTTAAAAGCTCGAGCCCAATCAAGCCGGCTCGTTAGCTTTTTTTTTTCTTCTTAATTTTTTATAGTTTTTAATAACAAATAAAACATAGAATTAACATACTTATATGTATAATTTATGATTTTGTTTCATATTTTTATATGTTGTGAATTAATTAATTTAAAATTTTAACATTTTAACCACCTCCTACCTATATTTTAAACTTAATACTCCCTCCGTCCCATTAGAAGTGTCCATATTGCCTTTTTTAGTTGTCCCACTTAAAGTGTCCACTTTTAAAATTTATTGGTAAACTTCCAAATTTGCCCTTAATAACATAAAACAAACAATATGATGGACCCACAATAATATTTATTGTCAAGGGTATTATTGACAAATAACAAACAAAAATACCAATAATTTATTGTGTCTAAAACTTTGTGTTTTTCAAACTACATTTTACTAAAACTAATATATATATATATAAAGTATATTTCGAGCTGGCTCGCGAGCTCACAAGCCGAGCCAGGCCTAGCTCGAGCTCGGCTTGAATTAATTCGATTCGAGCTGAGCCAGCTCGTTTACAATCGAGCTTTTTTCAAATCGAGCTTTTCTCGAGCTTTTTTCAAATAAGCTTCGAGCAAACCTTAGAGGATGTTTGGGATTGCTTATTTTTTCTCCTTTTAACTTCTGGCAGAAGTTAATAAGTCAGGAGGTACTGATTTATTAACTTTTCCCCTCACAACTTATAGTTTGCCAAACACTTTTTAACTTCCTTTTTAACTTTTCAGAAGTTAATAAGTTATAAGTTGCTCTAAATAAGCAATCCCAAACAGCCACTTAAACCGCGAGCTTTTTGAACACCTGAAATCACCCTGCTACCTAGAGCCAACATTAAAACCCTAGCAACCAATACGCACTTTAGTAGACTGTCTCCATCTTTTTTCACTCTTCAAAACTACTAAACCCTAACATAACAACACACCACCGTAAATCACCACCATGACCACCACCGTCGTACAGTTCGAAGACGGTTTTCCGGCCACAAAGCTCTTCAACCAAGGCTACTCATACACCTACGACGACGTCATCTTCCTCCCTCACTACATCGATTTTCCAACCGACGCCGTTCAACTCAACACCAAACTCTCTCGCAACATCAACCTCTCCGTACCATGCGTTGCTTCACCAATGGACACTGTAACCGAAGCATCCATGGCTGTTTCAATGGCTGCTTTAGGCGGTATAGGTATTATTCACTCCAACAATACTGTTTCTGAACAAGTATCGTTAATTCGTTCCGCTAAATCGCACCGTATCCCTTTCGTATCAACCGATATCCCGTTTGTGTCACCGGATGATTGTATTACGTCCGGTGAAGTTTTTGACAACTGTTATTGTGTTTTTGTGACTAAAAATGGGTCTAGAACGGATACTACACTGTTAGGGGTTGTTGATAAGGTTATTTGGGAGGGATTAGATGATAAGGAAGCTAGGGTTAGTAGTTACATGAAGAAGAATGTTGTGAGTTTGCCTAGTACGTATAGTTTTGAAGATGTTGCGGGTTATTTAGCTGCGAATGAGTTGGATTTCGTGCCGTTGGTGAGCGGGGAAGGGGAGGTGGTTGATGTGGTTAGTACGGCAGATGTTGAGAGGATTAAGGGGTTTCCAAAGCTAGGGCTGCCGTCGGTTGGGAAAGATGGGGGGTTTTTGGTGGGAGCTTCGATTGGGACGAGGGAGAGTGATAAGGAGAGATTGGAACATTTGGTTAAGGCTGGTGCTAATGTTATTGTGATTGATAGCTCTCAAGGGAACTCGATTTATCAGATTGATATGATTAAGTATGCTAAAAAGATGTTTCCTGATGTTGATTTGATTGGTGGGAATGTGGTTACAATGTATCAAGCTCAGAATTTGATTAAGGCTGGAGTTGATGGGTTGAGAGTTGGGATGGGGTCTGGTTCGATTTGTACTACTCAGGAAGTTTGTGCTGTCGGCCGTGGGCAGGTACTCTTTAGAAATATTTGCTTTGGTTGTTTTGTGTGGTAGTGTTTTTGTTTGTTATTAGTCAAGTCTAAATCTATTTGTAACCATTGATCTTAGGCTTTGACTAAAGATTGACTTTTTCTTGATTTTAACTTTGTTGTCAGTTTTGTTTATTTATTTTAGAATAAAAAAACAATTTCATACATAATTACTTTAGAGAAATGTTGTTTGAGGTATGGTTTTGCATGTATCGTGTCCTCTATAGAACAACAACAAGGTACTGAATTAAAACATCGAACAACTAGATTTTGAACTTTTGATAGGAAAGAGATAAAGAAATATGATATAAGAGTAAAAGCATGAAGCCCTGTTTCTGATGGCTGTAACAGGGATTTTTTTTCTGACATGGCAGGAAATGGCTATTTTTTCTGATTTCCTCATTGTTATGATTGGTTATATGTATCTGCTTATGAGTTGAATTACACATATAAACCAGAGTAATATCATTGGCGCTGGAGTTTCAGTTGTCATTGTCAAATATGGTTCTTTGGATAAAAACATGTTTTTACTTAGATAGCTGGTTGTTGTGGATTTTGGGGTATAACTAATGTTTTAAATCAAGCTTATTGTTTCACTGCCATATAGGCAACTGCAGTGTACAAGGTGTCATCTGTTGCTGCACAAAGTGGCATTCCAATCATCGCTGACGGTGGCATTTCAAATTCTGGACACATTGTCAAAGCTTTGACTCTGGGCGCATCAACTGTCATGATGGGAAGCTTCTTAGCAGGAAGCACTGAAGCCCCTGGAGCTTATGTGTTGAATCAGGTGACTTCTCCACTTTGAATTTTATTCTAAATTTTTGTACTTGCATGAAATGTTTTGCATACGATGTTATGAAAATGTTTATAAGTTAAATGGCCATATTTCTTTGTTTTTTTCCAATCATAGGATGGTCGCCGAGTTAAAAAATACCGTGGAATGGGGTCTCTTGAAGCAATGACAAAAGGAAGTGATGCTCGTTATCTTGGTGATACAGCTAAAATGAAGATTGCTCAAGGGGTTGTTGGAGCAGTTGCAGATAAAGGCTCTGTTTTAAAATTCATTCCGTATACAATGCAAGCAGTTAAACAGGGCTTCCAAGATCTTGGTGCTTCTTCCTTGCAATCAGCTCATGATATGTTGAGATCTGGAATTCTAAGGCTGGAGGTACGTATCAATCTATTATGTGCTGTTTGGTTTGAACTTGGAAGGCTTAACTTTGAGGGTATGGGTTTGTTAGTGTTTCTTTGGTTACGGGTTTGAAGGAATGCTATCGATACCCATAATATTGGGTGTTACTCATGCCCATCTAAAGGGTTGGATTTAGAATCCATTCCCATTGCCTTTTCAGCATCCTTTCAACCCATGCTTGTAGTGATTCTTCGGCGCATACCATTTTACAATCATTGCAGTTATGCCATTCGACTGCTCAGAAAATATTTTCCTTTCATAGAAGTTGAAGTATGGCATTTAAAAGTGTCTATCACACTTTTAGTAATGGAAGTCGATAATCAACTAAATAGCTAATCAAGTGTTTGGTTTACAGATACTTTAGTAGTTCTGCACTTTATGTCCATGTTAAAATCGAGACTAGAAATTCAAAATCATCACTAGTTTCGTAGTTTTTGATAGAGGTGGCAAATTGTGTTGGCCATGTGGGTTGGGTATCAAGGGGCCATTTTTTTTTACCAAGGTCCAAATAGGTGGGGGTAGCTTGCGGTGTCACAATCAATGTATTTAATAAAATTACATACTTTTGTATATATTTCAAATACAGTATAATTTTCTTTAATAAAACGACTTATGAGGTAGTAAACATGTGAGAACCATAGGTAAATTCGAACCCAAATCTACCAGGTTTTAGCAAATACAGTCGAAAATTGCTGTCAAAGTATCTGGCTAAACACTATCAACTGATTATGGTGACACAATAATCCCTTCAATGCACATCTAAACACTCTTACCAAAGCTATAAACAGAAATGGAGCCTGATTATTTTTTAATTTTGTTTTTCTATTTTGACCTTTTCAGGTACGAACAGGAGCGGCACAGGTTGAAGGAGGAGTTCACGGGCTCGTGTCTTACGAGAAGAAATCTTTTTGACCGACACAACATCTGCAACAGTCAGCCTGTCCTGTGTTTTGTTGGCTCCATGCATTGCTCAGTTATGTAGTGCACAAACTGTTGTATGGTAATTTTGTTCAATTTTATTTGCAGTGTGTTAAAATTATGCGTTCTTGAGCTTGTTTTTATAATAATAAGTTTGGCTGTGTTTTATTTTTTATTTTTACATTATGCAGGTTTTATAATTTATCGTTATATTCCATGTAAAATGGTAATGGTGGCCAAAAAATGGTAATTGATGTAACTGCTAATTGCCTACATTGAAATATTAGTTTTAAAACATGGTTTGATTATACTCCTTTGAAAATAGTTTTGACTATTTAAGCAAACACATAATATTTATCATTTAACATGCTTTTGATATGGTCGAAAATAAATGAATAAAGTAACATCAAAGCAGATATGTATAATGCAACGCGTGTGTATTTTTTAGCTTTTTTTTAGATAGCTTTAATCTTTTACGTTTTATTTTAATCTGAAACACTTTATTTTTCTCTTATTTTCTTGGCAATTTTTACACTCACGTTATATGCGCATTTTAAATATACAACACTGAAGCCTGCCACAAACAGCGGAAAATAAAAAATACTACACTTGTGTAATCAAGTTGCTGTTAAGACGAGTGACTTGATTAAAAATTATCTGTTTCCTAATACAAGCTTTTTATATTGCAGTCAAAATCCTCTAATGGAACTATGCTATTACTTTACAACATAATAGGGTATAAGGATATCACCTTTTCCACTTCCTTGATGAAACATATTCAATATACAAGCTTTTTAGCAAATGATACACCTATTTGTCCAATGCTTTGGATTTTAAGCAAAATGCTGCCTTTTTCTCAGGTTTCTAAATGAGTTTGGTTCTGAGTCCGTTCATAACCAAACTACTTCTAAATCTAGACCACGACCGAGCTCATGTGCTACAGCCAGTCTACAGACCTCCTTTCAAGTTTATACGGGTCTATTACTCCAGTTAGCAACTCCAAGTTAAAAGGAAAACACATAAACAAGAAACAAGGCATCAGACGTGATTTTAAAAGACAAGAAAAACATTAGATCCCAACAACATATGTTTTCAAGTTCTGTTTTTTTATTGTTTTTGCATCCCCTATGATCTTATTGTTTGTTCATGTTTTCCTTCTTTACTAAAGAGAAGGAGAAGAAACAAACTGTCTGGGGAAACTGAACAATTCTTTCTCTTCAAACGGAGAAGCCCATTCACGCGAACCACCTTTAGATGCTTCAGAACCCACTGCCCCGACCCCATCTGAACGCAAACCGATCGAAATCCCGCTATTCCCGTTCGACAGAGCTCCCGTTGGCGGTCTTGTGGCAGTCTTTACAGCTCCCCGTACAGAACTCATCCACATACCGTTGGGCTTTGATGGGCTGCTAGGTGGTACATGAAGCCGGTCAAGACTCCAGTCTATGTTTGAGTAATCACACTGCAACGTGTCACCAGCATTCCAGTCTACAGGAGATGACCCGTTTGAGCCCAAACCGGCGAAAAGCCCAAGAGAAGAAGCGGTTGCTAGGGTAGGAGTAGTGATAGTACCCACTGTTCTGTTCCACATACCACCATTGTTGAAATGGTTCATGGAACCCTGTTGACTAAAATGGTCAAATGGGCCACTGCTTGATGCATACTGCTGCTGAGGATGTGGCTGATGCTGTTGTTGCTGATAATGGAACTGGTCATACAACTGGGAATTATTAACCGTACCCCCAAAGCTTGAACTGTTGAAGCTTCTTGTGGTTGTAGGCCCATGTGAAAACCCGTTTGAATTCACATTCATATTCATTACAGGATCAACACTATTTAGATGCCAATCAGATGCTGACAAGGACGAACTTACACTTGCAGGACTGTTCTTTGATTTGGGCCGCTGCATCATAATAACCGGCTCCCGAAGCGACCCTAACTGAAGATTCTTTAACTCGGTTGCAACATTTGCATATCTGGGCTCGGTTCTAGGTGGCACTAAAGCAGCTTGTAAGGGGTTAGCTAATGAATAGGGAACAGAATGGTTTGAGTTTGACCCACCTACTGCCACAGGCCACCTCTTTTCTGAAGATGGAATGCCAACTTGTTGCTGTTTTGTCCAATCAGAATTCGGTGGAACTTTTTTTAACAGCTGCAAGCTTTTGATCCCAGGATCTGTTAAATTTGGCCCTACCGTAACAGCATTTTTTGTGTAATTGTAATTTAGATCTTTTTCGTCTGCTTTCTGGTTTATAGGTATAGCTTTTGATATTGTTCTTGAGGCTGATGAAACGTTACCATTACTGAGAGTTGGAAAACCACCAGTTTCTTCAAGCTTTGGCATGGCAGCAGGAGGTTGTTCTTGTTTCTGAGCTTTTAAGGTTTCTACCGCCTGGTCAATATCACCTTCACAAGCAACAATTGCACGTTCTATCTCCTGTTTTGAGCATTTGAACTTTATTTCCATTTCAGTAATTTGAGCAAGCTCCTCTGATATATCAATTTTCAAATTAGCGCCACCATCAATGTTATTATGCTCTGGAATGTTGTTTGAATCTTCACCACCTTCAAACAACCATGCAACCGATTGTTCAACTCTACCTTCGTTCAATATAAGAGCCATAGTTGCACGTTCTGAAGAAAATCCCATTGCCACAAGCTGTTGAGCAAGTGATTCTAGCTTTCTTGACATTAGATAACCACTACATTTTTCGTGGAGTTCTTGAGCTCGTCTTTCTTTTTGGCGTTGATGTTTTTTTTCGTTTTTTTGACGGATTTTTTCACGTTTATCATTATCAACCCCTGGAATCGTGTCCTGGCGAGTGGATGCTTGAGATGCTTTGTCTTTGTGATCTTCAGATTCACCTGACCAACTCCCATTGTTGGATACTGTATCATACCCAATCCCCGTAACCAAGTTCCCGTTATGGTCCTCTGTATCATCAAAGATACGAGAACGCCCGTTTATTTGAATAAGTGGAGCAGTAGTCACAGGTGTAGTATCAAGGGTGTGAAAAGTTCCTAAAAGTGGATTATAACCACTACCAGGAACACCTGCATTACCATTGGATGTGGGTTTGGTTGCAGACTTCTGCAGATCCTTGCCAGCAGCCTTTTTGTCCTTTGACTTTGACTTAGATGCAGGAGACATTGTAAAATCCAGCTTTCTTTAATATCAAGAAATTTTGTTAGTCAAATTAACCGTAAAAAGTCAGATACAGCATTTCAATAATTCATAATGAAAATCCTAATGCCACCACAAAACAACAAGTATATGATTAAGTGGTTTAGATTAGTGTAAAATGTAAATGATGTCGCACTAGATGTCTAGAAGCTCCAATCACAAAGAATAACAAAAACCAACATGAATCATTAAGGCATATTATGCAACATAATAATGTACTTCAACTTTACTGTATATCAGTCTTAATAAGCTAACATTTCGCAAAGGCAGATGATGTTTTAATGGTTGTACAACTTCAATGATGTTTTCTGTCATTGTACAAAACTGCTCCTCTTATATCATGAAAACCTTGATCACACTGGTTACTCAAAGCATGCATATATGCTAGGGTTGCTTAACTTATCATCAAAAAGAAATTTAAATGAAAAAAACGGCATGCATATTATCTGGACAATAGTTCTCCTATGCATGTACTGTGTTCATTAGTGTTAGCTGAAAGAAAAACATCTGCAGTGATAAAATATGCTACTTGAAAAGTTGTTTAATAGATAAACAATTTTCAGTCAAACAGAACACTAGTTCAGAACACCTGTCTAACAATTACATGTATGTATGAATTGATGGACATATGCATATCAACAAAAACTATAAGAAACATCTATATATACAACAGAGGACCCGTTTCAAATTTCAAAAATGGAATTTGGCTGGGAAAGTTTATCCGTGTTCAAGTCATGTTACATCTTATAAAACTCGTTCAAAGACGCATTTTGATAAAAAGGCCAGTAGTCATAGCTCAAAAAGATTAGCAATGCTTTAACAAAGTCTAATGTGATTCAACAACCCGCCATTTTCTAAATGAAAATAGCAACACAGCTTATCAAAAGCTAGTAACATGTCAAAAAGGGATTTGATGTCATGATAATCCGTGTTCTCATGAAACTTAAAACTCTTAAATTGTCTGCAGAACAAATTAACTAAGAGCCATGACTAATTCGACATTGCACCTTTCAGCAAAAAGCCCTAATTCCTCCAGATTTCAACATCTTCCGTTGAAACACAAATTCATTTCATGGCGGTCAAATCACAATCAAATTCATTTGAAACGAATCAAATTTCGGTAATTCGAACATTACAACTCCGCAATTGACTAATGAAACACAAACATATCTTCAAATTGTTCACAAATGAAAACATGAATGAAAAGTTAAAAAAACGGAGAAATGAAGCGATTGACTTACCAACGTTAGGGTTGAATCGAAATGGAGAAAGTGAGGGGCGATGTGATGAATTGTTGTTAGGGTTTTGTGAGTCGATGTTTTGGTCTCGTTTGTGAATCGATTAGGTTTTGCAACTTGGAACCACAACTTCCTACTTTTTTTTTTCTCGATTTTGGGTTTTTGTCCGGACTCAACCCATGACCCGATCCTCATCCAAATCTGGGTTTGAGTAAATTGTTTCGTATATATATTGATTTTCACCGGTTTCAAATATCACATTCTACTTTTCACCGGTCGCAACTATTTAATTTGATGTCAATGGTCCCAACTATTATCACTTTGGCAACCAATGGTCACTCGTTAATATTTTAACGTCGTTAAGTTTTTTCCAAATTCAAGACCGATGTTTTTAGTCTTTTGCTCGGAAAGATAATACAAGTCGATTGATAGAAAAGTTACCTCGAAATAATGCTCTGAACAACGAAACGGTGCTTCAATTGGGTGTTAAACCTAACAGTGCTCCAATCGAATGTAAAATATTTATCGTTCAGAGAGCCGTTTCAAGCAAACTTTTCCATCAATCGACTCGTATTATATTTTCGGTCTTGATTTTGAAAAAAAACTTAACGGTGTTGAAAAAAATTTAACTACAGATCGTTGGTTGTCAAAGTGATAAAAGTTGGAACCGTTGACAGCTAATTCAATAGTTTGAAACGGTAGAAGCCAAAAGGTGATAGCTAAGACCAGTAGAAACCAATATACCTAATTATTTTACACGCATCAAAAGTCTTTTTATTATCCTCATCCCTTATTTCAAAAAAAGTTATTGCTTTAGAAAGATGGATTTAATTAATCTAACTCTTGACTATTGGTCGTTAATAATCTCAACTTTAAAAATTGATGACAACCGTCTAAACTCTGAAAATTGTTGTCATTTACGCTAAATATTGTTAGATTTTTTGTTATTTATGCGTATAATGACCAAACTTTTTAAGGGACGAAAACTGAACTATACCCCAATAACTTATAAATCAAGTCCATTGTCCATGACCATCACCACATTATATCCACACGAAAAATTACTATGGTGGATGTATTTGATGCATACGGTAGAAGTTGTTTTAGAGTGTTTTACTTTAACACACTAAAATACAACTTACTTTAGCATTAATTGTCATTTTGTTATAGTTTCTTTTAATATATAGTAATCACTTTTTTAGCAGATTAGTAACCACCACACTTTGTCGCCAACGAAGAGCTCACCAACAACACCGCCTATTCCAAAGTGGATCATCACCGTCATCGTCATTCAAATCTAGGTAGAACTGGTTTTGGAGGACCGGGAGAGACGCACCTAAGAGGCGTCAATGCCCCCCAAACGTCAGTCACCCACTTTTTCACTACTGTAAAGAATCATCACCACTTACCATCATCGCCCTTTGAACTGTGAGATTGTGTGCTTTTTCCATTGATTTCTTGAAAATAACATATGTAAAAATTCTAGTAATTTTCATCATTTGTGTCTCTGATTTTAAAAGTTGCTTTATCAACTCTAATATTGACCTTGACCATTTGGTAATTGGTTTCATTAACATTCTGATTATAATTTTCAACTTTGACGTATCTTCAATTTTTATATTGATCTTGAAATCTTCAACTTGTTTGAATCTTGTATTCTTGAAAACTTGAGTTATTTTCATTTGCCCAACCAAAATGAATGTGGTTATTTGTACGATCATTTTGGTTATTAGGACACCCAAACACTCTCCATCTCTCTACATACATATGTATAGAGAAAAAAGAGAAGTGTGTCCCAATAACAATTGGGTGTCCCTCTAAGCTTTAACAACACCCTTGGTACACTCGTGCCCTTAAACCAATTTCAAGATGCGCAGCTTGTAGAAAACAAGCTAAATGATTAAAATGTAACACAGATTGTCGTTAGATGCCACAATCATCAATCTATCGTGTGCAACTCCATAATAGCACGTCAACAGCTAAAAGTAAACCAAAAAATGCATGAAATCATTTCACCGAAAAGGGGTCTGGAAAAACTGAGTTTTACATCCATAAATATGATTCCTTATAATTTAACAGGTAAAAAATAAATACTTTTGTTCCTCATTTGCTGGTTTTGCCATGGCAGTATATGATACGAGCAGATCAATGGCTTAGTTAGTCTTCAAGAAAAAGTCGGCCTAAAAGCGCGATGGGATGTTCAGGTTGGGCCATGGTCCATTCACTCCCATAAAGAAGAGTCTACAGGCTTCTGTAATCTATGACTGTGACCTCATCCTCTGGAGCATCAAGGTCTTGATAGCTGAAAATATCAATTTATTAGATAACTAAATGGAAAGTCTTATGCCGTCATATTAAGCATATTCACTAAAACGATAATTTCATACCCTCAAAACTTGGTAAAATATCATACTTAACAAGCAAATCTCCTAATATCAGATAACTCAGTTTTCAAATTTGACATTTATACGCTACCTTTACAGTGTTTAGTACGTCTATTAGGATGAGAGTTTAAGGTAAAAGGAGAAGGATACAAAAGTTTAACTATAGAGCATACTTAACAGTATTGAGTATATACAAAACTTGAAGTACTTTGAATTGGTATATTTGATATTTAACTTTTTTCACTGAATAAAATAATAAAACTATGCAGGCTTTTATGATATATGAAACTGACCCATAGTTGATATAGTATATATACTAGATTATTTTAAATCCTTACACCCACCTAAATCAATTAATTGAAAACTTGAGATATTGTATGTAGAGGTCAGCCAATTAATGAACTCATTTAATTATAGTCATTCATGAAAAAGCTATCATATAAGTCCACCTAAAAGCATGAATCTTTTGTTGTTTATATCAAATTTTTTACCAGAAACATATGAAATGACAGCAATGCTCTTTAACTTTATGACTAAGGATAATTTCAATACATGAGTGGTTTTATTGAAAAGAGCAGAATACTTGAGACTTGAGTTGTCTACACATTCACTATCCTTGCTAGCATTTAGTAAACATAGCTATTATGATAAAGATTATTAATGCCAGTCAAAACATATATACCAGGGGCTGGTGGCCTAGTGGTACCAAGGTGTGTAGGAAAAGTGTCTCTCCCCATGTGGTTAAGGGTTTAGGTACAATGGTGGACAAAGGTGCAGATTCGGGAGTAGGATTAGAGAATGTGTGAGTTAGTCAATCAAGATACAAAGTTAAAACATATGTTTTTAATCAATTGTTTAGAATCTTTAAGTAAATTCAAGAATGTTTGCAGTTGGGATAAAAAATGTACCTAATAATAAAATTATATAAAAATAATATAACTTGCCTTCTTAAACGACGAGGATCCTGTCTGAATGATTGAGGTAAAGCTATTATTGGAGCGGGACCACTCATCTTAGGTCCACTCCGCCCATTTCTACCACCGCCTTCAAAAGGGGCAGGCCCGCCTTGATCATGCAGCATCCGCATTGCAACTTCAGGTGGAGCAGGAACAAAAGGTCCCAGTGGACTGCAAATTCACAAATTGTATAAAACATGTTGGGTTGGTTCGCCTAATGGCTGATGCTATAATCTTAAGGGCCAAAAGCGTGAATAAAAAATAGCTGAAAAGGTCACTCACTACACCATTTTATGCAAAAAATGCATATTTCATTGTTGCGCTAACATAATCCTGCATTAGTGTAATCATATTATTAAAAGATGCCCTATGCGGGGTCCATGTATTCAACCTTACTCGATAAGGCCACTATGTATATGGGTTCATTTACACCAGCTTTGGCTACAAAATTGAAGGATGACAACTTTGCATTTAATATTTTCATGAACACAAAAATACCTTTAATAAGGTGTCAATGTGTTGTGTTGTTAGTTAGAAATGTGGGCTTCAACAATTTCACCATTACACTTGTCACTTGTGTAGCAAAAACTAGTATAAATGTAACCAGATACATACTTAGGTGGCCTATAGAGCATGGGTGGCCTTAATGAAACAAAAACTGAACGCTAGGGAGACCCCCTCATACATTATCCCTATTATTAAATTTCCAGGCCAACCCAGCCTGTTTTGACTTTTGTCACATTGCCCATGCAGCAAGACCCACCCATTTTGAATGTCCATAAAAAAGCGTAACCATAAACAACTGAATGGTGAGTGAGCTCACCCAGCACCAGGTACGGGCATCAATACTGGCGGCGGAGGAATGTCTGAATGGAATGGTGCATGAAGGCCTTGACTACCAAAAGAATCGTACATCTGATCATCATCACCAACACCACTCTCCAGATCCTCACCCCTATCAGATCTTTCACTGCCATTGTTTCTGCCATCATGCTCTCTGCGGTTATCTTTCAATCGTGCACCAATACCAGGCCTATGCCTTTGGGGCCTATCCTTCTGCATAGACATTCAAGTATCTTATCAATAATATGAAACACAGCAGATATTATGATATTTGATGGTCCTATTTGTGTTGAAGTTTGACAAAAGTTGAAAGCTGAAGCTGTAGTGTATGTACTATTATGATATTTGATGCTATTATGAGATATTATTGCTATAATCAAACAAATAATGTAAGTACTAAAGGCAAACCACAAATAAAAATAAAAAAAAACTACACAATTTTTCCTGAACCAAGAAACCAGTTTTCAAATTTCAAACAAAGTAAAAACTGTCTTACTTGTTAATTATTATAACCAAACCTTATTTTCTGTTACAAATTTTAGTAAAAAGTGTTTTTACATGTTCAACATGTACTCCAGCAGGTCAGTTTGTTTTTCATCTGTACTTCTGATTTGACATATAAAAAACTATTTCTAAATATAAATAAAAAATTTAGATATATATCTGTAACTCTAAGTTGCAACATAGTAGAAAAATTTATTGTTCAACTTTTATGACACATGTGGCAGCTTGATGTGGCTGCTGACATAAAAAATTTAGATATATATCTGTAACTCAGATGCAAAAACCAGTACTGGTAACTTGATTTCTATTTTGCGTCTACTTTGAATTTCGTTGCTAAACTTGTACTAATTTGTAACTTGTTTTTTTGTTGAATCTACTTTGAAAATGGTAGCCAAAAACAAGAAAAAGTGTAATCTTTGTTTTTAAATTTGCAGTTTGCCCTGACTGCTAATGGCTATACTAAAACCACGAAGAATGAAGAATGGGAAATATCACATTGAACCCTTCAACTGTTGCATGTCAAAGAAGAAAAACTTTCAACGGCTTCAATGTAATTACATGACAGAATAGACACCAGAACACGGAGTGAAATCAATTATTTTAACCAGATTGCCCAATGCAAACAGTAAGTTCTAAACAGAAACATCAGTACATAACAACTAGTACAGTCAAACAACAACTATAGCAGAAACCGAGGTGTACCGGTAAAGACGGCTGCATAATGGGTGTCCCACCAGGTGCATCTTCATCACTGCAAATATAAATAAAATATTATTCAACTGTTATCACAAGGAAAGGATCATGAACAAACGCACTTACTTCATATAGTTTTGACGATATAGATCTTCACGAACTTTAGAGGTCGCCTCCATTGAAAGTTCGGGGTGTTTCAGCTTTAGATGTTTAAGAACGAACTCAGCAGCATGAAATAGCTTTGTGCAACCCTTGGCCCCACAACCGTATTTCCACCCGTACTTCTCATCACGAATTTTTCTAACATATGGATCCAAAGACTCAGCTGCAGCAGCATCTATCTTATCCTTTGCGGTCATTATCTCCAATGGATCTTGACTCTTCAATCTTTCCTGCCAACGTGTATCTAATTTCTTTTCCCACTCACTCCCATTGTGTTTCGCATCATAACTTTTTGAATCTGCCCTCACGTGGCGGAAACCCTTAGCCTCACTCTTTTCAGACATTCCATAATAATCCAAGCCATGAATCCGCCAGAGGTAAGTAAGAAGCGTATCAAGTAACTCAACGCCTTCAAGACCTTTTACGGAAGTTGACCCACGTATAATTACAACTGGACCACCAGACCCACCATGAGACTTATCTCTGTGTGTTCTTTCATTATCAGCCCTAGATAAAATATTATCCTCTATTCCTTTTTCAATGTCAAGTTTCTTAACAAGTGCTTGTGTTTGTTCAATGTCGACTTGTATTCGCCTGTGTTCAGAACTGACAGGGTGGGCTTTTGGGGCTGCTGAATGTGGATCGGTTTCTTTTGAAACCCGACGTCTATTTTTGCCACCAAAATCGGATTCATCTTCAGAATTGGGATTACTTGTTTGCCCTGACGTCTTTGAGAATGAAGCAGTAACACCAGGTCCTCTGTTTCATGTTAAAATTACGGTACTAGTCAATTATTTAAAGGTAAAACAGACATCGTGTAAAATACATCAAGGCAGCAACTCTTACAATTCTAATGATCCGTTTTGCAAATCAAACAAAAACTCCTTAGCCAGCTTTCGCGCAGATTCATTTCTCCTAGAAAATAAAAGGTTCAGGAGAAAAATCATTAGAATCTTGCAAGTGACTAATACTGAAGCAGTTTAACGAGAGAAATAGCAATAAATAGAGATGGCTAAATGTGTGTGTGGGGTAACAAATCAAAACATATACAAGTTGACACGAGGCATTTTTTGTGTGGGTTAAAAGAAGCCAGGTAAGGTTGGATTCACTCGCAAACACTTTCTTGTCCCTTCTTGTAATAACAGAAAGATTATTGTTACAACAACGATCTGGTTGTAAGCGCTAAAACACAATTGAGCGACTTTCAACCCATTCCGCCCATCTGTGTGTACCCCTTTTAGCTAAAAATGTTATTTGACCCAGTTGAGATAGATCACAACCCATATCAACCTATTTACAAAAATAACTAACTGATTAATGACACTACGATCCACTTTAACTGTAACAAAACTGTGACAAACTAACAATTAGCCTCTTCTACTGAATACAAAATGACACACCTTTCAATGACACTGAGGAGATTTGTGGGGTGATACTTATCTTTCAACCTACAAATAAAAACAGGGATTAGAAGACTAAAAAAACTACAATCACCAAAACTTAAAAAGAGAGATAATGCAAAAATACCAATCTTCGTCCTTATGGGCATCAAAATAAGCTTGTTTCTGAGTTGATATATATTCTGACTTGTATTCTTGATACCTGCGAAGCAAAAAGGCTTCAAAAATCAACAAACTAGTATGAAAAAGATCAAATGAGCTTTTAGTGATACCACTAACGCACCTGTGTTCAGCTTCTGATGGCAGAACATCATCTTCAAGCTCCTGAATAAACTGCTTATAAGACATCAACCCTTCTCTGAAATTTCAAAAAGACGTCAATTCACATGTAAATAGCAACAATGCTGTCCATTCAAAAAATTGTATTGGTCGAACCATAAAAAAACAGCGTTGTGGCGGCCAAAACATGGAGAATCAAATCCATAATAGCTTCACGAAATGCTCACCTACGAGTAATGGTATGATCATTGTAATTTCCACGAGCTGAATCCCAATCTAAAAAGGATATATAAGCTGATAAAACTTGACAAACACAGGAAAAATCTGAAACTAGTATACTATTAAGTTGTTTAAAATTAACAATTCCTCAAAAAGTTACTTTAAAACAAAGAAATACTAGCCTAAAATATTTCAACTTAATTGCAAGTTCAATAATTTTGAAAAGACGGCAGATAAAAAAAATTGATGCTTACCAGAGTGACCACCTTGGTATCCGCGGCCACCATACCTACCACGAGGCCTGTCATCATGATATCCAGGCCTGCCACCCATATCACGATCATAGCCACCAGGGTAATCATATCCAAACCTGTATCATCAATAACAACATTATGAGAATGAGATTTTAAAAATATAGATCTTTCGTACAATATTTTTAACAAAACACTACATAGAACGGTATTATAACATGCACACTGTTTTTGCTAGAAAAAAACAAACACCTATCTTATTATTGTTCATTCCATTCACCATTTACTTTCTGTTACCCTGGCTATCAAAGGACTACATTGACTGCTTGACCAACTATACTACAGATTCAAAACAGATGCAGAAAGACTTTAAAGTCCCATCACCATCACATATAAATATAAGATAACAAAATTCACTTTGAAGCCAATAAAAAATCTCCAAAAGGTGAGCAGTAGTGAAAACCTAAAAATCAAAAATCATAATAGAGAACATTGCATTCTTTGGCCATCAAGAGACAAAAGGTTGTTACAACAACTAACAAGCAGCAAAGAATAAAGATATTATCAAATGCCTTAAGCCCCAATAATCAAAGACTGGGAAAAAAAACACCAAAAGGTTACAGATGCACAAAGTTCAAAAAAAAAAGATCAGAACAGATGCCACAGTATATATAAGAAACTAATGTAGCAAGGCCTGCAAGCAGGAGAAAAAGCATAGTACCTGCACATAGCTTAAGATACATTTAAGTACTAGGTTTAACGCTCAATCAGATTCTAAGGCTAGAACTCAGGCAAATGTGACAGGAGGAAAGACACACTTGTAAACATCTCTAAGTCTACTATCTTCCACAAGCATAATCAGAAAGCAAAAATAAACATGTAATTCCTCATAAATAGATCAACAATGCAACAGGAAGTCTATTAAGGTTTCAGCTGTGTTTAGATTTAGAATAATAGTAGAATGTGTCAAAGCCGTCGCAACATTTCTCATGAACCAACATTGACCAAGATGGACACATCTAACTAATGTTTCTCCTCAGTCTAGCTTCTCATCCCATTCCTTTTCTGAGTTACAGCTACAAGTTAAAAGTTGAAATTGCTTCACCGAGTATATGAGTACAAAGTCCTCAAGGGACATCCCAGTGATTAATGGGGTACCCAAAAACCAAAAAAGTTAAGATTCAAATTCTGCAGGGTGCAAGTTGTGGTGTACTTATCCTAGAAAATCAAGAAGTTCATTATCAGCATAACCGGCTTTACATACAGAAATGCTCTTAAAGAAGCATGTTATGTACATATTCTTTTCAAACTTCCCACATAAAAGAGCTTAGGCCTATAATCATATGGTATACTTTCCAAATGATTGGTTGTTACATATTGCAAACCTTCATCATGTTTCCATATGTTGCAAAATCTGCATATTCTTGTCCGTTTGCACTTTTCACTAGCACCTATAGTAAGTTGTCCTCCCAAGTCCCAAGATAAGTACTTACACTGTAAAGCATGTGTGTTAGGACACCAAACAAGTATGGAATTACATGATACCACAAACAAAATAAAAAAGTTTCATCTTAAGGGTTCCAAAATAATGACGCATCAACTGCACAAATAATGAAAACCTGTGACGGCAGCAGATGCGTGATATGCCTACATAGTTACAAATATCAAAACGCTAAGCAGAATGCAATGTCAACAAGCTTCACAGCTTTTTTTTAAAATCTTAAGTGATCTCTGGTTGAAAGACAGCCTAATTTCATATCGGTGACTCGAGGCAACCTGGTCAGAATCACCAACACCCTCAAAACATGAGCTGTCTTACATTTCTTAAAAATTGTATATCTGGTGGTTTTCCAAGACTTTGTAATTGACACCTAAGTAGCACTGAGACGGGTACGGGACCGGGGTACGGGGACAATACGGGGACGGGAAACGGCAAAACTCAAAAATCCTAGATACGGGTACGGCTAAGGTACGGCAATAAAAAAATAATATATATATATATATATATTCTAAAATGAACTTAATCCTATATATATATATATATATATATTATATAATTAAAAACAAACTAGATATTGATGTAAAACTTAAACTTTCAAATGTACTAAATCTTCAAAAAGTAATTAATTATCAATAATAATATCATTTTCAAACACCGGTTCATCTTCTAGTGATGAACTGATGATGAATTGATGATCAGAGAAGCTGTTTGATGTTTGATTGTTTGGAATTGGAATACCGAATAGTCTAATACGTATGTCGTATATATATAGTTTACGATTACATATGTAGAGACTACGGATGATCGTAGTTGCCGTATTATGTTTCTTTTTTTTTACTTAATGGGCTTTAAACCCTAAAAACATATGGAAACGTTTAGGAAACTTCATGGAAACGTCCCCATTATTTGGAGACGTTTGGGAAACGTCCCCTAGGCGTTTCCTAGGCGTCCCCGTCCCCTAAACGTCCCCGGTACAGGTACCTCACCTATTTAGGTGTCCCCGTGCTTCATAGATTGACACCAAGTGTAGGCTATTAAGTGTATCATCCCACACTCTAGATTGCAAAGGGAGCCAGATTCAGTTCAACAAAAGCTCAATACTGCACCTTATGCTTTGTTTCAAGTCTTCTAAACATCATCAGTCCCTCCTCTTTCAATTTATAGTCTCCCCTTCAAATCTTCAATTACTCCCCCCTTCCAAATTATAAATACACTTTCCTATAATCCTATGTACTCAATTGATGGGACTAGGAAAGTGCTCCTATAATTTAGAACGGTGGAGTAAATCGTAATACGCATGTCTCAAATCAATACTTTAGAACAGAAAGAATAACACTCGCTCACAATTTAGTACTTTGACAAGTGGAATAATACTCTCACTTCTCAGTTCTCACTCAGTTTGCTGCATCAAACTACTATGTCTCTCCAGAGTCCAGAATCAGTTGCACACTTGGAAACTCTACAACTACTCAATATGCATAAGCAGCCTAACAATGCCATAACATAAAATCTCCACAATAAGCACAACCCTGGAGAAAACACTACTAACACTAACACAAACAAACATATAACACAATTTTGTTTACGAAATAGAATAACAAAAACAAATTCCCAGACGCATTAAAATCCTAATCAACCAACATATATGAAGTAATGAAACAATGATTCCAGACTAGCTAGCTAAAATCAGCATACTTTATGGTGGTCCTTTATGAACTATACATCTATACTAATTTACTAACAGTTATTCAATAAACGAAACAAACACCGTGAAAACGTAAAAAAAGCATAGAAAACAATTAACAAACCTTCTATCACCATGTCCAAAACCTCCACGAGGACTTCCACCACGTCGACCATCGTAACCACCGTCATCTCTACGAGACCGTTTATACGAAGGAAAAGGAGGTGACCTACGGTGAGGAGGAGAGTGAGGTCCACCACGGCGATCACGATACGGAGAGATAGGACTAGCAGCACGGCGCTTGTAATCTCTGTGAGGCGGAGAACGATTACGATGCTCGTAGTAATCAGAACGACGATTAGATGGACGATCAATGTCTCTGTCGTCGTTTAAGTTTCTTCTCTCTCTGGAATCACGGTCATGACGCCGTGAAGGAGGAGGTTGTGGTGGTGGTGGTGGTGACGATGCGTCTGGTTTTTCGTTTGTGATTGAGTTGTGGTTGTTGTTGTTGTTTTCATCATCTAGGTTAACATTTCCGTCGTCGTCATTGCGGTCACGGGTACTGTCATCTTCCACTGCATCAACCGGCATGGTAGTGGTCGCTTCAGCCATGGATGGATTGAGATGTGAAAATTGCAAACCCTAATTTTATCACAGGCGTATTAGTCTTTGTGTTATTATTTTGGTTTTATCATTTTAAAATCAGCCAAACTGCTACATGTAACCCGAGTCAAGTTTTTAAACCGTTAAAACTTAAAACTGAACTCAAAGTGTGTACATGAGTACATCTTAAACATGTCTAACTTACTTCGATTTTGACTAGGAGATAAGTTTCAGTTGTTTAGGATGAAAGTGTTCATCAATTATAAAGTGACATCTATCACTCAATTTATTAACCATTTCATTTTATAAAACTTCAATTATTAAAGACAGCACAACCATTTTATCTCTCAAACTCACTTTATTTTTAATTAAAATTTAAAAAAAAATACATGAAAATAAATTTAAAAAATTAACGAGCCAAATTAATTAAAACCTAACTATTAATTAAGCTATGAATTTTAGACTAGTAAATGGAATCCAAGGACCTATAATTGACCACATATATAAAAAACTAAAAATAATTTTAAAAAAAAAAGTATTTTATATTCTTCATCTTCATTTTGAGAAATTCAATTTACCACACAACATCAACAAAGAACATAATCAACCGATCTGTGCTCTTGCTCTTCCGCTTCTTCTCTTCTTTAACGTTATCATCATCTTCATTGACCATCAAAAATATCTCAAACATTTTCTTTCTTCTCTTCTTCGATTGAAATAATCAACAACACAACAGCAACCATCGTTCTCAACCACCATCAAATCTACAAACAACAACCCCAACGGTCAAAACTCGCATCCCAACGTTCACTTTTTGTAGTCCCCGCCCTCTTCACCACTACAGTGATCTAACCCCCTCCAACCCCGTTCTCACGTCACCGTTCAACCAAAGCGGTGGTGTGCCGCTAGTGGTTGAACCTCGATCACGCCTTCCCCACACCACCCACATCACCATTATAAACATCGTAACATTTAAACAAACTACTCCGTGCATGTTTGGAATTCCTTGTTTGAATCAACTTATGACTTTATTAAGTTGTTAATAAATTAATAGGTTAAAAAGTAGTGTTTGGTAACTGAGACGATTGCATGGTGAATGTATAAGGATTATATTAAAGGACATGTATTTTTTATTATTTTTTGAAGGGAATGTATTTTCATATGTGAGTAGAAAGATATAATATGTTAGATAAATTTAATTCATGAAAAATGTTATATTAAAACTAATAAATGCAGGGTGAATAATTCGGCATGTTTATCCTTTTTTTCTAAGGATAAGTTTTACTATTTGGTCCGATGATTTCATCTTTATTTTGGATTTGATCACTTATATATAAAACTTGCATATGTTGGAGCCATGAGATGAGGCAATGTACCTTGGGGGAGTCCAGTTGGAGGTGGACGGGTGGCACAACAGTACAACACCATCAAAAATACACTAGACAGTGGAGGTCTTTGAAGACAAGGCTGGAAAATAGAGAAGAAAACAGGGTTAATAAATGGAATGGTTCTTGGGCAAACGAATGAACTAGATCTCTAGATTTGACATTAGAATTTGAGGCTGGTTATGTTAGGAACAAAGTGGTACACGAAAGCGCAACAACACACACGCACAAACGTATATCACACGGAAAGTTAGAGACACGAGAATTATAGTGGTTCGGTCCCGATTGACCTACGTCCACTTTGCAACTAGGGTTTATATTATTAGGTGCTCACAAGATACAATTACAATCATGGGTTCTATTTATAATGCTAGATTAGGGTTAGTGAATAAGGCAACTTCTTGGTCTTCAAGCAATACCAAAATTAGTCATAACAATCTAGGGTCGAGCACCCTATTGTTTCAGACTTCCATATTGCAACAACCAATGGTCCCGGGTTTGAGCTCGACCCGACCAAAGCCTTCACAACCTATCAATCTCCCACTTGAAGGCTTTATGCAATCCATAAGTCCCCTATCCAAGTGACACAGATTCAGTAACGTTAGTATCATCAGAATTCAAATCTTTCAAGCCTCAATCTCCAAAGATTAGCTAAGACTTCATGATCATCCCTAGTTGAAGCTCTACCGAGCTCCAACTCATTCTCTATCTCAATTGGTTCGCACAATCCCACATTTAGCAAGACTTCCATAGGAGAGATTTTAACAGTCGAACTAGTGATTTCAAAACCCAACGTTGTTTTGTAACTATACCCGGAACACGCCGCGTGCTCCCACTGTCACTAAACCCCCGACTCGGTTTAAACCTTCGAACCCACTCAGCTTAAATCACCTTCGCACAAAGTTCACCTCTTGCAAATTGAAACTTCTTTTGCCCTTAGATTCAGCGAGCCTAACTTTGTATTGAGGAACGATCATACTTCCCTCAGCATGCAGGTCCACCATGTATAACGGTCCACGCATGTTTCCTCGAGCAATTACCAGATTACCTTTAGCTATCCTCCATTTGCCTCCACCAGATTATACTTCCAGACCCTGTTTATCCAGCTGACCGACAGAGATAAGTTTACTCTTCAAAGCCGGAATAACCCAATGTCTTTCAAATTCCATGTGGTTCCCGATAGAGTAATTAAATTAACATCACCCATGCGCGTAACATCAAGGACCTCACCATTAGCTATTCATACCTTCCCAAAGTTACCAGTTTTTAAGTTCACCATCGCAACAGAAGCATGGTGGGCCCATAACCCACATGTCCCAGGATCGAACTTGGCTCTGATACCATTTGTTAGGAACAAAGTGGTATGCGGAAGCGCAACAACAAACACGCACAAACGAATATCACGCCAAAAGTTAGAGACACGAGAATTATAGTGGTTCGGTCCCGATTGACCAACGTCCACTTTGCAACTAGGGTTTATATTATTAGGTGCTCACGCAAGAGACAATTACAATCATGAGTTCTATTTATAATGCTAGATTAGGGTTAGTGAGTAAGGCAACTTCTTGGTCTCCAAGCAATACCAAAGTTAGTCATAACAATCTAGGGACGGCCACCCTATTGATGCGTTCGTGATTTATATATGTTTTAAGTTGTTAACTTTACGTTTTTAACTTAATTATGCTATCGAACGCATTTACTTTGTGCCATGTTTGTTTTGCAGGCCTTGGAAGCTTAAATGAAGATAATTGAGCTTCTAATGATCGTTGGTTGGCATGTGGATTGATGGAGATCAAGAAACTGCGAAAAATGGTGACTTACTGGTGACCTCCCCCGCAAACACCCGCAATGCTGTGTATCTACTCCAAAAAAGTTGATGGGGTGCACAGCCTGCGCAGGGGGTGCGCAACCTGCGCCCCCTACTTAGTTATTTCGGGAATTTTCCTTATTTAAGGATTGTAATCATGTGTTGAAACCCTAACTCATTCTCCAGTCCCCAAAGACGATTTTGGACCAATTCTTCTCTATTCCATCACCATCTAATCATCTAAGATGCAATCCAACACCAATTTTGAAGATCAATCCAAAGTCATGAGCGGCTAAACCACCAGTGATCATCTCCAAGTGGATGGTTAGTGTTAGTTAATGTGTAATTAGGGTTTTAATGTGCTAGACACAAGTTTAATGTTTGAATGTTATTTGGATATTTGATTTGTCTATGAATTTAGTACTTTAATGCGTTTGAATGTTTGGATAACTTGTGCATTTGTGATCAATAGGTTAATTAATGGTTGTAACATTTTGTTTGAGAAACTTGTATGTCATTCACTAGCCAAGCTAACTAGTAATTTCAACATTCGAGTCGTTTTCCTACATGACTATAACTTGTCCTTCTGAACGAAACCATCAGGTCCGGCATTGGTTTGGAGTTTGGACCCAGCCAACACAATGAAAATTGGCCGTGGATTCATCTAATTTAACTATCCGTGAGTCTAGCTATTAGCACGCTTTAACCTATGATCACAACTATCTATGTCTATGTAGATTCTAGCATGTTAACCCTAGTTGCATATCTTTTCAAAATCTAAACCCGGAGGTGATCCTTTTTCCCATTATTATCACAACCATTTTATTAATTACAATTGTTTTCTTTATAGTGTCTAGTTTTATAATCAACTTCATCTTTTACAGCCAAGAGGCAATAGAGTAACATTAATTAGTTAATTAAGTTTTTTTTATAATCAAGTTAATTATATCATCCACTAATTTCACGTGGTTCGACATCCTTACTTGCCCTATCTAATTAGTTAAGGTGAATATGTTATACTTAATTTACATCTTATTTGATCGTCACTTCGACATCGATCACCTATTGTTTCAGACTTCCATATTGCCACAACCAATGGTCTCGGGTCCAAGTCCGACCCGACCAAAGCCTTCACAACCCATCAGGTTATGGGCTTATGGTGATTGATTTGAAGGTTTTTCACAGTGTTAACATTCGACTTATGGGTATAATTAGTAGGAGGATTGCTTGGTCTTGGTCCATCAAAAGTTGTATATATATATATATATATTATTTATTTATATATTGTGCACAAAACATTAAATTTTATTTAATCCTTAAGGTTATAAAAAATAACCATTTACGTTTAGGGTTCTTTGATCATTGGGTTAGAAGTTAAATAAAATACTAGCTTTGTTAATGATTTAGACTCATAGGGTTATAAATATAAATTACAGGGTTATAAATATAAATTACAGTGTTTGATATGTTAAATGTTTGAATTTTATACTCTAATGATTTAAGATCTGAAACTAACTTTCCTGAAATTAACAATTTACTCTTTTTAAAAAGAAGTTTATATAATTATATATAAGCATCACACCGTATAAATTTAATCACTTGTTTATCAAGTCATACATCACATCACATAATATAATATGGGAAAGTGACCCTTGGAAGAAATCATACCTTACAAAAGTAGTACAAATATGGTACCACTTCTATCTCCACCAAATATCTATCTATAATGTCATTTTCTTAACCGGGTGCGATTCATCTAGTGGAGGTTGTTTTTAGGTTGAAATTCTTCATGTTATAATTTAACTTTTTTTATTACAATTTCTTTATGTCATTTTCTATTTAGTATTATTTTTTTATGCGTTTGAATATGAGGAATTAAAATGTGAATTTCATTCTTTTCTTCGAGTATCTTTCAATATTGTCTCTTGATCAGACCTTAGAGCTCCCAATGGAATATAATTTGTGAAATTAGACATTTGAAAAGAGGAACACTTGAGACGTGTTACCATCTAAATAGTTGAAGCGCATAAGTCATTAGGAACACTTGAGACGTGTTAACCATCTAAATAGTTTTAGCGTAGAAGTCATTAGAGTATTAGAAGAAATCACTCAAAGAATGAGTAGGGTTAAGATGACAATGGGCCAGTTGTGATAATTTAATTTTGATAATCTCAAATTTCAAAATTTTCCATCAAACACGAGTTATTTTGCCATCCACTCACTTAGGCTCACACTCACCAAACTACTACACACTTTCGTGAGTCTGAGCGTGAGTGTGATTATCACCATTGCCTACATGACTAACCTACTACATGTGTTAAACGACAGTTTACAAGACATCACCAATTTTCTTTGGATGTCGGAAACAACCATGTGATGCCATGGGTGTACCCACTTATTGAGGTTAAGGGTGGCCGCACCTCCTAAATATATTTTTCATTTCTATATGCATATTAAAATCTCGACCGACCCTCGTAAATATTCAATGAAAATGATAAAAGAAGACTTCAGGTTGAACTAGCGACCAATATTGACAATGTAAAAGCGTATACACGGTTTTCAAACTTGAATGATTTATCAAGTCTTCTAAACTTGAATGACTTATCAAGTATTCTAAACTTGATGGTTGAAACAAAGAAACATCTTTCATTTACACTTGGTTTATCGATTATTGAAGCTAACTCTAGTATCGTTTGTTGCTACCGCAACGGCTGAAAGATGTTTCTTGACAATGAAATACTTAAAATCCGGTTTGTATAATCGGATTGGTGATGAAAATTTAAACGATAGTTGTATTTGTTTCGTGAATAAATCCTTGCTTAGAAAAGTCTTCCTAGACACTGTCTTGGATAGATTAATGCAATGAAACCCCGTACACAACAACTTTAGCTAATGTGTATTGCATTTTTATTTTTAGGTGTATTGGTCTTAACAGTCCTAACTAAATATTTTTGGCTCCTAACGGTCCCGGCGCAGTCCCAATGTTTATCATTTTTGCCACTAGTGGACCGTCATTAAATTTTTTTTAACGACGTTAAACTTTTTTTAATTACCGACCGACGTTTTAGGACTTTTGATTGGAAGGAGAATACGAGTCGATTGACGTAAAAATTACCCCGAAATAACGTTACAAATGACGAAATTTGTACACCCGATTAAAGCACCGTTAGGTTTAAACACCCGATTGAAGCACCATTTGTCATTTGGAGCACCATTTTGATCTAATTTTTATATCAATCGACTTGTATTCTTCTTCTGATAAAAAAACCCTAAAACATCGGTCTGGAATTCAAAAAACCACTTAACGCCGTTAGTTTTTTTTAACGACGGTTCATTAGTGGCAAAAATGATAAAAGTTGGAATCGCTGGCACATATTTTAAAAGTTGGGACCAGTAGGATAAAAAACTTATAGTTGGAACTGTTAAGATTCAATACTTTTTACTTTTATCATGTTTTTTATAAATTGTAATGACATTTTACTTATTCTTGTTTATTTTGTGAAATTAGTTTTTTTTTCTTAATATGACTTGACCCAATTCGAGAAAAGTATTATATACCGATACTCTAACGGAGCCTGCAGATTCTAACCCTTTAGAAAATTTTTATAAATCTGTCACTGCTTGATGCTACGTGTGCAAATTTGAGCAAATATTTTATGGTTTACTTTTAGGTACAAATGGAATAGCATCATATCTCTTTCTTTTTCATGAATATAAAATAGTAGAGTCATAAGAATTTAGGTGATACGAGGCCCCGCACACGGCATGCACACGCGATACACTCGGAATGGTGAGATACGTATCTGGTGCGTGATCATCTTTAACCCCAAATCTATTCCTTACACTCAAAACAGAATCTAAATGCAATTTTGTCTACAACACATATTTAAATTACTCCACTTTTCTTTATACATACACCTTAATCTGACTTACCTCAAATTATTATTTAATACTATTAACTAGATTAAAGACTGGGTCGCGCGATGCAACGACCGGGTCACGCGGTCAGGTCTTTCGTACGATACATATATAATGTAAAGTCGCAATGTGTCAAACATTAAAAGACGTAGAAATATCCAAACTTAGATGTCAAAACGATAACCAAGTCAATTCTTAAAGTTAAAGTCGTAAATATGTCAAAGTTGGGTAAATGATCAAAGTCATCAACTGGCTAAGTCATCAGGGCCTAAAATGATAATTAGTAAAAGTTAGAAATTAAAATCGTATATATGTTAAAGTAAAAAAACTTGTTAAAAACTTGAGTGGCAAAACTCTAATTAAATCAAAATGACAAAAACGTAAAAATAATTACCTTTGACACCGTCCTTACATATTAGTAAGGTTATAAATATAAATATATATATATAATGATATTGATATCCATAATATATATGATTATAAGCCGCGTAAAATGAAGGTAGCATAGATGAGGATGTTAAGGTGTGTGGATATCTAGTCACACACGACTCGATCAGATAAGACATGAGGCGATTCGTGTAAGATTAGAGGTGGGCGAGTGAATAGTATTTTTACAAGATAAATTAGGTAGATTATATGGTTTGGACATGCGTAGAAGAAACGGATGACTGAGCTAGGTAGATAGGATATAGATGGAAGGATGGGTAGAGGTAGACCCAAATTGAGTTGGAAAGAGCAGCTTATGCAGGATTTGCGAGAGTTGTACCTCTCAGAGGATGTGATCAAGAATAGGCCTTCATGGTTGGGTTTAAATATAAATGTTATTTTTATCCTACAAAGGATTTTTTTAGTCCTCATAAATCACTTCACATGAACTTTGATTTAATTGTAGTGTCGGAACGCCTCGTTAAACTATACGATCTTAGCTTTTAATGTTTCACTTTTGGACTTTTAGCTTGAAGATTTTATAATTTTAGTTTTCCAGCTCATTGTGTATTTTTATTTAGTTATTGTGTCTTTTGCAATCATTGTGTCCTTTCTTTACGATTCGTTTTGCCATTATTGCTCGGCATGGTGTCTAATTTGGTTGGTAGCGTGTATACGTTAACTTAATTTCTAAAATAAGCTATTAAAACTATTTCCCAAGTCCGTTGAGGATCTAGAACAAAACTCCACAGGTACTCTACAAGAATATATTTGCTCAAATATATTATAATTTTCGTCCAAAGACATCAAATACTTAAAATGGTAAAAAGGATTCTTAGTATTTAAATAAGTAAAAATTACACACGTTGAAACGAAAGTTAATGAGTAATTTGTCCTACCCTGACCATCCATTTAAAAAGGGTTTTTGGAAATAGATTAGTAGATGAAAGTTTTAAATATACTTTTGATTTTTAATTAGTTTATTTTTTCTTAAAACAAAAAGAATAAGATAACATTTGTTTTGTACATCACTAAATGCAAATATATGTGATGGTGGAGAAGTGTTAGTGTGTGATTGGTTGAAAGAAGGTGTGATGACCTCCCCCATCAAAACATTATATCATGCGTCAACGAGGCACTTCTACTTTTGTCTCCTTTTGATTCCGTTCTTATCAGGGTAAGGTTGGTACTTGCTAAATCCACCCATAAGTACGGCCTTCCTCTTTTCAATATTATGAAAAAATAAATATCCAAAACAAAAAAATAATATCATTAGTAACTTCTATGTTTTATGTTTATATAATGTAGAACAAAATAAATACTAAAAAAGTTTTATAAATTAGAGTAAATTAACATTATAGTCTATGGGTTTGTACTAATTTGACCATTTTGATCTTTATAATTTTTTTTACTATTTTGTATAAAATTATCATTTTTGTCCTTCCATCCAACGTCCATTAGAAAATTATGTTACCACCAGGGGTAACATAGACATTTTAAAGTTAGAGACTAAATGACACTCATTTTACATTTCAGAAACTAAAATGACTCATGGATTAAAATGACAATTTGTTATTATTAATTTTTTTCGGCGTTTGAGCTTTGTTTTCATAATAATAAGACAAAATACATATTTCATCGTTTATTTATATACCATTATGCTAGTTATGTCCTTAATGTTGATAAGTTACACTGGACGTCATTATTTTTTTTGTTTGTTACATCCTATGTCCTTTAGACTAAACCCCGTTTGTATTTGACGTTAAGTGGCTCATGTGCCCCTCACGTGAGGGGCATTTATGTCATTTTACACCCTATCTAGACATGCCATAAAACATGTTACGGACCCAACTCGCCGGATACAACCTGGAACCGGTTCCACCGTTGCATGTTGTATCCGGACCCGGTTTAGACCTGTATGTACCTGGTTCCTACCTGAGTATATTCGTTAACCCTTGTGCCACTTTCGTTGGCTCCGTGGTCGGTACCTGATTCGTCGATAACATAGATTCCCTTCACCATCCGTTATAATTCATTAAAATTGCCGTTAATAAAACTAATAATAAGATTACCTCGCCCCTTAATTTTTGTAGCAACAAAAGAAAAGAAAGAACTGAATTACTTGAATTGTTAAGAGGTTGAACTTTGTACTTATTGGCAAAAGTAGGATACATGGTAGACAAAAAGAAACAGTTGGATATAGTTAAAGGGCACAAATGACACATGTAAAAGACCAAATACATTTATGTCAATTAGTCAAAATGTTCGTACCATCCGGAAATAAAAAAAAGTACCTTCCTCACATATTTGCTCCACCGAATAGCACTCGTCTACGTTTCGATAGCGACTTTTATGTATTTCCCTAATTATCCCCGTCAACTATTGCCGTCGTTTTCTGTCCTTAAGCGTACGGCTCTATCATTTCTCCTTAAAATGACATTTGTACCCTTGGATCAATCATTTACAAAAGAAAGTGGTACAAGGGTCGAACAACAAAACTAAAAAAAAATAATTACATATTTACATTTATAAATATACTTTAATTATATATTTCCTCAACAAAAAAATCAATTGTATATATGTCCAATATTAACTAAATGACTTTATTAAAAATAGATATATTTACAAATTAAAATTGTTTATAAGGGGAAAGATGTAATTGATTTTTTTGGTTGGGTAAATATGCATTTAAAGTGTTTTAAAGGGGGAATATGAATTTATCCCAAATAAAAGACACTATTTTTTTCTCTGTTAAATAATACTCATTAGGTTATTATTACAACCACTCTTTAAAATATATCAAACTCACTCACATAATTATACTAGCTAAAATCTAAATGATCTGCATTCGGTTTTAACTTTTAAGATCTATATTCTTAAAATTATTACATTAATAATCAATATATTTTCTCTCATCTTTTCAATTAAATAATACTTTTTATACCTTTATCATTACCGTTTTTTTCTCGTTCACTCACAACCACTTAAAAAGAATATTAAAAGTTATACAATTAACCATTGTATTTCTTAAATATAGAGATACAGACATCGTGATTTTTTATTTCATAATTGAATACAATTTAAAAAAGACCCAAAGTTAGGGATTTAACAATAGGTAATGTTACACCAATAGTCCAATACCCAACCAAAGGGTCACTGCAGTTCCAACGAAAAAAAATAAAGATTCGTCGTCCATGACCCGCTTCATCTTAATTGTTACTAAACAAGTAAAAGTTTTGTTTGAGTCCGAGTGAGGATATCATTTCTATCATTCAAAGCAGGTCTTATATTTACCGTTCAAAAAAGAAAAAAACATTTTTTTTTTTATTTTTCCTTCACAAACCACTCCTTAAAATATACCGGCATCATTCAACGTGCTTATATAAAGGATGTGTGTGTTCTAAAAGAAGGCAACAAGGGCAAAAGTGTAATCTTGTTGTACCTGGCAAGCTCCCATTCTTGTTCAACAACTTTCACTCCTCAGTTATCAACTGCCCCAAAAACCACCTCAATTCAATTCAACTCAACTAACAACAATATCAACAACAGCAACAGCAACAGCCAACAGCAACAATTTCATTTCATATCAAACCGAAATATGAAACGCAGCCCTTTTGATTTTCTGTCAGAAGAGATCGTGTTTTCAATCCTAGACTGTCTCCAAACAAACCCATTAGACACAAAATCATTCTCCTTAGTTTCAAAATCATTCTACACAATTGAATCTCGACACCGCAGAACATTAAAACCCTTTCCTCGTACCACAACCGATCATCGTCACTTAAAAAAGTTGTTAACCCGTTACCCATCTCTAACCCACCTCAATCTCTCCAACTGTCCTCGTGTCACCGATGACTGTTTGTCACAAATCTCGATTTCGGGTTTAAAATCCATCCATGTTTCGAGCTCGATGTTCACCCATGTGGGGCTGGCAAATTTGGTGTCCAAGTGTGGTAACTTGGTTGATATTGATCTGTCGAATGTGGTGCATTTTAATGATAATATGGCTGCAGCTGTTGCGAGTTGTCGGGGCTTACAGAGGCTGTGTCTCACGAGGTGTAAGTCTTTGACTGATATTGGAATCGGGTGTATCGCGGTCGGGTGTTTGAACTTGAGGGTTTTGAATTTGAAGTGGTGTTTGGGTGTTACTGATTTTGGTGTGGCTTTGATTGGTGTTAAGTGTAAGCAGATTCGAAGCTTGGATCTGTCTCACTTGCTGGTATATAATTTTCTTTTTTCTATTGAATATATTGTTTACCATTTTGCAGTTTCAAATGTTGTTTATTATGTGTTTGAAATTAGCAAAATTGTTCACTTTGTGGGTTATTAACATGTAAGAGTTTTGTTTTAGCTTTAGTTAAGAAAAAATGTGTTATGACAATAACATGTAAGAAACTTGTTCATACTGGTCATGATTATTGCTACTATCGTTGTTGGTGTCATTATAGTTATCTATGTTGTTTGGTTCATATGATCGCTAAGCTTACATAAAAATGATTTTTTGTTTTATGTGGAAAAAGAGCTGTGGCCGACGGTTTTGGGTGTTTGATAAAGTCTTGACTTCTGACTGTTTCTTGTTTGTATTATTACAGATCACGAAAAAATGTTTGCCTTCACTCTTGAAGTTGCAATATCTTGAAGAATTGGTGTTAGAAGGATGTTGTGGGATCAATGATGAAAGTCTTGTATCCCTCAAACAAGGGTGGACGTCACTGAAGGTATCCATCCGTTCTTGAAAAACGAATAAAAGCTTTGATTTTTGTCATTTTTCAAGAAACTAAGAAATTTATATTTGTACTTTAAACAGACGTTGAATTTGTCATATTGTGAGAACGTTACTCATGTGGGAGTGTCTTCACTGACCAGCAGCGCCGGTTGTCTTCAGAACCTTAGTTTAGCATACGGGCCACTAGTAAGTATCATATTCATTTATGTTGTATGCTTACTTGATTGATGATACATGTTTCAACAAATTGTTTATTGAGGGGTGTTTGAGCTTTTCACTAATATTAAATACTTTTACTAAGTTTAGGGCTGTTTGGATTTGTGTTGTGGAAATTATTATCTTATTATTGCAGCTCAAGTCTCAATAATCAGTTTTTAATGTGTACATAAACATGTCATCCTTATGTTTAAAAAATGTGTTCTTTCTGGTTAATTTACTCATTAATTGTTTAGATAATCAGAACTTGGTCTGGTTCAGGTGAATCTTGCTGTTTCTGAAAGTCTACAAAAGCTTTCAAAATTGCAATCAATTCGGCTAGATGGTTGCCAAGTCACATGTTCCGGACTTAAGGGCATTGGAAACTGGTGTGTCTCACTCAAGGAGCTAAGCTTAAGTAAGTGCACGGGCGTGACAGATGACGGTCTTTCATCTATTGTCACCAAACACACCGACTTGAAAAAGTTGGACATCACATGTTGTAGAAAGATAACACGTACTTCAATCGCCCACATCACAAAATCATGTGGGTCCCTTGTTTCTCTCAAGATGGAGTCTTGCACCCTTGTTTCCTCGGATGCTTTTGTTTTGATAGGGCAATATTGTCATTTTCTTCAAGAGCTTGACCTTACTGATAATGATGTTGATGACGAAGGTACGCACTCTCTTCATTTTCAGTTGATGAAAACCTCACAAACTGGTAAATTATGTCTAACATACCCGACATTTGACTGTTTGTGCAGGGCTAAAGTCAGTTTCAAGATGTTCTGAACTCACTGTGTTGAAGCTTGGAATATGCCTGAATATAACCGACGAGGGTCTTATTTTTATCGGAAACGGATGCCAGAAACTTATAGAGCTTGATTTATACAGGTTTGAAATGGAAAATTCACCTTTGATGGTTGTTGATCCTGTTTACATAGTAAGATGCATAATTTGTGAATGTGTTTTTGTTGTTTAGGTCAATTGGAGTTACAGATAAGGGCATTTCTGCGGTTGCCCGTGGTTGCACCACCCTTGAAATGATCAACATTTCTTACTGTGAAAACATCACTGATAGCGCGTTGATCTCTTTATCAAACTGTTGTAAATTAAATACTCTTGAAAGCAGAGGTTGCCCTCTTATAACCTCTTCTGGGATAAAATCCATTGCAGTTAGATGCAAACAACTCGCAAAGTTAGATATTAAGAAATGCATTAATGTTAATGACACCGGAATGATTCCACTCGCGCATTTTTCACAAAACCTCAGACAGGTAACTAACTTCCTTTATTTCCATTAAAAAGAAATTGTTGCGTATTTGGGTTTCTTATCTTTTTTTGCTTTTGAACAGATTAATTTGTCGTATAGCTCTGTGACGGATGTTGGGCTGTTGTATCTTGCTAGCCTCGGGTGTTTGCAAAGTTTGACTATTCTTCATGTGGATGGTTTGACTCCAAGTGGACTCGCAGTCACATTGTTGGGATGTGGAGGGCTGACTAAAGTGAAACTCCAATCTTTGTTTAGAACTTCGCTGCCAAGATTAGTTCTTGAGAATTTAGAAGCTCGCGGTTGCGTTTTTCAATGGAGAGATAAAGTGTTTCAGGCCGAACTGGATCCAAAATGTTGGAAGCTACAGACAGAAGACATTGAATAGGTGTAGTTCCGATTTGCTTGTGGATCCTAGTTCGATACTTGAAAGAAGTATTGGAGGATTTCAGAGCTTCTTTCACGACATCCTTTTATGTAACACGAGGTGAACTATATGCTAGCATGTATCTTCTTTACCATAACAAAGTTATATAGCTTGGATCAACTCATCTTGGTTTGTAACTTTGTTTTCTATTATGTCGAGTTAATGCTATATAAAATCGACTCAAGTGTAGTGTTTCTTTTGACCATATGTTCTCCGGGAATATTTTAGAATGAAATGTGATATAACTAAGAAGCTATAATGCAATTTTATAAAAATATGGACTGACATATAAACTATAATAAATAGGAGAACATTGAATCAGTTTGTAAAGAAATGACAACTTCATATGTGTGTTTAACTTATCTCATTGCGAATCATTAGTTTTTATAAAGTTATTATGAACCAAATATTGATTAGAAAGAAGGTATGAGCTGCAGAAAAGTGGGTCGGTGGGTGCAAGTTGGCAAAGTTAGGTGCAAGTTACAGCTGAAATGTGTAGATCCAGCCTTGTTTTGTGATTGTAATCAATGACACCCTCCCCTCTTCTCATTTTGTGTCATTATTACAAGCAAGATCAGGATGGGGAAGGTAGGGGGCGTTATAGTAGCTCACCATTGGACCTGTATCTGCTAAGAATAAATAACACCGTTAGTCTCTCACCATAGGAGGGGGTCTCTTGTGATCGACCTTTCACGTGAGAATAAGTATACGTTTCTCTAGAGGTGATAACCAAAATGAAGAGAGGTTAATGAGATAGTATAGTGAGTTAGAGGGTTTTTACAAGGATGCTTTTCACATCGTGAGAATAAGTATACGTTTCTCTAGACTTAAATCCCATCCAGAGGAGACGCAATCCTCTCCTAAGGATGCTTTTTACATCGTATCCTTTTGAGGGAAATGATAAATCTTTTCGGACTTAAACTATATTGGGAGGAGATACAACCACTCTTTAGGGTCTGTTTCACATCAAAATCCTTTCGACAAAAAATCCTTTAAGAAGGTTTCACAGGAAATTGATCAAAAATACAAAGCCCTTGATCATATCACGATCAGAAATACAAAGCCCTTCACCGTATCAGAAGGCAATATAAGCACTTTACTGTACAACAAGCTAGGCAATATAACTCCTATTATAGGCCTTATGTCACACCCCGGTGGCGGAAACACCGGGGCGCGGCGATCGTATCTCACAACCCTTGGTATTAAAGAGGATACTAAAATGAATTTGATTAAAAAGAGTCGTGACATACGTTCGACACAGATATGTCTCACGAGTCCGATCTATATTGTCAAAGACTAATAATAAAACAAAACACAAAAATCCAAACAAAGAGGACAAACAAGTCCACCAAATAAATAATTATAAGTCTAACGAAAGTAAAGTCTCAAATAAGGTCCACGTTCTTCACTAATGCATCCCAGCCAAAGGTTCCAAGCTTACTTAGTTATTGTCACCTGAGAAACATGCTAAAAACGGTCAACTATAAAGTTGGTGAGAATCACAGGTTTTTGACTCAATAATAAAGTGTGCGTGTGTATAGCAAAATATATTAAGAGCAAGCATAGCAAATATGATGTAATTAACATGAGTCCACAACTAAACCTACTGACAAGAATCATTTGCCCCAACGAATACCCCGTCTCAAGGGCATTCTAAGTTTATCATTGACTTTGAATATTTTCACCCAGTTAGTCGCATCGTGACTATGGTTGGCGCGACCAACCCTGAATGGGGGTGTCAACCCGAATAGTACTATCCAAACATATCCACCGGCTTAAAACTAAAGTTAACTAGTTGTGTAGCTTAAAAGGGGACTTAAGAGTATGAGACAAGTATAGTTTAAAACCCATGAGAATAACAACAAATCGACTACAAGCATCACAAACATAAGTGCGTATAAATTGCAAGAATAAATAAAGTATAAGTTTACGTGTAAGCATGTTTCTCACCCCAAAGATAAAAAGTAAAAATAGGGGCTGTGAACTCACCTCAAGTGTAGATTCCTAGTAACAAGACTTTTCACAACAAGCCTACAATGCATATTCGTGGTAGTAAGTTTAACCGAGATGACTAAATGGTTCACATTAATTAGTATTGGCGAATGTGGATAAAGTGTATGTTATTTAGGTGTTAATAAGGATGGTGTATAAGAGCTAAAAGTTGGAAATTATATATCTAAGTTGGTTTCGAGCTGATCGATTGGGTTAAACATAACATTTTATATTAATTGCTTTTAATCCACATCTTGGTGTAAACACATTTATAAAACTTCACGTACTATGTTTTGTGTGTACACACTTTCTAACTTGCTTTCAATCTAAATGAATATTTATAGAAAATAAGGATTTTTATGCTTTCAATTTGATAGCACCTGCATGAGAAGTCTAAACACTCAATCTTTGAATTTAACTTACAATTATCATACTAACACGTTTAAAAGAAAAAAAAAAAAGCTTTATCTTTGCTCGATTTTGTTTAGTTAGTTCCCATCCTTAACACATTACTATTCGGTTTAGCAGCACGGATAAACCAAAATTTCGTTCAAAGTGTTTTGTTTTTGCAAACCTTACAATTTCCATCAACCATACTGTCAAAACATGACTATTTGAAGTTTATATAGAATTTGAGTAACACTTGCATTTATTTTTAATACGACGTAGTTGTCGGTATTTATGTTTTTAAACTTGTGTGTGTGAACCTTCAATGGAAACGATGAAATATTAAGTATTACATTCTCTTCTTTATTTTTCTTTGCTGATTATAAAACTGAAGGTATTAACCTTCGGAGATTTGTACTTGTATGATATATTATGTGTCGTTAACGTGCAAAAAGAATCAAGATGGTATATGAAACAAGCGTAAGAAGCGGTGTACGGATTTATACCTAGACTCCGAGCAGGTTTGCGAAGGTTACAAGGGGCTTCAAAGACTTCCAACTCTGCTGTGAGGAGACACGTTTACGGTAACGCCAAGGTCTTAGTATGAGTAATTATGATAATGGAACTTAATAATCATGGTAGGTTGGGAGTATTAGTGATTACCTTGTAGATTTGCAGAGAAAGGGGTGATCTTGTGGGTTATGTGGTGTGTACGATTTGAAGAAGAAACGGGGAGGATATATATCCTAAAACTTGGATAGGAAGTTTAGAGGAACTAATTATTTTATAAAAAAAAATCATTCGAACTCAATTAGATATTATTAATAACTTTAAATCCTTGTTGGTTAAGGGTTGATAGGCGGCGAACGATAGCTAAAAAGAAGGGATCTTACGGGGATTTAGTTTGGAGTTTGTTTTGGATTATGAGATTATTATCGAGACTTGTTAGATGTTTAATATTATTTATAAAGTCCATTCACATTTGAAATATTTAAAATATGGATAATCCATTCCTTGTCTACGTAGGTTTTTGGAGGATTGTTTTGGGATTTAAACTTTGTGATATATTATTTGCTTACTACTATTATTATAGATATAAGTATTGTGTGTAATTGTTTATTTGGTTCGCCTTTGTTATATATATATAACGTATACAACGTGGGTTTGGTAATTAAACTACTTGATTTAGCTTGGTGGGTTTTGGTAGATTAGGCCTAGTTCAGTGTTTTAAAGGCGGGTTGGATCTAAGTGTTCTATAGATAATTCGAGTAAGCCACAAAACATGGGTCTAGAAATGGGGTTGTCACACCTTACAACTCGGGTCTACAAAATAATTCAAACCATAAGGAAAACAAAATGCCAGTTGGAATAAAAGAAGGGAAACGTGATAATATACATGTGTATCACATATACATCTGGATGAAAGGAAAAGAAAACAAGTATGTATTTCACATCCTAAAAAAAGTCTTCACAATAAGCAAACCGACCTTTTACTCAGAGAAACAAGCCTAATAGAACAAAACACGCGCTCATGAGATACAATCATCATATGAACTGATAATGTAACCGGATTAAACTTGCAAACACTTGGAAGTACAATCACTAACTAGCAGACAAGCTAAAGTTTTATAACAAACTAAAATAGTAGTCATGTATTGGCTTGGATAGTCAATGATCTATAATCTTGTTCACTAGAAAAAAGTATAATTTAAAAGAGTTGCTAAGGGGGAATAGTGGAACGAAACCCCAGGAAAAAAAACTAGAACTCTCCATCATAAGTAAGGAGAGACAACCCAACTTACATGAGGCTTTGAGAGGCATATTGAAAACTTCTAAAGGCAAAAGCCATAATAAAATACCTTTCAAAGCAGCTAGGAAGCTACCACAAACCACACTCAGGGGATACAGAGTGAGCTCAGATTTCTCTCTATTTGGGAGCATACCAGAATGACCATCTCACACATAACTTAAAGGGCAAGTTGGATGACGATAAATAGTCATTCACAGAGAACAAGCAACATAAACACAATACATCTATCAAAATAAGCATTGCAAACATATATAATTATGCAAGTCAAATGAGTGAAAAATACTCTTCAAAGGACAAGCCTCCTCTAAGGTACTATATCACCTTACTGGGAGTAAAAACTCTCTTCAAGGTACAAGCCCATCAACAAAAGTTGATTATCAAGTAGTGTTAAGTGTGAGTCTCCAAAAAGAGAGCATTATAAGCCTTAACATTTAATATCGAACCATGTCAACATCTCATCATGGAGCCTTGTAAGCCTCGCCAACTAATAGAGAATACAAGAAAACCACTCGTCGTTGACATACACTACGTTGTTAACATTGTCATCAGATAACAAACCATATCGTTGTCGTCATACATATACTTCACATGTTACCCGATTTATAAACAAGTGGGCTTAGCCTAGTAGGCTAACCACTTCCTCTTTACATCTCTCTAAAACAAGTTCTCAAACATACACACTTTATCTCTTGCACAAAAAACATCATGGATAACAATGATAAAAACGCATCCGAGCCAGAGAAATTATCGTTTCTTACACACGAGTCCATCATCTAGCTAAACTTAAGAACTAACACCAACCTACTAACCATTAAAAGCTATTTACACACACTCACAACAATTAAACTACCACATCTCAAAATTGTTAAAATCATAAAATACAACACATGATGTTGGTATTTTTGCATTTTTATCCCTATAGTAAACATCTTGGTCAAGTTTCATCCCTACATTTCAGTTTTACTAATTTAAGCCCCAATCTATAAACACCCGCCAACAAATCTCCACCCATCGAACAAAAAAAAATGCATATAATAATCATTCTCCCAGATCCGTGAAATTGAAGCCAAAATTTGATAGGCCTTTGAAATCAAAGCGAAGAATGGGGTTTAGCGCTGAAGATCTGTCAACAATCGGAGGAATTGCGACTGTTTCCTTGTTGCATTCTTTCATCCCAACTCATTGGCTTCCGTTTTCAATTGTTGGTCGTGCCCAAAAATGGACCCTTTCTCGTACCCTTCTCGTTAGTAAGTTTCTTTCCTTCACTTCGATCAGATCTACCATTTGTCTTTGCAATTCTATGGTTGTATCGTTGGTTGTTTGATTGAGCATTGAATGGTTTTTGTTTTTTAGAGATTGATTGTGTTTTGAATTAATAATTATGGTTGAGAATGATGGTTTAGTTGTTAAGATAATTTGGGGTTGTTAAGAAAATTTGGGGGAAATGTTGCTGTTGAATCAAGTCTAGGGTTTATTTGGTATCATTATGAAGGTGGATTTAGCTTTGAGCATTGAAAACAGTCTGTTTGAATATGTTTGGTCTATGCGTTTTTTTTACGGTGTTTAGAAATATCCCAATACGTGAGTGAGCCTTCCTGACGGGATGTTAAACGCCCATACTGATTTTGACGCTCTTGGCCTGACACGCTTAGGAACACGTCAAGGAGGAAACACAACACGGATGGTAAATGAATGTGTTTGTTGTATGCATTTGACCTATATTATGGTTTAAAAAGAGTTCAATTTGGTAATCACATCAGGTTATTGTGCGAGAAGGCGGTATAGGTATACTTTACAAGGCTTGTGTGGTTATTTAGGGATTGAATCAAATATGCAATGGATAAAGTGTTGCACCGAAATCGGGGACATATGAAATCTGCCATAAAAACTAGGGAATAGGATGACCTAAAAGATTTTTAGAAACATATTTTGCTGTTCTGAAGAAAATCATATACATGCAAAGACACCAAAGCACATTTTTAAGGTTGTTTTATGTTTGTTTTTGTCTTTAATGAACTCAAAATCTAGCAGTGTGGCTTATTATAGGCACTCAGTCTCTTGTGCACCATCATATTTTTGTTTAGTGATCTTGTGCAGATAAGTAAGTTTAGGTCTGGAAACTTGCCATCGTGAAAGTTTTTTTATGTAACCTACGTGGAAAGTATCTACACTTTATTAGAGGTGGCAGTTTTGAGTCACTTATGAGTGGGTCAATCTGAGCCGCGTATCACCTCAGATACGTCAAATGAATAGAATATAACAACTAGGTAAAATAGGAAAGGGTTGAAAGCTGCACAGAGTCTAATTTTAGTGCATGCATCCTGTTAACTTGTTTCAAAAATATTAATAGTTATTCATTTTAAAATCATAATTAAAGCATTAGTTTTGTGATAAAAGTAATGAACAAAAAGTATTTTGGAATCATAATTAAAGAATTAGTTTCTTCAACTTAAAACACTTTTTGACCCATGATCCAATCCGCCTGATCTACCCATCTTGCTATGTCGCCCTAAAGTTGTTTTTTTGCTCCAATGCATGCACATTATAAGTTTATAACATAATATGATTTTCTTATATTTTACAGCCGCATTTGGAGCTGTTTTGCATGTTTTATCTACATCTATTTTGGGAATTACTGCAATCACCATATCAAACACCATTGCTGGTGAAGAAACCGTGCACAAACTTGCATCATTGCTACTGGTTGTGCTTGGTGGTAGTTACATCATATTATTTATGCGTGGAAAAGGTGGTCACACCCACACCCACAACCAACCAATGGAAAAAATGGCGGTTGCTGGTCTTGTTCTCGTTCCTGCATTGTCTCCTTGTGCAACCACACTTCCTGTGTTTCTTGCTGTTGGAAATTCATCATCGATGATGGTCCTTGCTATTATAGTCTTGCTATTCAGGTAAATTTAGTTGTCTTATTAGCCTTAAAGGTTGAATATCTAAAGCTTTGTTTATTTGTGTTGCTGTTAAGTATACACATTTTGACACCTGATTTTAATACATCATTATGTTTTCTTATGGCTTTGCAGTACGATAACTGTGATGACATCATTGGTGGCTCTATCGTTCTATGGCGCTAGTCAACTCAAGTTTCACTGCGTGGAACGTTATGATAAGCTTCTAGTAGGTTCTGTGCTCTGTTTAGTCGGGATCTTGACACTTATCTTCCATCATCATGACCATACCCATACAGAAGAACATGCGCACCACAAGCTGTTTATGCTATGAGAATATATGTTAGTCTTGTAACCCTTGTGCTCTTTAACAAATATCTTTTATTTTATGTTGTCTGTACTCCGCTTGGTTACATTGAAAACCACTAGTTATATGAAAATTTGATGTATCTTGTAAAGTTGTTAAAAATCTAATCCCACTGTAACATTCTTGTCATTAAGACAAGATGACAAACAAAACCTCTATTTCATAGGTGGCTTAAGCATAAGACAAGTAAATAAGTCTTCTCAAATCATAACCAGAAAGAATTTTCTCTCATTGACCAAGTATCTAACTTTAAGGTTATGATAACAATATTCATTCATAAGGGTACACTTTCAAATAACTAAATTACAACATTATATATGATAATTATAATATGATACAATGTTCCTCTGGTGTTTGACTGTTTCATTTCAGCTTCCATTTTTCCTAAAAAGAGAACACAAAAGCCAATAGTTCAAACATATAGTAAGACATCTATAAACTAATACTCGATAAATTAATAATTTATCCAGTCCTAACTTTGGAACGGTGTAAAATTGAACTCTAATCGATAAAATAATAAGATAGTAGCTTATTTTTTTTTAAAATCTCATCGTATATATATTGGTCCCAACAAAATTATAAATTAATAATTACTAAAAGATTCCAAATTGTAAGATTGTCTAGTAAAAAATAATCTATATCTAGATTGAGTTAATCTTTAAATATCCTTATTGTTAAGAGTTGGGTCATTGTCTTCTTGTAACAAAAAAATTATGAAGAGTTGTTGCCGCTTTAAATGCTTAGTAATCAATTCCTAATCATGTTTAATGTATTTAAGAAGAAATGTATTTTGAAACTTGTTTTTGTAATTTACTTTTTGGTATCATGAACTAATTATTTACTTATTAAAAAACAATAAACTTCACAAATTGAATTAATTTGTGAATGTACATACAAATTTAAACGTAATACGTAAAAGCTCTTTAAATTAATAAATTATCGATATAATAATATCTTGTTAAATTAATAAAATATTTTGATCTTGACATTGTTAATTTATAAATGTTTTATTGTATATATAAATATCATTGTGAAAGATATAAAAACATTCTTCTTCTTCATCATCCACCATGTGTCAACGACAGCTATGTAAAAGTAACAACGCAAGAGAGAATTGTCACTTGCCCATGACAATGACATATAAACTCAACAGTAAAAAACCATAAGCAAGTATATTTTCAGTTGTCGTATTTTGATAAATCAGTTAGTTTTAAATATAGAGGGAAGAGCCAGACCTGGGAATATGAGAGATGAGGGGCCAGTAACAACCACTTTTAGTGCATCTTTCTTTCAGTTTTGGGCAATCAGCGTCGATTTTTAAACTCAAAAGTGAACGAAACAACATTTTTTCTAGATTCATTACATTTGGGCAATACGAAAAACTTAGATGTCGAGGATGGGACACTTTATTCAGATTTGGACAACTATAAAAAGAGAGATCCTAATGAAAATGATTCCAGTTTCTCAAATTCATATATGAAAATGATTCGAGGATGAATTAATAGGTGATGTTGAATTTGGATCCTGAATCATATATAATCAAGATCGATTTCTTTTATTTTTGATTCAGTTCAATTATAAGCCAAGTGAACATAAAAATCTGATTTTATTGTATGTAAATCATACAGAAGACAAACGTGCAACAAGCTACGCCGCTAACCCATATTGTAAGTTTATTCTCAGATACTTGAAACAAGATGAACACAACATAACACAATGACCTATATGTCATCAATACTTCTCAATTCTTATGTTTATAAAATCACTTTTTTTCTGTCAAACATGAAACAAGATGGACACAACATGTGAAGGCATTAACAATTATGGCTGAATAGCATGCCCATAAATTCAAGTGATCAAAATACAATCTATATGCATTCTGACCCTTTCGGCCTTACCGAAAAAATTCTATTCACAAATCACAATCCGACTCATTACCAAAAAAATATGATCTGACTTGTTGCCAACAAAAGACAATCTGCAATCCGACCCATTATCAACAATATACAAGCTGAGTCAACTGGTTGTTTTATACTAGAAGGTTGAACGCGCCACAACTACCATCAGTGATGCACAACACACTAATTGGTATATAAAAAAAATAAAATCCAAGAGCATAATCTTCCAGTCAACTCTTATGGTTTTGCTTCCATGCCGTGTGAATTTTGGCAAATCTCTAGTAGAAACTGCAAAATGCATCCCTTCACAATTAAGTCTGCAGCACATTAAATCAGCCACGAATATAATCATGGTCATTTTCCTCATAATTCAACTTGTCAAATAACAAAAAGCTAAATTATCATTCTAATTTTTTAAGCATTAATCTACAAAGAAACAAAGTAGTAATTAGGCAACTACCACTAAGCTTTCATATACTTGCAATAATAAGACAAAGTGATAAGAATTATCTCTAAATAATATAAACAAAAGAACCAAATGTGGTATATTATTATCATGATATATTCATAAAAATAGCTTAGTTACTTAATTTTAAATCAATTTAGGTGAAGAGAGATACCTCTGTTAGAGTGCCCGGAGTGGACTCGGGGTGGGTGCGGCCCCGATGCGGCCCCGCGCGGGAACACCGCCCCACCCCCCCGCGGCCCCGAAGATTGGGGTGCCATTTGGGGTGTGTTCACCGAGCCACTCCCCGCAACTTTTGACCGTTTGAACATGTGGGCCCCCATTCCAACGGCTATTTTCAATTTTTTTATTTTTTTTTTGTTTTTTTTTATAAATACAACCCTTCTTTCAACCTCACAAATCATAATTTTATTTTTACACATCACTCTCAAACCACACTCTTCATCAATCTCTCAATGACATCTAATCGTCAACCATGGACGAGTGCTCAAGAAGTGAACTTGTCAAAAGCATGTTTACATGCTTCATTTGACGGTAACGAAAGTAGAGGTGATTTTTGGAATCGAGTTCTTGAACATTACAATCAACTAGAGTATGCCAACCGAACAATTGACCAACTTCATTCAAAGTGGAGGCAAGATTTCAATCTAATCACCAACTTCAATCGTCTTTATCTTCATGAGCATATTGAAGGAGTCGCCGAAGCCGATGCCATAAATAAAGCCTTGAATGAATACCAAGAGATATATAAATGCTCTTTTACCAAAATTGAATCGTGGCAGCTTGTTAGGGCACGTGGGATGTTACCCAATTGATTTATGTTTAAGTTATTTTAAATTATGTACGTCATTTGTGTTTTTCTACTTAAGTTGTTGTGTTTTTATTAGTTATAATTTGTGTTTTATATTTAATGAATTATTAAAAGTTTTAAATAATTGAGAAATAAAAAATAAAAAAATGATGTGGGGTGGTGTGGGGTGGATACCGGGTGATTTGGGATGAATGTGGGGTGAATGTGGGGTGGAATAAAAAGTGTGGGGTGATGTGGGGTGGTGAGGGGTGGACTCCCCTCACCCTTATGTGGATACAAGGGATATGGGAGATGAGGGGCCAGTAGCAACCTCCTTTAGTGCACTTTTCTTTCAGTTTTGGGCAATGAAACAAGATGTGTAAAGTCAAGAGTGAAGGCAACAATATTTCTGGTATATCCATCATGTTTGCACACTTGATAAAACTAAGATGTTGGAGGGAGGTTAAGTGTTTGGGATGTGACACTTTTTTCAGAAAACAACATTTCTTAAACGAGAGGGTCTCGAGGTGATTAGGCAATCCCATTGAAAATGTTTCCAGTTTCCGCCAATTATATCAAGAAAAGTAAGAGACGAAGGAAGAAGATTAGAAATTTGAGTACAACTGCTCACTCCATCTTCACCATCATATAACCTCAGCTCAACAAGTGACGACGGAAAATTTTGTGTGCCCCACTCGGAAATGGGCTTCTTCAACTTTCCTATTTTTAAGGAACACATATTGGGAGGCCAAACCCCACAAGGAAAACAAGCATCCATGCTAGGACAGTTTATAATTTCAAGATTTTTTAACAATGTTAATTTGGATAACTCATTATAAGGAAATGACTCCAAACTTTCACAATCTTCTATTTTCAAGTCAGTGAGGTGAACCAAATGATTCACTTCAATGATTGATTTCATATTTGCCCACTCACTTATATGTACATACTCAAGAACTTTGCTTATGTTTTTTCCTCCCAACTCCCTTTCCATTAGTTTATTACAACCATGAATGTAAAATGACTTGAGCTTCTTCCCTAGTGTTGGTAAAGCTGTAATTGAAGTGCAAGACGAGACTATCAACAACTCAATGTTATCCGGAACACTACAATCCGCCAAATTTTCACAACGATGTAATTCCAACATTCTAAGAGATGTTAGGAGGTTGCTCTTACAATATTGCCCTTCTTTTTTCTCTGCTAAACTCACCAAATTATCACAAACGCCTACTCTCAATTCCCTTAACTTCACAAGAGCCTTACTCGCAGCTTCATCTGATTCCCACAAGTAACTTAATTCATTACAATTCCATATCCATAATTCTTTAACTGCCCCAAGATACTGTATAACACCTCTCCACATGGCATCACTAAGCCCGGAAATATCCTCTATACTCAACTTGGTGATTGCGGAAGCTACTTGAATCAACCTTCTCAACACACCACTATCACATTCAGTTAGTTCTAGAACATTTAATGAAGGTAATGCTTCAATCATGACTTCAACCAAACTAGGACAACTATTTACTTTTAAAACATTCAATGAAGGTAGTGATGCAAGTGTTACTTCAACCAAATTAGGGCAGTCATTTATAAGAAGGTGTTTTACGCAAGGAAACACAACACCACTATTGGTTGACCACTTCTTCCATCCAAGCATGCTTACAAAAGTTAGAGTTTCAAGGGAAGGAAATGCACCACCG